>LR990343.1:11822500-13072500 GCA_905147345.3 Mythimna impura | reverse complement strand
TTAATGGCTACTATGAATTAATTTCTGTGATAGAAAATCGAAATGAATACTGTGATATAGAATGACATCGCGTGAGGCCCATAATAACATTTGGGCTGATTAGGCAAATTCACTCGTGCTTACATTTAGAGGTTGAGCTATAATAGGTCAAAACCTATTATAGCTCAACCTCTAAATGTAGGTAAATTCAAAAATTTGAATGGAAAAAATATTATTGTTTTTAGGGTTCCGTAGCCAAATGGCAAAAAACGGAACCCTTATAGATTCGTCATGTCTGTCTGTCTGTCTGTCTGTCTGTCTGTCTGTCTGTCTGTCTGTCTGTCCGTCTGTCCGTCCGTATGTCACAGCCACTTTTTTCCGAAACTATAAGAGCTATACTGTTGAAACTTTGTAAGTAGATGTATTCTGTGAACCGCATTAAGATTTTCATACAAAAATAGAAAAAAAGCAATAAATTTTGGGGGTCCCCATACTTAGAACTGAAACTCAAAATTTTTTTTTTCATCAAACCCATGCGTGTGGGGTATCTATGGATAGGTCTTCAAAAATGATACTGAGGTTTCTAATATCATTTTTTTCTAAACTGAATAGTTTGCGCGAGAGACACTTCCAAAGTGGTAAAATGTGTGTCCCCCCCCCTCTAACTTCTAAAATAAGAGAATGATAAAACTAAAAAAAATATATGATGTACATTACTATAAAAACTGCCAACGAAAATTGGTTTGAACGAGATCTAGTAAGTAGTTTTTTTTTAATACGTCATAAATCGTAAACCGCAATTTACCTTTTAAGTATGTACGGAACCCTTAATGTGCGAGTCCGACTCGCACTTGCCCAGTTTTTTTTTAAGTCTATTTATTGAACACTCAGACAGTGGGTATTATAAATTTATCCCAATCCTTAATTGACACTTCGCGTGACCCTAGACCTGGCTTTTCACTTCGGTCAGAGATCAAGCATTGCCATAAATTATATTATTATTATTATTATCATACAATGTGGCAATGCCGGGGAGGGATGGAAAAGAATTTTTTGACGCCATATTTTAGTTAGGTGTTTTTATTTTAAGTATACATATATGTCATATGGTAAAGTTAGTTTATTTTTTTTTAATTATATGATTTACATTTTTAAATCCTTCAATTTATAGATCTCGAATAATATTTTTTTAAACATATAAACTAAAAAAATGAGAAAAGGAAAAAAAGGTTTTGGATAGACAATGAAACAGGAGTGCCAAGAATACAAAGTATTGAAATATTGTGTCCCGTTCATATCTTCATCAGCACCAGATCCCAGAAGCCTATGCCCCAAGACTCATCAAAAACGACGTAACAAAACCTACACTTAAAAAAAAATCCAAATCTCATTGTACGCTGCACCGTTCGGGCGTCTTTATGTCAACACCGCCACCGGCCCACGCTGAAAAACAGCGCTGTGAGCTCATCGCATAATGCGTGAGGCCGCAGCTTTATGCTGAGCGTTCGGCCGTTTTGCGCGGATGTGACGCATATCTTCCCTATTCAATTGATAATGTTTGTTAGCTAGTTTTAAGATTGCGTTATTTCGCGCGAATAAACAGTTTTTCTTTCTTTCTTTCTTTTTTTCTTCTTACTTAATGCAAAATCGTTCTATAATGTTCCAAATGCTGGAGAACGTACCTCCTTTTGTGAGAGAAGCCAGGCTGTAATCTGTCGCGCAGATCCAGTGTCGATTCATAGGTATATCATTTTTTTTTATTCTGCCCAAAAAGATATTTTGTTTTCCTATGCCTCACAAATATTAAGAATCAAAAAAGGAACATACTCATAGATCTATCACAATATATCACTGCTAGAAAAATGGCGTGTTGGGCCTTTTCAGGTTTTTCTGGCTACAATAATTACAATTGAGAAAGTCCAAATAATCTATGTCTATTTCTGAAATCCTATATAACAGTTATGATAAATTGACAAAACAGACTGAAGCAACATGAAACAGCATAGAAATGCCATAGATGCAAAACCTCAAGCGCGTCAGGATCTGGCTAACCACAGAAAACCATTTCCATTCCATCTCCCTTGCTGTTGTGTGCGGGAATAGGAAAGCTTATATTTGGAGAAATTAGAAAGTTATATTTGCTTCAAGTTTAATGTAGTCAAAAATAATTAGACAAGCACCACCTTGACATAATATAGTGACCAAATGCAAGATTTATTTTTTTTTTCGGTGGGAAAATCATCCAATGACATCCCCCGCTCTTGGGCAGACCGGGAGATAGTGTCAGACTTTTACTGACTAAAAACCCACTCCTGTTCCTTCATTGCCTTTCGTACCGGGGCCGAGTAGGCTTCGACGCTGCTGGGCTCCTACGGTCTCCCTCATCTCTTTGAGGCGCCCGTGGAACACAACGCACCGTCGACGACTTGGGCTTGGTCCGGACGGTTACCGGTTGGACGGCGAGCTACCCATTGCTCGCCGTCCGTAAGCCCGCGCCTACGGTGGCCGGAAATCGGGATCAGAATTCCGACGGCTGGGCCGCGAGGGCCTTTCCTCGCGTGTGCACGTGCGGCCTTTTCCTTTGCTAGCATTACTGATTCGCAGAAGGAGGCGACCGCCTGCCACTCCTCCTCGCACCGAACTGGCCAAATGCAAGCTTGATGAAAATATGTTGAAAAGGATAATTAAAAACGAAAAAATCTTTGTGAACATTGGGTACATAAAAAAATATGACTAGCCACTGCACTAGGCACTTATAATCTATACAATCCAAGATTTCAAGGCACCACTTACCCCTTTTTTAACCAACTCAAAAAAAGGAGAATATTCCCCGATTACTCGAACCGATTCAATAAATATTTTTTTGTTTGAAAAGGTACGTCCCAGGTAGTCCTATGGTCATCAAGTCAGGATTTAATGATGTGTTCCTGGAGAACTGGAGAGAAATCTTCAAATTTTATAAGTTCATTTGAAATAGTTATATTCTATAGGTACTAGGTACATTAATCTAGATCTTATTATTAGGGTTTAGCTGAAAGATTTAGCCAACCACTAAAAAGTGTAGTGTGTAGCAAAATACTACACCCTGTATTTTGCTTTTTTCGTGTTTTTTAGGGTTCCGTACCTCAGAAGGAAAAAACTAAACCCTTATAGGATCACTTTGTTGTCCGTTTGTCTGTCTGTCTGTCTGTCTGCCAAGACCCTTTGTCTCGAAAACACGTGGAGGTATCGAGTTGAAATGAAAACCATATACTCAAGTGTACGGTCCGTTGAAGCTGTGAAAAAAATCAAACTTCTGGATTAATGGAAAAAAAAGATACGGCCATTTATGTCGCAAAAAAACGAGTATTGCGAAACTTTCTAGGGAATCAAAAATCATAGGGTACTTCCCGTTGACCTAGAATCCTGAAATTTGGCATAAAGCAAGGTCTTATAGCCCAAATATAGGAAAAAAATCTGAAAACTGTAAATTAGTAGTTACGTCACAAAAAAAAACTTTTTTGCGATTCGGAAAAAGCTTCGTAACTCAATTCGGGAATTAAACTGTTTTCATAGGTAAGTTTGTACTCTTGCCCGGTTTTTTTTATTGAGATCGGTTGTTTTTTTTTTGTTATCATTTTTTCTAAAGTTCCCAAACAATCACGAACCTCTAACCGCCGTTACTCTCGAAAGTTAAAATGTAGCGGTAGGTAAAAGAAAAGATGGTTATCATTTTTAATAAAAGGTAATACAGTGACATGAATCAATATGCTAACAAAAATGTGGCACATTGTTAACGCCATAATGCGTGCTGCACGCATTTGTCAGTTATTGAGTTGCCTTTACAAAAATTTGTCGCGAACCCCCATCAAATGACGAACCCCCAAGTAAACGCGTACCTTACTTTAAAAAACTTTATTGTACATAATTAAATTAAATCATTTTATTGGTTTGGAAAGTATAATTTAAATAACATTCTCCATAACTTCACACCTCTAACTGAAAAAAATTGTATCAGAGTCACTATTCAAGGTACACCAATTTCGTAACTCAAGTTTTCAAAATTAGAGTAGTAAAGTTCACACTGACAGTGACAGGCACATCACGCTGAAATCAGCCGTGACAGATAATTAGCTAGGTTTCCCCCGACTCGCTCCACGCTACAGATTGCACTGTAACTGTTACATACGAGGTTCCGTGCAATCGGATGTAGGTGACAACGGTAGGGCTGTGTGGGAGGATACGATTTACGGCTTGATATTTTAGGAAAGAAAAATGGATGACAAAAAAGACAAACGATACACCTGGAAGATTGGCAATGACGTCCATGGAATTGTTGTTTTATTTTAGCAAGTAAATACTGCATAATATCCTACCATTAACACTGCGCAGTTTTTTTTAGGTGGGAAAATCATCTATTGAGAAATCGCGCTTTTGGGCGGAGCGGGAGATAATGTCAGACTTTTACTGAGTAAAAACCCACTCGTGTTCCTTCTTTGCCTTCGTCCCAGGGCCCCGGGTTTCACTTTCACACTACCCGTGGCCCCAGTAGACTTTGACCCTGCTGGGCTCCTACGATTTGCTGACATCTCCCTGAGGCGCGCGTAAAAGTAGGCGGTGTTGTGTATTATTGGTGAACTGTGTGGTTTAAGTAGAGTTTAACATTAAGCACTAATTATTGTAACTATTGCAAACGAGGTTTTGTTGCAATCGGATATGTAGTATAGATATAAGATTTTGTGAACTTTAAATGTTTTCAGTGACAGCTATGAAATTGCGAGTGTAAGAAAAAAAAATGGCCAATAAGCGGATGACAAGTGATAAACTAGTGAGCAAGCAATTCTTGGTTATCGTAAGTCAATACTTAAATTATGTAATTAAAGACTAAATTACCTAACATCCTTAATAGCTATGCTGGCTTGACGACTAAGAAACAGACAGTTACGGGTATTTTCAGAAATCTGCACTCCAACGCTTTTAATATGTAGCATCGCTATATATAACGGCCCTAAATTATTTTAGGAGATACATACAGTCATTAAATTACCGTCAAATTAGTTATTCTAACCACAAAGCTTTTTTTTGTAGGTGGGAAAATCATCCAATGACATCCTTGCTCTTGGGCGGAGTAGGAGGGTGTGTCAGACTTTTACTGACTAAAAACCCACTCCTGTTCCTTCGTTGCCTTTCATACCAAGGCCGAGTCTTCCTTTCTGAAGCAGACCCTTGGACCTAGTAGGCTTCGACCCTGCTGGGCCCCTACGCGTCGTCGACGACTTGGGCTCGGTCCGGACGGTTACCGGACGGTCGGACGGCGAGCTACCCATTGCTCACCGTCCGCAAGCCCGTGCCTACGGTGGCCGGAAATCGGGATCGGGATCCTGGTGGCTGGGGCGTGAGAGCCGCTCCCTCACGCGTGCATGTGTGGCCTCCTCCTTTGCTAACATTACTGCTTCGCAGAAGGAGGCGACCGCCTGCCACTCCTCCTCGCTTCGGACCAAGGCCCGGCGCGAGAGATCGTTGCCACCGATCTCAACCACCAAGCTGGCTAAGTGGGCCTGTAAAGACCTTTTTTTTTGGAGGGTGGGATATCATCTAATTACTTTTCCCGCTAGAGTTTTACTAACTCAAACCCACCGTGTTCCTTCACTTACCTTTTGCGTTCCAGGATCGCGATGACTCTTTGGAACAATCTCGCTGCCCATTTTGTTAACATTTCACGAGGTTTTTCTTAGCTGCTTGAAGCATATGTAAGATGCCGTTGTAAGATATATATTATTATCTACCTATATACGAGTATATAAAAGTGAAATACCACTCACTGATAATCACGAAATTTCCGAAACAATAACACCTATTTATATATGTCATGTAGCATTTGTTTGTTTTATATAGTTTCCCACCAACCAGATCTTTGAGTGCACTAGTACCACAGCACGTAAAAGGATAATCGTCGTTTAGCCCCACATTCCAAGGAAAGTGTCTAAGGGGCTCTGCGAGTTGATTTCGACCCTTCGAACGGCCTCTTTATTACTGCTTACCATCAGGTGAGATCGCAGTCATGCACTAGTTTATTTAAAAAAAAAAAAAACAATGCTTGACCTGCTGTCTAGTGATCAGAGCCTGGAGGATACTATTGAAAATGCGGTACTCATCATTACTGGAAAACTATCTCTATAGTTACTACGTAATCGATGCCCGTTAATGAATATCAGTCTATATCGATACTTTTCAGGTCCGACATTTCGATTCAGGAATCGAATCTGTTCAACAGTGTAAACAGTAGTTTAGCGCTGCAACAACATTTGAATTGAAGCTTGCAACTTTCTACGATGTATTCATAGTAGCTATTCATAGACATACTTTGAAACATAGCTGTTTTTAAACCCCTTTTGCCAATGTTTATTGTGAGCCGTTTCAATAGAAAAGTTTGTAGTTCTTTTTCCTTGATTGTTTTCACTCATTGTATTGGTAGCATTGTGTACAAACTTACTGCGCTGATTTGCATCCGAGCTCGTACCGTATTCGTTTTTAATTCCCACATATGTATACTTTAGTGTTCAGCCAGACTGCAAAAGGGGGGCGCAGAAAACTCAACCATAACAACTTTTTTGGAATGTCCATAGTAGGCACGTGAGTGCGGGAAGCGGCGCGGGCTGCTCGACGCGGAATGCGCGGGCGACTCATGCCATAGCTCGTTCATACAAATAGCTGCGCAAGAGTGGGCATCTCAAACTAATTCGAGCTAACCGTGTGCATTGTTATGATGGCTCGACTGCGAACAAGCACAACATGCACGTTCCCGCACCCGCGCCGCTCCCCAAACCGCACTGCCATTCTGATTGAGCACTTGCAGTAATTGTTTTAAAATCTCATATATATAAATTTATCTATTTTAGGTCTAGCCTGCGGCTTGACCCTCTGAGATTACACTTCGTATTTTGTGAATGAATAGCACGTTTTCTAGCGTTTTTTCACAGTTTAATGGCCCTTGTTGCGTCGCACCGCCTGCAGAGGCGAGGGGGGCGCGGATGCATGGCCGGCGAGCGCTGTGCGCGCGTTCTCCAGTACGCTGTATTTTGCTGAGTGATGTGCACGTTAAATTGAAAGTTAAAACAGTGAGTCTGTTCGAGAGATCGTTTTAGGAGTGTTTTCCGTGGATGATCTCGATCTTTAAGGTGAGTTACCTATATAATTTCTAAGATGGTTTTGCAAATTGTCAATGTTTATTTATAGGAAAAATCAGATAATTACGGTGTTTACTATCTGCTTTTATTTTGGACTCACCCACGGTAGTCCTTTGAGGTTTTACCTTGCATTTGTGCATTCATTAATGTCTTGCGGCCAGTCAGCCCAGACGCGGACCTACATTAGGTCGGCCCAATGAATTGAGCCGTCGGCTTGTGGAAGTGAGCCGTCAGGGTCAATGAAATGAGTGGTCGGCTGAGATTCTGGAGCCGTCGGCTCAGAATCTTGGTCCGTCGGTTAGATTTTTGCACCAGTCGGGTCAGTTTAGCGTTGACAGCTAATTTTTGATGACCCGTCGGGCACTGTTTGCAATAAATAAATAGATTTCTCCTATCGCAGGGTGAAGAATGGCGCTACCAAGGGCGTTCACAACCTTGGGAGACCTTGCTGATCTCGACGTACCAGGGGACAGAGAAGTTTTGGATCGTCTCATCGAGGTCGTGGATCAAGTTTATCCGGACACAAATGGCGGGACTGGAATGTCATCGATTATTCGAAAGAAGATCTTTTTGGATCAAGAATGGATCCACAAATCCTTTATAAGTTAAGATTCGCGATCCCAACGATATCAATGGTAAAATGTTTTGACCCTGATGCCAGTGTCGTCAGTGTCTGAAGAGAAATTTAAAACTTACAAGTTATCACTTTCGGAAGAAATTAAAATTCTTAAAGAACAAACAAAAACCCTGCAGAACATGATGGCTCAGTTATTGAATAATCAAACTTATAGCACCCCAAGAAGTGACTGTTCTAAGAATTATGAAGAAGATGACTTGGTTTCGGAAGCAGATATTTTGTCGCTAAATGGAGAAGAAAAAGAAAATAATGATCGGGCTTCCCCTATTTTTGAAGCCCCCGGTATGGATATAGACTTACCAGGGTGCTCTACTAATCTATTTGATTTATCTCCTTGCATTAAAGAAGCCGAACCTAAAATCATCAAGGCACCTGCTGATTTGTTAGAGCAAGGCGTAGATTGTCAAAGGTTTGGTAATGAGTCTTGGTCCAACCTTCGATATAGTGAGGTTAATAAAAAGCTTCAAGCCACTCCAGCTTTTACTTCTCAGTCAGTGAACTCACAATTGGCTGGAAAGACTCCAAACTGGGTTCCTTACGAACAAGTTGTGAAGTACGATCAAGCTTTGGGTGCTTTAACGTATGGTCTTCTGCTACAAAGGAAGCAACTAATAGAAGCTCTCTCTAATTTGGCAAACGATATGAAATCAAAAGCTTTTAATGAGGCCATTGTAAAATACATTACTGGAAAAGATACTGATTTTAGGAAATCTAGTGACGATGTACTCCAGTATGTTTGCGGGCGTCGCGCTGAACTAATAGAATTCAGACGCTCTCTCTACAAACCCCCATCAAAATTCATGCATGGTACACTACATAAAGTGCCTCCTTCTTCCACCCATCTTTTTGAAGAGAAGGCTCTATCCGAGACATTCAAGCAAAATGGTGGTTTTTACAAGTTTTTTCCCGCTTCGAAGACTTCAACTGACAACCGCTTCAAGCGTCAAGATCAAGCCCATAAAAAATCCTCAACATTTCAAGACAACCGCCAGCAACAATTTAACACAAAGAAGTTTCCGTCTACTTCCGCATCATTCTTGGTCAATAGAGGCTATAGAAAATCATACGAGGGAAACCAAACAATAGGAAAACAAAGGGGGGGGGGCACATCGTAAGCCCTCGCCTGGAAGACCTACATCAAAACCTTATTGACTATGCCAGAAAAAACTACCTGGCGGGGCGTCTGAAGTATTTTATCGGAAAATGGGAGAGTTACGGCGCTCCAAATTATATCAGAAATATTTTAGTCGGCATGTCGATTCCTTTCAAGCGAAAGCCCCCACTAATGTCAAATTCAATGTACAATTTAAGCAGGTTACAAACCAAAAAAAAAAATCCCAGGCTATGCAACAAGAGATAACGAAGTTGCTCCGAATGGGGGGCGTTAGAAAAAAGCAACCACAATTCAGTTTTCCTTTCACGCCTCTTTCTAGTTCCAAAGTCAGACGGCGGTCAAAGAGCTGTCCTCAATCTGAAACCGTTAAATCGTTTCATGGACCCGAAACCTTTTCGTCTCGTCAATCACCAAAAGGTCCCAAATTTTCTACAGCACAACGATTTCCTAGCAAAAATAGACTTATCAAGTGCTTATCTACATGTACCCATAAAACCAACTCACAGAAGGTTCCTGGCTCTATCGTACAACAACCAATGTTATCAGATGACCGCACTACCTTTCGGTCTCTCGGTCGCTCCGGTGGTCTTCGCTCGTTTGACGAATTGGGTAGCAAGCCTGTTAAGATCCAAAGGAGTCCGAATAATCGTATAGTTGGACGATTTTTTACCTCCAAGTCAGGACCTGAGCATCTTACAAAATCAGATAAAATTAGCGATAAGTCTCTTGACCGAATTAGGATGGATCATAAACTGAGAGAAATCAATCTTGGTTCCAACTCACAAATTAGAATTCCTAGGGATTATATGGGACACCAAAAAGGATATAAAATCTATCAGTTCAAAGAAGGTACGAAAGATCGAAGAAGCTCTACTTCAGATACTATAAGCTCGGCGCTGGACTTGGAGAAAAGCGAAGTCGTTGCTGGGCCTGCTAGTATTTGCCGCTTTTGTGGTACCTTTAGGTCTTTTGAATTGCCGATTGATGCAAAGAGCTGTGAACAGGCTAAACGCACGTCGGCCGGATCAAATACACGCTATTTCCGAGGTAGCTGTTCGCGACGTGGACTGGTGGTTAGCAAATGTGCGAAAGAGCTCTCCAGTCTTCCCGAAGAATCCAACGGCTTTCCTGTCAACCGATGCATCCGATTGGGGCTGGGGATCAGAACTCAATGGCAAAATGATGTCGATTCCCTGGAAAGATACACGAAAACAATGGCATATAAATGTCAAGGAGCTTTATGCAGTTTACGAGACCATAAAATGGCACATCGGAAGATTGAAAGGTCAGGCCATAGTTATACAGTCCGACAACCGAACTGTCATCTCCCACATAAGGAGGCAAGGCGGTACAAAGTCAGTGAGCTTATTAAAACTGTCAAGACGTCTCTTGGACATGTGTCATCAAGCGCTCATAGTCATCCATCCGCAGTTCATTCCGGGACGTTACAATCTGACAGCCGACAGTCTGTCCCGCAAGAAACGAATCGCAGAGTGGAGCCTGTCCCCATTTGTTATCAAGAAAATCTTCGAACGATGGGGTACTCCAGAGATAGATCTTTTCGCGAACGAATCATTAGCTGTGGTACCTCTATATGTCAGCCGAGATCCAAAAGACAAGAAAGCGATTTTCACAAACGCGTTCAGTCGGCAATGGACCTTCAACCTAGCCTGGGTATTTCCTCCACCAGCATTAATGCCGCAAGTACTGCAGCACCTGAACAGTGCGATAGGGTCATACATAGTCATAGCACCGAAGTGGGAAAAATCTTTTTGGAGAGTAGACCTTCGACAGAGAGCCACAGCACCTCCTTACCAAATCCGAAATCTACAGCACCATCTAATAGATCTGGCAACAGCAGCTCCCCCATCCGAAGTAAACAAGTTAGAATTTGAGGCTTGGAGAATTCGGGGTGGGGCAACTTAGTCAAAGATTGGTCGTCGGAAAATGTAGCCTTATTAGAAAGCTCTTGGAGAAAGTCAACGCTACACTCTAATAAAGCAGCTTGGAATCGTTGGCGGCAATGGTGTGCTTCAAATTTAGTATGCCTTTCGTATCCATCGGCCACGCAATTGGCCCTTTTTCTGTGCTATATCCATTCGGATCTGAATTTAGCTCCTAGAACAATTAAAGTCCACAAATCAGTTGTTTGCACCTTCTCGAATCCTTCCAATGTTATTAGTCTCGGTTCACATCCCTTAGTGGCACGCATAATTAAAGGGATAGAACTATCAAAACCACCTATTGTTAAAAAGAATATATGGGATGTATCGGAAGTAATCAAATGGATATCAGATAATCCACCACAAGATAATAGTCTTTTCCAATTATCAAGACATGTCGCTTTGCTCCAATTACTCAGTTCCGGACGCCGAATCCATGACTTAACTCTTTTACACATAGGTTCCGACGATATGGTCACTACCAAAGATTCGCTAATATTCTGGCCTAAGTTCGGGTCCAAAACGGACTCTGCACGCTTCCGACAGTCAGGTTGGGAGCTTAAATCCGGTCAGATAAAGAACTTAGATATTCCTTTTTGGACGTCCAAGCTTATTTCTTTGTCTGAGAATCGTAGAACAGCTCGTGAAAGTCTGACAAATTTATTCATCACCACAAGAGGACTGGTCAAAGCTGCATCTCGTAGCGTTATTGCTGGATGGGTACGAACAGTTTTTCAGAGTGTAGGTATTGATGCATCACCAGGGAGTGTACGCTCAGCGGTAGCTTCCAAGAATTTCAATTCATTGCCACTAGATGAGGTCCTGAGTATAGGCAATTGGCGAAGTGAAACGACTTTCTTTAAGCATTATTTTAAGGAAGTTAATCGTGTTGATTTTAATTCTAAGCAAAGACCAAATATTCTAAATGATTCCTTTAAAGCTTTATTGTAAAACTTTGAGACTGATTCTTAAGCGGATGCGCAAAATAAGTTAATATTACAAATCTTATTATTATTTTTAAAAGTCTAGTATTGAGATTAAGACTTTTGTGTTTATGTTATAAATGATACTGATTAATAAGAAGTTCCTATAGTTTAAGCTTTCAGATTTTGTTACAAGAAATAAAAGTTATGTTTTTTTTTTGTTTTAAAACTAGTGTTTCATTCCTTCAATAAAATATTGTAACCATCTTAGGCAAAAAAATAAAATAAATTAAAAATTGGTAACTCTAATTAGTTTTCACAGTACGCTGCTATGGCCGGCAGAAACCAAACAAGTCTCAGAGGGTCAAGCCGCAGGCTAGACCTAAAATAGAACCGTTTTTCCCCCGAAGGGAACAAAAACGGATATTTTGGGTCTAGCTAAGGCTTGACCCGGGTTTAAGGCCTAGCCGGCCTCATACATTGAGACGGTACTGGAGAACGCGCGCACAGCGCTCGCCGGCCATGCATCCGCGCCCCCCGCGCGCGCCCCGCCCTCGACTCTGCAGGCGGTGCGACGCAACAAGGGCCATTAAACTGTGAAAAAACGCTAGAAAACGTGCTATTCATTCACAAAATACGAAGTGTAATCTCAGAGGGTCAAGCCTTAGCTAGACCCAAAATATCCGTTTTTGTTCCCTTCGGGGGAAAAACGGTTCTATTATAATATCTATGTACACAAAAACATAGAAAAATGGACTTGATGCCTTAAGCATTTTCTACCAGTCAACTTTTGGATGATACAGAAATACATAGTGGTGGAAAAAACCGCAAACAAATATAAACTTGAAATTAATATACGAATATATAATAATACAATAAACATTTAGTACAATTTATTAGCTACTGTTACTATAATTAACTACTGTAATTACTGTAATAATACTATGTATGTGTATGTGTATGTGTTTATGTATGTATGTGTGTGTATTAATTACTGTAATTTATTAGTTAGTTTTTTTTTTTATTTTTTTTTTATAGGTGGGAAAATCATCTTATGACAAATCCCGCTCTTGGGCGGAGCGAGAGATAGTGTCAGACTTTTACTGACTAAAAACCCACTCCTGTTCCTTCGTTGCCTTCGTCCCAGGGCCACGGTTTCGTTTTCACACTACCCATGGCCCCAGTAGGCTTCGACCCTGCTGGGCCCCTACGATTTGCTGACATCTCCCTGAGGCGCGCGCGGAACAATACGCGCCGTCGACGACTTGGGCTCGGTCCGGATGGTTACCGGACGGTCGGACGGCGGGCCACCCGCGCCGTCCGCAAGCCCGCGCCTACGGTGGCCGGAAATTGGGATCGGAATCCCGGCGGCGGTTAGGGCGTGAGGACAGTTGCCGTTGCCTCACGTGATCGGCCGGCTCTTTTGCTAGCATTACTGCTTCGCAGAAGGAGGCGACCGCCTGCCACTCCTCCTCGCTCCGGACCATGGCCTGTACCAAGGCGCGGCGTGAGAGATCGCCGCCGCCGATCGCCCCCACGAGGACAAGGCGTTGCTATTCCCAAGCGGGGCACACTTCCACCGTGTGCTCCACCGTGTCCTCCGGGCGGTCCACACAGTGGCGACACCCGGGCGTCGCTTCCGCACGAATCCGGTGCAGGAACTTCCCGAACTTCCCGTGTTCGGTGAGAACCTGCGTCATGCGGAAGGTGAGGACGCCGTGAGGTCTTTCCAACCACGCCTCAAAGAAGGGACTTAGATACTACTGTCAGATTTTTACGAATATGCTCACGAACTTTCAAGCGTTAATTGGTTGGTTTCCTTCCTGACTTCCTAAGAAATGGTTTAGTTTAAAGAAAAGAGGTGTAGGGTTCATCCCTACCACATAGTTCCGCCTACCTCCAAAGAGGTAAAATTTAAACTTTAAAAAATTTAATTAATGCTTTACAGTATTAGCTTACAGGGTGGCTGCTGCTGGGACTCAGGCCTGTATTTCATAGAGTAGGCTACGCCACACAGGCTCATTTTGAGCTTGTGAATGTGAATAACATACGTATTTCTTATACGACATACCGATTTCCTCGCGAAATGTTTGCTTTCTAAGGCAGGATTTTCATAAGGTAGGAAAGCCTGTGTTTAGTATTGGACGTCTTACTTACATCTAAAGTGATGATGATGTTGTGTCTCGCTTAATTCAGTAAAAATTTTAATCGCACTTTCATTAAGCACATAAACATCAATATTTTATTTACCTACCATGCGCCACTGCGGGAGCTGCGGGGTGCCAGCTGAAAACCAACGCTGGGAGTCTAACACCCAGCAAATGCTGAGATGGTAACACTCTGGTACAGGCATGCTCAGTGCAATTTAATTGTAGGCATCATTCTGTTCTATTCTTCTCTTTTACATTGTATTTGTTCTGCATCTGTGTCGGATAAATATCGTCTATGCTATTCTGTTAAAACGATTGCAATCCAACACAGAGAACAATTTCAGAACTTTCTCATACAATCACATTCTAATAACCGAAAACTAAGAACTTTTCTCGATACACAACTACGTTTCGCATACACTTCAAATCTATCGCTTTACCCAACAATATATATCTACATAGTAATTACACAATGGAGTTCAATGAATGAAGTCCGCAGTGATTCCTGTATCGTGGTACAGTAAACCAATATTTGAATGGCGAGAGTAGTTGGCCCAGCTCTTCAGTGTTTGTGCATGTGAGGGAGTTTAAATTACGATATGAATATTGAGTCATTTGATTTGCTGTCAGGTTCTTTAATATAAATAAAAAGGTGTCTTCAAGGCTAGAGTGAATAGGGTCCTCATAAACTAGTGCGCCTCACCATCAATGATTGTATCACTGCTTACCATCAGGTGGGATCGCAGTCAAGCACTAGTTTATATCAATTAAATAATAATAATAATGCGTTTACTTAAAATTATTTTTGGCAGTTCACAACATATTTGTAGGTTATATTTTTACAAAACAAAATAATTAAACATCTGTAGTCGAACTTAGCAAAATACAGAAAACCAGCACCAGTATCTTAAAATAATAAATAGTTAATTGGGTCACAAGTTACAAAATTGGTTCTAATTTTACGCTAATATTTTTGGCAATATAAAGCAAAAAATCACTTTCACTCGCCGTTATATTTTACTAGATTTGAGGGTTTGTTTAACATAAACCGTTGAATATTTGCCACCCCAAAACACAAAAGTTTAAACAATTAACAGCTTTTGAAATTTGTTAATTGGTCTACCTACCCACTTTGATTCTCGACCTCGTAATCAAAATGATGATGTCGTTTGCATTTTCTTTGATCTAAAAATACCATATGTCTATATGACCTCTTCAAGAAAAACGATATTACCAAAGAAAACTGGCGTGATCTTTAAAAAGACACGTGATATTAAGAAGTGGGCCTCAAAGAATTCGTCTTCCATTTTTAGGGTCCCGTACCTCAAAAGGAAAAAACGGAACCCTTATAGAATCACTTTGTTGTCCGTCCGTCTGTCTGTCTGTCTGTCAAGACAATTTATCTCGGGAGCGCGTGGAGGTATTGAGCTAAAATTAAAACCATATACTCAGATTTGCGGTCCCTTGAAGCTGTGAAAAAATCAAATTTCTGAGTTAACGAAACGAAAAGATATGGCCGTTTATGTCGCAAAAAACGTGTATTAGAATCCTGAAATTTGGCATGAAGCAAGGTCTCATAGCACAAGTACCTATATGAAAAATCTGAAAACTCTAAATTTGATGTTACGTCACAAAAAGAAAATTTTTTTGCGATTCGGAAATATCTTCGTAACTCAATTCGGGAATCCAACTATTTTCATAAGTTTTTTTTTCGGGTGGGAACATCATCTAATGACATCCCCCGCTCTTGGGCGGAGCGCGAGATAGTGTCAGACTTTTACTTTTACTGACTAAAAACCTACTCCTGTTCCTTCTTTGCCATTTTTCCAGGGCCCGGGGATCTCTTTCGCATCACCCATGGCTCCAGTAGGCTTCGACCCTGCTGGGCCCCTACGGTTGCTGACATCTCCTTGAGGCGCGCGTGGAACACTACGCGCCGTCAACGACTTGGGCTCGGTCCGGACGGTTACCGGACGATCGGACGGTAAGCCATCCATTGCTCGCCATCCGCAAGCCCGCACCTACGGTGGCCAGAAATCGGGATCGGAATCTCGGCGGGCGGCGGTTGGGGCGTGAGGAGGTACCTCACGCGATTGGCCGCCTCCTTTGCTAGCATTACTGATTCGCAGAAGGAGGCAACCGCCTGCCACTCCTCCTCGCTCCGGACCATGGCCTGTACCAAGGCCCGGCGCGAGAGATCGCTGCCGCTGATCGCCCCCACGAGGACACGGCGGTGCTCTGCCCAAGCGGGGCACACCTCTACTGTATGCTCCACCGTGTCCTCCGGGCGGTCCAGACAATGGTGGCACCCGGGCGTCTCTTCTGCACGAATCCGGTGCAGGAACCTCCCGAACTTACCATGTCCGGTGAGGACCTGCGTCATGCGGTAGGTAAGGACGCCGTGAGGTCTTTCCAGCCACTCCTCAAAGAGGGGACTTATCGCAATAATTATGGCGTGCCCAGCACTGGGTTGCGACAGTCGCTGTCGCCATTCCACCGTGAGATCCCGCCGGTAGTCTTTCCGCCATGCCGCGAACTATTTTCATAGGTAAGTTTGTACGAAACCCTCAGTGCACAAGTTCAACTCGCACTTGCGCTGTTTTTTTTTCAAGTTAAAGGGCCACTTTTGAGACATTTCAATTCGTCAAATCAATTGTTGAAACCTAATTGCAAGTGATCCCATAGAAGCATAAGGATCTGCCCCCCTCATCATCATCATCATCATTTCAGCCGAAAGACGTCCACTGCTGGACATAGGCCTCCCCCAAGCGTCGCCACAGCGAACGGTCCTGTGCGTCTCGCATCCATCGGACTCCCGCAACCGTTACCAAGTCATCGGTCCACCTTGTCCTGCCCCCCTAGCCAAGTTATAATCATATCGTTCGCGTCGAACGCCTCGAGTAGGCCACGCCTCCTATTCCTTTGTTCTGACCACGTGACTGAACGTTGAGATGACGTCAGAACAAAGGAATCGGAGGCGTGGCCTACTAGAGGCGTTCGGCGCGAACGATACGATTGTAACTTGGCTAGGGGGGCTGGTTAGTTTGAAACAAGATGACGAAATTGTCAAAATGTTACCCAACATTAATAAACAGAGCCGAACCGAACCGATGTTTTTTGTTTAGCCATTTAAACGCAGCTTTAAAAAAAATTAAATAAAGAAATAAACAAATACGTATTTCTAAGTACATTTTAGAAACATTAAGATCTTACATTAAAAATTGATTCACATATACACAATAATATACTATCATTGCTAGTGTAGGAATATTAAATAAGCTAACTGCATGCAAATAATGGACATTATATTATTTAAGAATTATAATAAAATTATTAATATGTGTATTTAGTTCATGAATTCATAATTTTAATTCTTTACAGTAATGTTAAGATTATTTGTAACGTCAGAATATTTATGAAAATGTCAAAATAAAATCATGTGAAAAAATTTTATGTCAAAAATTTAAATTTTAATGTCGAAATATAAAATTATGTAGCATATACTACTAATTATACATTAATTATGCAACATAGAGTATTTAATTTTATTGCAATGTCAAAAAGTGTGATATAAAAATTCATGTCAGAATAAAAACACATGTCTAAGAGTCAAGCAAACATTTTATATTTGAATTTATTAACTGAAAACATTCTTAGGGCAGGTGGCAATTTATTATATTTTTTATTTTCATAGTTACAATGGGCATTTTTACTATAAGTTTGTAATCTCTGGGGATCAATTTTGATTTACCCTTTTACCTGGAATACCATAAGCATTGTCAAACAGTGTGACAGTGCTGACAGTTTTTTAGGCCATTCGATAGCGATGTGAAGTTTTCCGACGCCATATTTTCGATTATTTTTATTTACTTGTTTATTAGAGGAGCACATAATTCTAACTGTGGGGCAATTTTTTTAAAGAAAAAAAAAGTTTTAATTCGTTAAAGGTTTTTATTATCCTTTATCTTTTGTTTTAGTATACACATTATAAAAATTATTCATGTTTTTAAACATGTAAATAGTAAATTTAATAAAAATTCCTTGGCCACTTATGAAACTTCTTCTATAAATATTTCATTCACAACGTAACCTTGCCAGACACGGAATGAATTCTCATTGCAGGACTTTATAAAAACGCATAAAACTCAACAATTAACATAAACAAGCAATAAATTATTAAATTTACTTAATTAAAACCTGAGGATCTCTAAAAATGGTTGGTATTGCGCAGCTCGGCTGCATATTCAGAAGTTGGTAGCTTGGCACAATAACGTGGGGAAAGTTTAAAGTGGTGTGTTTTTCTAGTGGCTAGTAGTGGGTAGTGCGAATAACACAAACTTTGGCCGGCCACACGCCACCACAATAGCACCCACTCTTTGCAAGCGTCCCTATCCACTGACTGCGACTAATGTCCAATGATATATTTAAGCCATGCTCAACAAAACGGATGCATTGTAAAGTAAACTTTCTAAAAAGCATAACATATCACTAACGTTTAATCTCTTTGAAAACAACACAAACAAAACGCAGTATTAGAGTTATTTTACGAGCACCACAAAATAATTATTCCAGTGTTATTAATCCGTTTATTCACGACCACTCCTGTGTGTGAACACCAACAAGAGTTAAATCACAACATATTCATGCAAACTAAATTGAAATGCATAAAAATGAACAACATTTTGAAACAGTTAACAAAAAGTTTCTTTTTCGTCATTAAATTTCACAACAACAGTTGCTTGCAATTTATAGTAGGCATTAATTAAAATTTTAATAAGATTCCACGGAAAGCGTGTTTTAGAACAAAGGAGACTACCTTACAATGTGATGAAATAAGTCAAACAATAATTTCGAAGAGAAATGTGGTTTGTGCCTTTGTTTTAATAAAATTTAATTAAGCGTTATTATATTTCACCTTTCACGTCTGGAAGACGGATCAGAATAATCTGCGGTCGATAGACTCAATGAAATCGAGTTTAGTCTCAGTAGAATTACTGTCTGGGTTTGTTAAAAGGGGCAGACGAAGTAAACCTTTCAGTTTCCGATATTTCAGAGTTGCAATTTTAAAATAATTATTGAATTTAAGAGCGCCCAACCCGTGATACTATTCGCATACCACCACTCTTACGTGATAACCACGTAGTAAGAACGCCCAACCCGAAGTTCCTTTTTCATATAACCGCTCATACTTGATTAAGACGTTGGTGAATATCAAGCTCCAGGTGCTGCTAGTGGTCTTGACTATAAAATAAAACTGCTTGATTCGATTATTTTATAAGACTGTATTTACGAAAGGTATGCGTAATAACAAATTTTGGGACAACCGATATAATATGTGCGTACGCGCAAGGTGTCGGCGAGCGAGTGAGCGGAGAGGGGACGTCCGCGACTGCGATGTGGTGTGTGGCCCGATGTGACGTCAGGAACAGACGTCATTAGACATCTTTCTTTAGATATTTTGGAATCACAGACATCTTGTGGTTTATATTGAAATCAAAACATTTTGTGTAAAACTAATCTAATAAAGGACCATTGAAAATCTGATATTTTGCGTGAAGTTTGAATAATGCACTCACAAATTAAAAAAGTAAAGAAAATATAACTATAGAACCTTGTACATTTAAGTAATCGAGATTCTTAATGACAATTTTTATTCCGAAAACTTTTAAGATTTTAAAAAAAACGCGTATTTGCTGCAACTAGTTTTGTGAATTATTCGAGTGAATTTACCAAATACCAAGAAATCGTTCAGGCGTTAACACTCTTTTTCCGCGTTGTCTCTTTATCAAACATTGCGTTGGATCAAAGTGATGCAAGAGACTTAGTTGTTTAAAGCCTTTAAAAAAGACTCGACTTCATTTTACACTACGCCTGAAAAGAAGACTAGAGTGACCAGTGTTTAGTAATAAGACTCAGTCTTTTTACTAAAGAACTAATAGACTTAAGTCTTTTATTCCTTTTTTCTTTCTTTCAAATATTAAACTTATGTGTTGTCTGTCATAAATTACTAAGTATCCATGATACGGTGCCAAATATTAATAGAGTTTATTCGTATTTTTAACTACATTAAGAATTCCTTGAAATATATGCTCTGAAACAATTTCTTGAAGACCTTGATAATAGGAAACTACTTACTAAATTAGTTATATTTTTATTCGCTACTAAGATTTAAGTAAATTAAGTTATATTATTTATTTTGTTAATTTCATTCGTGAGGAAAACATCACGAGACTCCTGCCCCCCTAGCCAAGTCACAAACGATAAACGTAAACTCTCAGTAGTCTTTAATAGATTTTCAACTATATGTTATTGGATATAAAGTTGAAAATCTATTGAAGATTTCATAGTGTTTTCGTTCGTTCCGGTCGCTAACGCTCAGTAGTCTTTAATAGATTTTCAACTTTATGCTCTTAGGTATAAAGTTGAAAATCTATTGGAGATTACTAAGCGTTCACGTTTATCGTTTGCAACTTGGCTAGGGGGGCTGAGTCGTTAAGGCGTGAGTCCTTTTAGTCTTATAAGACTTTTAGTTATATATTTTTTAAGTTACAACTTAGTTTTTTAGACCTGAGATTAAAGAACTGCTACTCAATGTAGTCTTTAGTTTTAGTCTATTGACTCCAAGACTTGAGGGTTAAAAAACTAGTCTAGTCGTGAGTCTTCAATAATGAGTCAAGTCCTGTTTTAAAAGACTTAAACGTCTGAGTCTCTTGCATCACTAGATGAAACAACAAGGTTTTTAACCCTGTTCACATTGACAATAGACGGATCGGGAAGAACCCTCTTAACTCCTTAGGTAAACGAAACACTCTGTTAGAC
This sequence comes from Mythimna impura, assembly GCA_905147345.3. Taxonomy (NCBI): domain Eukaryota; kingdom Metazoa; phylum Arthropoda; class Insecta; order Lepidoptera; family Noctuidae; genus Mythimna; species Mythimna impura. Next base: position 13,051,769 of record LR990343.1, on the reverse strand, counting down.
CTTTTATTTATTTTTTTCGGGTGGGAAAATCGTCTAATGACATCCCCCGCTCATGGGCGGAACAGGAGATAGTGTCAGACTTTTACTGACTTAAAATCCACTCCTGTTCCTTCTTTGCCATTGTTCCAGGACCCTGGAGATCTCTTTCGCATCACCCATGGCCCCAGTAGGCTTCGACCCTGCTGGGCCCCTACGGTTGCTGACATCTTCATGAGGCGCGCGTGGAACACTACGCGCCGTCGACGACTTGGGTTCGGTCTGGACGGTTACCGGCCGGTCGGACGGTGAGCTACCTATTGCTCGCCGTCCGCAAGCTCACGCCTACGGTGGCCGGAAATCGGGATCGGAATCCCGGCGGCTGAGGCGCGGGGAGCACTGCTTCGCGTGTGCTCGTGCGGCCTCCTCCTTTGTTAGCATTACTGCTTCGCAGAACGAGGCGACCGCCTGCCACTTCTCCTCGCTCTGGACCATGGCCTGTACCAAGGCCCGGCGCGAGAACCCCGCTAGAGCTGCGGAACGCAAAGAGTAACTGTAGGAACACAGGTGGGTTTTAGTCAGTAAAAGTCTGATACGTCCACTCTCTCCGCCAGGAAGAAGTTATTTGATGATATCCGACCACAAAGAATAAAGAGGTAAACGAAACATACAGTCAGTTGCAAAATTGTGGAAAACATACGATCTATTTAAACTTTAAGTTTGCTTAGCTCATTAACATTTTGCTAAAAGCTGGCCAACTTAACCTTTAAATAGGAGACATGTATTTTTTTTTGGAGAAAACCTTTGCTCTATTTTAAAAAGAAATTCTTTGTTGGAGAACCAAATTAGCGTGAAAACTTGGCTTCCGTTTCCCAATAATTACACTAACTATTTTTATTACAAAAGAAATACTAATTATTGGTATTGGGTAAATGTTTAAAGGGTTAGATAACTTAATCTAATTAGAACTCGAGGACAATGTTGCTTAAAAATACTTTTTACCTTGCTTACTTAAAAACTACTCTACCCCTACCGCTTTTAGGCTTGTAATGTAGTGTATTTCGGACTAGTGCGGAAAAAAGTGGCAGCTGGCGTGCCACATGTTATAGTAGTTTTTAACACGCTTTTATTAGCTTCACTTGTAACTATGTATGTAAGAAAATCTTGGAATCTTAATTTGACCCACTTCCCGGTCTTCAATTAGGATGAAATTTTGCACACGCTCTGAGTTCTGATGACGATACATGACTAGCTAAGAAACGTCATTACAAATCCAATATGGCGGCCTCCCCAAGATGGCGGACTGGCTGTTTGAAATCCACCCCCATGATATGGGTATCAAATGAAAGGGTTTGCTGTCAGGAAAACGAAAAAAATAGTCACGTGACTTAAATCCAATATGGCGGACGTCCAAGATGGCGGACAGGCTATTTGAAATGCACCCCCATGTTATGGGTATCAAATGAAAGGGTTTGCTATCAGGAATACTTCACGACTACGAAAGAAAGCGTGGAGCGTTTTGTCCAAAAAGAGTAAATATTACATAAACGCTCCACGCTTTCTGTAATTTAATTATTTATCGTTCATCACGAACTGAAATTATTTATGTTTACCTGCGATCTAATGAAGATTTGGAAAAGGGAAAACTCTTGAGTCATCAAACTAAATGTCCGAATTATTTTGTAATTTTTAGTGCGTGCTAAAAGCGTGTTTTTTAGTTTTTTAAAGTATTAGTTTTTTATAAATTAGGCTGGTTATAGGTCACTCCCCACTGTTAGCGAGTAGCTTCCACATGTAGTTTATGTAAACAAAAATAAATCAATAACCATCAAAGTTTAATCGTTTGTTGTATTTTAAAATTGCAAAATAGTTTTTACACGACCTTAATGTTTTTGGCCACGCCACAATTATGGCGGTAAGTCCCCTCTTTGAGGAATGGCTGGAAAGACCTCGCTGAACGACGAAGACGCCCGGGTGTCACCATTGTGTTTACCGCCCGGAGGTAATGGTGGAGCATACGGTAGAGGTGTGCCACGCCTGGGCAGAGCACCGCCGTGTCCTTGTGGGGGCGATCGGCGGCAGCGATCTCTTGCGCCGGACCTTGATTGATATGATTTGCTGACATCTCCCTGAGGCGCGCGTGGAACAGAACGCGCCGTCGACGACTTGGGCTCGGCCGGACGGTTACCGGACGGTCGGACGGCGAGCCACCCATTACTCGCCGTCCGCAAGCCCGCGCCTACGGTGTAACAAATTAAGGTCAATATTTTCAAGAAAAGTTTTGTATTAGCTTAAAAACATCTGTTAGGTAAAGCCATAATTTGGATGAAAAACGAGTAACGGTGTCTAATGGTTATTTATGCCTTTTTGTGGTTATGAACTAAAGCAATAATCTAACCTTACGCAATCTAAGGGGCCTTTAAGCCTACTGGGACCATGGTTGGTGCGAAAGAGATCCCCAGGGCCCTGGAACAATGGCAAAGAAGGACCAGATTTAGGAGGGATGGGATAGGGATTTTAGTCAGTAAAAATGTCTATATCCATTTAAAACAAACAAGTCTAGCAGTGCTACCACAAGGTCTTAAGGCGATCCATTTTATAGCCTAAACTGAACTGTTACAGGGATGGAGCTACATATATTATGTTACCGCTAATGTGCGTAAATCAGTTAGAGTGCAGATTAACTTGTTAAACTGCAGATTGAGTCCGTTAAAGTGGGAAAAAAAAATTAAGTTCTTATATCAACTAGATCATTTGGAGACTTTCAAGGTAATCTGCAGACTAACGGCAAAGCATACGGTAAAGTTATAAAACAGGTTCTTTGCTTGAATAAAACATTCGAATTCATTGTAATTATTTAAATTTAATTTCAAACAATAATCTAAAGTTTGATGACATTTTATGCATGAAGAATTAACATATTTTAGGGCACCCTGACACAGACAGGTTTGGTTAGAAGTCGTGTTTTTTTTTGTATAACCACTCAGAAGTAGAAGCTTCGTGGAGCGGGGTTCCATCGAGGTATCTTGGAAGGTAGAATAGTTTCAACGACCATACAGTAGTGTCAAATGGACAAAAGTGTTTCGCTCACTGTTTTCCGTGATTTAACGTAACGTACAGTGGCATATACCCTACTTTAAGTCAAATATACTTTAACAGATTGTACCCGGTAATTTACAGATTACCTAGTTAATGTGCATATTAACTTATTCAGTATTCTAACGGTAACATATATAATGTTGAGCTAATCTAAAAAACGTTAACTTAAATAACGTTCAGTAATTAAATGTATATAACGCTATTTGAAAAATTGGCCTTCGGCTCAAGCTAGCGGTTATGTGCTCAAAGTATAGGTATCTGACACTTTTTGTTAGTCAGAATATAATTAATAATTAAAAGATAAAGAGCCGTTCAGAGATACTGAGGAGAAATATGGCGCTAGACGAAGATCGTCTAGCAAGATAGTTTAAAAGCCTCAAGAGATGTTTTCTTTGTCTTTGTGGTGTTGCTTTTACAAAACAAACACTGTCCTACATTGAAGTTTCAGATTAGTTTATTCCCTTAAGAATTACATAATTTACTTACATGATAATTATTTAAAACTACGAACAAACGTAAATTTAAAATTTTAAAACTATTCTTCGGTTATAACATGTACTGAGAGCAGATTAAAAAATAATGCATTGGAAATCGCAAACATCTTTTGAACTTCTTACCCACTGGACAAACTGATCATGTGATTTGTTTTGTTTGCAATCTCTGAAAGTACTGGTCCGATTGCTGAAAAATTTCACCGATAAAAAACTGCTATATCCCTGAGTGATCTATGCTATATTTTATGTACGCGGGTGAAGCCGCGGGCAAGAGCTAGTCTGAAATAATTTTGCAATTTTTAACACATATAAAATAATTATTATCATTTTATAAATCGATTATTATTATTTCACATGCTTGGCCCAACAACGGCCATCATCACCTACTCGCTCTCCGTATCTCCGGTCACCAAATGACCGGATGATTAATCTAGTAACACGCGATGTGTCAGCCGCTTCATTGTAACCAGGTGCTGCCAGTGATTAATTATCTGACAAAATTGTGCCACATTAATAAACAATTAGTCGGCCATACGAGTACCGTTTTATTTATGCAAGCCCGTTATAATTATGCGATAATAAAATTTTAAAATTGGATACCAAATATTTATGTGTAGGATGAAATTGATTTTTGATTAAACAGTATTTTGTTGTGTTGGTGGTTATAGTTAATATAGGTATTGGATTTCAGGCGCTTGCTTCAGTTTAATAATGTAGGTTTTCAATGCAGTATTGGGTTTTTAAGGTGGGAAAACATCCAATGAGTTATTTCGCTCTGAGTGGAGCGCGAGGGCGTGTCAGAATTTTACTGACTAAAACCACACCAGTACCCTTCAGTTGCCACGGACCACGGGTTTACTCTTCAGAAAAATCCCCGCGGCTCTAATGGACATCCGCCCTGCTGGACCTCTTTTTTTAAAGGTGGAATTCATCCAATGACTTCTATAGCTCTGGTTGGAGCGGGAGGGCGTGTCGTATGTGTCCTGCCCTTTGCATTCTAGGACCACGGGCTTCCTTTTCAGAAAAATCCCCACGGCTGTAACGGACACCGGCCCTATGGTTTGCTGACATCTCTTTGAGGAGCGCGTGGAACACTACGTGCCGTCGACAACAAGTGAAAAAAAGTGTGTTAATGTGAGAGAGCAGTGGTGGCCCAGTTGTAACGGCCTCGACTTGCGAGTTGTAGATCGCGGGTTCAAACTCAGCCAGGCGCATTACTTTGTGTAATTTATTTCATCACCACTGCTCTCAAAACGATGAAGGAAAACATCGTGAGGAAACCGGCATGTCCTAGAACCAAAAATTCGAAGGCATGTGACATCTTCCAATCCGCACTGGGCCCGCGTGGTGGATTACGGCCTATTCTCTCTTCTAAAGAGGAGGCCTGAGTTCCAGCAGTGGGAACATTATATGGCTGATAATGCTAATGCTAACGTTATCATAAAAGTCAGTTTAATCTTAGAGTGAGCCTAGATAAGTGCGTTTCAGGTAACGACTAACCTTACGATTATGGATGTTCAGACCTTACAGTGCTATGAAAGCCTTAATAAATATCCAGGTAAATTGCCCCTTTCTTGTAGTTTTACTATTCTCAGGTAGACTTAGTTTATTGAGTATATTTAGTAGGAAGAACGCTTATAACCTTTTGTCTACAATAATAATAACTCGCAATTGTATTTCAGACATTAATAAATATCTAGATATGAAAGGTAAGGCTTCCCGCCTTATTATAATAGGTGTTTTAGCTCTTTCAGACCCGATTTTTTTTTTCATCAATTAGAGAAGAAAATGCCTGTAAGTGGACTAGGGTACAGGAAGTAAGAGAAAAATAAAGGAAAAATATATATGTTACTTATGACCTCAGTAATAAAACACATCGACTGCCATTGTACTGTTACGGGGTGGGATGCTGAAGACTTTTTAAAAAAACACCTTTAGACTTTCTAGAAGTTTAATTAAAGAAATTAGAAATTAGTTACACGATTTTGAAAGAGTGTCCACACCAAAAACGCAAAAACCGAACTGGCCGATCCATCGCCGGAAGGGCTTGCGATCACTTTTCATTGACGTCATACCATTGCACAACGCTAGAAAACGAAGTAAACAACTGAAGCTGGCTCAGCAATTTACTTAGCCTTGGTAATGCAACGTGATGCTATTATAACAGCCCCCCCGATAAGATTGATCATCACAGATTAAGTGATGAGAAAGATGCCAATAAATCTAAGATTTTGATGTGGACATTATAAGAAACAATTAAAACCCGCTATAAAAATTATAACTAAACAGTTTATATAACTTGAACTTAATTCTTAACTTAATAAAATAATATGAACCAGATGCCTGTGATCTCCAAAGAGTTAGGCAGAGATAGAAAATAGCTTAATAATAACTAGCATAGCATAGCATAGTCGGCCTTATAGTGTTCCCACTGCTGGGACTCAGGCCTCCTCTCTAGGAGAGGGAATGGGCTGTAATCCACCACGCGGGCCCAGTGCGGGTTGGTGGATGTCACATGTCTTCGAATTTTTGGTTCTAGGACATGCCGGTTTCCTCACGATGTAATAATAACTAACTATTAATAAACTAAACTAGACATAGTACAATTACTTCATAGTGTTTCGTTTAATCGGGACTGGCAAAGATTTGACTGAAACATTATCAATTTCAGCTTCTGAAGAGTCTGAGGTATAAGCAACATTCGTAACATTATTTTTTGAACCTTTTGACTTACTATAATTTTTATTGTAAATTTTAACACAAAAGCCTGGATTTCTGGGACATAGATATCTCCTAGTTCTAAACAAAAAGTATATTATACATACAAATGAAATAACATAAATCAAGGAAACATAATGTGTACTATACTTTTCTAGATGAGAAGGCTCTTCAATATTATTTAACTGTTTCTCAAAATCGTCAAGATGTGTACTTGCTTTTAATAAGGAATCAAAATTATTAAACTCGTTTAATTTATTAAGGGGGACATCATGTAAAGTCTTGTTGGATTTTAAATTACTACAACAATCATCGGTTAATATATTAAAATTGGATACAGTGGTTGTAAAGTTAGATGTAATACTATCAGTTGGTACAAAAGTTAAAGTTTTATAAAATGCTTTACAAGATTTAGGAAGATGTAAAATTCCTGTACCTAACAAGATTTCGACGTGATCTCTCATGTCACCGTTACACAAAATATGACCCTTACTAGGTTCTGATTGTACAAAAATCCAACGGTTATTAGAAATCTTCTGAAACAATTCAATAGAGCCGCGTAAAATTCTTGTTTGGCAGGAATTTGGTAACTTATCTATTACATCCGTTAATAAAATCGTTTCACAAGTAGGGTTTGCAATAGTTGAATACACGTTTGTTAAAACACACACGAAGCACTGATTTTTTATCACTTTGCACTCACTAACACTTTCAAATTGTGAGTAAAATAGACGGTCTGTTGTTATTGCCAGATACTGTTTGGTTGGAGCAATTAAGACATAAGTATCTGGAGTGTTATTGTCTAAAGAAGTAGGTAAAGGTACAATTTGAAATAAATTATAAACTTGAGAAAGAACTATCGGTATCTTTAGGATAAGTATAAGTTTGTTATCATGATAGTAACATACGATGTCGGAACTTTCCTCTAAGCGCGAAAAAATCCGTATTAGGGAGAGGGAGTTGAGCAACCGCATGCGCAAGATCCGCGCAGGCCTCGGCCAGCGCGATGTGCAGGTGGCTAGCTCAGCAGGAATACGCGACCAGCCCGAATTACGCGAAGGGTTCGCCCAGCGCGGAAAAAGGCCGGACGCGGAAACTGCTGGAGTACGCGACCAGCCCGCAGTACGTGAAGGGGAAACCCAACACGGAAAAAGGCCGGACGCGGAAACACGCGAGCGGGGGCAAGTACGCGACGGGGTCACCCGACGCGAAAAGCCTTCGCTGGTAGCGGAATCCGCCGAAACCACTGACCAGACCCAGGACCGAACTGACAGACAGCACATGAAGAAGAGGGGGAAACGGGCTGGGACTAATCGCCAGTTTCGGATCCCAACTGGGCGCACTACGCCGGGTACCTCTAAGCCACAACCTGGGCCAAGCGGCTCAGGGGCGGCGAAGAGAGATCGCCCGGACGACTCGGCCTCACCGAGCGCACTGCAGGGGGATCCGAAACGGGTGAGGACCCAGACCGCTCAAGGGGAGCAGAGAACATACGCGCGGGCCACGAAGGATATTCCGGCGCGGTTGGCCGTAGCGATCTGCTTCCCTCCCCCCTCGAGAGACCTGACGAGTGACGAGGCGACTTACGTCAAATCGGAACTAGAAAAACTCCTGATCATGTCAGACCCCACGAAACCACTCCCGGCCTTCCGAGGTTACCCTCGGGTGACGGACGGCACCGTGCAGATGTGGTGTGAGGACGACAATGCCCTGACTTGGTTGACACTGAACACACCGTTGCTGAAACTCCCTAACACCGACCAGACACTGACAGTCATGAGACAGTCCGACGTGCCGACCCGTGTCCGAGCGGCGCTCTTTGTTCCCAGGTTCAATGGGGACATTGCGCTGCTCCAGAGCCTTCTGATCCGTCAGAATGCTTGGTACGACATTGGGAGGTGGTCGCTATACAGGGCAACCAAAGTCGGTGGGGATAACTTTGGGACATATCTGACCCTGGGTATACCCACCGATGAAGTTGACAAGGTCTTGGGTCGGGAGCGACGTATATCGTACCTTCTGGGTTCGATATACGTTCGCTTCTACCCCCAGACCCATCCCAAAACTGAAGACAGCACTGAACTGACCAAGACGGAGACAAATGACACCGACAAGGACATGGACACGCTCGAGGAAGAAATGGCCCGAGCAGCCATGGCTGACGCCGATGCCGATAAGGCACCTGCATCCCCCGGATGGACGGCGCAGCTGTTGGCGTCCTCACCCACTGATGACTGGCGAAGGATGGAGGAGGGAGAAACACTTTCCGATGGCTCCACCTCTTCCTAACTCCATTCCGACGCCGTCGTCGACCACACCAAACCCAATCCCGATCATCCAGACCAACCTTCAGCACAGTCAAACTGCCACAGCTACTTTACGCAGGGTGCTGGAGACCAATCCCCGAACCATAGCAATGATCCAAGAGCCGTGGGTCAGAAATGACAAGATATGCGGACTTGGAAACATTGGAGGTAAACTGATATCAAATACATATAATATAGATAAACCTCGAACTTGCATTTACATACCCCAAGATATACCGATCACACCACTAACCCAATTCTGTTCCAGAGACCTGACAGCAATCAGGCTCCAGATTGGTAATAATAACCCGAATCTAGTACTAGCCTCGTCCTACATGCCTGGCGACGACGAAAGCTGCCCACCAAAAGAACTGACTGATCTGGTTCAACACTGCGAAAACGCCAACCTGGACCTGATCATCTGCACCGACTCAAACGCGCATCACCCACTATGGGGTAGTGAAGTATCAAACACCAGGGGTGAGTCACTATCCACATACTTATTCTCCACTAACCTTAACATCGTGAACCGAGGCACGGAACCCACTTGGGTCACGGTCCGCGGACAAACGATCATAGACCTGACTTTAGCTACAGAAAACGCGACAAACTTAATCTCTAACTGGCGCGTATCAAATGAACCCTCTTGCTCTGACCACAGAAGAATATGTTTCTCTCTGGCAGCCATTACAAAAAACCCAGAACCACGGCGCAATCCTCGCCGTACAAATGTACCTGAATATAAACACCACTTAACTTCCCTACTAGCCAGGGAACAAAGACCCGTAAATCAAATAACTGACTCCGTAGAATTGGATAACGCCGTGACAAAACTCACAGACAACATAATCAAAGCATACCACACAAACTGTCAACTAAGCTCCCCACACATCAAGGGAAAAGGAAACCCCTGGTGGAACGCAGAGCTTGGCAAACTCAGAAATGCATTACGCAAACAATTTAACAGAGCCAAAAACTCAAGACTTCCAGAGGACTGGGAACAATACAAAGAAACTCAATACAGATATAAGAAAGCAGTTAGGACCGCCAGGAACTCCGCCTGGCGCAATTTCTGCGAAAGCATTGAATCCAACACTGAAGCAGCACGGGTCAGGAAAATCCTGTCAATTGACCAGGAACGTACCCTTGGTGCGCTGAAAAAACCAGACAACAGCTACACACTAACAGACCATGAGACCAGTAAGGTCCTACTGGAAACGCATTTCCCGGACTGCAACCTACTTGAGGACAGGACGTGGTCGAGCGCACCGGAACAGACCCCAACGGATCTTGACTGGTCCAGAGCACATAATATAGTGACAGAAGACCGAATTAAATGGGCCATCAGGACCTTCCAACCGTACAAGTCACCAGGACTAGACGGTGTCTTTCCGGCGCTACTGCAGTGGGGAGAACACTCCTTAGTGCAGTGGCTGCTGGTGATATACCGTGCCTGCATAGCACACAGATATGTACCACACACATGGCGTGAGGTGAAAGTTATTTTCATCCCGAAACCCGGCAAAATTGACTATACACAACCCAAGGCGTACAGGCCCATAAGCTTGACATCCTTCCTACTGAAAACCCTGGAAAGGCTTTGCGACAGATATATCCGGGACGGACCTCTCTTGGAGAGACCGCTCCACAAGCAGCAACATGCCTACTCAACAGGTAAATCAACAGAATCTGCACTACATAGCGTGATCTCAAAGATTGAATCGAAGGAGCTTTCGATAAGACTATGTTCCGAAGCATCAGCACAGCACTCGAAAGTCACGGTGTTGACCCGACCTTGAGTGGCTGGATCACAAATATGCTCAGACTTAGAGCAGTACAAGCAAATATAAATAACACTACAAGGGCCATGGTGTCGAAGGGTTGTCCCCAAGGGGGTGTCCTCTCGCCTTTACTATGGAACTTAGTTGCAGATGATCTAGTTAAAAGACTTAACACCAAAGGTTACTTCGCCGTAGGATATGCCGACGATATAACCATTATAATAAATGGCACTCACGAAAATACACTATGCAACCTTATGCGACAGGCCTTGAAAATAGTTGAGGACTGGTGTAAGGAACACCAACTGACTGTGAACCCCACTAAAACTGAATTAGTACTTTTCACCAAAAAAAGGAAATTGGCAGCACTACAGCTACCACGTTTCTTTGGAACTACCCTTAGCCTGTCAACTGAAGTCAAGTACCTGGGCGTCTACCTGGACAAACAGCTGAATTGGGCAAAACATACTGAGTACATCACCAAAAAAGCCAGTATATCTATGTGGCAGTGTAAGCGCATGTTAGGCCGCAGCTGGGGCATAGCCCCAAGGATCACTCACTGGCTATACACCTCTGTTATTAGACCAATAATCACATATGGCTCCCTAGTTTGGTGGCCCAGAACCAAACTGAGCACAGCACAAAAAGATCTTGAAAAACTGCAACGACTCGCTTGCGTAGCGATCACTAGCAGCATGAGAACCACACCCACGGCTGCCCTGCAAGCGATGCTGGGACTGCCCCCACTGCATCTAATAGTGCAGGAGGAGGCGGCCTCAGCGGCCTTCAGGCTCAGCGCATCGGGCACCCTGAGTAAAGATTCCAGAATCAAACACATACGCATAATGGAAGACGCCATCAAACGACAGCCTATGATGGCAGCACCTACCGACAAAGCTCCAAAGGCGTATCATTTCCAAAAGAATTTCAATATTCAACTAACAGAAGAAGAGCACGACTACTCAGGCCCAGCTGAACTGAGAGTCTACACGGATGGATCAAAGACAGATGCTGGCACGGGAGTTGGAGTCTTCTCCAACGACCTCAATATCAGAATATCCAGAACGCTAGGAGAATTCAACACCGTCTACCAGGCGGAATGTGTTGGTATAATCCTAGCGGCCCACGCCATAGAAACTAGGAATGTAACGGACACACACATTCGGATACTCTCCGATAGTGCTTCAGTCATACAATCCCTAGGCAAAAACTCTACCACCTCGAAAATTATACAAGAATGCCACTCAGCACTGGAAAGTGTCACAGTGCCGAAACGCAACACGGTGACACTACAGTGGATTAAAGGACATAGCGGCTCACTGGGCAACGACGCGGCGGACGAACTGGCCAGGAGAGGATCTGGAGCGATGGCCTTCGGGCCCGAACCAATTGTGCCGGTCCCCTTTGGTCAGCTGCGTAGTTGGCTACGTGAACACACGCATATACAAGCAGAACGCTGGTGGTCCTCGACACCGGGATGCAGGCAGGCCAAGGAGGCCCTACCACATCTCAATAAAGCCCTCACCAAAAAACTCATAAGACTGGACAGAGGCGGCCTGCGCCTGGTGACGGGGACCATCACCGGACACTGCACACTGAATAAACACCTTCACACGATAGGCATCACAGACAGTCCCTTGTGCAGAGCATGTTTGGAGGGGGAGGAGACAATTGCACATGTGCTCCTGGACTGCACAGGTGTCACTGAAATACGCACACGAACCTTAGGATCCCCGAACTCCCTTATTGATGCCCTGAAAAACCTAAGAGGCCTTATCTGTTTTTGGAGAGAGGTGGGCTGGTTGGAATAAGCCCACCTAAGGTTGTGGCCGCTATGGCCCACGTACAATGGTCCACACAGGACTAAGTGCGGAAACCGTACATGAATAGATAGATACGATGTCGGATATATTTATTATTTCATTAATGTTTTGTAACGTCAATAGGATGGGTAACTCTGCGTGTCGAGGCAGCTGATTAGAATGTAACTCGAGCTCCTTATACAATTGCACGGGACTTAGTACAGTCGGGTGCAATACATTTATTTTACTGAACAATATAGCATTATTTATGTCATCAATGTCGAAAGATAAAGTTATAATGATACTTTCTAAAGAGGTAAGTAGTAACATTAATTGAGATTTTATTTCCAGTTTATCACTTGTATTTATAAGCTTGCTAAAAGCTTCCTCGATTTTATTTAGATTTTGATTCAAACGGTTCTCATTATCTTTAACTTTCGTCATCGTATTATTGAATGTAGAAATAGTAGACTTAATTACATGAATGTTATCACGCATTAAAATAGTTAACTGTTTTTCGTCTGACTGTACTTTATTTATAGCGTTTGTGAACTTGTGCGCGTCATCGGAATCTAAGGTTCCAAAGAAAGTTTTCAATAAGGATCCGCCTGCATCGACTAGGCCGCGTTTTGAGCGTTTAACTTCATTTACTTGAACTAAGTATGAAATAGACGAAAATTTCTTAACATTGTTACTATGTTGTAATTTAAGAGAATTCAGTGAGTTTAAACAATCAGATTTGACTTGGGATGAGGATACAGAGTCACAATATTTAGATGTCTTATCAAATAAAAATTCTACATTTTCTAAATGTGGTTGTATATGACTAAGATCTACGTAAGTTATTACATTCCAATGATCGTTAGTAAACTTTATATCTAATAACTGATCAAAATACAATCCGGAACTGTTTGAAATCTGTGTGACAAATTGGTCCGCGTAAGCTGACACCGAGCACCTGTAAACAATAGATACAACTGCATAATATTGTAGAGTTAATTACTCGAAGGCTGGTTTGATTTCGTCATAGTGATGACGAATATGTTTCCGTCCAATTTGTAGTGTGACAGTGTGGTTACCGTTTATCTTTATGATTCTATAAGGGCCTTTCCATATTGGAGATAAGGCCTTATTTTGTTTGTGATGGCATCGAATATATACCGTATCACCGACATTATAGGTTACGGGACGAGAATGGGAATCATAATAATGTTTTGATCGTTCTTTGGATTGCTGAATATTTTGCAAAGCTTTTTGTCGACTATAGTATAATCTGTGATTAAGAGCTCGTACATAATCAGTATAGGTGTTGTTTTCGAGCGTATCGATAGATTTCGGTATATATGGTTTATGACCAAACATAAGTTCAAGTGGGGCGAAACCCGTAGTGGAATGAACGTTTGAGTTGTATGCTAACATTGCTGTGTTAAGATACAAATCCCATGTGTGTGAGTTTTCTTCTATATATGACCGTAAATATTCTTTCAAGGTTGAATGACTCCTTTCTAAAGCACCACAGGTTTGTGGGTGATACGGAGACGCGAAAATATGTTTGATTCCCAAAAGTTGTTCTAGTTGTTTGAATACTTCTGAACAGAAGTTAGTGCCTTGATCGGTTACGATGTTTCGCGGTATTCCTAGGTGCGAGATAAAATGAACCAAACGTTGTGGGGTTTCTTGTGCGGAACATGTTTGCATGGGATAAGCCTGGGAATGTTTTGTGAGATCATCTTGAAGAGTTAAAATAAAGGAGACAGTTTTTTTTGGGCCCACTATTAAACGGTTACGTTTATTAATCATATTACACATGGAAAAAGCGATCATCTTATTATAATTAACAGACCAAAAATTATATAGAAATCTAACCGGAATAATGAAATAATAGTAAAAAAGTGTTACGGCAAAAAATGCTTGTTTAGGAGCGTTTTCAAGTTTATTTTAACGTGAAAAAAAAAATGTTACTACACTGCGCAGCGGTGACATCGGATTTAAATGCGTTTCAAGATATAATAATTAATTGGTACAGCGAACTTGTTTTTAATGCTGTTATTAACGGTTAACACAAATATCAAGTAACGTACCTACTTTAAAAATCAACGTGGAACGAAACGTAATTAATAGCCCGTTGCAGATGCTCTGTGGTCCAGTTTCAATCAGTTTGACACTGACAGACAACTAGTGGTGGGTCGTTGTCGAATTTTAGACGGACGAGACGTAACCGTTTTGGTGACGACAAAAACGGTTGCAGAAAACGGTCGTCGTCGCAACTGGTTTGAAGACGAAACTATCGTTGAGTGAAGTAGTTGCAGAAAACGTTCGTTGTCGCAACTAGTTTGAGGACGGTAATAAATTCTGTACTCGTCGCGTCGTCGTTTCAAAACCAATTATTACAATGAAAAATGAACTTTATGATTATAAACATAAAATTCATTTTTCATTGCAATAACTGGTTTTAAAAACGACGACGCGACGAGTGTGATAGTTGAAGCAATGGATTTTCGACCTTATTTTCTTATCAGTAAGATAACAATTCGCATACAGTAATTCGAAGACTGGTTTGTGCAACGAAGACTGTTTGGTCGCAGGATGGAAAACGGTTGTTACGTTGCAGAACAAAAAACGGTCTTTGAAAACTGTTCGTCGTTGAAACGCCCACCGCTACAGACAACATTATTATTGTTTCCGATTACTAGATAGTTGCATGTTTCTTCTGTTCTTTTCGTATTTTTATTCGAAAGATTTTATGAAAATGGCATCTGTAGATACATGCATAATCCACAAAGCCGTTGTATCAATTGTGCAGCACGATTTCAACGGAATGTTGAATACTGCTTTTGCTGGATACTGTTGTAATTGTTTAGTGGGCAGACGCACTGTTGGCTGCTGTGCATATGTGATGTGTATAGTGTGGTTTTTATCTTGGGCGCGGCATCAAGGTGAGGTTGAGCCACCTGCATCTTTTTTAGATGAAATACTGCTTTTAAGAGATGACTTTGAAAATGATGATGATGAACAGTAATAAATACTTGTAATGCTATAATGTGTTTTTTTTTTCTCCTTACACAACCAGCATAAAACACATCACCTTATTATTTTAGATCTACAGTCAATGGCCGACAAAAGCCGCGCTATTTCGAAATGTATACATCTACGCATTTTCATGAATAAGTCTATCAAATCGTGTAAATCACATCAAAGTCTGTCACGTAGTACAGACGTGACTTTGTTTTATACTGTATATTATTGAACAGTGCACTATTTTAACTTAAAATACCAAGGAGACCTATCTACTCATTAGACAATCGCTCTTGTGAGATTTTAGGTTATTATGAGAGTCATGTTTTGACTGTCGTATTTCACGGTACTCCAGTTAGATAAAGTTTTGCCAATATTACCAATGTAATCTAGAGATTATAAGGAATAAACTAACGTGCATTTCATTGCTATACGCCACAATTTGTGGTGGGCCTATTCCCCTAACAAAAAAAATTGTCTCCTTTGTATTGGTCTATCCTAGTTTCCGAAAGTGGACCAACTATGTCTAGGAATAGTTTTTCGTTTGGTCTAGTAGCCGTTGAAGTTATGACCATAGGAGCTTGATTAGAATGTCGTAATGGTTTATTGACTTGGCACGATTTGCAGTTTTTAACGTAGTTTTCAATATCTTGGCTCATATTTTTCCACCAATAGAGAGACTTTAATCTTTCATACATTCGGGTGATACCCGGGTGACCCGCAGTAGGGGAGTCATGATTATCTTTCAATATACGAGAGATCTCAACAGGAGTTGGAAATAGAATATTATTATGATATATATGGACCTTGATACTTGTATTGTGGAATATAAATCCTATCATATTGTAAATCTTCGTAAATGACACCTTGGTAAACGGATCTTGAAAATCAGAGATAGCGAATTCCTTTTCTTCTAAATACCATGTAGTTATCATGTCTCGATAGTCTCGTAACATATTAAATATATCTTTGTAACTCATTTCGTCATAATGATGTACGCGTAAAAATAAATGTGTAAACGTATGTTTTTCATTAGATGTACTCTGGAAGGTATACAGTTCCCGTTCTACGTTTCTTATGTCAGGCGAGTCTTCATCATATTTAGACATTTGTATAATTTCAGAGCAATATGAAATTGAGTCATCGAAGTCGATTGCAGAGGGATAGGTAATCATCCTACACTTTGTTTTGAGTAGCGATTCGTTATGTTCTACTATTACAGTGTCGTAAGTTGGGTTTTGGTTTTGACAAATTTGTAAATATTTTTCGTACGTCTCGGAAGTAGAAGGAGCATCAGGGTCAACAGCGAGAATCGGATTGCGAGATAAGGAGTCTGCGTTACAATTTGTTTTACCTTTCTTATAGATAATCTCGTAATCAAACTCCTCGAGTTTCAGACGCCAGCGAATTAGTTTAGAACTTGGGTCTCTGCAATTAAATAACCACTGTAGTGGTTTATGATCTGTAACAATTTTAAACTTATGTCCATACAAATATGGTCGAAATACTTTTGTGCCGAATATTATGGCAAGGCATTCTTTCTCGGTTGTGGAATAATTACCTTCGGACTTGTTCAGGGTGCGAGAAGCATAGGCAATTGGGAGATCTTTGTTGATTTCAACCTGAGAAAGAATAGCAGAGACTGCATAGTTAGAAGCGTCCGTTGTGAGTATAAAGGGTTTTGAAAAATCAGGGTATTGAAGGATTGGGGCCATAGTAATCTTATTTTTCAAGGTTTCGAATGCAGTTTGTTGTTCGACGTGCCACAAGAGTTTTGAATCTTTTTTCAGAAGGCTGGTAAGGGGTTTTGTTATATGAGAAAAGTTGTCTATGAAACGCCTGTAATAGCCAACGAGTCCTAGAAAAGATTTGATATCTCGAGGATTTTTGAGGACAGGAAAGTTTTGTACACACGCTACCTTTTTAGGGTCAGGTTTCACTCCGTGCTCAAATATTATATGGCCTAGATACTGCACTTCCTTATGAAGAAATTCGCTTTTATCGGGCTGAAGCTTGAGATTATGTTTACGTAAATTTTCGAAGACTAACTTAAGTTTTGAGATGTGAGACGTTAGATCGTGGCCGAAAACGACAATATCATCTAAATAAGTAAAACAGTGAATACCTTGTAGTCCAGAAAGCACTATATTCATGAGCCTCTGGAAGGTCGACGGAGCGTTCTTAAGACCAAAAGGCATTCTATTAAATTGGTAGTGGCCTGGCTGACCTGACACACCCGGAACACTAAACGCAGTTTTCTCAGCATCAGACTCTTTAGTATAAACTTGATGGAACGAAGATGCCAAATCGAGTGTGCTAAAATATTTACTATGTCCAAGTTGATCTAGTATGTCGGTGATGTTAGGAATGGGATAAGCATCACCAACGGTTATTTCGTTAAGTTTTCGGTAGTCTATAACAATCCGCCACTTTGGTTTTCCAGACGCGTCTTGTTTTTTTGGTACTACCCAGATAGGAGCAGACCAGGGCGAGACTGATGGACTGATAATACCTTGGTTTAGCATGTTTTTTATTTGTTTACTAACTTCCTCCTTGTGACACTCAGGAAAACGGTAACTTTTGACATGAATAGGAGTTTCGGACGTCGTACGAATTTCGTGTTGAATTGTTTTTGTAGCAGTCAGAGTATCTCCTTCAAGATAGAAAATATCATGAAACTCGGAACATAACTCGCGTAACTGAGATTCTTCTTCTTTGTTTAAATGATGACATCTCAAAGCTTCCTGTACTCTCTTGTTATGGTCTAAATAAAATGAGGTTGTTGATAAGCAAGGGAAAGTATCTTTAGGTAGTTCGGGAGTCTCGGAAGGAGTATTTTCTAAAATATATGAAACTGGTTCTAATGTTATTTTTATTGGATATAGAGTAATTTCGTTTTCTGACGTATTTAAAACAGAGATATTAACCTTATTATTTGGTTTAACGCGAGTGAGACACTTTGAAAATAGAAGTCGTAGATAGTCTGTTAACTTTGTTGTCAAACATAAACCTTCTTTTATTTCTGGATTTGTAACTGAACACTCAATCATCATTTCAGTGCGACTTGGGATTATATAAGTTAACTCACGGTTTAATTCGAAACAGACAGGTGGGTTACTTGGTATCTGTAATTGTGACGTCTTGTAACATATGGAAGCGCAATAATCCGTAAGAAAATTTGTCCCTAAAATTCCATCGTAGTCAAGATTTACTCTATCAACAACATGAAATAAAAAGGGGAATTCGCAGTCGTCGTTATACTTGATTGATAACGTAAATCTACCTTTTGTTTCAGCGTATGAACCAATATCATTTATTCCTTTAAACTTAACCTTATCTGAATCGAGATTTGGGATTTTTGATAAACTTGTTTCTTTTACAAGACATATAGAACTACCGGTATCAACTAGAAGTTTTAGTGTTTTTTTGGAATGAGACGTCAGGACTTCGATATATGGTAACGAACTTTTTTTATTTTGAGATATATCATAGATTGTAGGACATTCTTCAGGGCTATCAAGAATACTATCAATTAGGTCCCTGCTAGAGTTAGTACTAATGGAATCAGTGGAAACAGTGGACTGTACACGTACAGGTTTTTTTAAGATTAATTTCTGTACATTGCCAATGAGACGTTTGTCCGAAATGGAAGACAATGAAGAATTTGGACTGTTACCAGTGGGCTTTAAAGCCGAAATAGAAGATAACAGTTTACAAGTTGAGTTAGTAATTGATTTGGTAAAAGAATTAGAATTAGTATTATTAGAAATAGAACTTGATTCATTGGGATTAGAAATATAGTTTGTATTAGTAGTGCCTTTTATTTGCAATTCACGTCGGCACTTGCACGCGAATCCGGCTTTTAGTTTAAATTATCACTATTTTGTAATTCTTGGATTTGTGGTGGTGATGACACTTCGGAAGCCTCTATACAGTGTTGTTGTTGGTAGGATGATCGTTGTTGAAACTTCAAATTATTATTATATTGACGTTTTCGACATTCCGAAATATCATGCCCCACGTTCTTGCAATATCTACAAACAACGGGAGCTGAATTATCTGGATGCTTGAAACTAGACGTCGATGGGTTAGGCTGTGTTCGTAATTGTACACGATTTCGATGGTCATCGCGTCTTTTATTATGATAACATTCTGACTCTGAGTGTCCCTTCCTATTGCAATTTTTACAAAACTTTGTTTTAGTTTGAACAAATGTACTTTTTTGTGTATTTAAAATCTTTTCCTCTTCTAGAGCAATATTTACGGCAGCATTAAAGGATTTTGGAGCTCGACATCTTACTATGTTACTAACATTGGAATGTAAGCCAATAATGAACGTATAAAGCGCAAGGTCTTCGGTCATAGCAATGCGACCCGCTAACTCTTTCTTTAAAGTGTCTGAGTTGTGTATCTCGGCTTGAAGATTTGTGAGGCAAGTTTCTATCCTTAAAACATACTGTGCAACAGACTCATTTGTCTCTTGTTTACATGACTGCAAATCTAATAGTAAATGGTTATAGTGTTTTCGTTCTCCAAAATTCTGCCTCAAGAAATCTTTAAGCCCATCAAAATCTTCAAATACTCTATTGGAGCACGCGACTTGAGCTTTTCCTCTTAATTTAGAAATTATGAATTTTAATAAAAGATCTTTTTGCGATTCTGAAGCCAAATCAAGCGCATTCTTACAATTCGTTAAAAATGCTGGTAGGACATCGCGTTCTCCACTATAAGTATCTATGAAATCACAAAGAACTTTCATAGGATATTGCTCAGAACTTAGTGCAGACTTGCTTTCACTTTTAGTAGACATTTCCAAGGTATTTTAAGCACAGACAACGTACAAATTTATATGATGTTTTGAAACTCACGCAAACAGATATGGCAATAACAAAATGTTAGAATATTTTACTCACAATAGGGTAACGAAAACGCGCAGCATCGTGGTCGAACGTAGAGAAGTAGCAGAACCAGTGGGTGCTGACCTTCCTCAGGTCAGTCGCAGCGCCGTCGAAGTCGAAGCTCAGCGCCGTCGGAAGACTGTCCAGCGCCGTCGGAACAAGTCGCAGACTCGCCGTCGGCGGAATAGGGCACAGCGTCGATGGAATAGGCCCCAACGTCGGAGTCAATGCGGGGCAGGAAGTTGTAGCGATTGGAACAGCAATGGTAGGAATAGCAGAGTTCAAGACAGCACCGATGAACACAGTCAACGTTTATTTTCACTTCACACAGGGTTCGTGACAAGGAAGATACAGAGTTTTTATTGACACAGTGGATTTATGTTTTTACAGTTCTTTTTTTTTTTCGCGCAGAGGATTTTAGGTTTAGCACGAGCGTAAGAATTTTTTTATTATTGAGATTCGGCGATGTGGACACGTGTTTAGTTAGATTGTTAAAACTTATCGCGAAAGCCTATCAGACATCCCACTTCTGACACCACTGTTACGGGGTGGGATGCTGAAGACTTTTTAAAAAAACACCTTTAGACTTTCTAGAAGTTTAATTAAAGAAATTAGAAATTAGTTACACGATTTTGAAAGAGTGTCCACACCAAAAACGCAAAAACCGAACTGCCCGATCCATCGCCGGAAGGGCTTGCGATCACTTTTCATTGACGTCATACCATTGCACAACGCTAGAAAACGAAGTAAACAACTGAAGCTGGCTCAGCAATTTACTTAGCCTTGGTAATGCAACGTGATGCTATTATAACAGTACCCATAGATTAAGTTAGTTTATAAGTTTTTGTTACTATTTTGGTGTACAATAAAGTTTTATTCTATGCTATTCTATTCTATTGATTCTATTTTTTCAGTACGTATGTTTCGTTATTTCCTACTTTTTAGAAATAAATTAAGCAGCTTACCTGCACAGTTCCAAATTCAGCCGACTACCTGGTCGAAATCGGTCAAAAAAATGTAAAAGTACGCTAAAAGATGGCGGTAGTATCATTTTCTATAGTTTATTATTTGACCAAATGAATACAACCGTTGTCAACTTCTAAAGTGGAGAAATTAATACGTATATAAATATTTATTTTATTTCATGTCTACAATTGCGTACGCTAGTTCTGAAAGGGTTAGAAAGTGGAGATAGTTGATCTATTGTAGCCTAGAAGAATCAAGGGCAGTCATATGAAGAAGAACACTTGATAACCGATAAATCGGGACTTCCTGGACGACTAAAAAAAGAGTGAGCAGCAACTGTTTAAGCTTCCACCTTTTGAATTATTCCATTAGTCACATTTCAGGAGTGCATGAAATCCTATATCTGACTTATACCTTAGGCCTGCTGTCTATGGACGTGTATTCGTCGTGCAGTCGTGTCGTTGTCGCTTCGTTGACAGAGTTTCATAGTTTTGTATTTAACCCGCCAGCACTCGCCTCTAGAAATCACACAGTCACTCGTGTGTAGAGCATTTTGCTCAAGTTTTACAAAAAAAAAAAAAACATTTTATTTGATTATATTTATTTTATTTATATTTTATTAAATAAAATACACATTATTTATTCTAGAAAAAATATTTTCAAAAATTTTCCAACATAAATCTTTTGTATTTTTAATTAACAATCATAGGAACTAATTTGCCTTCTACTTCCGATGACGATTGTTCGGTGTCAGTGAAATGATGACTGTGTTCACTGTCTTGATCGCTTTCAATATCATCGGCCCTCAAAGACGGGTTCTCAATGTCTTCCGAATCTCCCTCCATCAACCATGCCAAAATCTGTTCACCTCTTCGATCCCGATCCCCTATAATAGAAATACATAATAGTTTCCTATGTCAGTAATTTTAAACCACAATATTGCATAAAAGTAGCAGTAAAACTGTCGAAAAGATGAAAAAAAAAGCTATGAGGAAAAAAGTACTTACGTCGATACCCGCGCGATGAGCAAAACACCGCTTGATGGTACACGGCGCAACAAACCTCCTCGTACGAGCGACTGGCGCACACTGGCGAGAAGTAAACTGTATCCAGAGGTGGAGGACAAAACAAAACTCAGCTACTGAATGAACAATGTCCGTATACGTACATAATTTTGACAAAATGGTGCAAGTTTTAAATTGTCTGTGAGCAAAATGCTCATAGAGCGAGTGCTCGCGGGTTAAACTGTGAGCAGGCGTACACCAAGCGTATAATGACGAATACACGTATATGAAACTACGCATCCGTGAACAGTTGGCCTCTTTCTTCTTGTATTTCACTCACACAAGTCATCGTTCTCCTACAATTATTATGCACACAGCCGAAGTGTGGAATTCTCTGCCAGCTTAGGTGTTCCCTAAACGAATTACGTACCAGCCTTCAAAGCAAGAGTTGACATGCATCTTCTAGACTTGCTCCTTCCATTCAAGACTTTATCAATCACAAGATCAAGGGCAACAACTGGTTCATTATGAAAAGTAAACAATAAAATTGCTAGCTGATTGTATCAGAAATGAAGATATCCGCATGGGAACCAAGGTTACTGACACTGTACGAAGAATCGCCAAACTTAAGTAGCAGTGGGCAGGGCACATTGCTCGCAGAACACATGGTCGATGATGCCGAAAGGTTCTGGAGCAGCGACCCACGTGATGCAGCGTTGGAAGGCTTCCCACAAGGTGGACCAATGATCTAGTGAGGGTCGTGGGAATCCGATAGAAACGCACAGGATCAGTCGTTATGGCGACACTTGGGGGAGAACTATGTACAACAGCGGACGTCTTTCGGCTGCAATGATGATGATGATGAGAAGAAAGAAAAAGTAAGCCTAGTAGTGCTAGAACTGTAGGAATATCTTTAGCTACAGCCCAAAGAGTACTTCAATGATTTCAAAAGACCTTGTCAAAACTCAGAAAACAGGACATGACAGGCCAAGGTGCACACGAGGAGACTTTTCATGGGTGTTCAGGTCAAAAACAGCCTCCAAGAAATTTACCATAACAATGTGACCTTTGATACGATCCTGCGAAGACTTTATGAAGTGGATGTAAGATCATCAAATGACCCGAAACTGCTTAAAGAACATCTAGTCACCATGTTGCGGTTTGGTTAAAACCACGTCCGATGGACAGATAATGATTGGTTCAGGGTGTTTTCGATGAGTCCAAATTTTATTTATTTACAAACGATGAAATTCCAAGAGTGTTTAAACGACCAGAACAACGGTATTGTCAAGTGTGTTTTAAACAAAAAGCGCCATTCAGTGGAGGATCATTCTGGCCAACTACCGTGGGATTTGGAGGCAAAAGATCTCGCACGCATGCACGATCTGCGCATGGAGATGCAACGCCGGGGCGAAACTCCGGTGCCGCGCCAAGACGCGGCATGGCGGAAAGACTCCCGGCGCGATCTCATGGTAGAATGGCGACAACGACTGTCGCAACCCAGTGCTGGGCACGCCATAATTATGGCGATAAGTCCCCTCTTTGAGGAGTGGCTGGAAAGACCTCACGGCGTCCTTACCTACCGCATGACGCAGGTCCTCACCGGACATGGTAAGTTCGGGAAGTTCCTGCATCGGATTCGTGCAGAAGAGACGCCCGGGTGCCAACATTGTGTGGACCGCCCGGAGGACACGGTGGAGCATACGGTAGAGGTGTGCCCCGCTTGGGCAGAGCACCGCCGTGTCCTCGTGGGGGCGATCGGTGGCAGCGATCTCTCGCGCCGGGCCTTGGTACAGGCCATGGTCCGGAGCGAGGAGGAGTGGCAGGCAGTTGCCTCCTTCTGCGAAGCAGTAACGCTAGCAAAGGAGGCGGCCGATCGAGTGAGGCAACGGTCCTCACGCCCCAACCGCCGCCGGGATTCCGATCCCGATTTCCGGCCACCGTAGGCGCGGGCTTGCGGACGGTGAGCAATGGGTGGCTCGCCGTCCGATCGTCCGGTAACCGTCCGGACCGAGCCCAAGTCGTCGACGGCGCGTAGTGTTCCACGCGCGCCTCAAGGAGATGTCAGCAACCGTAGGGGCCCAGCAGGGTCGAAGCCTACTGGGGCCATGGGTGATGCGAAAGTGACCCCCGGGGCCCTGGAAAAAAAATGGCAAAGAAGGAACAGGAGTGGGTTTTTAGTCAGTAAAAGTCTGACACTATCTCACGATCTCACGCTCCGCCCAAGAGCGGGGGATGTCATTAGACGATTTTCCCACCCGAAAAAAAAAAAAAAAAAAAAAGTGGAGGATCATTATTGATCCTCTTCATGGACTGAAATATTTTAAGAAAGTCGTACGGAGTTAATGGAATAGGAAAAAGTTCTCTTTTAAGACATAGATGACATACGTATAGGCGTAAATTT
Organism: Mythimna impura; assembly: GCA_905147345.3. Taxonomy (NCBI): domain Eukaryota; kingdom Metazoa; phylum Arthropoda; class Insecta; order Lepidoptera; family Noctuidae; genus Mythimna; species Mythimna impura. The sequence continues at coordinate 13,027,306 of LR990343.1, read as the reverse complement.
TAGTTTTTTGCATGATAATGAGCAGCCGTATAGTGTTCATTAAATCATAGCGTAATATTCAAGATGTTGGTATTACCTCTCATAGAAATGCTTCATACACCAGTTGAAGACTACGCCAGTGGAAGAATGGTCCAACATAATATATTAAAAATGTATTGGAAACTTGGTTAACACTTATCTTAATAAAACTATATGGGCTTATACAGGAACTACAAAGTATAAAAACTGGGCAAGTGCGAGTCGGACTCGCACACTGAGGGTTCCGTACAAACTTTCCTATGTAAATAGTTCAATTCCCGAAATTAAAAATCAATTCCCGAAAAAAAACATTATTTATTATTTATTTATTTACTTATTTATGTACACAGAAACACACGAAACAAACATTTAACAAACATTTTTTGTGATTCGAAAAAATCTTAGACGTAACAACAAATTTACTGTTTTCAGATTTATTATCTATGTTATAAGATCCTTGCTTTATGCTAAATTTCAGGATTCTAGGTCAACGGGAAGTACCCTATGAATTTTGATTCCTTTGAGAGTGTCGAAATATACGTTTTTTTGATACATAAACGGCCGTATCTTTTTTTCTCGTTAACCTAGAAGTTTAATATTTTCATAGCTTCAAGGGACCGCAGATCTGAGTATATGGTTTTAATTTCAACTCGATACCTCCAAGTGTTCTCGAGATAAAGGGTCTTGACAAACAGACAGATGGACAACAAAGTGATCCTATAAGGGTTCCGTTTTTTCCTTTTGAGGTACGGAACCCTAAAAACTACTAAAAAAGATTCGCTAAAGAATAAACAGTGGTGTGCATTTTTGCTGCCATAACTAAGAAGAGTTTTTTAGTATTAAATTAAAATTAGTTAATAAAAATTCTTAAAGGGCTTATTGGAAAAGGTCTTGTTATTGTTTATGTAAAGTCTCAATAAATAATATTCAAAAACAGTAAAGTTTTTAGAGTTTGTTTATATCCCAAAATTTTACTCAATTTATGGAAATATTGTACAGGATTATGAATGAATAAATGGCGATAAAAATGGGATAACACTGCGCTTAGTATATTCTACTAGAAATTGTTATAAATGATTGATTCAATTATAAATTTACCAATTACGACAAATTTTCGTAGTTAATTTTGGGATTTCGTTTTTTTTTTACTTCTAATACACAAATATGATCAGTATCGGGTACGGATAGAGTCCCATTATTTTTGTACTAATTAAAAAAATGGGGTGGAATTTAGTGATGTAACGATTATTCGCATTCGCGAATATTTGCACATTTTTTGACATTCGCGTTCGCGAATACGAATGATGTATTCGCAAGAAACATGCAAATGTTTGGCAAATGTTATTGACGAACAAAGAAGAAATAACATATTTGAATGGATATAGAATGGCAATGCACGTGATATAATTTTACAATTTTATATTTATTTTAATATTTTTCTATCACACAACTTGCATTTCACATTTGCAATGTCACAAATTATGAAACAACATGTTAACCTCAAACCATAACAAATGTTTTCGAATGAACTTAATGTTATAAGCTTATTTCAGTCAATCTGTAACGGTTCTGTTATGTTCAGTTTAAACTTGGCTGACACAAAATGTCAACCTCTTTGACATTTTGCGCGCACTTTGTTTGAAAATCAACATTCGTATTCGCATTCGTGAATATTGAATTTGAATATAATATTTGCATTCGCATTCGCGAATGTGAGATATCTAACATTCGTTACATCACTAGGGTGTATATAAAACATTTTTGTTTTATGTATTGATCACTCATCTACGTCGATCTACAGTTTCATGAATTTATCTTATGTATTTAAGAAACTATCACATTTTTAATAGCGACCCGTTTTAGCGGCCCAGTATATATTGCTCAAAACACTTGATCGTATTCATCTATTTAATACACAAAACTACATCACTCGAGAAACAAAAAATAATTCGCACTAATGAGGCTGAAAAGAAAGAAAATTGATAGCCTTTTTGTCAAAGTCCCTCGGTACACTTGCAGCAAAATAAACCAACACAACGAACCAAAATACATACATCAATGTTTAACCCAAACATTATCCTCAATGGCTTCACGGTTGAGGAAAGAAAGACAAAAAAGGTGGATTAAATATTATTTCTACCAAAACCTATATTCTGCATATATCTTTTTTTAAATATAATAAACTAGTGTTTGACTGCGATCCCACCTGATGGTAAGCAGTGATGGATTCGTTGATGTTGAATCGCACTAGTTTATTAAGAGCCTATTCATATATCACTTGAACTTAATCGAATTCAGTAATTTAGCACATAAAACTTCATCGTTCGAAATACAATGATTTAGTCTCACTAATGAGGCTTGCAACGAAGCTAAATCGATAACCATGTTCTCCAAGTCAGTCAGTATACCGGTTGCAAAATAAATCAAAACATGTACATACTTTTTCATATATATCTTAGTACTAATATATATCTGAGTTAATTGTAGTACTTGACTGCGATCCCACCTGATGGTAAGCAGTAGTGCAATCGTTGAGGGTGAGGTGCACTAGTTTATTAAAAGCCTATTCATTCTCACTTTGAAGACAGCTAAATTATAATGGGACGGAAAGACTGCAGCAGGCAAATTATACCAGTCCTTCGATGTGCACGGTATAAAGGATAACTCTTAATCAATTCTCGTGAACTCATATACGTTTCTTATGTATCACTTAAAAAAACATATTCAAATGAAGCTATTTAATAAACAAAACATACACACACGTCACACTAATAACGCAAAATGAAACTAAATTGATAAAAATTCTGTCAAAGTTAGTCGGTACCAAAATAAACCGACATACTGTATACACATATATCAACGTTTCTCACCCAAACACGACTCTCTATGGCTTCAGGATGTCGAGAAATAAATGCGGCCTCAAGTGTTTTACTAGCACTCCAGGCTAAAAGGATTCGTCGTAAATAAAAACATATATATTAACATAATATGTTACATAGGAATTAGAGGATATGTTCGTAAGATTCAGGGGCAAACTGACTATGAATTATGAAAACTATCACTTTTTACTAACACTTTAGAAAAAAAAAAATTACAAAATGTACATAAAAAAAAACATGGTAAGTATAAGTATGGACCTTTTCAAGAAATTCCTGTGTTTTTTTTTTAATAATGTACATTTTGTAATTTTTTTTTCTTTCAGGCTGTTTTTTGAGATCTACTAACTTTGGAGTACCTATTTATACTCTACGAAACAGGTCATAGAATAGGTAATGTCCAAAAGTTGTAGTTTTCATAATTCATTGTCAGTTTTATTTTAAGATTACTTTTTATATTTCCTCTTTTATTTAGAATTTTCATCGGTATACGACGGCAGTATCTGTGTGAAATCGTGAAAAAATAACGCACATTGTCTTTTACACTAATGTTATTTTAAATTATTCTTAGTTAGTATTATTAATTTTAATTTATATATTGTAATGTCAATTTTCATTTTTAATAATTAATCAATAAGACCTACTGTAAAGGCTGAGCATACCTATGAGTGACTTTTTACACAGGATGCCCTCGTAAATTTATTGAAGACAATGTTTTATTAATAAGTCGTTGGTGTGCCTCTATAAATAAATAAATAAATTAGGGCAGTATAAAAATATCCTGAAAAAATACATTCTCTCGAAAATTGTGTCAACATAGGTATTCACAATATCGATACCAATACCAACACAATTCACAATTTTGTTCTAAAAATTGTGTCCGGACAAAAATATTGACTGAAGCCATATTGGTAGTAAAATAAAAATTGACACTAAACTATCTTGTATGTGCAGTGAGCAGCAGGAATTTGAACTGGCTACGTGGTAAACATTTAGTATTGAACTTTTAGTCAAAATTTTAAATCAAAACTGACCATTGGACTTGAATTTAGTCAACAATACAGTATTATTAAGTTTAAGATTCTTGCAGAACAGATGATCATTGTGCGTACAGCTAAGGAGTAGCGTTCCTTGCCGGAGTCTGTGTTTCTTCTTAGGTACAGCCTAGGAGACTTAAAGTAAAGAGTGAATAGGTTACTTCTAGGCAAGCGTGATCAAACGCAGACCACATTTCTGATCATCAGGGGGAGAGAGAGAGAACGAGATATGAATCAAACACGACCTTGTCAACAATATGAAATTTAAAAACGATGATATAATAGTTTGTTTATATATTTGTAAAAATAATCTCTTAAAGTACTGATCCGATTCAGCACTGATACAAATAGTCGTTCCGAGTAGGTACGAGTGTTTTGTATGCGAGTTTGTGTTTACATGTTTGAAAATACACCCATGGTACAAAAGTCATTTAAAAAATATAGATTTTTTAAAAGATTTAGTAATTTCACTCTTGCCAGAGTGGTTGTGGTTACCATGAACTTAGCTCTCCAGAAACTATCAGGGTACGCCACACGACTTCCTACCAATTTTGCCTGCTGGCAATAATCCGGGTGCACTCGTTCAATGGGCCGCCAACAGCTGATTTGATCTGGTCTGTCCATCGTATCGGTAATCTGCTACACGACCTCCTCTTGTCCACCTTTCTTTGGATGTTCAAGGCGTTTGATGGAATCACATATTGTTCTAGTTACAGATTAATTATACATATTCCATATACTCTAACAAAGTCAATGAGACGTTAATAAAATGGGCTGCAAGATTGTTCGTGAATCGAAAGCTGAGGAAATTAATATAATATATTCCACAGCTATCACACAAAGCCGTCTAGCCCCAAGCTAAGCAGAGCTTATGTTATGAGTACTAGACAACTGATAAACATACTTATATATTTTTATACATACATATTATAGATAAATTTCACCCAGACACAGAACAAATGATCGTGCTCATTACACAAACATTTGTCCTGGGTGGGAATCGAACCCACGACCTTCGGCATAGCAGTCAGGGCCACTAACCACTAGACCAACAGGCCAGTCAATTGTTCGAAAGAGCCACCGCAAGCCTGGAACGCAAAAAGTAACAGTAGAACAACATGGGTAGGTTTTAGCCTGCAAAAGTCTGAAATTCCCTCTTGCTCCACCTAGAGCGTAAGAAGTAATCTGATAATTACCCAGCCCCAAATTAATGACGCTGACAAAATAAATTACCACTTCATACGACGTGGCTACCATAACATAATTGAAGGAAGATACTCCAAGCGTACTTTTTTTCAAGAAGTATGTTCATTAATTACAGGGGCGTATTTTTGTCCCTGTCCATTAGAGATATGTCAGTTCACCGTTAACCTGAGATTAATGAAGCGGCTAGCTAAATTCTAACGCTATTTTAAACATTTTAGCCTTCACAGACTGAAAATATCTTGTTATTTTCAATTTCTGATCGGATGAAAGTTTAATTTGTAAATCTAGTTAAGCTTGCTCTGAAACCCGTTCGTGTGAGGTTAATGATTAACTTTGTTGATTGTCCTAGCCGAAAAATATTTTTTAAATGTTCTGGGGACTAATGAGCCACCATTCAGACATGTTCAGATGATCATGATCCAGAGATGGTAAACCATGATATGTGTTAAAATGTCAGTCATGTGAATGAGAAAGAGGCCATGTGGCCTTCGCTACGTCCCCGTCTGGGGGCGTGGCAAGCGGCTTCAGGGCTTCGCCCTCTGGCCGCGGAGTCCAACCGGGGCCCGTGACCACGGACCCGTCATCGGGGTGCCTATTAGGCGATGAAGATTATAGAGCTTGGCTTTGTGTTTATGTTTGTATGTGTGTACTGTAGATATGTCACGACGCTGCTGCACACAGCGCCGACTCTTCGAGAAAAAGGGATGAAGCTATACACCTTATATAGGTGTATAGTCCCCTACAAGGTGGACCGATGACCTGGTGAAGATTGCGGGAATCCGATGGATACGAGACGCACAGGACCGTTCATTGTGGCGACATTTGGGGGTGGCCTATGTCCAGCTGTGGACGTCTATCGGCTGAATGATGAGGTGTATAGTTCCATTCTTTTAACAATTCAGTTTAGGTCGTAAAAAGGATCGTGATAAGAGCTCTTGGTAGGACCTGTGACCGTTCGTGGTAGCGGTCATTTAAAGGTACACGGTCAACTTTGTACGTTGACGGGTTAATAATAGATTATCCGATGATATCCCACTTAATTATAGCAACAGTAGTCGCTGGCTATGTCATTGTATTTTTGGGTTAAATGAACTCTCTCTGCCAAATTAGTTGGGCTCCATCGTACTTTACTGGGAATTACAGAACATAAAAAAGAACATCATCATTTTTATTTACGGGCTAGTAATAAATAATTATAATATATTATATTCTTATCTTAAATTTATTTATTTTATCCCTTTTAATATGAACAGGATGAATATTTTCAAAAACTTTATATAAACAACATTATTTTCAGAATATGCGAAACCTAAACATAGTTTGTTCAGAATCAGTAACTGAATCGATTGCAATAATTTTTACACCATGCTATATTTTTTCCTAAAAATATTTAAAAAAGGTCACAAGGTGGACACCACTGACACTAAGTACAACACAGGTCATGGCAGGTCATAGCGGGCATAAAGTTGGGCACCAGCGCATAGCTGGGTGTAGGAGCAAAACAACCCCTCGGACACTCGGATGGCGCGGTGACCATGTATTTATGCGGACAACCAGGTAACACAACAAGCTTATAACTTTATGATTTTTCATGATACAGTTATGAAATTTAGATTCTTTATACATATAATAAAAAACTTTTTACAAAAAAAATACAACCGACTTCAAAGTAAAAAAAACACTGAAAAGTGCAAAATAACTTTAATTTCGGAAGTCGGTGTTTCTATAATAGTTTTGTCTCTTCGTTATTTAACACCGACTTCCGAAATTAAAGTTATTTTGCACTTTTCAGTGTTTTTTTTTACTTTGAAGTCGGTTGTATTTTTTTTGTAAAAAGTTTTTTATTTTACACTTTTTAGTCATGGTACCACCACTAAAAAGTACCCCTCAGCCAAACTTAAATACCTTATAGCCAGAGTGCATCTCATAACAATTCTACTAATCCCAAACACGGTTAGATTACATTAATTTATTACAGAGTTCCAGTGCCTAACTTCAGGCTTCATCATCAGATTAGTTCGATATATTCCCCCACTACTTTCAGTCAGTCATCGACTACACGTATAAACAAAGCAATTTTACTTTTTACGACGGTTCTGCTGTGATCCTATGAGGAGTTCTGTTCCATATCTTCGAAGTTCATGATCAGATCATAACAATATTTCTATGGGACCAAGTCGGAAGCATAACCTTTAAATAAAATAAAAAAAAATTAAATCGGTCCACAATTGACCGAGAAATCGGTGAACATACATAAAAAAATAAAATAAAAAACATACATTTAACCGAACATATAACCTCCTTTTTGAAGTCGGTTAAAAATACTAGACACGTGTTTCGGATTTCGCATATACTAAAACTAATGTTGTATATTATTTACATTTTTAAGTACAAAATTTAGTAGCCAGCAATCGGGAACAGGGTCCAGACCACCAGTAGTCAGGACTCCTGAGAGAGGAATGTCCTAAGAATATCCGCCGTGTCCAATAGTAGTGCTTTCTGGATCAAGTGCTTGATCCTCCTCTAGTGGTTGTCGAGACACTTGGCTATAATGACATTGGATACCACTACTATCGGCACAATGACTACTGCTTTATTGATAACCCCGCGAGCCAGATCAAGATACTCTGTCTGAATATTATCTAGACTACTATTATAAAAGTGGAATTCGAATTTTTAACCGACCTCAAAAAGGAGATTCTATTTTATGTATATTTTTTTTATGTATGTTCACCGATTTTTCGGTCAATTGTGGACCGATTTTGAAAAATTTAGTAGCCAGCAATCGGGAACAGGGTCCAGACCACCAGTAGTCAGGACTCCTGAGAGAGGAATGTCCTAAGAATATCCGCCGTGTCCAATAGTAGTGCTTTCTGGATCAAGTGCTTGATCCTCCTCTAGTGGTTGTCGAGACACTTGGCTATAATGACATTGGACACCACTACTATCGGCACAATGACTACTGCTTTATTGATAACCCCGCGAGCCAGATCAAGATACTCTGTCTGAATATTATCTAGACTACTATTATAAAAGTGGAATTCGAATTTTTAACCGACCTCAAAAAGGAGATTCTATTTTATGTATATTTTTTTTATGTATGTTCACCGATTTTTCGGTCAATTGTGGACCGATTTTGAAAAATATTTGTTTTTTATTGAAAGGTTAGTGCTTCCAAATTGGTCCCATTGAAATATTGTTATGATCATATGATCATGAACTTCGAAGATATGGAACAGAACTCCTCATAGGATCTACTGTCGTAACAAGTAAAATTGCTTTGTTTATATAGAAGAGGGGTGATATTTCGAACTGATCTGATGATGAAGCCGAAAGGTAGACCTGGACTTGGCTTATTGAAATTGTTATGCAACGTTTAAATGATTAAATTCTATAGGTACCTTACTATAGAACTAGCACAGTATTTAAGTTTGGCGGATGGGTACTTTTTAGTTGTGATACCAAAACTAAAAAATGTAAAATAAAAAACTTTTTACAAAAAAATACAACCGACTTCAATGTTAAAAAACTGTGCAAGTGCGAGTCGGACTCGCTCACTAAGGGGTTCCGTACTAACTTAACTATGTAAATAGTTCAATTCCCGAATGGAGTTTCGAAGATTTTTCCGAATCGTAAAAAAGTATTTTTTGTGACGTAACCACAAATGTACTGTTTTCAGATTTATTCCTATACCTGTGCTATAAGATCTTGCTTTATGCCAAATTTCAGGATTTTGAGTCAACGGAAAAGGGCCCTATGAATTTTGATTTCCTCGAGAGTGTCGAAATATACGTTTTTTAAGGCATAAGGCCAATAAATAGGCCGTATTTTTTTTTTTCGTTAACAGAAATTGGTTTTTTTTTCACAGCTTCAAGAGACCGCATACTTGAGTATATGGTTTTAATTTCACCCGGCCGTTTATGCCTCCAAAAACGTATATTTCGACACTCTCGAGGAAATCAAAATACATAGGGTACTTCCCGTTGACCCAGATGGCACACCTCACAATGAAGTCGGTTGTATTTTTTTTTTTTTTTGTAAAAAGTTTTTTTGTTTGTAATGAATAAACTCAAAAACTATTATACCGACTTTTAAATTATTTCACCGGTAGAATGCTATATTATCACTGAGTACCATGAGTAATTTTTTTTACTAACACGCTAACAAAGCCAGCAGAAGTCATAAGTTATCTGTAATATTATAATTTCATAACATTACTTGTCAAAACTATTACAGGGTGGTCACCAAGACTCGAAGGAAGTGCTTGAACTTGATGGTTATGTTAGTTACTAGACTAGCTTCTAATGACTTACATAACTAATATTTGGTCATTGAAAAATCTACATTGTCAGGTTCAATTCAACATATTATATTTTCACTGTTTTTCATACAACCGCTCTGACGCGATTATGACGTTATTACATTTTTCATTAGATATTTGGGAATCACAGTATCTTGTGGATATTATCTAGGCTTCTATTGAAATGAATTTGTAAATTTATGTAAAACTAATCCAGTAAAGACCTCTGAAAATTTGCTATTTTGCATGAACTATGACAGTTCTTTACTCAAAAGTTAAAAAAGTAAAAAAAAAATTACAATAGAAGCCTTGCAAATTTAATCAAAATTCTGAATGACAAAAATTTGTTTTCAAATACTTTTAAGGATTTTAAAAAAAACACGTATTTCCTGGAACAAGTTTTGTGAAATATTCGAGTAAATCCCGGAAATACCGAATGCTGAGTTTTCAGGCGTTATCTCTCTTTTTTCGCGTTGCCTCTTCGTCAAACATCGCGTTGGATTGCGTTAGATGGAGTTACAAGCTTTGAAACCATGCTCGATGTTGACGATAAGCGAGTGAAAAAGGAGCCTCTTAAGTGTATGATAGCGCTAACGACACTCTCAATATCTGATAGTAATAATCCTCACGACCGAATTTTGATCGCCCTGGCCGGTCTCCACAAAGATTAGCAAAGTACGGATGAGATATTATAGTACACGAGTATGTGCGCAAATGCGCAAATACATTTGCACATAGTCCGATGGGACGGCACGAGATGACCGAAGAGAGACCAGACGCTGGACCAACGGTTTTACCTGCTTTCCGAGGTACGGTGCACGATGGTGTCACACCACCTACTCCGGGCTGCTACTAAACAATTCTTATTCGAAAAATTTAATAGCACGTTATTACCGGAACGCTCAACAGTCGGGCTGATGCACGCGTCATGCTCGTGAACCGGTGCCGTCAGTTGAAACTGGTCATCTCTTAGCGGCCAGTGGCTTAATTCAATTTCTATTTTTAATCATATTTTGTTTATTATTATTATTACTTATCTACATTGTGTTCACACAATAGAAGCGACAAGAAAAATGTAACCAAGATTTATTATGTAACTCATAATATGATTTAAAAGAGTGTCCATGGAGTTTCTTGCACGTTCACGCTTTGGAACGTGCAATTTAGCTTCACTTTTTTGACTGACCCGACATTTTGACAATTCAAAAAACTTTTTACAAAAAAAAAAATAACCGACTTCACTAAAAAAAACACTAAAAGGATCAAAATAACTTTAATTTCGGAAGTCGGTGTTTCTCGGTATTGTTTGTTTCTTATTTAACACCGACTTCCGAAATTAAAGTTATTTTGATCCTTTTAATGTTTTTTTTTAGTGAAGTCGGTTATTTTTTTTTGTAAAAAGTTTTTATTTCACACTTTTTAGTTGCGATACACTTATAAACAGAGTGCCTATTTCTCATGACAATTCCAATTAACCCAAATACTGCTAGGTTACATTGTTTTATTATAAAGTACCTGTGTCTACCTTCCTCCTTCCGGCTCCATCATCAGATCAGTTCGATAGTACCTTATAGCCAAAGAGCATCTCACGTCAATTCTAATAAGCCCAAACACGGCTAGGATACATTGATTAATTACGGAGTTCCTGTGCCTACCTTCCGGCTCCATCATCAGATCAGTTCGATAGTACCTTATAGCCAAAGTGCATCTCATGATAATTCTAATAAGTCCAAACACGGCTAGGTTACATTGATTAATTACGGAGTTCCAGTGCCTACCTTCCGGCTCCATCATCATCATCAGATCACTTCGATGATATCATTTTCAACGTAACTATTCAGAATCATTAATTTATTTGTATTGTCATAGTCGCTTAACTATATCTTCATTGTGATATCTATTTGATTATGAAGTTCCGTTGACCATTTCTGGTCTTCTTCATCAGTTCCACTTCATCAAATGTTACTTTTTGACTGTAAATGCTTAAGTTCTTGATGAAAATACTAAAATTACCATAGGGTTGCCTATAATTTTTGAGGAGTTCCCTCGATTCCTCATGGATTCCATCATCAGAACTGGATTTTGAAAAAAAATGGGACCAATCTGGAAGCATATCCTCTAAAGGGAAAAAAAAAATTGCAAATCGGTCTATAAACGACGCAGTTCTGAGGTAACAAACATAAAAAAAAAATGATAAAAAAAAATACAACCAAATTGATAACCTCCTCCTTTTTTTTGAAGTCGCTTAAAAAGTGCCTGTGATTGGTCCATTTGAAATAAACGTTTGTGATTTCTGGTTTCTGAGTAGCGCTTGTAAACCACGAGACCAATGTGCAGTAAAAAATCTGCTACCTAATTAAACCACAGATGAAAGAATTATATTCAAACTAATACTCAGATATCCTTTTTGCTGTTTATGTCCGTAATTCAAAACAAAACAAAGCCTTACAGTACCAATGATATGAATTCTAAACAGTACAGTCTAAAAGCATTCGATATTGAAACAAAACTGCTGAGAGAGAAAGAGATGAAGCACCACAGAGTACCCACTTCTGAACATATCTCGTTAGCCATCCAATTAGTGTTCGGATCGACAGTTGAATATTTTATAGATCACAGTTACATTACTGATACGATTTTGTTGCTATAAAAATCTGTTGTCTTTTGTCGACATGCATCTGTTATTTTTTGCTCAATAACTGAGTTATTAAATTGATTTATAATTCTTATCTGAATTTACTTAGAGTGCATGTATCATGTGCTATAAATACACTGTTGGGCCTGTTATAGACTAATTTGTAGACTTATTTAATAAATAGGTTTTTTTTGAGGCGGGAAATCATCAAGTAGCTTCTTCCACTCTAGGTGGCTTTAATCCCCCTGTGTTCCTTCAATCGCCTTATGCGTTCTAGGGCCATGGTAACTGGTCCTCAGCGCTAGCAAGCAGGCGGTAGCCTCTCACGTCCGGCCCTGGTTCAAGCCATGGTCCGGAATGAGAGGGAATAGGTTGCAGTCGCCTCCTTCTGCGAAGCAATAATATTAGCGAAGGAGAGGGCTGCAACCGTGAGGGAACGGACATCCTCATGCTCCAGCTGCCACCAAAGTAGACGCCCTGAGCGTCAGGGGTTGCAAGCTGATCCAGAGTCACAGTAAGTGCGGGCTTGCGGACAACAAGCAAGGAGTAACTAGTCGTCCGGCCATCCGGTAAAGATTGAGCCCGAGTCCTCGACAGCGTGTAGTATTCCACGTGTGCCTCAAGTAGATGTCAGTAAAACCGTAGAAGCCTAGCAGACAAGAGTTACTGTAGCCCTGTATCTCAAAAGGCAACTAAAGTACACAGTCAGTAAAAATTTCACATGCGAGTAGGAGCCTAACACGGATTAACCTTTTGAGTGCATAATTAGAGACACAATAGAAAGACAATGGCGCGTGAACGCCGGCGTTAATGCGGGGATCAACAGCTTAATTACCGTGAAAAAGTAACGTATCTCTGGAACGCAAAAGGCAATTAAAGTACAGTCAGTAAAAATCTCTCTTGCAAGAGTCTGATAGGCTCTCTCGCTCCACCCCAGATCGAGAGAAGTAATTTGGTGGTTTCCAACCTCAAAAAAAAAGACTTGATCATCCTAACGTATTAACTGTTCAAAAACTCTATTGTAAATAGTTTGATGTGGCTCTAGAATCTGCAACGTGTTTTGAGATCTTTGTCTGCGTATACAATTCTAGGTGCCCAAAAAAATGTAAAGAAAACTGTGCGTATGCACAACACAAAGTAAGCATTAACAAGCACAAAAAATCAATTATGTTTCATTTTATTTCCAACCCATTAAGGGTTTAACGAAAGCCTAAAAACATTAAAAACAATGTTCGGCATAAATACAAAAATAAACAATTTACACACCAACCAATGGTCTACGCAAATTAAAATTGTACAACCCCGACCGCAAGTTTCGACCGGCGACAACAAAATGGCCCTTAACATTTTATAGAATCGTAACTCCGCTTCGAATGGACTTACATAAATAAAACTATGAAAAATGAATGGCTCAATTCCTTTATCCCTATTTTTTCCTCCATCGGACTCCAAATAACGTGCTCGTTTGCCATCCAGGGTCATAAATTCGGCGTCTCTCTGGCCCCACGATCCATTTGCAATTGAAAGCGTTCTTTATAACAGGATATGTCCGGTCTCACTTTTACGAGCGAGTGTACATGCAAGCTCGGCCCTACTACTAACATAATACACTCGCCACTTTCCTATCGACTACATTCACTGATATTTTTCTTTGTTAGCTAGTTGGCATATTTTTGTGAGTAAGTTCGTTATAATTTTGACTGGCCTGTTGGTCTAGATGTTAGTAACCCTGACTGCTATGCCCGAGGTCGTGGGTTCGATTCCCACCCAGGACAAATGTTTGTGTGATAAGCACAATTACTTGTCTGGGTGTAATTTATCTATAATATGTATGTATTTACAAACACAAACTTTGCTTAGCTTGGAACTAGACGGCGTTGTGTGATAGTTGTGTCAATATTATATTATATATATTATAAAAATTGTTCTTATTGGAGGAGCTGTATGTAAAATTACAATGCTCTAACATTTTCGTTTCTCAATAGTTAATAACTAGGTTTACACTATTGTAAAACCAAGATACCTGAATTTCCACCTATACTGCATCCAATACATTGCTCTATTCTTGATATTACTAACTGGACATCAAAAGTCGATTACTTGGCCAGGATCACATCATCATCATTATTTCAGCTGAAAGACGTCAATAGCTGGACATAGGCCTCTCCCAAGTGTCGCCACAACGACCGGTTCTATTTGTCTCGCTTCCATCAGATTCCTACGACAAGATCATAATGTAACTGTAAAAAAGAATCCAGAAAGGTCTTATTTTAGCTAATTTAATAACGAAAAAAGGCAAAGCAAATACATAAAATTGCAACGTTTCATTTCTTAAAACCCTCATTCAAAGATCCTATCTCCACCTTTTCATGGCAAGACCTTAAACAGCCAAACGGAATCTCAAGCGATTGGACATTCCAATCATACTAAACCAGATAAACAGCCTAATCTCTCACTTATCTCGCTAAAACCGCTATAAACAATCGTATTCCGCGTGAACATTACGGCATAATTATCTGAAAATCCAATCGCCTAAAATGCTATGAATAAAAGCCCATTGTCGGCGCAATCGGATTGGATTTAGCCATACCGCATGGGTCTACGCTATGGAGAAGGGTAGAATACAAATAGCGAACCAATTGGATTGCATACGTGTATCTACTAATTGATTGGTAATTAATCAAGAAAGCTGATTGTTCAAAGGGTTTGGTTAAAAGGACTCATTTACAATGTTGCACTCACTATAATCAACTAGCCTACTTCTAGCCAGCTAAGTAAAAAATCATCCCAAGGGACATACTCTAACACGGTATTAATACCTGTGTGGCCAATTTCTCACAAAACCTTTCAATCATTTGAGTGTGAAAAAGTAACAAATATACGTACATAGACTTTTGCCTTTTTTAATGTTAGTGTGATAGTGACACTAATCGGTCTGCGTCTAGATTTGGAACTGTTTGCTAATGATTGGGATCTAGTTATTTTATTGACTAACTGACTTATACCTTATATCTCAGAAGAGTGGTACATTTTACTGATTAAAAAGTAGTCTGTAATCATTACAGCGATTCCAGAGATTTAGGAACATTTAAATAAAACAAATTTACCTCCTCAGAAATAATTTTAGACTCTTGAAAAATTGAAGTGAAGAAGCACAACACAGAAAGAAGTGAAAACGGAAGGGGTGGAGGGAAGCTTTTACCCAGGGGTTGAGTAGTTCAGGATATTAAAAGTAAATAAATTGATACCAAAAAAATAAAATGCAGTTATAACTAATTTTAATTTTTTTACAGCTTCAACGGACCGTAAACTTGAGTATACGGTTTTAATTTCAACTGGATACCTCCATGCGTTCCCGAGATAAAGGGTCTTGACAGACAGACAGACGGACGGACAACAAAGTTATCCTATAAGGGTTCCGTTTTTTCCTTTTGAAGTACGGAACCCTAAAAAAGAATAAAATGTGGTCACTGACGAGTCTTAATAAAAAAATTGATGTAAGAGAGGGGAGCGTTAAAGAAAATTAAATCTATAGAATCCTAGAGTAGTGAATTTTGTTTGTTTGACATGTCGATCAGTGATAGTGATTAACTTGTAAGTAATACTTATATTTTTCTAACATGTAATTTGTTTTTAGTAAATCGTCTTTTAATTATCTTACAGATGGTGTAAAAAGTAGAGTATCCAACGCGGGGATAAAGCTGTCTTTGTCTTGGGTGGCTTGAATTCCTCACTTCACTTAGGTTTCTATGTTAACTATTGAAAAATCAGCCCTAAATATTTCATTTGCAAACGGACCCAAAACTGTACGTAGTTAATTACTTCTAAAATAAATTGAAACGTACTATCCCTTAAACTTATCAAGGGGTTTAGGGGTACAAAGTATCCAGTTCTATTCCAGGACTTAGTCGGTAATCTGGCGCATAGGCAGTGACAGATTTCAAGCAAACCTGTTCAGCCGTTTCATCGTCGAGAACTAACAAATATACACCAATACCCACACACATATGTATACACACAAACTTTCAGATTTATAATATTAGTGTGATGTCCAGAGGCTTCATGCAGCCTTAGTATTTATTCAGGAAGCACCGTTAATTTTGCCGAAAATGGCTTGCACGCTTACTGCGTATCACGCACAGGCCTCGTAAATGCTACGTTGCTTTCTACGCTTCTTGCGCATGGCGTATACGCCAAATATACGCTACGCTGACACATTAAACTCAGCGTACACGTCAGTCCCGTGTCCAACCAGCGTACAGCATCATACATGCATGCAATGATTGATGTTATAGTAACCTAACAATATTGATAAATTAATATTAACCACTTTTATGATTGAACATACTAATTTTCGTTTTAGTTTTAATTATTAAACATTTAAGGATAATATCGTGCAAATGATCCCTAATGAGTTTAACACATTTATAATGACTGCAAAACAATTAGGTGCAATAAACGTTTGGCTTGAATATGGCGCAAGCGGATTGAAGGTTAATGACATTGCATAATGCAAGAACCGATTTTATAAACCCTTTGCTTCGATCGTGGGCTTAATAGGCATCATGTTGGTTACTTCTTCACGCTAGAACAGCTGAACAGATTTCAATGAAACTTGTTTTACTAGTAGACCATGAGCTGGAATAGCACATAATGTACTTTTTATTTCAGGAGCATATTCCCTTGCTTCGCCTTTTGCCTTGATTGAATCACAAATGGAGATATCCGCAGGAAAACCAAGGTTGCCGACATAGCACAAAGAATCGCCAAACTTAAGTGGCAATGGGCAGGGCACATTGCTCGCAGAACAGATGGCCGTTGGGGCCGAAAGGAGTGGCGACCGCGTACCGGAAGACGCAGTGTTGGAAGGCCCCGTACAAGGTAGACCGATGACCTGGTGAAGGTTGCGGGAATCCGATGGATGCGAGACGCACAGGACCGTTCGTTGTGGTGACATTTGGGGGAGGCCTATGTCCAGCAGTGGACGTCTATCGGCTGAAATGATGATATCTATTAAAACGTTCTTGCTTATTATTCTGATTAGCGTTAGATTTTTTGTGGAGAAAATTAAAAAACGTCCAAAGAACATTATAATTATGGAACAATGCACTATATTTTAACGCTGTATTTGTTTCATTTAATTTTCGATGTGATATTTTAAACCACTATATTTTTCTATTTTCATCAATACGACACAACAAATCGGAACCCCATTTTTCTGTGAACATGAAAAATAGAAGAAAATCGTACAATATATCCGCTTAAAGATGTCTGCATAACTAGACATGGTTTTAAGCCTTTTATCGTTGTCCAACAGAATAGTCGGGTGAAATACGAGTCATGCTGCGGAACCCGATACCAGATGATATTTAGCCTTATTATGTTTATGTCTTTTTGAGAAATTTTAAATGAATCAACTGATATCAATTTACCTAGCTTTTCCCAACTTTAGATATATTGTGCACGCCACAATTATGGCGGTAAGTCCCTTCTTTGAGGCGTGGTTGGAAAGACCTCACGGCGTCCTCACCTTCCGCATGACGCAGGTTCTCACCGAACACGGGAAGTTCGGAAAGTTCCTGCACCGGATTCGTGTGGAAGCGACGCCCGGGTGTCACCACTGTGTGGACCGCCCGGAGGACACGGTGGAGCACACGGTGGAGGTGTGCCCCGCTTGGGAAGAGCAACGCCGTGTCCTCGTGGGGGCGATCGGCGGCGGCGATCTCTCGCGCCGGGCCTTGGTACAGGCCATGGTCCGGAGCGAGGAGGAGTGGCAGGCGGTCGCCTCCTTCTGCGAAGCAGTAATGCTAGCAAAGGTGGCGGCCGATCGCGTGAGGCAACGGCAACGGTCCTCACGCCCCAACCGCGGCCGGGATTCCGATCCGGATTTCCGGCCACCGTAGGCGCGGGCTTGCGGACGGCGGGCAATGGGTGGCCCGCCGTCCGACCGTCCGGTAACCGTCCGGACCGAGCCCAAGTCGTCGACGGCGCCTATTGTTCCGCGCGCTCCTCAGGGAGATGTCAGCAATCGTAGGGGGTAGTGTGAAAACGAAACCCGGGCCCTGGGACGAAGGCAACGAAGGAATAGGAGTGGGTTTTTAGTCAGTAAAAGTCTGACACTATCTCCCGCTCCCCCCAAGAGCGTGATTTGTCATAAGATGATATTCCCACCAATAAAAAAAAAAACTTTAGATATATTTTCTTTTTGTTTGGTGGGAAATCGTCTAATGACTTCTTCCATTTTTTAGGGTTTTTTTTTTTTTTTTTTTTTTTTTCGGTGGGAAAATCATCTTATGACATCCCCCGCCCTTGGGCGGGGCGGGAGATAGTGTCAGACTTTTACTGACTAAAAACCCACTCCTGTTCCTTCGTTGCCTTTCGTACCAGGGCCGAGTCTTCCTTTCAGAATCAGACCCTTGGCCCCAGTAGGCTTCGACCCTGCTAGGCCCCTACAGTTGCTGACATCTCCTTGAGGCGCGCGTGGAACAGCACGCGCAGTCGACGACTTGGGCTCGGTCCGGACGGTTACCGGACGGTCGGACGGCGAGCCACCCATTGCTCGCCGTCCGCAAGCCTGCGCCTACGATGGCCGGAAATCGGGATCGGAATCCCGGCGGCGATTGGGGCGTGAGGACCGTTGCCTCACGCGATCGGCCGCCTCCTTTGCTAGCATTACTGCTTCGCAGAAGGAGGCAACCGCCTGCCACTCCTCCTCGCTTCGGACCATGGCCTGTACCAAGGCCCGGCGCGAGAGATCGCCGCCGCCGATCGCCCCCACGAGGACACGGCGTTGCTCTGCCCAAGCGGGACACACCTCCACCGTGTGCTCCACCGTGTCCTCCGGGTGGTCCGCACAATGGTGGCACCCGGGCGTTTCTTCCGCACGAATCAGGTGCAGGAACCTCCCGAACTTACCATGTCCGGTGAGGACCTGCGTCATGCGGTAGGTAAGGACGCCGTGTTGCCTTTCCAGCCACTCCTCAAAGAGGGGAATTACCGCCATAATTACGGCGTGCCCAGCACTGGGTTGCGATAGTCGCTGTCGCCATTCCACCATGAGACCCCGCCGGAGCTCTGTCCGCCATGCCGCAACTTGTCGTGGCAGCGGAGTTTCGCCCCGACGTTGCATCTCCACGCGCAGATCGTGCATGCGTGCAAGGCCTGTTGCCACCAGATCCCATGGTGGCTGGCCAGCAAGGAGGCTCGCCGCTTCGCGGGAAACCGTGCGGTATCCCCGCACCATCCGTATGGCCATGACCCTCTGGCACGCGTTCAGCTGGGCCGCCGGTCGCTTTCGCAGTGACGGCGCCCACACCGGCGCCCCATAAAGGGCCATGGACTGGACGATGCCTGCGTAGAGCCTCCGGCAGGAGGCGTCTGGACCCCCGAGGTTGGGCAGGAGCCGCTTGAGGGCAGCCCCATTCCGATTCAGTTTGGGAGCCAGACGTCGGAAGTGCTCCTCGAAATTCCACCGGCTGTCGAGGACGAGTCCCAGGTACTTCATCGTCGACCCGACGCCGATGTGAACTCCTCCTACCGTTAATTGGGAGCGCCGAGGCGGCGCGCTCCGAGGGCCGTGAAAACACATGGCCTCGGACTTTTGCAGCGCCACCTCGAGTCCCAACTGCTGGATCCTATCAACGACTATCGCAACCCCACGTGTCGCTAATTCGACCGCCGCCTGGTACGAGTCTCCCTGAGCCAGGACCAGCGCGTCGTCTGCGTAGCAGACCACGCTGACCCCGTCAGGGAGGTCGCCGCGCAGCACGTAGTCGTAGCCGATGTTCCACAAGGGCGGTCCTAGTACCGATCCCTGCGGAACACCGCACGACATCTCTCGCCGTCCATTTTTTAGGGTGGATCGAGAGCGTGTGTCACATGTTACTGACTAAAACTCACCGATGTTCATTCAATTACCCTTTGCGTTCTAGGACCACGGGTTTCCTTTTCAGAAATTCACTATGGTCCTAGCGGGCATTGGTCCTACTGTGCCTTACCAGATTGCCGGACGGCGAGCTACCCATCGTCCACAAAACCCGCGTCTGACCGACGCCCGGTTTCTCAACTAAATGGTGGTCTGCTTCTAGTCTATTCGGATGCAGCTGAATATCTATTTTATATGGAGCGACTGCTTTTCTGACCTCCATAACCCAGTAATTGGGTAACACAATACCTCTTGGCAAGACAGCGGTGTCAGTGTACCTTAATTTTCTGACTAACCGTAACGAATGTCAAAGGCCTACAAATGACAGTCGAGGCCAACGGCTTAAGGGGATGCAACTTCGTTTACATTTTCACTGTTTTTCATACAACCGCTCTTACGCGATTATGAAGTTATTTTACATTTTTCATTAGATATTTTGGAAACACAGTATCTTGTGGATATTATCTAGGCTTCTATTGAAATAAATTTATAAATTTGTGTAAAACTAATCCAGTAAAGACCTCTGCAAATCTGCTATTTTGCATGAACTTTGACAGTTAATAATTTACTCAAAAATTAAAAAAATCAAAAAAGTATAATAATAGAAGCACCAAAAAGGACCCCCCTCTTAACGTGCTTTTCGAGGCACAAAGGAATCACGGTATGTTGTTTTTTTTTCACAACTATCACACAACGCCATCTAGTCCAAGACTAAGCTTGTGCTACAAATACTACTGATAAACATTCGTATATATTTCTAAATACATACATATTTTAAGGTGTGTTCAGAACTGGCGAATGCGTGCGTGCAGGAGGTACGTGCGTGCCGCTCGCGGTACGCAAACACACACTAGTTGAATCACGAAAGAAGCGACGTGCGCGCAAGCTGCGTAGGTACACGCAGTACGCGCGCCTCACTCGAGCCTTGCTGGAGCTGCACTAGAGCGGCGCACCAATCTTAGGCTATAACCGCACGCAAGCAATAGGCGCGCAGTTGGCAAGCGGCTCGCGAGCGGTGCATTCGCCAGCAGGCTTACTCTTGAGTTCAATTCCGATCGGTCGACATTGGGATTGTGACCTTTCGTACTCGTGAATTCGATGCTAGCGCCAAATTGGTTTAAAATTGCGTGACTATTTTGAAGAACTAACTAATTTCAATCCAATGTTGACAGTATTGTTTTCAAGTACTAAATCACGTACCTAACTACAAAATTGACATTGGAATCGTATTGGCTTGAGATTGAAATTGAAATTAGTTTTGAGAGTAAGCCTGTTGGTCTGGACACACCTTTAGATAAATTACACCCAGAAACAGAACCAATGATCGTCCTCATCCCCCAAACATTTGCCCTGGGTGGGATTCGAACGCACGATCTCCGGCATAGCAGTTAGGGTCACTGAACATCAGACCAACAGGCCATTCATTTTAGGACGGTCACCTCTACTAATTAACCTTGTCAAGTGTTACTTACCCTTGGAGATTAAGTCATGCGTCCATTAAAATTCTATCCGCGTAAGTGCAGAAAAAAAATTAAAGTGGTCTGTAGACTGTAGGTGATGCAATAAGATCACAAAGTCATAATATTTTTTTTTTAAAATAAAAGTATGAAGGCTTTTGAGCCACATTAGCAATGTTAATCGGATCTATAACCTCAAAATATGATTTGTAATAAGACGTGGTATGTTGGGCGAAGGGGAAACACTCGTTACAAATCAAATCACTGTCTTAATTGTAGCACTTCTCTGTAATCTTACTTTTAGTTCTCATAAAATAATCACCTTAGATAAATCACCACACAATAATCGTTACAACATGAAAAACTTATAACAAAAAAAAAACGACTTTACAACAAAAAAAAAACACTAAAACGATCAAAATAACTTTAATTTCGGAAGTCGGTGTTTCTGGTATTGTTTGTTTGTTATTTAACACCGACTTCCACTTCACGCTTTTTAGTTGTGGTACACTTATCGCCAGGGTACCTATATCTCATAAAAACTCCATAAGCCGGAACACTGCTAGCATACATTGTTTTATTATGAAGTTCCTGTGCCTACCGTCCACCTTCCATCATCAGATCAGTTCGATAGTACTTTATAGCCAAAGAGCATCTCATGAAAATTCTAATAAGCACAAACACTGCTACATTGATTAATTGCGGAGTTCCGGTACCTACTTTCCGGTTCCATCATATTTTTTTACCATTATATGATTGCTTATACGCTTTCAACATATCTGATGACGAGGGTGAAGTTCCGTTGGCCATTTTTAGTCTTTTTCACCAGTTCCACTTCATCAAATGTTACTTTTTGACGGTAGATGCGCGAGTTCTCAATGGAAGATAGAAATTGACAGCTAACGTCAACTAACGTCAACATCACTCCTTAGAACAATAACTTAAAATAAATTGTTTCCTCACCATTGGACACAAATAGAATTCACAAGTGCATTCAGCGACCTAAATAGTATATGTGATAGTGTTATCCAGCATCAACATCATTAAAATCAGCAAATATAGCAGTGGCAGTACAAGTACGCTATTGGTACTTTGGCAGTGAATTAAGCTTATTATGGACATTATAAACCAACAACGTCGCAAAATCAGGTTAGCGGTCTAATATTTATATAGAATAATGATAAAAGAACGAATGTTTGAACGAAATTAAACTTTGCAACAAGAAAATCTATCAAAGACATCCATAAATTACAGTTGTGTATTTGAAATAACCTAATTTACGTAAACAAAGGATAGGTAGCTGTTTACATTCACCAATCACGACTCAGCTCATTACTCAATGACAGCAAAAATTTCGTTCAGAAATTGCACTATTGGAAAATAACACGACTTGGATACTAGCCTTTTGGTACTACAACTGATAACGTTCCGTTACATGAAGAAATTTAATATTTTGTGAGAAATAGTAAATATTATATAAAAAATAATGGAAGACAGTGACAATATAACATATCGTACACAATATCGAAAAAGTTCATTAACCCAGGTTGACTCAGATAATTCAGCACTTTTTGACTCAACTATGATGAGTTTACCAAACACGTCAATAAATGCTAGCCCAACTACACTTGACTTGGATGAAAAAGTCAGTAAGCTATCAAATGATTTAGAAATAGCACTACGTGAGATTGAAAACCTAAATAGTGAGAATTTTCGGCTAAAATCAGATCTACAGAAATATATGAAGATCATAGAAAACTATGAAAACTTGAATCCTACAAATAAAAAAAAAATGACACCGCGATCTAAAAAGAAACTCAAAGATAGTCAAAATATCACCGTAACGCCGGCAACAAAAAGTAAACAAGTAATTTCAAACGATGAAATAACTGAAAATACTCCTACAAATGAAAAAACTCCAGAACCGATATACGAACAATCCTTGACACCTTCTCCAACAAAACAAGCAAAAAAACAGAAAGCAAATACAAAATTAAAACCGACGAATGAAAAAGCAACTTCAGACAAACCATTTATATCTTCAAAGAAGATTACTATAGAGGCTACAAAAAATAGAAAACTTTGCGTACTGAGTAACTTCACACAACGAGGCATGCTACAAGCCATTGATGAAAATTTTGCACACGTTTTTAACTATTGCAGTTATACTTCACCAAATTGTAACATAAAAGTACTATTAGCGGGAATAGAGTCAAAGTTAAAACATTTTACTATGAATGATTATTGTCTAATATTGTTGGGGACGGTTGACATCAAAGCGAACGACAACTTTATTGATCTGGTAAAAGAAATAAACAAATGTTTAGTGACTGTAAAACACACTAACATAATAATTTGCGCACCCACATATATCCGGGGGGCACTCATATATAATTATAAAGTTGAAATTTTTAATAATCTACTTTGTATGGATATCCAAAATAATAACTATGCATATTTTTTTGACTCTAACTATGGATTATCACTTGACATGTTTTCAAATATAACAGGCAAATTAAACAAAAGCGGAATACAATGCTTATTCAAAGACATAATGCATAGAATTAAAATTGACATGGAATTATTCCCGTATGACTTGCCAAGTAACATAAATGTACAAAACTCACAGTTTTTTTCTTTTATAATAATATACGCATTCTCCACCAGAACATAGCAGGTCTCATAAACAAATCTGACATCTTGACTGTACACTTAGATGAATTAGAACACAATAATAAACCAATTGACGTAATATGTATAACCGAACACTTTATGACGACAGACCAGGAAAACACACTTGACATACCTAACTTCCGCCTAGCGACTAGTTTTTCTAGAGATGTAAAGAGGGGAGGGGCATGTATACTAACTAGAATTGGACTTGAATATACAACACTAAATACTAATTGCTCCATTAAAGGTATCATAGAATGTAGCGCTGTAGAACTAAGTGAACATGAACTCATAATAGTTTGTGTTTACCGTGTGCCAAATTCATGTATAAACTTATTTTACAATAATTTAGAGAAGTTATTACGCCAAATATTTGACAATACTAATAAGAAAATTGTTTTATGCGGAGATTTTAATATAAATATACTCAAACGAAACCGCCATGCCCTAGACTTTGAATATCTATTGGAAAGCCACAATTTGAAATTAGAAATTAAACAATCTACTAGGCTTAGCAGTAACTCTTGTCTTGATAACTTTGCACACAATATTCCTAGAAGCAAAAGTGAAGTAATTGAATTTGGAATATCCGATCACACAGCGCAATTATTACAATGCCCTGTCAAAAAAACTTGTGTGATAAAATCTTGGCGTGTTAGAAGACGCGACTATAGTACTGAAAATCTAGCTAAATTTAAAAATTGCATAAACAGTTTATCGTTTACTGACATCTACCGTACAAATGACCCTGACGAAGCTTATAACTATTTTCAAGACCTTTTCTTATGTTTCTACAATTTATGTTTCCCTTTCAAAATAATAACAAAAACACTAAATAAAAAAACCAAATGGATTTCTAAAGGTCTTAAAAAGTGTAGTCAAATTAAACGAAAAATGTTATGGCATTACAGAGCTCATCCAACAAAAGTAAATAAAGATACCTTTAAGCAATACGCCGCAAGGTTCAAAAAAGTAGTATCGCTCACTCAAAAGTCACAAAATAATCATTTCATAAGTACATCACAAAACAAAACAAAAGCGACATGGTCAGTTATAAATAAATCTAAATTTAATTTTCCCAAAGAACCAATAACTGAAATACTGAAGGATAATACGAAAGTCTCTGATCCTAAATCTATTGCAAATCATTTTAACGACTTTTTCATTGACCAAGCTTCAGAACCAAACCAAATAAATAATTT
Organism: Mythimna impura; assembly: GCA_905147345.3. Classification (NCBI taxonomy): domain Eukaryota; kingdom Metazoa; phylum Arthropoda; class Insecta; order Lepidoptera; family Noctuidae; genus Mythimna; species Mythimna impura. The sequence goes on along the minus strand of LR990343.1, from coordinate 13,001,978 downwards.
AAAGAACACCAATCATAACAAAACTCAATCCTTGAATTACAAAATCAACGCTAACGGTAATTCAAATTCAATTTTTCTCGTTCCTACAACACCTATAGAGGTAGACAGAGAAATAAGGCAACTGAAAAATACTCCTAGCGTGGGTAACGATGGTATCTGCACCAAAGTTATAAAATATGTATCCCCTGCTATTGCAGCTCATTTGAGCTACATAATTAACTTATGTATATATAACGGAATATACCCGGAAAAACTAAAAACCTCCATTGTAATTCCAGTTCACAAAAAAGACGACAAAAGAAAAATGGGGAACTATAGACCTATCGCATTAATCCCCATATTTTCAAAAATATTTGAAAAAATCATATACAGCCGTCTGTATAAATATTTAGAAAAATACAATATTTTAGTAGAAGAACAGAAGGGCTTTCGCAAAGGCAAATCAATAAATACAGCCATTTATGACTTACTTAAAACTATTCTGGCTGCTATGGACAAAAGAAACCCAATATGTGCTATCTTTATGGACATGAGTAAAGCCTTTGACCGTGTTGATCACAATAAACTCCTACAAAAATTAAGCATGTATGGCATAAGAGGTAAAGCGCTAGACCTCTTCTCTTCATACCTGCATAATAGACAACAAATAACAGAAATTACCCACATATGTCAAAAAACACGTAGAGAGATCAAACATAGGTCAAACACGAAAACTATAAAATTTGGAGTCCCACAAGGTAGTGTTCTAGGACCCTTACTGTTTTTGATATACATCAATGATCTCCCTAAACATATAAGTCAACCGATGGTACTTTTTGCAGATGATAGCACGGTACTAATAAAATGCGACAATGAAAATGACTATGAGCACGTAATTAATCAAACATTAAATACAATAATACAATGGTTAACCGAAAATAATCTCAAGATAAATATGGACAAAACAAAAATTATTCACTTTCATCAAAGAACACAACCCATCAATATAAGTGTCAGTTACCATGACAAAGCAGTACATCCTGTGACAAACACCAAGTTTTTAGGAATCGAAATTGATGATAAACTATCATGGAAAACACATATCGAACATGCCTGTAAAAAAATTAATAAATCTTCATTTGCTCTCTACAAGTTAACTAAAATTGTAAATAAAGAAGCCGTATTATCTGCATATCACGGAATTGTTGCACCTGTCCTAAGATATGGTATTATATCTTGGGGCAATTCCGTTGATAAAGAATCCATATTTAAAGCTCAAAAGAAATGCATTAGAGCAATGTGCAATATAGACCATACTACCAGCTGTGAACCATACTTTAAAAGCCTAAAAATTTTAACATTGCCTTCGCTATATATATATGAAATGAGTTTATTTGTCAAATTGAATCCAAGTTATTTTAAGACTGCTTTTAAAAGCTATTATAGACAATTGCGTGACAAAAATAGACTAGAAGTTAAAATAACATATGGAAAAACAGCACTTGTCAATAAAAGTATTATCTGTATGACATCACTGATCTACAACAAATTGCCTGATCATATTAAACAATTACCTTTTCCACAGTTCAAGTCAAAGCTGCACAAATTCTTAGTAAATAAATGTTACTATAATGTCAAGGAGTTTTTGCAGGATAAAAATATTGATATACAGTAATGGCTCACACAAAAAATTATAATAATGATAGTAATTTATGAAAAAATTATGACAACAATAATGATATGACATAATTTAATGATTTATTTATTTGGACCAATGTTTATTTTAATGTTTAATTTTATCTTTTAATCGACTTTGCTTTTGATTGTTTAATGCGACATATGTATATAATCCACTTGACATTTCTTATTTACTTATCTTTTACCTATGACACACTACTTTTAATGTGAATTTATATGACTTTAATCTTGACTCAATAATTGTTGTCTAGTTTGTCAGAATGTAATTTTAAAATTAATTATTAAATTTGCACACCTTATTAGGTTATAGTACAGCGCACCTATTATACCTGTATGTAACACCTTTTTACACTTACCTGTATTATGCAAATAAACGTATTGATTGATTGATTGATTGATTGATTGGAAATACCAAAATCACGCCTATAATATTTGATGAGTTCCCTCGATTTCTCATAGATTCCATTATTAGAACGGAATTTTGAAAAATATAGGACCAATCTTCAGCTTATCCGTTCAGAAGAAAAAAAAATTTGCCAATCGGTCCATAAATGACGGACTTCTGAGGAATTGAGAACCTCCATCTTTTTTTTAAGTCGGTTAAAAATAGGCTACACGATTAGGATACTTCACCGAACGCGTAGTGCGCACATGCGATGACAACCGAGTCTCTCTCGGTGTTGCGTCAGAGTGTCGTGTGCCAGTCATGTGACATACGTCATTGACACTCGAAACGCCTAGCGCCATCTCTGATATATTTTGAAAGCGAATTTAAATAATAAAACGCAGTCAAGTACTAAAATAAAAACTGCAAACAAATAAGATAACGACGGTATTCATTAATGCCGGGGTTAAAGTTTCCCTTTATGATCAAATTTTCCTTAAATCTTTATAATTTACTACGAAGCGACATAACGTGGTGAGCATTGCTAGGAACTACTGAAAGGCAGCATTTCTGCGAAAAAGAATAAGTCATCCAGTGAATAATACAGGCTAATTAGAACGGATTAATTAGAATTTCTTTATAAACAAGTAATTTTGTTTATAAAGAAATTCCTTACACAACTTTGAACTCTATTCATTTCCTATTTGTAGAGTGGGTTCGTTGTAATATTTCTATACATATATTTTTTATAAGATAAAAAATAAAACCGGTCAGTGAAAATCGGACTCGTGCACTAGGTATAGAACCAACGGGTCTTTTACAAACTTAAGTTTATAATCACAAAAAAGTTATTATTTTTTTGTAAACTAAACTTAGGACCTGTAAACTAGTGCGCCTCACCATCAATGATTGCATCACTGCTTACCATCAGGTGGGATCGCAGTCAAGCACTGGTTTATCAATTAAAAAAAAAAATGTAACCACTAGTTTACGGTTTTGAGATTTCTTCATTTACTTGTACTTAAATGGCATTGTTTTTTGGCAAATTTCATGATTCCAGGTCAACCAGGAAACCAGGTTGTCCAGGTTTTGATTTTCACGTGAAAGTCAAAATATGCGCCATAATCCTCTGATTATGGTCTATATTTTGACTCAACTGTTATCCCTTAGTTAGAGCAGTGAAAAAATTTAACTTCTAAATCAGCGTAATCTAAATCGTAATGTAGGTAACTCATTACGATCTAACAAAAAAAAATGTTTTTTCAACTGTCTTAGAAGACGACTTGAAGATTGACTTGTATTTTTACGCTGACTTAGAAGTTAATTTTTTTTCACTGCTCTAACTTAGGGATTACAGTTGAGTGTTTAATTTTCAGTCTATGCGCAAGTTTACGTCCAACAGTGGACGTTTTTCGACTGAAATGATTATGTTGATGACCTTCACGAGTTCTTTAAGAAAAGAATCTAGACAGACCGACAGAAAGAAAGACACCAAAGTAAGCTTATGAGAGTTTCGTTTTTGCTAACTGAGGCATGGAACTCTAAAAATGCGAAGAAACTTCAATATTACGAGTACAAGAAACAGTCCATTCTTTCTCAGGCAATACTACGAAACATTAATATTATCTTCTTCATAATGTGGCAATGAGTAACGTATTCCAGAAAAGTTAACAAATTGTGGCAGGAATAAGCGAGAAAGGACGTGGAGGTCCCCTGAGCCTGAATACTAGGCATTCATTTCAGTTGTAAACAATTTAGATATGCTCGTAATTTAAACATTTACACGAATTTATAACAGTTACGTTGACGACAAATGTTTATTAAGGTTTATCTTAAGTTAACGTAACAAATAAAAAGAGCGAATTAGTAAAATGGTAGATAAGGTACAGTAAATTGATGTTTTTGTTTCAAGTATGTATGTACCTACAAGTAACTAGCTTTTGCTAGCAGTTTCGCCCGCGTGAGTTTTCTCCCCATAGGGGGTGAATTTTGGAAAATCCTCTCTTATTGCTCGCTACTTCATTCAAAGGCAACTTTGTGCAAAATTTCACGCTCCTAGATCCAGTCGTTTCGGCTGTGCGTTTTTTTTATGCGTAGGTATATATATATATATCTTAACTATTAAATATTTTAACTTAATAGGTATTTAAACAAACTGACCAATAATAATATAATAATACGTACAAACGGATAGAAAAAGAACTCATAGGGCATCAAAAAGTTCATCCACATCTATGTCAATGGGAAAAGTGCCCAGAACGCTGGTAGCAATGCTACGCTGGATAACAATGCTGTGCGGTGATATGTCAGTCAGTCAGTTTCTCCTTTTATATATATAGATGAAAAATGAGACATTTTAGAAGCACAACAGTCCACCGATTTTAATTACTCTTTCTAGTTACAAAAACCTAGCCCAAAGCTGCTATTACTATTATTTGACTGGCCTGTTGGTCTATCTAGTGGTTAGTGGCCCGCACTGCTATGCCGAAGGTCGTGGGTTCGATTCCCACCCAGAACAAATGTTTGTGTGATGAGCACGATCATTTGTTCTGTGTCGGTGTAATTTATCTATAATATGTATGTATTTAGAAATATATAAATATGTTTATCACTTGTCTAGTACTCATAACACAAGCTCTGCTTAGCTTGAGACTAGACGGCGTTGTATGATAGTTGTGGAAAATAAATTACATTTTAATATCAGAATCATCACACTCATTTTTTAAAGGCGAAAGTTAGTGAAAATGTGCGTGTATGTTACTGTTTCACTCTTGAACATCTGAACGGATTTTGATGACACTCGGTACATGAGTAGGCTATGTCCTGAAATAGAAACAAAAGCCTGTAAAAAATATCCTATGTGCACACTTTTTACAAAATTTTATTCTTTTTACCTGTTCCGATGTTTGCTTATCTGTAATCAAATCTTCCAAATTAAATTTGATCCACTTCGCGGAAACCGATTCAGCTGAAATTTTGCATGCATGTGTAAATCAGATGACAATGCAAAATTATTATGACATGGAGCTAATCTGATGATGGAACCGAAAGGTGGCCATAGGAACTCAGACAACCCTATCGTGTTTGAGCTTTTTAGAATGGTCTTGATGAGTATTAATTACATAGGTATATACCGCACTACAAAAGCTTGCTATGAAAAAATGATTTTCATTGAAAACTTTTTTATCTCGGGATTATACTTCTTTGGGATGATTTTTCACTATCACGTGGATGAAGCCGCTGGTTACTGATTGACTGATTTATCAACACACAGCTCAAACCATTGATCGAATCTCCCCGAAATTTGGCACGCAGTAGTTGTTACAACGTCAACACGCGTTCAAGATTTACTAATAAAATAAATCAAACACGACCACAGCGCTGAAAATTGTCTCATTTCACCAAAGTCGTTGACACTAAAGCCAGTTATTATCTTAATACACAGTCAAGTATTGAATAAGAGAATACAGAACACTGCAGTCGAGATAAGAGGTATAATGAATTAAAATCATTAACCCTACGCCAGGTTAACACGGAAAGTTTGCAGTAACTACGGGCAATGAATCTTAATAAGGAACGTACGATGTCGCTAGCTCGGTCCTTCAAGCATTAGTTACAAGTAATGGCGAATAACTCGGAAACAAAGACATACACTATCCCTGTTATAAAATTATCTGTAACAATTTTCTACAATGTTTTTCTAACAAATGGTAAAGCTTCTAAGTAAAGTGCTTATGTTTTTCATAGTGAAACAGGGTTATCGCTTTGAGTCGTGCATTGACAAACGAAAACGTGTAAATTTTGTTGCATGTTGTGTTTTGATAAAAGTGGTCGCTTCTTGTGTCCAGGTTTGTGTTTTAAATTGTATGTAGACTATCCAGTGACAGTTTCAAATGGTGGACATGTTTTTGCGTCTTTAGGCTAGTAACAAGGGCCGCAGCAATTTTATAAAGAATCATCAATTCCCTGGAACGCAACGGCAACTAAAAGGAACAGGTGGGTTTTAAGTAAAAGTAAAAATTTGGTACGCCATTCGTTCCACCCCAGAGCGGGGCTTCTCCTGCCTTCACATTTGATGATTTTTCACCTCAAAAAAAAAGTAACCGGAAACTAGAAGTAAGTGCTTGAAACTGGTGGTTAGTTTAGCTACTAGAAGCAGATTTGGTTAGTCGTAGTTTATCAGACTGACTTCTTCCAAGATCGGGAAAAGTTATTTTATGAATCCCAACTGAAAAAAAAAGTCAGGCTACAAGCTTAGGAAGTTTTATGTTTTATTTATAATGTGCAATTAGTTTTAGAATTTCTAAAGAGGCTGCCTGATACCATTTGCCTTTCATATTACTATAGAAGTATGAAGAGTAAATGGTATTTGACGTTTTGTACACTTCAACACACGACTACGTTAAATGGATATTATTCCGTCATCATCCACGTGTTTTCACCTAATTTACCATTAAATTTTTTACCGAGTACCTGACACCGCTTCCCAACAGCCTGGCCGTGTGAAATGAGCCTAAGGCGGTCGATTCCTACCCGGGTCCGCCACGATCAAGTTACATTACTGAACGAAGAAATAATTAAGGTTTTATCCAGCGAGAACTATCTCTGTTGTATAAAGGAAATATGCAAATAAAAGCTTGGAATTGAATTTAGCGCATCGACTCAAATTACATTTAGAGTGAGGTCAGACGGGGTCAGCTTGTTATCGAGTGAAACACAATCGCTAGCCTGGCCTCATTCCACAGCTAGTAGCTATCTCAATACCCAAATAAATTATGTAACAGTAACGTTATTTACTATGGAATTAGCGGTAACGTCAATACTTATTGGTAATAAAAATAATAAAGTTTTTTTCAGGTTTTAGCAAGGCATAAAGAAATGTCGAAAATAGATTTTCTATTGATAGTACGTAACCGCAACCGTATTAATAATGTGTGTGTTTCGTTATTTTTAGCAGAATAATACGTGTAATAATTTGTTTGTTGTTAAATACATTCTAGGTAAGTTGGGTAGATAATAATAATAATATTAGGTCTTTAACTATGAAATTGCCGTTTTTTAAAACGGGTTACTTTGAAGTATCTATGGATTGACTTGTAATTATAAGTTCAAATAAACTTTATATTAAAGGTACGTTAATCTTTTTTCGAAATTAGGTATTTATTGGATTCTTTGTGTTTTGTATTTTCTGTAATATCGCAGTTCTTATAATATTACAAAATAATGTTAGTTTTCTTATATTAGGGGTTAAAATAAGAAATTGCCGTTTTTTAAAACGGGCGGCAACAAATTAAAATTTCCAAAACGAAAGCTATTAAACCAAGAGCACTAAGTTCTTTTGTCAGAAGAAAGTTTAGGTATACGTAATTGATATTGCTTGCCCTTTGAAATGCATAGTTTCTACGTTGGAACTTTTAATATAAAAAAAGTTTTTTTATTAGCTTTCATGGTTAAAGTAAGAACTGCGATATGCGCACCAGGAATGCACATCTTTTACGAATTAATGCATAAAAGCAATTAACTCGCATATTCAAAGCAACCCGTTTTAAAAAACGGCAATTTCAAACTTTAACCCCTATTATATAATATTTCACAACTTTCACACAAAACCATCTAGTCCCAAACTAAGCAGAGCTTGTACTGTGAGTAGGTACCTACTAGACAACTGATAAACATACTTATATATTTCTAAATACATGAATATTATAAATAAATAATGGATGGAGATGGACATGCTATATCTACATATTTGTATAGATTATATCGTCATATTGTAGAATTGGCCATTGTACGGCGTGGTCAACCATATAGTGAAATTGCGATCAACTTCTTAAAATGGCCAATTCTATGATACGTATTTTTTTTTCCAGGAAACCTTCAACTAAAAATGATAAACGAAAAAAAAAACAGTTTTTTTTTCCATAAAGAAAATACAAAACTACAAAAAACCAAAATATTCCAATACAAAGATGCACTTTTTAGTCCAAATTGGAGTATTTCCAAGGTACTAAAAATGTAGGTTTCATTCTCGCCAAAATCGACCTCACTCCCTTTTTAACTTCTTTGATCACTTTTCGCCCTATGTTCCTTATACATTTAAAAATGAATTCTAAAACATAGGAACAATATTACTTTTTTATGTACTTTAAAAAGAAAAGGAGGTTGTGAATCGACTGAATGTTTTTATTTTTATTTTTACCAAATAAATAATCATCATTTCAGAAATCGGTGTCAAAATTCGAAGAAACACTTTTAATTTACACTTCTGGACACATCTATTGGCCCACCTTAGAGTTTAGGTTTCGATGGCCCCTATCGAAATATGATTGCTAGATTGAACAAAAACCGATGATGCAGTTTTAAACCTGATACATTTTACCATCTTTTTCGATCGTATTGTTTTAAATTTGAATTCAGAATACCATACGACATGGAGCTACGCCTAACAAGTCGGATATGCGCCTTGTTAAAGGCAATTGATTTTTGAATAAAAAACATGTTTTATCAAATAAAGGTTTAATTTAATAACGCGTGTTGCCTCCTTGGGCATCTACCACAGCTCTCATACGATTAGGCATAGAGTTTATCAACCGCTCTATGAAATTTTGAGGGATCATCTCCCATTCCTCTTCTATGGCAGTTTTCAACTCCTGCATCGTCTGGGCAACTGGCTGACGAGCCCGAACACGTCTTTTTAGCTCGTCCCACATGTGCTCATGGGGTTCATGTCTGGGCTTCTGGCTGGCCAGTCCATAACTGTGATGTTCACATCCCGAAGATATTCCCTGACGATGCCGGCCGCATGGGCTCTTGCATTATCATGCATAAAAAGGAAATTTGGGCCCACATAGTCCCCGTATGGTATCACGTGAGGTTCTAAGCACTCACGAATGTACCTTTCAGCATTTAATGTTGGCAGCCGTGGTCCTGTAACAACCTCAAGATGAGTTTTGCCGCTCGCGGATATACCGCCCCAGACAGTCCATGAGCCACCGCCATAAGCAACCCTCTCTTCAAAGCAGCATTGTGCGAAACGCTCTCCCTTACGTCGGTAGACCTTCTTCCTTCCATCATTACCATGTAACACAATTTTAGACTCATCAGAAAAGAGTACACGGCTCCAATCTTGCTGTGTCCAATTTAAATGACTGCGTGCGAAATGAAGGCGCGCTGTTCGGTGGGCTCGCGTTAGTTTGGGCCCATTAGCTGGCTTGTGTGGTACCATATCGCGTTCTTTTAACCTTCTCCGAACAGTTCGAGCGCTCACAGATACTCCGTGGAAGTCGCGAAGTTGGTTTTGTATCTCAATGGAGGTAAGGTGACGATTTCTCAAGCTGGTCGTCACGATGAATCGATCCTGCCTTTCAGTTGTGACCCGAGATCGTGGCCTTCCTTGGCGACGAACAAAGCCGCCAGTCTCTAGGTACCTCCGATAAACATTTCGGACCGCAGATCGACTTAAATTAAGTTGAGCACTCACGTTTCTTTGGCTGTGTCCGGCCTGAATAAGTGCCACAGCTTGGGCGGCGGCTTCAGGTGAAGTATCCATAGATTATTGATAGAACCTCACCTTAATGTTAGGAATAAGTAATGTTTGTTGCAAAACCAAAGATATCAATCACTTTTTCAAGAATTAAATCCAAGTAAACCAATAAAACCAAGTTTTCTTACTATTCGATTGTTTGATATCAACAAACAGGCTCCAAATTGTCTTTTGTTTCTTTAAATTCTGTGTTCGAAATTCAAAAAAAGACTATTGAATGAAATTGTGAATGTGCCAGGTTCAAAACTGCATAAAAACTTTTTGCTCGACCTAATATAAAATTTTAGCTAGGACCAAACGAAACTGAAAATACAAGGTGGGCCAATAGATGTGTCCAGAAGTGTATTATATTTTGCAGGTGTTTATTTATTAGAAGTCGGTTGTATTTTAATATAAAAAAGTTACAAGTTAATCCAATATGAAAACAGAATGATAAAATATGTATAAACTTTGTCTGACCGCACCTCATCTACAATTTCATTAGACTGGATTATTCGACCATGCTAATGGGGTGTTTTATAATAGTTCGCTCAGACACGGAACCATCCGATTGGCGACCGGATAATAGGATTACTAATAAAACTTTCACTTTGCTGCGTCATAATACGGATTCCACTATGTTTGTCTTTTGTTTTAAATCCTGTTTATAGGGAATTAGGAATATTGCAGACTGTAATAGTAAGAATAGCAAAGGACCAGGGTAACGGGATTGTTTAGAATGAAAAGTTAGTTTAAACGAAAGGTTAACCGTGGCCTTGTACCGCTAAGGGCAAATGAAAGATCACAGATGGGTTTTAGTCACTAAAAGTTTGATACTCCCACCTCACTCCACCAAAAGCGAGAAGAGTCAATCGACGATATCTCAACAAACAAAAAAAAAACACTTTTATTTTGGGAATATTTTTTTTTCGGTTGGAAAATCATCCAAAAATATCCCTCGCTCTTGGGCGGAGCGTGAGATAGTGCCAGACTTTTACTGACTAAAAACCTACTCCTGTCCTTCTTTGCCTTCGTTCCAGGGCCCCAGTAGGTTTCGACCCTGCTGGGCCCCTACGGTTTTGCTGACATCTCCTTAAGGCGCGCGTGGAACACTACGCGCCGTCGACAACTTGGGCTCGGTCCGGACGCTCGCCGTCCACAAGCCAGCGCCTACGGTGGCTGGAAATCGGGATCGGGATCCCGGTGACTGAGGCGTGAGGGCCGTTCACTCGCGCGTGCGGCCGCCTCCTTTGCTAGCATTACTGCTTCGCAGAAGGAGGCAACCGCCTGCCACTCCTCCTCGCTCCGGACCATGGCCTGTACCAAGGCCCGGTGCGAGAGATCACTGCCGCCGATCGATTTTGGGCACATTACATGTCACTTATTTGTTGAAAGCTCTTTGGTCTCTTAGGCAATGTGAAACCCTATAAGCTGGAACAATTGTCAAAATGCCCAATATGTTTAGGATTGCCAATTTACCTAGCCATTTCCCTAATAAGTTGGGATCGGCTTTCGATCAAACCGAATGCAGCTGGATATTATTAGTATTTTACATGGAGTAATTGCTTATCTACCCTCCACAACCCAGTAGTAACTCAGTAAGGCTTGATCCTTGCCGAACGGCTGGACAACGAACTACACATAGAAAACAAAAAAATTAAATCCCCCATCGCGGTATTAGAGATCTCGTTACGAATAAAACATAATTATACAACACTTCTAAATTAAATATTCGGCAGTTGCCCTGACCAGACATAATATCCGTCTGGTCAGAGGATCTTCTCTTTTTAGGCAGATATGTGGGCCTTTACACTCTGTTCAGCAAAAGACTTATACTGTCGGATACCGACAGTAAAAGACTTCTTGAAACCCCAAGAACATCTCCCGTCTGGACGCGATTTGCAGTGGTCTATATGGAGAGCACTAAATCGGTTGCTGCAAACACAACTTGGCAAAATGGGGTTTTATAGACCCGTCGGATACTCAATGTGAGTGCGGTACTCCTGTTCAAAACATGAGCCACATACTAGAATGCCCCAAGTGCCCATACACCTGCACTTTGGAGGATTTGATGAGTGCTACCGATGCTGCTATTAATGTAGCCACCTATTGGGCCCAAACAGTTTGACGAGTTTACCATCGAATCGATAAGAAGAAGAAGACTGTCGGATACCCACCTGTCACCTTTATCTCTTTCAAATATAGTCCCCTCTTTGAGGAGTGGCTGGAAAGACAACATGGCGTCCTTACCTTCCGCATGACGCACGCCTCAGGGAGATGTCAGCAAATCGTAGGGGCCCAGCAGGGTCGAAGCCAACTGGGGCCATGGGTAGTGTGAAAGCGAAACCCGGGGCCCCGGGATGAAGGCAAAGAAGGAACAGGAATGGGATTTTAGTCAGTAAAAGCCTGACACTATCTCCCGCTCCGCCCAAGAGCGATAATGTCATTAGATGATTCTCCCACCTAAAAAAAAACCTGTCACCTTTAGTTGCTCTTTGCGTTCTACCTCTTTCGAACACCCCAACACACCACACCACACACCAACACCACACCACACCACCACACCACAGCCCAATTGACAGCCTTTACCTGAACGTTACGTGGTCTATGCCATACATAGCGTAGCATATCATAGTCGGCCTTGTAATGTTCCCACTGTTGGAACTCAGGCCTCCTCTCTAGGAGAGGGAATGGGCCGTAATCCACCACGCGGGCCCAGTGCGGGTTGGTGGATGTCACATGTCTTCGATTTTTTGGTTCTAGGACATGCCGGTTTCCTCACGATGTTTTCCTTTACCGTTTTGAGAGCAGTGGTGATGGAATAAATTACACAAAGTAATGCGACTGGCTGGGTTTGAACCCGCGACCTACAACTCCGTAAGTCGGGGCCATTACTACTCGGCCACCACTGCTCTATGCCATATATTATATTGGACTATTTGCAATTGTTATTGCGAATAGAAAGTCACTTTGTTTATTTTGGAGGCCTTTGTTTGGAACTTTAGAAAAAACAATAGCTCAATATTCGAAAAGTTCATGACGAAACTTGCGCGGTTTTTCAGTATAACTTTGTGTGATGCCCTCGGAAGCAGGTCACTGGGGCGTATTAATATACTGAAGAGAATAGATCAATTACATGTTGTTTTACTAAATATGTACGTACACATAGCATGGTCGCCATTATTTTCACTTTGTTCAAAATATCATTTTTTGAGAGACTTTCAGTGTAATTATCTACTTCATCATCATATCAGCCGAAAGATTCAACTGTTGGACATAGGCCTCCCTCAAGTCTCACATCAATCGGGTTCCCGCGACGCTCACCAGGTCATCAGTTCATCTTATGAGAGGCCTTTCAACGTTGCATTTTCCGGTACGCGGTCGCCACACCAGAACCTTTCGGCCCCATTGACCATCTGTTTTGCGCGCAAATATGCTCTGCCCACTGTCACTTGAGTTTGGCAAATTGAATCGACTGATCTACTTAACAGGAACTTATCTTAATTATCTTATATTAATTAGGTACCAGCAGAACTATGTGTTTCTTTTTAAGGTTCCGTACCTCAAAAGTAAAAAATGGAACCCTTATATGATCACTTTGTTGTCCGTCCGTCTGTCTGTCTGTTTGTCTGTCTACAACTATATACTCAGGTCTACGGACTCATCAAGCTGTAAAAAAATCAAACTTGTATGTTAACGAGAAAAAAAAAGATACTTTGGTTTATATAGCAAAACACGTACATTTCGACACTTCCGAGGAAATCAAAATTCATGGGGTACTTCCCGTTAACCCAGAATCCTGAAATTTGGCCTAAAGCAAGGTCTTATAGCACAAGGATAGTAATAAATCTGAAAACTGTAAATTTGTTGTTATGTCACAATTTTTTTTGCGATTCGGAAAAAATCTTCCGAGACTCCATTCCGGAATTGAACTATTTACATATGTAACTTTGTACCCTTAGGGTGTGAGTCCGACTCGCACTTGTCCAGTTTTTTTTTTTTAACTACACACTATACTACTCATGTATCGTAGGTGCGTACAAAAAAAAAACACATACATAAGACACTAAAGTCTGGAACAACTGTCTGTAGGCCGTATACACATTTGTTCCACGCGAGTATCGAAATTAAGCAAGCATTTGATTAGTGAAACGTAGCTTACTGCGGAGTGGTACAATTTTGGAGCAAAATTTAGATTTCCAATTAATTAGTTAAATAAAAAGTGCTTTCAAAACGGTGAAGGAAAACATGAACGAAAAATTCGAAGACATGTGACATTCACCAATCCGCACTGGGCCCGCGTGGTGGATTACGGCCCATTCCCTCTCCTAGAGAGGAGGCCTGAGTCCCAGCAGTGGGAACATTGAAAGGCTGCATACGCTACGCTAGTTAAATAAACCGAGTAATAATGGCTATTGCGTTTAGTTTTAAAATATCTATATCATACTAGGTTCTGCCAGCGGCTTCGCCCGTGCAAAAATTGGTTTCTCTATACAAACTTTGAATCCCCGTTTTATCCCTTTTGATCTTCATTTAAAATCCACATTTTAAAAAATCCCGTCTTATTCTTTACATCACAAAAAAACCTCTGAACAAAAGTTTTTGCGTTCTACGTCCAAGGGTTTGCGCGTGAGTCATGACTTTGCTTTTTATATATAGGTAATGATTGGCTGGTGGTGGCTTTGGTGGTTATTAGATAATTTTGAATTAGGTAGATTACGATTAGGTTTGATTTTTAATTTTGTAACTTATTTGTATACACTGTGTCTACATCTCTCATCCAACTCTCCTGTCGCAGGTCTGCTGGAAGAAATTTCATTTGAAATAAGCACTACCTTTGTGTTCTTCTATCTGCTTTTGTTCTTTTCATGTTTAAGTGTTCGTGTATAAATATTTTTTTTTTTTCAAACGTTAAATTTTTCTTTTTAATTCTTTATTGTACACAAAAACATAATATAATATATTGACATACAAACAGTTCATGTACAAAGGCGAGCTTAACTCAGCAATGAGTTTTCTTCCAGCAAACCTTTGAATTGTAGAGAGAGAACATATTCGAGGGTAGGATCCAGTGCACACTATAAACCTATATACTAAGTCTAATATATAATTAAGTATATTATACATAAGTAAATTTTTATTCATTTTATATACATTTAAATCTAATAATAACGTAATTAAAACTAACTTACAAAATAAAAATAAAAGCCATAAAGTACTAAAAAAGCAATCTAAAGTACGGCGTCGAAAAACTCCCAAATAAATAAATAATAAATTAAATTCAAACATGCATCATAAGTTCCTGATTTAGTTCTTCCGGAGACATTTGGGACTAAATAAATCGTTAACCCTATTAATGCACTGTCCCGTGTTCACAAATGATGACGTCACATAAGACTTAATCTAGCATTGACAACATGCAACAAATTGCAACACAAGCGCCCCAGCTGTGCGGCCTAGACTTTGTAGCAGGCAGGCTTAAATAGGACGGGGACAGTGTTGTTTACCCCTCACTGTCAAATATGGCACAGATTTTATGCATAAGGCACAAATTCTACGCAAATGACATAACCAGAGGGAATCCGCTGGAGGCGGGACTAATAGAACCTTTGATTATGTCCAGCAGTAGACGTCTTTTGACTGAAATGATAATAATGATAATGTTTTTTAATAATGTAGGTATAGGCTCGCGTTTGACTATACTATTCCAAGTGATGGTAAGCGATGATGTGGCTAATGATGGAGCACGCTTGCCTAGAAGTAACCTATTCACTCTTGGCTTAAAGACCCCTAGGTTAACCAGAATTTTACAATTACTAGAAGATAGTGTCTTGGAAGTTCTTCTACATAAGAGCTAGTTCTTTGAAACGGGCACATAGTTTATTCGGAACTAATCTCCCGCCCCAGCACATGTGTAACAAACGAACATGTGTTACAAATCTTTGAAATTATCAACAGCAATATAATATGCTCGTATTAGGTATACCTATGGAGATAACTAGGTATTCCTATGCACATAAACCTTTATCCATGAAAACTATAATAGAACTACTCGTCAAGTAGAAGGTATTTAATAGTCTATTGACCTCTCACTCCGATGACAGTTCGATTGTAACAAAAGCTTCGCACAAAGACTACGTATTAAAGTTTAAAAAGTCTACAGAAAACAGAGAAACAACAAGAGAGATTAAAAAACTATAACTAACTATAGTGTAGTTATAAACATAAAGTTAATTATGTTAGTCATAAACATAAAGTAACTAAAATAAAATCAGAACTAAAAAAAAAACGATCTGCGCTGGCCAAAAACATAAAAAAAATCATCTCTGACTTTTGATAGAATGCCACGGACACACTGCCGGAACACAGACTAGATATATAATACCCGAAAAAAAAATGACAGTGGTAAGAAAACGTATTTATGCGTGAATAAAATAAATAATAAAAAAGTACTTTAAAGTGAATAAAATTACCGATTGAAAGACGTCTGATGATCCGATATAAATCCACTTCATTATAATAATGCTATCAAAATTGTTTGTGAATTTTGAGTTTTAATTTATGCAATTTCTAAAAATCATTATGATTCATTTTACTTTTACGTCCCACCCTCATCCTTCTATCACAACAAAAATCTCAATTAAAAATCTTCTACAATCATTTCAAATGCCAAAATAAATATCTACAGAAAATTTGTTGTTTCATAACATCAAAAAGCAATATCCGAGCGCAGTGCTTCCAATTACCGGAGTTTGTGGTGTAGCTCGGTGCTGCAGTAGCCGAGATGGAATTGCTCGAATTGCCCGAACATAGGCGCACCTACGATTGCCCAACAAACATATCGGTAATACTAATTTACATTATGTGCAACCATTGACCGTTAAATGTTACTAAATGATGATTTTGAACCGGAATACGGGTCACTGGTTTTATTTCCTAATTTCAGGGAATGATAATAGTTGTTTTACTAATTAAATAGAAAATTAGCAGGTGTTGTATTTAATTTGTAAATAGTTTAGGTTATTTGATAAAATTTAATAACGTTATTGATAAAACGAATTCAGATTATTTCAACATTCTATTGAACTTAACTGCAATGAAATTGGTACTTCAAAATTATCGTCGTTTGTTTTGGAATATGGCGATTAATAAATACGATGAAAATATTTGTAATTCTGTTAATCTATATGTTACCGGTAATCTGTATAATCCGGTATTGTAGGCGAACATTAAGAAAATATAATAAGAAAATACAACTTGTAAGCTAAATAAAAAGGTTTTCATTATTTATTTTTCAAAATTGCCCCTATAATACAATATAGTTGTATGAGAGAATCCTATTCCTTGGGTTAATAAACTTGAAACTTTCCATACATATTGTCATTATTAGTTTTTCAAAACAGCTCTCAAAATGCAGTTTAACGGGTGTTAACGTTTTTAAGAAATGCTCGTCAACAAAGTCGCAGGTAAAGTGTTAGTTTTCACTTTAAAATACTCGGACCGTATGTATTTGCAAATTAATTTCATTGGAAAGTCTCTCCAAAGGCAAACATAACTTGTACATCCTTCCGGCTCACTGATTTAGGTAAACTATAGTAAAACCATCATAAATTTGTTAGTAATTTATTTTGTTAACTTCTCATTTATTGATGTTGTAATAATTTATTATTCTTGTTTTTTTATACTATATAGCCTCTTTTTTATAATGTGAATGTGAGAACACTGTAGACTCCGCGAATTCTTAGATTACTTCCTATTATGACTCACTTTTTATTTTTATTATTTTTATTGTACTTTTGAGTACAATATTGACTGGTCTACACTGTCCTTATATAATATCTACTAATACTGTAAGATGGAAATATTGTAAGAACAACATTTTTTTGTCATAATAAAATAGAAGATGTCCATCACCTTCTGTTGGAGTGTGTCAGGAATGAGTCTGATAGAAGTTCGTTAATTAATGAATTAAATATAAATAAGCTAGATTTAGGTATATTTAACGTTATTCTAACCAAACCAATGTCGCCAGAAGCTATTTTAGTTTACTCACTAGTTACTCTGTCATTGTGATGTATTTGGGTAAGGCTACGATGGAACTGATATAATAATTTGTTAAAAGTTCCTTAAATAAATAAATTAAAAAAAAAAAACATTTTTTTTAAAGAGTTTCTTGCTGGTTCTTCTCCATAGGAAACGGCCAATTTGGAACCGTGCACTAGCTTTTTAAGATTTCCACACTAAAAAAAAGAACACCTTCTGAAATAATTATAGTTTTAAGTAGTTGATGTTTTTTTTTATTAATATAAACTAGTCCTTGCTGCAATCCCACCTGAGTGATGCAATCGTTGATGGCAAAGCGCGCCAGTTTTAAAAACCTATTCACTCTAGCCTTGAAGACACAGTTTCATTAAAATTCGTTTAGCCACTAAAACGTGAAGAGAGAGCTAACTGTAACTAACCTCTTCACGTCTTAATTTGACGATACTAATATTGTACTCGAAAAAAAAAAAATAACGTGGATAAAAATATAAAACGTTCAAATAACCAAAAATGTTGTCTTTATATAAATATATACGTTATCAACGTGTTGGAAGGCCCCCTACAAGGTGGACCGATGACCTGGTGAAGGATCCGATGAATGCGAGACGCACAGGACCGTTAATTGTGGCATCATTTGGGGGAGGCCTATGTCCAGCAGGAAAACATCGTGAGAAAACCGGCATGTCCTAGAATCAAAAATTCGAAGACATGTGACATCCACCAACACGCACTGGGCCCGCGTGGTGGATTACGGCCCTTTCCCTCTCCTAAAGTCCTCTCAGGCCTCCTGGCCGATGATCCTGGATGATGATGATGATGATGATGATGATGATGATAACATAATTTTTATACACAAAAACATTCTACAGGCTAATATGTATTACTAGCTGTCCCCTGCGGTTTCACCCGTGACTTTGGTTACTTTTTCCACTCTTATAGGTTGTAGCGTAATGTTATATCCCACCAAAAACATTTTGTAAAAAACTAGCCAAGTCTCGATGGAGCTGCTTGTTTATCTCTAAAAAGTAATGAAATCTGGACAAAGTCGTGCCAAGTCTAAGGTTCCTTACTGCGATTTCTTTATTATTATAGTTAATGTTGTGTGACTTGGCCTTTGAACAATACGTTTTCCAAGTGGCAATTTTCCATCGTCAATTGGTAGCAGTTCTGGCGACAGATTGGTGCAAATGCGTCATGGAGCACCTGGTTTTGTACCCTTGTGTACCCTTCAATGGCCAAGTCACACAACATTGACTTGAAATTTTAGATTTTAAGTAGGTATGTGATTATATAGCTTACTAGATGACGAAAATTTCTGCGTTTTGGTCTTATCCAGAGGTTCTCTAATAGGGGCCTGAAAATGCGGCGAAATGGTTCCAGTAAAGGATGGTACGGCAGTGTTTGCTTCGCGCTCGGCTTGGCGGGGACACTGCCGTGCCCCCCGATAATTTATAGCCTCTCTCGATAAATGAGCTATCTAACACTAAAATAATTTTTCAGCTCGAAATAGTAATTCCTGAGATACTTACTAGTTGAACTATTATAATTATTACAAGTATTTTTTCAAATGGTTGCCGACATAGCACGAAAAATCGCCAAACTTAATTTTTTTTTTTTTCTCCACAACTGTCACACAACGCCGTCTAATCCCAAACTACTTGTGTTATGGGTACTAAACAACTGATAAACATACTTATATATTTCGAAATACATACATATATAGATAAATAACACCCATGTTGTGCCGACCCCAAATAAGATGGGACAAGGGCAGGAAGATGATGATGATGATGATGATGAACACCCAGACAACAAATGATCGAGCTCATCGCACAAACAGTTGTCCTGGGTGGGAATTAAACCCACGACCCCTGGCATAACAGTCAGGGTCACTAACCACTAGACCAACAGGCCAGTCGAAGTCGTAAGTGGCAATGGGCAGGGCACATTACTTGCAGAACAGATGACCGTTGGGGCCGAAAGGTTCTGGAGTGGCGACCGCGTACCGGAAGACGCCGTGTTGGAAGGCCCCCTACAAGGTGGACCGATGACCTGGTGAAGGTTGCGGGAATCCGATGGATGCGAGACGCACAGGACCGTTCATTGTGGTGACAGTTGGGAGAAGCCTATGTCCAGCGGTGGACGTCTATCGACTGAAATGATGATGATGATTTTTTCAAAATCAAGATTTTTTTAACAGGTAAATTATTTATAAATGTTATTAGCTAAACAAATCATAGTTTGTTTTGTAAATTTCTTCCACAGTGACACTGTAATCCAGGGTTATGATTTTAACGTCCCAGGCACTTAACTAATAGGTATGATTATAACAGTACACGTGGTACCGCTCAACGTAAATAGGTTGTCAGAAATAAAAGCAAACTGCCTCCTTAAAATCTGTTGTAATATGAAAACAATATAACTTAGCATTTTGAAAAACAATTTAGATAAAATTGTACACACAATGAAACTCAACGTCTAAATTTCAGAGAGCTCTGTTTGAGGCGATCCAAGTCAAACAAAGCTCTAGCGATATTTCTTCTGTTTGTTTAAGTTCCATTACAATAAAGTCCCATAACAATTGTTATCTTAACAGTCAGCAATAGATGTCTAATGATTTTCAATAATAAAGACCTTCAGAGTAATTGTCAAATGGCCTAAAAGCCCGTGGCTGCCAGACTTTCGTCATTTTATAAATGCTGGTATTTTGTCGACAATGCATGCCCCCAACGCAGGTAAGAAAGATGCCCTAATGTGAAGTTTCAGTTTTGGTGGTTTTGGCAGTAATGGGTAACAAAGGGGTGTAATTTAGCAGCCTAAATTCGTTAAATTATAAAGTTTTTATTAAATTACTAGCTGACCCGACGAACTTGTAACGCCTAATAGTAAGGATAACACCATCTACTGGCAAAACCAGAACAGCATAATTCATTTTATAATGACATTTTAATTAGAGATGGCGTTGTATTCCGATTTTTTTCGTGATTTTTTTTCTATTTTTTCTCACCGTTAAAACCTTCCCTGGACTATCTCGAATATTTCAAGACCAAAATTATTCAAATCGGTCCAGCCGTTTTTGAGTTTTAGCGAGACTAACGAACAGCTATTCATTTTTACAAATTATATCTAAAGATTTTATCAAATAAAATACAAACAAAATAGAAAGAATAGTATGTTTCATACAGTCGCATGTACACAGTTAACTTCGACAGGTTTCGTCCGAGTCGGTACAAAAACTGTAGCTACTGAACTTCGCTGTGAAAACTTGCGAAGTTGTAAAGGCGGTAAAAACTCGTTACGCGAAATCGGCCACTAAAACTCGCGAAGCGAAAATTCTATCCAACTTCAATTTACTTTTATTGTTCTTGCTCTTCCTCTACGAAGCAAAAAAAGTTTTTTTTTTCGTGCGTTCTAGAGACCCTCTAAACACATTTTTTTATACCGATCCAAACGAACCAAGCGTCAAAATTTCACGTTTGAAATTTTCCTTGTTACAGTGTATCAAAGGAAATGGCAGAATCGCATTCCTACTGTAATGTAAATAATCTTTATTTGAATTTCGCTTTCAGCCGCCCACGAAAGTACGGAATGTTGGCGGTATCTTCAGACATGTTAAAACATTTAAGTATCGAATTTGAAAGTTAAAAAAAAATATATTAGGAGCTCTTAAAATTTATTTTTCTTTATTACGTTAATAAACGTCAATCTTCTTTTAAAATTTTATTGAAGTAGTTTCTTTTCAAAGAATATTATTATAATGTAAAACGCTTTAAGGTTTGAAATTAGATAGAATTTTTGAAAGTAATGTTAACATCACTTAGTTTTTTTTTTTCATATTATTGCCAAATGTAATATATAAAAAACATGTGTGTGTGATAATAAGTTAGAGGGTCGATGATGTACCAAAAAATACGAGAAAAATGTAAAGAATTCGGGCGCCTGGTACATCAAGCAAAAAAATTCGGAATTACTCTAATTCGGAGAGAATGGACTTCTAATCTGCCCGCTAGAGGGCAATGTAGAAATAAAAATAAAACGATGAATTTAACTTCTACTGTCTTTTATTTTCCTGCCCGCAGTTCATGACCAGGTTCAGTAACTAAGGAGATATTATTTAATGTGATATTGTTGCATCTTTGCTGTTTAGTTAAATAAAAATTGCAGATAGGAGCTAAATTGCTTTTTAATACGATTAAATCTGAGAAAAACTACGAAAAATACAGCATAAGATATAACAATAGCAAATTAGCAATGTTTTGTTTTCATACGTTCTCGTTAAGAAATATTTTCCTTTCCGTTTCCCATATACGTGATAGGAATTGCCTTTCAGAATTGCATTTGGGTGAAGTATTATTGTCCATTTTACGTACAAATCTGCGCTTCAACGTAATCAATCAGGCTTTTACGAGGCATAAATAAACCAGGAGGCGTGCTGTTTATTTGACAAATGTGCCAACGACAGAAACAACTAATTTTAGAATTATCTATATACGGTTTTTGACTTGGGTTTAGTGTTTAAGCGGCAATTTGTCTGTTCTTTAAATAAAAAAATAAAATATAAAAAATCACAAGCTTTTTTGTACGCAAAATATTAAATCAATTGTTGGTCCGTTCTTAAACGGACCTGTCAAATGCAACGGTATCATTTTTGTTGTCAAAAAAAATGTCACATTGCGTTATTGAGAGGCCTCCAGAAACAGTGTATTATTTGAAATAAACCTACAAAAAGGTAAGTTATAAAAATAATTACGACTAATATTTTTAGTCCATGACAAATTACTTACCGTCTATTGTACCAAAATAACTACAAAACTAATTTAATATAGCGTTTTTATTAAAATTTATATTTCACGTGACTAAATAACATTAATCACATCCCATTGATCGTCCATCGATCGAATAAGCTTAAGCATGCATTTAATAAGTGGCTAATCGTCCAATCGCGTGTATTCCTTAATAACTCCTAGGTTGCCTTTTCATTAAATTGCGTACAAAGTAACAAAACGTTGAATTATAACCTCGTGTATTCGTTTAATCTAGGTGTAACATTTGAATAGGTTAATTGCTTTTGTCAAGGACTAATGAAACGACTGCTTTTTATATAAAACTAGTGACCTAAGGCCCTTTCTTGAGCTCTTAAAGCAATCCATTTGATCACTTAAACTGAACTATTATAGGGATGAAGCTATAATGTGTATAATTAATGTGTATGTGTGTGTGGCTCTTTCATATCTCAGTTTTATTATTTGTTTTAAATGGGCACATAAATCTTTTTGAACTGTTTTATAAATAAGAATTGCAACATTTTCTTTTAGTTGGTTTCTGGACAGAACCTTTTTAGATTTTAATGAATATTTCCTATTTTAAAGTATATGGCACCCAAGGGTTGCAGCTGAAAATCAGCGTCAGGTGGTGGCCTTGTTTTACCATTTGGCATTATGCTGAGCTGAGGATCTTTTGGCTTGGACTCAATGTACTATTTGTTTAATTTTAAGGTGTTTTGTTTCTTCTTTTTGTAATGCCAATAAACGCAATTTTCTTTCTTTCTTACTTTTCTTTCTCGCTCACTCGCCTGAGATTTTAACACGTGATGGTAAGATCCCTAATCTGACTTTGCATGGGTGCATAAATCATCTTCGTTTATTATTTTTAGGGTTCCGTAACCAAAGGGTAAAAACAGGACTCCGCTGTAAAGTATACATGTAGATAGGTGGAGAGGGAGAGGGAGGCCAAAGAAAAGATGGATGGATTGTGTGAACAGTGATATGAAAAAAAAGGAAGTTAGTGATAGCATGACGGTTGACAGGATAGAATGGAAGAAAAAAACATGTTGTGCCGACCCCAAATAAGATGGGACAAGGGCAGGAAGAAAAAAAATAGATAAAGAAAAGATATTGTTATGTTCAAGGTATCAATGGTTTGATTAAAATACTGCTTTAACATGAATGTATAATGTCTGAGACAAAAAGGAAAAAATATTAATATAAAAAGTAGTTTTAAATGAGCTAAAAAAAACTTATGACTGAAAACCAAAAACTGAATCGGAATACACTATAAAAATGTGTAAGTATCACAACAAAAAAATTGGTGTGCCTACAATTGAGAAAAACATGTCTACTGTCGTCTGTCTACCTTTTAACATTTCTCAATGATGACAACTAATCCAGGAATAACAAAAATAAAACTGAAATATAGCTGTTTCCTTTACACAAAACTTCAAAAGCTTTAATAAAACCGCTACCACCTACTTTTCACCGTTGAAACGACCTATTCAGAAGAAATCAGCAAAATTTGTACCCGGTAATTAACGATAGCGTTCTTAGGCTGTCATCAGACGGACTGCATCGCAGCAACCGCGCGCAGACGATATATTTAACTGCATGCAGTTGTACATTCGACTTCGTTCAGTCGATATATATTTAACTGCATGCAATAATCTGCAGTCGGATCTGATTTTGCGCAGTTGACGCCCCGCATCTAGCCCAGGAGCTTAGTGTAAGATTCGATCTTTATAAAGAGCCTTAAAATAAAGATGACATTGATCGCATAATGTCAATTCACGTTCGACGCGACCGACGCGCGTTATGCTCCTTGACTAACTGCACATTACCTGTATGCGGTTAGCGATAGACAGCGTGCGTTGACACTACACGACTATAGCCGACCACTTCGTTGAAGTCACGACTATACAGTCGTGACTTTACACGACTGCAGCCGACCACGTGAAGTTGATACCATGACTGAACGAAGTCGAACGTACAACTGCATGCAGTTGAATATATCGACTGCACGCGGTTGCTGCAGTCCGTCGAATGGCAGCCTAAGATTGAAATAGTCGTTCATAGACTAACTTTGTTCAGTACCATAAAAGTTAATGTTCTCGTCATTGAAACTACTTTTGATTGATTTTTTGTGGAATCTGTGACGGACGTCGAATACTGTGAATAAAATGTTCTACGAAACAATCCGATAAGTGGGCCTTTGTAATGGTTAATCATTCGCGAGTAAACTCGGCAATGAGGATCATTTGATGATTGTTTTGATCCGTAGTGAGTGTCCCGTGTCACTGTAAGCTTAGTGATTAAATGGGTAATCCGTTAAACATCTATTGGAAAGAGATCAGCTATTGATTGGGTTTTAGTCACCTGATCGAGTAGTGAACAATAGAAATAATCCGACGGTTTTGGCCACAGTGAAAGTTTTTTTGTGGGTCTTGATAGTTGGATGGAATTTATGAACGAATAAAATAAAATATTCTTTAATTCAGATTAGTAAGAACAATATAGGTTAGTAAACAATTAAGAAAGAACTTAAACCTATTTAAGTTAACTTACTATCTATCTATTTTAAAACAAGGTTGTTGTTCATTTTTTTTTGTTGACAGGTTCGCGCTTAACCGCTATCTCATGGTACATCTGTGAACACCATCACCTAACGCGAGGAGAATCGTACATCCCCGCTATCGTCTTCGACGTGTGCCCTTATAAACATAACCCTTGCTGGTGAGTTGGTGATCCAGAATTGGTTAAGACCAATCTACAAACCCTCGAGCACAGGCGTAGGGTTTCCAGCCTTTCGGTATTCTATTGGATGATTCTGGAAAGTTTGTGCAGATTAAATTAGATGACTTGATTCCGCCATCTCATTTCTACCATCTGACAACCCCACGTACGCCGTGTCTCCACCTTTACATTGTTAACATCTGTTCGGTTTGTACTAAGCGTTTGGCCTCGTCGTTATACCGCATACATCGAAGGGCTGGAACAATTTACTTGCTGCGGTCTTTCCGTCCGATTATAATTTAGGCGTCTTCAAGGCTATAGTAAAGTGAACCGGCTCTTGATAAACTAGTGCAATTCACCATCAACGATTGCATCACTGCTTACTATCAGGTAGGATCGCAGTCAAGCACTAGTTTAAAAAGTCTGAAAACAATTATTGAGATGATGCCCCAACCAGACACAATACCCATCTAGTCCTCCTTTTTCTATTGAGGTTTGCGGGACTTTACGTGCTATTCTGTATACTATGTTTTCTCATCTCGAAAAAAAAAAACATAGATTTAACTTTGTGCAAATGTTATGATGCTATTTTGGTGTATTATATAATTTTCATTTTATTCTATTCTAATCAATGAGATATAAAAACCCCAAGTTTGTTCTTAAAAGCATCTGTCACAGCGTTTTCTTATTCACACACCACGGTCTCACTTGACTTTGCATAATAATGCAAACTATATTCACGACGCCACAGATTTATGGTAGTACGGGGTGTTAGGGGACGAATAAATATCTAACAATGCGCTGCCAGCTTATATAAAATTACTTATTTACTCTTTGTAAAAAAAAAGTGCAGATGACAGTTAGCGCCTCGCCACCCCTATTTGTGAATTGTTTTTGTGTAAACGCTTTGTCGGTTAGTTTCTTAGACAGAACCAATTCTATTTTATTTATATGTTTAGTGTTTTAACATTGTTTTTAAACAATCTGTCTTTTTCAGATGTTTGAATAAATTTAACTGTTATAAAGTAGTATTTCTTTGACACTTAAAAAAAAACCTATTTGTTAGTGTCGTGTGCAATTTGTTTACGTTCTTACCTAGCTTTCTAAAGTTACAAAAGATACGCATCGCGGTACAAATAGATAAGATAAATGTTTTTCCCACACGGAATACTCTCGAGCTACCAATAGGTGCATTTCATTGTAACCGCACTACGTACACTCAAGCACAAAGCGGTTTCATTTTAAATAGTTTATGGCCACCCCGCGCTGAATGTCAGCCTAATGTTACTGGGCCAGGTTGGAGGCCAAGAACGGCGAACTTTAACTAACACACACGAAACAAACTAACACAAAGGGGTTAAACTTCCCAGCACTCAATTATACATTAATCAGATAAACATGAACAACACGACACGACTTATCTACTAACAAAATCTAACTTCCCACTTCGTTTTCAATAGCAAAATTATGTTTATTGCTTACTTGTTTAACCCGAAATCACAAAAGGGGAATTCATAAAGCATAGCAGTGCGGTTTCACTAATAAATGAGCTTTTATAAAAACAAACAAAATGCTGAAGTCGGGACACGAACAAATTGAGGGCGAAGCAATTTGTATCTCTTGTCATACTTTTTAATTTCATCCCGAGGAAAACAAATTAGTTTCGCCCGAACACTTTGCATATTTACAAATCTTGAACGATGAGAGCGGGGTTTTCTTTCCTTTGTTGTATTTTTAATCATTTTTAAAGCTATATTAAAAATAAGACAATGAAGGAAATCGGCTTAAGAGATCGCTAAAATCTAAGATACACTTTTAAAATTTCACTTTATATTTATTTTTTCATTTCAACCACTTATCCTTTGAACATTACTCAACAATGGAGTGCCAGTCATGCGCTTTTATTATATTTTTTTCTTAATGGCGTGATAAATCCATTATGAACGTTTAAAATTGAGTTTACTCTGAGATATTAAATACTTGAGTTTGAAATGATAACAAATGTATAAAGTAAATTTGAAACACACACACAGCCCTGTACAAATATAGATGGCAGATGAATCTTGCACTGTCCTTGAAATACGGAGCGAAAACGCGGGCGTACTCGTTCCCGATAGCGTACACATAAATTGTCTGTGACAGGAAAGCTTTAGGCTCATTTAGCTCGCCGAGGATAAATGGCAATAAGTGGAATAAACTTTCATCTAGAAATAGAAAATGCTGCGAAGTCAGATAAGATAAATTGAACGCGACATTTTAATATCTTAGAAGTTAGATTGGAAACAGCGTGGTACGTCGTAGTCTTTATTACTTAAGACAGAAGACAAAAATGGAAAAGCTGTTACATCGTTGTACATACTTTCAGCTGGACATAGGCCTACCCCAAGTATCACCACATCTACAGGTCCTGTGCTGTGTCCCTTCTTGTGTCTATTGGGTTTCTGTGACCTTCACCAAATCATCAGTATAACTTGTTTAAACCTTCCAAAGTTGTATCTTCTGGTATAAGGACGCTACTCCAGAACTTTTTGGTTCGTCAGGCTTGTGGACGGCGAGCAATGGGTAGCACGCTGGTCGTCCGACAATCGGACCTCAAGGAGCTGGGGCCAAGGGTCTGATACTGATAGGAAGACTCAGCCCTGGTAAGAAAGACAACGAAGGAACAGGAGTGGGTTTTTAGTCAGTAAAAGTCTGACACTATCTCCCGCACCGCCCAACAGGGGAATTTATCATTAGATGATTATCCCACCTAAAAAAAACCTACAGGGTACCTCCCATTGACCTATAATCATGACATTGAGCAAGGAGCAGGGCCTCACAGCACAAGTACAGGATAGAGTTCAAAAAAGATAAAAACATCCGTGTCGCTCTTGAAAAGTGTTTTAAATAGTTTCTTAAACGCATTTATTATAAATTCATACCAGAAAAGAAGTAACACGTTTTGTAAATTATTTAATTTAATACAAAAAAACCATTTCTAACGGTTTTAACTTGGGTTTTAGTCTGGACTGCGGACTCCATGTAGTAATAACTACAATATCTTGAATATACTAATATACGCATTGTCCAAATAAGCACTATTAGGCCACGCATTGTCGTGTACCTATTCAAATGAAATTTCCTCCCACATTAACAAAGTTAGGACCAGCATGCTCATTTAAAATCATAATTTAAACACCTAGATTTTACTTAAAGTGGTTTTTTAATCTAGAAATTAGTTATACTAATTGTAGGCAAATAACATGGACATCGGTGCAATACTTTGGTAGCGTATCGGTATTGGTGTTTACGCACGCACACACAAAAATACGTTAGTGACCCAATCAAGATTTATCAAGAATTTATCAAAAATGTTTTTTTTTTATCCAAAATTAATTCTTGATTATTTTATAATAGAGAATTAGAATAGATATATTTAAAAAATAGCCGAAATCCATTCATTATTCTAATCTGACCATATTACTTTCTGGATGTGTGTTTATTGTTACATGTTATATATTTTTTTTTTAGGTTTAAGAACAACTTTATTTCTCATAAAGAATTGCATACATAATTCACTTACTGAGAAACAATATTTAAAACTAAAATTAATAATAAGAGTGCACAGATGTAAGTACGTATGTAAAATAACAAAACAATATAGCCAGGAAAAAAAAATAAGATAAAATGTGGGTAAATCTAGTATAAACTCTTCTTCACCCATCGTGTGTAAATAAACAAAATCTGACGTGATGATCAAGTGTTTAATCTTTTGTACATTTTAGTCAGAAAATAAAATAAAATTACAATGGTACGGAATCCTTCATGTAGAAGTCGATGCGGATATCTTCAGTTCT
Source organism: Mythimna impura (assembly GCA_905147345.3). Lineage (NCBI taxonomy): Eukaryota > Metazoa > Arthropoda > Insecta > Lepidoptera > Noctuidae > Mythimna > Mythimna impura. The sequence continues at coordinate 12,973,013 of LR990343.1, read as the reverse complement.
GATTCCATCACGTCACGGGCTTAAAAAGAAAATGTCGTTACCATAGCTGAAATAAATCACTCTAACACCAGTAAATTGAGTAGAGGATGTGGCCCACATGCTGTCCTGTTTAACGGCTTAGCACATTACATAGGTGTGTCAAGCAAGACATACGCGTGCTAAACTGACGTCAGTTTCCTGTCAACACGCCACCCTGTCGTACTTACACATCCGACATCAACAAAAACAATGTGAACTGAAGACCAGTGAAGACCCGTTTACACGACACCGAATATAAAAGTGGTTTGAAGGCAAGTGACTGGAAGCGAGCAATGAAGGTAAAATTTTAATAATTTTTCTTATGAAGTGTACTTCAATCTTTATTACTTATATTCCAATGGCAAAAGTACACTTGATCATTTTATTTGCGATCGCCTTTTAAATTATTTGCCATACATCCATATATTGTGGTTTTTAGCATTCATTGTTAGATTTTTTTCTGTGACAGCGAGACTATGCAGTAGCGGTGTCACAAACTACATTTTTATTGTTTTACTGACATATTTTGTAGTAACTCAACTGTGACTAGTACTACTTAATTCTACTATATGTTAAATCCAATGTTTAAACTGTTTTTTTTTAAATTAATTTTACTGTATGTGTGAGGTACGAATAAACGTTTTTTCTTTCTTTCTTTTACTGTCAGGCTTTTTATTTGATAACTAGCTGACCCGGCGAACTTCGTACCGCCTAATAGTAAGGATATCACCATCTACTGGCATTACCAGAACAGCATAATTCATTTTATAATTACATTTTAATTAGAGATGGGTTTTTACTGGATTTTTTTTTCGTGATTTTTTCCATTTTATCTCACCGTTTAAACCTTCCCTGAACTATCTCGAATATTTTAAGACCAAAATTAGCCAAATCGGTCCAGCCGTTTTTGAGTTTTAGCGAGACTAACGAACAGCTATTCATTTATATATATATAGATAGATAGATAAATGATTTATTAATGTTGAAAGTGACATAGGCATATCAATAAATCCCTAACTTTTTCCCAACTAGCTTGGGTCGGCTTCCAGTGTATAAATACCGGCACGAATCTTTAGCGCTCGGCGAAAAAGTGGGGATCGCTTTGCGCATCGTAAACATCGGCGAGCCAATCACTGTACAAGGATTGCATTGCCCGCCCCTGCGTCTCACTTCATACCACTAAAGAGACCCGATATTTCATTTCTGCGCAAGTGGAAGTCAACGCTAAAGATACATGTGTATTTATAACCGGTTGCGGCCTGAACACCTGTGTTTTACATGGAGCAATTGTCTGTCAGACCTCCACAGCCCAGTAACTGGGTAACATGAAAGTCTAACCTGATGGTCAGACTTTCTGGCGTCTGACTTCCAACAACGACTGTCAAAGAACTACGAATGACAACCGGGGCCAACGACTTTACGTGCTTTCCCAGGTACGGAGTATCAGTAATGTCCTAATTATAGTTAGAAAAGTATATCTACACTAATATTATAATAGTACATTATGATATAAGTGTGTAATGTTAGTGATTACCGTCGAGGCGGTATTTAGACCCGAGCCGTGGCGAGGGTCTTAAGAGAGCCAAGAACGGTAATCATTAATTACTCACGTGTGTCATACGACGTTTTTCAATACACTTGTGAAGAAAACAACAGTAAAACTAGTAAAATTTTGTGTGACATGGCGGTAAAAATCTGTTTTCTTAAGCGCGCGCATCATTTTTTTTATTTACCCCTAGAGGAAGGCTAAGGTATTTTGATCATACTGCCTAGTCTTAAGTTTATGTTTTCTTGCGTGAAAAGTTTTTACGATAATGTCTTTCGTAGTGACAATAGAATACGGATGTAAAATTTTCTAATGATTTTGTAGTATTTAATTTTATTTAATTAATAAAGCCACTGCACTTCACTGGAATAAAAAAAATCACGCCAATAACCGCGCGCATCTTAAAATGGCGGCCATACACCACAAAAAAAAAAAAAAACAATTTTATTTGAATGTACGATTTATTTACTAAATGATGAAATAAGTAAGTAAGACACTAATTTATACATATACCTACTATTGAACGCAATAACTTAATGGGAATTTTATTCGAATTCAAAATTTGTTTTGCGAACAAAGAAGTTGAACAAAAAGGTTTTAACTACATTATAGCACTAGTGCGTAATGGTAATCAAAATGTCACAGTTTGGTAACGAGTGCCATTATATTATTATACCTAAGTGCAGTGCAATAAGAGTCACTTTCTGAGCAAGGGTATTGAAAAGAAGTTTTATTTATTTTTTTAGGTGGGAAAATCACCTAATGACACCTCTTGGGCAGAGCGAGAGATAGTGTCAGACTTTTACTGACTAAAAACCTACTCCTGTTCCTTCTTTGCCTTCATCCCAGGGCCCCTGGTTTCACTTTCACACTACCCATGGCCCCAGTAGGCTTTAACCCTGCTGGGCCCCTACGATTTGCTGACATCATTATAAAGACAATATTATAAATAGTTAAAGTTTGTTTTTTTTTGTTTGTAGGAGATAATCTCTGAAAGTACTGGGGAGATTGCTAAAAATTCTTTCACCTATAGAAAGCTACTTTATTCCTGAGTGACATAGGCTATTTAAGTCGAAGCCGCGGGCAAAAGATAGTATGAAATCAAAAAATCACATTGGTACTTGCCCGGTTTCAAACCCGCAACCTAATTTTAACCATAAATAACATAGACATATATGGCATACTTAGTCAAGTACCCAAGTTCTCCTGTCGGAGACCGTTGAAAGTCGCAGGGTGATTCCTGGTCACCGTAGGCGCGGGTTTTCGCATGGCGAGCAATAGGTAGCTCACCATCCGATAAAAACCAGGCCCGGGTCGACGGCGCAACGTTTCCCACGCGCATCTCAAAGAGATGGCAGTTAAATTAAGGTAGGCAGATTCGCTTCAAGTAGTGGTGGCCTAGTGGCAACGGCTCCGACTTAAAAGTTGTAGGTCGAGTGTTCAAACCCAGCCAGGCGCATTACTTTGTTTAGTTTATTTCATCACCACTGCTCTCAAAGCGGTGAAGGAAAACATCGTGAGGAAACTAGCATGTCCAAGAAATAAAAATTCGAAGACATGTGACACTCACCAATCCGCACTGAGCCCGCGTGGTGGTTTACGGCCCATTCCTTCTCCTGGAAAGGAGGCCTGAGTCGCAGCAGTAGGAACATTCTTCTTCTTCTTTTCGTGTCGATGTACTCTAACAAAATTTTATCTGACTGGTATTTGGCAACCTCTACGGCTCTGTTATTGGCCTTGTATAGATCCTGAAAACTGCAGGTGGTGGGCACATTAAAAGACTATGCTATTATATGCTATACGCAGATTCGCTTCGAGGACATACAGGCGTGATATTATGTTATGTGTAAATAAACAAAACAAAACCACACTCCCCTAAATACTGGTAATGTATAAACGAGGCTTGGTTAGGGTTTGTTGAGGCAGAAGTAAAGCCACTGTGTTAGCTAGAGGAGCGTTTCGATGCGGTTTTGTGAAAGCAAACGTTTGTGGTTACTTCTGACTAGTTTTGACATTTACACGGGAATCCCCTCTGCACGGTGTTTGTTTACCATATGGTGGAATTCGTTTTCTAGCCAATTAATTAAATAGATTTTATTTTGCAACTAACGGTTCTTGAAAATTGATATTTTTGTTAGGTAGTAAACTTTCGGGCGCCAGTGTTGTTATATATTTTTTTCGTTTTAGGGTTCCGTACCTCAAAAGGAAACAACGGATACCATCTTTCTTTCTTTTTTTTTTTAAAAACTTTGCCCCATACTAGGAATTACTCCTGTATCGTGGGTACGTTCACAAACATACTACTCTGTCAAGAAAGTACTGGGAAAAGATAAATAATACACAAAATGTTTGTTATTCACCCATTTATTTTATCACCTTCAAAGTATGCTCCTTCAGAAACGATACACTTACGCAAACGAATAATCCAATCATCAAAACATTTTTTAAATGCTGTTTCCGGAATTAAGTTCAGTTCTCGCCGCGAAATCTCCTTTATGTCTTCTACCGATTGAAAACGGGTGCCAAGAAGTGGTAATTTGAGTTTAGGAAAAAGAAAGAAGTCAGCTGGAGCTATATCTGGTGAATATGGTGGTTGCTCGATGGTATTTGTTGAGTGTTTAGTCAAAAATTCGTTCACAATGATAGCCTTGTGCGAAGGCGCATTATCGTGGTGCAAAATCCAAGAATTTTCTTTCCATAAATCTGGCCTTTTTCGTCAAATTTGCTATCTTAAATGCCGCATAACGCTCAAATAATATTCCTTATTTACCGTTTGACCTTCCGGCAAGAATTATGGGTGCACAACACTACGATAATCAAAGAAAACAGTCAACATGACTTTGACGTTTGATCGACTTTTTGGTGGTTTTTTCGGTTTCGGTTTAGTTGGAAGGCGCCACTCCGAAGCTTGTTGACTAGTTTGCATGTCAAACTCGTAAACCCACGTTTCGCCACTATTAACAATGCGTTTCATGAATGTTGGGTCGGAATTGACTCGTTCTAGCATGTCCTCAGCGACTCTCATGCGATTGAGTTTTTGGAGAAAATTCAGGTCTTTTGGGACTAGCCGAGCGGTAACATGTTTCATACCCAAATGATTAGTTAAAATGGTACGAATTGACTCGTGAGATACAAAAAGTTCGACGGATATCTCTGTCAAAGTTGAATGAGGATTTTCAGTCACTATTTCCTTCACTTTTGCGATGTTAACTTCAGTTGAAGACGTTGATGGCCTACCAGAGCGATGCAAATCTTCCATCACATCTCGACCGCTTTTGAACGCTTTGTACCACTCATAAGCACGTGTTTTTGATAAAGTCGATTCACCGTAAGCCTGTAATATTTTCAGTGACTCCGAATACGAAATTCCATTGGCGATGCGAAATTTAAGACAAACTCTTTGTTCGATGTTTTTGTCCATTATGAAATTCGCAATACCCACTAGATATGATATTTATAACTATAACAGCACTGTATTTAATAAAAATAACAGATGCAACTCAAACTCCGCGCTAAAATGGAAAACAATTGTGCCAATCTACCAACAACAAAAAAAAAACAAAAATTTGAATTTGGAAATCATCCATTCCCGATACTTTTTTGACTGAATGTATAAACTCACATACACAAGACACCCAAACTCGAAACAGCTATCTGTAAGCCATACAAATATTTGTTCTGTGCGGGAATCGAACCCGCGACCCGCAGTACAGAAGCCAAACGCTCAACTACTGCGTCAACCGTGTCGTCAATTACTATAATAAAAGAAGGAGTTTAAGAAAATTTAATTAAATTATTCCTGCACCGGTTACTTCAAGTAAAGTTAGTATGACTTGAAGTGAAGGAATAATTTAATTGATGCTGAAATAGTTACAACTTCTAACTCCCTATTTGTAATTAAATATAATGACTAGTGGACTCAGATAAATGCTTAGGGACACAGGTACCAGATAATGGGTAGCAGTATCCTCTGTGCATTACAACAACCACACTGAGATCGTCAGTTTAATAATAATTTAATTGATCCACTGTAAAATATTATAGCTGCTTCCAGTGACTTCGCCTGCATTCAGTTATCCCAAGGAAACATAGTCTCGGGATTAAAAGTATTCTATGTGCTTTTCCAGGACTGGAACAATTTGCCTACTGCGTTCTGCTTTCTTTTCGATTATAATTATTTTGGTGTCTTCAAGGCTAGAGTGAACAGGTTCTTAATAAACTAGTGCGCCTCACTATCAGCGATTGCATCACTACTTACCATCAGGTGGGATCACATTCAAGCACTAGTTAATATCAATTTAAAAAAACTGGGCAAGTGCGAGTCAGACTCGCGCACTAAGGGTTCCGTGCAAACTTACCTATGTAAATAGTTCAATTTCCGAATGGAGTCTCGAAGATTTTTCCGAACCGCAAAAAAAATTTTGTGATATAACAACAAATTTGCTGTTTTCAGATCTATGACCGTGTTTTATGCCAAATTTTAGAATTCTGGGTTAACGGGTAGTATGAATTTTGATTCCCCTGACAGTTTCGAAATAAACATTTTTTGCGACATAAATGGCCGTATCTTTTTTATTTCCGTATTTTTTTTTCGTTTACTCAGAAGTTTGGTTTTCACAGATTTAAGGAACCGCAAACCAGAGTATATAGTTTTTTTTTTTTTTTTTTTTTTTTTTTTTTTTTCCACGACTATCACACAACGCCGTCTAGTCTCAAGCTAAGCAGAGCTTGTGTTATGAGTACTAGACAACTGATAAACCTACTTATATATTTCTAAATACATACATATTATAGATAAATTACACCCAGACACAGAACAAATGATTGTGCTCATCACACAAACATTTGTCCTGGGTGGGAATCGAACCCACGACCCCCGGCATAGCAGTCAGGGCCACTAACCACTAGACCAACAGGTCAGTTTCAATTTCGACTTGATACCTCTAGTCGTTCCCGAGATAAAGGGTCTTGACAGAACGACAGACGGACAACAAAGTGATCCTATAAGGGTTCTGTTTTTTCCTTTTGAGGTACAGAACCTTAAAAAGAGATGTGATTAATTTCTAACTCAAAAATACACACTAAATAATCACGTAACAGTAGATAATCAAAAAGTAAACATTATGTAACAGATTTCAGAATATTTCCCACAAAACTCAAGAGGACTAAAATCCGGCTACACCACCAACAGATATGACCAGCACTCAGGGCCGGGGCTCTAAAAATTAACAGTGCATTACACTTTGAATGGCAGGTCATTCATCTCAGCGTAATGGCTGAATGACGTCTTTCTAATGGACCGGGACAAAGAGGGGCTCCTGTTTGTAATTATTAATGCATTAATGTCAGATACTGGCAAAGTGCAGGGAATCTCATCGATAACTTTGTTAGTTGTGCAGAGTTTGTTTTAGATGGTTCAGGTTATACTAGACGGAGGCTAATTTAGAGAACCTAGATTAAGTTTTATGTTGCTGTATGTTGTAATAATATTACAACGCATTCAAAGACTATAAGAATTAACAAAAGAAAACGACAACTCATGTAATACATAAAATTCTGTTGTCATAGTATTTGTAACAAAACCCCTCCGAAATGGCTTGACCGATTCTTATTAGACACTTTTTTACTCTCCCACCCCCACCCCCCATTTTTTTAGGGTTCCGTACCTCAAAAGGAAAAATCGGAACCCTTATAGGATCACTTTGTTGTCCGTCCGTCTGCCTGTCTGTCTGTCTGACAAGCCTTTATCTCGGGAACGTGTAGAGGCATCGAGTTGAAATTAAAACCATGTGCTAAGGTCTGCGGTCCCTTGAAGCTGTGAAAAAATCAAACTTCTGAGTTAACGGAAAAAAAGATATGGCCGTTTATGTCGCAAAAAACGTGTATTTCGACACTCTCAAGGGAATCAAAATTCATAGGGTACTTCCCGTTGACCTAGAATACTAAAATTTTACATGAAGCAAGGTCTCATAGCACAAATATTGGAAAAATATGAAAACTGTAAATTTGTAGTTACGTCACAAAAAAACATACACTTCGTAACCCAATTCGGGAATTGAACTGTTTTTAAAGGTAAGTTTGTACGGAACCCTCAGTCTGCGAGTCCGACTCGCACTTGCCCAGTTTTTCTTTAATAATTTATATGGCAGAGCAAGGTGTTCCGATTCAGCTAGTTTAAATATAAAACACAAAACTTGTTTCTACCTATGTCCGTTAAAGACTTTGAAACCATCTAACCGATTTTTATTTTTAAGGTTGGAAACTATTATCTAATGCTTCTCCCACTGGCGTAAGGGCGTAAGGGCGTGTCAGACCATCTAACTGATGTGTTACAAGTTTCATTAGAAAGGTAATAAAGCAAAGATAGTTTTAAAACAAATCCTTAAAAAAGAAATAGCGTAGTAGTACATACCGGGCATCCGCTAGTCGAGAACGGCTGGACAGATTTTAATAATATTTTTTTTGTTTTGCTCACCAGCGTTCAAGAGAGGTTTAAAAGTAAAAAAAAAAATGGGTAGAGTAGGGTAGGTAACTAGGTAGGGTAGAGTAAGGTAGTCAGTTGACGGGAGCGAAGCCGCGGGCACAAAATAGTATTAAATAATTATGATAAAAAACCCGTTAAGTGCGAGTTTAATTCGCATACGAAAGGTTCCGTAAACACGTTCAGTTATGTTCAACTGTCTACCTATTCTAGTATAAGACACAGGCCGCTGACAGACATATGGAGTGACGGGCGGAAGGACGGCTTGGTAAAAGGGTTCCGTTCGTTACCCTTCGGGTACGGAACCCTAAAAAGGGTGTATAAAAAATCATTTGTAAATTATGGTAAGATGAGCTGGATTCCTTTGAAAAAGACTGTTCTCAAATAGCCTTAGATTTAATAAACGTATAGTAATGAGGCATTTGCTCTGTATGACCTACCACAGCGTAAATAATTATTTTCTTTCAAGTTTTGGGGTTATTCTATTTTCTGATTTAAACAAAGCTCCTAATCTTAAGCTTATCATGTGATGGACTGTGCAATTGTTCGAAAGAGTTACCACGGTCCTGGAACACAAATGTAACTGAAGGAACACAGGTGAGTTTTAGGCAGTAAAACTTTGACACTCCCTCTAGCTCCACCAAAAGCGAAAAGAGTTATTTTTTTTTATATTACACAACTATTACACAACGCCGTCTAGCCCCAAGCTAAGCAGAGCTTGTGTTGTGAGTACTAGACAACTGATAAACATACTTATATATTTCTAAATACATAATATAGATATATTACACCCAGACACTGAACAAATGATCGCGCTCATCACACAAACATTTGTCCTGGGTGGGAATCGAACTCATGACCTCCGGCATAGCAGTCAGGGCCACTAACCACTAGACCAACAGGCCGGTCAAAGTGATGATTGCTCAAATAAAAAAAACTGCACAGCTTATACTAAATCCACACCAGTTAATACCTAATTAACATCATCTTCTTACCCCTGTCCCGTGTTATTTGTGGTCGGTGCAAGTTGTTTTTTCCTCCATTCTATCCTGTTACCCGTCAAGCTATTACTAACTTCCTCTTCTTTCATGTCATTCTTCACACAATTCATTCATTTTTTCTTCTTACACATAATTCTTTTAGTAATATGCGGTTCATTGCTCCTCTTTACGTGACCATACGATATAAGACAAACGATTCCCCTTCATCTTTTCAGTCACTGACGCCACTTTAAAATTTTCTCTATAAACTCATTTCTCACTTTATTCGTTCTCGTCACACCACACATCCATCTCAACATTCTCATCTCTACTACATTTATTCTTTTTTCATCCGTCTTTTTCACAGCCCAACATTCTGATCCATAATAGTAATTAGGTGTCCACCATAGGCGTGGACTAGCGGACGACGAGCAATGGGTAGCTCGCCGTCCGGCCATCCGATAACAATCTGGATCGAGCCCGAGTCGTCGACGGCGTGTAGTGTTCCACGCGCGCCTCAAAGAGACGTCAACAAAACCGTAGAGGCTCAGTCAGACCGAGACCTGCTGGGGCCATGGGTTGTCCGAAAGGGAACCCCGGGGTCCTGGAATGTAAAGAAGTAAAATAGGTATGGTTTTAGTCAGTAATAGTCTGACACTCCCTCCCCCTTAACCCCAGAGTGGACGAAGTCATTAGATGATTTTCCACCCTAAAAGAAAAAAACACTAATTACGTGTAGGTACGTATCATAAATTGACACAATTATTTTCTATTTTTATACAGAATTCTGCAAATGCTATTGTGTAGCACACCCATTGAAAGATGGCGCCTCTGTTACAGATTAATGATTCAGCTGCCGGTTCGAGCTATATTTGGATTCGCCTTTTGATTAATCTAATATAACTTGGGAAGTACTGTTACAATTTCATTGTGGTAACTTAATTAGAACTATAACTTAATTTTACTGTTTCTTACTCTCATTTACGAGGATGATTTGTTTTTCATTTGGTACATACCTACACTACTGCTGAGCGTGAGGTCTTAGATTCGATTTCCAGGTTGGACAATGTATTATTGGATTTTTACATTAGAATTTTTTTTTCTTTGATGGCAAAAAAGTTTGCCACTTTCAAACTCTCATTTAATTTATTACTTTCAAATTACAGTGCAAGATTTAAGAACAGTTACCTAAGATGGAAATGCACTGGAATTGCACAATCTAATTCCGCCAAGTCCGTTCCATCATCGGACCACTAGACGTACGGCGTTGCGCCACCGGTACATGGTAGGAGTCTCGAAGATTTTTCGGGATCGCATAAAAAGTATTTTTTTGCAACGTAACAACTAATTTATTGTTTTCAGATTTATTCCTATATTTGTGCTATAAGACCTTGCTTAATGCCAAATTTCAGGATTCTGGATCAACGGGAAGTACCCAATGAATTTTGATTCCCTTGAGAGTGTCAACAGAGTATAAACAGCCGCATCTTTTTTTTCGTTAATTTAGAAGTTTAATTTTTTCTCAGCTTCAAGGGACCGCAGACTTGAGTATATGGTTTTAATTTCAACTCGATACCTCCACACGATACTGAGGTCTTGACAGGCAGACAAACAGATGGACAACAAAGTGATCCTATAAGGGTTCCGTTTTTTCCTTTTGTAGCACGGAACCCTAAAAAATCATAATATGATTGATATTACACACTACCTCTACAAGGGCCTTCGACATTGTTCGAAAGAGTTACCATGGTCCTGTAACGCAAAAGACAACTGAAGGAATACAGGTGGGTTTTAGTCATTTAAAGTCAGATTCTCACTCAGCCCCACCCAGAGCGAGTCTTCTCGCTACCTGATGAGAAAATGTTTTGCTTCAATTGTAGTTATTTTTTTTTTTTTTGATGTGAGATATCGTATAAAAAAAATGAACTACAATTGTAGCAAAACATTTTAACGATCAAAACAGTGCGCCAAAGCCGACACTTTCAGCCCTTGAATTTTATATTTTTTAGTTTCAACACTCGTAAAACATAAGTCATAATCGTAAATGCAATGTACTACAACACTTTGCACTTTCGAAGTGCCAATAAAACCGTCCTTATTTCTTCGCACAGAATGCGACGTTCTATAAGCGATACTTAGAATATAAAGAAGACACGTCTTGTTGTACAACAGCAGTAATTGCATTTCCTTCGTAATAGAAGAAAATAGTTCGACATTCTTGTGACTACTGTTTCAAAAGGATGTTTCCAAGACTATTGTATTCTAGAACGTTCTATTCTTTAAAAGATACCGTATTATTTAGATTAAGTGCTATGTTGTGCAACATTTTGCATTTTGTTTTATGTTTCACTTTCCTCGTTCTTGAGAAATCGGATAATGTGACGCTTCAACGTTATTTCATAGCGTCCTGTGTAACTCGGATACTTTATAGTGAGGCTCAGTTTTGTTTACTTTAATTTGCTGGCTCTGTAGGATTTACATAAAAAGGCACGTCTTATAAGCATGCGGCAAGGCAACTTATTCACGTTTATGTGGCCTTTGATATCTTATTGAAGACGCTACACTAGGTTTAGCGTAGTACCATCGTAGCGTTAATCGCTACGATACTACGCTTTTGCTACGAAAGTGCTACGTGTTATTTTAGCCATTAATAAGAATTCACCACGTTTTTTTTATTTAGCGGTGGAGCACGAGGGCTTGTCAGACTTCTAATGACTAAAACCCACTCCTGTTCCTTGTTTGCCTTCGTTCCAGGGCCTCAAGGTTCTCTTTCGCACAACCCGTGAAAGAATTCACCACGTACATTTAAAATTTACTATTCTGTTTTATTATTCAAGAAGCCTTAAAATAAGAGTAGAAATAAATATATTGATACATAGAATATTCTTTATTGAAATGAAATGTAATAAAAACTAAATGTTCACAATGTTCAATAATTTAATTAATTGCTAGCAATATTCATTTAATAACTTAGCTAACAAATTGAATAATTAAACTAATTAAAATTATACTTGACCATTTATTCATATATTCCTAGCTTTTATATTACATTTCACATTTAAATAAATGTTGGAACTGCATCTCACTTGCATATAAATAAAACAGAAGCATGAAATCCAATTACAAATAATGTTTACTAAACCCAGCTTTACTTGAAATGCGCCAACGGATTTGTGCGGTGCATATTCTCCACTAAAATTATGGAGAATATCAGAAATCGCAAAATATAAATTCATATTTCGGTTATGTGGAGCAAATCGGTGGATGCATATTTTTACGCCTTTTATGTGCATCGGCGTTAGCACCGAGATACGTGCTTGAAATGCCGATCTAGAACTATCGGCATTTCAAACGATTAGGATTAGTGTTTTGTTAATGACCACGTAAAACATAGGAATATACGAAAACTTCTAATAAAATGGGATGTTGCCTGTTGTTGTTATTATAATCATATCTTATATGCAAACTATTTGTATAGTCATAGTGGGAACTTAATTAATAACCATAAATACTATTATACTAATCCAAAATTATGTGTACATATAATACAAATACACAAAAAACACTCAGGCTTTAAAGTAATCCTCTACATCGCTGTCATCCGGAAATGTGCCCGGAAGGCTGGCAGCATTGCCATGTTGAATGGCAATGCTAATTCATTGGGCGAAAAACGAGCCAGCCCTCTAGTCACGTAAAGTGTCGATCAGATGACGTGAAATTTCCTTGAAAATGAGACGCCAAAACGGCTCAAATCAGTAATTACCAATAAGGTTACAGTATTTGCGCCGTTGTAAACTATTACTGGGTGTCTTCGAAATAAGTCATTTTTGTAGGCATTAACTATTTTTAAATAAATTTATGTATACAGGAAATAAAGACATGGGAAAATTACCTTTTAAAAATAACATTATTCAAATGTTATCTTTCTCGGCTCTGGTACTCTTCAGAGCAATCTCTAACATTTATGGAAACGCCCCTCAGAAGTTTAGTAGAAATATTCTTGATTTCTTGTCAAATGTTTTCCATCAACTCAGATATGGTTGATGGATTACTGTTGTGGGTGTACAACTTTTTTTTTGGTTACTTATCAGATAACTCGATTTAAAAAATCTGAAGGTGTGAGGTCTGGGGTCAGTGAGGGGGATGAAGGAAAACAGATAAGAAATCAAACTCATTTCTACTCATATTCTTTTTTTTATTAAAGGTAGGAAAATCATGTAATGTTTTCTCCCACTCAGGGTGACACTTTTACTAATTAAAACCAGATCTATATTAACTTGCCTTTGCGTTCTAGGATATTATTTTGTTAATTTTTAATGCATCTACTACTTTTTATTCTTTTAATGATTTTGTATTTTTGGTTCTATTTACAAGTTATGTTTATTTTTCAATTGGCGGCGACAGTGGGCTGTTACGGTGAAAAAGGTCATTATTTGTTGTCTAATTCAACCATAACTATTGCCCTTTTTTGAGATGGGTATTCATCCATTGGCTTCTCCCGCTCAATGGTGGGGCGAGAGCGCGTGTCAGACTTTTACTGATTAAAAGCACACCTGTGTCTTTCAGTTGCTCTTCGCTTTCAAGGACCACAGATTTTCTTTTCAGAAATTCCCCATGGCCATAGCGGGCATTGGCTCTACTGGCCCCTGAGGTTTTGCGGACATCTCTTTGAGGCACGCGTAGAATACTACACGCCGTCGACGAGTCGGACTCGGTCTTTACTGCCCCCCTTGCCAAGTTACAATCGTTTCGTTTCGATTCTCTTTTCGTTGATCGCCTCGAGTCGGCCTCGCCTCCTATTCCTTTGTTCTGATCACGTGACTGAGCGTTGAGATGACGTCAGACCAAAGGAATCGGAGGCGTGGCCCACTCGACTCGGACGGCCGAATGGCGGGCTAATCATTGCTTGACACCCAATGCGGATCTTGTCACGGCGGCTGGGACACAGGATGTCCGTTCCGTCACATTTGCAGCAATTTCGTTCGCTAGCATTGCTGCATCGCTGAAGGAGGCGACCGCATCCCATTCCCTTTCGCTCCGGACCATGGCCTGTGCCAGGGCCCTTGCGCACGCAGCACAGCCGCGCCTTGCAGCTGCACGCCATGATGCTGAGCGTTCGGCCGTTTTGCGCTGACGTGGGGCATATTTTCCTTATATAATTTTGATATTTTGTAAGTAACGTGTTCAATAAAGAAATACATTTTAAGTAATAATAATTTGAAAGCTATATAGTGCTAAGATTGCGTCATTTCCCGTAAATAAAATGTTTTTTCTTTCTTTTTTCTTCTTTCTTTCCCTTAAAGGCCCGAATTCGAGCGGTTAATGCTATCGTTCTTTGTGATGTCCAAGATCGAGATTTAACGGCTGATGATGTATATTGGTTATGTTTTTAGTTATTTGGTGCAACTTACTCTAAGATATACCTTAACTAATACAGCCTTATCTTAACTGAAGTTGCGTAACTTTGAGTTGAACTGAAACAATGTTTTGAAGAATTCGTTTTACATTTATAATGTTTCCTCTTTGTACAGAGAAACTCTATTTAAAACAAGACTGTGTTTTGAAGTTAGTCACAAGCTTGCATGTTCTTATATAACTTCCGAGAGGAAGTTACATAGGTTTGTGTTTCATAAATATAAATACATTAATTCGAGCCAATTTTACAGTTTTTAGACAGGCAGTAGTAATTGTCTCCTAGAAAATATAAAGTCGTACAGCAATCTGTCAGTTAGGTACTGTGATATCGAAAGGAGATCGCATGAGTTAGGTTAACGAAATGAAAAAACTAGACATTTTTTTGTTCTACTCAATTTTCAAACCTATTCTAGAACAACCAAATCCTTACAAGTATATTTTACATGCAGGTAGTATTTATATATGATTTCAGATAAAAGTAGCTGATAGTACGTGAAAAACGACTGGTATAGCCCTACGGAACCTCTTCCAAACAAAGAAATACAGCGAGTTACGAGTACGAGTCAGCTAGCACAGCAGGCGAGGAATATACGCCTGGAAATATAAAAGCTGAGTTTTTTTTTATATTATTTGAATATTGGTAAAAGGAGATCGCATGAGTTAGTTTAACGAACTGGCATGTAAAATATACTTGTAAGGATTTGGTTGTTCTTAAATAGGTTTGAAAATTGAGTAGAACAAAGAAATGTCTAGTTTTTTTCAGTTCGTTAACCTAACTCATGCGATCTCCTTCCGATATCACAGTACCTACTTATCTTAGTTGAGATTAACCTTTTTTTGGAGTGTTAAGTCACCAAATTACATCTCCTGCTTTGATAGGAGCGAGAGGGATTGTCAGAATTTTACTGACTAAAATTCAACAGTGTCCCTTCAGTTGTCCTTTCAGTTCCAGGGCATCGACCCCAGCGTGTCCTGTCAATTATGCTGATAGTTCTTTGGGATACACACTTGAAACATAACGCGTTGTTGAACTGGGTTTAGTTGTTACCGGATGGTAAGCTCGTATTACATAGCGTGCAGTGACACACCTAAATTATTTAAGGATCTAAGCATAAACGTGAATAAAAATAAACTGAATAGAAAAATAAAACATCCCTCAATAAATAAAAACCAACGAACAAAAGATGTTGCAATCTAATATTTACCGCGAACTGTAAACGTTTCACCATTCTTACGATCCGCCTCATTAGCCACGCCTTATTTCGCCAATTATTTCCCAACAAATCAGGTTCGAAGTTACCCCACAATCGATCATCATTACCCTGCCCTCAACACATTTATTCACTGTGTATATTTTTCGATATGATTTATCTGATCCAACTTTGACAGTGGCTGTCAAAGTTATAACGTATTGTAAGTAGGATCTTGTTACAGTGTGTATAAAATGGCTGCCCTATTATCTCTATTATGTCATTTTGAAGTAGTTTTGTTTATTTTTGGATTTTGATAATGGCCTTGCTAGGTTTTGATAGACACCTAGATAGATAGATATTGTACACCATAAAAATAGTACTATTGGAGCTTAAAATTAATCGGGCTAGAAGTAGCTTTTTTACATAGGAAATGCTTAAACGATTTTGTGAGGGCAACAGTAATTCTTTCGAACAACCCGTAGCCCTGGCAGGCATGGCTTTAACAGACCCCTTCATTCAATCTTGCTGACATCTCTTTTCAGCGTGCTTGGAACACAAAGCGCCCCGTCGACCTGGGCTAGCTCCTCACCGGACGACGAGCTACCAATTGCTCGTCGCCCGCAAGCGCACCTCACGGTTTCTGCCGACTCCTTTGCTCACATGACCGTTGCCTTCCTAACTGAGTTATTATTATTATTTTACAGTTTGATAGACCTTGTGCTGTTGAAGATAGCACTCGTGTATTGAATAGCCATATCTACTACATTGACATCAAAAATAAAAACTTGGTAAATAGGATAAAAATATTACCATTGGGTGACTATTTCATTTGTAAATTGTAATTTTGTGTAAAATAACTTTCACAATGCCTGGATATACCTACTTATCCATTTTTGGTGCTCTACAATAACATGATATAATAATAGTAAGCTGTAACTTTATTATAGATGCAGCAATAAACTCAACAGGATTCTTAGAAGCCATAAGTCATTATCATCATTTCATACGTCCACAGCTGGAAATAGGCCTCCTCAAGTGTCGCCACAACATCCGGTCCTGTGCGTCTTGCACCCGACCGCGACCCTCACCAAGTCATCGATCCACCTTGCGGGAGGCCTTAGTCTTTCGGTACTTACGAGTAGTTGCCACTTCAGAACCTCTCGGCTCCATAGATAGACCATCTGTTCTGTGAGTAACATGCCCTGCCCGCTGCCACTTAAAACGCTTCCTACGGCAAACAAATCATAAACTTTCGTCCTGTGCCTTTTCGGTGTAGTTTTGCGCATTCACATCAGGCCGATTTTGTGTGTAATATCTTTGTGTTGAATAATAAGTTTGGTGATTCTTCACACCACCACAGTGCTCTCGGTAACTGGCCTGCCAAGCGTGGCGATTATAAAAACTTTATTTTCAAGCTATTAAGGCCAATAGACATAGAATAATCTTAAACATAATAAACTAATAATATTAGTAACATTATATCTAATCTATTTATTATTAATTATAACTGCGTTGGGTCGGCGACGTATTGCGCTGCGTCGTGATTTCACATAGCCCTGCGCAAAAGCGCCGATACACGACACCCTTTAGCCAAAATTCCTCCTTCATGAAATTCTTCAGATGATGAATCAGTTCCCGCACCGCCAAAAGTTTCAAAGTTTACTTTCAACTCTCCGGATGAACTTGGTCTTCATCTTTATGTACTCCACGACCTTTTCTACCTTCGTGGCGAAATCCCCTCCTACGAAGCCACTAGTATCATGATATATCAACATATAGCTGAGTCCGAGTCCGTAGATACTGGTAATGTTATCTGACTAATACTTTGAGCACGATGTCTTCACGAAACTAATCCGGATTACCGGACTAAGTGGCCACTAAGTAACACACCGCAGAAAACAC
Organism: Mythimna impura; assembly: GCA_905147345.3. Lineage (NCBI taxonomy): Eukaryota > Metazoa > Arthropoda > Insecta > Lepidoptera > Noctuidae > Mythimna > Mythimna impura. Next base: position 12,955,478 of record LR990343.1, on the reverse strand, counting down.
TTATAGCACATTATTACGGCTTAATGTAGGTACTGTTTTCTTTATATAAAATACATATAAGCCTAAGAATCTTAGCAGGTTTCTCTGTTTTTCCAAGAAAGAAACCTTAGTTGTAGGCTAGTAAAGTTGGTGCCCGCGACTTTGTCCGTGTCAGAATCGTAAAACAGCACAATTACAGTCGGTCATAATTTCAAGATTTTTTTTGCGCGATACCCAATTTTTTTTTTTAATTAAAAGTAACCTAAGTTGCTCTTTTTAATATCAGAATGTACCAGTGAAAATCCCGTCAACATCGGTCCATGTGGTTTCGGACATATTACGTGCTGGAACAAACAGACAGACGGTAGGTCTCGAATGAACCCACTTTCATAATATGCAATTATTTAAAAACATCGATATATATGTACTACGCACTAGATTACGCGTGCCGTACACTCACTTCAATCAACTCAGGTGCAGTGTCTTCTATGCACCTTGATATTGATGACATCAGTGCAGTTTTGACGTTCATGCAGTGTGAGAACGGCGCTTATAAATTAAAATCAAAGTGAATCTGGACGTAAATAATAATTCTGTAGACATGTAAGTAAAATTACTGGTTGTTCGAGCAATTTAATAGCTTCTAATATCGTAATAGTATGTTAGAAAAGATATATTATTTTATTTAGAAGCCTTCCCATTTTACAATCATAGACTAAATCATGCAGATGTTCCCCCGTACGAAAACCAGTTGTAGGTTTTTACCTACAACTGGTTTACTGAATACAGACTTCGTGTGGTGTTTTATAACCAGTTCGATATTTTTTAATATTTTTTTATGTCCTAACTTTTGTTGTATAAATAATATATCAACGATTTTTATCGAAGTTCAGAAATTATGACGACGTGCGTTTTTCGATACCCGATAAAACTCATCAAGAAATGTCAGCGAAGCGAATTTACACTAACGAAGACTATTATTACATTTTGAAATAGAGTATTATTGTAATGAAGTATTGTAGTCAAAAAACTGTGTCACTTCTGCTGTATAAAAATTTAAATGGATGAAATGTCATTACACTATGTTGAATGAAACGCGTAAGTGCCATGAAATTCATGGCGCTTCTGACGTTTTGGTTGCGAAAAAAGTATCTATCTAGCGCTGTATGTTTTAATAGTTTTGTTAGACGACATAATGCCAATCTAGCGCTGCAGCGAACTTTTGTTTTAACTTTTCAGTATTTTGACAAACAGTTTCCATGAACGTACTTGTCTATCGCTAGAATATAGGTCAATGGTTAAAAATATTATTCTTATGCTAATATAATTTTTTTAAATTAAAGAGACCGCAAACCGCATTAGCCACAAATATTATGCGTATGTCCACGCTGGGTTTAACTTTGGTATTATCTTACGGGGAAATAGTAAGAATGCATCCCTATTTAGCCTTAATAACTTCTGTACATAATGTTTAAATAAACAATTTATAAAGTTGTCTTTGGATAAAGTTTTTCAATAAGGATTTTTGATTTTATCATTGGATCTTTACGATATGAAAGCATACACATTCGCCTCTCACCCATGACACTGAGCTATTCATCCTATTTTAAATTCTAATATTCTCAGAGGGGAAGGCCTCTTATTTATATATGAAGTATTGGTACCTAGTCGTGTCAATTCTTCTTTCTCCGTAATACGATTCTTTCTCCTAAAGAATCGTATTTTAGCCAAAATACGATTCTTAACTGAAACTGATGATGTAATTTTCACATCTTATATTTTTTCTAAAAACCGCCTTTCTATGCACCTATCTGATGTCATTCTCAAGAAAGCATAAAGAAAAGAAAGAAAGAAAATGAATTTATTTTGTCACAACGCAAGGCACACAAACAATGTATGTAGAAACGAAACCAAACAAAAGAACCAAAAAATTAAAAATATACAATTGTGTCCCTCACGGCTGCGCTAAAATAGGTCCAGTTCAGCATGATTGCCAGACAACTAGTGCTTGGCACTGGTTTTCAAGTAAACCTGAGGTTGTGACGTAACGGACGCAAAACAGTAGACGCATAGGACCAGTTCATTTAACGACGCGTATATATGGAAGATCCTACACCGAGAAGAAGGCATTTAGTCTGCTTCTGTACTTTTGTGAGCATAGAGCATTTAATACATAAATAAATAATCTGAAAACTCTTACGTTTACCTAAAAGTAACCAACGCACTCGTGACAGACCCTTAAGGATAATAAGGAAAGGAAATGGTGAGCTACAGCAACTAACTTTGACCATACATGTAGGTCAGGCCTGAAGGTATGTAGCCCAGCTATAAACAACACGGTCTGTTTAACGATAGCAATGATGGACGTTAAAGTACTACCAACGTAGGCAATTTTGTTCAACAGTCATAAAAAATATTTTAATAGCTCTCTTGCCCACGTTTTAATGGTCATTAAGACTCAATGTACTTCATTTACTTCGTGATATTTTTTTTACTTAAATAGATTTTTTTGATTTCTGTCTTTTGACAGCAAAAACTTCTTAAAAAATAGTGTCTTTTTCCAGTGGTTACGCTTGTAAAATAGTTTTAAATATTTTGGTACAACCAGAATAAAAAGTATAGCCTAGCCTGATAGCATATTTTATGTCCTTGTCCAAGCCAGGGCTTGAACGAATGAAAAAGTATATCTGACTATGACTTAGGGCCTTATCATACTAGTAGATTGTGAGCGTCCTCAAAGCGAAGCGGGTGCGCAACGAATAAACTACGGGCGCGCAACGAACACGCCACGCATGCTCAGCGAATTTGTTGCGGGCTCGCAAGAAGGTCCGGGTCTCCGGCGTCTTCGAAGTAACAAAGCCACAGCAGTGTCTCCTCGTCGGAATCCATTTTGTTACTGAGTATATTGTACGTCGCTAACTTGCTACAAACACGCGTTGAAAACGTTGTGAATTTGCCACGCGTCAGCGACGTCTTCGCTATGCAGCCGCGGCGTGATCGCGACGCATTCGCTGCGCGACCGCCCCGCCCCGCAGCCGCTCGCAAACCGCTAGTGTGATAAGCCCTTATGGATGCGAATAACCCATGAGCTACACCGTGTTCCACATCCTTTGTTCAGATGGTACGTTGTCATTGATTAACAAATATCTGAACAACTAGCTGCTGCCAGCGGCTTCGCCTGCTTGGTAGCAGAAAATTATCCCAAGGATGTTCCCTTGGGATCATTTTATGTAAAAAGTATAGCATAATCAGCCTTTTTAATGTTCCCACTGCTGGAACTCAGGCCTCTTCTCTAGGAGAGGGAATGGGCCGTAGTCCACCACGCGGGTCTACTGTGGGTTGGTGTAGGTCACATGTCTTCAAATTTTTGGTTCTAGGACATGTTGGTTGTCCTCACGATGTTTCCCTTCACCGTTTTAAGAGCAGTGGTAATGTAATAAATTAAACAAAGTAATGCGCCTGGCTGAGTTTGAACCTGCGACCTACTCTACTCGTAAGTCGGGGCCGTTACCACTCGGCCACCACTGCTCTAAAAAGTATAATCATTATCATCATCATTTCAGCCGAAGGACATCCACTGTTGGGCAAAGGCCTCCCCCAAGTGTCGCCACAACGAACGGTCCTGTGCCTCTCGCATCCACTGCATTCCCGCGACTCTCACCAGTTCCGCCTTGTGGGAGGCCTTCCAACGCTGAGTTTTCCGGTGCGCGGTCGCCACTCCAGAACCTTTCGGCCCCATCGACCATCCGTTCTACAGAAATGTGCCCTGCCCACTGCCACCTAAGTTTGGCGATTCTTCGGGCTATGTCGGCGACCTTAGTTCTCCTGCGGATATCTTCATTCCTGATGCGATCACGCAAGGAAACTCCGAACATAGCCCTTTCCATTGCCCTTTGGGTGACTGTAAGCCTTCTAATGAGGCCCATTGTAAGCGACCATGTTTCAGTAAAATATGTCATCACTGTCATCACACGGTCTTGAGACACTGTGGTATGTTGGACAAGAAGATACCGCGCAGCTTCCCGAACGCTGCCCAGCCGAGTCGGATTCGACAATTGACCTCTTCCACAAAGTTAGACCTACCAATGGATTGTCTGTCCCAGGTAAACGTAATCGTCTACAACTTCGAGTGTAGAGTCTCCAATCTTGATCGGAGTGGGTGCTACATGGTTATTTACTATGACATTGACTAAAAAGTATAATAAGTGCTATTTCAGGACATGGTTTACCCGTGTAGCAAAATTTCATTCAAATCTGATAACAATTTGAGCGTGAAGAAGCAAGAAACATACACACGCTCACACAAACACACTTTCACAAACTTTCACCTTTATATTATTAACGTGATATTAGTAGCTAGGAGAAACTTGCAAAATGCCAACAAGCGATGGAGAGAATATGCTTGGAATAAAACTCAGGGATAGAATTACTAATGCGGAAATAAGGAAAAGAATTAAAGTTTCAGACATTCTGACCAGAACTGACCATCTGAAATGGGGCGGACAGGTCACATGATTCGCTGCACGGCCAATAAATGGAGCAGCAAGTGACCTTATGGTACCCTAGAGATGGCGTCAGAAAACAGGGGCGCCCAACGAGAAGATGGGAAGACGACATCCGCCTGACCTTGGGTCCATATTGGATAAGGATAGCAAGGGAGAGAGTTCAATGGAAGCAGTTGGAGGAGGCCTATGCCAAAGAGCACACCGAACTGAGTGAAATTTTATTATAACCAGTACCTATTACAGCCACACAAAGAAAAATGTATCACCCCAAAGTTTGGAAATAAATGGCTATTTTATTATTAGAGTCCAAGCCCAAGTCGTCGACGGCGCATACCTTTCCACGCGCGCCTCAAGGAGATATCAGCAAACCGTAGGGGCCCAGCATGGTCGAAACCTACTGGGGCCAAGGGTATGCTTCTGAAAGGAAGACTCGTCCTGGTATGAAATGCAACGAAGGTACAGGAATGGGTTTTTAGTCAATAAAAGTCTGACACACCCTCGCGCTCCGTCCAAGAGCGCGGGATATCATTGGATGATTTTCCGCCAGAAAAAAAAAGTAGGATACTATTAAACAACTTTTATTAAAATAAACAACATTCTCAGACGATCTCATTCGTTTAATTGCCAACGTTAACAGTGCAGGAACTGGCTAATAGTGATTTCAGTGGCTCATTAGCCACGTATCGATCCAAACGGTTGAATGAGACAGAGAGTAACGTGATGAGGAAGATTGTATGTACATTAGGAAAGCTGCTGAAAAACACTCAATGCAGAACGGAAGGAAAATAAAATCCTAACTAAAATATATTGAACCTTTTTAGGAAAAAAAATCGTATGTGAAGCTTTGCGTTTCTTGCAGTAATGAGGTGTCTTTTTAACCGACTTCAAAAAGGAGGAGGTTATATGTTCGGCTGAATGTATGTTTTTTATTTTTATTTTTTATGTATGTTCACCGATTTCTCGGTCAATTATAGACTGATTTTGAATAAAAACTTTTTAGAAAAAAAAAATAACCGACTTCACTAAAAAAAACACTAAAAGGATCAAAATAACTTTAATTTCGGATGTCGGTGTTTCTCGGTATTGTTTGTTTCTTATTTAACACCGACTTCCGAAATTAAAGTTATTTTGATCCTTTTAGTGTTTTTTTTAGTGAAGTCGGTTATTTTTTTTTTCTAAAAAGTTTTTATTTCACACTTTTTAGTTGCGATACACTTATAAACAGAGTGCCTATTTCTAATGACAATTCCAATTAACCCAAATACTGCTAGGTTACATTGTTTTATTATAAAGTTGCTGTGCCTACCTTCCTCCTTCCGGCTCCATCATCAGATCAGTTCGATAGTACCTTATAGCCAAAGAGCATCTCACGACAATTCTAATAAGCCCAAACACGGCTAGGATACATTGATTAATTACGGAGTTCCTGTGCCTACCTTCCGGCTCCATCATCAGATCAGTTCGATAGTATCTTATAGCCAAAGTGCATCTCATGACAATTCTAATGAGTCCAAACACGGCTAGGTTACATTGATTAATTACGGAGTTCCAGTGCCTACCTTCCGGCTCCATCATCATCATCAAATCACTTCGATGATACCATTTTCAACGTTACTATTCAGAATCATTCATTTATTTGTATTGTCATAGTCGCTTAACTATATCTTCAATGTGATATCTATTTGAGTATGAAGTTCCGTTGACCATTTCTGGTCTTCTTCATCAGTTCCACTTCATCAAATGTTACTTTTTGACTGTAAATGCTTAAGTTCTTGATGAAAATACTAAAATTACCATAGGGTTGCCTATATTTTTTGAGGAGTTCCCTCGATTCCTCATGGATTCCATCATCAGAACTGGATTTTGAAAAAAATGGGACCAATCTGGAAGCATATCCTATAAAGGGAAAAAAAAATTTTGCAAATCGGTCCATAAACGACGGAGTTCTGAGGTAACACACATAAAAAAAAAAAAAAAAAAAAAAAAAAATGATGATAAAAAAAAAAAAAAAAAAAAAAATACAACCGAATTGATAACCTCCTCCTTTTTTTTGAAGTCGGTTAAAAAAATTTTTTTGATTGAATGGTTATGCTTCCAAGTTGGTCTCATAGAAATATTGTTATGATCTGATCATGAACTTCGAAGATATGGAACAGAACTCCTCATGGGATCACAGCAGAACTGTCGTAACAAGTAAAATTGCTTTGTTTATACGTGTAGTCGATGACTGACTGAAAGAAGAGGGGTAATGTATCGAACTGATCTGATGATGAAGCCTGAAGTTAGGCACCGGAACTCTGTAATAAATTAATTTAATCTAACCGTGTTTGGTATTATTAGAATTGGCAGGAGATGCACTCTGGCTATAAAGCATTTAAGTATGGCTGAGGGGTACTTTTTAGTGGTGGTACCATAACTAAAAAGTGAAAAATAAAAAACTTTTTACAAAAAAAATGCAACCGACTTCAATGTAAAAAACACTGAAAAGTGAAAAATAACTTTAATTTCGGAAGTCGGTGTTAAATAACGAAGAGACAAAACTATTATAGAAACACCGACCTCCGAAATTAAAGTTATTTTTCACTTTTCAGTGTTTTTTACATTGAAGTCGGTTGCATTTTTTTTGTAAAAAGTTTTTTATTCATACAAGAGTGATATGACTTGATACAAGAGTGACCTTAAAAAACGCTTAATTGTTGTTTTGTACACACGGGTGTACGAAATTTATTCGGCCAAAAATTTTGGTCTCTATATCTTCGTTTTTCCTAAAAAAAATCCAGATAAAGTTTTTTAATTTTTTTTTTGGTGATTTTACGAAAAAACGCACAATTACTTAGGTAATACCCCCTGTCACGTTACGATTTTTTTATTTTTCTTGTACTGCCAGCTATTATTCAATGAAAATAACACAAAAACATCCTCATTCATGAAACTTCACACAACATCCAACACCTCACCCTACTACGCCTAATACATAAATCCCATAATATATCTATTCAATATATTATGAGGCATCCCTTCACAACCACATGACAAATGTATCCAATCTATTGATGATTTGTGGTCGCACTAATGTCTGAGAGAATGCGATAGTACAACTAGGGATGATGATCTGAAATCGATTAATCGATTTTACAGGTCAAGAAAATCGCTTTTAAAATCGATGTTAAACAATGGATTGATTCTATGGAATAATCTCAGAATCTTGAAATCGACATTGTACGGAATGTAACTATATTATTATTTAAAAACGTTCTAAGCACCTTTTTTCCTTACATTAATTTTTATATAAATCTTGAACACCCGAGTACTCACCAGTCATGAAACACTAATAAAATGTAGTATCATCTATACAGTGCCTTTTAGAACAAAGTTACCTGTAGGATATCCAACGGCTCAATCTTTAGGAAATCGATATTTTAGAACTTGATTTATTGCTGAATCGATTCTTTAGACTTCGAATCAAATCGATTAAAAATAACTCGATTTTCTTAGGGAAGAATCGCCATCCCTAAGTACAACATACCACATGGTACATCATAACTTTAATAATCTGGAACACTGAAGCGGCCATTAAGTTATAATAGGTCACTGAAATAATTATATGTTAGCTTGTATTTACTCGACTCGACGAGTATATATGTAATGTCACGCAATGTAGTCTAAACGGCCAAATGAATTTCAACTAATGATTATAAATCATTAGATTGGGTTTGAATTTCGAAGTGACATCTATTTGACAAACAAAATTGAAGTATCTCTTTGTTATATATAAAAAATTACATTTTTGTGTTATAATTATTAAACAGTTATAAATATTAAAAGAGATATTAAATTTCTTAATAAAATATTCAATAGTAATAAAAAATATGCATTTTTTTTCTGTCTGTTTGTTTGTCGATTTGGCTGTATGTATTACTACTATATTGTTTGTTGCGGTTAAAAATTGGCCCAGCTGTCTCGGAGATTATTCCGTGACAGCTGGGCCGATTTTTATGGGACTTTCACTAGTAGATAGCTACTTTTATTTTACAAAAATAATTAGGGTTCCGTGAAAGAAAACTTGTAATTTTGACCATATATATAACTAAAAAAAAGCAAACGCAACCCAATAGTTCGGAACGTCAACTTCAGAGCGGCCAACATATTTAAATCATACAGCTGTGCTATCAGGAACTCTAACGCAATCCATTTTACGGCCTAAGCTGAATTGTTAAGAGGGTCCTTTTCCACTCGCCTATCGTCAACATCGAGCATGGTTTAAAAGCTTGTTGTTTCATCTAACGCAATCCAACGCGATGTTTGATGAAAAGGCAATGCAGAAAAAAGAGATAACGCCTGAAAAATCTATTGGCATTTGGTAATTCAGTGATTTACTCGAATATTTCACAAAACTTGTTCCAGGATGGAGAGCTTGTTGCTTCATCTAACGCAATCCAATGCGATGTTTGATGAAGAGGCAATGCAAAAAAGAGAGATAACGCTTGAAAACTCTGTTGGCATTCGGTAATTCCGTGATTTACTCGAATATTTCACAAAACATATTCCAGGAAATACATGTTTTTTTTTTAACCCTTAAAAGTTTTACAGAAAAATATTCGTCATTCAGAACTTCGATTAAATGTGCAAGGCTTCTATTTATGTACTTTTTTATATTTTTAATATATGAATACATTACGGAGGGCCAAAGTTCACGTAAAATAACAGATTTTCAGAGGTCTTTACCAATTATTATCCAATCATAATGATAATGCAATGCAATTTAAATTAATTTAATTTTAAATTTAACATTTCAATTGTATAGAATTTTATGATATACATATATTGTTTATATGTGATTATGTAACTAAAATGAGTCTTTGGTACTCGAAATAAATAGATAATAATAACAATAATTTACTACATTATTTTTACACAAATTTATGTTTTGATTTCTATAGAAGCCTAGATAATATCCACAAGATAGCTATGTATCCAAAATATCAAAAGAAAGATGTGTAATAACATCATAATTGACTGGCCTGTTGGTCTAGTGGTTAGTGGCCCTGACTGCTATGCCGGAGGTCATGGGTTCGATTCCCACCCAGGACAAATGTTTGTGTGATGAGCACGATCATTTGTTCTGTGTCTGGATGTAATTTATCTATAATATGTATGTATTTAGAAATATATAAGTATGTTTATCAGTTGTCTAGTACTCATAACACAAGCTCTGCTTAGCTTGGGGCTAGGCGGCGTTGTGTGATAGTTGTGGAATATTATATTATATTATAATCACATAAGAGCGGTGGTATGAAAATGTACCTCGAAAAGGACGCTCTTAAAGGATGGAGCTATACAGGGTGTATAGCTCCATCCTTCTTTCTCGAACGACTGAGGTACTAACACGTGACAGTAAGTCCCCCGTACCTATATCGTAAGAGTCTATCTACATTCAGCAACTGCAACAGTATTATAGTTAGCAGCTACCTAAGTAATGAAGACAGGTCATTCAAAGTAAGGTACAAAGGATGTCCGTTAGCTGAGCTGCGTATTCTAAAGGAATACGTATAGGTATTCAAATGAAATTGAAATTTGAGGACTATGTCTATAGAGCAGTGACTTCTCACTGGCCCTGGTTCAGGTAAACGAAACGAAACAAAAGGGTGTAATAGGTTTTTCAGGTTTAATTTAAGCAAAAATATTTTTTTTTAATCATAATTTTAAATATTAGTCTTATGTGACTCGATTCACAATTCTAGTGAATTTACGAAGTTATAAAAAGATTTTTATGGCATGTGGCACATTACTAGCAAGATGATAAACTAGAAAATTTTTGAGGGAGTTGGAAGATTCTGATCGCTTTTGGTTTTTTTTTTATAGCCATGTAAATAGCTGTAACATGGAGAGCTTTAATTGAAGTTAGACTTCAATTAAAGCTCTCCATGTTGCAACTTTGCGAGAAAATTTAAAAAAAACTAGGTAGCTAATGTCACTAATTTTAAATTTAAAACTACTCTAATACAATACACATCTAAATAAAATTTAAATTCAGTCTAAGCCTTCCTATATATTTTTTTAAATTTGTATTTGAATTAAATATTTGGGTTTTATTTTCATAAAACAATAAAAAATCGATGAAAAAAATCCACAGGTCTTAAAGGATAGCAGATGACCCCTCCCGTCGATCATTTCAATTTGGCACACGATGCACCAAACACCCTGTATGATTAATATTGTTCTGTTATCCCTACTGTTCACGGAGTGAGGATCTGGTGATCTGGCTCCCACATTCACTTGACTCCAAAATTTTCCTGCATGTAAATAATTGAAGAATATTATTATTAATTTAGTACCGTAAACTAATATAATATTTTACGAGCCCATAAATCGTGCCAAAATAATATACTAATCAGTAGACTCCCAATAAAGGTTGGGAGTCATTACAATCAAGACAGTCAAAACCCAAACCATTCTTTCCTAAGTCTTTTTTTTTTTTTTAATTCTTGATAGGTTCGCGCTTGACCGCTAACTCACCTGATGGAAAGCGACGATGCGGTCGACGATGGAGCGCGCTTACCTAGAAGTAACCTATTCACTCTTGACTTAAAGATTCCCGGGTTGTAGCCATCAGGAAAAACAGATTCCGGCAAGGAATTCCACTCCTTAGCTGTACGCACTATGTCGACACTAATAATGATCGTCACCATTTTCTCATCATCTTTCTGCCTTTGTCCCGTATTATTTAGGGTCGGTGCAACAAGTTTTTTTTTTCATTTTATCCTGTCACCCGTCACGCTATCACTAGCTCCTTTTTCTTTCATATCACTTCTCACACAGTCCATTCATCTCTTCTTTGGCCTCCTTCTCCTCCATCATCCATTTACATTTATACTCATAATTCTTTTAGTAACACGCGTCGTCTATCCTCTTCACATGACCAAGGTGAACGATTCCTCATCAACTTTTCCGTCACTAGGGTTACTTTCAAACTTTCTCTAATGAACTTACTCGTTTCGCAGATTATCCATTCTCGTTATATCACACATCCACCTCCACTACATGTATTTTTTTTAAACTTTTCTGATCCACACAGTATTACCGGACGAATGATACACTGGCCAATAGCAATAACAAAACAAAACAGATCGAGTACCCTTTCTAATTACTATCAACAAAGCAACAAGAAACTGTAGCGGGCACAAAGTTACCGATCAAGCCCGCATGCGACTTGGCCTAGTGGAACTTTCTGGTCCTGCTACAGGAAGGCTTCGTTTTACTGATCCTCGTTATCTTAGTAACGGTATAGTTAAAGGTTTAACATGTTAGTCGATTCTATTTCTCTGAAAAATCCACAGATTTTAATTATTTTACTGCAATAGTTAAAAGAGTCTGCAATGTTCTAGGGCAGATTCATATCGGAATGGCAGCCGATATGAATCGGCGCCGATAGACATTCAATGCTGGACATAGACCTCCTCTAAGAGCCTGTGCACACCACGTTTTTTAAACGCGCCGTTGATGCGCGTTTTAGAAACGTGTGTCGACAGCGCGCTTTTATCCTATTAAAGGTCTACAGGCTGCGTCTGACTCGCGTGCGTATCGCGTCTGTATCGGTACAAACGCACGTCAACGGCGCGTTTAAAAAACGTGGTGTGCACAGGCCCTAAGTGTTTCCACAACGACTGGTCTTGTCTGTCTCCCATCCATCGGATTCCCACAACTCTCATCGTATCATTAGTCCACTCTGAGAAAAGTCTTCCAACGCTGCGCAACTCCAGAACCTTCCGACCCCATCGACCATCCATCGTACGAACAGTACGTGGCATGCCTTCTGCCACTTTTTAGCGATTCTTCGGGCTATATCAGTAACCTTGGTTTGCCTGCTGATATTTTCATTCCTGATTCGATCACGCAAGAAAACTCCGAGCATAGCCCTTTTTATTGCTCTCTGAATACAATAGTATCTACCGCAAAATCAAAGTATATCCCGCCATTTATACGCAAGCTTAAACCGATATTCAAAGAACAATAAAATCAAAATTACTGGCTAAACTTTAATACTTGAAGCCACAAAACCCGCACGGGGTTAAAGGCATACAATAAAAATCATTCCTAATCTCGACGTCAATTTTTAACAATTCATCTTGAGTGGAGCGACGTTGAAGTGGACGGATTTCAAAAGTCATTTTTCAACCGTTATGACGTAATCGCTTATAAACTCTTGGCTTTTTATTTGGAGAGTAGGGAAATTTTCATATTCACCGTTTTATAAGCTTATCCGAGAGCTAGAGACCGCTGGTTGGTTGGGTTGTTATAAGACTTTTTGATTAACTGTTTCAAAGGCATTAAATATAATTGTAATGAAAAAAACCGGGCAAGTGCGAGTCGGACTGAGAGTTCCATATAAAAGTTTGTATGGAACCCTCATTGCACAGTGCAGTGCAGGGAACTGTTTTCATAGGCCTATGAAAACAGTTCAATTCCCGAATTGAGTTACGAAGATTTTTCCGAAATGCAAAAAAAGTTATTTTTTGTGACGTAACTACAAATTTACAGTTTTCAGATTTTTTCTATATTTGTGCTGTGATACCTTGCTTAGTGTCAAATTTCAGGATTCTAGGTCAACGGGAAGTACCTTGTGAATTTTGATTCCCATGAAAGTGTCGAAATACACGTTTTTTACGATATGAATGGCCATATCTTTTTTTTTCGTAAACTTAGACATTTAATTTTTTCACAGCTTCAAGGAACCGCAGACCTGAGTATATGGTTTTAATTTCAACTCGATATCTCTACGCGTTCCCAAGATAAAGGGTCTTGACAGACATTCAGACCGACAGACGGACAATTAAGTGATCCTATACGGGTTCCGTTTTTTCCTTTTGACATACGGAACCCTAGAAATAGTGTAGTGTTTCTTTAAAAAAATTGCGCATTTTCGAAATCTATTCTGCATACACTTCTTCTCCATTCTATGTCCGTAATTTTCAACCACAAATATTAACTAGATCAGTCGATCCGTTTTCATCTGATGTATTTTTCTTCTTTTGTAAAAGAAAATTATCCCAAGAGAACATACTCCTCGAATAAAAAAATACTATTTCCTGTTCTAGGACGGTCTAGCCGTGTGCTAAACATTCAAACACTCAAATCTGTTGAAAAGTTTGAAAAGTTTGAGCGTGAAAGAGTAACATACATACACTCACACACACAAACAAACTTTCGCAAGAAAAAAAATAAAAAAAAATTCAAGAAGAAAGAAGCAAGAAGAAATTTCACAAGGACTGTCCCAGCGACTTCGAAAATATTTAATAAACTAGTGCGCCTCACCATTAATGATTGCATCACTGCTTGCCATCAAGTGGGATCGCAGTCAAGCACTAGTTTATATCAATTAAAAAAAAAAAACTTAAGATCTTTAACACCCCGTAAATCATCTTTTGAGGGTAGTTTCAAAACTACCCTCAAAAGATGATTTACGGGGTGTTTACGGCGACACATACAACACTAAATTCCCATTTTTCACCCCATTAAATGTTGGATTTCCTAAAATCCCTTCTTAGTACTCGTCTATGCCTTGTGTAAAACATATTCCTAGTCCCAGTAGTTTCGGTTGTGCGTTGATATGTCAGTCAGACAGTTTCTCTTTATATATTATATACTAGCTGTTGCCCGCGACTTCGTCCGCAAATAACCATTATATTTCTAACACAATTTGTTTTTGCGGATAAATCATAAACCAAAACTTTACTTTTCTTATAAAACTTCTCTGTAAACCAAATTGCTAGTCCTACTTTCAGGAGCCGAAATGTATAGAGATTCAGGACTGGTGACGCGGGAGCGAGCGATATAAAGCTATCCGTGTGAGAAGCAGCTGTCCTGAGATCAACACCTGCAGCCTTTAGATTATTATTATTGCGAAGCATACGCTTACAGGGAAATGCACACGCTTGAATTAGAAGGGGTTATTGTGAGAGATTAGTGGTATTCGGGGTATAAACACTGTTTCCTCGACGCCACAACCCTTTAGAATTTCCACCTCAATAATATTTGAGAGATGACTTTGAGCTAGGCCCAGTTACATAGTTTAGGTGGAATTAAATTCCGTAGCAGCATGATCGGGACACCGACCTTCAGCTGGATAGTGTGCGCCGGGAGTCCACTTGCCGTTCCAATACAGAAACTCTACGGGATAATACATAGCGTCATCTTGCTCTACAACAGTATTTATAGAGGTATAGAAATACCACTTCGTTCGCATCAATTTGCGAGAGAACACTTTCGTTAATTGCTGCAGCTGGATCATTTTTGGCTGTTAAAATGGCCCGTTCACATACCCAAGAATTCTCTTGTAGCGGTATTCGACCGACGTCCCCGTACACCAGACAAATTAGTTCTTCAATAGTGGGAACTACTTTGCTTAGAGTCTCTGGTAGGCGCACTTCAGAGCTCTCTTCTGGTAAGTTGCCCTCACCAAACTTTTAAAAGAACATCCAAGAATTCTTGAGTATATCCGCCCAACTGAACTCGCATGTTAATGGTCAAGCGCAGTCTGTAAACTCGTGACCATAGATTCAATCGTTTCAACGAAGCATTCACCTCGTCAACCCTAATTTCTCGCGACACCACAGGCAAAGTTTGCCGAAAATCGCAGCTAAACAAAACAGTGACACCTCCCATCACATCTTGATTCCTGCGTATGTCCTGCAGGGTTCTGTTTACAGCCTTCACTACTTTTCTATTCGCCATAGTACATTCATTCCATACGATTAAAGAGCAATCCTTGAGTACCCAACCTTTGTCACAGTTGCGTGATAGCCCACACACTGGCATTTCGTTGCTCTCTAAATCGATGGGAATGTTAAACATTACGTGCGCTGTTTTGCCCCGTGGAAGCAGTGTGGCAGTAATTCCAGAAGAGGCAGTCGCAATCACTATTTTGCCTTGTCACCTTATTTCTGCAAGGATGCCAGTGGCAATGAATGTTTTTCCTGTTCCACCTGGAGCATTAATGCAAAATATTTTACCCTGGCTGAGCCTAACGCGACGATGTTAAAAATGCAGGGACATTTTGTTCTGAGGTGAGTCGTGATCATTGACGATATCACCCCGATTTCCCGATTTCCTCGACCTTGATATGCCAATGATTGCGGAGCCGGTAATCCATATTCGACCAGTCCAGTGGATTACCACCGATGGAAATGACCACGTCTTGAAGTGAACCTAGACAACTATTCGAAACGCGTTCGTTGTTCTGTTCAATGTCACCCTCAGTAGTACACCTTAAAGCACGTAAAAAGTCTTCGGACAGATGATGGCGATAATTTACCCACAACCGAACTTTTTTTTTTTTTTTCGGTGGTATAATCATCCAATGACATTCTCCGCTCTTGGGTGGAGCGTGAGATAGTGTCAGACTTTTACTGATTAAAAACCCACTCCTGTTCCTTTCGGCGCTGCGGAAGCAGCCGGCGGCCCGGCTGAACGCATGCCAGAGGGTCATGGCCATACGGATGGTGCGAGGATACCGGACGATTTCCCGCGAAGCGGCGAGCCTCCTTGCCGGACAGCCACCATGGGATCTGGTAGCAACAGGTCTTGCTCACATGCACGATCTGCGCATGGAGATGCAACGCCGGGGCGAAACTCCGCTGCCGCGACAAATCGCAGCATGGCGGACAGAGCTCCGGCGGGTTCTCATGGAGAAATGGCGACAGCGACTGTCGCGACCCAGTGCTGGGCACGCCACAATTATGGCGGTAAGTCCCTTCTTTGAGGCGTGGTTGGAAAGACCTCACGGCGTCCTCACCTTCCGCATGACGCAGGTTCTCACCGAACACGGGAAGTTCGGGAAGTTCCTGCACCGAATTCGTGCGGAAGCGACGCCCGGGTGTCGCCACTGTGTGGACCACCCGGAGGACACGGTGGAACACACGGTGGAAGTGTGCCCCGCTTGGGAAGAGCAACGCCGTGTCCTCGTGGGGGCGATCGGCGGCGGCGATCTCTCGCGCCGGGCCTTGGTACAGGTCTTGGTCTGGAGCGAGGAGGAGTGGCAGGCGGTCGCCTCCTTCTGCGAAGCAGTAATGCTAGCAAAGGAGGCGGCCGATCGCGTGAGGCAACGGCAACGGTCCTCACGCCCCAACCGCCGCCGGGATTCCGATCCCGATTTCCGGCCACCGTAGGCGCGGGCTTGTGGACGGCGGCCAATGGGTGGCCCGCCGTCCGACCGACCGGTAACCATCCGGACCGAGCACAAGTCGTCGACGGCGCGTATTGCTCCGCGCGCGCCTCAGGAAGCCCACTGGGGCCATGGGTAGTGTGAAAACGACACCGTGGCCCTGGGACGAAGGCAACGAAGGAACAGGAGTGAGTTTTAAGTCAGTAAAAGTCTGACACTATCTCCCGCTCCGCCCAAGAGCGCGATTTGTCATAAGACGATTTTCCCACATATAAAAAAAAAAACTACTGGGGCCATGTGATGCGAAAGAGAACCCCCTCTTTCGCATCACATGGCCCCAGTAGGCTTCGACCCTGCTGGGCCCCTACGGTTTTGCTGACATCTCCTTGAGGCGCGCGTGGAACACTACGCGCCGTCGACAACTTGGGCTCGGTCCGGACGGTTACCGGAAGGTCGGATGGCGAGCTACCCATTGCTCGCCGTCCGCAAGCCAGCGTCTACGGTCGCTGAAAATCGGGATCGGGACGGCGGCGGGGCGTGAAGGCCATTCTCTCGCACGTGCTGCCGCCCCGTTTGCTAGCATTACTGCTTTGCAGAAGGAGGCGACCGCCTGCCACTCCTCCTCGCTCCAGACCATACCTTGTACCAAAGCCCGGCGCGAGAGATCACTGACACCGGTCGCCCCCACGGGGACACGGCAGAGCTCTGCCCAGGCGGGGCACACCTCTACCGTATGCTCCAACGTGTCCTCCGGGCGGTCCACACAATGGTGGAACCCAGGGGTTTCTTCCGCACGAATCCGGTGCAGGAAGCTCCCAAACTTACCATGTCCGGTGAGGACCTGCGTCATGTGGAAGGTAAGGACGCCATGTGGTCTTTCCAGCCACTCCTCAAAGAGGGGACTTACCGCCATAATTGTGACGTGCCCAGCACTGGGTTGCGACAGTCGCTGTTGCCATTCCACCATGAGACCCACAACCGACCTGGGTTTGTGACTCCACAAAATACTAAAATAATGGCAAACAAATGTCGCAGTCGTCTGGGGCTATCGGTGATGCTGGCCTCCGTCACTGTCAGTGTCGTCCCAGTGTTGATCGTGATGACGTTGGTGCCCGTACAGTGTGAAGCAATCATCGCAAATAATGACACTATCCATTATTGGGATGAACGGTGTAAACCCTTCCCAATGCGCTGTTTTTAAAGTGATGATAGAAGTTCTGAAGTTAAATTTAAAAATAATAAGATGTAGTACTGTAAAAGAAATCAATGAAGTTTTTAATTCGCTTTGATATTAATACGAATTGATTAATTTCTAGAGATACAAATAATACGTATAAAAACTTACTTCACAGATGAATTGTATTTATTCATTTTATATACCTACATTTAAATCTAATAATAACGTAATTAAAACTAACTTACAAAATAAAAATAAAAGCCCTAAAGTACTAAAAAAAAGCAATAATATAAATAAAAAATAAAAGAAAACAATCACAAAAATTACGCGAGGTTCGAACTCGCAACATGGCAAACGCGGATCCGTCACTATACTACTGCGCCACGGTCCTTGCAGAATCTAGATCTAAATAGCCGTTCTTAAATACACGTCATTGCTTGTCTGCTTGACTCCTTGTACAAAATAGCGTGATGATTTTCATTTTTGACCTTAAATTCCTAACCAAATTTTAAAAAAAAAGTGTATTTTTATCTCCGGTTCCATTTTAATATGAGTTTTGATGGGTTTTTACTGAAATATTTGGAAAAATATCGAATAAAAATGTCGATGGCAATTTAAAAATACATAAAAAGCCATTTTATTATTGTTCTGGAAATATCATTCTATATTATGATCACAATATTATCACAAAAATATTAACTGTACCTGAGGATCGAACTTAGAGCGATTGTCGTTCAATTGGAACATTTTGGAATATTGCTCACCCCCCATAGCAAAAAGCGTGATAATATGTAGCCTAACAGTTGACCCGGCCTATAAGGATTATGTATGCAAAATTTGAACAGGATTGGTTCAGTAGTTTTTGCGCCAACTAATACCAACGCTCCACCATTTTACTGTTTTATTATATGTATAGATATATATAGATTTTTCTTTGCTTGGTGATTTACAATATTAGACAGAAATATTATTATAAGAACAATGAAAGGAGTTTCACAAAGTATCCATTAGTTAGTAATTATTTTCATCGTACTTATAGTCTTCTGATTCCGAGCCTTGTTGCACAGTATAGATATGGAACAGTACGGAAACTACGTAGGTACAAATGTTCGAAACGGCACACTCACACAAACATACGCATCGACGAAACTCCTAAGCGTGTCTTGCGGTACTGTCAGTAGCAAGAAACGCTTAGCAGTCTCGTCGATGCGTATGTTTGTGTGTGTGCCGTTTCTAACATTTGTACGTAGTTTCCGTACTGTTCCATATCTACACTGTGCTTGTTGTAAGAATTTCTGAAAACAAAGCTCTCCTGAATACAATTCTATTGGTAGTTATTATCTTATTATTTGGAATTTATAACCATTTGTTCTTTGTTGAACCATTTTGATGGTTATTTTAATATTATTTGTTTGTTTAAAACAACAACCTACTTATAACTGGATGCTCTTGGTTAGACCATGATATTATTATTTTTCTGCGTTTTGTACGTTAGTATCAAGTTGTATCTTGATGAAAATATGATTGGCGGCCGTAACACGTATTTATTTATTGGAATTGTAATAATTAAAATCGTCAATACAACCCTCTGAATTCAGCTTAAGGGGTGATCAGACGGTTGCAAACTAGCGTTCCAACCAAGGTGACCTTGGTTTATGTATTTGGTTTGTGTTGCGGCTACATGGATATAAACTACGCGCCAACACGTTCGGTGGTTGCGAAAACACGCCTCCCAACCAAGGGCGTTGAAGGTCATGGTTTACAACTGCTTTCTACACGGATTAAAACTAGCAAGGTCACCTTGGTTGGGACGTTGGTTTGCAACCATCTGATCACCCCTTAAACCTATTGAATAACTTTTTCATGACATGACTTGTAAAATGCAAAACTTAAAAAAAATTAAATCATCTAGTGACTTCAATCTCTCGCTCTAATATTTAACGAGAGGGCATGCCAGATTTTTATTGACTAAAATCGCACACACGTTCCTTCAGTTTCCCTTTGCGTTCCAGGAACACAGGTTTCCCTTTCAGAAGTCAACCCATGGCCTCATTAGGCTTCGGCCTTAATGGGTCCCAACAGTTTTGCTAATATCTCTTTAAAGAGCTCGTGGAATACTACGCGCCGTCGATGACTCGGACTTGGTTCGGACGGATACCGGACGGCCAGATGGCGAACTACCCACTACTCGTTCTTAGTTCTTTCACCTCAGCCAGTACCCAAACGGTAAACGAGAAATATCGAAGAGTGACATTTTGACTATGACCATAAAAAGAAAGACTAGCCAAGTTACGACCGTTTCGTTTCCATTCTCTTGCGCCGAACGCCTCCAGTAGGCCACGCCTCCGATTCCTTTGTTCTGACATCATCTCAACGCTTAGTCACGTGAACAGAACAAAGGAATCGGAGGCGTGGCCTACTCGAGGCGTTCAGCGCAAGATAATCGAAACGAAACAGTCGTAACTTGGCTAGTCTTTCTTTTTATGGTCATAGTCAAAAGGTCACTCTTCGATATTTCTCGTTTACCGAATTACAATATACTGTTTAATTTTTATTACTGTTTAATTTTTTCAACATTTAAACATTTTGCACCACTAACTTTAGAAATATAATAATAACTAACATTTACCTACTCCACCATTCTAATTCATTTCTACCATCAAACTTAGCTTTCTGCTTTCGCAAACTAAATACACGAAAAGTAATTCATAAGTTTTGTTTTAAAAGGATGTTATTCGAAATGGATAAAGTTTTAAGCGGGTCGCAAGAATATAAGAGAGCTGGTATGAGGTTAATGCTAAGATTAACTGCGGGACGTGATAATACGTTACTTTTATCCTAGAAGATATATTTTATCAGGGCCACAGCGGATTTATTATCACTATACTTTTTTTTTTCTTATTTACCCCTAATAAAAGGCGTCTTTCGACCATATTGTCCAGCCTTTAGTTTGTATTTTCTTGTGTTTTCTTGTGAACATATTTTTTGAGTTCTATTAGAATACGGGTAAATCATATTTTAATATTATTAGCAGTATTTGGCAGCAAATGTATCGAGTCAGCCTTTTCTGCAAAATTCGCTGAGGTAGTCAATAGCATATAATAGCATAGCATAATCAGCCTTTTAATGTTTCCACTACTGGGACTCAGGCCTCCTCTATCTAGGAGAGGGAATGGACCGTAATCCACCACGCGGCCCAGTGCGGATTGGTGAATGTCACATGTCTTCGAATTTTTGGTTCTAGGACATGCCGGTTTCCTCACGATGTTTTCCTTCACCGTTTTGAGAGCAGTGGTGATGTAATAAATTACACAAAGTAATGCGCCTGGCTGGGTTTGAACCCGCGACCTACAACTCGTAAGTCGGGGCCGTTAGCGCTCGGCCACCACTGCTCCACAGGTAGCTCCAGATGCTCCAGAGGTAGTCAATGCTACAACAAAATTCTCAGCTCCATTTTACCGATCTCGCGCCTATTTCAATGTTCCTACATATTGTCTAGTTGTGTAGATACTTACGATACAAAACTACTCCAATTTTACATCACAAAGTCTACTTGGAATCAATTTGCAAATAATTATTAATAATAATAAATTTGATTATTTCTCCCACAAGATACATAGGTACAGCTAAATTTCTTTAAACAATTTTTTTGGTAGTGAGACAGGAGCCCATACTAAGAAAACTTGTGTTATGGGTCTCCTGGCCACCTGTACCCAGAACAGATCAATAGAAAATAACAGTGATTAGGAACTTAACATTAAGGGAGAGTGTTAATTCAGAAAAAGTTGATATGCATGTGTGAATGTGTGCGTGTGATGGTGTGTTTATGTGTGTTCGAGTGCTAGTGCGTGTATTCGTTTGTCTTAAAAATCTCTATGTTTTTTTTATTAAACTACCACTGAACTTCACTCGAAAAAATACCGCCAAAAAAACCCACAATATGGCAATTGTGGAAGTCGTCTACCATAAATTTTATTTCTAAGCAATAAAACTTTGCCTTTTTGCATTCCCGTACTAAAATCTGGAGGAGTGGATGCTATTACAAATACAAATCACATGCAGAATTCTCTACGACTCCGAACAACTTCTAAGATCTCTTAAAACGTATAAAACGAGATCGTGATATTTCCGTGAGAGAGGACTTATACGGATAAATATCTGTCCTTGTATTTTCCTTCTTTTGAAGACGGCACTTCACTACCTGCTATTTTCGTAGTCTGGCTTTTCTTTTCTTACAATAAATAGGTAAGTTCCTAACATACTAAGGATGATTCCGAAAATCAGAAAGCGACCTCATTTTATCTAGTTCAAATAAAAGAATCGTCACATTTCCTCCTTTTATCTTCTATTAGGCTCATTCAGTATCTGCGGAAATATTTCTTTCACTTGATTATATTTCTATAGATCTTTGAGAGTTGGCGAAAATACTCAAGAGTCATCGTTACTAATGAAAATTACAGCGATTCGTATTGAAGGTAAAGTGCAAACGCTATCAAATGAGTCGGAACGGAGCGGCAAGGTGCCGATAATTCAGCTTGAGTTCTCTCTGACTCGACGGAATTCATTCTCACGACGAAATCTGATTTAGGTCATAGATATCTACTAGTGTTATTAAATAAAATTTATGCTTTTGAAATGCTTTCTACTTTGGTGTTCCAATTTATGTTTGTTGGCGGTGTTAGTGTGTAATTTGGGAAGTATTCCAATTTTATTTTATAGCGACGGTTCTCGGGTAAGGAGAGACATGGGAAGGCAGATTCCATTTAGGGGTCCATAAATGGAATCTCCTTGAAAACAGAATTAAGAATACGATTAAGGATAATATTTACTTACTACTTAAAGTTTGTTTTTTTTTGTTTGTATGAGGTAATCTCTGAAAGTACTGGTCCGATTGCTAGAATTTTTTCACCGATAGAAATGTGTTTTATTCCTGAGTGACATAGGCTATATTTTATGTACGTGGGCGAAGCTGCGGGCAAAATCTAGTAACTTATATTTTTCTTAGACAGCGTGATTACTGTAGTGGTTAAACGATTGGCTGAGGTTCGGGATTATTTGATCTACAGATTTGGTTAGCTACATGTTGTGAATGCACCCTTAATACAGGAGTGCGGCAAAGTGCGGGGCAACATAACAACATAATCATTATATTTGTAACTAATTTAAAAATCAATTATTACTGGACGGTGGTCCCCAAACTATGCAGTATCTGTGCCATATAATGTAAATAGCAGAATAATTATATTTCGTTGGTATTTTTCTGTTAAATCTTTTACTATATGAGTTATTTCTGTCGATTATTTTATTCCGATCTTCGATATTTAATAAAAACAATGTAAATACTTTTGTATTTAGTGCTAAGACAATATTCTTGGAACTATTTATTTTGGAATAATTTTAAGAGTATTGTGTCGAATTGTTAGTAACTCTACACAATAAATAAACTAAGACAGGTACTCAAAATCACTTTAACCTAATTAATAAAGAGTATATTAAAGATAATTTGTTTAACAGCGAACCCGCTGGATTATATCCATTTGATATTATGTAAATGAGCTCAATTCGAACGTGCCTCAAGAAACTTCATGCCCTACCCGAGGTAACTCCTAAATATGTTAACGATGTCATATATACATATATGAATGTGAATCTTGGATAAGTTCGTGCTACATTTACTTGTATGAATGATATTTCTCATTTTGATGCTCATCTAGCTGTGAGAAGGCTTGAGTTCCTTAAGTAGAAAATCATGTGGAAACAGTAATGCTTTGAGACTGTTTTGTGGAAGCAACTATTTATTTTTATAATATTGTATGTTTTTCTGTGAAGGTTTGACTATATGCCAAACCAAAATCTATATATATAAAAGGAGAAACTGACTGACTGACATATCAACGCACAGCCGAAAATACTCGGACTAGGAGCGTGAAATTTTGCACAAAGCTTCCTTTTATGACGAAGGCGAGCACTAAGACAGGGTTCTCCAAAATTCACCTCCTAACGGGATGAAACGGGGGTTCAAAGTTTGTATGGAGAACTCTATTTTCATGCGGGTGAAGCCGGTGGTAGAAGCTAGTTCTCCTATATAATGTTGGTAAATTTTAAACAATAAACTAAGTTGCAGCATTTAACCCGTAGCTAATGCGTACAGCTAAGGAGTGGAATTCCCTGCAGGAGTCTGTGTTTCCAGATAGCTACAACCGGTCTTTAAGTCAAGAGTGAATAGGTTACTTCTAGGCAAGCGTGCTCTATCGTCGGCCACATCATCGCTTATCATCAGGTGAGATAGTGGTCAAACGCGAGCCTATCAATAATAATAAAAAAAGCTATTTATTCAAAATGATGGAGATGGATGGTCGATGGGGCCGAACGGTTCTAGAGTGGCGACTGCGATTCAGAAAACGCAGCGTTGGAAGGCCTCTGACAAGGTGGACCGATGACCTGGTGAGATGATGCAAGACGTACAGGACCATTCGTTGTGGCGACACTTGGGGGCCTATGTCCAACAGTGGACATCCTACGACTTAAATGATGATGTCGATATATTCAATACTAGCTTCTGCCAGCGGTTTCACCCGCGTGAAGGTAGGTTTCTCCGTACAAACTTTGGACTCCTGATTCATCCTCTTAGGGGGTGAATTTTGGAAATTCGTTTCTTAGTGCTAGAAGGAAGTCTTGTGCAAAATTTCACTCTGATAAGCCCAGTAGTTTCGACTGTATGTTGATATGTCAGTCAGTTTCTCCTTTTTTATATATATAGTATATAATAAATATATAAGCATCTGACGCAAACGATGTTCGTTCTGCTAAAAGCTATAGTAGTTGACAGCTAACCTTCATATTGATAGTTAGAAAAAAATGTAATGTAGCGTTCTAGCGGTTATAATAAAAAGAGTTTTTACGGGTTTCCGTGAATTTTTTTTGCAATTTTCTCTTCATAAAACCTTCCTACGACTTCAAAAAATACTTTCAAAAAAGTTATTTTTACATGACCAGTCATTCTCGAGTATGGCCGGGTGTCACCATTGTGCGAACCACACGGGGGATACGGTGGAGGTGTGCCCCGCTTGGGCGAAGCACCACCGTGTCCTCGTGGGGACGATTGGCGGCGGTAACCTCTTGCGCCGGGCCCTGGTATAGGCCATGGTCCGGAGCGAGGGGGAATGGGCGGCGCTCGCCTACTACTGTGAAACAGTATAATGCTAGCGGAAGAGACGGCTGGACATCCTCACGCCGAGACCCCGACTACCAGCCACTGTTGACGTGAGCTGGCGGACGACGAGCAATAGCTAGCTCGTCGTGCGGTCTTCCGGTAATGGCGGAACACTGCGTGTTTCACGTGCACCTCAAAGTAGTGTCAGCAAAACCGTAGGACCCCAGCAAGTCCAAAGTCTACTAGGGCAATGGGTCATTTGAAAAGGTTACCCTAAGTGTGGTTTTAGTCAGTAAGTCTGACAGGCCCTTGCGCTCCACTAGAGTAGGGGAAGTCATTAGATGATTTCTAACCGTAAAAAAGTCATTCTCGAGTTTTGCGCTTTTTTAGGGTGAAAATCATCCAATTACTTCTCCCGCTCTGGGCGGAGCGGGAGGGCGTGTCAGACTGTTACTGACTAAAACCACACCTGTGTCCTTCAGTTGCCCTTTGCAATCCCATGCAAATAACATGCATGCATTAATAACATGTTTAGGCATTCGATTTACATTGATAGATACATTGTATTTGTGTGTATAAATAATCCTAACATTTATATGAATTTTATCCTAATGTATAAAATTTATATAAATGTAATACTTAAGGTTTGCGGTAAGAAAACCCAATTGTGGGTTCAGCTCACTAGTGTATACATCAGATGTCCTAGGTTTAGTATCTGAAAAAGTTGTGTACATTAAAGAATATAATGAATATAAAGTTGGTACCTGTACCGCACCAGTGATAGACGTCATCAATAAACCTGGCGCATATGTTGAGGACTTCTGAGAATGTCCTCTACCCCATATCGGTCATGAAGTTCAGTGGCTATTTTAATTATTCGCAAATGGTTTCGTATAATCGTAGTGGCTAGTGCGATTTAAATTGGTTGTTTTATACCTCAACCGTCTGCACGATTGGGCAATATGATTGGGCAATATGATAATATATAAAACAGAGCTGAGAATTTTATTGTAGTATTGGCTACCTCAGCGAAGCTTGCCGAAAAGGCTGTCTCGACACATTTGCTGTCAAATACTGCAGAACCCTTAGAATATATTACATCCGCATGCTAATGAAAAACAAAATTTCTGTATTTTGTATCAATAATTAAATACTATATAAATTTAACACTGGCTAAACACACAGCACAAAAGAATAAAAAACATGTATTGATTTGAATTGCAGTTTCTGTTTATTTTTTAAAACTTTGCTAGCACGGCACGCGAATATTAACGACATCATCCGACGAGCCCTTGTCACCGTCGGCGTTCCGGCTGTTTTGGAACCTCATGGCCTGGCACGCGACGATGGTAAGAGACCGAACGGTATGTCTTTATTTCCGTGGAAGAAGATGGGTAGGCCTTTAGTGTGGGACGCTACCTGTGGCGACACTCTTGCATCTTCCTAGCTCTTCGTGCTGTACTGGTGCTGCCGCTGCGGCTGCATAGAACCTCAAGCGGCGGAAATATAACAACCTCGTCGGCAGTTATATTTTTGAGCCGTTTGGGGTAGAAACTCTTGGGCCGTGGGGTCCGAGTGCTCATACGCTTATCAAAGAATTAGTTGACACTTCGCGTGACCCAAGGGCTGACTTTTAATGCCGCCAGCCTTTTGGGCACACTTCCAGTCGACAGTGATGCGGAGGAGTTTTATGACGCTATATTTTAGCTAGTAGTATTTGCCTTTAGTGTATATATAGTTTTAATTAGTTATGTGTTTTTATTGAATTATACAAATGACTTAATTTTGCTCCACACTGACATTTAGAATTACTTCTTTATCGTATTTGTGTTCATAATCATGTAAACTCAAGGCTAAACAAAATTTATAAGTATGTTTATCAGTTGTCTAGTACTCATTGTACAAGCTCTGCTTAGTTTGGGACTAGAGCGCATTGTGTGAAAGTTGTGGAATATTATATAATACATTCTGGTAGTTTTTAGTCAGCTCTCGTCAATTTACCAGTCGAAAACATAACTCAATTCCATTATTTAAAACAAACAGCGTATCATTCACGAATATCGGGTCCAGAGACAATCTGATCGGTGTAACTGCAAGGAGAGTACCTACAGGCTACGTTATTTCCAAAATCCACAAGAGAGTTGTGTATCGTAGGTGTGTATTCACTAACTGGGAATCGAACCAGCGACACGCAGCGTCAATCGTCAGTCAATCGCTCAAGCACTGCGCCAACCGTGCCCAGTTTGACCAGATAAGTATAGACCTTCCAAAACTCAACTAAGTCTTGTTTAATAATGAAACAAACTATTTTAACGTAGGTTCCTGTTTATTATCTGTGCTAACCAACTGATTAACATGTGCCGGATACATATACCGCGACATATGTCTTCGTGTATCCGACCCATGACAAAGGGATACAAAGACCGATCATAGAGCAGAGAAGGGTAGTAACATAATACAAGTTTATGGTGTCCATTGCACCCTGGCTGCTAACCCCTTACTCACCTTTTACGATAAGCAAAATGACGGTTTGATTTATTCATAGTCCAAACCTCTTAGTGACAATGGTTTATTTTTGGCAAAGTTTTGTAGATTTGCACCAACCTTCGAATTTGCTTTACTGCTTGTACGAACTGTGGGTGGTCTTTGAACGTCAGATTCTGGTCTGTAAACTGGCAAACATAAAAAACTGGAGGGAAATGGCCTCCTTCTTCATAGCTTCATGGTTGTGATGGCTCAGAAGGAGAGCCGATCTTGAACGGAGAACAAGACTTCAGGGAGGCAACCGTATTGAAGCAAAACGCGCAGAACCTGTCCTCCCTGGACCTGTCCTCATTTAATGCAGGCGTAACTTTAGAATCATAAGCCCTCAGAATGGGGACTTTGAGCACTTATCGAGTGATTATAAGGAAGACGTTGATACTATTATTACGTGCTGTTATGCACAGTAAAGGTCAGGCAAGACTCCTTTACAGTCTCCTCAAGGATGTGCACTACCAGGCGTTGTACAGAAGAGATTCCGGAGTCGTCTTTAAGAGGCAGTTGGGCCTTTTCCATGTGCTAATGGTAATCACCAGGGCGGTTTTAGTACCCACACTCAGGTTACAGGTGGGCACAAAAAAGCACTTATGACGAAATACTCTGTTCTCATTTTGTGTTACTTCAGTAATATTTTGGATTTTACCTTAACATTCAGTACTTCAAAACACACCAACAAAGATTTCTTAGACCAGTAAATTAACATAAACAATCATATTTAGGTCAGATCAGATAGAAATCTACTTGCAAAGTGGTAGATATATTTGTACCAATAAATGTTCCACAACATTATTGTCTGTTGGTCTAGTGGTTAGTGGCCCTGACTGCTATGCCAGAGGTCGTGGGTTCGGTTCCCCCCAAGACAAACGTTTGTGTGATGAGCACGAACATTTGTTCTGTGTCTGGGTGTAATTTATTTATAATATGTATGTATTTAGAAATGTATAATTAATATTATGTTTATCAGTTGTCTAGTACTCATTGCACAAGCTCTGCTTAGTTTAGGACTAGAGGGCATTGTGTGAAAGTTGTGGATTATTATATTATACATTCTGGTAGTTTTCAGTCAGCTCTCGTCAATTTACCAGTCGAAAACACAGTTTGTTTTAAATAATGGATTTGTAACTCAATTCCATTATTTAAAAACAAACAGCGTATCATTCACCAATATCAGGTCCAGAGACAATCTGATCGGTGTAACTGCAAGGAGAGTACGTATAGGCTACGTTATTTCCAAAATCCACAAGAGAGCAATATTTTCACAGATAAGCAAGATGTGTGGAGCAATGCACTTGAGCAAATACGAGATGGATTTTATATAGCTTGCTATATATTCAGACATAAACTGCCCCATACTGCGAGTTACGGGATTTGAGAAGGCAAACTTTATGGAAAATTGTTATGTGGTAGTAGCAGAATAGTAAGTGTGACATTAATACAAAATAATGGAAGCTACGATCTACGAGTATTTATAGTAGTAATTTTATTATGCATTGAAAATGGTTCTGCATTCAGATAATTTTATTTTAGTCTTATAGGTAGTACGTTCAAAATATATATTTTTTTACAAAAAGTAGGAGTTTCTGGCCGATACTTCTGGTTTTGTTTTTTCTGTTATATCAAAGTTATTTTGCTTTTTTTGTAAAAAAGTTTTTTTTCCTTTTTTTAGTTGCGGTATATCACAACTAAAATGAAATAATGAGCAAATTCTCTGAGATACTTACCTCTTTGAGGTGGGAAATAAAGTATCTTATGGTCATCTCTGATCATCTCTTAGCTGCCTTTGGCTTAATTTAGTTTCTATTTTTTAATTCGTTTTTTTTTTATTACTTATCTACATTGTGCTCACATATTAGAAGCGACAAGAAATATATAACCAAGATTTATGTAACTCATAATATGATTTAAAAGAGTGACCATGGAGTTTCTTGCACGTTCTTCTCCATAGAGATCTACGCTTTGGAACGTGCAATTTAGCTTCACTTGTTTTTTTTTTTGACTGACCGACATTTCGACAATTCAAAAGTGCCTGTAATTGGTCTATTTGAAATAAACGTTTCTGATTTCTGAGTAACAGAAAAACATTTATTCGAGGCTCGCAGAGGAAAAAAATATAAGCATAAGCATAATCAGCCTTTTAATGTTCCCACTGCTGGGACTCAGGCCTCTTCTCTCTAGGAGAAAGAATGGGCTGTAATCCACCACGCGGGCCCAGTGCGGAGAGTACCAAAAATTCGAAGACGTCTGACATTCACCAGAATGTCAGATGTCTTCGACTTTTTGGTTCTAGGATATGCCGGTTACCTCACGATGTTTTCTTTCACCGTTTTGAGAGCAGTGATGATGAAATAAATTACACTAAGTAATGCGTCTGGCTGGCGCATTACTTTGTGTAATATAATAATAAATATAAAAAATTACTAATCTCTAACAAGCTAAAATTTATCAATTGAATTCACTCGCTCTTCTAAATTACAACTAAGCAACATACACTCCAGCACATTTACATAACCAAAACAATGCCCAAACACGTGAAACTCGACCAATAAATGTTTATTAACAGATCCGTGGCACAATTTATTATGTCCCCTTATATGGCCCCGATGTGAGTTATATTGCCTACTAGGAAACTACCAAACGCAATAAGCTCATAATAAGAACGAATGCGGTGACATGCCTAAGATTATTCCTTACCACGAACCTACCGCACTGCGGAGTATTCATAATTTCCATTAAAGTATCAAACATAAATTCAATATAAAACCTTTAAATGGTAGCTCCAGTAGGTAGGTATACGAACTTGAATGTGGATACCATAATTTTGTATTTTTGCTTACTAATATTATGGGCGTCATAAAAATGTATTCCGTTGAATTGCTTCGTGATTACGACATTGACTGGGTTGCCAAAGGCCTGAAATATCCGTACGTAACGGGGCGTGGGAATCCGGCTTTATGTAAAATATTCTGCATATGTAAACGAGCCGTCTAACCTTCTGTTTCACATGTTTACGAAATAAGTTCTCGTGACGTCATCTGGTTTTCAGCAAAGTCGGTGTTTTGATTTCGCCCGACAGCTTTGGGGACGAATTTTGTACTAAATGTACATGTTGTTCTTGTTGTTCATGTTGCACTTTTTAAAATGGACTTTAACACGTAACGACACGTAAATATAAATATACAACCTATAAAATACTAAACGCATAATAATATGTTGTAAGTAGTATGTTCAAAAACGGTTGCTGAATCAATTTCAGTTATTTTTAAAATAGGCAACTCTTGGTTCATAAAAAAAAAACAATAAAAATAAATTCTAAGATAAAGTTCTTGTTAAGTCTTGATTGCGTCACTAGCGTGTTAAGTGAGATGCACTACCAACGTATTGCGTCGATGCCAATATTATTTACCTTCTATTAAAGTAATAAATTTATTTTTTTATTTTTATTAATGATAGGCTCGCGTTTGACCACCATCTCACCTGATGGTAAGCGATGATTCTTTAAAAAACATTACTTAAATGAGTTTAGTGCTTAAATTATTATTGTGATTTAATCTTCCAATTGCAGTGTATAAAGCGAGAACTACACTAGACCGACGGACATGTGGACAACGCCTGATTTGTACGTAGCGGCGCGTTGCGTGGCGTCGCGTGGCGTGGATCTAATGTAGCTCTGCAAATCTACAGTTGCCATACAAAATGTATGGAGACCGACGCGCCCAGATCGGCGTACGTGGCCCACGTTTGCGCAATGTAGTTCTACCTTTAGAGTGCATTAATTCAGTTACATGTTGTATAAAAATTGCCATTTATAATTTATTTTCCTAATTAGGATGTATAATTTGCATTATCTCAGTTAAACACTGTATAATAATAAGCATAATTTCATAATATATTATGGTGGTACAATAATTTTATAAGATATATTTTCTTTGAGAAAAATTTAATTCAATAAATAGCACAAATAAATAAAAAAGCCCACCATTTGTATTATTGGCACATCGAGTGTAATTAATTATTTCTGTAAGTTCTTAAATTCCTTTAATTTACTACTCTTATTTTATAAAACCAATCTCTTCAACCCTGAATTTCGTCTTCAAAGACATTTCCTTCAAATCTTTAGTTTGTTATTTGTTCGAAGCGTTTACATTGAGACCGTGGAAGAAGATCAAATAGTCCTAAACGTCTAGTTCAATGCTAAGAGGATTTTGCAGTGGCAGTCGGAGTACTTACTAGGTAGCGGAGGCGCCCGCTTATTAGGTAACAAATTGTGTGTAAGCGAATTTCGAAGGAGGGAACACCGATTTAGAGGTGATTTTTGATGGTTACGGATTTCGTGAGGTATGAAAACTGTGTTTGGTTACGTTTGACAGCAGTTTTTGTGAAAATTATGATTGTGTATAGAAAATAATATTACAATATTAATAAAAATATATTTACGTACACTATTATAATTTCTTTTATCTGGAAATACTTCGATATTACAAGAATAAAATAGCATAATTTATTCTTCATGTTATTAAACTTTCGTCATTTTTATTGAGTTCTTACAATATATCTAAAACTTCTGTATTGTAGCATATTAGTTTTCAATCTTTTTTAGGGTTCCATATCCAAAGGGTAAAAACGGGACCATATTGTTAAGACTCCGCTGTCCGTCTGTCTGTCACTAGACTGTATCTCGTGAACCGTGATAGATAGGCAGTTGATATTTTCACAGATGATGTATTTCTGTTGCCGCTATAGCAAAAAAAAAGAAACAGAATAAGACCTACAAAATCAGTAGATCAAAATTATTTTCATCCCCCCATCTCGGAAAAAATATTTTTGCTCTTCGATATCTGAGTGCAAAAGCCGTTTTTATCCGCTAGAGCATAAAGTAAATTGAATTTAGAACATCGTGAGCACTAAGTTTGTGAATTCAAAACATCATTAAACCTATTTACTTCATCCACCTCCATGGTGCCAAATTTATCATACAACTTTTTTAATTTGTTAAAAACTCAGACTCGGAACCACTTTTATGTACTTTTTTTTAATTTCCTTTGCACGTGTTATATATATAATGACGAATGTCATTATATATGACGTAGATAAATCACGAATTTTAATATTTCACGAATATTGTTTGTTGTATTGTTTACATTGGTAACATTTATGCAGTTCAAATCAAATTTAAAAGTACCTACCAAGATTAATGAGTAATATTGTTGTGTATACAAATATAAAACTTGAAACTTAGACGTATTGATGATAATCCTTTAAATTATTTCGTAATTATTAATGATCATGAAGCTATATCTCTCATTTTAAATTGATATTTTATTGTAATAAGTTGTTTGAGTTGATTAGTACAGAACTGTCAATCGGTATTATATTCTTTGAAATAAGAACTAAGAAATACAAATCAAGTGTTTTAAAATTGCTTAAATGATCTTATAATGTTTTAAAACTGTTTAACTATGTAACAATTGTAATTAAAGACCTACGTATAAAATAAGTTAAATTATGGTAAACTGTGATTGGTGGAAAATGGCGGGATATTATTATTTGACGTTTAAAAAAAGATGTCCATCCACCCGTCGACAGTTTACTATAAAAGGGTTTGTGACCTTTCGGTGAAATAATAGTTGTGATCCAGCAAAGCTCACGTAAGTTAATTAATATTATATCTTGATTATTGTTATTATTGCTATTGGTTGTATTGATTCTGTGTATGTGTCTTACTATGGCTTTTGTTTCTAATTATGTTATACGGTATTCTCTAATACTTATTCAGCTATGATCCAAGACATAGAACATAGAATTTCTTATAGATGTTATTGTGATAAACCATAATTAATGATGTTGTAAAATGTGCCTATAAAATACTATAATTGAAGCTACCGTGGGTTTTCTTGCTTGTTCTTTCCCATGACGACCTAGTTTTGGAACAAGCAACTAGTTATCCGATTAATTGACAAGCCTATTTGAAATAAATACTTGGTCTTGTCTTTCTGTGCTTTTCTTCATAAAACCCTTTCCCTACACACCAGTCATAGGAACTTTGATACACAGTAAATAACCGTTATTCATCATGACAACTTAGCATAATATGTAGGTACATATAAATATATATAAAATCAATGTAGTTATCCACCCTCCTCCATAATTCTAACACACGCGTTATTTTCTTTTCACGTTGTGACTGTCTGTCACTCACTCCAAATTATTAACACGATATTATATTTATTTTTAAACACCACGAATGGCGCCGGGCCACTTCGGCATCCATAAATTGTCCTTTTAATGAAAGGACCGAGAAAATTCTATAGAAACTGTTAAATTATGGGATTTCTGATGGCAGCATATGTGCAGGCCAGACGAGTCGTTGACACCCGAATGCGTTGAGACCTCCACCTATGGTCCGGAGCGAGGAGGAATGGCAGGCGGTCGCCTCCTTCTGCGAAGCAGTAATGCTAGCGAAGGAGGAGGCTGCACGCGTGAGGGAACGAAGGTCCGCACGCCCTAGCCGCCGTAATTTCGACCCCGACTACCAGCCACGGTAGACGCGGGCTTGCGGACGTCGAGCACTGGGTAGCTCGCCGTCCGGCTGTTCGGTAATTAACCGGACCGAGCCCAGTCGTTAACAGCGCGTAGTGATCCTCGCGCTCCTCAAAGAGATGTCAGCAAACCGTAGGGGCCCAACAGCGAGGGCCGATGCCCGCTAGCTAGGACCGCGGAGAATTTCTGAAAGGGAAACCCGTAGTCCTAGAACGCAAAGGGTAATTGAATTATACAGGTGTGGTTTTAGTCAGTAAAAGTCTGACACGCCCACCCGCGCTCCACCCAGAGTGAGAAGTGCGAGAAGTCATTTTGATGATTTCCCACCTTAAAAAAAAAAACCTCCACAACCCAGTTACTAAGCAACATGATATTCCTTGGATAGACTTTCTGGCATCTTATTACCTGTAACAACTGTCACAGATCTCCGAATGACAACCAGGACCAAAGGCGTAACGAGCTTTCCGAAGAAAAAAAGTTTCTCAAATATGAACATTAATTTCCGTTACATCCTCTAAACATCTTATCACAACTTTCTTACATAAATTGCTCTAAGAATTCCTCTCGGCAATGGATACTACAAACAGCGAAAGAGATACAGTTACTTAGAAAGTCAATTCCCAAGAAGTTTACATTCAAACGACAATAACTTCAACAAAATATTCTTTACAGCAAAACATCTGTCGCTATTCCTTTCGCTAAAGTTCTCGATGCTCGGTAACGACGCCACAAGAAGAAAAAAACAAACATCTTTGCAGAAATATCACTGTCAACTTATAACTGAACAAACTGTATTCATAAACAAGATGTTGCTAGCCGTTCAACGACTCGTCGACGACGGCTGGCGCTGAAAACCAGCGCTGTGGCTCTGTTCAGCACTGAGCCCCAGCATTTTGCTGAGCGCTGGCCGTTTTGCGCGGATGTGTCGCATAATTTCACTTTTTTGTATAATTTGTTATATATATAATTAATCATTATTATTATTTTTAAGTTATGTGTCATGTTTGTGCAAATAAACTCTTTTTCATTCTTTCTAAACACAATGCATTTATCTCAGCAAAACTAGCTTTTGGCAGCAGGTAAGCCCGCTTGACAGTAGAAAATTATCCCAAGAGAACATAATTATGGCCAGGCTAAGAAGTATTATTTAGCTTCCGAAAGGAAAACCCGGGGTCCTGTAACGCAAGGCAAATAATTCCTTCTTTATCTTGAATAGGAGTGAGTTTTAGTAAAACTCTGACACGCCCTTGCGCTCCGCCCTAGAGCACGAGAATCCATTGGACGATTTCTCACCTTAAAAAAAATTCCTATTTTAAAACATGATCTATCCGTGTGCCAAATTTCATCCAAGTCCGTGCAGTCTTTTGTAGGTACGTTTGTTACTCTTTCATGTTTAAACTCGCACACATACGTACCTAGATTTTTTTCAAAATTGTAACACACTAACGAATCACACTTTATATAAATATATACACTTGTATGAATTGCTGTAGTCGCCTAGTCGGCAATCCAATGAAAAGAATCAAAGTAACGGAATACTTTAATTCTTTTTTTTTAACTGTGGTACAAACCATGGATCACAGAATTGCTGCACACCCAAAGAATCTTTGCGTTGGAATTAGGTGCAACCGTTTACACCAAATCGAATTGATTGACACAGCCCAGGCATTGCTAGAATAGTCACGGTTCATATCAATTTTTATCAGTACACTCACTGACACCTAAGCTATCTCGCTTGACTTATACAAAAAGTGATGCTAATGAAGTCGAACGGTTCTTATTAGAGTGACGACCGTCTACCGGAAAGTGTCTGTTCGCTTTAGAGCTATATTTCACCGGAACACCATGGCGGCGCGACCAGTCGCCGCTACCAACAAAATGTATACAGCTCTATACAGAGTTACTCACCTGGTGTCCGTTTAGTTGCGCAACCAATTTGGTGGCGCGATCAGCTTGGACGCCGGTCCGGCCGCCAGTGACGCCCCCACCAAAGAATATGTAAGATGTATATTTCACCGGGACACCATGGCGGCGCAACTAGTCACGCCGCCATGATGTCCCGGTGAAATATAGCCCTAAGGGGTAAAGTGGACTGATAACCTGGCAAAGGCTGCGAGAATCCACTGGATGCAAGAAGCACTGGACGATCTGACAACACTTGGGGGAGATATATGACTACGTCCAGTAGTGGATATCTTCCAGCGAAAATAATGATGAATTTTGACCATGCTGTTGTTGCAATCGCCCACGTGTTGTCTCCGAGCTCTTTTTTTGGTGGCGAATCATCAACAGAGGTCGGAATTAGGTAGAGTTAAACATGTACTTACACCGATTTCATACAGCGAAAGAATAAAGTGGATATGCCTCAAATGCTGAGATTAATTTTAAAGAGCAGATTTTTTTTAAGGCACTATCAGAAATATATCAGAAAAAAATTCTTCCTGCATATAATGACGAGTAAATTTTTTACCCTTACCTCAGTTGACGTGGAGAGATCTTTTTCAATGAAAAATACTAATAAAAATTGTATGTTAATTATCTTTGTTTTATTTGTCTTAGGTTTTTATTATTATTTATTTGTTATATTGTTGGCCACACGGGATTTTTCATTAGAAATCCCGGGAAGATCCATATTAATATCAACATTTCGATGCAAGTACATGAATAACTCTACCTAATTCCGACCCCTGATCATCAAATAACTCCTCTCGCTCCAGGTGGAGTGAGAGTGTCAATCTTTTATTGGCTCACCTGTGTTCCTTCAGTTGCTTTTGGTATTCCAGATTCGGTAACTCTTTCAAATAATTCCGCAATCCTTTTTTTACATGGAAAATTGTTAAATGTCTTCTCTCGCTCTGGGTAGTACAGGAGGGAGTTTTAGACTTTTACTGACTAAAAGTCACAGTGTTCTTTCAGTTGCCTTTTTTGCGAGGGCTTCGGTAACTCCTTCGAAATATTCGCAACCTTGGCATGTATCGGCCCTAACTGGCACCGTCCATTTTGCTGACATGTCTTCGAGAAGTATGTGGAACACAACGCGCTGTCAACCCGGGCTTGGTTCTTATCGGATGGCTGGACGGCGAGCTACTTATTGATCGCCGTCCGTAAGCCCGCGCTTACGATGGCCGGAAACTGCGACTCCCAAGGCCCGAGGTGTCTCTAGCGGAATCCCATAACTCTGGCAGGTGTCTCTGTGTGCAAACTTTGTGGTACAAACTATTATCGTCACAGATTTTACGTTCATATATATTAAGCTTTATGTTATTTACAATAATCATGTTTTGTTTATTGTCGTGAATGACGACTGCGACGTGTTGGACTAACAAAGTTGTGTGGTTTTGTGATTTTTGCAATCGAAAAGTACCTATTGCGGTGTTGAAATGTGTGTGGATTCCGTGTTTGACTCTAGTTAAGATGATTACGTTTTTTTTTTTTCAATATATTTACCTTTTGTTTACAAAAAAAAAACTTTCTAAACGGTTCTTGTAAAACCTACATATTTTTGGTCGTTATAAAACTTAAAAAAAAAAACTGGGCAAGTGCGAGTCGGACTCGTGCCCTGAGGGTTCCGTATAAACTTACCTATGTAAAGAGTTCAATTCCTGATTGGAATCTCGAAGATTTTTTCCAAATCGAAAAAAATAAGTTGTGATGTAACAACAAATTTTCTGTTTTAAGATTTATTCCTATACTTGTGCTATAAGACCTTGCATCATGCCAAATTTCAGGGTTCTAGGTCAACGGGAAGTATCCTATGAATTTTGATTCCCTTGAGAATGTCGAAACATACATTTTTTGCGACATAAACGGCCATATCTTTTTTCCGTTAACTTAGAAGTTTGATTTTTTTCACAGCTTCAAGGGACCGCAGACTAAGTATATGGTTTTAATTTCAACTCGATACGTCCACGCGTTCCAGAGATAAAGAGTCTTGACAGATAGCCAGACAGACAGATGGACGGACCACAAAGTGATCCTATAAGGGTTCCGTTTTTTTCCTTTCGAGGTACGGAACCCTAAAAACAAAAAAAACCGTTCAAAACAATGTATTTGATTCTATTTAAAAGGTTCAGAATTTTGAGCTCCCTAACCGCAGATTTGAAAGTATTACACTACAACGTGTAATACTTTACACGTACACTACAAGTAAAACTCCAAAAGCTAGGCTCTGAGCTTTTGATCTAGACACGATTTGAAAATCTGAACAGATTCAGTAATCTTTTAGAACATTCTTCTAAGGGATCTTGTTGACTTTTCTCATATAAATCACCAGGCTTTCTCCCATAGGCAAGCAACACAAAGGCAGTTACTTGCAATTTTGTGTCATTTCATACTATATCATCACCATCATCATCATTTCAGCCGATAGACGTCCATTGCTGGCCAACGCAAATGTCGCCACTATGAACGGTCCTGTGCGTCTCGCATCCATCGGATTCCCGCAACCTTCACCAGGTCATCGGTCCACCTTGTATACCTTCTTCTTGTGTACCTTCCAACACTGCGTCTTCCGGTACGCGGTCGCTACTCCAGAACCTTTCGGCCCCAACGGCCATCTGTTCTGCGAGCAATGTGCCCTGCCCATTGCCACTTAAGTTTGGCGATTCTTCGTGCTATGTCGGCAACCTTGGTTCTCCTGCGGATATCTTCAATTCTGATTCGATCACGCAAGAAAACTCCGAGCATAGCCCTTTCCATTGCGCTTTGGGTGACTTACGTACTATATATTAAAGAGAAATTCCCGAAGAAAAAAATATTACCATGTATTAAATAGAACTTCGCATCCATCAGGTTCAGGTACGTGGTCGCGACTCCAGAACCTTTCGTCTCCATCGACCATCTTTTCTGCGAGCAATGTTTACCCTGCCCACTGTCACTTACGTCTGGTGGCGCACAGAACCGGTCATTATGGCGACCTTTGGGGGAGGCATATGTCCAACAGTGGACGTCTTTCGGCTGAAATGATGATGATGAAATAGAACTTAGAAGTGCTTAGCGACCACTTATATGAAAAAAAAGAAAAAAAAATGCAATTCTTATGTTTTTAGGGTTCCGTACCTCAAAAGGAAAAAACGGAACTCTTACAGGATCACTTTGTTGTCCGTCTGTCTGTCAAGACCTTTTATCTCGAGAATACGTGGAGGCATCGAGTTGAAATTAAAACCATATACTCAGGTCTGCGGTCCCTTGAAGTTGTGAAAAAATCAGACTTCTAAGTTAACGAAAAAAAAAGATAAGGCCGTTTATGTCGCAAAAAACTTACATTTCGACACTCTCGAGGAAATCAAAATTAATAGGGTACTTCCCGTTATCCCAGAATCCTGAAATTTGGCATAAAGCAAGGTCTTACAGCCTATAAGCACAGGTATAGGAATAAATCTGAAAATTGTAAATTTGGTGATAGGGCGCGAGTCCGACTCGCTCTTGCCCAGTTTTTTTTTTTTTTATATTATTGATAGGGTCGCGTTTGACACTATCTCCCCCGATAGTAAGCCATGATGGAGCACGCCTGGAAGTAACCTATTCACTCTTGACATAAGACTTAAAGACTTGAAATACTTGACTATTGTTTAATTACCTGATTGATTAAATTTAATTTATTTTTGTGTAAAGAAGGAACTGGAATTTTATAGATACTAACTTAGTTTAAAGTAAACATTGTTAACCCTTATAAGAGTGAAAAACTTGAAATAAATGATATTATTATTATTATTCGTGAGGTAACCGACATGTCCTAGAACCAAAAATTCGAAGGCATGTGACATTCACCAATCCGCACTGGGCCCGCGTGGTGGATTACGGCCCTTTCCTTCTCCTAGAGAGAGGAGGCCTGAGTCCCAGCAGTGGGAACATTAAAAGGCTGATTATGCTATGCTTATGCTATGCTATTATTATTAAAGACCCCGAGGTGGCTCACGAAGTACATCATCTTGAATCTTGGCATAAAAAGAAAGTATATTTCGACACAAAAAACTAATGTCCTGTGAAACCTGCCCAAAACTAAAAATATCTTACAAGTAACTTGTATTGTACTGAAAACAGAATATAATATTTAAGTGACGCGTCAAGAAACGTGAAGATATCACTTTCGCACCATTACCTCGAATGTAAGACGATATTCATGCATAAAAGAACACCGATGGAGATGACTATAATTGTATACACGAGTAATAAGAGACGCGTACTTTTGGAGTTCCGCACGATGATGAAAAACCTCTTAATGTTGTTGTCAGCCCATTTGTCGGTAATACGTTACCTACTCCTGCTTGTGTCTCAATTTATTTGAGATCAACAAAACATTGTCTTAATATTCAAAACATCGTTATTTACCATTTTGTGAAAAATATATTAGATACGTACTACGGACAGTATTTATGATGTTACTTTTTTGCATAGGTATATGAACAAACCTTAGATTCAGTATTAAATGATAAATACAAATGGGGTAGCTGCTTTCTTTATCGATATAATTAAATAACATTGTTCATGCTGGGGCCATAGTCTTAGGAGGAGAGGCAACCGGTCGCCTCCTTCTGCGAAACAGTAATGCTAGCAAAGGAGGCGGCCGCGCGCGCGAGGCAATGGCCCTCACGCCCCAGTC
This sequence comes from Mythimna impura, assembly GCA_905147345.3. Lineage (NCBI taxonomy): Eukaryota > Metazoa > Arthropoda > Insecta > Lepidoptera > Noctuidae > Mythimna > Mythimna impura. Next base: position 12,914,825 of record LR990343.1, on the reverse strand, counting down.
GCCGAGATTCTGATCCCGATTAACGGCCACCGTAGGCGCGGGCTTGCGGACGGCGAGCAATGGACAGCTCGCTGTCCGACCTTCCGGTAACCATCCGGAACGAGTCCAAGTTGTCGAAGGCGCGTAGTATTCCACGCACGCCTCAAGTAGATGTCAGCAACCGTAGGGGCCCAGCAGGGTCGAAGCCTACTGGGGCCATGGGTGATGCGAAAAAGAACGGCTCTGAAACGAGGGCAAAGAAGGAATAGGAGTGGGTTTTAGTAAGTTAAAGTTTGACATGCCCTGAGCCCCGCCCAAAGGCGGAGATGTCATTGGATGTTTTCCCACCTTAAAAAAAAAAAACAGTCTTTACATAGTTCTTGGTAACCAGTCCACTTCAAACCTCCCAAAACAATAGTTCTTGATCGAATGTTTCTAATGTGTCGCAGTTATAGTTTCCTACCAAGTGGGGGTTGTCCTTGTCTGCACTTGCATAGCGCGTACCGGAATAACCGTCGGCTGGTAGGTACCACATTCCATTAAAGTTTCTAAAGAGCTTCTGCGAGTTGGCTTCGGTCCTCGTACCTCGTAGACCGGGCCAGGATCCCTAAGTTTCGAAAAAAATAAAATAAATAAAAATTAGTAGTTAAGTAAGTGGTAACAAAGTGACAATTTGGAGTGCTATTCTAGTTTTCCTTCTCTTATTTGTCAGCCGACGCGACATAAAGACTAGATTTATTGCCTTTAGTCCAATCGTTATAAGCTAGTTATAATAAAGTTAATCGATAGTCAGAGCTGCTCACTATTGTTTATAACTAAATAGGGACAAGCATTCTGCCTGGGAAGGTATTCACCTTCCATCTGCGTTCTCAAATATTGTTACGTATCTAGAAATAAAAAAAATACAAAATCGGACAAATTGATTTGAATGTATCACCTAACTTACGAATCTACAACGTACAGTTGTAGGTTCCAACCCACCCAGGGGCTTTACTTTTTTTTTTATTTCATTAACCACTGCAATATACACCGGTGAAGGAAAGCATTCTGAGAAATCTGAAAAGTTCTAGAACCAAAAATTTTAAAACCTTAGATATCCACCAACCTGGACTGAACCCACTTGGTGGATGGACTGCGGCTCATTCCTTCTCAGAGAGGAAGCCTGAGTCCCAGTTTATGCTCATAATCAAAACTTTACCACAATCATCATCATCATCCTGCCCTTGTGCCGTTTTATTTGGGGTCCTGTCACTCGTCACGCTATCACTAACTCCCTTTTCTTATCATATCACTTCTCACACAATCCATCCATCTTTTCTTTGGCCTCCCTCTCCCTCTCCATGTAAATAATCAAAACTTTACCAAGTATCAAAAATTAGTGGTAAATAAACCTAGAAATTAGCCCAAGAAGACGAGCCAATTTAAAATAACAAGGAATATTAACTAGATTGTAACTAAGGCTAAATACGTAAAGGAGAAAATTTCTAGATAACACATTACACACTTGCCAGATTTCGCTGAAAAGTGATATCAATACTTAAAACATTGTAGACATAATCGTGATTACTGAACACACTTTTATTAAATATTGTAATTATAATTGGGGAATTTGTTTCGAAAACTGTTCGCCGTGTAGTTACGTTAATTGGCAGATACGTATATAATTTTAAGAATAATCTCGTAAAATACGCGACTAAAGATCGTACCTACACTTATATAACTAATTAAAACTATATATACACTAAAGACAAAAACTATTAGCTAAAATATGGCGTCATAAAATCGAAAAAAAAAGGTATAATTCGTCAGGTCAAGTAGAACTTAGAAGGCATTGTATTAGATTGAAGCACCTCTAATTCATGGTTAAATGATGTTTTGTTTCGTAATTATAGTGGTTGAAGTTCTTTACAATGTTATTTTTTTGATGATTGTCAATTAAAGAAAACTCATGTCTGTTTTTGTAGACATATGATTAGAATCAAACGAAGAGGTTAGAGCACCAGGTGAGATAAAGGTCAAACGCGAGCCTATCAATAATAAAGTAATTTAGGTCTGTAAATTAAGTTCTTTGTATTACAATTTTAATCATTTATCTACATTAATTACATAAACATCAAAACTAATAAATATTCATCATCATCATCATCATTTCAGCCGATAGACGTCCACTGCTGCCTCCCCCAAATGTCGCCACAAAGAACGGTCCTGTGCGTCTCGCATCCATCGGATTCCCGCAACCCTCACCAGGTCATCGGTCCACCTTGTAGGGGGCCTTCCAACACTACGTCTTCTGGTACGCGGTCGCCACTCCAGAACCTTTCGGCCCCAACGGCCATCTGTTCTGCGAGCAATGTGCCCTGCCCATTGCCACTTAAGTTTGGCGATTCTTCGTGCTATGTCGGCAACCTTGGTTCTCCTGCGGATATCTTCATTTCTGATTCGATCACGCAAGGAAACTCCGAGCACAGCCCTTTCCATTGCCCTTTGGGTGACTTTGAGCCTTCTGATGAGGCCCATTGTGAGCGACCACGTTTCGGAACCATATGTCATCACTGGCAACACGCACTGGTCATAGACTTTCGTCTTGAGACACTGTGGTATAAATATTATTATTATGGTAATAAATATTGTATCCTAATAAATATATACAAACTGAAAATAAGATAATAAATAACACACCTATCAATAGGCTACACAAAAATTTGTTCCGTGCGGGAATAGAACCCTTAACACGTACCACCTTTACGCTACGTTATTAACCGACTTCAAAAACAGGAGGAAGTTATCAATTTGGTTGTATTTTTTTTTATGTGTGTTACCTCAGAAATCCGTCGTTTATGGACCGATTAGCAAAAATTTTTTTTCCCCTTGAAGGATATGCTTCCAAATTGATCTCATTTTTTTTCAAAATCCAGTTCTGATGATGGGATCCATGAGGAATCGAGGGAAATCCTCAAATATTATAGGCAACTATATAGTGATTTTGGTAGTTTCATCGAGAACATTTACAGTCAAAAGTAATATTTGATGAAGTGGAACTGATTAAGAAGACCAGAAATGGCCAACGGAACTTCATACTCATATAGATATCACAATTAAGATAGTTAAGTAACTATGTAATACAAATAAATAAATGATTCTGAATGTTCAAAATGGTATCATCGAAGTGACCTGATGATGATGATGGAGCCGGAATATAGGCGCCGGAACTCTGTAATTAATCAATGTATCCTAGCCGTATTTGAGCTTATTAGAATTGTCCTGAAATGCAGTTTGGCTTTAAGATACTATCGAACTGATCTGATGATGGAGCCGGAAGGTGGTAAGTAGACACAGGAACTTCATAATAAAACAATACAACCTAGCCGTGTTTGAGTAATGGGAATTGTTATGAGAAATAGGCACTCTGGTTATAAGTGTCGCAACAAAAAATTGAGAAATAAAAAACATTTTACAAAAATAAAATAGCCCGTCTTCACTAAAAAATAACACTGAAAGGATCAAAATAACTTTAATTTCGGAAGTGGCTGTTAAATGTGAAACAAACAATACCGAGAAACATCGACTTTCAATATAAGTTACTTTGATGCTTTTAGTGTTTTTTTTTAGTAAAGTCGGGTTATTTTTTTTTTGTAACGTTTTTTTATCTTCAGCCTAGGTGGCTGCAAATATTTTTCGAATCATAGGTCTAGTCTACATACGAACTTCCATTTAAATTTTCAGTTACGAATCCAATTCAAAAGCCCGGAACGCTAGCAAACAATTACCCACCTACGAAATTACGTTTAACGTTCCTATTGATTGGGCATAGTGTAAAATATTAGTTTTAGAAACGTGTCAGTTGATCAGAAAATGGATTGTCGCTGCCGTGTGATTGATATGTGGCCCCCGTGATGACACACGATTTATCTTCTGAAATTTTTACAACAAAACCTCACTTGAGGTTAATGCTGCGACGATTACGTGCATATTTTTCGCTTTCGAGCAATTTTATGGTTCAGCTGTGTTTTAACAGATATTTTCATATTTATTTATTCGGTTATTATTTTAACATTACAAGTATGTTTGTTCGGGAGGAATCTTGCAACTCAATTTTGAAGTAGATATCTTCATCCGATAGAGCTGAAAAAGAACACAGGTGGGTTTTAATCAGTAAAAGTCTGACATTCTCGCTCTGCTCAAAGTAGGAGAAGTTACGTGAAGGGTAACTTCTCCCGCTCCCATCCAAAAAGGGTATCAAATATTTAAAAGCACATTCTTCTTAAATAGTTGACACTTCAAGTCGAGTCACAGATTGACACTGAACGACTTATGAGTAAATGTAGGTACTGAGATTCATTAACATTAGAATTTATTTTAAATTCCGTCATGTTTTGAACTCTGCAGATAATTTAAAATATCAAAAAGATTTGGAGCAAGGTAACAAAAATAACCATTGTTTCTCTATAAAGCATAAAAGATTTTTTAAAACAAGAAATTGAAATGCCGCTCAGTGCATGGTAGAAGTGAAGTGAGCAAATATATACGAATAAATTTTGAGACTCAGAAACGGTAACGGTAGGGTTATTCCTCTTGGAGCCATTATCATAATATTAATCAAATAAATACCATTAAAATTGCCCTTAATATTTGCTAGCAGTTCACCACAGACTACCTTTCTTCAAAAATTTAATTAAATTCCATTTAAATTTGTATAGCCCATCCTAAGGTTATTCGGTAGATATCATTATCAGCGGTAAGATCGCACTGTACCCATAGATTTACAAAACGAAACAAGGAAATGATAAAGGTGTGGTTTTAGTCAGTAAAAGTCTGACACGTCAACGAAATCATCAAAGTCATTTTGATGATTTCCCACCTAAAAAAACCCATAGATTTAATTTTCTATAAAACTGTTACTACTTTGGTGTTACCACCGTGTCCTCGTGGGGGCGATCGGCGGCGATCTGGGGCGATCGGCGGCGATCTCTCGCGCCAGGCCTTGGTACAGGCCGTGGTCCGGAGCGAGGAGGAGTGGCAGACGGTCGCCTCTAATATAGATAGAGCAATGGGTGGCTCGCCGTCCGACCGTACGGTAAACAGTCCGGACCGAGCCCAAGTCGTCGACGGCGCGTATTGTTCCACGCGCGCCTCAGGGAGATGTCAGCAAATCGTAGGGGCCCAGCAGGGTCGAAGCCTACTGGGGCCACGGGTAGTGTGAAAGTGAAACCCGGGGCCCTGGGACGAAGGCAAAGAAGGAACAGGAGTGCGTTTTTAGTCAGTAAAAGTCTGACACTATTTCGCGCTCCGCCCAAGAGCGAGATTTGTCATTAGATGATTTTCCCACCTAAAAAAAATTACTTTGGTGTACAATTAAGCTTATTCTATTCTATTCTCGTCATACCAAAATATTAAATTCAATATAATAACCGTAAGTTGATGAACAATGAATTTGATTTGCTCTGAAATCCCTGCAATGCAATCCATCAAAACGCTTTTGGTAATCGGATTGATAAAATCTATCCAATCTATTTTCATTTCATATAAAAAATTAAAAAAAGATCGCTCAACTATTTAATAGATCAGATAGCATTTTTATGATCCTTCATATTATACATCATTCTACAAGGCAAAATTTAGATTAAAAAAATATTTCATTAAAATATTATACAACACACAACACATATTACATAACACACATTACAAAAGTCATCAAAGAAAATATAATAAATTACAATTTTTCTATTGTCAAAAAAATAATTAAAATTAAACTAAAATACACAAAATTATTAAATAAAATATATTTATCTCTATTGACCTGGTAAAGGTTGCGGGAATCCGATGGATGCGAGACACACACGACCGCTCATTGTGGCGGCACTTGGGAGAGGTCAATGTTCCACAGTGGACGTCTTTCGGCTGAAATGATGATGATGATTAAAATATACAATGATTTTTAGGAAAACTGAAAAATTGTTACTAAAATTCGAATGAATATTGCGGTAAGTACCGTGACAATATTTTAGGGCTTGAGTTTGGGTTGCAAGTAGAATAATACAACCGTAAAGTGTCCCCTTACAAACATTCCAAGAATCTCATTTAAAGTTCAGCATACTCCAAAAGTCAGAGTCAAGAGTATTATGTGCACGTTCGCATACTAACTTTTCCTCTTCACATAATGCAAACAGCTTTAGTGCCTACATTAAGGCGTTACTGCCTTAGTATTGCACATTATACACTTAGTTAGGTTGCATTAGGCGCTATTGTTTACATCGCTTTTTGTTCAGCAGCGGTGGAATGTGGGGATTAAGTAACCGATACTCAGGGCTTCTAATGGGTATTACGACGTGTAATGTTCTTGCTTCAAGTCGACATTTGACTGTAAATTTAAAATAGCTTTTATAGAGGTATCAAACTATAGAAACTTTTAGAGGTATGCAGAATAATCCATATACCTCCGTTGAAAAGTAAAGGGAGGATCCTCCATCTGGTCGGAGGATCCTCCCTTTTTGGGTAGTTGAATTTGGGCGGTTTTTAAGTTCTAATCACGTGGATAACTCAATACTGAGATGCAGCATTTTAAATTTTTAGTTCTTATGTGACTTCATAGCTATTGCTACAAACTTATTGTAAAGCTAAATAAACATTTTTTCAGAAGTACGATTTGTTTAGATATTGTTTTACGACAACACTAACAGTAGTTATCTTTTTGGACAACTTTTACAATTAGGATCGACCGTGAAATCACAATAAAAAATACCTCATCAAACTTCGGGCTTACTTCAAAAAATGTACTAAACTGTTTGCTCTTTTTTGCGTCTTCAGGGTTTGAACCATAATCTTCACGCCTAAGCAGTCGCAGGAGATATTCGTGCGTCAAGAGTTGCAAGGCTTTTCCCGGCTACCGAAGGTGCAGACTTCCTGAGGACGAGTAATGGGAAGCTCGCCGTCCGGGCGTCCAGTTATCTGGTAAGAACCAAGCTTGAGTCGACGTCGCATAGTTATTATATGCGTGCCTCAAAGAGATGTCAACATAACGGACAGGGTCCGCTAGGGTTGATACCTGCCAAAGCTGAGATGGTTCGAAAAGGTTACCGCGGCCATGGAACGTAAAGGTCAACTGAAGGAACACAGGTAGGTTTCAATCAGCTCTCCCTCGCCCCATCCATAGCTGGAAGAGTTATTCGAAGTTTCTCACTTAAAACAAAAGGCTTACAACTTTTACTAAGGCAGCACATTAGTAAAAGTTGTTCAGATTAAATGAATACTTATTCAAAACTTAAAATTATTTATTTTACATAGGCCTATGTGGGCACTATAAAACGTCAGAAGCTAGCTCACAGTTCCAATTGGTCTTTTCCTATGGAGAAGAAAAGGCAAGAAACTCCATGGTTACTCTTTTAAAAAAATGATTGTTTCTACTATATTTCCATATCACAATATTAATAGAATCACTGGAACCACTGGAATGGCGACCACGTACCTAAAGACGTGGCGTTGGAAGGCCTCCTACAAGGTGGACCGATGACTTGGTAACGGTTGTGGGAGTCCGATGGATGCAAGACGCACATTACCCTTCATTGTGGCGACACTTGGGGGAGGCCAATGTCCAGCAGTGTACGTCTTTCGGCTGAAATGATGATGATGATGATGATATTAATAAATATAAGAGGACAATGTAGACCGGTCAGCTTATTGCCAATATTTTCATTTATTGTTGTATTATCGTCTTCACGTTGTACCTGTATATTATAAAAAGGTAAAATATATTGTTTGTTAATATATTTTTTGTAAAAGGGAATCTCAGGAAGTCATTCTTCACTGCTTCTTATCCCGTAAAATTCTATGGTTTTTGTGGGGTTGGGTAAAGTAGCGGGAAAAGCTTTTCACATAAAGTCCAAACAAGCGAAATACTATACGACCACTCTACGTTTTTGCGGATTCATACCATTGAGCACAGATTTTCTTAGAAGGTTTCTACTCATCGAAATTATATGGTATCTGAAATAAGCTTGAAAAGAAGGCCAAAGGGCAATCTTTCGAATAAGAACTCATATGACATTGGACTTGAACAAAAATGAGGATATGCATATTCACAAAGTTCTTTTTTTAGAAGAAAGTCGTAGGTATACGTAATTGATATTGCTTGCCCTTTGAAATGCATAGTTTCTACATTGGAACTCATAATATGAAAAAAATGTTTTTTATTAGCTTTCATGGTTATAAGAACTGCGATATTACAAAAAATACAAAACACAAAGAATCCAATAAATACTTAATTTCGGAAAAAGAATAACTTACTTACCTACCTTTAATATAAAGTTTATTTGAACTTATAATTCCAAGTCAATCCAAAGATATAACACTTCAAAGCAACCCGTTTTAAAAGACGGCAATTTCATAGTTAAAGACCTAATATTAAACAGCCATTATTTATTAGTATTTACCGCAGACTAACGCCCTTAATTTACCCTATACATATTTCAGAATGACTAGGCAGTGTCTAGGCCCAAACCAATTCAAGTCTAGACGATTCTGTCCACACATCAATCTAAATTACTTAGTTACCTGGAGCTGACACTGTGTTTACTGTGTGAGGTTTCTAGTCTTCTATCAAAGTATTTGTTAAAGCCACAACATGTTTGTTTTGTAAAACAAATTGTATGTTTTGTAAAACAATGTTAACAATTATTTATTTTAGTCAATTTCGTATTTAATCAAGTTTATTTTATGAATAATTTTTGGGATCTTCTCGTGTTTTAATCAAACTCACTATAATTTGGTTGAGGAATAATGATATTGTGTCTTTAGCTCACCAGCTTTTAGACTAAAAGTGAAGAATGTACAAATAACTAATAGGTTAATCATTGTACCTATCTAGGGCTGCGGAATCGTTCGAATGAGAAACTGTATCAGACGAAAGTTCGATCGCGTATAGAGTAGGTACTGCCCCTCTAGCTAAGTTACGACCGTTTCGTTTCGATTCTCTTGCGTCGAACGCCTCGAATAGGCCACGCCTGCGATTCCTTTGTTCTGACCACGTGACAGAGCGTTGAGATGATGTCAGAATAAAGGAATCGGAAGCGTGGCCTACTCGAGGCGTTCGACGCAAGAGGATCGAAACGAAACGGTCGTAACTTGGCAAGGGGGGCTGCTCTCATTTTTGGGACGGATCTACCACAGATACCATGATGCGCTTGGCCAATGTTCCTCTCATTTCGCTTCTCTTATCGACTCTCTTCTCTTTCTTCTCTCTCTTCAAAGTTTTGAGGAGTTGCTAGCCTGTCGGTTTTGTACCGGTTGCATTTCGGGGAGTGTGCTTCAAATTTGCATAACTTAATTCCACCAAACCCGTTGCACCATGGGGCCACCAGTATCGCGATGCGCCATCGGTACATGGTGGACATCCCGGCCATACGCACAAATTGTTTTGGGAACACATTCAGTGTGCGTAGGTACAGCTAAGGAGTGGAATTCAGAGTCTTTGTTTCCTGATAGCCGAGTACAACCTGGGGATCTGTAAGTCACAGAGAGAATAGGTTACTTCTAAGCAAGCGTGCTCCATCGTCGACCACATCGCCGGTTTCTAAAAGGTGAGATAGTGGTAAAGCACGAACTTATTAACAGTAAAAAAAAAAATGCGGCCCTGGATCACAAAGGGTGACGGAGCAAGGGTGGGTTTTAGTTAGTAAAAACCTGACACTCTCTTTTGTTTCTTGGAGAATTTAAGTCATGTACCTAACTTCTCCTGTTACGATAACAAAAAAAAACCGGGCAAGTGCGAGTTGGACTCGCGCACTGAGGGTTCCGTACAAACTTACCTATGAAAACAGTTAAATTTCCGAATTGATTTACGAGGATTTTTCCGATTCGCAAATTTATTTTTTTGTTACGTTCTATTTTCAGATTTATTTCTATATCTGTGCTATAAGACCTTGCTTTATGCCAAATTTCAGGATTCTAGGTTAATGACATGAAACTCAGAAGTTTGATTTTTTCACAGCTTCAAGGGACCGCAGACCTGAGTAAATGGTTTTAATTTAACTCGATACTTCCACGCGTTCCCGAAATAAAGGGTCTTGACAGACAGACAGACAGACGGACAGACGGACAACAAAGTGATCGTATAAGAGTTCCATTTTTCCTTTTGAGGTGGGGAACCCTAAAAAACCATACTTCACTCCTCAGTATAATATTTTACCTTATCTGGATTATAGTAACACTAGCTGCTACCAGCGCCTTCGCCTGCTTTATTATAGAAAATAATCTTAAGAGAACATACTCCCGGAATAAAATTCCTATGTGCTATTCTAATCTTATCTATTCAGACGTTCGAGTGTGAAGAAGTGACAAACACACACACACTCACACAAACTCTCACCTTTATTACTGTGATTTAAAGATCTGTCATATTATGCGTCATGCATAGTTTCCAATATTTTAATTTTCATCTAACTATGGAGCTATTTAAGCTGTGGTATAAGAAAATGAGGTATCTTATCTATTCAGACGTTCGAGTGTGAAGAAGTGACAAACACACACACACTTACACAAACTCTCACCTTTATTACTGTGATTTAAAGATCTGTCATATTATGCGTCATGCATAGTTTCCAATATTTTAATTTTCATCTAAATAAGGAGCTATTTAAGCTGTGGTATAAGAATATGTATTACTTTATAATGTGTGTTTTATCAAATTTGTAATTGGTTGAAGATGTTGTTTCGTACAGGTACTCGTCTTCTTCTTTCTTGCCTTATCCCTTCATTCCGGGTCACCTCTCCTCGTCGATAGTCTATCCTGGGTTGTCTGTGCGTCCAGCTGAGCTCCTCCCAGGTCTTTGGATGCGATTGTCTACCCCGTAGCTAGAGGGCTCCCTCTTCGTGCGGAAGTGACGCCCGGGTACCACCACTGTGTGGACCACCCGGAGAACACGGTGGAGCACACGGTAGAGTTGTGCCCCGCTTGCACCGCCATATCCTCGTGGGGAAGATCGGCGGCAACGATCTCTGGCGCCGGGCCTTGGTACAGGCCATGGTCCGAAGCGAGGAGGAGTGGCAGGCGGTCGCCTCCTTCTGCGAAGCAGTAATGCTAGCAAAGGAGGAGGCAGCACGTGCACGCGCAAGGGCGTGGCCTTCACGCCCCTGCCGCCGGGATACTGATCCCGATTCGCGGCCACCGTAGGTGCGGGCTTACGGACGGCGAGCAATGGGTAGCTCACCGTCCGACCTTCCGATAACCGTCCGGACCGAGCCCAAGTCGTGGACGGAGCGTACTATTCCACACGCGCCTCAAGGAGATGTCAGCAAACCGTAGGGGCCCATCAGGGTCCAGGGTCGAAGCCGACTGGGGCCAAGGGTCTGCTTCTGAAAGGAAGACTCGGCCCTGGTATGAAAGGCAACGAATTAACAGGAGTAGGTTTTTAGTCAATAAAAGTCTGACATGCCCTCTCGCTCCGCCCAAAGGCGGGGGATGTCATTGGATGATTTTTCCAACTAAAAAAAAGAGGGCGCCCTCTGCCTTTTCTCCTTTCCGGGATCGCTAAGGCCTTCTTTACTGGGTACTCTTCGTCCCTTCTCATGACATGTCCGAACCAGCGCATACGTCTCTCTGACATCTTATCTGCTATGGGTGCAACTTTGAAGGAGCCTCTAATGTAGACTGTGTGTATTGGTACTCATCTATAACCCTTAAATTCAATAAATTAACTAACCTAACAACACAGACAGTGTGAAAATAATTACCTATTAAAACGAAATATGTACACCATTTATGGAATCAATCATAAAAGAAAAATACGTACTATTGTCACGAATAAAGGTTTATCTAATAGCAATTTTATTTCTTTTATATTTTTATTTTGTTGTATTTATTCAATTTAGTGAATAAATAACAATGACAGGCGACTATGATAGATAGATGTGAATATTTAATAAATTCGTAAAAGGTAAAATATTTTCTTTTTTTGGGACTAACATTTTATTAAGTTTTAATAATACTTATAATAATATAAATAATAATACATCAACAAGACTATAGGTGTCAAAAAAGTTTTCTAAAAATAAGACAATAGGCCTGAAAAATTGAAAATATATACTGTGTTAGTACACAGTATATATTTTAATTTTTTTAGGCCGGTGAAATATTTCTTTTGAGCAGGTCTCAAATCCGACCAGTATCTTCAATGCCAATCACTAACCTACAGGGCCAACCATACCGCCAATTGGTGTAGACATATCCATTATCAGCATAATAAGATAATAGTAAAATCAGCCTTTTAATGTTCCCACTGCTGGGACTCAGGCCTCCTCTCTAGGAGAGGAAATGGGTCGTAATCCACCACGCTGGCCAAGTGCGGATGGCTGTATACTTTATATCACACGCCTTCCGAATTTTGGTTCCAGGACATGCCGGTTTCCTCACGATGTTTTCCTTTACCGTTTTGATAGCAGAGGTGATGAAATTAATTACACAAAATAATGCGACTGGCCGTGTTTGAACCCAGGGCCTACAACTCATAAACTGGGGCCGTTGCCACTAGGCCACCATTGCTTTTTCTTATCAGAGTACTATCTAATCAATACTTAGTTCACAAAGGTTGGCGGCAATGAAAATAACTTGAAGGGCATCGCACCAAGTAAGCTAATTCCTAATATTGAGCTCGCGTGACCAAAGGACGACGTCACGTGTTATTTAATAACCAACTCGGTATTTAGGAAACAATGAATTACCTACTTATGTTTATATAACGACTCCCTGTAAAATTATTTCGTAATTATTATGTCCTTGCCCGTATTACGTGTTTTGTTGAGTTATAATCATGGAACAATCAAATTATTAGTAAATTGATCAATCCGTCATTTTACGGTATAATTTCGGCTAATATGGGTTACCTTATTACCAGAAATTATACTTAATATATAATTATTCATAATATTTATAATAAACTATGTTAATGGTTTATTATAAATATTAAGTATAAAATTGAACCCAACGCTACCTTTGAGTGGTAATTGAAAAATTGCCAATTACCGGCAGGACCGATCCTTTCCGTCAAAGTTTTTTATTACCTTAATTAAGACTGAGAGCTACCCAATATTAAAGTAGGTACTTCGCAGACTATTACCGGTAATAAACCGAAGTTTACAAAGTTTCCCGAACGCAAAAACACTAATTACTAGTTACTGACGTCGCTACAATATTAACTTTTTATTCACTCAATTGAATAAAAGTAAATATAAGTTCATTTGGCTTTATATACAATCAAAAGGTTTTATAAATGTATAATCCTCTATCACTCAAGAACTTGATTTCTTATTATTATAACAAAATAATAAAATATACGTAAATGATATTTATTTTGAAAATAGGTTTAAAAAACACTTTTATATATCAATTTTTTTTTTCGTCATTTTGAACTAGATGAGGTCGGTGTTTCCTAGCTGAATACCCTGAGAAGAAACACCGAAACAAACTCAGGGGTCAAAGTCTCTTTTTAAGTCCATACAGTTAATATGTAATGGTCAAATCACACGAGAACCATGCAGATTTGTCTGAGATGGTCTTTTGAAGAAAGAACCATACAGATTAATAATTTAAAATTGTTCATGTAATGAAATATTTTCAAAGATAATTAAAAAAAAAAACAGGAGTGTTGTCTACGTCAATACTTTAAATTGATACAGAATCCTTAGCTTTATGAAAAATAAATAGTTCTGAAACCTTAAAAGCATTTTAAAAAAAAACTTTTTTTAAATTATTTTTCAGATCGGAACATACACGCACTTTTTCAAATTACCAACAGTTGAAAATTAAACTTCGCCGGTTAGCGACAGGTAACTCCAGTTAGTTCGATTTTTTAGCACTAGTTCATTACTTCGGTTTGTAAATCAAGAAGTACAGTGCTTTAAAACGTTTAAAAATGAATTATATAAAATTGGCGAAACATCGTACGGTATTTTGCTTAGAGTCGGCATCATGTTATAGAGAGATACTACTAACTTTTGCCAGCAACTTCACCCGTGTGAAAGTAGAAAATTATCCCAAGGGAACATGCTCCCAATTTATAAACCATCCTATAATCCTATTCCAGAATATTATAATAATAATAATAAATTCATTTATTCCGGAAGTCAGTCCAAATGCATATAATTAAAATTGAAATTACAATATTACATGAAAATTAATTATTTGACTAAAATAACACACAATACAAAAGTTATCAATTTAAACATTATAAATTACAATTAGAAAATAAAAATAAATTGAACTACACAAAATTTTATGTTGTGGTAACAATATAAAAGTCATTCACTAATAGAACTTAAAACGTACCTTGTTTATACCAAACGACATATCCAATTGGTCTAGATCCAACTACGACCAATAAATATATAGAAACGCACAAACCACACAATATTTCACCCAAGGAATCCATAATGTTATTTTCCACTTGTTACGTGGTATCCGGTCTTAACCCAATAATGTACAAACACTGTCCCACTGGGCCATTAAGTCAGATTTATGTCCCTAACTTAGGGACAGTCTAGTGAGGACAGCTACGACGGGTTAACTCAACTGGGTTATCATAACCCTGTTTATGGCGGATTAATGGCTTATTAACTATGTTTGAATTTGACAAGGAACTATTGTTTCGATTTGAATGTCGTTTGTCTTATTAGTGACGAGTACAGGTGAATTGTATGACCAAATTCGGCATGTATGAAATGTTTGAAAAAGACCTTTCAATATCTATGTTCTTCGTTTTTTAACGCTTTGTCCTTCTTATTATTCTGATTTTATTGGTTTAACAAACTACTTAGCAAATTTACATATTAACTATAAATAATTTCTTATTAAAACTAACTATATGTATACTGACTGGCCTGTTGGTCTAGTAGTTACTGACCCTGACTGCTATGTCTGAGGCCGTGGGTTCGATTCCCACCCAGGACAAATGTTTGTGCGATGAGCACGATCATTTTTTCTGTGTCTGGGTGTAATTTATCCATAATATGTATTTATTTAGAAATATATAAGTTTGTTTATCAGTTTTCTAGTACTCATAACTCAAGCTCTGCTTAGCTTGGGACTAGGCGGCGTTGTGTGATAGTTGGGAACTATTACATTATATTATATACTATTATTCTGATGCTGTCCATTTTTTTTTTCATGTACAGTCCGTGAAATGCGCTTCCTCTCGATATCAAGACGGCTACCAGTCAGTATGCATTTAAGAAGAAATTATAGAATTCTTTTCTACACAAATAGCGATTATGACTCTGCTATTGTTCTGCCAGTTTTCTTTGTATAAATAAAATAAAATATATATTAGATATGTATGTTTATTAGTACGAGTAGGTGTGCATTTAACTCCGGCCAGATATTCAAGGGACTATACGCCTTAAGTCCGTTTTGTACCTTTTATGTTATACAAGAAACCCGTCCCAGCTTCGCACAGGTGTTAGAAATCATTGACATTTTTAATTCTCAACTTATAATCTGAGTTTTTAGCTACTAACATGCATATTATGGAGCAGTGGTGGCCGAGTGGTAACGGCTCCGACTTACGAGTTGTAGGTCGCGGGTTCAAACCCAGCCAGGCGCATTACTTTGTGTAATTTATTTCATCACCACTGCTCTCAAAACGTTGTAGGAAAACATCGTGAGGAAACCGGCATGTCCTAGAACCAAAAATTTGAAGACATGTGACATCTACCAACCCGCACTGGGCCCGCGTGGTGGATTACGGCCCATTCCCTCTCCTAGAGAGGAGGCCTGAGTCCCAGCAGTGGGAACATTATAAGGCCGACTATGGGTTACCTATCATAAGTTCGAAAAATATTTGACCGAATTTCATTTCACCTAAAACTTTTCAACTATTTTCGTTTCGTTTTTTTTTATTTCATCGAAGTCACGTCTGCCACTGTATCAGTTGACCTATTATCAATTCGATTTTTTTCGTTACTCCGACGTTTCATTTGGCCGAAAAACTTTTCACCGATGTTACACTTAGCCGAAATAACATTTGTTCGAAGTATTATGTTTCCGAACATTCATTAAACCACTGTTTTAATTACCATATTTTCAATTGTTCTAACGCCTACAAATGTAATTATTACACTGGCATGATTGAGGCAACAGAAGCTAATTTTAGATTAGTTTAACCTAATATTTTGTTTAATTATTTAAACGTAATGGCACTTAATAATATAGATGATTATGAACAAAAGTGGTTTTAATTGGTCCCAGTAAGAAGAAGCAAACAAGAATGCTTGCTTTAATCATGCAACATGCAAGCAGGCATATAGCATGCAAGTAGGCATGCAGCATGCAAGTAGGCATGCAGCATGCAAGCAGCAAGCAGTCAGTCATTCAGCATTCAAGCATGCATGCAGCATGGAAGCAGGCATGCAACATGCAGCAGGTATGTAGCATGCAAGCAAGCATGCAGTATACAAGCAGGCATGCAGTATGCAAGAAGACATGCAGCATGGAAGCAGGCATGCAACATGAAGCAGGCATGCAGCATGCAAGCAGGCAGCACAACATGTTGACTTTTTATGACACTAATTTAATTTAATTGAAAATGGTACCAAGTAACCGTCTATTATTTGTGACCAAAATTCCGTAAAATGTTGTTACGGTGTTTTTTTTTTTTTTAGGTGGGAAAATCATCTTATGACAAATCCCGCTCTTGGGCGGAGCGGAAAATAGTGTCAGACTTTTACTGACTAAAAACCCACTCCTGTTCCTTCCTTGCCTTCGTCCCAGGGCCCCGGGTTTCACTTTCACACTACCCGTGGCCCCAGTAGGCTTCGACCCTGTTGGGCCCCTACGATTTGCTGACATCTCCCTGAGGCGCGCGTGGAACAATACGCGCCGTCGACGACTTGGGCTCGGTCCGGACGGTTACCGGACGATCGGACGGCGAGCCACCCATTGCTCGTCGTCCGCAAGCCCTCGCCTACGGTGGCCGGAAATCGGGATCGGAATCCCGGCGGCGGTTGGGGCGTGAGGACCGTTGCCTCACGCGATCGGCCGCCTCCTTTGCTAGCATTACTGCTTCGCAGAAGGAGGCGACCGCCTGCCACTCCTCCTCGCTCCGGACCATGGCCTGTACCAAGGCCCGGTGCGAGAGATCGCCGCCGCCGATCGCCCCCACGAGGACACGGCGTTGCTCTGCCCAAGCGGGGCACACCTCCACCGTGTGCTCCACCGTGTCCTCCGGGCGGTCCGCACAGTGGCGACACCCGGGCGTCTCTTCCGCACGAATCCGGTGCAGGAACTTCCCGAACTTACCGTGTTCGGTGAGAACCTGCGTCATGCGGAAGGTGAGGACGCCGTGAGGTCTTTCCAACCACGCCTCAAAGAGGGGACTTACCGCCATAATTGTGGCGTGCCCAGCACTGGGTCGCGACAGTCGTTGTCGCCATTTCTCCATGAGAACCCGCCAGAGCTCTGTCCGCCATGCTGCGACTTGTCGCGGCAGCGGAGTTTCGCCCCGGCGTTGCATCTCCATGCGCAGATCGTGCATGTTGTTTCGGTGTTGTGAAAATATGGCAAATAAATCATTTGGCAAATGAAAAAAGTTCAAAAGAGGCTTCGGTCAATAGCAAAAAGTTATTTTGTAAATCGGCGAAATATAGTTCGGTAAAATAACACTTATGACGCATGATACTTCGATGATCTAAAAATATGTCAAATAATGCATATAGCAAAAAAGACATCGGTCAATAGTTTCCGGTAAAATGAAATTCGAACAAAAAACTTTCGGAAAAGTGATCGGTTCCCCCGACTATGCTATGCTATGCATATTATACAGTCAAACTTATGAAACATTCTATCTATTAGTGAAAACTGCATGAAAATCCGTTCAGTAGTTTTTAAGTGCATAGCGTTTTACAGTCAGACAGACGCAGTGGGGGACTCTGATTTATAAAATTTAAGACTGAAGTTAGTAATAAATAAATACTATAAACCTTGGTTGCAGAAATACAGGTATTAATTTGTCATCATTTAGACTTAAACCACGGACGAAACATCGCTGACAATTATATTTCCGGACATAATGATGATCTAAATATGATTAAGAAGTTGTTTCATTGTAAAGTTATCTCTTTATTAACCTCGAGATGAAAGCAGCGAAGTCCTAAATATTATTAAACATCAAATGAATTATTTAGCACTTTCAAATTATCTGGCGGAGAGAATATCATGGACAAAAGACGGCATAACGAGAATGAAGTAGCTTAATACAATAAAGGCATTCGAAATTTTGTGCTAAGCTTTTCTCCCGGTGCCAAATGTTTCCAACTCGACTTACGAGTTAAATTGCTGGGATTCGTCTTAATTCTTCGGCTATTATGACTCTCATGACGTGTACACGGCAGGTGCTTCTGAGATAATTTTGCTGTTAGTTTAGTTCATGATCTGGGGGCATGGCAATACCCCGCCAAGTCGAGCAAAAAGACACAGCAATACCATGCTTTTCTCGATGGCTTTGAGAAAAGGATGACAAGACATTTTCGACCTCGAAACCTAGAAGCCAATTTTTATTGTAGATAGGCTCGCGTTTGATCACTATCGCACCTGATACTAAGCGATAATGTGGTCGTCGATGGTCATGGGTCAAAAGGAGATAACTAGATATATTCCTGAATGACGGGCCTTGTAGTTTCATAACTATTCAAATTCAAAATAAATTTTGACTTATTGGCAATCACGTTATACTAATCTAATGCTTAATATTGCACCTACCACCAGTTGTCTCTGCATCACCCAAAGGTTGACTGGTAGAAAATGCCTTAAGGCATTAAGTCCGCCTCTGTACTTTTGTGTGCATAAAGAATAAATAAATAAATAAATTATACAAAGACAAACGCGTGTTTAACAGGGAATATTTTTTTTATGATATTAGCTAGTGCTTGACCGTGATCCCACCTGATAGTAAACAGTGATGCAATCATTGATGGTGAAGCGCAATAGTTTACATTACCATTGCGTATTTTTCGACATCCGTTATAAACAGGGATAGGTCACTACTCATGTGCATAAGTCTACTATGTTAACATCGTCATTGTCATATCGATTTTTCAACTGCGTGATTGCCAATGCACAAATTACCTTTGTTAATTTAAATATAGGTATATGTTGAGACTTGAGAGACAGTAAAAAGTATCCAGAAAACTCAACGTAGCTCGACATAAGATCACAAAAATTTTGACTGTGAAAGTATACGAGACTTGGCTGCATTTTTAACATACAATGTTCTTGATGGGTCTCCTGCTGTCGAGTAATTAACTAGCTACAACCTACTCGCGAACTTACCTCATTTTTTACCGTGAAACTCTCAGAGCACTTAATAAACGCAAGTAGGCGAGGCTTTTATCTATGACACAAGAAAGTAGAAAGAGTTACTTTGTACTTAATATATGAAGCCATATTCAGCCGTACTTTATGTCTAGTTTATCGCATCGTGAGCCTACTGTTTAAAGTTCTTTAAAGCCATTTCATGTCACATCTGACGGGTTAATAGTTGAAATTACGGTTAATGACGCAGTGACTTCTATACCTGCGCGCCTACGTCCAGCGACTTAACGAATCATAATAATCGTTTTAATATCCAAACTAGATTTTACAGAGCATAAAACTTGGACGGAGCAATAAAAGAATTTTTCATCGTAAAAAAACGAAAGGTAAGTACCATCATTAATACAAACTTTGTATTTCCATGATTTGTACCTCTTGCTTTGTTGTATTGTAATTTTTACGGTCGGGGATGGCTGCGCTCGCGTGGCTACACTGCGTAATCGTATTTTATATCAACAATGGCCCTTATCTGTAAAAACGTATTTGAAATTCATGGGTCTGCGTCGTTGAAAAATTGTCTACAGTATTTTTATGTTTAAGGCCCTTGCGGTGATGATAAAAAGTCGGGGTTACCTGTTCAGACGCACGGCAGGTTGACGTTTACGTAATTTATATTTGTAATTTATGAATGACCTTTAACAGTCTTTATGGTGGTCAGAAATACTTTGTTAGTAACGTTTTAAGACGTGGTAGAAATGTTGGTTTCTCGCTTCAGAACTAACAAGACAGGATGAAGTTTTAAACGTTTTCTTTCTCGCCTTTTACGATATTGGTTTGGAGTGAAATATCGGCGTCCTTAACTTATTTATCTCTGGCAGCCAGCCTAAGACGTGCGTGCAATGCTAAGTTCGCGAAATATCTTTTGAATGTAAAATGAGCTAATTTAAAGAATTTTCACAGAGCGTTTGAGATGATCAGGTGTAATTTAATAAACAGGTATCTAGTTAGGTAGATTCTCGGTATTGATCAAAGTTGGGCAGCGCGCCGTCTTAAATAAAATATGAAAAGTGAAAATGTTTGCTGTAAGTTACCTGATTTTACTTAAGATACTGAAATTGAATTATGATTAACACAGTTATTTGTACTTATAATACTGCCACCTCGCTATTTATGTTTTGTTTACTTTACTAGGTACGTCTAGGTACGTACCTTCAAAGTAATTATTTAGCTTTGCTTTCGTGTTACTGTTTTTCGTGACATGAAGTAATGTAAACATAGTTTTCTTTTTCATTTATACTTCTAACAAGAGTGTCATTCTGAACTTCGACAGTTACTTATTTCGACACAGTCGCAATTTCGAAAATCAATAGTTCGACTACTCATTGCTTCGACAAAACATAATATATTCGACAAGCACTAGTCCGACAGAACATACTTCGACAATACACACCTTCGAAGAACACTAAAACGACAGAACCCTTCTTCGATATGCACTTGTGCGGCGGATCTCTATTTTGACGTTTTTTTTCACTTGACCTGGCCTCCATCTCTTTAACCCGTTCATATAATAGTCGGCGTTTTTATCTGCAAAATAATAATTGTTCACGAGGGTGATTGCCTCCCGTTTGACGAGAATCTCTATCCTCCGAGAGTATTTATTAGATGAGGGAAAAAAAATAAGACGCTTGGGGCTAGCTGGTGAGCAAGGGAATGGTCAAGCAGTTCAAACCGTAATTCGTAGATTTTCGCCGTGGCAACCGCTCCGGTGCGTTTTCTTGGTGAAACATAATTTTCTTTTTCTGCATCTCACATCGACTCGCTCAAACGACTGTCAAATATCAACAGCGCGTTAAAAATAGCTGAAACTTTCTTCAATAACTTCATTCACTAGCTTTTATTGACGAGTGCTGCTATCTTTACATTTCGGTCGGAAACTTTTCAAACAGTCAATTTTGAACCACTTGCCTGCATCTGAGATAATAGCAATTTTTTTTTTTTTGTAAATGGGTTTAAAAAAAACACTTTTACACGTCAATTTTTTTTTTCGTCATTTTAAACTAGATGAGGCCGGTGTTTCCTAGCTGACTACCCTGAGAAGAAACACCGAAACAAACTCAGGGGTCTCTTTTAAAGTCCATACAGTAAATATGTAATGGTCAAATCATATGATAATCATGCAGATTGGTCTGAGATGGTCTTTTGAAGAGAGAACCATACAGATTTGAGTGGCCCTATCCAGTCAGTGCAAGCATTTGTCAGTATTCGTAAAGCTCAACTCAGGACTACTAAGGAGCTCAACGACTTGACGAACAATACCAAGGAAAGGACATTTGGGTAGGCCGCAGAAAATACTCGAATTGCCAGACATACGTTAAAATTACTGAAAAGGAAAAAAAAGCAATCAACATAGTCCTCACTTTCATAATAATGAAAGGAAAAATATAGTTTACAAAATGTAATACTGTAATACGTAAAGTAAACATTGACGTCAAAAATTAATAGAAAAAAAAATGTCAAATTGCAAAATAAAAATAATCTACAATATCAAATTGTAAATAATAATAATAAAAAGCACAATTGAAAACAAAAACAAAAGACAAAAAAAAATAAGACAACAGTTGTAGTGCGTACTGGATCAGGTCAATCCCAAGCCTTTTCGTCCTTAACATAGTCCTTTACAGTGTAAAAAACCTTTTGGCAAAGTTTTCACTTTACAAATAATTTGAATTTACTAAGGCTTAGTTTTTGATTATGACTAGGAAGTTTATTATAGAAGTGTATACATTGGCATCTAAATGAGCCCCCTATTTTTTTCAGCCTGGTTGTAGGAACCACAAATTTATGTTGGTTCCTAGTATTAAAATTATGTACATCACTGTATTTTTTAAACGTTTATATTTTTATGTGCTGCATACAAAATATTCTCGAAAATATACTGTGAAGGTACAGTCATTATATTGATTTCTTTAAATTTATCTCTGAGGAAGTATCTGGGACTTAATTTATAAATCGAACGAATAGCCCTTTTTTGCAAAACAAAAATTGTCTGGATATCGGCGGCATTTCCCCACAGTAGAATACCGTACGACATGACACTATGGAAATATATTTCCCCTCAAGTAATTTGTGTAAGACGCCACCATTATTTTATGGCTCTTAGTAGTTGCCCATTGCGTCCCAAGGTCACAGTGAGTATATTGAACGATCTGGCAGCCCTTTAGTTACAATGTATGAAGTATGTGTCAGTCCAGTAGGTTCCCCACCTACTCTGATTGGCAGAGTTAATTGATTTACGTTCTAAATTACAGCACTATACGGTAACCTGCCTAATAACACGATTAACTGTGGTACGTACAAACTTTGTTACCGATAATTAAGCATTTATTCAACAATGTCTTAACAATGGGCCATTTATCTGAGTACACTAGTCATTATATTTAATTACAAATAGGTAGTTAGAAGTTGTAACTATTTAGCATACTAACTTTACTTGAAGTAAACGGTGAAGGAATAATTTCATAAAATTTTCTTAAACTTCTCCTTTTAATAGGTATTTACCTATGAAACTGCTGTTTTTTAAAACGGGTTGCTTTGCTTTATAAGTACTGTAATATTACAAAAAATACAATACACAAAGAAACCAATAAATACCTAATTTCGAAAAAAAAATACGTGCCTTTAATATAAAGTTTATTTGAACTTATAATTCCAAGTCAATCCAAAGATATAACACTACAAAGCAACCCGTTTTAAAAAACGGCAATTTCATCAATTTCGCAGTGGTTGAGTGATCGGCTGCTGCGTTTTGTGCCGCGGCTTCGATTCCGGCACTGAACAAATATTTGTATGGCCTACAGATAGTTGGTCCGGATCTAAATGTCTTGTATATATTTATCTATTTTATTCAATTCTATTAGCACACAATACCGTGCCGACGTCTTTATGTCGATACCGTTACTGGCCCACGCTGAAAACCAGCGCCGTAGACTCATCGCATTTTGCGTGTGGTCATTATGCTGAGCGTTCGGCCGTTTTGCGCGGATGTGGCGCATATTTCTTTCACATAATATACTTATAATTTGTTAGTTCTAAATTTGCACCTTGTTCCGCCAAATAAAATGTTTTTCTTTCTTTCTTCTTTCTTCTTGTATATGTGAGTTTACAGGTTTGCGAACGCACCGATTGTACAATAAGTAATTTCTAGTGAGGGGTAACGTTTAAAATAAAATGCCTGCCATGCTTATAGATATACCCCAGTTTCTCAACCCAGGGATAATCTATGTTCATCTCCGGCCGACTAAAATCACACGGTCAAAACCTTTCTATGTAAAGAAAATGATTCAAACTCCACAACTTCTGACTTTTTGTTCATGTTTATCAAAGTTAAAAAAAAACCTGGGCAAGTGCGAGTTGGACTCACGCACTGGGGGTTCCGTACAAACTTACCTATGTCAATAGTTCAATTCCCGAATGGAGTCTCGAAGATTTTTCCGGATCTCGAAAAAAGTTTTTTTGTGACGTAATAACAAATTTCCTGTTTTTAGATTTATTATTATACCTGTGCTATAAGACTTGCTTTGTGCTAAATTACAGGATTCTGGGGCAACGGGAAGTACCCTATGAATTTTGCATGATTCCCTTGAGTGTCGAAATATACGTTTTTTTGCGACATAAACGGCCGTATCTTTTTTCCGTTAATTAGAATTTTGATTTTTTCACGGCTTCAAGCACGGGGACCGCTAACATGAGTATGCTTCTTTTTTATTATTATTGTTATGTTCGCGTTTGACCACTGCCTCACCTGATGGTAAGCGATGATGTGGCCGCCAATGGAGAACGCTAGCCCAGAAGTAACCTATTCACTCTTGACTTAAAGAGTCCAGAGAGAAAAGAGAGTAATTGCAGGAAATTCCACTCCTTAGCTGTACGCATAATGAATGATATAGTTTTAATTTCAACTCGATACTTCCACGCGTTCCCGACATAAAGGGTCTAGACAGACAGACAGACGGACAACAAAATGATCCTATAAGGGTACCGTTTTTTTGTTTTGAGGTTCGGGACCTTAAAAATCTCTAATAACCACAAAATATGAAAAAAATCGCATGTCCATCAATCAAACTTTACGATACAATTGAACGTTAAATATTGCCTCACGGATTCATCATAATTAAAACCAGACACACAAATAACCATAACATAAATGTTGATTATTCAAATTGAAGTGAAATCCCACAAAAACCCCTCACAAATACCATTTTAGCTTTTAAAATGGTACAATATCAAAATGCACAGTCTCGCCAAATATATTAAGTGAAAAAATTCCTGAAAAGCGAATTTAACTTCTCGAAATGAACTACGAATTCAAAAAGGAATTAATTAAGCTGATGTGTTTAAAACTCTGCACACGAGAGTTATAAATTTAGTGAGTGAGGAACGACTTGGCTATGTATTTATGTACTTGCAAGAATTTACTGGAACCACTTTAGTCCACACGTGAGCTTCGTATGTTAAATTAACCTTCCTAGAAATAGAGGCAGTTTTGATATGAATATGTATTGTTTAGATTCATTTGAGTGGCATTTTCTGTAACTGGTAATTTGTGTGGTGGAGCATTTACAGGTACTGATCTGAAGTATATATAGGTACTTGACAATTTCTATTATTTTGTCTAGTCAGGTGTTTGTAGGGGCCCAGCAGGGCCGAAGCCTACTGGGGTCATGGGTCGATTTCTGAAAGGGAAACCCGTGGTCCTAGAACGCACAAGCAACTGAATGTACATAGGTGTGACTTTAGTCAGTAAAAATCTGACACATTCTCCCGCTCCGCCCTAGAGGTCGAGTAGTCGTTTGATCATTTCCCCTCATAAAAAGTCTCAAGTTTTAGAAGTGCTCAGGCGGTCGCCCCCTTCTGCGAAATTCCAGCCACCGTAGGTGCTGGCTTGCGGACGGCGAGCAATGGGTAGCTCGCCGTCCGACCGGCCGGTAACCGTCCGGACCGAGCTCAAGTTGTCAACGACGCGAAGTGTTTAACGTGCGCCTCAAGGAGATGTCAGCAAAACCGTAGGGGGCCAGCAGGGTCAAAGAATACTGGGGCCATGGGTGATGCGAAAGAAAACCCCGGAAACAAAGGCAAAGAAGGAACAGGAGTGGGTTTTAGTCAGTAAAAGTCTGACATACCCTCCCGAACCACCCAAGGGCGGGAGATGTCATTAGATAATATCCCACAAAAAAAAAGTGTTAGAAGTCTTTCAGCTCAAAATTTTTTTTTCTATGTTTCTAACTTTTTCTGTGGTTGTTATTAAAATCAATACTTTATTCCTACTGGACTAGTTGGGATCTTACTCATTCAGTAATTATTTTCAAAACTTTACGTCGAAATCCGTATTCTAGATTTTTTGACTTAGACACGGACGATGCCACTTGCAATATTTCGTAAGTAACAAAAACTGGGCAAGTGCGAGTTGGACTCGAGCATTGAGGGTTCCATACAAACTTACCTATGTAAATAGTTAAATTTCCGAATGGCTCAAAGATTTTTCCGAATCGCAAAAAAAGTTATTTTTGTGACGTAGGTAATAACTTTATATTTTCAGATTTATTCCTAGACCTGTGCTATAAGACCTTGTTTTATGCCAAATTTCAAGTTTCTTAGTCAGCGGGAACTACCCTATGAATTTTGATTCCCTTGAGGTGTCTAAATGTAGCTATTTTGTGACCTAAACGATCGTATTTTTTTTTCGTTAACTTAGAATTTTGATTTTGTCACAGCTCTATGGGACCGTAAATTTGAGTATATAGTTTTAATATCAATTTGATACCTCCACGCGTTTCCGTGTTAAAGGGTCTTTACAGACAGACAGACGGACAACAAATTGATTCTCTAGGGGTTTTTTTTCGGTGGGAAAATCATCTTATGACATCCCCCAGGCCCCGGGTTTCGCTTTCACACTACCCGTGGCCCCACCGCCCCAAATCCTATAAGGTTTCCGTTTTTTTCTTTTTGAGGTACGGAACCCTAACAAACGGTAAGATGTATTGTGATTGCTGAAAACGACAATGATTTGCAACATCTTTGAATATTAAATATGCCAACTACTGAGATTTTTATGTTCTTATCAAATGAAGTGAACCTTTGTATGAATAATTAGATTAGAAACGATGATTCATTACAAAGTTTAAAAAAAATAACATTTTATTCAAATCAAATGGAAAATAATGTGGCAAATACTAAATACAAAATTTAAAAGCACATAGACAAAATGAAATGCAAATATTTGCACATTTAATTTTGTTCTGCATTCCTTTTGTTGTTCAATCGCCCACATAATTCGTAATACAGCGTTACATAAATTTTGTCAGTTTTACTCTCGTGAATTGAAATATATTTTCATAAAATATTGTCCTTTCATGCTGAGCTTATTAAATTCAATTAAATTAGGCTATTTTCAGGATAAACTGTCGCGTGGTACCGCTTACTGTTGAATCATTACATAACCAGTGTTTAATATTATGTGGCAACAGTTAAGTAATTACGACGTGATCGTTTTTGAGGTCAATTTTCACCACAAATTTTGAAAGCAGCTTTTTGAATACATTTTTTTCCTAGCCATTACTGTTCCAGTGCTGGGCAAAGGCCTCCCCCCCGAGACATTCTATCTAGAAGGACTTGGTGGTACTCTCCCGCGCTATCTCAAACCAGTCTCGTGGTGCGCATCTATATCATCTTACCACCTCTTTCTTAGCCGGGATCGATGGCGCTTTCCCTCTGCAGAAACCCGTTCATAACATGTTTTTATTAAAATCCATTCAAAAATTTTCTGGTATAAAGTATCAATCATACATACGATTTATGTTGGTCTTCCCGTCCTATTATATTTTAGGTGTCTTCAAGGCTAGAGTGAATAGGCTCTCAATAAATTAGTGCGCCTCACCATCAACGACTGCATTACTACTTACCATCAGGTGGAATCGCAGTCAAGCACTAGTTTTATATCAAGTTAAAAAAAAAAAGCTGTTAAGAACTATTTTGTTTACCAAATGTAAGTAACAGCTGTGTTTTTTTTTATCTTTGTATGAGTTGGTTTTGTTTGGAGGAGTTCGTGCCTAGAATAATAACAACTGCACGGGTCGATCTTAAGGTTAAGCAATGCTTGCCGAAGTCGGCTTAACACACTAAGATACCTCCTTGCCGTTAGTCCTGGCTATCATTTGTAGATAAAAAATCTGTCACCAGCCTTACCAAGGGATATCGTGGTGAACAAATGCTGGGTTATGGAGATCAGATAAGCAGTCGCTCTATGTAAAATACTGGTATTCAGATGCATCTGGTTTAACTGGAAGCTGACCACAGTATAGTTGGAGAAGGGTAGGCAAACTGATTTACGAGTTGATTTTGGCAATAAATATACTTTCAATTGATACCTAATGCCAAGAAATATGCTTTCAATTGATACCTAATGCCAGGAAATATGCTTTCATTTGGTACCTAATGCCAAGAATTAATATGCTTCTAATTGATACCTAATGTCAAGAAACAGGCTTTCAATTTCTACCTAATGCCAAGAAATATGCTTTCATTTAATACCTAATGCCAAGAAATATGCTTTCAATTGATACCTGATGCCAATAAAAATATGCTTTCAATTGATACCTAATGCCAAGAAATATGCTTTCAATTGCTACCTAACGCCATCAAAAAATTATGTGGCGATAAAAGTCAACAGTTACAAAACTTTTTATCAAACTCTTATTTTATGAATCCGGTGGTTACGGAACAAAACGGTGATGTTAGTTTAATGTAAAACCGATAAGCGACTTTTCATTTGTTTGTCATACAAAAGCAAGGAAAACTTTTAGTTATATTAAAAAGGATTAAAGATAAATGGTAGATTTTTGTTATTTTGGACATATCAATTCTACAATCAAATGATCTGCAATTATGTGTCTATTTGGTCTTTAAAAGTTTCTTTTTTTTTAACAAACCATACCTATAATGTAAACCAGTAATAGCACCGATTTATGAGTTGTATGTCGCGAGTTCAAACCCTGGCAGGCGATTTACTTTGTGTTATTTATGTCATCACCACCGCTCTTAAAACGGTGAAGGAAAACATCGTGAGGAAACCGACATGTCCTTGGACCAAAAATTCGAAAATAAATATAATAATATTCAACAACTAACATACAACGCCTTCTAATCCCAAGCTAAGCAGAGCTTGTGTTATGACAACTGATAACCATACTTATATATTTCTAAATACATACATAATAAAGATAAATTACACCCAGACGCTGAGATTAATAATCGTGCTCATCACACAAATTTTTGTCCTGACCCGCAAGGTCGATTACGGCCTATTCCATCTCCTAGAGAGGCAGCCTACGTCCCACGAGTGGAAACATAATCATCATCTTCCTAGCTTTTTTCCAACTAGCTTGGGGTTGGTTTCCAGTCTAACTGGATAAGGCTAAATACCTGTGTTTTACATGGAGCTACTGCACGAAGTATCGTGCTGACCATTAGTCTATCCAAAGAGCACCTTGGGTAGATTGATGATCACACATTTTGGCGTCTGACTATTTATAACGACTGCTCTAAATTTACGAATAACAACCGGGACCAACAACTACATATATGTGCTTTCCAAGGTACGGGGTGTCAGTGTCCTAGATAAACATAGAAATATACAAAAGAATTGAAATATTCACATTGACTCTTGCGCGGTTTCGAATCCGCAAACTCACGTAGAGGCGGCTGCCCTAACCACTGGGCGATCACGGCACACTGTGTGGGAACTTAATAAAGCAGATTATTTTACCAATAACAAAAAAAATATGTTGAACCACAACACCAATTTAGAGCGCGTTCCCACTATGTCGTAACGGTTAATTTGTTGTCGGACGACTATCGTTCCCATTATAACAACTGTTTGTTGTTGCCACGACAAGTAGTCGCAACAACCAAAATGATTTACCGTCACGGATTAGATTATACGGATTATCACGGAGAGATTTACTTTCTTTCTTTTATTTAAATTAATATAATATTGAATTTTTGCATTACAAACACACATTATTAAATATAATGTGACATAATAATTTCATGAATAATTTTATTTAATTTAAATTTTGACATTTTTTGTGTAATTTGATTGGTATATATGGTAATGTTTATTTGTATTTGTTTATGTACATTTTGTTATTAACATAATTTTAAGTGCCTACTAAAAAAATATGGATCTTGTATCTGAAACAAATAAATAAATAAAATAAATTAGTCTTGACAAATTTGTATCGTTTTACGACTGTCGTGCTAACCGTTCCCACTATCATGACAATCTGTTGTCACCGCAAAAATAATCGTAGACGACAATTAATCGTGTCGTTCTATATTCCACATAATTACACAAATATCAGTAGTCACGACGATGTGGGAACGCGGCCTGAGGCGGAAACAGCCTCCACTCTCGATTTTTCAGTGCTATGACTAAGGCATTACAGCATAGTTGCACCTTACGAGTGAATGCTGCAGGATAAAATATTAGCGCAGTTTCGAAGCTTTTACGCATATTATTTATTCAAAGTAAGCACAGAAACTACTTGGAGCCGCCGGTTATCCGAAAACATAAAGTTTTCACCTAAAATACTGCTTACTTTGGATTATATATGTATCTGTTGTTATAGGAATACCAACGCTTAAAGATAATATTACAGTTCCAAAAAAAATTTCGACTACAGTTTAAAACATTGTAGAATAAGAGTTCTTGGCAATGAAAAACTATCAGTTGGGAATGATCATAAATCTAGCATTGGCTGCGGAATTATTCCAAAGAGCTACTCCGGCACTGGATCGCAAAGGACAACTAAAGGCACACAACACTTTTTTATTGGTGGGAATTCATCCAATGACTCGCGCTTTTTGTCCCTTCTTTGCCTTCGTTCCAGTGCCCCGGGGTACACTTCCGCACAACCCATGGCCCAGTAGGTTTCGACCCTGCTGCGCCCCTACGGTTTGCTGACATCTCTTTGAGGCGCATGTGGAACACTAAGCGCCGTCTACGACTCAAGCTCGGTATGGACGGTTACGGGACGACCCGACCGAGAGCTACCCATTGCTCGCCGTCCGCGCAAGCGTATGCCTACAGTGGCTGGAAATCGAAATCCCGGCAGCTTGAGCGCGAGGGCCGTTCCCTCGCGCGTGCAGCCGCCTTCTTCGCTAGCATTACTGCTTCGCAGAAGGAGGCGACTGCCTGCCATTCCTCGTCACTCCGGACCATGGCCTGTACCAAGGCCCGGCGCGAGAGGTCAGAAAAAGGTTTACTTCCTCTCGCTCCACCACAAATGGAAGAATTTATCTGATGATTTCCTATCTAAAAACCAACAAAAAAACATTTTAATTTCAACACATAACACATACCTATTGCAAATAGTTTTAGAAAAATAGTCCTGTTTTATATACCTTATATACGAGTATATCGACGATAAAAAATTTACATTGAAACTAACAGGAATTCGTCACATTTTACTTTCTACTCATAGCATAGCTACTAAATTAATATAGATACGGATTTAAACCAAAATAATGATCAGCTTCAACCTGAATTGCCCATTTAAAGAGACGGTTTAATAATAATAATAAATTTATTTCAGACCTGAGTCTATAAAACCAATTACACATACAGAAACAAATGACACACACATCAACTTATTACATTACAAACAATTTAAACATAAGAAATTAAAATGACAATACTTAATACTACCTACTTATACCTGATTGATCGCCCTATTACTACGTACAAAATGAGTACTAAGCTTTCAAACGTAATAAATACCTAACATCTCGTGTCGTTGTCACTTTTTAAGCTAAATAAAAAGCACATTTCAAGTACAAGATGCGGCACATTTTCTCCATCGGTACACATATTCTAATACATAAATCACACCCGCCCCAAACAGGCTAAAATCCGTCTGTTTTCGATGTACAAACAAATCATGAATGCTTTTAATGTTGGTATCCGTTTTATTAGCTACTTGTTGATTATTTGTAATTTTATTTCTATACTCGTCGTTTTGTTTTTATTTTTTGTACGTATAAAATGGGAAATGCTGGGGTGATGTTATGTGATATATAGTTTAGCATATTGTTTATTTTATGTTATAGATTTTTTTATGACAGTAGTGGGAAATCCTCATGCTGCCTCACAGATGAGCCAGTCTAGGCAGTGTCAGACTTCTACTGACTAAAACCACACTCCAGCCTTACATTTAAACCAATTTGATAGTTATACATTATTTGCTTCTGGACAACTCCACGTGCAAGTGGCGTCACTCCAGAGCACCTTTCAGCGATCACAATAAATCCCGTCAGAATTTCACGGTTACGAGGCCACCAGCCCGAAGCGATACCCAAGCAACAACGACCCACTGACAGTCTCACATACGTATCAAAAATCAGGAATCTTCCAACCTTCAACACACATAGGTACAACCCACCGTCGCCCAACAATAATTATACTTAATAATATAATAATTATATGTATTAATAACCATAAATACCATCTAATCTATAATATTATCAATAACTATAACTACTATATTATGCTGTAAATACAATATTTGTTGTGTCTTTCTTTTTTTTTCTTTATGATTTTGTACGCTAACTTTAGCCGCAGGTCTTTCACGACCTCGGTTGTTGTAGTGACTATGACAACGTTGTCCTTATTGAAGTTATTGATTTCCCAAGTGGTCTTGCCGCACTGATGCCCAGCAAAACCCAGCCTCCAGCCTGATCTAGGTATTATTATTTAAGTACTACTAAATTTTATATTTAAGTTTTATATTGTAAATAAGTTAATTTTAAGACCCCACTATCGCATTAGGTATTTACCTGTAATTATAGTTGTAAGGGAGACAATAAATAAATAAAATGTAAGTATTTTTTAATCTAAGAGTGGGTTGCACCAAGAAATACGTTAGTTATCATAGATATAAGAAAGGAGGAGATATGTTAAGTAGTAAAAAATGTACCGGAACACGATGTCTCCAGTTTCCCCTACTACCGCCGACACTACTACACATGCAGCAATAGTTATGCAGTCGCGCACACATCCGCAATTAATAAATCAGTCCATACTACACAGTCAATTATAAACCTTACGTTCCTAAAAACAGCGTGTATTTTCCATGCACTTACAACTTACGCACACATTAAATGTCGATGTGCTATGCAAAAGCAATTTATTTTACATTTACGCTAGTGATTGACTAAATAGAAAAGTTATCGATTTGTTCATTTTTTGTTGCGCTATTTCTTTTGGGTCCCAAAAACAAAATCAATATGTCCAGAAAATAATATATTAATAATAGAATAATAAAATTTGCTTTCATAAAACCCAAAAACTCTAACATTAGGCCATTATATACGGCATTTTAGAACGTCAATATCAAATACTAAAAACCGGTCAAGTGTGTGTCCTGGTTCTTTAAAATCCTGAAAAGTTTAATAACTTATATTATGAATTATTACATGAAAAAGCTTTCAGTTACTAAAAAAATTGTAACTCACTTCTACAAAAATAAGGTCTAGTCTTAATTTAAGGATTGCCTATTCAAAAAGACTGCGTTTTTTTTTAGAGACTAAAGCATTTCTAGTTGAAAGTGAATTGAACATATGGTACTATATTTTTTTAGGGAACCAATTAGGTGGCCTTCCAGTGGCATCAATCCATTGCTTTATTAAAATTGCGCCTTTCGGGAAACTGAAAACATAAAATAACATTTTACTTATCATTTTACCTAAGTTTCTGCTAAACCTCACCATGTAAGACTTTTCTTAGGATAAAACAGTACAGAGCTTGTTAAATAAAGAGAACAAATAAAGAGCTAGAACATGTTTAACTAACTTACTTTACGACAGTTGCTTGCGTATTTCTTTACTACTCTATAAAATAATCAAAATAAATAAAAATATTTACATTAATTCACTTCGGATATCCAACCAATCGATATTATAGTCGATAGTCTACAATAGTAGATCATACAGGCACATCATTAACTCACCGCAACTAACAGCGGCCGTATTATGAAATACACCGAATTGATAAAGTATCGTTATGTTATTTTTACATTGCTTGTTCAGTTGCTGAGCGTTAAAATTTGTTAGTGGTTAAAGAGCAATGTATTTACTGTAAGAGTAATACAGTCGTCTTGATATTTGAAAACAAAAATAACGTAGTAGCAGCAAGGGATATTAGAAGATTTGTTGTTTTTACTGATTTTAAAGATAAATATAGTATTAAACTTGTACTTACATATGGTAAGAGATTCCGTGATGACCCAGGCTTCTCTTATCGCTTCGGTTCTTGCACGAAACCACTGCACAACACGGCATTTTAAGTTTATTTACGATCTCGTATCGCGAATCTCCCAGGTTTATAACTGACGGCCATTTGCCCGTGTATGCCGTTTTTGCGCAAGTCGCGCGGACATGCACACGCCCCCTTGCCACTTCTCCTGTTTTTTATATTTCTATGTTAGTTATCGTCAAAAATAATTTTAACAGTAACCTTAATTTGAACAGCAGATGGTAAAATTGTATGGTCACTGACCATAATATTTGCCGCCTGTTGCTACACCATCATATAAAACGTTAAAATTATGTCAAAAAATGTCACGACTTGTCTTCTTGGTAAAAAAAAATCTGCTTTCACCGTAACTATCAACCTTAACCGCCTAAATCTGAGCAATTAATGTGTTTGTTAATATCTTGTGCAATTGCTTAATTGGTGCAACCCATATTTTGCTTAACCAAAGATTTGACGGCCGATAAAGCATTTTTTTAAGGTAATCATCCAATGATTTTTGTTGACTAAAACTACACCTGTGTTCCTTCTTTGCCTAGCAGTCCAGGACTTCGGGTGTCCCTTTCGAAAGTCAACCCACGGTTCCAGTAAGGCGATAAAACATTGGTTATCGTTAGGTAAAGTTAGTTGGTGCAACTCACTCTTAAAGCATTTGATGAACAAACAATGGAAAGATTGGATCTTGGATCAAACGTCCCTCAAGTTGTCGTATAATAAATGGTATCCAATAAATCAGTAGTACCTAACACTTAAATGTATAATAGTATTCATTCCCTTTATACCGTCCATATCTAAGGTCTACGTTATTAATTACTGTTTGTAATGCGTGCTGACGTCACAGCACTTTCCAAATTCGCTTAGCAAGAACAATGATTAACCGGATACACGCGAACTTGAAATATAACCGGGGATAAAACACCCTTTGTTTGAAATAAGGGACGTATTAAAACGACCACTAGCAAAGGACACTCCAGCCATTAGAGATAGTAATGAAATTCATTGAGGTAATAAAATAAATCAGGTAATTTATTTCGCAAGGGACTCCACGACTTCCGCTAGTTTAAAACAATTTTAAAGCATCTCTTGAAGCTTCTACGTAAATATGGATAAGGAGTGTTTAAGAACAACAGCTAGACCAATGTAGCGAGGCGCGAGTTCAAACGAGCTCGCGTCAAGACGCTGAAGAAACATTTAAATAGGTAAACAGGAACTTAATGAGCATTAGTAATGTGTGCACACCGCTTTAGTTTCAGTTTCTTTAGGAGCATCGAGCAAATGGGCGGTATATTCGGAGAAGCTGCAACTAACAATCCATTTGTGAAGGTATTCCTTACGGCAATTTACTACAGCAGGTTCATGAACATTTTTTGTCTGTATGTATCTCAGAATCCTAGTATCCTGGACCTTTGGAAGACTTACCGAGGGTCCGAAGTCAGGTCGTTGAGGCCCCTTAGACATTTTTCACGGAACGTGGTACCAACAGAAGATTATTATGCCTGTACGCAACAAAGTGCGCCCAAAGACAAACCCTGGTCGGTGGGAAACTATTGTGACATATCATATGGAAAACCAAGATATAGGACTATTGTTTTGTGAGGCTTAAGTAGGCTAGTTACCAAGAACTATGTAAAGGCCCCTGCCTGAACAATGTTATTAAAATAATTTATTATTAACCTTTCAGATATCACTGCGCCAATTAAAACGAACAGAGCTTAAACATCTCTTCAACAATTAAAACTTAAAACAATTAGTAGACAGCGAGTGTTAAAAACGGGTTAATCTCTTTCACAGTGAAAATTTCAATAAATAATTCAAATAGAGAGAAGTGCCGCGCTTTCCAAGAGGGCCTTAATAAATGGACCAACGCTTAATTTACATTGCCTTAATCGTCCTTTGTACTTCGAGGTACATTATCTGAAGACAACTGCCTACTGAGAAATTTATGTGTGAACCAGTTTTGGGCTTGTGCCTTTGATCTCGTTTGATTTATTTTTCTTGCGAATGGCTTTTGATACTGTTTCTTGGAAAAATATGTCAGGATTTTTTATGTGTTTATAATTTATTTGTGTGGGGGTTATATAGCTTTTTTGATGGTAATAAATCAACAAGTAACGTGTCAGATTTTTACTTACTAAAACCCATGTTCTTTCTGTTGCCCTTTGCGTTCCAAGGTCTCGGTGGCTTTCGAATATTTCCGCAGTCCTTGAACATCATCATCATTTCAGCCGAAAGACGTCCACTATTGAACATAGGCCTCCCCCAAGTATCGCCACAATGAACGGTCCTGTGCGTCTCGCATCCATCGGATTCCCGCAACCCTTACTAGGTAATCAGACCACCTTGTAGGAGGCCTTCCAACGCTACGTCTTCCGGCACGTGGTCGCCATTCCAGAACTTTCGGCTCTAACGGCCATCCGTTCTGCGAGCAATGTGCCATGCCCATTGCCACTTAAGTTTGGCGATTCTTTGTGCTATGTCGGTAACCTTAGTTATACTGCGGATATTCTCATTCCTGATTCGATCACGCAAGGAAACTCCGAGCATATCCCTTTCCATTGCCCTTTGGGTGACTTTAAGTCTTCTGATGAGGCCCATTGTAAGCGACTACGTTTCGGAGCCATATGACATCACTGGCAACACCTAGGACATAAACCTTGAAAACTAACTATTGCCCGCGAAGCCAGATAAAAAAATAGCCTATATTCTTCCATGGCGTTCAAGCTTGCTCCAATCCTAATTTCATCAAAATCGGTTCAACAGTTTAGCCGAAAAAGCGTATCAGAGTTATTTTCACATTTATAAATATTAGTATAAATGATCAGAGTTAAAATACAAAGTCACACAATAATAACTAAAACTGAAAAGGAGAATTCGTAGTTTAAAAAGCGATTAAGTTTTTCAAGCCTAAAAACTAAATGTTATGTTAACGTAATGGATATAAAAACTAAATTATTAGGGAACTTGCTGAATATTTAAAAGAACCATGCACGACATAAATTAGCCTCATGCACGAGCATCATGCTAACCCATTTAGATAAGTCAACGCTTCGTATTTAGCACACACAGGTAAAATAAAAAAAAAACAGTTGCTAGTTAACTGGGTGTTATCCGATTTTGGCTTTTTTAAAGTCAACTTTAAATGGTCAAATTAGTGATGTTTTCGACGATATATTTGTTTATTTTTAGGGTTCCGTACCTCAAAAGGAAAAAACGGAACCCTTATAGAATAACTTTGTTGTCCGTCCGACTGTTTGTCTGTCTTTCTGCCAAGACCCTTTATCTCAAGAACGCGTGAAGATATCGGGTTGAAATTTAAATCATATACTCAGGTCTGCGGTCCCTTGACGCTGTGAAAAAAAGGAAACTTCTAAGTTAACGAAAAAAAAAGATACGACCGTTTATGTCGCAAAAATGTATATTTCGACACTGTCAAGGGAATCAAAATTCATGGGGTATTTCCCGTTGACCCAGAATCCTGAAATCTGGCATAAGCAAGGTCTTATAGCACAGTTATAGGAATAAATCTAAAAACAGATTATTTTTGTTACGTCACAAATTTTTTTAATCAATTTTAACTTTTTTGCGATTCGGAAAAATCTTCGAGACACATTCGGTATTGAACTATTTATTACATAGGCAAGTTTGTACGGAACCCTCAGTGCGCGAGTCCGACTCGCACTTGACCAGTTTTTTTTAGGTAATGCTGCTTCTATGGTATTTTTTTAAGGTAGGAAATTTTCAAATAACTTCTCTCGCTCTAGACGGAGGTAGAGGGAGTATCAAAATTTCACTGACTATAACCCATTTGGGCAGAGCACCGCCGTGTCCTCGTGGGGGCGATCGGCGGCAGCGATCTCTCGCGCCGTGCCTTGGTACAGGCCATGGTCCGGAGCGAGGAGGAGTGGCAGGCGGTTGCCTCCTTCTGCGAAGCAGTAATGCTAGCAAAAGAGGCGGCCGATTGCGTGAGGCAAAGGTCCTCACGCCCCAACCACCGCCGGGATTACGATCCCGATTTCCGGCCACCGTAGGCGCGGGCTTGCGGACGGCGAGCAATGGTGGGACCGAGCCCAAGTCGTTGACGGCGCGTAGTGTTCCACGCGCGACTCAAGGAGATGTCAGCAACCGTAGGGGCCCAGCAGGGTCGAGGCCTACTGGGGCCATGGGTGATGCGAAAGTGATCCCGGGGCCCTGGAAAAATGGCAACGAAGGAACAGGAGTGGGTTTTTAGTCAGTAAAAGTCTGACACAATCTCCCGCTCCGCCCAAGAGCGGGGGATGTCATTAGATGATTTTCCCACCCGGAAAAAAAAGTGACTAAAACCCATAGTGATCCTCCAGTTGACTTTTGCGTTTCAGAGTCGCGGTGACTACTTCCAACAATTCTGCAGCGTGAGGATTTCCTCTCCTTCATGCTTTCCACTACCTCTTTCGGTTGCATTACAGTTTCGCTGAAGAATGTGACTGCTTTCCATGCCCTCTCACTCCTTATCGCGTGGACTAGATCTGGATGGATGTATAGTCTGCAAGTGCAGCTAAATTAGGAAATAAGCAGCTCGAAAGTATCTGTTCAACCTGGAACTATATACTTAAAAAGATATTATTTTATCGTGGAAAATTTTAGCTTTAGGAAATACCTTTAAGTTTGTAGGTATGGCCGACCGAACTTTACACTTACGTAGGCATGATTTATAACTCAATTTAAATATTAAATTTCAGTTAGCAAGGCACTACGTTACAAATCTTGGGCACACTGGGAAATCGATTCAGCAACAACTTATTACAAAGTTGTTGGATAATATTAAAGGTCACGGGGATGTTTGTATGTCGGGGTCCCTCTGAACTAAAAGACGTGGGGCCCCAAAACATCCTAAAGCATTTTCCCTTTCAACAATCTCGAAAATTATTCTGTATAAGAAAATGTAAGTTGTACAAAGCCATTTCTAGACGTAAAATCGGATATATGTTTGGCCCAAAATAAGGCTAGCGAGTTGTTACATGTACAGTCTCGTGCAAAAATAACAACTTCCGCATTTTTAACACAGTTTTCTAGTTTTGATTCAAATATTAAATCTGAAAGAAAATCTGAAGATTATTGACATTCAGCAACCGCCACCGGCATCACAGATATTTCGTAACTCGAAAGACA
Organism: Mythimna impura; assembly: GCA_905147345.3. Lineage (NCBI taxonomy): Eukaryota > Metazoa > Arthropoda > Insecta > Lepidoptera > Noctuidae > Mythimna > Mythimna impura. Next base: position 12,876,045 of record LR990343.1, on the reverse strand, counting down.
ATGCTGTAAAATGTCTTGCGTGACTGTACTACGTTAGCACCTATTTACTTTACACTAGAACACCTGATGTTCTTGCATACGACGAGAATCGACGATGATGTGGTCGATGACACATGGCTTCAAGACCCCAAGTTATACGCACAATGAATCATCATCACCTTAGCCTTTTCCCAATTACCTTTTTTTTCTGTGGGAAAATCATCTTATGACATCCCCCGCTCTTGGGCGGAGCGTGAGATAGTGTCAGACTTTTACTGACTAAAAACCCACTCCTGTTCCTTCGTTGCTTTTCGTACCAGGGCTGAGTCTTCCTTTCAGAATCAGACCCTTGGCACCAGTAGGCTTCGACCCTGATGGCCCCTACAGTTGCTGACATCTCCTTGAGGCGCGCGTGAAACAGTACGTGCCATCGACGACTTGGGCTCGGTCCGGACGGTTACTGGACGGTCGGACGGCGACCCACCCATTGCTCGCCGTCCACAAGCCCGCGCCTACGGTGGCCGGAAATCGGGATCGGAATCCCGGCGGCGGTTGGGGCGTGAGGACCGTTGCCTCACGCGATCGACTGCCTCCTTTGCTAGCATTACTGCTTCGCAGAAGGAGGCGACCGCCTGCCACTCTTCCCAATTACCTTGGAGGTGGCTTCCAGTTTAACCGGATGGGGCTAAAAATACCCGTGTTTTACTTATATATGGTGATTGCCTATCAGATCTCCACAAACCAATTACTGGGTAACACGATGCTCCTTGGATAGACTGATGGTCAGTCTTTCTGGCGTCTGACTACCTGTAACGACTGTCAAGGATCTACGAATGAAAACTGGGACGAACGGCTTTTTCTGCTTTCCGAGGCATAAGTTATCAGTAGTGTCATAGGTAAACTTAGAAAAATATGGATTGAAATATTCACATTGGAATTTGCCTGGTTTTAAACCCATGCATCTCATGCATGAGAGGCTGATGCCTTAACCACTGAGCCATCACGCCACACGCTGTGCGCACAATTTATTTATTTATTTATTTATGGGCACACCAACAGCATTACATACATGATTTATTGTGAAAAATAATATTAATATTTAGTATCTGGTATGCATGCCTATTATAGGTATGCACAGCTTACACCATGATAGTTATGAATTCACAATTCAAATAATTGAAGTCACAATTCATGTGATCCCAAAACATTTTGTACGTATGGGAGGGATGTCCACCATGTACCGGTGGCGCATCGCCGTACGGCGTCGCATTTAATCATACTCGACGATATACAAGATAGTCGTTCCTATATCTACTTAAGTAAGCAAGTACTTCTTTTTGCACGCCACTGTACATAATTTTCGCGAGTATCAATGTTATTTTCAAAAATAAGATTTTTATTTAGATTATGTATAAGCGTAATATTTGGTGTTAAATTACTTGTATTATGTTATTGGTGTGATCGTGATCTTATTACCACACTTACGAGTATATTTTTGGAATTACATTTTATCGTGTAGGCTGTAGGTAATGTTATTATGTATCTAAATTATAATTATTCTGTGCACGTGTTTATACTGAAGTTGGTAGCACTGCATATAGACCGTACGACCGTACTGGCCTCTTTTATTGGAGATCCCGAGTGAGTGGACTTGTCATTGTTAAACACCGGGTTCCAGGCAGGCCAAGGAGGCTATGCTATCCCTAAACAAATCAATTAGCAGAAGCCTTCTGCGACTGGACAGAGGCAGCTTGTGTCTGATAGCGGGAAGAATCTCCGGACATTGCTCGCTAAATAAACACTTCTATACAATAGGCGTCATGGATAACCCGTGCAGAACCTGCATGGAGACAAAAGAATCAGTTGGCTACATTCTCCTTGAGTGCACGAGCGTCACCTATATACGCATGCGAACCTTAGGATCACCGAATTCCATAATAGATGCCTGCAATCTGCTTGTTGTGGGAAGTGGGCTGGATAGGATGAAGTCCGCTATGATCTTCTCACAATGGTTTACGATAGACTGAGTGTGGAAACTAAAATCCAATGATAAAATAGAGGTTACAAACTATGTATTACTGAATTGAAAAATTACAATGCGGACGACCAGCTGCCTATTACTCGCCGTTCACAATTCCGTGCCTACGGTAGCCAGAATTCGTCCAGCAACTCGCGACACCTGGGGGGTCTCCGGCGAAAGTCCGAGTATAAGGTTTATCTCCGCCTCATGGTTTCAGTCGCCTCCTCAGAAGAAGGTAATCATTTTCCATTCCCTCTCACTCTATACCATGGCTTGGACTAGGTCTGGAGGCGAGAGGTCCCCGCTATCGATCGCCTCCACAAAGACACGGCGGTGCTCCATCCAAGTTGGCAGACCTACACTGTATGCTTCGGGCAATCCGCATAATGGTGACACCCGAGCGTTTCCTCAACCTCCCGAAACAATCTACGCGCTGTACCTGCATGGTATAACTGTTTAGTTATAGTGGTAGATAAAGGATCAATGAAATGAATGAAGGAAAGATTTTATTTACAAGTAAGTGATGATTATTGAAATTGCGGCCAAAAGATGTATGGAAAAAGTAAATATTTTGCATTGACCCCAAATAATTCAAGATAGAGGTAGGGGAACGATGATACTCGTAATATGAATTTAAATAGACTGCCGGTTTCCTCACGATGTTTTCCTTCACTGTTTTGAGAGCAGTGATGATGACATAAATTACACAAAGTAATGCGCCTGGCTGGGTTTGAACCCGCGATTTACAACTCGTAAGTCGGGGCCGTTACCACTCGGCCACCACTGCACTACTACTGTATCAGTCTGTGTCATTATGGATGGCACGTAGGAACTAAAACTGTATTATTTTGTGTTATCGTATTTAGAGAGTTCAGACCAATTAAAAAAAAAAAAAAACTAAAACGCGATTCACTTAATTTTTCTCGTCTACAGGAAGAATATGTTCCAAAGTCATCATATTATAAGGCTATCACATCAACTAGCAATAGTCATTGTTCGGAATAAGAATGTTTTAAAATAAACGTTTCGATGTCGTCCATTTCTGTTTCATTTTTTCATCCAACGATAAGTAATAATATTCTAAAGAAAAAACAAAACTTAAGAGGACCAGTTTTAATAATTTTCTAAGTAAAAACAAAACTTGAGAGGACCTTTAGTTTTAATCATTTTCTAAGAAAAAACAAAACGTGAGAGGACCTTTAGTTTTAATAATTTTCTAAGAAAAACTATAAAAACCTTTTTCCCTCGATACTTTTTAACCGACTTCAAAAAGAAGGAGGTTCTATGTTCAGCTGAATGTATTTTTTTTACGTATGTGAACCGATTTTGAAAATTATTTTTGAGATTGAAAGATTATGCTTTCAAGTTGATGTCATAGAAATATTGTTATGATCTGATGAAGAACTTCGAAGGTAGGCCTGGGCTTGGCTTATTGGAATGTTTATGCAATGTTTTAATGATTAAATTCTATAGGTACCTTACTATAAAACTTGCACACTATTTAAGTTTGGCTGAGGGGTACTTTTTAGTGGTGGCACCACAACTAGAAAATATAAAATAAAAAACTTTTTACAAAAAAAAATCCAACCGACTTCAATGTAAAAATACACTAAAAAGTGCAAAATAACTTTAATTTCGGAAGTCGGTGTTAAATAACGAAGAGACAGAACTATTATAGAAACACCGACTTCCGAAATTAAAGATATTTTGCACTTTTTATCATCTAAAAGTTGGTTCTAGATATTAATTTGCTGAAGTGTTTCTCTATTTTTCACAACTACCCAAAACAGTGTTTAATTTCGAGAGTATTTTTAGAGCATAAAATAACTAGTCTCTTAATTGAATCTAATTGTAAAAACTATAGTTATCTACTTATTTGTAATCTTGAGAAAAGAATAGTGATGTCAAAGTAATGTAATTGATTGTCTAGTGTACTTTTTTACGTTTATTCAAATCTTTACGCACACAAAAGTACAGAAGCAGACTTAATGTTCTTTGGATACCATGTTTCTTCTTCACCATAAATATCAGATAAGGTAGAGGTATGCCCAGCTTGAGGCGATCGACAGTGGTGACTTCTCGCGCCAGCCTCCGTAGCCAAGTTACAATCGTTTCGTTCACGCCGAACGCCTCGAGTAGGCCACGCCTCCGATTCCTTTGTTCTGACCACGTGACTGAGCGTTGAGATGACGTCACAACAAAGGAATCGGGGGCGTGGCCTACTCGAGGCGTTCGATGCGAACGATACGATTGTAACTTGGCTAGGAGGGCAGGCCCGGTTTCCTGCCATGGTCCGGAGCGAGAGGAAATGGTCATCCTCATGGCCCAGCCGCCGCGCGCCGTCCACGGGGAATGCCTCAGGTTTTGCTAGTTGCAGGATGATCCCCGGCCACCGTAGGCGTGGGCTTGTGGACTAAAAGCAATGGATAGCTCACCGTCAGTCCATCTGATAATGACCGAGCTCGTCGACGGTGCATAATATTCCACGCGCACCTCAAAGAGATGTCTGCAAAACCGTAGGGGACCAGCAGGTCCGATAACACTAGGTTTATAGGGAATTTCTGAAAAGGAAACCATGGTCTTAGAAAGCAAAAGGCAACCGAAGGACACAGGTGAGTTATTAAGACTATTATTATAACACTGTGCTCAGCTTATAAATAATAATATAGAATAAAATCACGATCTTCCATTAAACGTATCGTGTGCATTAGATTTTTCTGAAACCAAAAAGTACTGTCATTTTTCATTTAAAATTCGCATCTATACGCACTTTAAATCTGGTTGTCATTTGGATGAATGGATAAAAAGATAATACGAAACTCGAGTGCACGCACGAGAATAATTTATATTCAAATATTTGTCCCATGCGGGATTCGAACCTGCGACACGCAGCAGGGCAGCCAATTGCTCAACCACTACGCAAACCGTGACAAAAAGGTAAACTTAATTTTAATCCCATGAATTTCGTGTAGGTACTCTATTTATGTCATAGTTCTTAACTGGTGAGTCTCAAGTAAGGATAATAAAACTAATACTTTTACTTCAGCACTAAAAAAGTGCTTTTCACTGGTCATAACCAATTAATAATAATATGACTGACACTTAGAGGTTTACTGTAGATAGCAGTAACAGGACGAGCGAGTGAAAAAAGTTCGCAAGTTTTCGCTATAAACAGCGACAGTGATATCCGCTTAGGTTTGAAGAAAAATTGCATCCGAGCGATACATGCATAGCGCCTTCAATTTGATGAATAGTTAGCTTGTCCAATAATGTACCTAGAAAAACTTAAGGTGTATAGTCCCTTAAATATCTGGCCGGAGTTAAATGCACACAAACTCGTACTACCGCCTGCGCCCGCATACAGTCCCGCTGACCTTTAAAACCATTTTCTTTGCAAAATATTGATTGATTTACATATGCTATGTACAGTCAGGGGTCAAAAGTGAAGTTGCACTCTATTAATGTTAAAGTGTCTAAAATTTCTTTGTAGTATACGTACAATGGTCTACAACTAGTTTAATCACTACTATAGATTCTATGCTACAAATTAAATCAGTCATAAACCATTGACCCTCTTCTACAAATAAATTTTAGACACTTTAGCATCGGCTGAGTACAACTGCACTTTTAGGCTGTTTGAAAGGAGTAGGGAAAACTAGCGAAAAAATATCATATTGTTAAATATTTTTTAGACAAAAGTATTAATCGTACGAAAAAATCGAATTTTGATAATGTTGTACATGAATCTATAATAAACATATATTTTTTTCAAACCTATTAACTTAGTCGTTACCGAGGAAGTCTATTTTATAGGACTGCTCGGGCGCTAGAGCCTTAACTGAAAATTTTAACTACCATGAGACGATCGTTCTCAAATAACTAACTTCAATGCAGATGTTGAAACCAGTTTTTGTGAGGCGTCTGTCTCATACAAAGTTAAAGCATTAACGAGATTTATGAATGTTAACTTTCAACTGAAGTAGACATTGCTCACGGCTCTTCTTAAGACGACCGGGCACAGAGTGCTTCTTGCACATCTAGAAGATGCATGGAGCGTCTTACGTCATTGCTTTTTATAAATTGTTTAAGAACTTTTGCGACTTATGATGGTTTTGAGGTCAGTTTTTTCATTTTGAAAAGGGATTTTAAAACGATATACGGAACGCTACGATGCTCTGGCTGCAGCTAGAGCTAAAAAATACTGCGCCATTTTTAGTAACATAATATGTGTTCACGCAATAGTGTAGTTAACTCTATATGTTTTCATTACTTATAACTAACATAACTAACTTTAGCCAAAATTTAAAATATGATTTTTCATGTCGCTTCAAAATTATGTAACTGTCTTAACGTCTGGTGGAAGGAGAAACTGTCGAATAGTAATAACAACAAGGATTCACAATTGACATGTTTTTTTTTTTTTCGGTGGGAAAATCATCTTATGACATCCCCCGCCCTTGGGCGGGGCGGGAGATAGTGTCAGACTTTTACTGACTAAAAACCCACTCCTGTTCCTTCGTTGCCTTTCGTACCAGGGCCGCCGAGTCTTCCTTTCAGAATCAGACCCTTGGCCCCAGTAGGCTTCGACCCTGCTAGGCCCTTACAGTTGCTGACATCTCCTTGAGGCGCGCGGGGAACAGCACGCGCCGACAATTGACATGTGAGGTCACCACCATAAGGTTACGCGCGTACAAAGGAGATGGTGAGATGTTACCACCACGCCCCTACTTTTCTTCATATTAATATTTAAATGCTAACTGCTGCTTAAGAGCGTCCTTTTCGAGGTACATTTTCAAACAACCGCTCTTACATGATTATGATGTTATTACACATCTTTCTCTGGATATTTTGCATACACAGCTTTCTCGTGGATTTTATCTAGGCTTTTAAAGAAATCAAAAAATAAATTTGTGTAAAACTAATCTAGTGAAGACCTCTGAAAATCCGCTATTTTACGTGAACTTTGGCCCTCCATAATGCACTCATATAGTAAAAATATAAAAAAGTACATCAATTATTCAATTGCAAATTTTCAGAAAAAAAATTAAGGGTTTAAAAAAACACGTATATCCTGGAACAAGTTTTGTGAAATATTCGAGTAAATCACTGAATTACCGAATGCCAATAGATTTTTCAGGCGTTATCTCTTTTTTTTGCATTGCCTTTTCATCAAACATCGCGTTAAATTGCGTTAGATGAAGCAACAAGCTTTTAAACCATGATCGATGTTGACGATAGGCGAGTGGAAAAGGACCCTCTTAAAACTAATTTTGATGCTGGGTTCAGAAAAAAAATATTTTTGACAAGTATTGCTTGTCATTGCAGTCATTGGTACTAAAGAGAGTGCAGCAGTGTGTTATTATTAACGTATATCTATTAAACCTATCAATGTCCTGGTTGTCGTTGATAAAAACTTGCATCGAAAGACTAACACTCACAATATTCTAAGTAATCTCCTACATTTGACTCAGTGATCTAAAAGTCCAAAAGATCACATAAAATTTTCAGTTTTAACTTGTTATTTATTGACAACTATTTTTTGCTTGTACGAGTAGGTATGCTCGCGTGAAATTTGAAAACTATCCCAAGGGAACATTATTTCAGATCATGGTCTACCCGTGTTCCAAGTAACATTAAAATCCATCCAGCAGCGTGACAATGCTGCTAGCGTTCAGGGCCTCAAGTCTGCTAACAATAGTGTCAGAATAGTCTATCGATTTTGACAAGTTTGTTATATCGCTATTATAATAGCGTCATTATGACTTTCCAATGATCAACCACTGACACTCCATTGAAAGAAATGGCACAGAATGGTAATCTCTTACATAATGACAAATGAATGTCTGACGTATGCGGTAATCTGCTAAAATTTTGACAGTTCGTTTGATCAGTGACCTAACATTAAAACGTCACTGTGCAGTCATTACTTTTAATTCGTTACAAGAGAGCTCGAGTACCACAATTCTATTACGAGACTACTGACCGATCAATGATCGGCCATTATGAATTAACAGATTACGAACTTTTAGCAAAATGACAATGGAATCGTGTTGGAATGACGAATTTATAAAAATAGCAGACTAGGGCCCCTGGGCACTTTTCCCATTGACATCGATGTGGACGAATTTTTTGATGCCCTATGAGTTCTTTTTCTACCCGTTTGTACAATACTTATTAAGTTATAATATTTAATAGTTAAGATGTATATATAAATTAATAAAACTTGTATTTTTAAGACACAAAATAAGCGAGGCGGATGAAAAGGCGGATGACTAGGTAGGTTTGTGAACTTTAAAATCCATTCAGCCGTTAATAAAATTATGTAAAGAGGTAACACCCAGAGTTACTTTGTGAGTGTTTCTTTGTTGCCATGAGTGACTCGAGTAGAGTGGAGGAAGTTTCCAATAGGACTTAGAATTAAGTGTTAAACAAACAATACCTAAGCATGTGATGTAAAGACATCCTAATTTAACCGTAGTAACATGCCGCCTTAAATTCTTATTCCCGTTTAAATTCAGCCGGCGACGCTCACGTACACCGTAACGTCTCTACTTTCCTAGATTTATTGGACACCAGTATTTATTAACGCGTCTTCTAATAGCCTTAAACAGTTAACCGTGGCCATTTTGACGTTGTGTGTTATTTAATTAGGTGATTAGCAGCTAATTGAGCAAGATTTATCTTTGATAAAGAGAATGCACCTCGTTTTTCTTTATATCGCCGGGTTAATCAGTAGAGCTATACGTAAATAGTAAGACATACCTAATGTTTTTTTTATAAGGGATATTTCTAACTGTGCATCAAAAATATTATTCTTCACTTTCTATATTTTAATTGATAAATTTAGACACCAATAACAGAAAAAAAACTATTTACAATTCCTCACTAAAACTACTAATTGTACTCCAAATAACAATAACTTCTTACAATAAAATTATTGAGGAACTTGAGGCACCCTTATTTTTTTTAACTCCCAGATGAGCACTTATATAGTGCAAGATTATTATTTTTGTTGGAACAATTTATATTATGTAGCAGAAAACAGGAATAAATTGAGGGACAGTTAAATAAAATTGAGGAACAGTTAACATTTTATAACATCCCCCTAACAATCACACTTGATAAGTAACTGTTTTTTTTTTAAATTATAATCCAATTCAAAACTAATCAATCGGAATCTGACAAATTATTGGGTTATATTAACAGAAAAAATCGGTTAAATGCAAGTTAGCCTCGTGCACCGGGTTCCATACAAAATTACCTATTAATGTAAATACTTCGATTTCCAATCGAGCTTCGAAGATTTTTCCGAAATGCAAAAAAAAAATTGACGTAAATACAAAACGATTTTCAGACTTTTCCCTTTACTTATGTTCAAAGCAATATGATTCTAGCTCAATGGAAAGTACTCTATAGTTTTTAATTTCCTTGAGAGCATCAAAATGTGCGTCGACTTAGAAGTTTGATTTCTTCATTGCTCCAAGGTCTCATATTTGTTACTGATTTTAGGTTAATACCTCTACCCGTTTTTGAGAAAAAGGATCTTGACAGATGGACAGATGGACGTGGGATGGAAGTAATCCTATAATACACAGTTGGTCTGAAAAGTTTCCGACCTAATAAAGATACACGACGTTTTAATTTTTTTCAATTTTTTTTTTTACATTGTCTCCTTGAAACTCTACACACTTTTCCCAGCGATTCGATGCCCTCATCTCCATAACCCGTTCAAATAGTAGTTGGCGTTTTTCTTTGAAAAATATTTTTTTAATAATAAAAGATAACTTTCAAGTTTCAAAATTGGTATTTTTATGTTGTCAGTAGATGTGAGGATTAATAATTGACTTTAACTTCGCAATTTGTATGTCAACACATAGACTGACCTTTTAGCTGCTATGCATAGGCGATTGATATCCGTTTCGGCGACTTTATTTGAAATATCTAGTGAAGTCCGTTACAAATCGGCAGTCGAAGCAACACGAATTAAAAAAAAAAACAAATAAACGATATCATATGAGAGTAGAGGCTTTGATACCGGGATCCCGTGTGTCGGGAACCCGGGTTCCCGATCGTATTCTAAACACGAAATTTTCGGGATTACATTTCACAAATCCCGGGATTATCGGTATTAATACATTTTTTTTAGGTTTTGTTTAACAACAATTAAGCGACAATTTTGGCTTCTTGAGTTAAAAGTTCATGGTTAGGTTTGTAGATCATATAAAGAAGTAACTAGTTAGTCTATTATAGCTTATTATTATCTTTATTTACTTTATATACATATTTTGTACATTTTTAAATATTTCTTAAAACATAAATAAAAAAAAACATTTAAAAATATAAAAAATAGTACCCCACCGGTATCGGGAACAGGGTCCAAGCTACCGGCGGTCAGGGCTCCAGAGAAAGGAACCTCCTAACGATACGAGCCGTGTCCAGGAGTACCGCTTTCTGAATCAAGGCCTTGATCCAGCCGCCTAACGCGAGCCTCCTAAGGTGTTGGTCGAGGCTCTTGGCTATTAAGCCATTGGCTGACACGACTATCGGTACAATGATCGCTGAGTCCACATCCCACATGTCGACAACCTCGCGAGCCAAGTCAATATACTTGATTTGTTTATCTTTCTCGGCTTTCACGAGGTTCTCGTCATGCGGAACGGATATGTCAACAATCATTGCACGCCTCTCGCTTCGGTCCACCACCACTATATCAGGCTTATTGGCTACAATAGTCCTGTCAGTGATGATGGACCGATCCCAGTACAAAGTGATATGACCATTATCAAGAACTGGGTCGGGCTCATACCTGTAGTACGGCACTTCCGATTCCACAAGAGAGTATTTCAGAGCAAGTTGCTGATGGATAATCCTGGCTACAAGGTTGTGTCTATGCAAGTACTCTCCGTTAGCTAGACGAGAACAACCAGAGATAATGTGACGAATTGATTCTCCCGGACGGTGACATGCCCGACAGATGTCAACCGTGCCGTCCTTCACAATAAATCTCCGGTAGTTATTCGTCATGATAACTTCGTCCATAATTGCACAGACAAAACCTTCGGTTTCCCCAAAGAGGTCACCGAAACGCAGCCAGGCTACGGACGCCAATTGGTCTACATCGGGCCCGTGAAAGGCCCGGAAAAAGCGTCCGTGAAGTTCCTTGCTCTGCCATACTTCCCTGCGATCGTTAGTGTCAAGCACTACCGGTTTACGCCAGTTCTCGTTAGCCAGAGAGAGCGGGGTGAGTCCCTTGTCCACTGCCACTACATCTCGATGCATACCCACGTCGGTAGCTAGGAAATATTCCCTGAGACTGCATACCTCGCGGTTGTGTAGGGTCTTAGCATTTAAAAAACCTCGACCTCCACACTTCCGCGGGATATACAGTCTCATCACCGACGATCGTGGGTGATGCATTCGGTATGCAGTCAGCAGTGTGCGGACCCTCCTATCCAGGGCGTCAAGTTCCGTTTGAGTCCATTTGAGTACGCCGAAAGAGTACATCAATACCGGCATGACCCAACCGTTGAAGGCACGCACCTTGTTTCCGCCTGAAAGAAGACTATTGAATACCTTCTTCAGGCGTCCAAAGAAACGTTCCTTCAACGATTGCTTCATGTCAGTGATATTGATGCCTAGAGCTTCCGACATACCTAAATACTTATAGGTTTCGGTTGGAGAGAGGGATCTCAGGTTTATGGAATCCGTGAGTTGAGTGCCCACGGATTCCACAACCTCCCCTCGTTTTACATGCATGACCGCACATTTGTCCACACCAAACTCCATCCTGATGGCACTACTGAAGGTTTCAGTTACCTTCAGTAGCTCCATCAGTTGCAGATTGTTGGGGGCAAAAAGTTTCAGGTCATCCATGTAAAGTAGGTGAGATATTACCTGACCACCTCTCTTCAACCGATAGCCTAGACCTGAATTCTCCAGCAGTGTGCTTAGAGGATTCAAGGCTAGGCAAAACCAAAGTGGACTCAAACTATCACCCTGGAATATACCTCGCTCGATCCTTACAGGTTCGCTATTCCTCTGGATATGTCGACATCCTGGATAGCGGAGGACCGTACTCCATTGCCTCATACACGACATCAGGAAGGTGCGTAGTGTTGTATCAATTTTATACAATTCCAGCACCCTCATGAGCCATGTATGAGGAACAGAGTCATAGGCCTTCTTATAATCTATCCAACACGTCGACAGATCCTTTCGGAAACGTCGAACCTGTTGGCTAATGGTCATATCAATGAGGAGCAGCTCCTTAGTACCGCGGGACCCGTTCCCACATCCATTCTGAGAAGGTGACATGATCAGATTTTTGTCGATATGACTATTAATTTTGCTTCTCAGTATGGATGTAAGAACTTTATAGACCGTTGGCAAACAGGTGATCGGTCTATAATTTTTAGGCTCCGCAGTACTACCTGACTATTATTATTATTATTATTATCGTCAAAAGACAAATTAAAACTGAGTTTTTCATGCTTTACTGTCTTTTTGTTACCACTTTTCATTACCAATAACATCCTGGGACAATCCCGGGATCCCGGGATCAATTATATAGGGTTACTGGTCATTAGTGACTGATACTTAAACACGTGATTGTGCTCATGATTACAAACAACTTTCCCAAAGAAACTTCTTTTTATATACTAAACAGTTTTATCACAATAAAAAAACAGCTGTTTGAATCTAAGGGTGTTTGAAATACGCGGGTTTGTAAGCCGCGCGGGTGTTCTATCACTATTGTAGGTACGACGGCGTCACGCGGCTAACAGCTGAGCGGTCGCCGGTCGCAGTCCCGAGCGCGCGTATTTAAAAAGCTGTTTTGTTATTGTGATAAAACTAATGAGAATATAAAAAAAGTTTCTGTGGGAAAGTTGTTTGTAATAATGAGTATAATCACGTGTTTAAGTATCGGTCACTAATTACCAGTCACCCTATAGACAAACCTGAAATCCCGGGATTAGAAAAAAGGATCGGGATTGAATCCTACAAATGAGAGATTCTCGTGAATCAAATAACAATTCCGTGACCTGATTGTATTAACAAATAATTTTGGCCAAATATTTATTGACGTTATAAGTTATTCAGAATATTCATACTATAGGAACTTAATGAATAATTAATTTAAACCGTGAATAACATACATGAAGATAACATACATGAGATGAGAGACCTATAAAAAATTAATTAATATAGTGCGATCGGGCGAACTGATTGCATTTTCTACGACAGTGATTGTATAAACAACCAATAAAGTATTTTATTGTTTCATTCGCTTGTAAAAATATTGCCCATGGCTTAGCACAATGGGTATTATTTCCGCAGAGTGGAGCACAGTTTGGTTCAAATGTTTTTTTCACGTGAGTCACCGCCGTTGAATGAATTTGAGGCATCCATATCCACTGAACATTTTCATTGATTTTTACAGGGAAAATGTATATAACTGTAGCTTTGGATGCAGGTCGTGTAGTAAAAAGTTTGTTGATTGCCTAGTGCCGGGTATGAAGTTTTAGTACGATTTTATCTTATTCTATGTACGAGTATTTTCTGTTAGTGACGCAGTAGAATTGTTTGTTGGTCCAGTCAAACATTCAATTGCTATGTCGGCTTTTGTGGAGGTTATCACCATTTATATTGTTTTAGTTTTTATGTATAGTAGTGGTTGACGTGATCAAAGTCGGATTAATGTTTAAGCTAATATTGATCCAGACAGAATGGTCAATAACGTAGAAGATAAACGGATAGGTGAACTTACTGTTACCCTAACGAGCACTTTAAAAATTACTTGAGTGGGTAATTCTAATTAGATTTGTTACTGAATATTTGTAAATGGTACATGATATTTAGTAGGTATTATATCTACTTAAGAATATTCAACTACACCGAATGATTCGAATACAAAGATAAAGATAAAACAGTTGACGTCGTGTAAGTTTGTTAAGTAGACTATATCAGGGTCAGCAAAACAGTAGTTTCAGAAAGGTAAATTTACATGATGCGAACCTACGTTGCACAAATCTTCTTAACTACCTCAGATAGAATACCTGTACAATCACAAATTCTGGGCGCTATAAATCCTGTGCCCGTTCAGGAAATAGGTTTAATTTGAACCTACAAACGTGGATCACAATAACAACGGGTGATAGCCGTGATTGTGTGGCAGAAGTAGACACGATGACGTCATTAATCTTTGTGTAATGACCACCGAAATGCGAACGCGGACGTCATGGCACATTTGCTACAGTGAGCCTACGTCATGGTATGAATAAGCTGTATAGAACATTAAGTGATTCCGTTGTTTAGATATTATACCCGTTATCTATGGAAGTGTGTTGCTCCTTCTTATGTCAGTAACTAGAGCACACCTTAGCTTCAAATGTTATTCTACGTATTTTTTTTTAGTTGGAAAATCATCTAATGACAGCAGCTGTCACTCCCGTCCTGGGGCGGAGCGTGAGGGCGTGTCAGACTTTTACTAACTAAAACCCACTTCTATGTTTTTTCTTTGCCTTGCATTCCTGAGCCGGGTTTTTCTTTCAGAAGCGAATCCATGGCCCCAGTAGGCTTCGACCCTGCTGGGCCCCTACGGTTTGCTGACATCTCTTTGAGGCGCGCATGGAACACTACGCGCCATCGACGATTCGAGCTCGGTCCGGACGGTTACCGGGCGACCAGACGGCGAGCTACCCATTGCTCGCCGTCCGCAAGCCTACCTACGCCTACGGTAGCTGGAAATCGGGATCGGGATCCCGGTGGCTGGGGCGAGAGGGCCAATCCCCTTACGCGTGTGGCCGCCTCCTTCACTAGCATTACTGCTTCGCAGAAGGAGGTCACTGCCTGCCATTCCTCCTCGCTCCGGAACATGGCCTGTAACAAGGACCAGCGCGAGAGGTCGTTGCCGCTAATCGCCCCCACGAGGACACGGCAACGGTGCTCTGCCCAAGCGGGGCACACCTCTACCGTATCCTCTACCGTGTCCTCCATCGATTTATGGCTGAAACTAATTTCGAAATGGGAAAATATAGAGATATCTTTATTGTGTATGAAGCGCATTAAAAAGATTATTAGTATTTTAATAGTTAGTGAATTTATCTCTAAAAATAACCAGGAAGAAGCTTAAATTCAACATTAAATGATGAATTATCGTTTTTTAAGATAGGTACCCAGTTTTTTCAGAGAGTTAAGTAAGTATCTGCTTGTATTTCGATGGTTTGTTTAATTGTAACACAGAACAGGTAGGTAGGTAGGTAAGCGCCCGTAGGGAACTGTTCGGCAAGTCAGCCGCCCGCGCAGCCGCCGTTCCCGGAAGCCGAAGCGCGCAAATCTTTAGACAGGACGGTAACCCTAGCGCGACCGTCGAGCGTAGGTATGAAAAGTGAAATACATACATTAGATTGACTACTGTACCTATCTATTTTGTGCTATAACTGACAACTCGACATAAAGGTAATGATTTGTAATATAACGGTATAACATAAATCATTACTGGCTATGAACATTTAGCTAATGTTTTATCTAACTATTAAAGACTCCAAAACCTCTAATTCGTTTTGCAGACCAAGTCTACAAGGCCAAATCGATTTATGTTTCTTCGATTTATATTTTTAGAGGGTTCTCTAGATAGCTTGTATTTATTACTACTCCATGGTCGGAATCTTAGCCCTGAAACTCAGTAGAACGCAAGCTGGACAGACGTTTCTAATAGTTATCTTTGTTAATTACTATTCTAAATTCGAAACGGTAGTTAAACTTTTCTTAATTTAAAATAGTAACTTATTTTTTTTAATTTATAACAAGTACTTATTTAAGAAGGAAATTTTCATACTATGTGGTTATTATAGGATAATATATTATAAAGTTCCTTTATCTAAACATTTGCAGCATGAATGAAAGATTTTCCATTATAAGAACAAGCAGGCTATTTATTTTTATGTCTGTAAAAGTCACCGCATAATTCGACTGGCCTGGTCTAGTGGTTAGTGGCCCTGACTGCTATGCCGGAGGTCGTGGGTTCGATTCCCACCCAAGACAAATGTTTGTGTGATAAGCACGGTCATTTGTAGTGTGTCTGGGTGTAATTTATCTATAATATGTATGTATTTAGTAATATATAAGTATGTTTATCAGTTGTCTAATACTCATAACCCAAGCTCTGCTTATCTTGGGGCTAGACGGCGTTGTGTGATAGTTGTGGAATATTATTATTATTTTTTATACATAATTATCGTTTACATATTTCTTAAAAAAACATATAAAAAAACATTTAAAAATATAAAAAATAGTTGTCCGCCGTTGTCGGAACAGGGTCCAAGCTACCGGTGGTTAGGGCTCTAGACACAGGAACCTCCTCACGATGCGAGCCGTATCGAGGAGTACTGCCTTCTGTATCAAGCCCTTGATCCAACCGCGCAACGACAGCTTCGACAGATGGTCGTCGAAGCTTTTGGCTATAAGGACTTTGGCGGTCACGACAATCAGCACAATGATAGCCGAGTCCACATTCCACATGTCGACAACCTCGTGTCGAGATATTTGATTTGTTTCTCTTTCTCAGCTTTCACGAGATTCTCGTCATGTGGAATGGTGACGTTCTATCACCACTATATCCGGCTTATTGGCTACAATAGTCCGGTCAGTAATGATAGACCGATCCCAGTACAACGTGACATGGTCATTTTCGAGAACTGGGTCGGGCACATAGGTTGTATTTCAAAGCAAGTTGCTGGTAAATAATCCTGGCTACTTGGTTATGCCTGTGCAAGTACTCGCCGTTAGCCAGACGAGAACAACCAGAGATAATATGTCTGATGGACTCACCCGGACGATGGCATGCCTGAAATACGTTAACCGTCCCGTCAATCCATATTATTATTATAAATAACGTATTTAAAAAAGAAAAACATACCTCCACACTATCAATTATTCCTGTCACGTGGGAGCGTTCACAAAAATGTAGACACCCAGAACCAGAATAAATATCTGTAAGTCATACAGTAAATGTTTATTCCGTGCGTTAATAATAATAATAATAATAATAACACTGGCAACACTCTAGCAACATGTCATATTTTTTTTCTGTTCCATTTTAAATTAGATAAACCCGTACTTTTTACCTGTAAATTGTGATACAATTTACCATAAAAGAAGCCTAATAAGATACAATAAGAAAACCAATAGAAATCCGCACCATAACCATATAAATAAATAAAATAGAAGAGAAAAAAACCGAATGACGTCTGTCATTGACGACGTCTTAACAATCAACAAGAAATCTCAGAAATGGAATGAATTGAAAGAAATGGGTTAATATGTTAACTAGAGCAGCTGCCCGTCGCGCACGCCATCCACCCCCGGGCTCGCCGCTCAGCTCCGCCTCGCCGCCGCCGGACCTCGAGTCACCAGTGTCACCGGCGGCTGCAGTTGCGTCGAGCTCGAGCGACGAGTATTTTTCCCCGCCGACGTCGCCAACACCAGTACGTCGGCAGAGGAGAGGCCGGCCACCGAAGAGCTTGGGATCTAGGGGCCAACCGGCCCCAAGCCGGGTCCCCGCTGCCGGTGGTTGTGTGCAGCGCATGAGATGGACTCAGTCTATGAATGAGAACGTCATGCGCGCATATTACGGGTCTACAGAGGGGGGAACTAACCTCACTGCGTATCGTGATAGGATGCTGTCTCTTTTTCAGGACCTAGAACCAACCGTCAACGTCTCGGCCCAACGATTGTCGGATCAGGTGCGGGTTATCCAACGCAACCACAGGTTGGACGATGCTACACTTGATCGGCTGCGCTCAGAGGTACTGAGCAACCAAATCGTCTCGACATCTATACAAACACAGACCGCGGCAGCGCCGACTACTAACGCAATCTCGCCGCGGTCCAATCCTAATAATGATGATGCAGATGATAGGGTTGTCACAGTAAGTAGCCAGTGCAACGATGAACTGAGGAGCGCACTGGAGGATGCGCTTCGAGAGTACAGAACAACTCCGACTGAACTTAGACCCCGTTTGCCACGGTTACCCATGCACAAAAAAAATAGGGCGCTGGTGTGTACTTTGGATTCGCTGCTTAAAAACAACTTTGAGAGTAGCGAGAACCTTGTTGATACGCACTCAATCCTGTACTGTGGGGCTGTTGCGGCATGTCGTTTGGCGAACATAAATTTTCCTAATATAGATGGAACTATTCGACCAAAGCCTGCTGTACCAGCCTGGCAATACAGGATCGAGAGGCGTATCGATGGGGCCAGGGTACTCATCGGCAAACTACACTGCTTCAGGGAGGGTAATACGCGACCACGAGTGATGCGCTTTGTGAGGCGGGCGTTTTTGGGGACTGGTATCAGCCCTAAAGAATACATGTCTCGTGTCACAGAGCGCATCGACTTCCTGAAGCAGAAGGTTTGTGCATGGGCGAGCCGCATTAGGCGGTATAAGCGGCGGGTTGATCGGTACTCGCAGAATCGCATGTTCCAGAGCGATGAGAGGTGGGTGTATAGAGCTTGGGAGCGACCTGAACAAAATGTGATTGACGGGCGCCGCCCAGATGATTTTGCCACCATTACATTCTGGCGAAACATTTGGTCGGTGCCTGTCAGTCACACTGAGGGTGACTGGATGCGTGACGTCGAGCGCGTGTGTGAAGCTATACCAGAAATGGAAAAAGTTGTCATTACTCCAGCGGATGTAGCCAAAGCAGTTCGTCCATTACCGAACTGGAAATCACCGGGACCGGACGGACTGCAAAATTTCTGGCTGAAATGGTTTAGCAACTCACACGCGCCCCTGGCATCGCAATTCCAGTCAACCTTAGAGTCTGGGTCGCTACCAGAGTATCTAACAACTGGCGTAACCCACCTGCTCCATAAGACAGGTAACCCCGTGGAACCCAAGAATTATAGACCAATTACATGTTTGTCGACGGTCTATAAACTTCTTACATCCATTCTGAGAGCAAAAATTAATCGACACATAGAGAATAACTTGATTATGTCTGCCTCTCAGAATGGATGTAGGAATGGATCCCGGGGTACTAAGGAGCTACTCCTCATTGACATGGCCATAAGCCAACAGGCTCGTCGATCCCGCAAGGATCTGTCGACATGTTGGATAGATTACAAGAAGGCCTATGATTCTGTTCCACATACATGGCTCATGAGGGTGTTGGAGTTATACAAAGTAGATATGACTTTACGCACCTTCCTTGAGTCATGTATGAGGCAATGGAAGACGGTCCTTCGCTATCCAGGATGTCGACCGATCCAGGGTAATGATGAGCCTATTAGGATTAAACGGGGAATATTTCAGGGCGACAGTCTGAGTCCACTTTGGTTTTGCTTGGCTCTGAATCCTCTTAGCACATTGCTGGAGGAGTCAGGACTGGGCTATCGGTTGAGAAGAGGTGGTCAGGCCATATCTCACCTTCTTTACATGGATGACCTGAAACTCTTTGCCCCCAGCAATTTGCAACTAATGGAGCTACTGAAGGTAACTGAAACTTTCAGTAGCGCCATCAGGATGGAATTTGGTGTGGACAAATGTGCAGCCATGCATGTAAAGCGAGGGGAGATTATGGAATCCGAGGGAATTCAACTCCCGGATTCCATACACCTTAGATCCCTCTCCTCGACCGAAACTTATAGGTATTTGGGTATGTCGGAAGCGTTGGGCATTAACAATGCTGACATGAAGCAATCGCTGAAGGAGCGCTTCTTTGGCCGCCTGAAGAAGGTATTAAATAGCCTTCTGTCGGGCGGAAATAAGGTGCGTGCCTTCAACGGTTGGGTCATGCCAGTTTTAATGTACTCTTTTGGCATACTCAAATGGACTCAGACCGAACTAGACGCTCTGGATAGACGGGTCCGTACACTACTGACCGCAAAACGGATGCATCACCCACGATCATCGGTGATGAGACTGTACATCTCGCGGAAATGTGGAGGTCGAGGCTTTTTGAACGCAAAGACTCTGCACAACCGCGAGGTGTGCAGCCTCAGAGAATATTTTCTTAAAACCGATGTGGGTATGCACCGAGATGTGGTCGCAGTGGACAAGGGACTCACCCCGTTATCCATGGCTAAAGAGGACTGGCGCAAACCTGTAATACTGACTACTGATGACCGCAAGGAAATATGGAAAGGCAAGGAGCTCCACGGGCGCTTTTACCGGGCTCTTCATGAGCCTGATGTAGATTTCTTGGCGTCCGTGGCCTGGTTACGTTTCAGCGACCTCTTTGGGGAAACTGAAGGTTTTATCTGTGCGATTATGGACGAAGTTATCTTAACGAACAACTACCGGAGATATATAATGAAGGACGGGACGGTTGACGTGTGTCGGGCATGCCACCGTCCGGGTGAGTCTATCAGACATATTATCTCTGGTTGTTCTCGTTTGGCTAACGGCGAGTATTTGCACAGACATAACCAAGTAGCCAGGATTATTCACCAGCAACTTGCTTTGAAGTACAACCTAGTGGATTCTGAGGTACCGTATTACAAGTATGTGCCCGACCCAGTTCTCGAAAATGACCATGTCACGTTGTACTGGGATCGGTCTATCATTACTGACCGGACTATTGTAGCCAATAAGCCGGATATAGTGGTGATAGACCGATTAGCGCGCCGCGCAGTGATAGTCGACGTCACCATCCCGCATGACGAGAATCTCGTGAAAGCTGAGAAAGAGAAACAAATCAAATATCTCGACTTAGCACACGAGGTTGTCGACATGTGGAATGTGGACTCAGCTGTCATTGTGCCGATGGTCGTGACCGCCAATGGTCTTATAGCCAAAAGCTTCGACGACCATCTGTCGAAGCTGTCGTTGCGCGGTTGGATCAAGGGCCTGATACAGAAGGCAGTACTCCTCGATACGGCTCGCATTGTGAGGAGGTTCCTGTCTCTGGAGCCCTAACCACCGGTAGCTTGGACCCTGTTCCCGACACCGGCGGACAACTATTTTTTATATTTTTAAATGTTTTTTTTTATGTTTTTTTAAAGAAATATTTAAAAATGTAATTTATATGTGATATTAATGAATAAACGAAATAATAATAATAATAATAATGTTTATTTTACCAAAAAGATTGTACAAAAGAAACTTAAAATTTAGTATAAGCTATTATAAATACAATACAGTATAATAGGTGCATCTGTAACCGAACTAGGTAAAAACCTGTATCTCGGTATACAGCGCCAAACCTCTCGGAAAATTATTTGCATACAAAAATTAAGTTAACGAGTACAGCATTATTTGGATTTGCGTTAGTAGTATAGTAGTTTGCGATTGGAGCGATCAGTTTAGTTCGCAGCTCCTCAACGAACTGGGTGCCTAGAGTGAGTTGTATTTAATACTGAAATGATTGTTTCTGTGTTTAAAATTTAGAAATAAGTATTAATTACTTCTTACTAAACTGGTAAAAGGTAGGGGTTTTGAGGACCCTTCCTGGACCGTCCACCGTCAATATGAGCATGGTTAAAAAGCTTGATATTTCATCATTCTCGCAAAAAAAGAGGGATAGCGCCTGAACCCTCAGCTAGCATTCGGTAACTTCCGTCGCTCACTTGAATATTTCACAAAACTTGTTCCAAGAAAAAACATGTATTTACATGTTATTTAAAAACAATTTTCTGCATTCGAATTTGGATTTTTACTTTTTTTATTTACATTATGAATGGTAAAATTTGTATGAAATAGTATATTTTCAGAGTTCTTTTCTGGATAATTTTTCATAAATGTATGTTTTATTTTCAATAGAAACCTAGATAATAACCACAAGATATCTGAGTTGTAATAACGTCACATCACGTCAGAGCGATTGTATGGGAAATATCATGGACTGAGCGCTCTTAGTTGGTCATATTGAATGAACTAGCGAACGAAACAAAGACGGATCTGGGATCTAGTTCACATAGTTCACCCATGGGAGCGCTGTAACTAACTACAAAAGTCTAGTATATATATGTATAACAAAACCGTCCACTTAAAGGCCTTAACAAAAAAAAAAACAATTTATTCTGAGAAATAATATTTTTCCCAGTCTGTCCTTAAGTATTATCTAATGTACACATCACACTCATTATACCACATACAACACAGAAATACTTTCAAATACTTACGTCAACAAAAATAAATAGGATCGTTGTATCGAGATAAAAAAGGTCCCCAAGAGTTTTTAAAAGTCAACGGGATCGAAAAATACCCTTACAATTTTTTTCAAGGAATTGTTTAGAAAGTTTGAAATATTTTGTTACATTTTTGGCATTAACATTTTTACCCTTTTAAACAAGGGAACAGCTACTCTGTGAAGTGGCTTGAGGGTCAATTGAGAGTAGGTAATACATCAAAAAAGTTTCTTGATGGTCGAGATGCCATAATGTCCATGTTAGGCTCGTCGACGAGACTCATTAGGCAATTTTTGGCACATTTTTTCGAGGTGGGTAGTCATGACTTTTTTCGCTCTAGGGTAGAACGAGAGGGCATGGGCATGGGGGGGGATGTTAGACTTTTACTAACTGAAAGCGCCTTTCTCTCAGTTGCCCTTTGCGTTTTAAGGCCACGGTCACTGTTATAAACGATCCCGCAGCTGGCTACTGGGCTCCTTCAGTTTTGCTGACAATCTGACATCTCTGCATGCGTGAAATATAACACGTCGTCGACTCCTGGCCTGATCTTTACTAGACGACCGGACGAGAAGCTACCCTTTGCCCATCGCCCGCAAACCCACGCCTGTGGTGGGCAAAAATCGCTCTGCGACTCCCGACACCCGTGGCGTCTCCTTCGGCAGCAGCTGAGGTGTGAGGATATCTGTTCCCACACAGTTTTAGAGATAGGCGGAACAGAGAATAAAGTCCCGCAAACCTCCGTTGAAAAGGGAGGATCCTCCGACCAGACGGGTGTTATGTCTGGTGGGCAGCTGCCCGATAGATGATTTCGGGCTGTTCTATATGTTCTAATCGCGCGGAGAACTTTGATTGCGCGATGCAGGATTAGTTCTTATGTGACGCCATAGATGTCGCTACACAGTTGCGGCCATCTCTTTCGCTCGTAACACTGCTACGCAGATGGAGGGGTGCATACGGGGTCCCAATCAACATCTATCGGGACCCGAGCTAACCACACCTGCACGTGGTGCACACCCTGCTGACAAACGAACGAGACTATGACGATCTGCCAACGCGCACTGGACCAGCGGGGCAGGTTATGGTCCAAATCACCTCAATGAATTACAACCAAACAAGAGACAGGTCCCAAGTACCCTCCAGTGGTTGTGCTGATGTGGACGGGCGTGGGCGTAACCCTAGGGTCTCGGGAGCTAAGAATCTCCGGGCGAGAACGATTTACCGTCAAACGACCCCGGTAGATTGCATGTGAGACGCTCAGGATCGTTCATTGTGGCGACACTTGGGGGATGCCTATGTCCAACAGTGGACGTCTTTCGGCTGAAATGATGATGATGATGAGATGGCGGCGACCATGGCCTAAACCAGAGCCGGACGCGACAGGTCGCCGCCGCTAATACAAGTGTGATACCTGACACTAGCATCTTGAAATTCGTTTTTATTGATATACATCTTAATTTCTTTCTTTCTTGTGGTGGCACAGACTGGAGAGTGTTGGCCTGAAATTGAGTAGAACCAAAACGGAATACTTGTTCTGCGATTTCGGCGGTCTCTCCAATCCAATGCCCTTATCTCTCGCTGGAACACCCATACCGATCTGCTCCGACTTTCGGTACCTCGGGTCACTCGTCCAAGGGGATGGTGAGGTAGACCGGGACGTAACACATCGGATCAACGCAGGATGGATGAAATGGCGACAGGTCACGGGAACAACTTGTGACCCACGGATGCCCCTCAAGTTGAAGGGTAAAATCTACAAGTCCGTGATAAGGCCTGTCATACTGTATGGATCAGAATGTTGGGCTGTGAAAAAGACGGATGAAAAAAAATTGCACGTAGCGGAGATGAGAATGTTAAGATGGATGTGTGGTGTGACGAGAATGGATAAAGTGAGAAATGAGTATATTAGGGGAAGTTTGAAAGTGGCGCCAGTGACTGAAAAGTTGAAAGGGAATCGTTTGTCTTGGTATGGTCATGTGAAGAGGAGAGATGAAACGCATGTTACTAAGAGAGTTATGAGTTTACATGTGGATGGATGGAGAGGGAGAGGGAGACCAAAGAAAAGATGGATGGATTGTGTTAAGAGTGATATGAAAGAAAAGGAAGTTAGTGATAGTATGACGAGTGACAGGGCAGAATGGAAGAAAAAAACGTGTTGCGCCGACCCCAAATAACACGGGACAAGGGCAGGAAGATGATGATGATGATGACATCTTAATTTCTTAAATAATTTAATATTAATTAGAATAGAATAGAATAGAATATCGTTTATTTAATAAAAGTGGCACATTTATATTAAGATACATAATAGTACATTATGATACAAGTGTATAATGTTGGTGATTACCGCTGAGGCGGTATTTAGATCCGAGCCGAAGGCGAGGATCTTAAGAGAGCCGAGGACGGTAATCGCCAATATTCACGTGTATCATACGACGTTTTTCGGCACACTTGAGAAGAAAAAAAAATGAAAAATCAGTTTTATTTAGTATAAAGAAGGAACAATCATTAAATAAGTTTTTTATCACACAACATAGACTGGAGTCGCGTACTTTACACAGAGTATACCGAAAACGAATTTAACTAACCTTAGTAGCCAAATATTGGTTATCTGGAGCATCCTTTATGAATTTTTCAATGTCATCAGGTGTTAAAACCTTAGATTTTTTACTTCGAAATCCATCGGACAGTCTCTTTAGATAAACTGTTAAATTGCAGTATGTTTTTAAGTCCACTCCATTTTTTGTTCGCACTGTACTTTTTAACATTGAGTAAATACACCATAAAGAGCTAGGTTTGTACCTGGACGATAATTCTTTAAAGTACGCCATGAATACATTTTCGGAAAAAGACTGTGTATTTTTATTGATTTTCCATTGTATGAAATTTTGGTATGCCACCAGATATTTTTGCTTTGAGTATTCTGGTAGTAAACTTTCCATAACGTTAAGGGCTTCACATCTTATATCGGGAGGTGTACACTTTCCTCATAAATAGTAGTTGTAGACATTTTTATAAAATAATAATTAACTATTGTATTTTTGTTGTAATATGGCGGCAAAAAAATTGTTCTGTTTCCTTATGCGCGCGCATTCATAATGGCGGCCATAGACTAGCTACTCTAGCTAGAGTGTTTAAAAATAAGAATGAGGTTGCTTAAATAAAAAATATTTTTTGGAATGAAATATTTATTTATTAAACAAGTTAAAATAGTTTATTTAAACACAAAATTGCATAAAATAAGCAAGACACTAATATTTACTATTGAACGCAATACTTACCTAATGTGTTTTTTTTTTCAAATTAAAAATTTGTTTTGAGAACAGAGGCTTGACTTAAAGCTCCAAGTGACCAGGTCATTAAAATCCAAAAAAAAATGGGAACAGAGGTTTAACAAAAAGGTTTTAACTACATTATCACACTAGTGCATAATGGTAATCAAAAAGTCACAGTTTGGTTATAAGCGTGATTATATACCTAAGTGTAGTGCAATAATAGTCACTTTCTGAGCAAGTGTGTCGAAAAAACAATTATAAAATTTAATTAACTAAAAGCAAAGCATGTTTTATTTACAAATTAAAAGGAGATCTTCTGTCTCTCCGTACGAGATGCTGAGTAAGTACTGCACAATAATCTTTTTACAGCTGTTATTATTTAATTTATACAAAACTAATTTTCTATTTAATCTATTGTACAAAAATGGGCCTAAAAATGTGAAATACCTTTTTACAAAGACATATTTTGAAAAAGTATTGGAATTGCATACAATATCATTCCGTCTCTTATTAGTAATTTCAGGGAAGAAGGGAAGCATGGTGTGCTGTTTTAATACCAGACGCATGATGAAAAGCTGGCGAACAGTCAGCACGTTGGACTTGTATAGCAAATCTGTGGGATAGAGGAACGGATGGAAATTGTCTCTCTGAGCTCTTTCGAGAGGTAACAAATAAGTTTTTGGTGCTCCACCCCACGAGGTATTACAGTATTGAATTACAGATTGTCCGAGTGCCAGATAAACTTGGGTAATCAATTTTCAGTCTGCAATTTTAACTAAACTTTCAATATGTGGTCCAAAGGAGAGTGTTTTGTCAATTATACCCCGAGTTATTTAATGTCGCATGTTTTAAGGATAAAAGGACAATTACATGTACTGACTCAGTTGAATCCACATTTGTGGGCATAAACTACATTACATCTTACTCACTTCATTAACATCATTATCAATTGTTGGAATCTAATTGTTTGGATAGGGTTTTAAATTGTTCTGTAACTTGTTAAAGGGGTGACCAGACGGTTGCAAACTAGCGCCCCAACCAAGGTGACCTTGGTTTATGTGTTTGGTTTGTGTTGCGGCTACATGGATGTTAACCACGCACCAACACGTTCGGTGGTTGGGAAAACGCGCCTCCCAACCAAGGGCGTTGAAGGTCATGGATTACAACTGCTGTCTACACGGATTGAAACTAGCAATGTCACCTTGGTTGGGACGTTGGTTTGTATGGTAAGTGATGATGTGGTCAATGGTGGAGCACGCTTGCCTAAAAGTAACCTATTCACTCTTGACTTAAAGACCCCTAGGTCTATTTTAAAATATTTTGCAAGTCCTATTTACTAGCTTTTCAGTTTATGCTACCTACATTTTCTTTGAAATATTCAAACCAGCAGAAATTCCCTAAACTCCGAAGTTTCTGAACTAGTTGCGATGACACTACAGATTCCTGTCTTACGCTCTGTGGCTGACACTGTTTATTAGAGTAAAGCTACGTACAGTTAGCTATTATTTAAGTTTAGAGACCTTCAAAGTGAACACATTGACAACTTACTAACTTACCTCGTTAGTGGTGGAGCAACTATCAGATATTTTAAATTTTTTCATCACTTTTTTTTCTATCGTGAAGTCTTTGGTGTTTTTAATTACTTCAGCAAATTATCGTGAAAATATTTAGATCAAACATTCAAGACACACTTTGTTTTATTCGAAAATTCTTCGTATTTTTCTTTCTTTAAAAAGTACGAACTATTTTTTTAAGAATGTTTTTTTAAACCCCCGATGGAAAAGAGGGGTGTTATAAGTTGGACGTGTACATGTGTCTGTCCGTGGCATCGTGATTTTGATGCGGTTTTTCAAGTCACATAAAGTGCAGGTTTGCACAGTGTGCAATGTTAAACGATATCCTCATGATAGGCCTCATAAGGAATACCAACACACTGGAACACCTTTTGCGAGCTATGTCCTAAACCTGATCATCATCATCATCATCACTTCAGCCGAAGGACGTCCACTGTTGGACAATCCACAGACTCCTCCAAGTCCCTCGCCACAACGAACGGTCCTGTGCGTCTCGCATCCATCGCATTCCCGCGCCTCTCACAAGGTCATCGGTCCACCTTGTGGGAGGCCTTCCAACGCTACGTCTTCCGGTGCGCGGTCGCCACTCTAGAACCTTTCGGTCCCATCGACCATCCGTTCTACGAGCAACGTGCCCTGCCCACCGCCACTTAAGTTTGGCGATTCTTCGAGCTATGTCGGTAATCTAAACCTAGTATAAAAAAACATTGTCTAGCAAAAGTTTTTTTAAGAATTTGATCAAAGTTTTTCACCACCAAACCGGCTGACCAGTTTCAGAACAACCATGATCTTACACTACACACCTTCAAAGTTCATTCTGCTCCAAAATCCAGTATTACCTCCCCCAGCTACCAGGCTGGCAGAAGTCTAGAAGATACGAACACAATTTGAAGTCACGTTCTAATATAATGAGACGCGTAACACGTAGTAACGTAACTGGTTTTGGGGAAGGCTATGTTCCTAATAGTATGTCTTGATAGGTTATAAGATTATCACATACAGCCTATACTTTTGTATCTATATATAGAGGGAAAACCTTATTTCCAATCAACATACATAATGCTATAAAAGGCGTATAATATTATATGAGTATGAGTAATTAATATTCATTTGTGTAATTTCAACAGTGATGACATAGATTTCTAATTAAGAATCTCATGTTTATTAACCGTGAGAAAGAGCTCGTGGCGTGGCTAAGTCAATCTCCAAGATATTCATTAAACCCCAAGCAAACGCCGGCGTTCGCTCTCTCATTGTCTTTCTATTGTGTCTATAATTACGGTATTCGAAAGGTGCAACGCTGGCCAAAGCGGGTATATGGATGGGTGTCTATCATATGATACCGATATACCTTCGGGTCTTAGAAATCACTAAGTTTAAGACATTGGTTCCGGTTGTCATTTGTAAATGACAGGATGACTTTGACAGTCGTTACGGATAGTCAGGCACAGACATCATCAGTCTTGTAGGTTGTGGACGTCAGACAGACCGTCGCTCCATGTAAAATTACTGATATTCAGCTCCATGCAGTTTAACTGGAAGCCGACCCCAACACAGTTGGGAAAAGTCTAGGCAGGTGTTCATTTACCCAACAAATAAAAAATCTTTATTTATACAGAACCCTTTAACATTACCACTCGGTCACCACTGCTCTGACTTACGTGTAGGTCGCGGGTTCAAACCCAATCAGGTGCATTACTTTGTGTAATTTATTTCATCACCAATGCTCTCAAAACGGTGAAGGAAAACATCTTGAGGAAATCGGCATGTCCTAGAATCAAAAATTCGAAGACATGTGACATTCACCAACCCGCACTGGACCCGCGTGGTGGATTACGGCCTATTCCCTCCCCTAGAGAGGAGGCCTGAGACCCATGAGACCCAGCAGTGGGAACATTGCTTAATAACTAAGACGAAATTGCATTACAGTAAATTAAAGGTCACATAGATAGAGTAAACCCTGACACAAACTAGGAGATCCTGTGATTTAGGATTTAACATTTTTGGTCCAAAATAAATGATTTATTTATTAAAAAAAAACTACAATAATAAATTGTATTATTCTTTAATAATACCTTCTTTTTTACTCTATATGCACAACAAATAAAATCACATATAATATTGTTAAAAGATAAAAAAAAAAACTAAACAACATTTAGTGCAATAAAGTAGCCCTAGAATCCACACTAGGACACCCTGTGTCGTTAGAGCTTTTTTTTTTCGACGTTCATGACACATTATAAGTGCACTAGTGGGTAGTTCACTAATAGTTCGTTTACAAAATAAAAAAAAAAAACAATACTTAAACTATCATTACTGTACCAAAAACCTTTTACTAAAAAGTGTGATAAATTGTGCACAGTCTTGGCAAAAAAATAATAATTTGATTTGACAACAAAAGTAAATCTCCTACAAATAAATCTATAGACAACTAATTTATTTTCTACCGAATTATTTTTCTCTCACCTACAATTTAATTACAAGTACCTGTATAGTATGAAGAATTATTATGATGAATGTTTGCCAAGGGACGAGCGAAAGTGAATTAGACTAAAAGAAACTAAACAAAGCCCCGGAGGCGTGGCGTTGGCTTAGTTAGGTATAAATAGGTAGCTACTGGCCAACTTAAGGGTTCCGTAGATGATACGGTTTTTTTTTTTAATGTGAAATATCTATTGGCGCGCCTATTGCCAGTGAAACCAAAACGAATGCCGTGACGGCAAATGGCATGATACTGTCATGCCGTGATGCCCCCACTACGCCACCGTTGTTGACTTCCTTTTGAGTGCACACGCGAATGCTAACATAGATGTTTTACTTCTGCCAGAGATGCCGTGACGGCCAACGTTATTGTTAACAACAATCGCTTCATCTTGAAAAATAATGTTAATAAATGTTGTTTTTTTTTTTGTTTTTCAACTCTCTTTTATACTAATTAGGGTTATTAGTAAAATACATCTCATTATACAAATTGGATTGAAACTGCTGTGACACAGGCCTGTGTCCTAGAAATGGGACAAATGTAAGGCTGATGATCTCAATTATAATGTATGGATTGAAATTTACCCAGAAAGAATCAAATATTTCTTTGGAATAAAACTCCAGTCTCTTCATCTTTGCGTAAGTTTACCAGGATACCACTAGAGGTTCTCCAGGAGCTTAAATGTACGTAAATTTCATGATCCATCCAACATACGGAGAATATATCGGTTTTAGTGCCAGTTTTCAGATATATGGGTGATTTAGCTCGAAAGTGAATAGGTTAATTCTACGCAAGTTCCATCGTTGTTATAACATCATCACTTACCATCAGTTAGAGGTAAGCAAGATATTTAAAAAAATATATATATTAGTGGTATAAATAGCGATAAAAAACTTCATTGAGCAAAAAAACTAATATTTGATCAAGGATCCCCAGTGGCAATTTTTTAAGAAAAAAATATTTGGATAGACTCGGGGCACTTCGTAAACATCATTCTAGATGATTGATAGGCGGCGCACACGCGAGAAACTGCTTTATATTCTATTTGTCTTAGAAACTTTGCTAACTATTCCCGGCTTATAGAAAAAAGGAAGACTGGAAGTAGCCTAATATAGAAAGATATTGTTATGAACATCGAGTAAATATTTTATCGTCAGAAAAATAACTAAAAAGAAATATTAATTAGGAAAATAAATTGCTTATTTTCGTTATTGTGTGTTTGTTCATATACTCTCTGATTCATATCTTCTTTAATTGTTTTAAAAAATTGTAAACTATTAATTTATGACTTTACATAACATACTAGTGCTGTATAAATGTATATTACCTGATATTACCTGAGCGGTGTTATAAAACTACATCAGTAGTAAATAGCACTTGAAGAAAAACCCTTTCCCAAAAACTTTTTAGGGCTCCGTACCCAAAGGGACCCATTACTAAGACTCCGTCCGTCTGACACCAGGCTGTATCTCATGAAACGTGATGGTTAGACAGTTAAATTTTTCACATATGAGGTATTTATGTTGCCGCTATAACAAAAAATAATAAAAACAGAATAAAATAAATATTTAATTGGGGCTCCCATACAATAAACGTGATTTTTTTTGCCGTTTTTTGCTACGAACGGTACGAAACCCTTCATGCGCGAGTCCGGCTCACACTTGGCCGGTTGTTTTCAATTGATTAAACTAGTGCTTAATTGCGATAAATATGAAATCAAACATATCAACAACAAACCAACAAAAAAAACGATATTTCATCAAACTGGACTAATCAAATTGCTAGACAATCTTGCTCGTCCACACAAAACAAAGCTAATTTCAGCGGCTGTGGCTGAAATTTACGGAAACAGGAGCCATGTCGGCTTGTTCCTGAGATTGCGTCTACTAGTACGTCCAACTTTAAGCATTGTGTGACTGCGTGCACAACTGGCAAAGCTATCAAAGTTTATAACTGTCTAATACAATGCTATATGCAAACGCAGCGGAACTTCGTCGCGAGATATATTACGTTCGAATCGTGTACGGGGATCATAATGAAGTCGATATATACAGGGGGGTACTCTTCCTTTTAGATGTTGACTGTGACTTTGAGATTTTCACGTCTATGTGCCTACCATTTTATTTTGTTGTTTTTTTTTTAGGTAGTGAATGTAGTGCAGTTTAATTTTGAAAAAGTTTTTTTTATGGCGGAAAATCATCCAATGACTTCTCCCGATTTAGGGCGGAGCGAGAGGATGTGTCAGACATTTACTGACTAAAACCACAACTATGTTCCTTCAGTTGCACTTTTCGTTCTAGGACTACGAGTTTCTCTTTCAAAAGTCGACCCACGGTTATATTTTGTGCGGAATGGTTCGAAACGGTAACCCGTGGCCTTGAAAATCAAAAGGCAACTGGAGGAACGCAGGTGGGTTTTAGTCCCCTCTTGCTCCACCCAGAGCGAGAAAAGTTATTTCTTACCTTCAAGAAAAAATCGTTATGTCTCGTATATAAATTGACTGCGTTAGATCGTTTTGATTATTATCTAACATGTGTAAAATATCACTATCAAATAGTGTCATGCATTGTCAACCATTCAGTGTCAGAAATCAGAAATCAGAAATCAGAAATCAGAAATCAGAAATCAGAAATCAGAAATCAGAAATCAGAAACGTTTATTTCAAATAGACCAATTACAGGCACTTTTGAATTGTCAAAATGTCGGTCAGTCAAAAAAAAATACAAGTGAAGCTAAATTGCACGTTCCAAAGCGTAGATCTCTATGGAGAAGAACGTGCAAGAAACTCCATGGACACTCTTTTAAATCATATTATGAGTTACATAAATCTTGGTTACATATTTCTTGTCGCTTCTAATATGTGAGCACAATGTAGATAAGTAATAATAATTAAAAGAATAAAATAAAAACTAATAAAAAAATAAAAATTGAATTAAGTCACTGGCAGCTAAGAGATGACCAGTCTCAACTGACAGCACCCGTTCACGAGCATGACGCGTGCATCAGCCCCACTCAGCTCAACCATTTTGAAGGGAACCGAATGACCCAATAACACGTGCCACCATCAGCGAGACATGAGCATGCATTGAGTGAGCATGACAAACTCTCAACTGCCATGCTCGTAATGACAAACAAGTTGTAACCTAATAAAAATGCTCCATGGTACTTCACATTCACAAAACTTGAAAAACAAGTGCTTCTACATTATACAATGCTATTGTTTCCAAATTCAAAAGATAATAAATTATCATAAGCTCTATTGAAATAAACCAATAAAATAAAATAAAAAAAACATTTCGAAAACAACAATACAAA
Source organism: Mythimna impura (assembly GCA_905147345.3). Taxonomy (NCBI): domain Eukaryota; kingdom Metazoa; phylum Arthropoda; class Insecta; order Lepidoptera; family Noctuidae; genus Mythimna; species Mythimna impura. The sequence continues at coordinate 12,843,269 of LR990343.1, read as the reverse complement.
AAGGGGAACAGTATCTCTTCCAAAATTATAAAAAAAAAAACTAATTTGAAGGTAAAAGTGGCTGTGGCTGCGGAGCAGGACCGGCATTTAGCCAAGCGCTTTTATCAAGGATATAATCTTCCAGTTTATAATACGCTTGTCTACATAGTCTGCGTTTAATGCATGCTTTAAATTTGGACTCATGTGTTTATTCAATGCTCCAAATTCTTGATCATCGACGCCGAGTTGCCAGCGTGTCGGTTTTTTATCGGTTACATTTTAGGGAGTGTGTGTCGGAATCGCATTACTTGATTCGGTCAAGCCCGTTCCATCATCGGACCACTACAAGTAGACCATAATGGACATCTCACCCATATACAAAACGTTTAAAGAACACATTCATTGTGTGTACAGATAAGAAGAATTCCCGGGCAGATTGTGTGTTTTCTGAATGCTACAAACGTGTCCAGCTCTGTCAAAAGTGAATGAGTTACTAGGCAAGCATACTCTATCGTCGACCAAGTCATCGATGACCATTATGTGAGATAGTGGTCAAGCCCGAACAGATCAATAACAAAAAAATAAAACAAATATTAAAATATGTCCAATTTCTATAATTTAGACAACGAAATTAATTACCCAAACCTTTACATATTTTATTCGAGGAAATAATCAGAACAATTAAATAGAATAAATAAAACGGAGTATCAAGGTACATTTAATCACTGTATTTTTAAGGATCCTTACCTCAAAAGGAAAAAACGGAACCCTTATTCTCACTTTGTTGTCTGTATGTCTGTCTGTCAAGACCCTTTATCTCGGGAATGCGTGGAGGTATCGAGTTGAAATTAAAAACATACACTGAAATCTGCGGTCCCTTGAAGCTGTAAAAAAATCAAACTTCTAAATTAACGAAAAAAAAAGATACAGCCGTTTATGTCACAATAAACGTATATTTCGACACTCTCAAGGGAATCAAAATTCATAGGTACTTCCCATAAAGCAAGGTCTCAAATCACAGGTATAGGAATAAATCTGAAAACAGTAAATTTGTTGTTACGTCATAAAAAAGGTTTTTTTTTTTGCGATTCAGAAAAATATTCGAGACTCCACTCGGGAATTGAACTATTTACATAGGTGAATTTGTACGGAACCCTCAGGGCGCGAGTCCGACTCGCACTTGCCTAGTTTTTTTTTAAATAAAGCAATAAACTGAGAGCATTCTGCATAACCTCTATATTTTGCGTCTACGTGCCTCACAGGCGCTTCTCCATTTAACTTATCTTGTTCTGTGGCACGTACTTTATCTACATAAATATACGCCTGTCTTCCTGAAAGATTGCTCTATATTATTCTTCATATTTTATAAAGAAACTGCTCAAAAGTTGGTATTGTTACAAAATTCCTGATTATTTCGTCATAGAGTGACAAATCACAAATTTAAAATCGTGCATGACAACGTGAATTATGTAAAAAATATCATTATCACTGTTGATGTTTCTTATACTTAGGTACATGTGTTAAAATTAATGATGAACTCATTGCGGTTGGTAACGTTGGAAAAAAATATCAAAACAGCTAAGGCAGATAGATAATGCAGATACTAAGATAGGACACTGTTAACCAAATGGAACGACCACTGAACCTCACATACATATTCAGCCTTTTAATGTTCCCACTGCTGGGACTCAGGCCTCCTCTCTCTAGGAGAGGGAATGGGCCGTAATCCACCACGCGGGCCCAGTGCGGGTTGGTGGATGTCACATGTCTTCGAATTTTTGGTTCTAGGACATGCCGGTTTCCTCACGATGTTTTCCTTCACCGTTTTGAGAGCAGTGGTGATGAAATAAAATACACAAAGTAATGCGCCTAGCTGGGTTTGAACCCGCGACCTACAACTCGGTAAGTCGGGGCCGTTACCGAACCTCACGACATATAGATAAATAACACACAGATAATAATCAAACATACAATACACAAGAGCACGATTCAATTATCGAAACAGCAGGCACCGTAATAAAATGTAAACGATCACAAACATCGATATTACCAGTATTGAAATAAGATACGTCAGAAACAAAGAAAGTAACACTATGAAAAAAAAAATAGAACACAAAAAACTATAGTACCTACGGTACCTATGACTCCTTCCACTCCAGGTGTAGCAAGAGGAAGTGTTAGACTTTTACTGACTAAAAACTGTCTGTGTTCCTTCAGTTGCCCTATGCGTTCCAAAGCCATGGTAACTCTTTCGAAATATATCGCCACCCTGGCAGGAAGGAAAATATACCTGATGCGGAAACTGCTTGGTTGGGTAGGTAATAAAAAGCTGTCTGGTGCTTGTCGGAATTGCATAACTTAAATCTGCCAAGCCTGTTCAATCATCGGATCTTTAAATGGGCGGCGATGCGCCACCGGAACATATTCATTGCGTACAGTTAAGTAGAAGAACTCCCTGGCAGAGTCTGTGTTTCCTGATACTTACAAGTCGAGAGTGAATAGGTGTAGACAAAAATGCTAAACCGTCAACAACATCATCGCTTACCATCCGATGAGATAATAATCTAGCATGAGTCTATCAATAATAATTATAAAATAACTCGCTTGCAGAAGATAGGTTTATATTACCTTATTACCTACCACTTAGATATCTTTATATATAATCGTTGTGACCTTTATTAGTTGCTTATTATGGCATGATTATATACACATATCCTATCAACGTTTTGTGTAAAAAAAAATAAACTGTGCGTGCAGAGTACCACAAGAATGCAATGATTACGATAGTTTAAGATAATTTCTCAGTATTAGGGGGCATAGCAGTGGCTGTGCTACTTTTTTGCTTTAAGCAAAAAAGTGCCACGGCCCTACCAATCTTACTCGAAACAGTTCAGGCCATTTTCGATCCCCTATAACTTCGTTGTATATAAAACTAGAATCCTGAATTACAACCAAGCAGGCATTGTATAAACACGATATATTTAAAATTTCATTCAATTGGAACCAGTAGTTTAAGAATTATAACAGGTTAAATTTTCTTAATTTTGTCACTCACTGACTGACCAATCATCAAAACTCAACAGTCAATCTAGGTCATCAAGGTCCCTTATGTACTGGCTGAATAAATTAACCGATTTGGTATTCCATGGTTCTCACAACTTTTTACGGTAGAAGAACTGAGTTGCGAACCTTGGTTTTTTTACAAGTTATGTTTTTAATTGCATTTGTTTGTCACTAACCTACCTCCATAATAAGGCCATTTATTCAAACGATTTACGACCATTTATTATACATAGTAATGAGGTGTCCAACAACAAGATTTGTATACGGGGTGACTTTTATAACTCAATAGGTAAATTGTGTGCATTATCGATGCGGTGATGGAGCGCAAACGTGGTCATTAACAAGACGTCAAAAGTCCGCCCTCGGGGTCTGCCAGCGAGCAATGGAACGAAGTATCCTCGGGGTCAAAAGAACAGACCGCGTAAAAAACAGTATTTTTCATTCCAAAACACAAATCACAGATGTAGGTAACTCAGCCGTCAAACTAAAATGGAACTAAGCAGGCCACATCTGCCGCATGTCGCAACGAATTAGGGCGAAGGCAACCACTGACTGGATCCCGAACAGCACGAGCCGGTGACGCGGTAGGCCCAGAAAGAGATGGCGTGATGAATTGGACTTCTACGTAAAAGATTGGCCAGAAGTAGCTAAGAACAAAGAAGAGTGGAAGAATAGAAAGGAGGCTTTTATCTTTCAGTGGGACACAACAGGCTCATAATAATAATAATTACAGATTATTATGTGCATTAATATTTTTGTCGTTAACTTATCTCCTAATCATAATCTATTCAAACGACAATGCGTATTAATAAAAAATCTAAACTAAATGTCTAATAAAAATGTACGTGGATAAGCATAGGCACAGGTGTCTTTTAATTCATGAAAACTAATATTACACAGAGGTAAAGCCGATTCTGTATTTTTTTTCTTATTTGATATAAACTAGTGCTTGATCCCACCTGACGGTAAGCAGTGATAAAATCATTGATGGTGAGGCGCACTAGTTTATTAATCTAGAGCCTATTCACTCTAGTATTGGTTTTAAAGTTTGTATTCTCTTAAAGTACTGACCTGATTAAGGAAACAATTTCTCTAATAAAAAATAACACTATCGCAGTGTCAATGGAGCAAAGTCACGGAAACGAGCTTGTTGACAAATTTTTTTTGTGAAAGTGAAACAAAAATCTTAATCATATTTACGAGTGCTTACCTAGTGCATGTATCGTGGCCAAATATTAGAAATTGATCACTTCATGATATGGCCAACTAAAACTTTTCTGCCTCCCTTGCCAAGTTACAACCGTTTTGTTTCGATTCTCTTTTCATTGATCACCTCGAGTCGGCCACGCCACTTATTCCTTTGTTCTGACCACGTGACTGAGCGTTGAGATGACGTCAGAACAAAGGAATCACATGCGTGGTCGACTCGAGGCGATCGACAAATAAATGATAAATGATATTTATTCTGCAAATAGGTTTATAAAACACTTTTACACGTCATTTTTTTTTTGTCATGTTAAACTAGATGAGGCCGGTGTTTCCTAGCTGACTACCCTGAGAAGAAACACCGAAACAAACTCAGGGGTCAAAGTCTCTTTTAAAGTCCATACAGTAAATATGTAATGGTCAAATCACATGAGAACCATGCAGATTTGTCTGAGATGGTCTTTTGAAGAAAGAACCATACAGATTTGAGTGGACCTGTCCAGTCAGTGCAAGCATTTGTCAGTATTCGCAAAGCTCAACTCAGGACTACTATGGAGATCAACGACTTGACGAACAATACCAAAGAAAGGACATTTGGGTACGCCGCAGAAAATACTCAAATTGCCAGACATACGTTAAAATTACTGAAAAGGAAAAAAAAAGCAATCAACATAGTCAACATAGTAGATAAAAAGAGAATCGAAACGAAACAGTTGTAACTTGGCTAGGGGGATAGATCGTTTAAACGTTAATATTTGATGATATACCAATCCTCGCTTATCTATTTAAGATCTGGCCACGACACATGCATATTCTTGCAACTGGAAATATCCAATAAATTAAGAGTCATTCTGTATAAGCATTTATGATAATTTATACCTATAAATAAGAATCCTGACCTTGGTTGATCAGTAGTTGTGTGAGACGCGCAGTGTGACTACCGTGGCTAACTGATTGCGAATACAAATAAAAATGTAAGTTATCTTTTGTTTGTCCTTGTGTTGCATACTCAAATAAAATTGTAACAGTGCAAAACCTTTTCTGATTGACCATGTGATATTTGACATACATATTGGAATTATGAAAATTTTTGTAGTTAAATTTAATATCACAATAGCCTCGACCAATATGTGGAGTACTAATCTTTGCTTTGATGCTTTGTCCTGAATGACTGACGGATCAACGCACAGCCTAAACCGCTGATCGTAAAGACCTGAAACTTGGAGGGTATATTCTTTGTATGACTTAGGCATCCGAGAATAAAGGATTTTTCAAAATTCTACCCCTAAGGGGATGAAAAAGAGGGGTAAAGTTTGTATGGGACAACATTATTTCTTGGTCCAATCTAGTTCAAATTTTGCATGAACATTCTTTAACAGAATTAATGGAAGACGAGTTACGTATTTTATTGAAAGTCATCCCCTAACGAGGTTAAAAAGGGGTAGAAAGTTATTTTGGGGGTGATTTGCTTCGAAGTAGATATCAATACTCCTTAGTGCTTTTGATTTAAATTAAGTAGGTATATTTCATTTTGACACATGTTTGAAAACTCAATCTGATTTTATTCAAAAAATTTTGAACTTGCATAGAAGCTTGGTGCAATGCAAATACTCCTAAAAAGCAGAATGTCTCGAAAGTTCGTAATTTAAAATAGTAAGGACTAGAACATTTTGGTTAGAAATTAAACGAACTCAAATAAATACAATTAAACGAATACCTAGCCTAGGCAAGCAAAGCCACAGAATAATCTAGTCAATCTTTTCAATTCAATTACTTACATGGTATTAATTCTCTTTGCATAATTGCTGACCTTAACTTTGTTTGTAAATAATGCTAACACTATTGCACCTACCATTGTAAGAGATGGAGACGCCCTGGGCATCGGGAGTCGTAGGGCGATCCTCAAAGTAGGCGTGGGCTTGCGGGCGACGAGTAATGGCTAGCTCGTCATCCGACTGTCCGGTAAAGACCCAGTCGTCGAAAACACATAATGTTCCACACGAGTTTCAAAGACATGTCAGCAAAACCATAAATCCGATGCCCATTATGACCACGGAAATTTTTGAAAGAGAGGTCCAGAAACGCAAAGGGCAACTGAGGGAAACAGATGGGTTTTAGTTTTAAGTCAGTAAAAGTTTGACACGCCCTTTCGCACTATCTTAGAGCGCGAGATGTCATTTGATAATTTCCCACCTCAAATAAAAAACCGTTCTAAGAGACTGGTCTATAATTTATGTATTCGGACTTCACTGTTCATAAGTTAACATTTGCTATTTTTATTTTTAGATGGGTGTTAAGCTGTACACTTTGGACTTGAGCCCGCCGGTGCGCTCAGTCATGATGAGTTGTGATATATTCAACGTACCTTTTGAAAAAATACCAGTCAATCTACTCGAAAAAGATCATTTGAAACCAGAGTTTTTGAAAGTAAGTAAATATCTAGAACTTTAAAAGAAAAACCAAACGCTTCAAGAATTGTGACAGACAGATCTAAATCTAAACTATTTATCTTTTCTAAGTGCAACCAATTTATTCATTGAGCATTGAACATATTTCTTCAAGTTCACTCTGCTCACTGTTTACATATTACTATAGCATATTTTTTTATAAAAACAACGTTGAACGACTTTGAAAGCATTTACGTCTTAAACGATTTTAAAGTGGTTCAACAATGTTTGTAAGCATAGAATTCTAGATCCTATGCGCTAAATTTATAAAGCCACAATTTGTACTAACTCCCTCCTTCCTCGAGGCAAACATTTGCCCACCTTTAAGATAAAAATTTTGTTCGTAAACGTTCTTTATTTACGAAAAAAAAGGTGGCTGATAAATTTATAAAATCTTCTGTTAAAATTTCCAGAAAAATCCTCTACACACCATTCCTGTACTAGAAGACGGTGATTTAACTCTGCATGACAGGTGAGTTATTTAAATATAACGTGATATACCAAGTTTACAGGTTCGTAGGGGCCCAGCAGGGTCGAAGCCTACTGGGGCCATGGGTGATCGGAAGAGAACCCCAGGGAACTGAAACGAAGGAAAAGAAGGAACAGGGTTGGGTTTTAGTAAGTAAACGTCTGACACGCCCTCCCGCCCCACCCAAGGGCGCGAGATGTCATTAGATGATTTCCCAACTAAAAAAAAAAAGTTTACAGGTTAAAATTCAAATTGTTCAAAAGACTTACCATGGCTCTAGAGTGCAAAAGGCAAGTGTAGGAATACAAGTAGGTCTTAGTTAGTAAAAGTCTAGTGCATCCTCTTGCTCCATTTGCTTGCTCAATGTTTGATCGTTTATCAATAAGAAAAAGCTTTTGTCCAACCGGAGGAATACTGGCTTGTCTACTAATATTATTGAACAGTGGTGGCCGAGGGGTAACGGCCCCGACTTACGAATTGTCTGATTCTGATTTTGAAAGGAAGACTCGGCCCTGGTAAGAAAGGCAACGAAGGAACAGGAGTGGGTTCTTAGGTTTGTAAAAGTCTGACACTATCTCCCGCTCCGCCCAGAGCGGGGGATGACATAAGATGATTTTCGCACCGAAGATAAAAAAAGGTCGCGGGTTCAAACCTAGCCAGGCGCCTAACTTTGTGTAATTTATTTCATCACCACTGCTCTCAAAACGGTGAAAGAAAACATCATGAGGAAACCGGCATGTCCTAGAACCACAATTTCGAAGACATGTGACATTCACCAACTCGCACTGGGCCCGCGTGGTGGATAACGGCCCATTCCCTCTTCTAAAGAGAAGACCTGAGTCCCAGCAGTGGGAACATTAAAAGGCTGATTAAGCTATGCTTATGCTACTAATATTATATAAGTGAAATTTTGTATGTGTGTGTGTGTATCTATGGTTGTTACTTTATCACGCTCAAACATATGAACAGATTTGGATGATGACACTGGTAGAGCAAGTTTTGGAATAGGACATAGGATATTCTTATCACACGACAAAATTCCCTTGGGATAATATACTACTATCATTATTATTTATTATTTATATCAGATACATCCATATTATGTTAGTAGAACTTAAAACTATGTTAGTAACATTGCTCATTAAAATAAATAGAAAAAAAAAAATCAATTCATAAACCTATACATGTAACTGTGCCCGCTTGCCGCTGGCCCAGACCTGCAGCTGTGCAAACGAGTCCAGTGCCCCAGGAAAGGGCAATCCGGCTTATCAGCTATCACCCTCAAAATGCTGTTGGTACTATGAAAGTAGTATATTGTCCCAAGGGAACTTTGTCGCGGCAAATCCGCTGTCATAAGCTACTAATTGAATAACTTTGATACTTAAATTTTCTTTGATTACAGTCACGCTATAATGGCGTATCTAGCAGATGCCTACGGAAAAGAGGACTCGTGGTATCCAAAGGATGTCAAGAAAAGGGCGCTGGTCAATCAAAAACTTTTCTTCAACCTATCAATACTATTTCCTAGAATTCGAAATATAACAGTAAGTAAAAAATGACTGGATGTTAAATGCTATGCCTATAAAAGAGGTTTATATTGAGATGAAAACTAATAGATGATGATAAATCCTTGACTGTAGAATAAAAAGATAATAATCGTGCAGATAGTCCAATTAGTAATGTCAAATTGTCTTCATGGGGATCTTAAAGTCAAGAATGTAACTTTTAGGTAAACGTGTACATTATCGCTTACCATCAGATAAATGATATTTATTTTGCAAATAGGTTTTAAAAAACACTTTTACACGTAATTTTTTTTTTGTCAATTTAAACTAGATGAGGCCGGTGTTTTCTTGCTGTCTACCCTGAGAAAAAACATCGAGACAAACTCAGGGGTGATAGATATATAGACAGGTCAGAGGAGATAGTGATAAAGCGTGAGCCTATGTTTAATACTAATCCCAGGAGAATCAGGAAATCTCCGGGTTGCCTTTATTGGCTGGCTTGAATAGGGATTCGCAAGAGCACACCGTGCTCGGGATACCCTTTAAAGCCGTGGGTGCTGGCTGTATGGCTCGCTGCTCGAAAGCTTGAGGAAGTGATGATGACGTCACGAAGTAGTAGCTGCACGAAGGCTGCACTGACGTTCATTGTCGAGGGTCACCAGTTTGGAGGTATGTGGAACAGAGAGTAAAGCCCCACATACCTCCGTTGAAAAGGGAGGATCCTCCAACCAGACGGGTTATGTCTGGTGGGCTATTGCCCGATAGATGATTTCGGGCTGTTCTATAAGTTCTAATCGCGCGGAGAACTTTGATTTCGCGATGCAGGATTAGTTCTTATGTGACGCCATAGATGTCACTACAGATGTATAATCCAGTAAGCTGGTGGTAGTGATCTTGACCGTACTTCCAGTATTGTCCTGATAACCATGGTATACCTCTCCTCTCGTCAAACACTTAAGGATATGTTGTCCTCTTGTTACTACGTCACTTCGTGCTAACGACCGTTTTTTGGAGCCCATTTATTGAGTGTGCAAGTAACCTCCTGCCTTTTTATCGATGGACTTTAATTTTGTTCAGGCAGGGGCCATAGTATTAACATAGTTCCTGGTAACCAGTCCACTTAAAACTCCAAAAACCATAGCCCCATATCTAAGTTTTCCAGGTCGCAATAGTTTTTCACCAACCGGGGATTGTCCTTGGGTGCACTAGCTTAGCGCGTACAGGGATAATCGTCGGTTGGTATCATGTTCCATTAAAAGTGTCTGAAGGGCTTCTGCGAGTTGGCTTCGACTCTTCGTACGCCTTCCAAAGGTCCAGGACCCCAGGGTTCTGAGATACTAACCCATAATAATAAAATAAAATGATGTGTATTTTTCTTTACAATAATGAATTAACTTCGTTTATTTGTTTTGCAGTATCCCCTGATAATCGAAGGAAATAAGAACATAGACCCAAAACGGTACGAAGACATTGCAGAGGCATATGGTTTCGTTGAAGAGTTTCTTTCTCGAACAGCTTATCTTGCTGCAGATCACATCACGATTGCCGATGTAGCAGCCTTAAGTTCTATGACCAGTTTGGAAGCATTATTGCCGATTGACGCAAAAAAGTAAGTGAAATTGCTTCGTAAGGTATCTATTTATACTTTACTATACACAAAAATAACACAATGGGAACCCTAAACTAAAAAACAAACGATACAAAATCGATCGATCTCTTCCAGACAAACTTAAATAGATAGAGATTGCTAGGACTCCAAATTGGGCTGCATTTAAAGCAAAAAAAAATAGTTAAACAATTAAGTGATAGAAATACAATTATTATTATAGGCATATGCTTAGTACTAAAATAAACACGTAAATAATAAATATAATAAGTGACAACTAAACTGAATACAGTTAAAAAAGAAAACATGATCACGCAGTGACAAAGGATATTCCTTTACAAGTCTTTAACACGCAGAATGTAATTCATCATCATCGTCATCATTTCAGCCGAAAGACGTCCACTGTTGGACATAAGACTCCCGAAATTGTCGCCACAATGAACGGTCCTGTGCGTCTCGCATCCATTGGATTCCCGCACCCCTTACCAGGTCATTAGTCCACCTGGTAGGAGGCCTTCTAAAGCTACGTCTTCCGGTAGGTACGTGGTCGCCATTCCAGAACCTTCCGGCCCCAACGGCCATCCGTTCTGCGAGCAATGTACCCTGCCCATTGCCACTTAAGTTTTGCGATTCTTCGTGCTATGTTGGTAACTTTGGTTTTCTGCGGATATCCTCATTCCTGATTCGATCACGAAAAGCAACTCCGAGCATAACCCTTTCTATTGCCCTTTGGGTAACTTTAATTATAACTTATCATGATTTACTTTTGGGTGATGATGATGATGAGACGAGCGGCCTGGGCAGTAGACAATAATCGGAACCCCTTTCAATTATGCAGTGGCTGTTCATTACTTCATAAAATTCCAAAATTATGTATAACAGCACCTAAAATTTGAAGACCATATTATATTAATTGGGGGAGGCCTATGTCCTACAGTAGACGTCTTTCGGCTGAAATAATATGTTGATTTGGTTAGTTTTGCATAGCATAGCATAATCAGAGGGAATGGGCCGCAATCCACATGTGGGCCCAGTGTGAATTGGTTGGTGGATTACACATAAATATGTCTTCAAATTTTTTGTTCCGTTTTCCTTAGTATGTTTTCCTTCAACGTTTTGATAGCAGTGGTGATGAATTAAATAACACAAAGTACTCTTAGTTTTGCATATATCGTCGCTAAGCATACGTCCACGATTTCCAAACTATAAGTACACAAAATTGTAGTCTTCTTCGACAAATTAAATAATTGCTGTGTTGGGTTTCCATTTTACTGTGTGCTTATTTCGGCACACAATTTACTCGAGTCCGGCTGAAGTGGCCAGCTTAATCCTACTTTGGTTTACCGGTTTTAAGGGGTTTGTAAGGCAAGGATTATGTCAACAGTTTTTTTTTTTGCGTTTAATTATGTCGTTATTGTCATTCACAAGCACATAGCGGTGTTAATTTAAAAAAAAAATGTTAATGTTATTCCAGCCCCCCAAGATTGTGGTTAAGAAATCACTTGTAGCTATGTTATAAATAAGAAAATATTTATGACATTGGTTAAACATATTTTACTACACACTTATTTGAAAACCAACTCGTATCCCAACCGCTTTTAGGTTTCAGGCTTAGGCACTAGTGCAAATGCAGAAAACCGTGCCATTTTTCACAATCATTTGTACATAACTAAATATCATGTTTGTGAAGTTTTATCTATTGAAAGTAAAAAAGTATGTTGAAAAACATCATTTGATACACATGGACAATTGTAATGGCCCACGTTCATTAAAATGTACGATATTCTTGTTCACACTTTTCATTTTTCATTTCTACTCGGCTAAAATAATGGTGGAAAGGAAAAAGCTAAAGGGTCTTATTTTTACAGGTTCCCAAAAACAACAGCGTGGCTGATAAACTTGAAAAAGACGTCATTTTCTAAAAACCATAACGAATCTGGAGCCACAGCGCTTGCCGAGTTGATCAAGAAGTGTCTATCATAATGTCGAACTAATGTGGGGCATAATCCTATCACTAGTCGTAACAAGCAAAAAATATACAATATAATATTTATGTATGGTTCTGGAGTGGTGACCGCACACCAGAAGACGCAGCGTTGAAAGGCCTCCCACAATGTGGAACGATGACCTGGTGAGAGTCGCGAGAATCCGATGGATGCGAGACGCACTGGACCGTTCGTTGTGGCGACATTTGGGGAGGCTTATGTCCAACAGTGAACGTCTTTCGGCTGAAATGATGATGATTATGATTTTGTATATGTATGTTTGCATGAGCTGTAAACAATCTCTATCATTTGTTTACTAATCCCCACTAAAATTATATGTATTTTCTGGAATGTAAGAATAATAAAATCAGTTTTAGTGCAATTTTCTTTTATTTACTTACTTTTATGTTAACAGAGCTATCAGTTTTAGTGCAATTTTCTTTTATTTACTTACTTTTATGTTAACAGAACTAAATCAGTTTTAGTGCAATTTTCTTTTATTTACTTACTTTTATGTTAACAGAGCTATTTTATAGTCTTCTAGGCGGACACACTGAGAGCGTCCCCGAAAATATGAATTGGACCAGGTTAAAGCGAAAGAAGAGAGATTAATAGATTTAACAATACCAAGTAAGATGTCGAAATCCACTGAGATAAAGGCGCTACTAAAGTCAAGCAATACGAGGACAATAAGAGACCTGTTCTCTATAGCCCAGCGGATATCGTCAGTCACTTTTAAAAGCGCAGTAACAGTACTGTGACCCGAACGAAAACCTGATTGAAATGGAGATATAATCGAGTTTTTTTACAAAAACACAAAATTAAAATCATTGACTTGTACTTGTACACCAAATTCACCTATTTGCGTTATCACTACTTACACAATTACCCGCAGTTACAAAAAAGGGTATTTTTTGATTTTTAATGAAACCAAAGTTAAGATGTGCGATTTTATTGCTCTCATGTTCAGTTTATTAGTTGGAATTAAATGCAAGATTAGCTTTTCCGAGCTGCGCCCGCGTAATTTCAATAATTAACCCAAGGCAACGCGCGTCTTGAATTATAGAAGAACTTAGGTCTTGATCTTCCTGTTCGACAAGTTTCTGCAAAATCACTTTATGCGATGAGGCGTGCGTCGTTTAAAAAATCTAAAAATCCTTACGTTCGTGGGACACTCAGAAAGTTTTGAGAAACTAAAAAACTAACTTCTATGGATAAAATATTTTTATTAAATCTTTTCAAAGAACTCTCCACCAGCCTCTATACAAAGTTTCATGCGTCTGAACCAATTTTCGAAACCTTTTTCCAGTCCGCCGCAGACAGCTCTTCCACGGCCTTCTCGAACGCTGCTAGCGCATCTTCAGGCGATGAAAACTGTATCCCTGTCAGCAGATTTTTTATTTTAGGGAATAAACAGAAGTCACACGGTGCCAGATCAGGACTATAAGGAGGGTGCCCCAAGACTCTGACCGGTGTGGAGTTCAGGAAGGCCCTCGTTTTGAGCGCTGAGCGCTGTGTGCGCGGGCGCGTTGTCATGGTGAAGCATTACCCCGCGGAGTCCGGTGTTCGGTCGCTTGTTGCTCATTGCATACAAAACTTCTGGCAGGCATTTTGTGGTATACCATTCGGCGATCGTATTGATAAATCTAGGATTCATCACCTGTCACAATGTCGTAAACGCGCCGAGATGAGCCTGCTTAAAATTTTTGAATCATATCACGGCACCACTCCACACGGGCCTGCTTCTGCGCTTCGGTGAGGTTGTGCGGCACCCAGCGGCAAACTATCCTCCTCACGCAAAGGTGCTCGTGTAGAATCTTGTGAACGCTTCCCGAACCAATCAGCAGTGTATGTTAAATCTCTTCGTATGTAATTACTTTTGTTTTTAAAACCTTACGTTGCTGACTCTAAGCTGCAGAAGCAGATATATTTTGCTCTCTGTCAGTCACTCCTCACGTATTGCATATCTTCTTGAGGTGGGGTATGCAAAACCACGATGAAGTCCATTGAGATCGCCCAGCGTGCTATCTTGAAGGTTAGTCATTTCAAGCCTATTTATTTTTCCACTAAAACCCTACATCAGATATGCGAGGTTTTAACAGTTAGACAGTTATTTATACTTAATGTTATTTTGCGACAGCACTCGGAACTGACCTACACATTTGCTGGAGAAACGTCGGAGGCATATGGTATGCAGAAAACCAATGTGTTTTAAAACTAAATTAAGTTTAAGGTTTGCTGGTTTTCTAGGGCCATATTTATATAATATGATAAACAAAACTTTAGACATATATTCTTTAAATAAAAAAAACAATGCAAAGTGAAAGTAAACCAATACCTATAGACTCTTGATTATGAAGAAACTGAGCAACTCTTACTTACAGTTAGTTAAATAAATGAATGTTGGAACAAAACTATCACACAAAATCTCACACTACACATACATTTACACACCCTCTTACACATTTCACCCACGTACACATCACCAAACACAGCTAAGAGGACACACCTTCTAAATTTACTAATAAATTCTAAAATGCCTTTTGTAATACTAATCTAGTTTTTTATAAAAAATGCTTCGAACCATAGTACAATAATTCTGCTTTTTTACTGTTGGCTGTTCTAAAACGAGGTTATTTTGCGCTGATAACTGAAATACAGGCTTTGCCTAGTTCAGTTACAGATGCTTGATTCATTTAATTGTTAGTCACTAAATATATTGCCAAATGAAATATAATATAGTACTAAGTTTTTTTGAGAATAAATATTATTATTATATGTATTTTCAATATTTATCTCAGGACCCTGAGGTCCTGGACCTTTGGAAGGCGTACGAGGAGCCGAAGCCAACTCGCAGAGGCCCTTTAGATAATTATAATGGAACATGATACCAACCGACGATTATCCCTGTACGCGCTATGCTAGTGCACCCAAGGACAACCCCCGGTTGTTGAAAAACTATTGCGACATATGGAGAACAAAGATAATAGTGCTATGGTTTTTGGATTCTTAAGTGGACTGGTAACATGGAACTATGTTAAGACTATGGCCCCTGCCTGAACAACGTTATTAATATCCATCGAAAAAAGGCAGGGGGTGACTTGCACACTCAATAAATGGGCCCCCAAAAAACGGCCGCTAGCACGAAGTGACGTAGCAACAAGAGGGCAACATATTCTGAGGTGCTTGAGGAGTGGAGAGGTATACCACGGCTATCAGGACAATCCCGGAAGTACGGTCAAGATCCCTACCAGCACCTTACTGGATTATACATCCTTCTCCCGAGCACGTTTGCTCTTGCGAATCTCCGCTCAAGCCAGCCAATAAAGGCAAGAGAGAGGTGGGAGCTCAGTTCCTCGTCAATGTTCACTACGGCCGGCCAATAAAGGCAAGCCGGAGATGAAGAACAAAAATTCTCCCGGGAGATCGGGTCCGTGGGGTCGCTAATGCCCAACAGTTCGCCACAAAACTGCACTGCGGATTGTATCTCTCTTAGTCTGGCCCCTCACCCTAGGCATATTACGGCAAAGCAAACTTCACCGATACAGACCTAGGGTATATTGGAGCACGCAAGCCCCACCACGACGTCAACGTAGAGATACGGCGATTATTATTATTATTATTAATTCGCCCGTTTTCTTGAATTAATTTTTTTACTGCCAGCACACTTTCTTCCGTGACAGCCGTTGTAAGATGACCACTCCTTTGTTCATCCCCCAAAGTAAGGCGACCGCGCTTGAACTCGCTATACCAGCGATAGATGGTTGCTCTTGAAGGTCCTTCATCCATAAAAGCAATTTGAAGTCGATCAAATGACTCAACAGGTTTTAAGCCACATTTAAAATCGTAGAAAATTACCGCACGAAAATGTTCTTGATGCAGATCCATTTTCAAATGAGACACGATATTTTAATTCGGCTCTCGAAAAAATGTGGAGGGAAATTCAAAATTTCGAACAATGGTATTTTTACTTTTCAATAACCAAAGTTTTCAAAATTACAAGTGGCCAGTGCCATAAACATAAAAACATTTTTTTGCAAAACTTTCTTAGTGGCCTGGTAATCAAATTCTAATTTTAGTCTAATAGTAGAAAGTGGAAATATTATTATCACAATTCTGTTATTATATAACATAATCACTGCACACTAGCAAGGCGATGAACCTCTGAATGTTTT
Source organism: Mythimna impura (assembly GCA_905147345.3). Taxonomy (NCBI): domain Eukaryota; kingdom Metazoa; phylum Arthropoda; class Insecta; order Lepidoptera; family Noctuidae; genus Mythimna; species Mythimna impura. The sequence continues at coordinate 12,826,834 of LR990343.1, read as the reverse complement.
TGGACATTAATTACTTCGTTATAGATAACGTCTAATGACAAGATAAGTAGATAAATTTTAAACTGCTTGTCAATCAGTATTTGCCTAGCCGTTTTTCTAGTCTAACCGAATGAAGCTGAGTATTTCTATTTTACATGAAGCGACTACCTAGCTAACCTGACCTGCATAACCCAGTAACTGAGTGGCACGACGTCCCTTGGCAAGACTGCTGTCCAATTTCTGGGTTCTGAGTATTCATAACGGCTGTGAAAGATCTTCAAATGACAGCCAAGACAAATGGCTTAACGTGCACGCACGTGCAGGCACGGAAGAATCTCGGATTAAAACGGATTCGACCTCGACCAGCGTGGAGGTCAAGTTTAATCGAGAGATCCTCAATGATAAAGTGCCCATAATGGTCTCTTTGATCAGTATTGTGTGAGTCACGGTGTACTACTAACGTGTCATAGTTTATTTTGGATGACGTTAAAAATGTAAGTATTTATTTTGAATTCAAACTGCAAAATAACTCTTGGTGTACTGAACATAATCTCTCACTATAATTACCTAATGTGATTTTTTCTACTTCTATATAATCAACGACGCGTTCGTGTTTGTTTATCGTTTAAATAGCGCCGTTTTAATTAATGTGTGGCTAGTGTCTCAAGGTCAAAACCTAAAAAAATAAAACAGTGTAGTTATGTGCCAGTATTAGGAGCGAGTTGGAAATTACTTTTGTACCTACTCTCAACAAGTCCAAAAGTCTCAGAATTGTGACTTTACACGCGCGTAAATATGGTGATATTTGCGCCCGTGCAAAGTCGGGGCGCGTACAAATGAAAAATTCAAGAAATCTAATAAAAGTGACCAAAGTTTTATACATTAATCAAGTTTATTTTTATCATTTAAGTATAAAAAATAGCCTATTCATTCTAGCTCATCAGTTAACCAAGATCGTGTAACGTGGTGCATTTTTTTCTAATAGTGTAAACAATACCAAAATCCATTATTTGGTTTGGAAAGAGTTAGCGAATAAAGAGACAGACGCGAGATACGACCGCTAGATGTGAGAAACATTGGAGTAGTGCCGCTTAGGGCAAATCTTCATAATCATAATAACTTCTTCAGCTCTGAGTAGGGCGAGAGGGAGTGTTAGACTTTGAAATACTAAAGCCACCTGTGTTCCTTCATTTGCCCTTTACGTTCATGGGCCACGGTTAGTCTTTCGAATAATCCCGCAGCCCTAGCAGGCAACGGCCCTAGAAGACCCCCTTTACTTTTGTTGACTGACAGCTCTTTGAGACGGCATTACACATCTTAGAGATTTTTTTCCGTGGTAAAATCATTTTTTACACCACCTGCTCGATAATGCCCGTTTATATGTCATACAACCATCACTTAAAGCAAGTCATTATGTCCCTAGGGAGATAATGCAGTATGGGCGATCCCTAGGGAATAATGAGATTTGAATTTGGAACGTCAAAAATCGTCAACATTAAGTGAACTAAAATGTACGTGCATCAAACAAGTTTATTCAAAATTCAAACTGGCCACTAACAAAAAAAAAAAACAGAATAAAACGTGGTCGTGGTTACTGACGAGGTTCGAAAAAAAAAGTAATGAAAATGCGGGAGCGATATACTTAGAAAATTGAAACCATAGAATCTTAGAGTAGTGAATTTTGTTTGTTTCAAATCTCAAAACATGTTGAGTGATAGTTAAGATTAACTTGTACATAATACTTATATTTCTCTAATATTAGATTTGTTTTACGAAATTGTCTTTTAATTATCTCACAGATGGTGTAAAAAGTAGAGTATCCAACACGGGGATAAAGCTGTCTTTATCTTGGGTGGCTTGAATTCCTCACTTCACTCAGGTTTTTTATTAACTCCCTCGCAATGCTCGGGAGTTAATTATATAAATCCCTCACTGTCGTTCGGGATTAAAATTAGAAACCTTCGTTTCGTTCGGAATTCAACATGCCGCCCGCGACTTAAAGACACTGCTTTATCCCCTAGTCACATAATCTACTATTATGACATACCCCGCTCTTGGGCTGATTTTATTTATCTATTTATTGACTCGCGTTTGAATACTATTTCATTTTGTTTGTTGTAGTTAAGCAATGATTTAATTTGATTTTAATTTGATAGAAGTTAATTTGATTTTAATTGATCGACATTGTTTTAATTGTTTTGATGCAATGATTTTAATGTGGAATGTTTTTAATGTATTAGGTATTAAGTGAGTTAATTTTAATTTTATTTTTGAACGTAATCTAAATTTGTATGTCATTTATAACTTAAATGGGAATAATTTCCTGAATTAAATGATTTATTATTATTATTAATGATGTAGCCGATGGTGGAGCAAGTTTGCCTAGAATTAAACTATTCACTCTTAAGATCACAGGAAGCAGAGACTCCAGCTCTACACTCTATAATTATTTTCAGATGGGTGTAAAACTGTATACTTTGGACTGGAGCCCGCCTGTGCGCGCAACCATGATGGCTTGTGACATATTCGATGTACCTTTTGAGAAAATTGAAGTAAATCTTATGGAAAGGGAACACTTGACACCCGAATACCTAAGGGTAAGAAAATACCTATTGCCCATTTCATATGAATTATTGTTCAAATATTGAACCATTAGGTACCACCCAAAGTTACTGAAGAAACATCAGCCATTTTTTTTTTTTTTTTTTTAGGTGGGAAAATCATCTTATGACAAATCCCGCTCTTGGGCGGAGCGGAAAGTAGTGTCAGACTTTTACTGACTAAAAACCCACTCCTGTTCCTTCTTTGCCTTCGTCCCAGGGCCCCGGGTTTCGCTTTCACACTACCGACGAGAATTGCGGTGGGTTAGATGAAAAGTACTTAATCAGTTGCGTACCCAATTAGAACATTTCAAAACTTGGCTTTACATACCCGTCAGATATCCTATGTGAGTGCGATGTCCCCCTGCCCTGAACATGACTCACATGCTAGAGAACAAGTGGTCATTATATCTTTTTCTAAGTGGGAAATTATCAAATAAATTCTCTCGCTCTGGGTGAAGCGAGAGGGAGTGTCATATCTATAAATAAAGTGAGTTATATGTTAAATATTGCACTTACCACAATTTGTCTCTGCATCACCCAAAGGTTGACTGGTAGAAAATGCCTAAAGGCAAGTCCGCCTCTGTACTTTTGTGTGCATACAATTAAATAACTAAATAAACATATTTTCATTTTTAGAAAAATCCACTACACATTATTCCTGTACTAGAAGACGGTGACTTTATTTTATTTGACAGGTTTGTTATTTTAAAATAAATTAGCCACTTGAGTCCATCTCTGAATTTAAGCTACAATTACCGAGGTCGGTCTGTAGATGGGTAACCATCCTGACATACCGAGTTTCCTCAATGACTTAGAAATTACGTTAAGCTGTTGGTATCGGGTATCACTTTATTTATTTATTTTACTATTTATATGCATGTCGTGGCCACATCATAGAAATTGATCACTTCATTAAATGGCCAAGTAAAACTGGCCAGATCGTTTTAAACGTTTAAGTTTGATGATATTTCAATCTTCGTTTGGCCTATTTTCTTTAGACCTTTTATTATCATTGAAATCCTACATCAATGATTTGGCCAAACGAGGATTGACATATCATCAAATGTTAACGTTTATACGATCTGCCCCCCTAGCCAAGTCACAAACGATAAACGTAAACTCTCAGTAGTCTTTAATAGATTTTCAACTTTATAATATTGGAAATAAAGTTGAAAATCTATTGAAGATTACATAGTGTTTTCGTTCGTTCCGGTCGCTAACGCTCAGTAGTCTTTAATAGATTTTCAACTTTATGCTCTTAGGTATAAAGTTGAAAATCTAGTGGAGATTACTAAGCGTTCACGTTAATCGTTTGCAACTTGGCTAGGGGGGCTGGCCAGTTTTAGTTGGCCATATCATGAAGTGATCCAATTTCTATGATCTGGCCACGACATACACACACAGTTTTACAACGCAACATTTTAAATTGTTTTTAGTTTTTATTATTGAGCTTCTATTAATTTTGGTTCTTGCGTGTTCCAATTATTGTTTTTAAATTATTGTCCTTTTCCAGTCACGCTATTATGATTTATCTAGCTGAAACATACGCCAAGGACGAGTCGTGGTATCCAAAGGATATCAAAAAAAGAGCTTTGGTTAACCAAAAACTCTTCTTCGACACATCAATTCTTTTTCCAAGAATACGAGCTGTAACTGTAAGTAGTTTATTTATTATTACGTAGTCTAGTAATTGAACAATTATTAAAATGTCCATGCGATTGCAGCAATCTTACAAGATTTGTTATCATTGATTGAAGTGCAACACTTTAATCACTGCGTGAAAGTAGATAATATAAATGTAGCCTTTATCATTAAATGATAGTAAGTCGATAATGTAGAGCAGTGGTGGGCGAGTGTAACGGCCCCGACTTACGAGTTGTAGATCGCGGGTTCAAACCCAGCCAAGCGCAATACTTTGTGTAATTTATTTCATCACCACTGCTCTCAAAACGGTGAAGGAAAACATCGTGAGGAAACCGGCATGTCCTAGAACCAAAAAATCGAAGACTTGTGACATATACCAACCCGCACTGGGCCCGCGTGGTGGGTTACGGCCCATTCGTTGAGCTCCTTAGTAGTCCTGAGTTGAGCTTTGCGAATACTGACAAATGCTTGCACTGACTGGACAGGTCCACTTAAATCTGTATGGTTCTTTCTTCAAAAGACCATTTCAGACAAATCTGCATGGTTCTCATGTGATTTGACCATTACATATTTACTGTATGGACTATAAAAGAGACTTTGACCCCTGAGTTTGTTTCGGTGTTTCTTCTCAGGGTAGTCAGCTAGGAAACACCGGCCTCATCTAGTTTAAAAATGACGAAAAAAAAAATTGACGTGTAAAAGTGTTTTTTAAACCTATTTACAAAATAAATATCATTTATCATTTATCATTCCATCTCCTAGAGAGGAGGCCTGACTCCCAGCAGTGGGAACATTAAAAGGCTAATTATGCTTATGCTTATGATAGTAAGTCAATGGTACTTTATGTACCATTCTACAGGTGAAAGAATTTTGATAATCAGTTAAGTAGTTACTTAGTTTATTCAGTACAAACTTTTTATAATATTAGCATACATATAGATGACGTAGCCAGATCTTAAAATTGATCACTTCATGATATGATCGACCATATCATGAAATGTTGGCATTTCATGATATAGAACCTTGTGCGCTGGCCACATCATGATATAGGCAAGCCAAATCAATGAACACTCTGCGTTTAACGATATAAACAGCTAAATACATGATTATTTCATAATATGGTCAAACATGGCTGATTATATTATAAAATAGTTATGTGGTCCACCGGTAGAGGTGCTGATTTTGCTTTGTTTTCGTGACGTAATATGTATATACGGTAGACTTATTTGCTGCGTTATTTGATTTAAATAATACGAGCCTGCAATCAATCAGCAGTTTAAATTCATTGTCGTTGACAAGTATTTAACTGTTCCTGTATTTATTTCTATTATCTACTACAAAATATGCCTCTCTCTGTTTCATAAAAAAAAAAAATTGTGCACTAAAATGTGCTTTCCTGGGTGGTTAAAAAAATAACCACGAAGAGGATGGCGGGGTTTGTGTTCGCTCGCACACCAGACCTCGCCATCCCCTTCTAACCTGACCTGCCCACGTCCCTTAATAATTGTAAAAAGTCTATTAATATTTGGTGTGCAATTAGTATTTTTAGTGAATAATAAGAATTTAGATGCACAATGAAATACCGCAAACAATATTAAAAGAAAATACCCTATACCCCATTTTGTCCCTATTCACCACTGCATATTTTCACTCTGTTTATACCTATTGCGTCTTGAAAGCGCAAGCTTATGAATCCGTTCATCTTTTACAGACATGCGCAAAGGCTGCACATTTCAGAGTAGCACTACGCAAATACGTACTTTACCTTTATAATAAAGGACATATATCCGATTGGGTTATTAGGTTAAAAAAGGCAATGATGGTGTCTGTGTTCGCCCGCTTCGCTAGCTCACTGGACTCCGCCATCTCCTTCTAACCTAACGTGTCCAAGTCGAGGTGCCCCAAGTCCCATATTATTTGTAAACAGTCCATTAATCCTAAATTAATGATATGTCCAAACGTTGATTGAAATATCATCAAACGTTGACGTTTAAACGATCTGGTCAGTTTTAGTTGGCCATATCATGAAATGCAACCACTTTATGATATGGCCGGTCACATCATGAAGTGATCAATAAGATCTGGCCACGACATAGATATAATGGGCTACGGGATTTTTTTACATATAATTTATACTTTTCAATATTAACATACAAAAATATTTAAAAAAAAAAAATTTGTGTATGTTATTTTTGTTAATTTAATAATGTAGAAAATAGTAGCCCACCGGTATCGGGAATAGGGTCCAAGCTACTGATGGTCAGGGCTCCTGAGAGAGGAATCTCCTATCAATACGAGCTGTGTCCGTAACCCTTGATCCAACCGCCCAACAACAGCTCCCTCAGATGTTGGTCGAGAATTATTATTATTTAAAAAATATGATTGTCTTTTGGGTTGAAGAATCAAGAACTATAATATGTTGATGTGATTTCTTCATTTGATGGGAATATTTATTTTACGTTTATTCTTTACAGTATCCCATAATGGCTGAAGGAATCAAGATCATTGAAAAAAAAAAGATTGATGCCATATTAGAGGCGTTTGGTTTTGTTGAAGAGTTCTTATCTCGAACAACTTATATTGCTGCTGACCATATCACTATTGCCGATGTGGCAGCTTTAAGTACAATGACAGCTTTGGAAATGATTGTACCGATAGAAGCAGAAAAGTAAGTGTTTCTTTTAAGCAATTAGGGAAAATGCACACTGTTTTATTACGTGCCGTCAACGTACTTATACTCGTTACATGCGCAATTGGCGCTGATTTTTAAATCAGAAAATGGATTTCCACACGCTGACGCGCGATTATTTCATACCAACGGCCTAGTATATACACCCAATCAACATAAACGCTGTAATTCAATGATTTTTGCTGAACAGCCATCCACGGATGAGAAGATTTCCAGTCGAAATTAAATATAATAATAATAATAATATCCCACAACTATCACACAACGCCGTCTAGTCCCAAGCTAAGCAGAGCTTGTGTTATGGGTACTAGACAACTGTTAAACATACTTATATATTTCTAAATACATACATATATAGATAAATTACACCCAGACACAGTACAAATGATCGTGCTCATCACATAAACATTTATCCTGGGTGGGAATCGAACCCACGACCTCCGGCATAGCAGTCAGGGTCACTAACCACTAGACCAACAGGCCAGTCAATATGTTTAACACAAGCAGTTATTGTAGTCTTCCTGCGGTGTCTAGTTCCTTTGTACTGTAATTTTAGCCAACAGCTTCACTGTCTTTTGGAAAACGTATCCATAATACAAATATCTCCTTAGTTAAGCTATGTAGATCCTTGGAGTCACAAGCAAAGCGAAATAATAACCTTAACCTAAGTAGGTTAAAGCCACAGAACAGATGAAATTCATCTGTTCTGTGGTTAAAGCTAACCTAAGCCTTAACCTAAATGTGTTAAGGTTATCCAAGAGGTGTGTACTGTGATAGGGAAGACGCAATTATTATATTGTTAGACCCCTTCTGGGTAGATGTCAATTATGACAAGGGCGCTATGCTGTGGGTTTTATGTGGGTTTTGCCACAGTGAGGTTTAAACCTGACAGCGTTAGTTGATGAGCGCATATTGACGCATAATAATTATTTAGAAATGATTTGAAAATAGTTTATCGTTTGTCATGAGTTAAGCCCGCTCTCAAGAAACAGGCGTCATTATGTAAATTCATTCCCACTATAGGTAGGGACATCTTGGTTAGGTATAGGCAGGTTATACTTAAGGTTACACTAGTTGACACTTTTTCCATACAAACTTTGGGGGGGTATTACTCCACAGTTTGACATTGTTCATCCAAATTAAAACATGATATGGTTTTATCTTATACTTCATTTTGTCTGTACGGAAACAGAAAAACAAAAATAATTTCCGTTACAAAGTTATGAGCCAACAAAGTTTCTGTTTTTTGATGATTTTAACGCAACTTTAAGTGTAAAAAAGTAACAAAAATCCTATAAAATCTCAAAAGCTAAGTCGGCACCAACAAACTTTTATTATCGAAGAGTTCTATGCAATTTATTTGTATTAGATTTATGCAGTGGTTTTTTCATAAAATCCGATTTTCCAAAGCACTACTCTCAGATTTTACGCACCGTCTAATTTAATTTCAGTTCGGAACGGTGTTTGTGTGCATGCGAACCATACGATGTGCATAATAATATATTTTAGCGTCTAACTGCTCATACTTGATATTATCGCTGTCGGACACAATATCAGATGAGACATCGCAATTTTTGGCCTCACCCATCAGCGAGTTCGAGCCCGCGACTAGTTCGGCCTTAAACCTTAAAAGTTTTTCTTGCCAGTTTGCAAGTTAGTAGTATTAGCATGACCTCCATGGTCGCCACAATACCTACAAACATAAGTATGTTTATTATGGATTTTATTCTTAAAGGATTTCGTTTTTCAGGTTCCCGAAAACGTTTGCTTGGCTTACAAAATTGAAGGACCAACCGTATTGCAAAAAACACAATGAACCTGGAGCAACTTTGCTTTCGAACATTATAGCAAAGTGTTTAGCATCTTAAGCATTGTCATCTGCCCGGCTATGTTGACCCGGACCAGTCCTGCACGTTACACACAACAGAGTAATCTTTTAATTTTTTTTAACAACGCTAAATTACCGAAAAAAATTGGTATGATAAATAAATGCCTGTTCATTGTCGATACTATCCTTTTCCAATGTAGAAAAATCATCATGGATATTCTACGTCGAGGAGAAAAAGAGAGCCCCGTCTGTCAACTGGTATTGGCTGGAAGTTTCTACAGCTACCATTGGTCAAGGGCCCTGAACTTACTCTTACTTCAAAATACGAATACAAACTTTAGTGAAATATTTTATTAGGTAAATAAATTCTTTAGTGCGATAAAAAAAAACAACTATTGTTTAGGTAACAGTTCTAAATATTTTTTTATATTTTTGATGTACTATTTTAGTCTTTGTGAGGTAACCAACTGCAAAATCATGAAAGTCTTATCGCAAATTCTGTTATTTTAAATGATACAGCAAAATTAATATTGCTCGTAATGAAAACATATTATTATACAATCCGTACAAGCAATAAATGCATATTCATTATCTAGATAAGTACAATAAGTAATATCCTCATGTCATAAAATATATACACGAGAAATAATCATGGACCAAGAATTACACCCAGTGGAACTCCCTTGCAAATCATACATCCTGAATCATTTTTATTAAAATGGACTTGTACAGGAATGGCGCACCTATGGCACGTGTGTCAGTGGTGGCACGTGATAAAATAATTCGAGCACGCCAGTGTAAAATGTTTAGCATCTAGGTCATTTGAAACAGCAATTTCACTTCTTTCTTATGTGTTAAAAAAAAGAAACATTACGATATACGATCTCGGGATCATCCGATTTCGGGATACAAATTCAGAATAAATAGCATCTAGTTTAATTTTTTGTCCTTTAAATAACAAAGTCAAGATTCTTTGGCGGCATGTCCATGGCCACAATTTTTTTCCATGTTTTTAGTGGCACAGCCTCCTTTAAAGGTTCGCCATCCCTGGACTAGTACAATAACAAAGTAAACTACGGTATCATGTTTGACAAAGGCTAGACGCTAGCAACCGAGGTAGACAAACAAAGTGAAAGTATCTTGGGGTACAATGAATAGGAATCCGTTTGTGAGTGTACTACACGGTATATAGTAAAAGGAGGCTTCTAGTTTTCTCTAATAAACACTTTTCTTAATAAGGGCCAACCAACCCCTGGTTTTCAATCTTAAAATCATAGCATAGCATAATCAGCTAATCAGCTTTTTAATGTTCCTACTGCTGGGACTCAGGCCTCCTCTCTAGGAGAGGGAATGAATCTTAAAATCATTAATGGTAAATGATATTTATTTGGCAAATACGTTTTTAAAAACACTTTTACATGTCAATTTTTTTGTCAGTTTAAACTAGATGAGGCCGGCGTTTCCTAGCTGACTACCCTGAGAAGAAACACGGAAACATACTCAGGGGTCAAAGTCTCTTTTGAAGTCCATACAGCAAACATGTAATGTTCAAATCATAAGAGAACCATGCAGATTAGTGTCTGAAATTTTAATGGTATTTTGAGGAAAGAACCACACAGATTTAAGTGGACCTATCCAGTCAGTGCAAGCATTTGTATTACTCAACATAGGACTACTAAGGAGCTCAACGATTTGACGAACAATTATGAATTCGGTTTGAGAAAGGGAGTGCTATAATTATAATAATAAATATTTAATTCAGACTACAATGAATCCATATACATATAATAATGTGTTAATAAAAACATAAAAAATAATGTTATTCTTAAAAATATAATCATTATATTTAATAGTAATCACTAAAATAAATTAATAATTGTAATAATTATTATGACCTTTACAGTTCCATCCGTCTCTCACATTGAAATTATGATGATTAATTATAAGACGTCACAGTAGACCCTCTGGTAGTTACACAAACATTTGTTTAGCTAGAAGGAATCTAAGCACAAGTCAGATCAAAATTAGCCTGATCGAGCAACTAGTGGTAACTACAAGTTAGCCATTTTCTTTTATAGGTATAGAACAAATAAATAAGAAGAACCGGAACCCTTATAGGATCACTTTGCTGTCCGTCCGTCTATCTGTCTGTCTGTTAAGACCCTTTATCTCAGAAATGCGTGGAGACATCGAGTTGAAATTAAAACCATATACTCAAGTCTGCGGTTCCTTAAAGCTGTGAAAAAGTCAAACTTCTAAGTTAAAGGAAAAAAAGATACGGCCGTTTATGTCGCAAAAACGTATATTTCAACACTCCCAAAGGAATGAAAATTCATAGGGTACTTCCCGTTGACCCAGAATCCTGAAATTTGGCATAAAACAAGGTCTTATAGTATAGATATAGAAATAAATCTGAAAACTATAAATTTGTTGTTACGTCACAAAAAAAAACTTTTTTTTACAATTCGGAAAAATCTTAGTAACTCAATTCGGGAATCGAACTGTTTTCATAGGTATGTGCGGAACCCTCAGTGCGCGAGTCTGACTCGCACTTGCCCTGTTTTTTTTAGTTTTTATATCCGTTAAATTGGACTGATCTTTACCTGAAAAAAAAAATAACCGACTTTACTAAAAAAACACTAAAAGGATCAAAATAATTTTAATTTCGGAAGTCGTTGTTTCTATGATAGTTTGGTGTCTTCGTTATTTAACATGAAACAGAGTGCCTATTTCTCATGACAATTCCAATGAACCCAAACACTGCTAGGTTACATTGTTTTACCTTCCACCTTCTGGCTCCATCATCATCATCAAATCACTTCGATGATACCATTTTCAACGTAACTATTCAGAACCATTCATTTATTTGTATTGTCATAGTCGCTTAACTACACTTCTGGACACATCTATTGGCCCACCTTAGAGTTTAGGTTTCGATGGCCCCTACCGAAATATGATTGCTAGATTGAACAAAAACTGTTGATGCAGTTTTAAACCTGATACATTTTACCATCTTTTTCGATCGTATTGTTTTAAATTTGAATTCAGAATACCATACGACATGGAGCTACGCCTAACAAGTCGGATATGCGCCTTGTTAAAGGCAATTGATTTTTGAATAAAAAACATGTTTTATCAAATAAAGGTTTAATTTAATAACGCGTGTTGCCTCCATGGGCATCTATCACAGCTCTCATACGATTAGGCATAGAGTTTATCAACCGCTCTATGAAATTTTGAGGGATCATCTCCCATTCCTCTTCTATGGCAGTTTTCAACTCCTGCATCATCTGGGCAACTGGCTGACGAGCCCTAACACGTCTTTTTAGCTCGTCCCACATGTGCTCAATGGGGTTCATGTCTGGGCTTCTGGCTGGCCAGTCCATAACTGTGATGTTCACATCCCGAAGATATTCCCTGACGATGCAGGCCGCATGGGCTCTTGTATTATCATGCATAAAAAGGAAATTTGGGCCCACATAGTCCGCGTATGGTATCACGTGAGGTTCTAAGCACTCACGAATGTACTTTTCAGCATTTAATGTTGGCAGCCGTGGTCCTGTAACAACCTCAAGTTGAGTTTTGCCGCTCGCGGATATACCGCCCCAGACTGTCCATGAGCCACCGCCATAAGCAACCCTCTCTTCAAAGCAGCATTGTGCGAAACGCTCTCCCTTACGTCGGTAGACCTTCTTCCTTCCATCATTGCCATGTAACACAATTTTAGACTCATCAGAAAAGAGTACACGGCTCCAATCTTGCTGTGTCCAATTTAAATGACTGCGTGCGAAATGAAGGCGTGCTGTTCGGTGGGCTCGCGTTAGTTTGGGCCCATTAGCTGGCTTGTGTGGTACCATATCGCGTTCTTTTAACCTTCTCCGAACAGTTCGAGCGCTCACAGATACTCCGTGGAAGTCGCGAAGTTGGTTTTGTATCTCAATGGAGGTAAGGTGACGATTTCTCAAGCTGGTCGTCACGATGAATCGATCCTGTCTTTCAGTTGTGAACCGAGATCGTGGCCTTCCTTGGCGACGAACAAAGCCGCCAGTCTCTAGGTACCTCCGATAAACATTTCGGACCACAGATCGACTTAAATTAAGTTGAGCACTCACGTTTCTTTGGCTGTGTCCGGCCTGAATAAGTGCCACAGTTTGGGCGGCGACTTCAGGTGAAGTATCCATAGATTATTGATAGAACCTCACCTTAATGTTAAGAATAAGTAATGTTTGTAGCAAAACCAAAGATATCAATCACTTTTTCAAGAATTAAATCCAAGTAAACCAATAAAACCAAGTTTTCTTAGTATTCGATTGTTTGATATCAACAAACAGGCTCCAAATTGTCTTTTGTTTCTTTAAATTCTGTGTTCGAAATTCAAAAAAAGACTATTGAATGAAATTGTGAATGTGCCAGGTTCAAAACTGCATAAAAACTTTTTGCTCGACCTAATATAAAATTTTAGCTAGGACCAAACGAAACTGAAAATACAAGGTGGGCCAATAGATGTGTCCAGAAGTGTATATTCATTGTGATATCTATGCGAGTATGAAGTTCTGTTGACCATTTCTGGTCTTTTTCATCAGTTCCACTTCATTAAATGTTACTTTTTGACTGTAAATACTAAAGTTCTCGATGAAAATACCAAAATCACTATATGGTTGCCTATAATATTTGAGGAATTCCGTCGATTTCGCCAAGATTCCATCATCAGATCCCGACTTGGTGAATATGGGACCATTTGGGAAGTATACCCTTTCCAACAAAAAAAGAATTTTTCAAATCGGTTGGCAAGCGACGAAGTTATGCGCGAACAGACATAAAAAAACTCCTCTTTTTTTAGAAGTCGGTTAAAAAATATTAGGAAGATTAAACTGGGGTAACTGCAATCTTATGAATTATGAGGATAGGCCATAACTCATAAGATCTCTGCACACTCAAAAAATCACAGATTAAAAACAATGAATTGCAATATATGTACAGATTATTTTGAGTTTTTTTGTAACTAACCTAGCTTATATGTATGATGTTCTACTTGAATGATGTGTATTATACCTATAGTATATATCAACAAGATATGGAAGCTAAATGTTATCGAAATCGTTACTGATATGTGGTTATTTATAAATATACATCGTGACTTATTTTTGGCCAGTAGACTTCAAGCGATACGGCAATAGTGTCGTGTGATTGTGCGTTTACCAAATAATAAATGTAAGTGTAGTGTTTTGTTTTAATAATATTATGATTAATCTGCCAAGTTACTTTATGTGGTTTTATTTCTCTTTCTTGGTTGTTTTTTATTGTTTTGACCTTCCGAATTTTTTGGCTAACAAGTCTGTCAATATTGACTAACAATCTGGTAAAACGATGTAGACAATATGTAATTTCATCTAAATTTTTTGTATTTCGACAGTAAAATTATTTGCTTTAATATTTTATTTTCAGATGGTTATAAAACTGTACGGAGTAGACCTTAGCCCGCCAGTGCGCGCAGCTCAGATGGCCTTCGAAATATTCAACGTTCCTTTTGAAAAGATAGAAGTTAATCTTGTGGCCAATGAACATAAGACACCAGAGTATTTGAAGGTAATAAAGTAATGCATAAGGCTATCATCTGGAATAACGTAGACAAAGGGGCAGGCTTATTGAGACTTATAAAATACTCACAGAATACTACGATGTGCCCAGCCTTCAAGACCTTTACACACTGAATGCCAACAAACATTTACGAGGACATTCCTTTAAGTTATGGGGAAATGCATCCAAAAAGAAGCCTTTGAAGCAATTTCTACATAACCGAGTTGTAACGGCATGGAACAGGCTCCCGGAAAGTGTTGTGAAAGCTCCCACATTGAACTGCTTTAAAAATCGGTTGGACAGATCGCATCAGCTAAATATCTGCTAGTGTGTCTTACCAAATAATAATAATCATCACCATTATCCTGTACCTCAATTTATTTGGAGTAGTCACATCATATTTTGCCTTCATCTTTTTCAATAATTCTCTCCTTCAAACTCTTTCAGATATCATTTTCTAGACTCTCCATCACGATGAACTTCTTTTTTCTTTACCTGGTCTGAGGAAAGAAGGTTTTCAAATAGTGTGATTTTTTTTTTCGTACCTATCTTTTTCATCAATAGCTTTAACAAATGTGAATCGTTTTTACTGATTTCTTTTTAAAAAAACGTTGTACAAAGTGGTCCCATTTCAAATTATTGGAGATCTGTTGGAAAACTTCCGAGGGAGACCATAGAATACTTCAATAAATGATAGTGAATCTTAACGTCTTTTGGATACCAACAATCTAAAACAAAACCAAAAACACAGACTTCCGAAATTAGTTAATTATCAGTTTTTAGGTTTTTTGAAGTCTTTTATATTTTTTTTCTAAAACCATTAAAAAAAAACACCTCAAAAAAAATCTAGGCACTTTTAAATTTTTATTGAATTTTATTGTAATCCTATTTTTTTTTTGCAGAAAAATCCATTGCATTCAGTACCAGTAATGGAAGATGGCGATTTCATTCTTCATGACAGGTTAGTTAATTACACTCCCTCTCGCTCTAACCAGAGCGAGAGGTGTAGATTGATGATTTCTCAACTCACAAAAAATAAACTATTTTGTCAAATATTAATCACAGTTTCCCTCATGTGGTCATGTAGTTACTAATTGGAATTTACGGAACCGAAATCGCGGATTCAAACGCATCATCATCGTCATTTCAGCCGAAAGACGTCCACTATTGGACTTGGGGGAGGCGTATCCCCAAGTGTCGCCACAATGAACGGTCCTGTGCGTCTCGCATCCATCGGATTCCCGCAACCCTTACCAGGTCATCGGCCCGCCTTGTAGGAGGCCTTCCAACGCTACGTCATTCGGTACGTGGTCATCATTCCAGAACCTTTCGGCCCCAACGGCCAACCGTTCTGCGAGCAATGTGCCCTGCCCATTGCCACTTAAGTTTGGCGATTCTTCGTGCTATGTTGGTAACCTTGGTTCTCCTGCGGATGTCCTCATTCCTGATTCGATCACGCAAGGAAACTCCAAGCATTGCCCTTTCCCTTTGGGTGACTTTAAGTCTTCTGATTTGATCCCATTGTAAGCGACCACGTTTCGGAGCCATATGTCATCAATGGCAACACGCAAACATTCATAATTATGACACTTTTTAGAAAAAAGTGGACACGAGAGTCTGCTGGTTAGGAGGATGGATGCACAAGACCGTCGGTGTTATGACCCTAGGGGAGAGTTAACGTGGGCACAAATTGGGAAATTCGCCGTTATAGTAATGCTATGGGGAATTTCTGGAAAGGAAGCCGTGGTCCTAGAACGCAAATGGCAACTGAATGACACGGGTTTTCGTTAGTAAAAGCCTGACACGCCTTCTCGCCCCACCCTAAAGGGAGAAGAGTCATTGGATGATTTACAACTTTTTTCTTTTAAGAATGACTAGTAACTTTACGTCAGCAGGATTATGAGCTAATATTCGTCTCATTTATTGATAGTTGTAATTTTTTTTTTATACACGCTCTTTTTATAATGTGAATGTGGGAACACTGTAGACTCCGCGAATTCTTAGATTAATTCCTATTATGACTAACTTTTTATTGTACTTTTGAGTTCAAGATTGACTGGTCTACACTGTCCTTACTTAATATATAATAATACAGTAATATGAAATATTGTAAGAACAAATTTTTTTTTAAAGAGTAACCATGGAGTTTCTTGCCGGTTCTTCTCCATAGGAAGCGACCAATTTGGAAGCGTGCACTAGCTTCTGAAGTGCCCATGTAGGCCTTTGTGAAATAAAAACCGTTGAATTTTGAATTTTGAATTCTTTTTATTAAGTAGGTACTTCTTTTTACCAGTACATTTTTTTTCGTTACAGTCACGCGATAATAGCGTATTTGGCTGACGTCTACGGAAAGGACGATTCGTGGTACCCAAAAGACGTTAAGAAAAGAGCACTGGTCAACCAAAAATTGTTCTTCGACACCGCTATTCTTTTTCCTAGACTACGAAACGTTACCGTAAGTTAAAACTTGAGATTCTTATTTTGACAATGATCGTTTGACTATTTTAATTACTTCTTCCCACTTAGGGCTGCGGGAATATTTGAAATAGCTACCGTGGCCCTGGAAATCAAAAGGCAACTGAAGGAACACGGGTGCGTATCAGCCAGTAAAAGTTTAGCACTCCTCGCGCACCACCCGGAGTGGGACTAGCTATTTGATGATTCCACACCCAAAAAAAAAAGATATGGTACTTCTTCCCTATGAAAACGACACTTTGTAGTCCCTTTGGAAAGTATTTTTTTAATAGCCTTTTGTGTCTGACTACTGGGCAAAGACCTCCCCTTTCTCCTTCCGTTTAGGGCTATCTCTGGCCAAGTTTGCTCCACGAAAATGATCAGATCGTCACACCACTTTCGCCGCGGTTGACTTCGATGGCATCGACCTCCCTCAGGCGTCCAGTGAGTGACAATCCTCGCCCATCTCGCCAGGCGCATTCGTGCGACGTGGCCAGCCCACTCCCGTTTCGGCCTGACTGTTTTTTTTTCCTGACATCTGCTACTTGAGTTATGGAGCGCAGCGTGGTGTTTTTAACGCAATCTATTCGCTTAAAACTTAATAAGGAAAATACTTAATAGCGAGTTATAATAAATTATCAACATTTTTGCAGTATTCCATAGTGATGGAAAGAAAGAAGACCATAGAACAGAAACTGTTGGACGACATCGAACAGGCGTACGGTTATTTTGAAGCATTCCTATCTCGAACAACTTATCTAGCCGCGGATCACGTCACTATTGCCGATGTGGCAGCCTTAGCTAATATGACGACTTTGGAATTTATACTCCCAGTAGATGAGAAAAAGTAAGTAATTAATAATAATTCTTATGAGTTAGTATTGAAAGAGATACTACATGGGACTTATCGGGTATATATTTGAATGTCGAACATTAAATAAAATACCTACGGGTAAATTGTCAACGTTCAAAAGGTCACTACAGTTTGTCTGCCTAATGAAATATAACTTTGTAATAGATACCTAACATATTTAAAAATCAGACGTACAAATAAGTAAAGTTTATTAACTTTTTGTGGAGCTTTAAAGCGTCTGACATAAGTTTTGGTCCATGGAATGTGTCTGACACTTATGATACTACTTTAGAATAATAAATTCTACAAAACATGTATAAAAATCAGTCATAAAAAATTTAGTTCTTTTAGTTCCCTTTCTTACCTGGTACCTGCTCAGGGGCCCCAAGGGGGAGCTCCACAAGTACACAGGTATTCAAAGCACATGAGACGCTACTGAGAACCTAAGGTTTCATCCATGTGAAAATAAGTTATGTCAGACAGCTCTAGGATCTTAGTATAACAACTATCAGACCCACAATTGAGGTTTTTCCGGTCCATCTCCAGCACATTGCTAGTGTAGAAGGGACTTTCACAGGGCAGGGGTCACCTGCTTCGCTGCTCAGCGACAGACCTTAGCGTGAGCCCATGAAAGATCGAAGGAGTGAAGGGAGGCCTTCGCCCAGGAGTCGGACAAGACAGGCTAATAAAAAAAAATACGGTTACTAATTACTGCTGGTTGAAGTTAATTTGAGTTTATCGAAAACAAAAAGATCTATCCCAAGGCAAGACATAGGCCTCTTTATACTCTCGTACTCCTATCCCAAGGCAAGACATAGGCCTCTTTATACTCTCGTACTCCTGGTCTACTATGATCGCGTACCAATTTATTAAAACTCAGATACACTAGGGGACAAAATGTCACCAAAATGATGTGCAACGCTCAATCTACGTAACGCTGCAACGTTGCTCAGTGACCCACAACTTTTCCCCCGATATTTTGAAAAAAAAAAAACTAATTGTTAAAACTGTAAAAGAAGGCAAATGACTGGCAATTAATATCCCATAATTTAATCTATTTTTTAAACTATTTTTTCTAATTTTTATTCCAAAATTAATTTCAAGCAAAATTGTAACTGTACACTTTTGTTAATTTTTCTTATTAGTCCGTTCGCATGTTATAGAATTATCCCAGTTAGGAAGGGAAACCTGTTATTAGCCATAGTTTACTATAAGCACTTACTCTGTAACATACTTTGTGTATCGCTGTTGGTTACCTAAATAAAATAAAAAAGAAAAAAATTGCGATACATTCAAGTGATGCAGGACATATTGTTGGACAATTTGACAACATTACGCATCATGTTTGGGGACACTTTGTCCCCTAGTGTATGTAAGGCTTTAAGAACGAGTCTAGCACACCATAATATATTTCGTGGCCTAACGCGTTGTCGTTTCCTGCTGTTTAGGATCCACCGAGTGGTGGGAGTTTTCCCTGCTGCTCCTCCGTCATGCGACAATTGTATTTTTTGATAAACAGGATTTGTTTTTTCAGGTATCCTAAAATAACCACGTGGCTGACAAATGGGAAAAACACGCCATATTGTAAAAAACAAAACGAACCTGGTGCCATTCAGCTTGATGAGGTTGTAAAGAAGGGCGTTTCATCAAACTAAATTATTTTACTGTTATTATTATCATCATCATCATCATCATTTGAGCCGAAAGAAGTCCACAGCTGGTCATAGGCCTCCCTTAAGTGCCACCGTAACAACTGGTACTGCTAAAATGCCAAGATATATTTAGCAAACGTCCTAAGTCTAGCTATAAAGCATACCAGGTTTTCTTGGACTGAATGTGGTGCAATATTAATATTTTACACTGAAAAAACATATATTAAATAAAGTTAATACACTTTTTTTTTATTCTATTTACCCACACGTCTACTTACAAGCTATGTAAAACCTAGTTTTTCCAACACGACGTCTTGCTTGTTGCTTTTTAACCGACTTCCTAAAATGAAGATTCTCAAGTCGTCTGCTCAACTTTCAAGTTCGAAAGTCGGTGTCAAACAACGAAAGAAAAATACCAGGAACACCGACTGCCAACTTTGAAAGTTATTTTTCAATTTTTAGTATTTCTTTTGAAGGCTGTTATATTTTTTTGTAATGCGTTTTACTGCTTTTTTTGGAGTGGGCATCATCAAATAAGTTCTCCCGCTCTGGGTGAAGTGAGAAGGAATACCAGACTTCTACTGACTAGAATCCAGCCGAGTTTCATCAATTGCCCTCTGCGTTCCATGGCCACAATAACTCTTTTCAACACTTTAGGCATTCCAGTGCAACATTCACGAGTTATAAAACTTTTTGTTGGAAAACACATTAGAAACCTTTTCGTATAAAAAAATTGGTTTTAATATCTGTCAAATTGATAGGAAAGTAAGAGAGTATGTTGTGTATTTTACTCAGACTTTACTTAGAAAATATTATAAATATCGATGTTCAAACAGTCAGTTTGCGTTTTCATAACTCTGAAAATCAAACAAGTTAATACATTCTTGTGACCGACAACGTAAGTACATAGTATTTTTAGTACATACATACATATTATGCAGGTAATAAATGTTTGGACTCTTTCAAAGAATTGCTGTAAGAAGTAAAAACAAATAAGATGTATAAAGCAAGTACCAGTACTTAAGAACACATTAATAAATGTTGAGTGAAGTACGCAGGCTATTGGCTACAGTGGCCATAACAGTTTGTTGCAGTTAACGAGTCATTGCTACCCTCAAACAAGAAGCGTTTACAACATATCACTCCAGGACATAATCCTATAGACAATTGGGTCGGTGGTAAACAAAGACTACGTAGAAATAACTTAAGAATCCGAGTTAGGTGCTTTCATTGGCTTTAGGCTGAAAACGCATTGACAATCCAACCGCTTAGTAAGCCAATCAAAACACTAAGCAAGCCGATAAGTTGGGCTGGCTTGTAGACTCTAGAGCCTAAGCTAATTAATATCTTCCTGGTAATACCAATAAAGTGCAATGTGTAATACTTTGTTGAAGAAACATACCAAATCATTATTCACCAAACTATCTTCTGTTTTAATGAACAAACATTGGTTTGTTCATTGAAACAGAAGATAGTTTGGTGAATTGGTACAGCATGTATCTGACACGAAAGATAATAGCCAAGCTTGGACCCCAACTAGTACGTACAGTTAAGGCTAAGAGCTAACGAAGCGGTTCTTCACTCGCGTCCGCCGCTGTTGGGGGCCCGCAGCTCTGTAGAATGCAGATATATATGTAAATAAAAAGCACTTCAGTTCAGAAGCAGTTCCGTATGGTGTTCGGACGTTAAGAATAACACCATCCCATCTCTTCCCGAGGGTGTCGTAAGAGGCGACTAAGGGACATACCAGAGAATGGGCAGCAGCATCCTCTGTGCATTACAACATCCAAACTGCGATCGCCAACCCGTCTGCCAAGCGTGGCGATTATGGCAACCCCCCCCCAACATGAAAAACAGAAGGAAAAAATGGCCCCTAGTGCCCGGCAGCCCGTCTACCCTTGACTCCGGTAGCGGTCAAGGCCACGACGAGGCAAGGGGTGCGAAGAATCTCCGGATGAGATTTGGCTACCCATCTATTAAACGACTCGACCTGGCAACTTTCAACACGCGTACACTGAGGACTGACGAGAAGATCACCGAACTGGAGGAGGAATTGAGCAGGTTGCGATGGAGTATTGTGGGATTGTCTGAAGTCCGAAGACAGGGGGAGGATACGATAATTCTCAAATCCGGTAACCTGCTCTATTTCCGGGAGGGTGACCAGCAGTCCCAGGGTGGTGTCGGGTTTATCGTCCACAAGTCCCTTGTGAACAATGTCGTGAGGATCGAGAGTGTGTCGACCAGGGTGGCGTACCTTATACTCAGAATATCATCAAGATATTCGCTGAAGGTCATACAGGTCTACGCCCCGACCTCGACACATCCCGACGACGAAGTAGAATCCATGTATGAGGATATATCAAGAGCCATGCATGGTTCTAAGACTCACTTCACCGTGGTCATGGGGGACTTTAACGCGAAACTGGGCAAACGAGACGGTGACGAGCTGCGAGTGGGGCAATTTGGATTTGGACGTCGGAATCACCGGGGACACCTACTGGCTAGCTTTATGGAGAAGGAGGGCCTCTATATGATGAATTCCTTCTTCAAAAAGCGTGAGCATAGAAGGTGGACCTGGCAAAGTCCTGACGGTGCAACTAGAAATGAGATTGACTTCATCCTGTCGACGAAAAAGCAAATATTCAATGATGTCTCTGTGATCGACGCGGTGAAAACTGGAAGTGATCACCGCGTCGTAAGAGGCACATTGAATATTAACATTAAGCTTGAAAGGTCTCGACTGATGAAGTCTACGCTCCGTCCAGCACAGATCCAGATCCAAAACCCCGAGAGCTTTCAGCTCGAACTCCACAATCGTTTCGAGTGCCTAGGAAGCTCCGTGGATGAATATAACGATGGGTTCGTGGAAACTGTCCATACGGTCGGGTCTAAGTTTTTCAAGACTCACCGTACAAATAAAAACAAGAAGCTCTCCGATCCGACCCTCGAGCTAATGAAGAAGAGGCGTGAGATGATTCTGCAGTCTTCAGACGATGCGTGCATATACCGGCAGGTCAATAGACAAATCTCGAAGTCCCTGAAACGTGACCTTCGCCGCTTTAATACCGCAAGGATTAAGGATGCGATTGAGCGGAATAAGGGCTCTAAAGTATTTGCACGAGATCTGTCTATTGGGCAAAGCCAGCTCACGAAACTGAAGACCGACGATGGCAGAGTCATATCCGCCAAATCGGAGCTTCTGGGAGAGATCGAGGCTTTTTATGGACAGTTATACACGTCTACCGCTAAACCCGCTGTAAATCTAGTAAACGACCCAAGAGCTAGATTGACTCGACACTATACCGAAGATATCCCGGAC
The DNA here is from genome assembly GCA_905147345.3 of Mythimna impura. Taxonomy (NCBI): domain Eukaryota; kingdom Metazoa; phylum Arthropoda; class Insecta; order Lepidoptera; family Noctuidae; genus Mythimna; species Mythimna impura. The sequence goes on along the minus strand of LR990343.1, from coordinate 12,804,236 downwards.
GTCAGCCTGTACGAGATTAGGATGGCTCTGAAGCAGCTGAAAAACAACAAGGCGTCGGGTGAGGACGGAATTACGGCCGAACTCCTGAAGGCGGGTGGAAAACCGGTCCTTAAGGCCCTTCAGAAGTTATTTGATTCCGTCATACTCGAGGGGAAAACGCCACAGGCGTGGAGCAGAGGCGTGGTGGTACTCTTCTTTAAGAAGGGCGATAATGCCCTGCTTAAGAATTATAGGCCCATCTCGCTTCTGAGCCATGTCTACAAGCTGTTTTCCAGAGTCATCACGAATCGTCTCGCGCGCAGGTTCGACGACTTCCAGCCTCCCGAACAAGCCGGATTTCGAAAAGGCTTCAGCACCGTGGACCACATACATACGCTGCGGCAGGTTATACAGAAGACTGAGGAGTATAACCAGCCTCTCTGCTTAGCGTTTGTGGACTACGAGAAAGCCTTTGATTCGATTGAAACTTGGGCTGTACTGCAGTCTCTCCAACGGTGCCAAATTGACTATCGGTATATCGAAGTGCTGAAGTGTTTGTACAAAAACGCCACTATGTCAGTCCGACTACAAGACCAGACCTCGAAACCTATCCTCTTGCAGCGGGGTGTGAGGCAGGGAGACGTTATTTCTCCGAAACTGTTCACGGCAGCAATGGAGGATGTCTTCAAGGTTTTGGAATGGAGAGGGCTAGGCATTAATGTCAATGGCGAGTACATCACTCACCTTCGGTTTGCCGACGACATAGTAGTCATGGCTGAGACTACGGAGGAGCTCAGTACAATGCTTGGTGACCTCAGTAGAGCTTCCGAAAGAGTGGGACTTAAAATGAACATGGACAAAACCAAAGTCATGGTAAACAGCCATGTAGCACCCACTCCTATCAAGGTCGGGGACTCTACACTCGAAGTTGTAGACGACTACGTTTACCTGGGACAGACGGTCCAGTTGGGAAGGTCTAACTTCGAGAAAGAGATCAATCGTCGAATCCGACTCGGCTGGGCAGCGTTCGGGAAGCTGCGCGGTGTCTTCTCGTCCAATATACCACAGTGTCTCAAGACGAAAGTCTATGACCAGTGCGTGTTGCCAGTGATGACATATGGCTCCGAAACGTGGTCGCTTACAATGGGCCTCATTAGAAGGCTTAAAGTCACCCAAAGGGCAATGGAGAGGGCTATGCTCGGAGTTTCCTTGCGTGATCGAATCAGGAATGAGGATATCCGCAGGAGAACCAAGGTTGCCGACATAGCACGAAGAATCGCCAAACTAAAGTGGCAATGGGCAGGGCACATTGCTCGCAGAACAGATGGCCGTTGGGGCCGAAAGGTTCTGGAATGGCGACCACGTACCGGAAGACGTAGCGTTGGAAGGCCTCCTACAAGGTGGACCGATGACTTGGTAACGGTTGCGGGGGTCCGATGGATGCGAGACGCACAGGACCGTTCGCTGTGGCGACGCTTGGGGGAGGCCTATGTCCAGCAGTGGACGTCTTTCGGCTGAAATGATGATGATGATGAAAAAGCACTTTTCACGGCGCATTTTACGTCCGCGGTGTGCACAGTTGTTAGAGGCTCCCGCTGCACCAGTGGGCAACTAGTACAATCGCGCGGGCCGCGGTCACCCACTACCTCGGCGGGTTGCGCCCCCACGCTCTGCGACCGGTTTGCGGCCGCAGTGGTCGGCGAGGGTTACCTACCGATATGTTTAAATCAGTAGATGCACTTAGAAATTTTTAGGGTTCCGTACCTAAAAAAAGAAAAAAACGGAACCCTTATAGGATCACTTTGTTATCAGTCCGTCTGTCTGTCTGTCAAGACCCTTTATCTCGAGAACGCGTAAAGGTATCGAGTTTAAATTAAAACCATATACTCAGGTCTGCGGTCTCTTGCTGTAAAAAAATCAAACTTCTGAGTTAACGAAAAAAAAAAAGTTATGGCAGTTTATGACGCAAAAAACGTGTATTTCGAAACTCTCAAGGGAATCAAAATTCTTAGGGTAAAGAGAAAAAGATTCGGAAAAGTCTTCTTAACTCAATTCGGGAATTGAACTGTTTTCATAGGTAAGTTTGTACGGAACCCTCAGTGCGTGAGTCCGACTCGCACATGCCCGGTTTTTTTTAAATTATTCTGGAGCTCAAATGATAATTAACCGCCTGTCTTGCGATAATTGCCCGCCAAGTTAGCGGGTAGATAAACGTAGCCGCGACGGCTGTATCACCGCACAAAACTCAGGCCTCGTGAGTTTAGAATTAAAACAGCTGTTCCTCTACCGCGGCGGGCGCGGGTGAAAACCACTTCGTGAGTTCTTAGCCTTATGGAACAGTTTCTTATAAAAATACTTCAGATGGTAGTGAAACTTTACACAACGGAGCTGAGCCCACCAGTTCGCGCGTCCCTAATGGCATGTGATATATTCAATGTGCCTTACGAGAATGTAGAAGTTGATCTTAAGGATATGCAACATTTGGACCCAGTATTTTTAAGTGTAAGTGTTTTAAGTATATGCTATAAGCCCTTTTTTATGTAAAAAATCATCAGATGACTTCTCCCAGTCTGAGTGAAGTGTCTGACACTCCTTTGTCAAACTTTTACTGACTAAAACCCACTGTGATCTTTTAGTTGCCCTTTGCGTTCCAGGATTGCAGTAACCCTCTCGATCAATTTTCATTTTTTTTTTTTTTGTATAATTTTATTAATCCTGGAAGCAATGAGAGGGTTGACGGTGACGACGATAAATAATAATTATTTATCGTCGTCACCACCTCCAAATAATTATTTATTTATTTATCACACTATAGACTATTATATAGTGTCTATAGTACACTGCTGATGTTTGTACATCAGTACTCTATTTGGCTCATGTACTAGGATATCCTGAATCTCAAGAGCCAAATGATATTTGTGATATTGGTACCGTTCCACCCGGCCTGTCTAAGGTTTAGCGTTTTTCATTCTCTTAATAAGTCCCCGTCTTAAAGAGGAGGCCTAAGTCCCAACAGTGGGAACATTATAAAGCTGACTATCATAATAATCAGCCTTTTAATATTCTCACTGCTGGGACTCAGGCCTCCTCTCCAGGAGAGGGAATGGGCCGTAATCCACCACGCGGGCCAAGTGCGGGTTGGTGAATGTCACATGTCTTCGAATTTTTGGTTCTAGGACATGCCGGTTTCCTCACGATGTTTTCTTTTCCCGTTTCCCGGGTTCAAACCCAGCCAGGCGCATTACTTTGTGTAATTTATTTCATCACCACTGCTCTCAAAACGGTGAAGGAAAACATCATAAGGCTAACTAAGCTTTGCTTAATAGGTGATAAATAAGTGAGCAAAACTCCAACTTTCAGAAAAATCCTCTGAAAACGTTTCCTGTACTTGAAGATGATGATTTCATTTTGCATGATAGGTTTGTAGTGCTTTTTATTAAGCATTATTTTATGTAACGTAAGCCTAACACACTAACACTAGTCGACACCAAATTGAAATACTCCAACACCTTTATTTTTAACTCTTCAATCCCCAGTGACAGAAGAGCTGACGAGATGGAGTATTTGGTTGTGGATGTTTTTTTTTTATTTATTAATGATAGGCTCTCGTTTGACCACCATCTTACCTGAAGGTAAGCGATGATGTGGTCGACGATGGAGCACGCTTGCCTCGACCCTTGCAGAATAAATGCGATAGTGCTTGTCCAATAGATTGTAGGCGGTTAAAAAGTTAAGGGCGGAATTCACCAATAAAACTAAACGCGTTTTAACGTTTGGCTCGCATAATCGCGTTTAGCCGCTGTCACTAGTGTCACTTGTCTGTATTTTTCTTTTGTTGTATTTTTACAAGTGACACTAGTGACAGCGGCTAAACGCGATTATGCGAGCCAAACGTTAAAACGCGATTAGTTTTATTGGTGAATTCCGCCCTAAAGAGCGCTATAATATCAACCTAGTGTTAATGGATATGTGCATTATTTGCTAAGTGGGTATTGCCTTGGCACCAGTTATAATGTTATTTCGTATATACAGGAAAATTAAGAGGTTTAGAGGCTTGAGGTTGACTGTTGACCATTTGCCCCCTCATCAACATTTTTGCATCTGGCCCTAAATTTTGCCAAATCTGAAATTCAAACAGACTCGTTTTTATCCGTAGACACGGCTTAACACATCCTAATTTATTATACTGTACAAATTGATTTATTTTCCCTTCAGCGACGGATATTTTGGCTCTAAATCACTTGTCACTCACCTTTTTTTGTTTACGCTCCGCAGTCACGCTATATTGATGTATCTAGCTGACGCCTATGGGACGGACGACGCATGGTATCCAAAAGACCACAAAACAAGGGCGCTCGTCAATCAAAAACTGTTCTTTGATACTACAGTCCTCTTTTCGAGATTAAAAAATATCACGGTAAACGACTTTAATTATTATAAACTAGCTGACTCTGCGAACTTCGGTCCGCCTAATAGTCAATTAATGTTAACTTTTATTTTATTTTATTATTGATAGGCTCGCGTTTGACCACTATCTCCCCTGATGGTAAGCGATGATGTGCCCGACGATGGAGCACGCTTGCCTAGAAGTAACCTATTCACTCTTGACTTAAAGACCCCTATGTTGTAGCTATCAGGAAACACAGACTCCGGCAGGGAATTCCACTCCTTAGCTGTACGCATTATGAATGTGTTCCCTTTGTACGTATGGGTGGTATGTCCACCATGTAACGATGGCGCAACGCCGTACGTCTAATGGAAACCAAACTGTCAAAGGATAACGGCATCTACTGGCATTACCAGAACCAGCATTTTAAAATGACATTTTAATTAGAGATGGCGTTGTATTCGGTTTATTTTTTCGTGAGTTATTCCATATTTTCTTATCATTTAAACCTTCCCTGGACTATCACAAATATTTCAAGACCAAAATTTTCCAAACCAAATAGCTATTCATTTTTATATATTTAGATATAGATTATTATAGATAAATCTCAAGTCTGAACCCGTTTGCGTGAGGACGTGGCCATCGAGGTAGATCAGGGGATCATCGAGGTAGAAGTTGGTGTGGCGATCTGATCATGTTCGCGGAATAAACTTGCCCAAAGATCGCTCAAGATAGAGACATTACATTTGGAAGGATAAAAAGGAGTTCTTTACTTAGAAATGGGACACAATATAATATAGGAGGAAAAAATACTAAGTCTGGTAAAACCAAAATTTTTAAATCATTAGAATTTATTAGAATCAAAATTATTAGTTTTATACACTTTTTTTTATTTAGCCTATACTTTCCCACTGTTGGGCCAAGGCCTCCCCTAACTTCTTCCAGGTATTCTTTTTTCGAGCCACCTCGAACCAACCCTTGCGATATGCGACCTCACCGACGTCGTATATCTCAAGTACCTTCAGTTCTAAGTCAGTTTTGCATTTGGGCAAAGAAAATCTTGGATAACATTTTTATTCAAACACATATTGTATCAAACCAAAACATCAATTAAAAAATAATAATGTAAATATAATTTAATATATAAAAATAAAATTATTAAAAATATCGTTCACGTATCTTCTATTTATTACATTTGAAAGTTTTCTTCATTTACAGTTTGAGAGGACAGGTCTACTTCGTGTTCACAAATAAAAAAGCATTTCAAGCTACAGTCCACCTGGGTCAGACGACCGGTGTAGAACATTGCGCCACACTGGTCAAAACTCCCTTCATTCAGTTGGTTGCCCCACAAAGCAATGTTATCATTTACAGGTGTACCTGTAAAACAATAAATAAATCAACCAGAACTTCCTGCACCCAGAATTGTGTGAAACACTAACACATTTTCACAACTCTAACAAATGATAGGAACTCGACAAAATTTTTCTTCACAAAATGTTTTGCGCTAGGGCGTTGGTGCTCAGGAACCCAGGCTGGCTATTAGGAATTCCAACATTGTGCCTGTTAAGTCACCTCGTTCACTCTCGCCGGCGGCGCGCGGCGATGTTGAAGGCAGAGGTCTCAACAGTGCCCAAGTATAGGTTCTTCCGGAGTTAAAACAATAAAAAAAAACTGGGCAAGTGCGAGTCGGCCTCGCGCCCTAAGGGTTCCGTACAAACTTACCTATGTAAAGAGTATTTATTCCTATACTTGAGTTATAAGACCTTGCTTTTTGCAAAATTTCAGAGTTCTGGGTCAACGGAAAGTACTCTAGAATTTTGGTTCCCTTGAGTGTCGAAATATATCTACGTTTTTTGCGACATAAACGGCCATATCTTTTTTTTCCGTTAACTTAGAAGTTTGATTTTTTCACAGCTTCAAGGAACCGTAGACCTAAGTATATTGTTTTAATTTCAACTTGGTACGTCCACTCGTTCCCGAGATAAAGGGTCTTGACAGACAGACAGATAGACAGACGGACGGACTAAGTGATCCTATAACGGTTCAGTTTTTTCCTTTTGAGGTACGGAATCCTAAAAACAAAGAATGATACGAACAATGATGACATTTACAGTCTGGGAGCCCGTAAATCCTACAGTATTGCTATGTACCGCAAACATGTGTTGTATCGCATGGTAGGCTCTCTCTTTCTTCCTCTTCAACCTTTCGAAATTCTCTTTCATGCATTTTTATTTCTAAATTAAATAAGTCTTCATAAACAACGAAGTTATGAAGCTTCAAATCTGCTTATTAGAAAGAGAAGTCCGACGTGGTCTTTGACTACAAAGTTCATCATTCCTATACGACCGCTATAGAAAACGCTTTGGGTGAATCGGGAGGGCACATCGGTGGTATCTGACTTTTACTGACTGACTACAGATACCCTCTTCAAAAAATCCTCACGGAGCTAGCGGGTATGGGCCCTGTTGGGCCCCTATGTTTTGTTGAAATCTCCTTGAGGAGCACGTGGATCACTACGAGTTTTCGACTTGGGTTCGGTCCGGTCGATTACCGGACGGTCGGACGGCAAGCTTTACATCGCTCGTGTCTGGAGGTATAACGTGGCTGGCAGTCCCTGGCTACCATCTCGGGGTCTCGGCGGCTGAGGCTTGAAGATGATCGTTCTCTCACGCGTGCGGGCTCCTCCTTCGCTAGCATTACTGCTTCGCAGAAGGAGGCGATCACCTGCCATTCCTCCTCACTCCGGACCATAGCCTGAACCAAGGCCCGGCGCGAGAGGTCGCTGCCGCCGGTTGCCTCCACGAGGACATGGCGGTGTTTCGCCCAAACGGGAAATACCTCCACCATGTCCTTCGAGCGGTTCACACAATGACACCCGGACGTTTCTTTGGCCTGAATCCGATGCAGGAACCTCCCGAACTTACCATGTCCGGTGATGACCTACGTCATGCGGTTGGTGAGAACGCCGTGACGCCTCTCCAGCCACTCCTCAAAGAGGAGACTTACCGCCACGATTATGGCGTGCCCAATTATGTCTCATTTGCTTTTCTACTAATTTGAAATTTTTTTCATTGCTAATATTCTAATTGGTTAGATAACAAATATTTTCCCTATTGTTGCTTTACACATGATTGGCGAGTGTCTAAGGTTTTAGACACTCGCCAATCATGCGTAAAGCAACAATAGCTACTCACTCACACTTCCCTTATCTAGTTATTGAAAATCTAAGTTGCTCGACGCTCATGAACTTACGCACCTTTTACTGTTTGCCAGCCCACATTGAACCTGTTATGAAAGCCCAGGTGATATATTCCTCTTAAGTAGCTCCCTGCATTACAGTTTTTCGATCCAGTTCCCGTAAGTTTCACTAGGTCGTCGATTTCCAACCAATTGTTGGCGACTGGTAAATGGGATTGTTCTGATCTACAAACATTGTAGGCATCAGTCCAGCTTAGTGGTACTGAGTGTAACTTGTAACATTTTCCTTTTTTCTCATTGAAACTATAATCTGTAAAAAAAAGTATTGGTGAAATATCTGTTATAATAAATAAGTTAAATTTTATTAACATAAAAACATATATACAAATAGAGCGAGGCCCTAACTCCTGTGCTGGTGAGAACACCTGTGTTACAAGCATCAGTATTTACTTCCAGACATTCGGTGAATACAACTCAAATTTCATTGAAAATTGATTTAAATACACTGATTAGAATTTAAAATGTTAATACCTACGTACCCATAAATACCAGTAATAATACTAGGGTCTTGAAGAAATGGAAGGATCAATTTTAAATAAATATATAAATAAATAAATATAAATATAATATTCACACAACTATCACACAACGCCGTCTAGTCCCAAGCTAAGCAGAGCTTGTGTTATGAGTACTAGACAACTGATAAACATACTTAAATATTTCTAAACACATACATATTATAGATAAAATTACACCCAGACACAGAACAAATGATTGTGCTCATCACACAAACATTTGTCCTGGGTGGGAATCGAACCCACGACCTCCGGCATAGCAGTCAGGGCCACTAACCACTAGACCAACAGGCCAGTCAAATGTAAACAAGTTATTGAAAAACGATACAAGAGCTAAAGACACTGTAATATTGTTACGGGGTGAATCTTCAACACGCCATATTTTCGATGAAATCAAGAGTAGCATCAAATAATTAAAACTTAATTAAAACGCATTGCTATGCGAAACTTCTAGAATGGAAGTACGTACTCAGGCCTGGCAAGTTCTAGAAAAGTCCACCATAAAGCACCTACCACTATTATCGTTATTATCCCTTTTTAACTCAAGTCGAAATTCGCGTGAAAGGATGGTACATGTTTCCAATAAAAATGATTCATGGCCCCGCGACGCGACTGTATTATTCTAGAATGGCCTTGAAACGTCGGTATCTAGAATTTTCCTGGCTTCGCATATATCCCGAGCTCCCGACCGGAAGTGAGTCAGTTTGTTTGCGACTGCGAAACAAGAGCGATACCTAAGAGTGTGAAGTGATCTTACCTAACGATAGGTAAGATCACACCTAACGACCTAAGCGATACTTAAACGGAACTCTAGCCTTTTGAGTGCGTAATTAGAGACACAATAGTAAGACAATGGCGCGTGAACGCCGGCGTTAATGCGGGGATCAACAGCCTAGTGTTCATTGTGATTTGGATTATTGTTGATTGGACAAATTTGTTATTGTTTCGGCATTTAATTACTCACGTTCGTAACAATATTAAACCCCGGATTCCAAAACTAGGTAAACCAGAACTATCGAAATCAGTGAATCTGTCAGTTGCGTAAAATAAATAATCTAATAATGTTATTTTGTCATCGTTGGAAAGAAAATTGAAAAACAAAAATAGTACTTATGTGTATATCGATAACTGAGAGGAGAATTATTACGAAAATGAAAACATTAGAATAAAAACAAATAACAAGAATTTTATGTTTAATGAACAGATATGTGTATAAGTTGTAGGGGAAGATTAGGAATGGGGTAAAGGCAGTGTGAGATTCAGTAGTTGTGTTTGTGCTTTTGTACCGACTATAGGGTATATGCACCGTGGAATGGCAAGTGTCAACGACATAAATGCGAGCACAACTTAGTCATAGAACTACAAAAGTTGCTGACACTAGTCAATAAGGTTGGAAAATTCAAAGTTATACGTAGTTGATGTACTTTTTTTGCAGTATTATTTTTTGTGTATGCCCTCCTGGGCCTCAAGTCTGCTATTAAAATAGTGTCAGAATGGTCTATCATTGATTTCATAATTGTTGATTTTGACAAGTTTGGTAATCTACTAATGTAATGGCGTCATTATGACTTTCCAAAATGGTTAACCACAGACACTCCATTGAAAAAAGTGGCATAGAATGGTAATCTCGTACATATTGACAAATGAATATCTGACTTAAGCGGTAATCTGCTAAAATTTTGACAGTTCCTTTGATCAGTGACCTACCATTAGAACGTCATTGTGCCGTCATTGCTTTTAATAAGCTCGATATTGTCATTCTACCACAACTCTATTACGAGACCATTGACCGATCAATGATCGATCATTATGAATTAGTAGATTACGAACTTTTAGCAAAATGACAAAGGAATCGTGTTGGAATGACGAATTTATAAAAATGACAGACTTGGGCCCCTGCTCTAATGCCGCGGTGTTAGAGCGGCGAGCAAATTCGAAATACAGGAATTCGAATTTTTGGTTCTATGTGCCGTCACAGATGACACGCCCTTTGATTCCACGCAGAGCGGGAGAAGTCATTTCATGATTTCTCACCTAAAAAAAAACCGGGCAAGTGCGAGTCAGACTCGCGCACTGAGGGTTCCGCACAACTTTACCTGTGAAAACAGTTCAATTCCCGAATTGAGTTATAATTTCCGAATCGCAATTTCTTTTTTGTGACGTAACTACAAATTTACTGTTTTCAGATTTTTTCCTATACTTGTGCTATGATATTTTGATTCCTTTGAGAGTGTCGAAATATATGTTTTTTGCAACATAAACGGCCGTATCTTTTTTGTTCGTTAACTCAGAAGTTTGATTTTTTTACAGCTTCTGGGGACCGCAAACTTGAGTATATGGCTTAAATTTCAACTCGATACCTCCACGCATTCCGGAGATAATGGGTCTTAATAGACAGACAGACAGACCGACGGACAGACGGACGGACAACAAAGTGATCCTATAAGGGTTCCGTTTTTTCCTTTTGAGGTACGGAACCCTAAAAAAGGATCATAGCAAATGATGTCATGTTATTTTTATCTTCCCTCATGGTCAAAAGGCTTGAGTAAATGGATTTTATTTTTCATAACTTGATAAGGCGTTCGAAGAGGCTAATCGGTGATCCAAATTTGGTTAAGTCTAATCTACAAAACCTGGAGCATAGGCGCCTGGTAGCCAGCCTTTCAGTATTTCACAGGATGCATTTTGGAGAGTGTGCGCTAGAATTACATGACTTGATACCGCCATCACCTTTCTACTATCGGGCAACCTGACGGACGGCAAGTGTCCACCCTTACATTGTTAACACCTCTACGGTCCGGACAAAACGTTTCGCCTCGTCGTTTATACCGCGTACATTGAAGGACTGGAACAATTTGCCTGCTGCGGTCTTCCCGTCCGATTATAATTCAGGTGTCTTCAAGGCTAAAGTGAACAGGCTCTTAATAAACTAGTGCGCCTCACCATCAACGATTGCATCACTGCTTACCATCAGGTGGGATCGCAGTCAAGCACTAGTTTATACCATAAAAAATAAGCTTACCTAAATCAGGCATATTGCACTTTTGGTTCCATTCTAAAGACTGAAGTGTCTTTTTGCAAATGAATTGATAAATTCTGTCACATGATACATCGGTCATTTTTCCCGCAGTACCCATGGTTACACAGTCTTCGTTTCCCGAGTCATTCGGCTCCCCTAAATTCCAGTTATGGTATACGTCAGCCACACGTTTACCTGTCAAGATTAAGTAGTAATAAATACACTTCCCAAATATGTGTTAAAACGCTAACTGTCAAATTCGTTTTAATAATAATATTCCACAATTTTCAACTGTTAAACATACTTATATATTTCTAAATACATAAGTGTTATAAATAAAATATACCCAGACAAAAACAAATGGGATCGCAGTCAAGCACTGGTTTATACCAATTAAAATAAATATGTAAAATAAAACTAATGATCGTGTTCATCACACAAACTTTTGTCTTGGGTGGGTCGTAATCGAACCCACGACCTATATATATATAGCAGTCGGAGCCACTAGCCACTAGACCAAGAGGCCAGTCAATAACTTTGTATTTTATAAAATATTACAGTAATAAGTACTATTAAGCTGGTAATATTTATAAATGTGCTTATTCTTATTTTGTAGTTTTCTTTAGTAAATATAAATAAAAACTAATTCATAATTAATCGAGAGCGAATCACTGACCTAATATGCATGTGAAACCACGGTGAATACTGGTGAGTTGATAAACGAGAGGGCAGTTCATGGAGAAAGCAATACTTCAGACTTACCATCGATAGTCTCAAATAGACCTTTCACTAATAAATCAGACATCCCCAAAGTCACCGACCACCATGTGGGCTGAGTACTATTCCAGTAAGATATCACAGCATCAGCTTCTTCCTGGTTCTCTGGGTACCACAAACTGGCTCCTTCTAGAGAACATGCCCTTTTAGCTTCAAAGAAATTCTTAGGTAATGAGTTAATCTTATAAAAACTCTCTGTTGCTTCTAAATAAACGTAGTCATTCCGAAAAAACTTGATGTCCTTTTGTGCATCTGCGAAAAAAACATCAATATTAACTATTTTATAAGGATTCAGATGATTTCATATTTACCGATTGATTTAACAACTAGTAAACTTACGTGAAAGATTCAATGTAAAGTACACTATAAAAATTACTAATATTTTATTAGAAAACATTATGAGCGCGAGCGATACGAGGAGTGTCTGAGTGAACCTGATCACAACCTTTGATATTATGAAGCGTTCAAACAAAACTGTGTAAGTTATTCAGATAAGTTTTATTATTATGCATATACATTATAAACTGATATCATTTATTATGATTTACATGACTTATGACCGGAATATTGTCGATTTCATTGACATTTATAATTACATTAATTTCAAGGCTAAAGTGAATAGGCTCTTAATAAATTAGTGCGCCTCACCATCTACGATTGCATTACTACTTACCATCAGGTGGGATCGCAGTCAAGCACTAGTTCATATCAATTAAAAAAAAAAAAACATTAATTTCATTAACACGTTCAATGCGGAACGAGGTCTTAAACGCCTCGTACGTATCTTTAATTAAAAAAAAACATAGATTTCTCTGTCGTGTGGACGCCGTAACTTTAATTTGGTTTAAATTAGAAAACAGATGAATATACACTTAAGGTGTTCTATTAAAACACAATGCAATGGTATATCTATTTTTAGTCCAGTGCCTTTACCTCGGACTTTTTTACTGTGGATGAAATGTAAAAAGAAAACATGATAATAATATGTGTAACTAATAATATTTAGAAAAAAGTTTACCTATTAAAAAATCATATTTTCATTATCTATTTCAACCATAGTAAAAAAAAAAAATCCTAAGTACAAAACCTATGATTTTAACGCGCCAGGCACTAGACTATTTAATATGGGGTAATTTTGACCTCGTACCTCACATAGCCAAAAAAGCCCCGTACCGCATGGCGGCAGCGTTATCAACGTGTTGATAAGCTGTTGTTTTAGAAATATGAGGGCTTTGGGAAATACCAACCACTTATATGTATCAAAACAAATTATTAGTCTTTGACCTTTTGTTTGCAGTAGATAGGAGCAAGAGAGATATGATGGACTCTATAGTACTAGGGGAGGCCGGGATGCTAAATTTGCAGTTACTAAAGCGTCATAGGGACCTATTGGATTGTGAAGATTAGGTTCTAAAACGACAAAAAGTCTATGACAAGTTTCCATTTTTGTCGGGGGTGAACGTGTAAGAATTTTAGTACTAATACAGTCGCATGGAAATATTCGAGTGCGTCAGTATGAATGTCTGACGCACTCGAATATTTCCATACGACTGTTTTTTTTTCGCGCGCAAAAGCGCGTATTCGGTATACATTCACAGTGTATACTGTATACGCGCTTTGTCTTTCTGATAACCGATAAGTGTTAATCTGACGATTAACTAGTGAAGGGTGGCCGTAAAAAGGGGTAAAAAATACCAAAAATAACTTTATATTCATGTCAGATATTCAGAGTGAATGTTAAGTGAACTCAAAAAAGTTTCCTATGTAAATGACTGACGATTTAGACGTGACCCAAAGTCATGAATGATTTTTGAAAATGTAAAAAAAATGTGACCTTGAGATCTCGAGCGCGTCAGATTTTTATAAAGAGGGTTCAACTTGATGTCTTTGTCGTCCTAAATGATAATCTGACTATTATATGGAGGGGTATTGATAAGCTGACAGTTTGAATAAAAAAAAATTAAGCATTTGGAAATAATAATAATAATAATAATAAAGAAAGATAAACAAATCAAGTATATTGACTTGGCTCGCGAGGTTGTCGACATGTGGGATGTGGACTCGGCGATCATTGTACCGATAGTCGTGTCGGGCAATGGCTTAATAGCCAAGAGCCTCGACCAACACCTTAGGAGGCTCGCGTTAGGCGACTGGATCAAGGGCTTGATTCAGAAAGCGGTACTCCTGGACACGGCTCGCATTGTTAGGAGGTTCCTTTCTCTGGAGCCCTGACCGCCGGTAGCTTGGACCCTGTTTCCGATACCGGTGGGATACTGTTTTTTATATTTTTAAATGTTTTATTTTTTATTTTTGAAATATTTAAAAATGTAACTAATATGTTTATGTAAATGAAATAAAGATAATAATAAATCGTTTATTTATAACATAGGGCATTTACATTTACAATAAAGTATATTAAATATTAAAAAGAACACAGTTGCTTATATGCCTTAACTAGGGTGAACCTGTGCTTCAGGCGAGAGAGTGCTTAAATACAAAATAATAAATTAACTCTAAATATGACTATTAAAAAAAAACTTAACTAAATTTAGATATACGGCGAGTTTTATTTACAAACAGTAAGTAGGTCTTCTGTCTCTACATAAGATAAGCTTAGGAAATATTGGAAAATCATCTTTTTACAGTTATACTTATTTAATTTGTAGATACTTAATATTCTATTTAATTTGTTGTACAGAAATGGGCCTAAAAAAGTAAAAAATCTTTTTACAAATACATATTTTGAGGATGCATTAGAATGACAAACAATATCATTCCGTCTCTTATTAGTAATTTCGGCGTTGAAGGAAAGCATGGTGTGCTGTTTTAATACTAAGTGCATTATGAAAAGCTGGCGAACAGAAAGCACGTTACAGGATTTGTATAACTGATCTGTAGGATAGAGAAAGGGAAGGAAATTGGCTACTTTTAAAATTGCTCTCTGAGCTCTTTCAAGGGGCAGTAGGTGAGTTTCAAGTGCTCCACCCCACGAAGTGATACAGTATTGGATTACAGATTGACCTAGGGCTAAGTAAATTTGTGTCACCAATTTTGAATCTGCAATCACTCGCAATTTCTTAAAAACATAGATTAATTTGCGTACTCTTTTAATTAGACCTTCAATGTGTGGTCCAAAAGAGAGTGTTTCATCTATTATAACCCCGAGATATTTGATGTCGCGTGTTTTAAAGATACAGGGACAATCACACGTGCTGGATGATCGGAATCCACATTTATGGGCATACAGATGAGAGTTACCAATGTTAAATTGAGGCTTGCGCATGCAAAAGTGAATATATTTTGTCTTGTCAGCATTCAATGTTAGTAAATTGCTTTAAAGCCAATTAGTCACAGTGTTGAAACCCAATTGAGCGTATTCATACAGTTCGCTGTTGGTTTTAGCGGTAAATATTAAGGCCGTGTCGTCGGCATATGAAACAATTTTGCCTTGTTTAATATTTAGGTTACACAAATCGTTAATATAGATCAAGAATAGGGTAGGGGCCAGGATAATTCCCTGGGGAACACCATATCCAGAACTTATTTGCTCATCACTTGTAATATTGTCTATTTTGACACATTGATATCGATCATCTAAGTAGTCAGCAAAAAGTTTAAGCGGTGTTCCTCTTATTCCTATGGCCTCTAATTTGTTTATTAGCAAAGGAACTGATACTGTGTCAAAGGCCTTCGCTAGATCAAGGAACACCCCCAGGGTCTGTTGTCCTTTGCCTAGTTCTTCAGAGACGTAATCTGTCAGGCTGTGCACTGCATCAGCTGTAGATAATTTGGCTCTAAAACCAAATTGTGCCGATGATAAAAGTTTATTTTTCTCTAAATATTTGACTAGTCTACTGTTTAATATTTTTTCTAGTATTTTTGAAATTGAGGAAAGTATCGATATTGGCCTATAATTATTTACTAAGTCTTTGTTTCCGGATTTAAAAACAGGGATTACTACAGCTTTTTTCAGAAGTCTAGGGAAAATTCCTTCGGAAATACAGATACGAAATATATGCGTCAAAGGTGAAACAAGGATATGCTTACAGAGTTTAAGGATCTTATTACTAATATTATCCCATCCTACTGCAGAGTCATCTTTTAGTCCACAAATGATTCGAGTAACTTCGTCTTCGTCAGTATCTAGTAGGCCAAAAGAATTTAGGGCACACCTGTTTCTTAAATCAAGTGGAGGTCTTTGGACACAGTCTTGTGTTGGAATCTGTTCGGCAAGAGTTTTCCCAACATTTACAAAAAAGTTATTAACATGGTTAGCTGATGAAAGAGGTGAGGGATTAATATGCAATAGATTCAAATTAGATTCATGCTTTTTTGCCATATAAGTGACATTTTTAATATATTTCCAAAGTTGCTTACTGTTGGTTCCTGCTTTATTTAATTCAGTTTTATCGTAGTCATTTTTTAAGTTCTTTAGGAGGTTATTGCAAAAATTCCTGTATCTTTTATAGGAGATTTGAATAATAGGATTGTCAGGGTTTTTCTTAGCTTTCTGATGAAGTTTATCTCTCTGTCTTATACACCGAATCAAACCCGGAGTGATCCAAGGTTTAATGTTATACAGTTTCTTGTTTACGGAAGAAATAGTCGTGTTACGTAATATTGCAAATTGAACATGTTTTATTAAGTACGATAAAGCAAAATTAGCGTCAGCAGTATTGTAAACTGGGTTAAAGTCAAGATTGCGTAAATCATATTCGAGTCCATTTGTGTTTAATTTCGTTTTGGTCCGAGGTCGATTTTGCTTAGGCAGCGTTTGATTTAGGTGCAGTAGGACAGCGTGATGGTCAGTAATTGTCGAGTTAGTAACAAGCGTTAAGTACGATAAGCTAGATTTGATCATCATATGATCGAGACAGGAACCACTTTGATGAGTAGGTAAAGTATGTGCGGGGAGAAAACCATGGAATGAGCAGATATATTATTAAGATAGTCTTGGGTCGCTGCATCGAAGCATTCAGAGTTAATATTTATATTAATATCACCTGTTAGTATAACATTCTTAAACGTGCACAGTTCTTGAAAAATTTGGTTTAAGGAAGCGTGAAAAGTGTCTAAATTTCTAGCGGAAGGCGATCTATACATAGCTATTATTGCTGTAGTTGTACCAATTTTGATGACCAAGCAATTACACATACAGTCTTTTAGGGTAGATTCTTCAACTGCGACCTTTAATGATGCTTTACAATAAACAACCACACCGTCATTTTGATTATTGTTAATTCTGGTATATGATAAATTATACCCCGGTAATACTGGGAGGTGGTCCTGACGATTACACAGCCAGCACTCAGTTAGTACCACTATATCACAGTCAAAGTTAAGTCTATGAAGAAAAATGTTAAAGCTATCTATGTTCTTATAAATACTGCGAATGTTTTGTGTTAGTATGGTAAGTGACTTTTGAGTATCGGAAAGATATTGTCTGCACTCCTCAACCTTACATTGTTTTGAAACCGTTACAAATGTGTTATCTATATCGGTCAATAAGTAATTATCCATAATTTAAAAAATATAAAGACAGTAACTAAGTCTAAAATATAAACAAATATGTGACGCTCTTAGGCGCCTTCATAATCAATCGAGTTAATGTACCTGTTCTCGGCTGATTTTTTAGCAGGACACTCTGGATCTCCCGTCCTGTGGTTGGCAGGTTTTTTAAAACGCAAACATGTTGCGCATTTTGGCGAGTCAGCTTTTTTTGTGCAGTCCTGGAGTGTGTGTCCTTCTTCACCGCAGTGTCCACATGTAGGAGAAGCGACTTTGCACGATTTGGCCGCATGACCGTACTGCTGACACTTGTAACATCTCGTTACTAGAGTGAAGTCTCGTACAGGACAGGACGTCCAATTAATAAATAATCTATCCTGTGTGATGAGCGCCTTTCGAATAGCGGCTGGAACTTCTATTATATGGTTACAGTTCTCAGCTTCTTTCCTACCAGATTTGTGGCTAAGTTTTATTGAGGCCAAGAATGCATCTTTGGTTATTGTTGGCAGTTTGTCGGCCAGGTTTTGTTCATAAATGCATTTATAAACCTCAATTTCAGACATGAATGCCGGAACCCCCATAACTATAATGCGAGGTTTGCGCTTTTTAGGGTCATCGATGGTAAGCCCTGATGAAGCGAGTTGGACTGTTTGTTTGAGCTTGTCTAAATCCTCTTTAGTCTCTGTGCTAATTATCAGTCCTCCTTTCCCTATCTTACGTACTCCTCTGACTTTAAGCTTCATGTCACCAGGGCAGATAATCTTCTGGACGATGTTCTTCGTTTCGTCACTGGTCTTCGTATTGTCGCGGGGGTAAATCGCCACGGAGCTAAAAGTATTTGGACGAACAAAGCTGTTGGACCCTTTCTTAACCATATCTGCAAAAGATGCGGCGGGTGCTTCCCGGGTTCCACACTTTTCTTTAATCGTCCGGTTCATTTCCAACACACAATCCTTTAGGTCTCGGTCTTCGGTTAATATTTTCAGCGAGTTATGGTTCTTCACGGCATTATGTTTTAATGACTGATATTGAACAGCCAGTTGCGAAACTCCATAACTAACTTTTCGGCAAAGATTACTTATTTTTAAGTTCTGATCCGAGTTTAGTTTTCCCTCAGAAGAGATAACACATACCTCATTTAAGTGCTGCTCAATAGACCCCAACCAGTTTTGGATCTCAGGAGTCGAAACTACCTCCATTTTCTCTTCTTCTTGGGCTCGTTCACGACTAGGTTGCTGGGGCTGCATCGGTGTAGGTGTTGGGGGAGGGCTGCGTCGCGTTATACCGCTCCGGTTGAAGGGGCTGCCTTCCATATTTTAGATGATATTATTATAATCCAATCAGTCCATGTTTCTTAATTTGTCAGCACTTTTAAAAAACGTGTCTGTATGAAACGCCAGTACACTAAAAACTAGGTCACTAATTACGCGAATATTAATTTATTAGATATTTATTGCATTGATGAGCACGACTGAATGCGATGAGTCTCGAATAATCAATCAAATGAAGTTACATTGTAGTATGGTTATTAAATTAATATGAATTGAAGTTTGTGAAAAAAATCAACAGTTTACTATCAAAATTCAACTAAATTCAATTATTTTATTTTCCATGGCGGGACGGTGCAAGAGAGTGAGAGATAAAGAAAGAGTGAGAAGGAAAGACCTTCTCAATCTTTCTTTATCTCTCTACGTGCGGAGTAAGGAATACACAGCTCTCACCATCTGTACGCTTCATTCTTTATCGATGGTTTTATCTACATTGCCCCATGAGGACCGTAAGTTATGTTTTTCGTAATCCTGATAGGATTTCTTTGAAAATAAAAAAATCAATCGCGCTCGAGTATAAAAAACGTGCGTAAACGTTTTTTTTTTACAACTTTTTGACTCGCCCATTTCCATATGCCACGCTCAAATTGTCACATTATTGAAATATACACTTTTCTGCAAGTATTCAACTTACCTTGTCTTAGGGCGGGTTTCTGAATTGAGTATTTTGAGTTAAGAACGTCTCAAACTGTACTTAAATGGCATATTTTGACAGGTTTTCAAGGTAAAGTAGAGTTTGAGAAATACTCAACTTCAAATGCTTAAATCAGAAATCGGGGGTTAATCTGACGCGCTCGAGTTTTTCCGAGGATCGTTTTTTTTTTTTACTAATCTGACGGACTGCCTTCAACGCACCCCACTGTATTAAGGGTTCATATATGGTAGGGGTACATTACAGGGTCTAAGGTTTCTCCCCGTATGTTTTTCTGATGGGCTCGAGTAACGCGCAAAATCCCCACTTTAAACCGGTTTACATTAAATAATTTTGAAAATAATAACGCTCTCCTTGAATAAGCGTTTATGCTCTCTCTTTCTTGGTCTGCGAACTCTAATAATATTTTAGCACGGAAAGTTTATTTTTTAATATTTACATGTGTTATATGAAATGCTTATGCTTATGTCCTAAATGAAAAATATGTTCTTACTAACAGTATATATTTACCAAAAATTTCAAACTTTCAATGTGGTGACACTTGGAGGAGAGGCCTATGTCTAGTGGACAGTGGACCTCTTTTGGCTGAAATAATAATGATGATGATGATATCATCGATAAAACTTCCACAGACAGGACGACGCGACAGTACTACAAAGATGCGAGAGCAAATATTGGCTGGAATCTTTTCCAAAATAAAGAATAAACTCTACGGATTTAATTTTCTAGTCTATGACCAGTGAGTGTTGCCAGTAATAACATAATTATGTCTCCGAAGCGTGGTTGCTTACATTGGGCCTCATCAGAAGACTTAAAGTAACCCAAAGAGCAATGGAAAGGACTATTTTCGGAGTTTCCTTGCGTGATCTCATCAGAAATGAAGATATCCGCAGAAGAACCAAGGTTACAGAGATAGCTCGAAGAATCGCCACATTTAAGTGGCAGTGGCCAGGGCAAATTCCTCGCAGAACGATAGTCGATAGAGACGAAAGGTTCTGGAGTGGCAACCACGTACCGGTAGACGCAGTGTTGGAAATCCTCCCACAGGTTGGGCCGATGACCTGATGAGAGTTAAGGGAATCCGATGGATGCAAGACGCACAAGACCGGTCATTATGGCGACACTTGGGGGAGGCCTATGTCTAAAAGTGGACGTCTTTTGGATGAAATGATGAGGATGATGATGATGTAATTCTTAATAGAACTCATTCAAATTACCATTCTCTTTTCAGTATGCTTTAGTGATTGAGCGACGAGCAACACTAAAACAGAAATGGTTGGACAACATTGATGAGGGATATGGTTTACTAGAAACATTCCTCAGCAAAACGGCTTTTATTGCCACAGATTCTATTACAATTGCTGATATTTCGGCCTACAGCAATATGTCGTGTTTAGTTCATGTTGTACCACTAAATGAGAATAAGTAAGTTAGCTATTTTTTTATTTATTTTTTTGGTCTGTATTATGTATGCGTAGTTCCAAGCACAAGACTAGATTTTCAAATGCATAATTATATGAATAGGTATATCAGTCAGTCCGTCCATCTTCTATCTATCTGATTGATTTTTTAACCGACCAAAAAGAAGGAGGTTCTATGTTTAGCTGTATGTATGTTTTTTTTTTTTAAAGAAGGAGGTTCTATGTTTAGCTGTATGTATGTTTTTTTTTTTATGTATGTTCACCGACTTCTCGGTGAATTGTAACCCATTTTGAAAATATTTTTTTTTTGACTGAAAGGTTATACTTCATTGGTTTCATAGATAAATTGTTTTGATTTGATGATGAACTTCAAAGATATGGAACGGAACTCCTCAAGGATCACAGCAGAAGCGTCGTAACACGTAAAATTGCTTTGTTTGTACGTATATGCGATGACTTTAAGTTTGACTGAGGGGTACTTTTTAGCTGTGGTACCGCAACTAAAAAGTGTGAATTAAAAAACCTTTTTACAAAAATAAAATGCGGCCGGTTCTTTGCGCTAGGTTTAGCAGAAGGATGCGACCGCATCCCATTCTCTCTCACTCCCGGCTAGACGAGATCTATCTCGTCTAGCCGAGAGTGAGGAAACGTGCGTCCTCACACTCCAGCCCCGCGACAGGAGACGCCCTGCAATCAGAGAGCGATTTACGGTTACCGTAGGCGCGGATTTGCGAAAGACGAGTAATGGGTTGCTCGCCGTCCGCTCATCCTATACGGACCGAACCCGAGTCCTCATCGGTGTGTAGAGTTCCATGCGTGCTTCACCGTGGTCAGTAGGCTATAGTTTTGTATGTAAGCTGTGAGCAGACGTACACCAAGCGTATTATAACGAATACGCGTCTATGAAGCTACTCATCCGTGGACATTAGGCCTAATGATCTGCAAAAAATCTAGAAATTTCAAACTGAAAAGTAATATTGATACGAACAGATTTTAAGTTTCTATTAACATTAAAAACCAAAGTTCGCGAGCTAATTCGTAAGAAGTTGGCAGTAGTGTCATCACAGCTTTAATGTTTTCCAATTGTCGATTTGAACCAACTGTTTGACTTTATTAGTGTAGATATATATGTAGATAGTTTATTAATTTGTGTATGTATAATTTGTAATTGTATGATATTTATGGTTTATTAGTATATCTATTTTTGTACCTATTCGCCTTTACTCTCTCTTTTATTGCACCTACCACTATTTATCTCTGCATCACCTTAAGGTTGACTGGTAGAAAATGCCTAAGGCATTAAGTCCGCCTCTGTACTTTAGTTTGCATAGTGTTTAATAAATGAAGATTTTAGGGTTTTCTATGACAATTTTCATTACCTTTGATTTTAAAGAATAGGTACAACATGTTTTGAATGTATGATAGAAGTTATTCTATTTTTATTATCATACTAAGTTGAGTTTTGTTCTGGACTCACTAACAACAGCAAAACTGGTCTCCGGGCAAAAAATGTTTGAGAACCACTGTTTTAGTTTATGGTAAACGAGGCATACATGTCCAGTCGGTAACATGTCCCACTTGTAAAACTAAGACACGTATTTAAAATGTGGTAAGTACTTATTTGAGCCAATCTGGTTAGTTTAACTTCCGATGTATTTTTGTTTTGTTTCGGTGGGAAAATCATCCAATGACATCCCCCGCCCTTGGGCGAAGCGTGAGGGTGTGTCAGACTTTTACTGACTAAAAACCCACTCCTGTTCCTTCGTTGCCTTTCATATCAGGGCCAAGTCTTCCTTTCAGAAGCAGACCCTTGGACCTAGTAGGCTTCGACTCTGCTGGGCCCCTACGGTTGCTGACATCTCCTTGAGGCGCGCGTGGAACACTACGCGCCGTCGTCGGCTTGGGCTCGGTCCGGACGGTTACCGAACGGTCAGACGCCGAGCTACCCATTGCTCGCCGTCCGCAAGCCCGCGCCTACGGTGGCCGGAAATTGGGATCGGGATCCCGGCGGCTGGGGCGTCAGGGTCGCTCCCGCGCGCGTGCACGTTCGTCCTCCACCTTTGCTAGCATTATTGCTTCGCAGAAGGAGCCGATCGCCTGCCACTCCTCGCTTCGGACCATGGACAGTACCAAGTTCCGATGCGAGAAATCGTTGCCGCCGATCTCCCCCACGAGGACATGGTGGTGATCTGCCCCCCAAGCGGGGCACACCTCTACCGTGTGCTCCACCATGTCCTCCGGGTGGTCCACACAGTGGTGGCACCCGGGCGTTACTTCCGCACGGATCTGGTGCAGGAACTTCCCAAACTGCCCATTTTCAGTGACAACCTGCATCATGCGGAAGGTGAGGACGCCATGAGGTCTTTCCAGCCACTCCTCAAAGAGGGAACTTACTGCTGTAATTATGGCGTGACCAGCACTAACTGGTTGCGAGTCATTGTCGCCATTTCACCATGAGTTCCCACCGAAACTCTGTCCACCATGCCTCGATTTTTCTCGGCAGCGGAGTTTAGCCCCGGCGTTGCATCTCCACGCGCGAATCGTGCATGCGTGCAAAGACTGTTGCCTCCAGTGGTTAGTTTAAATTGCGATGTATAGTTTTAAGTTATTTTAAGAGCATTTCTTATTTTTGTAAGCGGGGCACGTTAC
The DNA here is from genome assembly GCA_905147345.3 of Mythimna impura. Lineage (NCBI taxonomy): Eukaryota > Metazoa > Arthropoda > Insecta > Lepidoptera > Noctuidae > Mythimna > Mythimna impura. The sequence goes on along the minus strand of LR990343.1, from coordinate 12,780,740 downwards.
CTACCGACTGGGGCACGTACGCCTGGTTTACCCTATACTGGAAACAGAGGCACTACACATGATCCATTTGACGACCATCCATCCCTTTATCAGTTCAGTTTAGAACTGATAAAGGGATGGAGCTATATACATCTCTCTTTCGCGCTCGCACGTGTAAAATTTTAACACGCCATGGTAAGGCCCCAGAATTTTCTGTATGTGATATGCAGAGGCCGGAATTAGGTAGAGTTATTCATGTACTTGCATCGAAATGTTGATATTAATATGGATCTTCCCGGGATTTCTAATGAAAAATCCCGTGTGGCCAACAATATTACAAATAATTAATAAAAAACCTCAAAGATAGATAAGACAAATAAAACAAAAATAATTAACATACAATTTTTATTAGTGTTTTTCCTTGAAAAAGATCTCGACACGTCAACTGATGTGAGCTTAACAAATTTATACACTTCCTCGTCCTCGTCATTAATGCAGGAAGAATATTTTTCTGCTTTATTTCTTATAGTGTCATAAAAAAAATCTGCTCTTTAAAGTAGTCTCTGGATTTGAGGCATATCAAGCAAGTACATGAATAACTCAACCTGATTCCGGCCTCTGATGATATGTTAAGAGACTGTCATTCGTTCCTCCACAGATTCCCAGAGACAAGCCGATGGTGCAAGGATATGAAGGAGCAGTCTTACTGTATTAAGCATAATAATCCATCAGCGGCTACCTTTGGAGACTTATTGAAGCAGTGTCGACAATCTACGTCAAATTTAAGAACCAGTTAATATTATAAAAACCGGGCAAGTGCGAGTTCGATTCGCGTACAAACTAACCTATGAAAACAGTTAATTCCCGAATTGAGTTACGAAGATTTTTCCGAATCGCAAAAAAAGTTTTTTTTTGTGACGTAACTACAAATTTACAGTTTTCGGATTTTTTCCTATACTTGTGCTATGAGACCTTACTTCAGGGCAAATTTCAGGATTCTAGGTCAACGGGAAGTACCTACACTATGAATTTTGAATCCCTTGAGAGTTTCGAAATATACGTTTTTTGCGACATAAACGGCCGTATCTTTTTTTTTTTCGTTAACTCAGAAGTTTGTTTTTTTCACAGCTTCAAGGGACTGCAGACCTGATCATATGATTTTAATTTCAACTCGATACCTCCATGCGTTCCCGAGATAATTGGTCTTGACCGACAGATGGACAACAAAGTGATCCTATAAGAGTTCCGTTTTTTCCTTTGTAGGTACAGAACCCTAAAAATGAGCTAGAGACACCGTTGATATTTTTTTTTCACAAATACTAATAAATAATAAAAAAAAATTAATAGTTTTCTATATACAATTATTCTGCACCTACGTGTGTTTGTCATCTAACTGTTAAACGGCTTGACCGATTTGGATGAAACGTTGTATGCTTAAGTGGGTCCCTGGATGAAAACTGTCTCAGACTTGTACTGACTAATACCCACCCGTGTTATGAGGTATGGACGTCTCCATACCGCATACAGGGTGCCTGATGTTCTGGCTGCAGGCTTTGATTTATTAAAGCTACCACAGGCAAGTCCGATTCGCAGAGGACACGGTGGAGTACACGGTGAAGATGTGCCCCGCTTGGGCGGAGCACCGCCCTGTCGTCGTGAGGGCAATCAGTGGTGACAACCTCTCGCTTCAGGCTCTGGTACAAGCCTTGGTCCGGAGAGGGGGGGAATGGGCGGCGGTCGTCTCCTTCTGAGAAGCAGTAATACTAGCGAAGCAGACGGCCGCACGCGCGATTGAATGGACATCGTCTCGCCCCAGTTTCCAAGACCCTGACTTCGACTCACCGTAGGTGTGGTTAAGCAGACGACAACTTCATACCTTGACCTGCAAGAAGTGAATCACAAAAAAACTTAGCACTTTTATAATATTAACAGGATACTGAAAATGCCTGCCTTATTGTGCTCAACAAACACATCTCAATGATGACTGTGTATATTCCAAACAGTTTCATCGCCACCGTTGCATCCGACGAGATTGGATTGAAGTGGGCTGCGTGCCAGTACCTACCCGTAGATACACAACCTCCAACATGATATTGTGAATAAATCGTAAGCTGCGCTCTGACCATGATATATGCCGGTACAAATTGGATTTATTTCCCGCTTTCCCTTCCCAATGGTACTGAACAGAAACTGTTATTGCACGTATGAACGATGAGGTGTCATGAATAAAATATTCTATAGCGAACGCGTCACGCATCTGACGCTTTCGATCGAGATTTCAATGTGATACACCAATCACACGACACCTCGTACAAATGATTTATAGCTCGTGTACTCATAAGTGTAACCTGTTTTGGCACGTGCTGTAATAGAATTACTGTTCCAGGGTCGTAGTTAGGGACATAGCATAGCATATTCAGCCTTTTAATGTTCCCACTGCAGGGACTCAGGCCTCCTCTCTCTAGGAGAGGGATTGGCCGTAATCCACCACGCGGGCCCAGTGCGGGTTAGTGGATGTCACATGTCTTCAAATTTTTGGTTCTAGGACATGCCGGTTTCCGCACGATGTTTTCCTTCACCGTTTTGAGAGCAGTGGTGATGAAATAAATTACACAAAGTAATGCGCCTGGCTGGGTTTGAACCCGCGACCAACAACACACAAAACCACAATAACACAACAACAACAACAATTCGTAAGTCGGGGCCGTTACCACTCCGCCACCACTGCTCCCTAGTAGTAGTAGTTATATGTTGTAGTAGTTAGTAGTTAGGGAGGCATGGGGCAATGAATGGCTGAATACCTTAAGAAATTCCATCGACTACGTTAAAATATTTAGTAAACCGTTTATTTATAATTTGATATGATTGAAACAAAAAACATGATTGAAAACATCGGGAGGAAACCGGCATGAATAAAAAAATCGATGTGATCTACCAACCCGCACTGGGCCAAGCCTCCTAGAGCCCAATCCTAAAGTCCCAGCAGTGGGAACAGTATTAGGCTGATTTTGAAAAAATACTATTAGCATAGCGATATCTAAACAACTTTGAATTAAGCAAGGATTTTTATATAGGTACTAATTTTTACTCTACCCAATGGATGGCTCAATAGTAAGCGTCTGGGGCTGTGCACAAATTGCAATCTATGCTCGATTCACCAAATCACATCATGTTAAATTTTTACTTGTGTCATGCTTATAATGCCTGGTGAGGGTCGCGGGAATCCGATGGATGCGAGACGCACAGGACCGGTCATTATGGCGACATTTGGAGGAGGCCTATGTTCAACAGTGGACGTCTTTCGGTTGAAATAATGATGATGATACCTATAATTACCGCTGCTTTACCTTCAATTCAACTCTAGATACGCCCCTGTATCAACTGTTCCCAAGCTTTCTGGATATGTACATAAATATTCTCAGTACTCAATCACAGGATATAGGTAGATGCTGACTTTCACGAAACGGGATTGAGCTGATTATTTAGGTACCTAATCACTTTATATTCCACTAGTTCATTATCACACCCTGTATCTTTAAGTAGACTGGCTTGTCTTTATCTTTTCTCGCTATTTATGGTAATTGACAGATGACATAAGTGACAGCTGCGTCACTATTAGTGCAACAAATCCATAGACAAAAAAGTATTTCTAAATGAATTAGTCATTTATTTGGGTATATACATACGAGTAATAAGCATCGAATGACTGCTTCCGCTCTAAAATGGAGTAAAAGGGCGTGTATTTTGCTGACTAACATCCATTTGTTAGCGATTTTTATGATTAGTTACATACATTATGATTGTTTTCTGTATTAGCAACATTAAAACGTATTTATTTTGCACTGACAACTGGAACGTTATGCGATTTGACAGCTCAGTGGTATGACAGTTGACAGAGGTTATAAAATAACGCGCTGCGCTGTCCTGACACATTCCATTCCAGTTTTCGGGGTAAGCAACATCTCAGAGTAAGTGCTACTATATAATTATTATTATTTTAAATGGTATTGATTTATGATATTTGTAATAATTGTGTGCTGTCAAGGCAAAAGTATAGAGGGTGTGTTACCCGTTTTGGTCGTTTTATTTAAAACCTTCCCGCTACACTATATCTAGGTACACTAAATAAGTTTCTTATGCAATCTTTCTCTAAAGTTAACACATTAGCTAACAATTCAGAAGTGGGATAAACGAGTCGTTTATTTAAATGCATTCGTTTATCCCGCCCACAAGCGATTTTTTTTTCCTAAACTGCATCTTCTACTTTTGCTTTGAAAGTACCTACGTATGTAGGCACCGTTACAATGTTGTTGATAAAATAGTACCTATCTAAGCGGGCATAGTGATGTGTACTTTAAAATGGTGAACTTTAAAATATTCAGGCTTAACGCTTTTGTTGTACTACCTTATTCAATATGAGTTTCTTCTGACACCACCACACGTGCCTTGCCCGGGGCTACACTCTGGAGGTACTACCACACCACCACACGTGCCTTGCCAGGGCTACACCCTGGAGGTACTACCACACCACCACACGTGCTTTGCCAGGGCTACACCCTGGAGGTACTTCCACACCACCACACGTGCCTTGCCAGGGCTACACTCTGGAGGTACTACCACACCACCACACGTGCCTTGCCAGGGCTACACTCTGGAGGTACTACCACACCACCACACGGGCCTTGCCAGGGCTACACTCTGGAGGTACTACCACACCACCACACGTGCCTTGCCAGGGCTACACTCTGGAGGTACTACCACACCACCACATGTGCCTTGCCAGGGCTACACCCTGGAGGTACTACCACACCACCACATGTGCCTTGCCAGGGCTACACTCTGGAGGTACTACCACACCACCACGCGTGCCTTGCCAGGGCTACACCCTGGAGGTACTACCTTACCACCACGCGTGCCTTGCCAGGGCTACACCCTGGAGGTACTACCACACCACCCACCACACGTGCCTTGCCAGGGCTACACCCTGGAGGTATTACCATACCACACGTATGTAAATCTATTGAGTACCTAAGGACAACTCGGGGTGTGTTCAGATGGATTAGGGACCGGTTTTGGATCACTGTTAAATGACCGTAGCAAACATATCTACCAACTTATGAATCGTTGTTACCATGACCTGCGTTCTGAGCTTACTTATAAAGTAAATGAGCAGACCAGTAATACTTTTGATTAGGAATAATCTAAATGCAACTAAAGAGGACAGTTAATAGTATTGACACTTATTGAAATTAAAATTAGGTAAATTAATATTATATGGATTGCCTTTTGACAGATAGTCTGACATATATTACTAATGCCTCCTAGCTTTTGCCCGCGGCATCGCCCGCGTACATATTAATGTGGCCTATGTCACTCAGGGATACAGTGGCTTTCTATGTGTGAATGCAATCGGACCAGTACTTTCAGATTCAATCGATATTTTGATACCTTTAGATTCCAAGTTATAGATTTTTAAAGTGAGCGTGCGATGACCGATCATTTGACCCTTGATTTCATAGTGCAGCGCTCGCTCAGTCCGTTCCCACTGCCTTGCGTTATTAGATATTCTGTGCTTGCGTTTCACTATAACTTATAAATTTATTATTTTTCCTAAATGTCTAATATTCATACTAGAAAATCATGCGTTGTGCCAAAATGTACAGATTTACATTTCAACGGCAAAGAAAACATTATTTGTCACTAAATAATGAGTAACCATTCTAATGTATTTTAGGTAGGTTATCTGATTGTCCCTTTTTCGAATCCTTGTATGATAAAATAAAACTAAATACTGCGCGAGTAAACAGTTCTACTTCAGCTGGCGAATTGCGACTGAGCGGAGCGTAGTAAAATAACGTCGCACGCGGTCACGTGACTTTTCCCGAGTTTTATGCAAACATTGAATGCAAAATAACTTCTTGGTATTTTCAAATAAAACATAAGGGTGTATCTGTATACAGCTTTATTTTTGGTATATGCGAAAGCTGAATATAGTTTGTTCAGAATTAGTAACTGAATCGATTCCAACACTTTTTACACCAATGTATAAAGTTGGACACCACCGACACTTAAGTACAACACAGGTCATAGCGGGCATTAGGCACCAGCGCACAGCTGGGTGCGGGAGCAAAACAACCCCTCAGTCACCTGGATGGCCCGGTGACCATGTATTTTTCGGACAACCAAGTAACATAACAAGCTTATAACTTTGTGATTTTACATGATACAGTTATGAAATTTAGTACATAGTTTCTTTACATAAAAATGCTACCCACGTGTATCAGGCTTCACATATGCTGGAACTGGCGTTGTATATGCTTTACTGTTTACTACAGTTTAAAGTGATTTTACATACCTACTAGTATTACCCATTTTACTGAAACCAGGTGACAAGAGTATTATCTAGTATGCCTAATGATGCTGAAATAGATTCTTTGCTCTTAGAAGCGGCAGAAGGGTAGGCTAATAATAACATTTTATTACATCACCAGAGTAAATCGCTTTACTGGAAAAACTCTAGATGTAGAAATATTAATAGTCAAATCTTGATTCCGTGAAACTCCTTTTAATATGTATAGGTATTCTGTAAAACATGAGCTTGTAGTTGGTACAAATCGGAATAGTAAGTACAGTAGAACATTATGTCTAAGGTGATGGCCTAATTTGCCATAGGTAGTGGTGCGAAGAATATACAATTGCATATTATCCAATTGAACACAAGTAGTTGCCAAATACATAGTTTAACATAGTTAAAAAAGAAACTGTTTTTGACAAAATGACATTTTGTCTAATGAAGGAGTTAACACACAGTAAGAGGAAATCTAGCAAGTAATTAAATTACTATACAAAAAAAAAAGTGTAAAAAAAAAAGTTTCAGCACTTTGTTTAATATTATAGGTGCCAGGCGTATGCTACATATATGCATCAACGCTATTGGCTTAATTGAAACAGTGACAATAAATAATAATACTCATGGTTAAATAAGCAAGGCAGAATAAAGATATTATATTTAATAAAATATGGTTGGCAGTTGTCGATAGTGTTGAGTCCTAATGCATCTTTGTTGTTGATTAAATATTTTTAATTTTGTAAAGTGATGTGGGCATCAATGGAAATGGAGAAGTGACACAAGTAATTACACAATATTTTTATGTGGTGCTACACCAAGGGGCTCGTATACTCTATAGGTTAAAAGAAGTTCCGTTACAAAATACAACACCAAATGAGGCACGAGAGCGCACAGTGCCATGTTATGCTGTTGGGATAGCTTCATTATTGACAACTGCTAGGTTTAGACAAAGCTCTTGTTCAATTATTAATATCTATCAATTGTGCTATGTAGGGTACCAAGAGTGTGTTTGTTCTTGGTGTAAAACAAAGACATTAAATATATACCTACTACCAATAGACAGAACATAACGAACAAAATCGTGATCCGATACTTATTACCTAGTGGTCATAAGTCGCTCAGTCTAGTATGTCGCCCCTACACGTCAAGTCGTATTTGTATCCGCTCTATGCACTAAAAGAAAATCATTTTCTGAGAAAATATGCCGAACTGCCCATTACGCTATTGCAAATCTTGTTATGATAAAATGACTGAACCTAACTTCGGTTTATTTTCGTAAATATTTTTTTTGTATTTACGAATTAATTAATTAAAATTCAATAATTTTTATAAATAGTTCTAGAACATTTGCTGATTTTGTGATAACGCCATCTATTGCTGAAAAGCTTAACCTTACCTTTATCACACACTGAGGCTCTACCACGAGCTCATAACGTGATCCATTTTACGACCTAAACCGAGCTGTTAAAGGGAGTGTGGGAAGTGGAGCTATATAGGGTGTATGGCTCCATCACTCTTTTTCGGTCGTACGACTGACATTTTAACATTATCATGGTAAGGCCCCTGGCCACCTACCGTGCGATAGTTAAATAATTATAAATTTTGACAAATTTAATTCGCGTGTTTGCTATTCAAAGCCAGATGGCGTCACTGAGACATAGGATGACAGTTTTTCTAAGACATTTGTTCTGATAGCCGCTCTATTATAATTATCTCTTTAAATCTCGTTGGTTTACAGGGAGTACATACTGAGTATGTACTGTGTACTTTCAAGGGACTACTTCTCTTTACTGAACCGACTCACTGTTCCGAAATATTTTAGTGTTCCGAAAGATTGGAACATCAGTAATGTTTTAAATAATGCATCATTTGGAACAATTGGAACACTGAGACACTCTTTACTTTAAGTGACCAGCAGTCTTTTAAAAATTCAAATTATAACGTAAATGGCGTACATATAATTAATGACCTGAACTAAAAACCTCTGCTTTAAATTATTCTCAAATCAAAATTCAATTAAATAAAACATTTAGTGTATATGACGCAACTTAACAGATCACGACTCGGTGTGTATATTTTGAGCTGTTGTTCCAAATGTTCAGTTTGTATTTTGTGAACCGATGTTTCAAATGATCCGTTTGTATCTTTTGAGCCAATGTTCCAAATAATAATATGTTCCAATCGCAAAGATGACACACTTTTTCACGCCTAATATTGACCTATAATAAAAGTGGTGACATGACAGCAGTGTCATGTCACTGACGTAACACTGCCGTCAAACAAACGTTTTATGAATTTTACCGAACTTGGATACTTGCCTTTTGAGATTAGTTTGAAACTTCATAATGGTTTTATCTTCTATATAAAGTTAGAAAACCAAATAAATAAGATTGACTTTGAATATAACTATCGAAATGGATTTAGTGAAAGTATATTTTCAATACCTTCTGCGTAATAAATTTTCGTACGAGATTGTAATTCGTGCAGAGACATCTGAGGACATGATCGCTAAGCTTCGTAAATAACTCGAATGTCTGATTTGGACTTTAGTCCTGCAGAATTTGCAATGTAATGTGAATTTTATTTAATGGCTCCCAGAGCACTTCCAAATTATATTCATGAATTACTAATTTTAGTGTACCAACTTAGGGGATAGCATTGATTGAATTATAGGAAGTAATTTTTATGGAAAATCAGATGGTGTGGCAAAAAGTAGTTGCTAAAGTCAGTAAGCCTTTTGTAGGCATTTTTGATTTGTTTTTAGAGATTTGTCTTATCAGGGGGATGTACCTAAATATCTGTAAATGTTGAGTATTTTAGGTATGGTAAAGAGTTATTGTGGATAAATATAATACAATAACTCCCAATTTGTTCACTAGGGACATGGAGGGATACAATGATTTATTTATTTGAAATAAAATGGTAACATCCAAAAGATGTCTCACTGTAATTTTTTTAGTATAGAATGTCTATGAATATTTTGATTACCAGAGGTTATTTTTACGGAAGTGTACCTGACTTCCCACATCTAAAATTATGTTAACGAAATAAGTGATTAACGTAAAACCTATTATTCTTACATTAAGAGAAAGTAGTCTAGACTGAATTTGCCTTGAGTATCTTAAAAGTGATGGTATTTACAGCGTACGTACTGGTAATTAATAGTTGGTAATTTTAATGAATGAAATAAAATAGATGAAACAAAGCCAAAAGAGTAAATTAAATATATACCCTCACGTTTTAGTCGGGTCAGTGATTACAACTGATATCAAATGTAAACAAACAGTCATTGTTGGTCAATGATTCACAAATAACGGGTGAAATTTTGTGGTTGAGGTAAATCATTGATGTTATTGTGACATGCACTTGAAACTTATCATGTACCTGGCCTGAGTGGCCATATCAAAATCAAAGGGTATTTACAGAAACTATTGAGGGATCTGTTTAGGACCATTGCGGGATCTGTTCAGGGCCATTGAGAGGCCTGTTCAGGACCATTGAGAGGCCTGTTCAGGACCATTGAGAGGCCTGTTCAGGACCATTGAGAGGCCTGTTCAGGACCATTGAGAGGCCTGTTCGGGACCATGAGGGATCTGTTCAGGACCATTAGGGATCTGTTCAGGGCCATTGAGAGGCCTGTTCAGGACCATTGCGAGGCCTGTTCAGGACCATTGAGAGGCCTGTTCAGGACCATTGAGAGGACTGTTCAGGACCATTGAGAGGACTGTTCAGGACCATTGAGAGGCCTGTTCAGGACCATTGAGGGCCTGTTCAGGATAAGCCAATTGGCTTTGTCAGGCAATTCTTTATTTACTAATGTTTGTTTTTCATTACAGGCAGGACATTTGAGGGACCTGTCTGTTTATATTAGAGGCAGGACATTTGAGAGGCCTGTTTTTCTTTGGAGGCAGGACATTTGAGGGGCCTGTTTGTTTTTCATTGGAGGCAGGACATTTGAGGGGCCTGTTTGTTTTTCATTAGAGGCAGGATATTTGAGGGGCCTGTACGTTTGTCATTACATGATAGCGACAAGAAATAAGTAACATAGATTTGTAACTTGACTTCTTGACATTTCAAAAGTGCCTGTAAATTGTTTATTCGAAATAAAATGCTTTGAATCTTTGAATCAGTAGAGGCAGGACATTTTAGAGACCTGTTTTTGAATGACTGTATAAAGAATAAGATAATGATTTGTAAGAATAATAATATATATTTATTGAGCAACAAAGTAAAATCATGTATACACAATTGCTGATAAGCTACTTTTACATAACAACTAAATAATGCAATCAATTGTGTCTAAATAGTAATTGGTAAATTGATAATTATGTTTAGTCTCGTTCCTAGGTACAGCAACCAGTGTATGAATAATCTAAAGTTTTATTCGCTACTGCAATAGATATGTTTGCTTTATTGCTGTTATTCTTTTTTTTCTTGTCTCATTATTTTGTGTATAACACCAATTTCTTTATTCTTTCACATACGAGGTCGTATTTGTAATACGGATGGCCGACTGTTAGCGATTTTTATGATTAGTTACATACATTATGATTGTTTTCTGTATTAGCAACATTAAAACGTATTTATTTTGCACTGACAACTGGAACGTTATGCGATTTGACAGCTCAGTGGTATGACAGTTGACAGAGGTTATAAAATAACGCGCTGCGCTGTCCTGACACATTCCATTCCAGTTTTCGGGGTAAGCAACATCTCAGAGTAAGTGCTACTATATAATTATTATTATTTTAAATGGTATTGATTTATGATATTTGTAATAATTGTGTGCTGTCAAGGCAAAAGTATAGAGGGTGTGTTACCCGTTTTGGTCGTTTTATTTAAAACCTTCCCGCTACACTATATCTAGGTACACTAAATAAGTTTCTTATGCAATCTTTCTCTAAAGTTAACACATTAGCTAACACATTTGTGTCCTTTAGTTACTCTTTGCGAACTCTATGCAACGTCGTGTCGACTCAGGCTTGGTCCTTTCCGGTTGGCCAGACGACGAGCTACCCATTGGTCATTAAACCCGTGCCTTTGGTAGCTAGAAATCACCCTGCGACTCCCGATGCTCGGCGCGTCTACTTCGGTGGTGGCTGGGACGTAAGGATGTGCTCCGGAATGAATCACCAGTAACATTTCTATGTAACAGTGTAACAAGTAGGTACCACACGACGCTCGACTGGGTTGCCAAAGAGGAAAAAGAAGAAGTAACAAGTGTATTTCTCATTAAATTACCAATAAAAAAAACGAAATAGTAATTAAAAACACACTTGATAACACGATTCGATACCGTAGAAGGCCACCAATAAAAAAGTCACCTTGTATTTACATAACGATCAATGACCCTTTATCGGAATACTAGCTCTTTGCTAGCGACTTCGTTCGCGAGAATGTTTTCGTAAAACTTTAACACCGCCTAAATCATATTTTGAGGGTGGTTTTGAAAAACTAACAGTAACCATCTTTATTTTGAATAGAATTTATGCGATGTTTCAATTTTATTAACCTGTAGCGACATCTATGGCGTCACATAAGAACTAATCCTGCATCGCGCTTAAAGTTTTCCGCGTGATTTGAACATGTAGAACAGCCCAAAATCATCTGCCCACTAGACATAGCACCCGTCTGGTCGGAGGATCATCCCTTTTCAACGGGCGGTGGTAAGATTCTCCTACACAACCTTTAACACACTCTAAATCGTTTTATAGAGGTTGTTTTGAAAAACGAATAATGTAAAACTTTTTATTTATTTGGATTACTATTTACTAATATATAAACTAAGTTTCAAGTAAACGGGCCAAAGGAATAAAATTTTGCATGCAAACAAATTTCCCCCTTTTTGTCTCTTAACAATAGAATTTTCATAAACCTCATCTTAGTGCTCGCCTACATCATAAAAGAAAACTTTGTGCGAAATTTAACGTTCCTAATCCCAATACTTTCGGCTATGCTTTGATATATCAGTCAGTCAGTGTCTCCTTTTATATAGGGTGACTGGCAATTAGTGTACGATACTTAAACACGTGATTGTGCTCATGATAACCAACAACTTTTACTATGGGAACAAACCTGAAATCGCAAAAAAAAACAGCTGTTCAGTTCATTTATGTTTGCCCTATGTACTGAACAGCTGATATTTTTTTCGCGATTTCGGCTTTGCTCCCATAATAAAAATTGTTTGTTATCATGAGCACAATCACGTGTTTAAGTATCGTACACTAATTGCCAGTCACCCTATATTATGGATTTTAGCCATAATTATTAATGTAAACGGTTAATTTTATTATGATAGGTAGTTCAATAAAACTCTATCACCCGAGTTTTATTACCACCACTAATAACATCATGTCACTAATCAAACAAAGTGAGTTAAAAACTAAATGTAGGGTAAGGTGCCCAATTACTATCACTTTTAATGTCACCTTGCATTTCAATTGCCGAAACTGTTTTTATAATTATACGTAGCTTGCAAATTAAATATACTTATATCTGTCATGGTTAGATCTTAGAATTTATGACTTCATGATTGATGAGCTATTTTATGAAATGGTGCAATTCCAGCTAAACGCATAATTATTTCATGATGTGGTCAAACATGGCTGATCATATCGTAAAATATTTACGTTGTCCTCCGTTATAGTCAACTGTTCCTCAATGTATTCCCTGTTATGTACTACAAAATATGCATTTGTTTCATCAAAAACACTAATTGTGTACTAAAATATGCTCTTTAATAAAAAATAACCATTTAAAATTTAATAAAGTAAACGTGTAAAAATATTTAGTTTCAAAAATATCGGGAGTAACTAACTCATGTTTATTCTGTTACTACATCATCTACTGGTAAACGCATATACCTACCAAGTTACTAATAATATTCCATAACTTTCACACAAAACTACAAGACCCAAACTAAGCAGAGCTTGTGCTATGAGTACTAGACAACTGATACTTGCTAAATAAATACATATTATAGATAAATTACACCGAGACACAGAACAAATGATCGTGTTCATTACACCAATAACTTGGGTGGGAAACAAACCCATGATCTTCGGCATAGTAGTCAGAGCCACTAACCACTAGACCAACAGGCCAGTCAATACAGTTTTGAGTAAGATTATTAGGTACAAAGATTGATGAAGGCGGCTCACAGACATTTTTATCAGAAGCCACTGTAGCCAGACAGTCGTTCTAGATTGCTTATTTCTAGATCTATATCATTGCTACCTCGCTAAGAATAACTCAACAATGATCCTGTGCCCTTAGTCTACCGCAATGAATATTCGGTACTTCTACATGCAAATGCCATTTGTTAGATTTATGCTCCAATGCAAAACGACTCATTCCTATTTTGCTTTGCGTTTTATTTGAGTATTACCGTAATACCCATTTTTGTTGTTTTTCCATTGTTCATCAAATTACTCAGACAATTCTGTACCGTGTCACAACTTCATACGGCATACTCTCCTTTACAGATGTAAATCCCCGCATCGGTGTATTGTCTTTTGGGACATATATTTCAATAACTCTGCTGTGGTATTGCGTATAAATCGTTCTTTTAGACATTTGACAATAATTTACGTCGATAATTTGCATCCGGACAAAATATGCCTTTATTAACGTATAGTTGAGATATATTTTCTACGGGACCTCATTTATTTATACTTAATTAGTACATTACGGCTTAATGACTTCGGGGTAACATAAAATTATTCTGTTTTTTTTTTTGTTTGGATACTTGAATTTTGGCAAAAAAATCCTTTCTGCCTGCTATTGAATAAGCTGACCGTTTAAAACCTATTTCAAAATGATCTTATTTTTATGGGGATGTCTGGATGAGGTGGCAGGACTTCGGTGACACACATTCCATTAACACGAACCCTCTATGTTCAGCGCACGAACCTATGGCTGGCGATATTTTGTTTATCTAAAACATACCACTTTGACGCAAAATAGGGAACGTCGGGTCCAATAACTTTGACATGATCCTGACAGGGTAGGTCAAAGGCCGATTTTTCAGCTTCCATTGGCAGATAAAATTCGCTTATAGCTGTACAGAACACTTGCCCACCACCGCGTCTGTCTATATGAACGCGATAAACTCGAATAATACTGAACGGATTTATATGCAGTTTTCACTAATAGTCAGAGTGACTCATAAGGGAAGTTTAGGTTGAATATACATGTATAATGTAGGAGAAAAAAGTCGAGAATTTTAAAGATTTTTAACGCCGGTGCGAAGCTGGGACGGATCGCTAGTAGGAACAAGTAATAAACATATATTTGTAAGTATATACATATTATTATTGAAGATAAATTGGATACTGACAGAGAACAATTGATCGTGCTCATCACATAAACATTTGTCTTGAGTGGGAATCGAACTCACAACCTCCGACATAGCAGTCAGGGCTAATAACCAACAGGCCAAACCTTTGCCTGTTAGCAAAAACAGGCACATATCCAGTACGTACTTATTCTGTCTTCTCCCGATGGAACCCATAGTAGCGAAATGGGGCTAATGTCAAGTCATTTAAAGCTATAATTATACGTACGACATGATAACCCCAAGGGAAGGATCTCATTGCCATTGCCATTGCTTGGCACATTTCCAAACTTCTCTCCCAAACTTTAGCGCTCAAGCACGAATAAAACTGCCATGTCAATTATACCTTAATGCATTAATCTGTTAATAAAAAAATATTGTCGAATATTTTACTTCTTCTTTACTTGAATAAATAATAATATTAGTTATAATAACGTGATCCACGTATATCTATTATAATAATGTGATCACATCAGAAATTAAGATATCTGCAGGAGAACTAAGATAACCGACATAGCTCGAAGAATCGCCAAACTTAAGTGGCAGTGTGCAGGGCACATTGCTCGCAGAACAGATGGCCAATGGGAACAAAAGTTTCAGGAGTGGTGACCACGTACCGGAAGACGCAGCGTTGGAAAACCTCCCGCAAGGTGGACCGATGACCTAGTGAGGATCGCGGGAATCTGATGGTTGCGAGACGCACAGGACTCGTCTTTATGGCGACTATGATTGCTATGATAAGCTATGTTTTTTTTTGTTTTTTTCGGTGGTAACATAATCTAATGACATCCCTCACTCTAGGGCGGAGCAGGAGATAGTGTCAGACTTACTGATTAAAAATCCACTCCTGTTCCTTCGTTGCCTTTCGTACCAGGGCCGAGTCTTTCTTTCAAAATCAGACCTTTGGCCCTAGTAGGCTTCCACCCTGCTGGGCCCATACAGTTACTGACATCTCCTTGAGGTGTGCGTGGAACAGTACGCGCCGTCGACGACTTGGGTTCGGTCCGGACGGTTACCGGACGGTCGGACGGCGAGCTGGAGGCCTATGTCCAACAGTGGTCGTCTTTCGGCTGAAATGATGATGATCATGATTATGTATAATAATAAATAATTGTATAAGAAGGACTGAACGCAGGCTTGCTTTTTGCCCAAAGAATTGGCATTGCTATTCAACATGGCAATACTGCCAGTCTTCTGATCACTTTTCCGAATAACAGCAATGTGTAGGAATTCGACACTGGAGTGTAGTTTTATTTTTTTATATGTAACAGTCGAAACTCATAATTAGTCAAATCAAGGTTTGACTGGTTTTGAAGTCAACATTCTTATTAAATTAAAACTTTTTTGATATATCTATTTACAATCATTAGAAAACAAAACTGTTTTTAAAATGGTCAAACAAAAACTACCAACCTAACAGGTTTTTTGAATTTTCAATCATTTAAACCAATTTGAACTGGTCAAAAGTATTTCTGATCAACTCTAGTAGTTAAAACTAGTTTTGACAAATTATCAGTTTTGACTGTTTTTTTTTAGGTGGGAAAATCATCCAATGACATCCCGCGCTCTTGGGTGGAGCGAGAGATAGTGTCAAACTTTTACTGACTAAAAACCCACTCCTGTTCCTTCGTTGTCTTTCATACCAGAGCCCGCGCCTACAATGACCGGAAATCGGGATCGGAATCCCGTCGGCTGGTGCGCGAGGACCATTACCTCGCGCGTGCACGTGCGGTCTTCTCCTTTGCTAGCATTACTGCTTTGCTTTTTTTATAATTTTGGAAGAGATACTGTTCCCCTTTTTGTATTGTTGTTTTCGAAATGTTTTTTATTTTTTTTATTTGTTTATTTCAATAGAGCTTATGATAATTTATTACCTTTTGTATTTGGAAACAATAGCATTGTATAATGTAGAAGCACTTTGTTTTTCAAGTTTTGTGAATGTGAAGTACCATGGAGCATTTTTATTAGGTTACAACTTGTTTGTCATTACGAGCATGGCAGTTGAGAGTTTGTCATGCTCACTCAAATGTCTCGCTGATGGTGGCACGTGTTATTGGGTCATTTGGTTCCCTTCAAAATGGTTGAGCTGAGTGGGGCTGATGCACGCGTCATGCTCGTGAACGGGTGCCGTCAGTTGAGACTGGTCATCTCTTAGCTGCCAGTGACTTAATTCAATTTCTATTTTTTTTAATTAGTTTTTTATTTTATTCTTTTAATTATTATTACTTATCTACATTGTGCTCACATATTAGAAGCGACAAGAAATATGTAACCAAGATTTATGTAACTCATAATATGATTTAAAAGAGTGTCCATGGAGTTTCTTGCACGTTCTTCTCCATAGAGATCTACGCTTTGGAACGTGCAATTTAGCTTCACTTGTATTTTTTTTTTTTGACTGACCGACATTTTGACAATTCAAAAGTGCCTGTAATTGGTCTATTTGAAATAAACGTTTCTGATTTCTGATTTCTGATTTCTGAGGCGACTGCCTGCCACTCCTCCCCACTCCGGACCATGGCCAGTACCAAGGCCCGGCGCGAGTGATCGCCGCCTTCGATCGCCACCACGAGGTCCACACCTCCACCGTATGCTCCACCGTGTCCTCCGGGAACAGTTTTGACTGTGACATTTATACTAATCTATACCTACTAATATTATAAAGCTGAAGAGTTTGTTTATTGGGTTGAGTGCACTAATCTCATTTCACACTTTGACTACTAGGAGCGGAGCAGTTCGAAAGACGCGAGTGAAACCGCGAGGGATAGCTAATAACATAGATAGTAAAAAATCAAGAAACATAATATCGAGTATCTTACTCAATTTTCGATTCACTGAAACTGTTATGAATGTGTGTTTATAGCAGCTTAGTGTTTTGATACTGTTTTATTTTTCTTAACCAATAATTTAATTGGACTTACACTTACCATCGAACACTTCCATTTATTAATTCACCAAGTAAGGTCTAAAAGTAAGTAAGTAAGTAAGGTTCAAGTGTGCATCAATGCAATGTAGGTACTCGCCTTTAAGAGGCGTTTTAGGTGTGCATCAATGCAATGTAGGCGCTCGCCTTTAAGAGGCGTTTTAGGTGTGCATCAATGCAATGTACTCGCTTTTAAGAGTATATGTACCGGTTTCTTTTTCAATGTACCTCTGTACTTTTGAAGAAATATGCAAAAAAAAGGCAGTGCCAGCCAAACGTTTTCAGCACGGGACCTGTGTAACTTGAAAAATAATTATATAACGTATTAAAAAGTTTTATTAACTCAACTATTTGCTACTGAATTATTCGAAATAGTCATTGTGGCCTTGGAATGCAAAGGACAATTGAAAAAACACATGTTTTTTCTACCCTCGAACGGAGCGAGAGGGCGTGTCACTCTTTTACTGACTAAAACCCACTCCTGTTCCTTCTTTGCCTTCGTTGGGTTTTAGTCTGTAAAAGTCTGGCACTCCCTCTCGCTCCACCCATAGTAGGAGGAGTTATTTGATGATATCCCACCTCAAAAAATAGGCTCAGACCTATTTGGTTAGTTTGTTTCTGACAAATTGATCAAAGAAGGCAAAAACACAAGACCTCGTCTTCATTTCAGCCGAAAGGCGTCCACTGTTGGACATACGGCTTTCCCAAGTGTCGCCACATTGAACGGTTCTGTGCGTCTTGCATCTGTCGAGACAAGATGTTTAAATAAAAACCGTGCAAGTGCGAGTCGGAATCACGCACTGAGGGTTCCGTACAACAAATTTTCCTATGAATACAGTTCAATTTCCGAATTAAGTTACGAAGATTTTGCCAGGTGGACTTTTTTTTTGAAGTAACTACAAATTTACACTTTTCAGATTTTTTTTCTATACTTGTGTTATGAGACCTTGCTTCATGGCAAATTTCAGGATTCTAGATCAACGGAAAATACCCTATGAATTTTTATTCCCTTGAGTGTCGAAATATTAGTTTTTTGCGACATAGACGGCCGTATCTTTTTTTTCGTTAACCCAGAGGTATAATTTTTTCACAGTTTTAAGGGACCGCAGACTTAAGTATATGGTTTTAATTTCAACTCGATACCTCCACGCGTTCCCGAAATAAAGGGTCTTGACAGACAGACAGACTGACTGAACAACAAAGTGATCCTATAAGGGTTCCGTTTCTTCCTTTTGAGGTACGGAACCCTAAAAATGGAACATTGAAAAGATTAAAGTTCAGTGTTAATTTAAAGTTTTGTGTCAACCATCCTTAGGTTACAGAAAACTTTACGTATAACGCGAACATAAAAGTGGTCGACGCTTTGATACAATTTTGCATATAAATTCTTTCAGTAAATGAGAAAGTCTTACTTATCAAACACTTTGAATGGGCACGCCACAATCATGGCGTCCCCTCTTTGAAGAGTGTCTGAAGAGGCGAGCATTCTCACCTTCCGCATGAGGCACTGGATATGGTAAGTTCAGAAGGTTCTTATTCCGGATTCAGGCGGAAGAAACGCCCAAGTGTCATCATTGTGCGGACTGCCCAAAAGATACGATGGAGTATACAGATTTCAAAACTAAATATAATGCAATTTTTCCTCACCGGACATTTTTATTTTGTAGATGGTAAAATCATCCAATGACATCCCCTGCTCTTGGGCGGTGTGGAAGGGCGTGTCAGACTTTTACTGACTAAAAACCCACTCCTGTTCCTTCTTTGCCTTTCGTACCAGGGCCGAGTCTTCCTTTTAGAAGCAGCCGTGCGGTATCCCCGCACCATCCGTATGGCCATGACCCTCTGGCATGCGTTCAGCTGGGCCGCCGCCGGTCGCTTTTGCAGGTGACGGCGCCCACACCGGCACCCCATAAAGGGCCATGGACCGAACGATTCCTGCGTAGAGCCTCCGGCAGGAGACGTCTGGACAGCAGCAGCCGCTTGAGGGCCGCCCCAGTCCGATTCATTTTGGGAGCCAGACGTCGGAAGTGCTCCTCCAAATTGCACCGGCTGTCGAGGAAGAGTCCCAGGTACTTCATCGTCAACCCGACGCCGATGTCGGAGTTCAGATCGGCGGCCTACCGTTAATTGGGAGCGCCGTGGTGGCTTCCTCACCGGACATGGTAAGTTCGGAAGGTTACTGGATTGAGGTGAAAGAAACGCTCGGTGTCACCATTATGCGGACTGCCCTGCGGACACGATGGATAAAATTAAATGATGCAAGATTTTTGGCTCAAAATAATGCAAGGTTTCTGAGTCAAGACATTGCAAGTACGAGCCGGACTCGCGCTCCGAGGGTTCCATACAAACTTACCTATGAAAACAGTTAAATTCCCAAATTCAGTTACGCAGATTTTTCCGAATCGCAAAAAAGTTCTTTTTTGTGATGTAACTACAAAAGAGATAGCTAAACGACTGCCCCAGCATGAATAGGAATATCTCCCACGAATAGGAATCTCACACTAACCCTTAATATTTAAATACTCATTCATGAATTATTTAGTGTTTAATCATTTATTATAACTTTCGTGAATTATTAAAAATAAAAAAGTTTCTTAATAGTTTTTATGCTTTGTTTTGGTTTGACATGACAAGAACAAGGAGTACCTACTGCAAGCTAGGCAGAGGACGTCACAATTCCAGAATTTCGAATTGAAACTGTACCTACCTACTTATATCGATTTTTAATAACAGTTATCAAAACGATTTATATTCTGAAACTACATAATTGTGGCTAGACAAGCAGATTACTAACTTTTTTTCTTTCAACCCTTTCGATTAGTTTTATCGATTCTGTTTGAACTTGAAGTCCAATCCCTTTTCTACTCTATGAAAAAACAAACGTGAGACGTCGTTTGAACGTTCTGCCGTTTAGGTACTTGTTCGTTTCCTTGGTTACTCAGTGCGTTCATAATCTAGTTTAGGTAGAATTGTTTACCTACCATAAATACAAAAATCTACAGATATCTGGGTCAGTTAATCTTTAAAATCTTTTTCAAATACCTATTATTTCAACAATAATAATTATTATATTGTCTGTGAAAACTGTCTTTATTTCAACTCATTAGGTTTTACGACTGAATAATTATATTATTATGATTTTTACGGGGATTATACATCGAAAGTCCATTGTATCAAGATTTTTTTGGCACAATCCCTTTGTAGATATTTATTTCAAGTACCTTAGTGCGAAATCGCTAGTCAAAAGCATAATTATAAATAAAAATCGCCACAGAAACATTTAAACGCCTACATAAAAGTTCATAGCAATGTCATTTGTTTAAGTATTTTGTTCTTTTGTCGTAGGAGTTACACGATTTTATTTTCAGGATTGTGCAGATATGAAAAGTTCCTGATACTTTTTAAATACGAAATACTAATATTCAGCTATTCAGCATTATATATTGCTAGGTACCATGTTTATCCATGCGTTTACATTGCGGGAGCAGTCGTCCATACTTCAATTTAGCCATGTCCTTTATCTTTTTCAGATTTTTTCCTATACTTGTGCTATAAGACCTTGCTTCATGCCAAATTTCAGGATTCTAGGTCAACGGGAAGTACCCTATGAATTTTGATTCCCTTGAGAGTGTCGAAATACACGGTTTTTGCGACATAAACGGCCGAATCTTTTTTTACTTTAACTCAGAGGTTTGATTTTTTCATAGCTTCAAGGGACCGTAGACCTGAGTATATGGTGTTAATTTTAACTCGATACCTCCACGCGTTCCTGAGATAGAGGGTCTTGACAGACAGATAGACAGACGGACGGACAACAAAGTGATCCTATAAGGGTTCCGTTTTTTCCTTTTGAGGTACGGAACCCTAAAAACTATTCATCAAGCAGTCAACAATCCTTTTTGTCTAATCTAAATCTGGGTTTTAGAAATAAAACATTAGTTTGTGGTTCAAAGATTAGCATTAAACCCTAAGCTTATCGTTAGAGAAATATTTTGCTTACGCCTTTGTTATGACGGTACTGTCACAGCTAGTGTGACAAGGGTCGTTGTCATGTCACAATTCTCTTAAGTAGTGTTACTAAAAGCATTGCTAAACCAGCCCAGTGGTAGAGTAGTTAGGTTTTTTGTAAATTTACACTTATTCTGTTTAATAGTACGTAGCTATTAATCAAATAAGATGCAGAATGTTATTATGATATGAGTTTTAACCATTACCTCATCATCTTCCTGCCCTTGTCCCGTGTTATTTGGGGTCGGCGCAACACGTTTTTTTCTTCCATTCTGGCCTGTCACTCGTCATGCTATCACTAACTTCCTTTTCTTTCATATCACTCTTCACACAATCCATCCATCTTTTCTTTGGTCTCCCTCTCCCTCTCCATCCATCCACATGTAAACTCATAACTCTTTTAGTTTCATCCCTCCTCTTCACATGACCATACCAAGACAAACGATTCCCTTTCAACTTTTCAGACACTGGTGCCACTTTCAAACTTCCCCACGGGTGATTTTTAAGGGTAAGGCTAAGGACACATAGGGTCTGAAGCATTTACTAGAAGGTAGTACCTCTAAAAGTTGCTTATGGTAATGGATCTTACAGCATAAAGGCCGGTAGAAAATACTCAGCTAAAGTGAGATTCAATTTGTTAAAAAAATTGATTGTCTACTCTTAAACTTGAAATCATCCGTTGACTTCTCTCACTCTAGGGAGGGCTAAGAGGGCATGTCAGACTTTTACTGACCTTCAGTTGGTTTTTGTATTCCAGGACCATGGTATCCCTTTCAGAAATTTTGACAATAGCGTGCATCGGCCCTATTGGGCACCTGGTTTTGCTGATATCTCTTTCAGGCACTCGTGAAACATTACACGCCGTGAACTATTCGGGCTCGATCCTTACCGGACGATCGAACGGGGAGCTAACCATTGCTCGTCATTCGCAAGCCCCGGGGCCCCAGAGATAGTCCTGCGACTCTCGACGCCCGGGGCGTCTGCTATCGCGGTGGTTGGGACGTGAGGATATCTGTTCCCTCAAGGTTGCGGCCATCTTCTTCGCAGAAGGAGTCGACCACATTTCATTCTCTGTCGCTTCAGACCATGGTCTCAACCAGGGCCCGATCGGTAAGTCCCCTCTTTGAGGAGTGGCTGGAAAGACCACATGGCGTCCTTACCTTCCGCATGACGCGGGTTCTCACCGGGCATGGTAAGTTCGGGAGGTTCCTGCACCGACTTCGTGCGGAAGAGACGCCTGGGTGCCACCATTGTGTGGACTGCCCGGAGGACACGGTGGAGCATACGGTAGAGGTGTGCCCCGCCTGGGCAGAGCACCGCCGTGTCCTCGTGGGGGCGATCGGCGGCAGTGATCTCTCACATCGGGCCCTGGTTTTTTTTCATCTAATGACAAATCCCGCTCTTGGGCGGAGCGGGAGATAGTGTCAGACTTTTACTGACTAAAAACCCACTCCTGTTCCTTCTTTGCCTTCATACCGGGGCCCGCTCTTACACTACTCGTGGCCCCAGTAGGCTTCGACCGATGCCTGCCATGTCCGGTAAGGATCTGCGCCACACGAAAGTTGAAGACGCAGTGGTGCTTCTTTAGCCAAAAGTAACTAACCACTAGCAAATAACCTCAAGGGAACGAAATAATCACAAAATTACTTCTAAAATTTGGACCCTATAAGTAGGTAATTACTAAGTACCCTAAGTGGCAACATTATGGCCGAGTGAACGGTTTCCCTATTATCATAATGCATTAACATTATTATTATCCCCTTGGGTTATCAACACCGACAAGTGCCGATTAACATAATCTCCGCTTTGCAAAAATCAATGAGGTGCTCTTATAGTTTCAATGAAAAACTGTTTCGAGTGAATTGATTTTTTTTATTGGTTTAGTAAGTATTCCGTACGTATGTTAATAAATAAATCCAATCTAATCTTAATCTAAAATAAAATAAGTAGATATTAGAAAAATATATAATTAGGAAAAAAAAAACACAGTGAAAGAAATTATTTTACTACTATAATTGCTTAAGATTGATAAATAGGCTCATCATAATTTTTAGACTAAGAATTTAAATACAAAATTCTGTAACTAAATGATGATACTACGTTAACTATGATCACATTTGTATTTTCTATTGAGCTCATTCTAAAATCAAACCGCCACATTAAAATATATTTTAATTATAGAACTTTGAACCACACACAAGGATCTTATATATACCCTACGGAAAAACTGGATTGATTACGAAACAATATTACAAACTCTAAAGTGTACTTTATTTTCATTGACATTAAGTTCCTATTATTAATTCATTAACGCTCAGGCGGTAGCCGGCGCCCGGAAGCCATTGTCTTACTATTGTGTCTCTAATTACGCACGTCAAAAGGTTAATCGACAAGCAAAAGGGGGAAAATGTACCGAGCAAGGCAACGAGAAAGAGGTAGTGTGTCCCTTTCTTATCTCTATCTTTAACTAGAGGGTAACCATAAATTTACTATTAAGCAACTCATAGCGGTCAATTATGATTTTCTCGAAAAATTACATTTAGGAGGTATTGGTACTTCACGGTCGATATATACCTATATGAGATACATATTACCTAATTAATAGTTTTTGAACGTACAAGTCTATAATATAATGTATAAATAACATCTTGAACTTCTTTAGAACAGAATATCCCGTTGTACGAACTAGTCTATGGACACACTAGTAGAAAGAGACACATCTTGAGGTTGACTTAATCAATACAGATAGTATAAAAGATTCTTGACCACGCATAACATTTTTTATTTTTTTATCTATTCAACCTACTTGTCTCGAAATTCATTTAAAAATAGCCAGTAGGTATTATTGAGTACTGGTAGTTAGGCTAATACTTTAGATTATTTTAAAAAAAGAACGCGTGAAATAGAGAAAAAAAATCATGGAGTTAACAGTAAGTGATGTTGACGCAGCTTTTCGTCATTGAATCGTCTTTGAAAATTGGTATGTCCTTTATTATTTTAATTTTCATGCTTAACCTTTTGACGTGCGTAATTAGAGACACAATAGTAAGACAATGGCTTGCGGGCGCCGGCTACCGCCTGAGCGTTAATGAATTAAGCCTAATTTTCTTTTTTTAACTGCCGGTTTCTCTTTTTAATTTCGACCCTAATTTTACCGGAAAAGCTTGCCTTCAGCGCTTAAACCCACCACTGTATAATTTTGTTTCCCATGCGTTGTTTTAATGTTTACCACATACTATTATCTTTACCTTTTCTGGTATTTCACTAAGGTATACTATGTGATTACTTTTCCAACAAACAACAAGCAAAAAATTTAGATAATCCAAAAGTCTAAAAAAGGTGCTGGTTGTTTTTGAGGCTGAAGTAACTGGGTCAAAAACAACCAGCACATTTTCTTAACAATCAATCAAATATATTTTCACTTCACACGGGCACTTATAAAACGTTAGAAACTAGTGCATGGTTCCAACTTGGTCGTTTCGTATGTAGAAGAACCGGCAAGAATATCACGAATATACTTTGAAAAATAAAAATGTTTGTTATTTCCAGATTACTTACTTAATAATTATGAGAAGACCATGGTACCAAATAATTACAAATTATAATAAAAATTATACAAAAATGCATTGAAATAGAAACTAATCTATGAGTTTGCGGAACATTTCGGTTACGATGAACATTTTAAATAGCACCACCTGTAACTAAGCACGTCATGTACTTCCGACGCGCACGTTGCGGCCTACCTATCAAACTATGGAACAAAGCCGACTAAGTCTTGTATTATGCAAACAAGCATCATGTAAGGTGAGGATTTATGAGGCAAGTTCGTTGCGAAAATCGCGAGCTTCACCCGTGGGAGTACCCCGTACTCACTATGGCTCCATATATTCATATTTAGGGTTAGGAAGCTCTAGGCGACTGCCCTCGGGAACGGCGCACGCATGAATGACAATCCATATGTAATTGAATTGATTAATCATTGCATGAGTTCATTCATATTCAATGACGTAGTGTTGTTCATCGGATATTTGCGTTTAGTTTCATAATAGGTTTTTTGAACATTATCTGTGGGTATAATAACAATTTGTAGTTGGCAGGAGTTTTTGGCGGAATTTCTTCGAGTAATGTTCAGTGATTGTTTTAATTATTCGCAAATTGATTCCTAGTGGATATTTTGACGTAAAATTGGTGTAGTTTTGTATCGCAACTGAACAATATGTGGAATCATTGAAACAGGCGCGATCTCGGTAAAATGGAGCTGAGCATTTTATTGTAGCTCAATGAAGTTTGTCGACAAGATTGGCTTGATACATTTGCTGCCAAATACCTACTACAAAAAATTAGAACGTGTAGGCACATCCATATTCTAATGGTACCTAAACAAATCAAAATAACTATTCTTACGAATATATGGCTTAAAGAACTTAGTATCCAGGCCAAAAATATTAACAACAACAAAAAATTATGTAGTATGCACGGAATTTTCATTCTCTGTAGGCGTTTTGATACAAACTACAAAATTGTACATTTGAATATTTCGTTCGAATTTAACTATAAAAAACGGATCTTTATTTCGATACGATGAGCAACGAACATAAAACAAGGTTTTAGTTTTTAACACACATTTTAACGCCATCACGTTTTGAGTTTTTATCACCTAACTATTTTAAGTTTTTACGAGTTAACTATTTTATTACTTCGCTACATTGGGTAGTATTTTACATTCAATACTATGTATTTTGAGAACTCTTATAGGGGCTTTAGGTATCACAAATCCGATTTAGACATGTTTATGTATTCATCTTATTTTAAGGACGTGTCTGGATAATATATGGAGGTTGTCTGTAGGTTGTTTTATGAAAATCTAGACACAAAAAGTTTACTTAACTTTGTAACGCTTACCCATCTGTCTCAATCGTAAATTAAATAGATACTTTTCAAAAACACATTACTGTAATTTATACGATTCGAACTTTAGTAAGTACGTGTTCAAGAAGTATTTTAGTTTTTAATCTAATTTGCTACTTGTTTTAATTCCAATTTTAGCTCTTAATTACGCTGCTTGATCTTAAGATATTACTTAATCACTTAATTTGAGTTTTTGATTAGTTTAATTGGATTTTTATTAATTTTATATCAATGAACCTACTTAATAAGTATCTACTTGTAGCATACAGTTAGTTAGTAATTTAAGGAGCATGCGGTGCTTATAACAAATGAATAACTAGACATCGTAGAAAACATTCTGTTTAACATTTAGTTTTGTTAGTTGCAAGTTGTTATTTGGTCAATAAAATAAATAAATTATATCGATTTCCGCAGCAGTGCAGTCCGAGCAGTGGTGGCCGAGTAGAGCAGTGGTGGCCGAGTAGAGCAGCGGTGGTCGAGTGATTTTAGTGTGATGTCGTTACTATACTAGGCCACGGCTATATCTAACTGATAACCTCTCATTCTCTCTGTATTTTGTATGTATAAACAATAAAATAAATAAATACATACATAAATAAACTAGAGCAGTGGTGGTCCAGTGGTAAAAGCCCCGACTTACGAGTTGTAGGTCGCGGGTCCAAACCCAGCCAGGCACATTACTTTGTGTAATTTATTTCATCACCACTGCTCTCAAAACGGTGAAGGAAAACATCGTGAGGAAACCGGCATGTCCTAGAACCAAAAAATCGAAGGCATGTGACATTACGGCCCATTCCTTCTCCTAGAGAGGAGGCCTGAGCCCCAGCAGTGGGAACATTAAAAGGCTGATTATGCTTATGTTTACGCTTATCGATTTCCGCAGAAATAGATCTCTGAAATTAATATTTTTCATTTCAATATTTAATGTATGTCTAGTATGCTGCGATATTCAGACGCCTTTTGCGAAGAACCAGTAATAAATTTATATAAAAGCTTAGCATGCCATTTTTAAGACACTTGCAAAATATAGGACGCAATGCAAAATATTTGAATGAAAACGAAGTAACTAAGACAAAATTGTACTAACTACTTATTTTTTTCACAAATCCGAATTTGTGTTTCATCACACTAATAATATAGAAACGAAAGTTTATATTGTGTATGTTTTTTACCCCTTCACTCTCAAACGACTGAATGAATTCGGATGAAATTAGGAACATGGTTAAACCACGTCCAAGAATCTCAACTTTTTATCCTAGGAGTATATTGTATATTGTAGTGGATAGTTATTACTATGCACGAAAGTGTTTATTGCCTATCATTTCCTGCGGCTTTAGTTCTATAGATTTATTGTACATAAACCGAGTATTTTTCTGAGAAAAATATTTAGTCTATGGCACTCGACGATAGAGTAGTGAGCGATTGAGGTTTCTTGAAGTAGGTACTAATCCGATTAGGATAAGTACCTACTTCAAGAAATTCTATCCTACGAACAAAAAAAATCTCTCTTCGTACCAAATACTAGCTTCTGTCAGCGACTTCACCTGCGTAAATATAGAATAGAATATACCAGTAAATATTGATTGCATCACTGCTTACCATCAGGTGGGATCGCAGTCAAGCACGGGTTTATATCAATTTGTACACCAAAATAGTCACAATTTTACTGAAACTTAAATCATAGATTTAAGTTTACTTAAATCATAGACTTAAGTTTCAGGTACCATGGCGGTCTTATTGCTGACAGCGATATCTAGCAGACAACCTTAGGATGCACTATACGAACTTTATTTTTTTTTTTAAACAGGGGAACATACTCCCGAGATTAAAAATAACCATGTGCTATTACAGGACAAGGTCTCCTCGTGTGCCAAACATCCAAAGTGAAAGAAAATCAAGCATAGACATATACACGCACATGAATACACATAAAACTTTCGCTTTTAATTTTTAATAAGTACATATACCTATAGGGCTTAAAATACTTAAAGGGCTCTAAGTATTTTTTTTAAACATGACATTTTTAATTTTTTCTTTAGATATGTTATTTTTGTGATATTTTTAAAATTTTTTTTATTCATTTATTTTCATTTCAATTTTATTCAATTCCTCTAATGTACCTACTCAAAATCTCCAGTGTAGTATGTACTTTTGCATGCCTTGTGTTTAAATATGGCTGATGTTTATTATATTTTATTGTCACCGTTTTTTGTACACATATTTGCATAATAAATATCTTATCTTACCTTATCTTATTTTATTAGAAAAGGTCTTGTTATTATTTAAGTAAAGTCTCAATAAATAATATTCATAAACAGCAAAATGATTAGCGTTTGTTTATTTTCGAAAATATCACTTAATTTATGGAAATATTGTACAGGCTATTGATTATTTGGGATTTCGTTTTTTTTTTTACTTTTGACTACAAAAATGTGATCAGTAACGGGTACGGATGGAGCCCTGCTTTTTTTTGGTACTAATTAAATAATAGGTTTGTATATTAGTGTGTTTAGTAGATACCTAATATTAGTTAACATAAACAGGCAACTCATAAATCTTTCCAAATTATTTAAGATTCTAACCAAACCAACACGCAAAAACAAATTCTGAATGTTTTTGTTCTATCCTTAAAGAAATGTCAAGCCCTCGCGATTATTGTTCAATCTTGTGTTAATATTTAAGGTAGAGGGGTAAAAGGGGGGATAAAAAAGCTTTTGTTTTTTTTCGCGGGAAACAGCTCCAGCGATGTCATAAACAGATCTGAAGATGACGAACAAAAGTAGTTAAAGGCCTTCAGAATCAGTGGATATTAAAACAAGAAAAAACTGGGTAAGTGTGAGTCGGACTCGTGCCCTGAGGGCTCTGTACAAACTTACATAATTATGTAAACAGTTCAATTCCCGAATGTAGTCTCGAAGATTTTTCAAATCGCAATTATTATTATTATTATTTTTGTTTTAGACCTAACAACATAACTACAATTTACAGTTTTCAGATTTATTCCTATACCTGTGCTATAAGACCTTGCTTTATGCAAAATTTCAGGATTCTGGGTCAACAGGAAGTACCCTATGAATTTTGATTTCCTCGAGAGTGTCGAAATATACGTTTTTTAGACATAAACGGCCGTATCTTGTTTTTCGTTAACTTAGAAATTTGATTTTTTCACAGCTTCAAGAGACCGCAAACTTGAGTATATGGTTATAATTTCAACTCAATATCTCTTGACAGACAGACAGACGGATAGACAACAAAATGATCCTAGAAGGGTTTCGTTTTTCCTTTTGAGGTACGGAACCCTAAAAAGTGGTAGAATGGATGAAAATTCCCATCTGCAGTAATATTTTGTGAATTGCTTTTTTTTATTATTATTCATAGACTTGCGTACTTGCACAACCACTATCTCACCCCGGTAAGCGATGATGTCGACGATGGAGCACGCTTGCCTAGAAGTTACATATTCACTCTAATCTTGACTTAAAGACCCCTAGGTTGTAGCTATCAGGAAATACAGAATCCGGCAGGGAATTCCACTCCTTAGCTTTAAGCTTTAATACAAGTGTCAGGAAAGGCTTTTACGTCAATACGGAAGTAATGAGTGTGCAAGATTCATAATGAATTTTAAATGTTTTCTTAATGGTTTGCCTTGTTTTATTCATAGTAGCTACAAACGGGGTGAAGAGGAATACAGAGGTGAATAGAAACAAAACTTCGATTATGTTTTTTCTTTTGTACGATACTAGCTTATGCCTGTGGTTTCGTCCGCGTGAATGTCGGTTATTGCAGGTGCAAAGTCGGAGTTGAACCCAGATAAAAAGTAATCATGTCCTTCCTTGGGAATTAAATTCAGTTCTGTAGTTTAAGTATGAAAGTGTAACAGACAGAGTTACTTTCATATAGTTTACTAGCTTTTGCCCGCGGCTTCGCTCGCGTTAATTATTATTATTAATTAGGTATATTTTTGCGGCACAAACTTTCATCCCCTGTTTTATCCCCTTGGGGGTAGAATTTATCAAAATCCTTTCTTAGGGGATGCCTACGTCATAGTAGCTATATGCATGCAAAGTCTCAGCCCGATCGGTTTAAAATTGACAAAGTTTCATACAAACTTTCATCCCCAATTTTATCCCCTTGGGGGTAGAATTTATCAAAATCCTTTCTTAGCGGATGCCTACGTCATAACATCTACCTGCATGCCAAATTTCAGCCCGATCCCTCCAGTGGTTTGGGCTGTGCGTTGATAGATCACTATGTCAGTCAGTCACCTTTGAGTTTTATATATTTAGATAATATTGTGGGGACGGGCTCGAATGAAACGGCTTCTACGCAGTTAATTACTATTTGTATTTCTAGAAGTTCTTTTTGTTACATTATTATATAAAAATTACGTCCGACTATATTTTTACTTATTTGACAATCAGAAACAATCTTCCATTAAATTATGAATACCTAAGCTTTTTTTTTTTATTCTTGATAGGTTCGCGCTTGACCGCTAACTCACCTGATGGAAAGCGACGATGCGGTCCACGATGGAGCGCGCTTACCTAGAAGTAACCTATTCACTCTTGACTTAAAGATTCCCGGGTTGTAGCCATCAGGAAAAACAGATTCCAGCAAGGAATTCCACTCCTTAGCTGTACGCACTATGAATGTGTTCCCAAAACGTTTTGTGCGTATAGGTGGGATGTCCACCATGTACCGGTGCGCATTTTTACCATAAACCTTAAAATTATAACTATTCTGCCAGTATGCAAGCCAGCAATATATGTGTGGCCTATAAGGACGCTACAATATTATACTCGTATATAGGGTTACTGGTAATTAGTGACCGACACTTAAACACGTGATTGTACTCATGATTACAAACAATTTCCCCAAAGAAATGTTTTTATATACTCAACAGTTTTATCACAATAAGAAAACAGCTGTTTGAATCTAAGGCTGTTTGTAAGTCGCGCGCGCCTACGACCGGCGACCGCTCAGCTGTTAGCCGCGTGAAGCCGTCGTACCTAAAATAGTGAAACACCCGTTCGCACGTACCTACATGTTTCATTTAAATAATATCACACATTAAACAGTATACTAGCTAACCCGGCAAACGTTGTTATACCGTATACATTATCAAAGAAAAAAATAGGGAGTGGGGGCAGGAGGGAGAAAAATAACCTACGACTTACTCTCAGACCTACCAAATATACACAATAAATCATAAAAATCAGTCACGCCGTTTCGAAGGAGTTCGATAACTGACACGAGATTTTTATGTATTAGATAGTATTAATTATTATAAATATTATTGGTTATTAACAAATAATTTTTATTATTACTGTTAATTAATAAATTGGAGTCTCTGACTATCAAAGCATTTATTAATTTTAAAAATAAATCTTTTTAAAGGCACTTTGAATTGCCAAAGAAGTCGGTTAGTCGAAAATATGAAGTTAATTTCAAAACATAGATCTCTATGACGAAAAACGTGCAAGAAACTCCATGGACATACTTACAAAACATGTTATTTAGTGAGTAGTTAATTGCTGCAAATAATATTTAAATAAAAAACCTTCACAATTTTTTTTTCTAGTCCCCGTTTGACCGTACTTTTGCTTAATTATAAAACTCTGGTTTGATGTGATTGTGCATTGCTTTGCAGATTCGTGAACTAGTTTCAAATAAAGTATTTGCTAGTTAAATTATTCTGTAAAGTGAGAATTTGAAGAGAAGTAAATCCCATCTCAATAACTAATTCAACGATAAGTTATTCTCTGAATTTTATCATAAGGTAACTTATCCGCCATATTGGATTTGACGTGACGTCACGTACCTCAATATGACACTCTGCCGAATAATACGAATCTAACGACTTCTCGTTTACTCAAATCGGTGAAAGCGTTATGCCATTTGGTCCCTGGTTACTAATAGACCATCCCGTCTCTCCCGAAATCTGTCTAACGATGACTTAGGGATTTCACAGCATATTATATATATAATCTACAGACAGATTTTAAGTATGGATACACAAGTTT
The DNA here is from genome assembly GCA_905147345.3 of Mythimna impura. Classification (NCBI taxonomy): domain Eukaryota; kingdom Metazoa; phylum Arthropoda; class Insecta; order Lepidoptera; family Noctuidae; genus Mythimna; species Mythimna impura. The sequence continues at coordinate 12,748,215 of LR990343.1, read as the reverse complement.
GCTAGCAAAACACTGCAGTCTCTTATTTAGTTAGCTAGTAGATAAGACCGTATCAAATTGCACCCATAGATTTGAGTATATCTAAAAGTTTATTCTATTTCTAGCTTCTGCCAGCCGATTCTTTCGCTTATTAGAACAGTTAGTTTCTCTATACAATATTTGGACCCCCGTTTCATCCCCTTAGGGAGTGAATTTTGGGAAATCCTCTCTTAGTGCTTGCCTATGTCATAACAAGAAACCTTGTGCAACTTTCACGCACCTAGCCCCAGTAGTTTCGGCTGTCCTAACGACGTTTATCTTCAGCATGTCTTATGATCAAAACTTTAAAGACATCTGACCAATCCGCACTAGACCCGCATGGTGTATGGCAGCCTACCCTCATAGAGAAAAGGCCTATTTCCCAGTAGTGGTAACATCAGTTACAGGCTGATTATGATTTAAATTCTTTTTTAAATAACTTTCTGAGGTATCTAGTTTCTCAAATACCTCTATTTTGCATTAAATTACGGAACACGTAAGTAGACTTTTTCAACAAAACTTTTAGAGCAACCACTAAAATACGAGCGTTTTTTCAATAGAAATACATAAATGTCAAGTCGTAATTGTTCCCCCGTGTTGTTGTAAGGCCTGTCAAGTGAAACTTTCGCAATAATAAGAGTAGCGAGATACTCACCAAGTTTTTTCCTGTTTTACAACGAGACTGGCAACATTTCTGATAACATTCAATTAGCTTTTTGTATAAAACTTTCAAGTGGTTGGAACTTTTCTGTGCTTAACTTAAGTGTTTTTTTTTTTGATAATCAATCATCGCTAAAAGTAATTGTTATATGAATAATGCAGACGTTTTACGAATTATTTGAGTATTCTTTTCTCGGAAACGTGGTAGCTTTCACCTACACTCGAATTTTTTATTATATGTTTTATAGGAGTCATAAAATGAGAATACAGTTCTTCAAGATAATTATTTATATTCACTTAGGTTACACTTTGAATCAACCTTACTCGATGAGACACCAAACTAGAATGCCTGTGCTCGCGTGTCCAATTCATTCAAGTGAACGAATCCACGAACGAACGTTAGAGTGAACTGTCACTGACTGAAAGACAGTTGAGTCATTTCACTATCTAAATCACGCGAACAACATTCAAATTATTTAACCACAGAAAAGAATAATAAATCTTATTAAAAAATATACGTTGTTCAATTACGTCAAAAAAGCTAACAGTATTTTGCATCCGTTTACGAATACAGCCAAACAAAGTCATACCTAAGTAGTATTTTTTTGTTGCGAAATCCTCCAATGACTTCTCCTGCTCTTGGGCGGAGCGCGAGGGCGTGTAAAATTTTTACTGACTAAAACCCACTGCTATGTTCTTTTTTTTTTATTTGATATAAACTAGTGCTTGACTGCGATCCCACCTGATGGTAATCAGTGATGCAATCGTTCATGGTGAGGCGCACTAGTGCCTTCTTTGCCTTGCATTCTAAGGTTAAGTGAAAGTGAACCCTGGGGGTTCACTTTCACTTAACCTGTAGCCCCAGTAGGCTTGGGTCCTGCGGGGCTCCTTCGATTTGTTGACATCTCCTTGAGAGGCGCTTGGAACAGTTGGAACACTACGCGCCGTAGAAGACTCGAAGGCAGTCGAGACGGTTACCGGACGGCTGGACGGCGAGCTACCCATTGCTCGAACAAACGATACACAACAGAAACGTTTCAAACTAAAATTGTAAGCGCATTATTCTTCTCCTTCATTGTGTCAATCGAACTGTCAAATTCAGTACAGTAGACTCAAACGAATAAAATGGACCTAAGTAATGCTCCTTCCGTGTAAAGTTCATGCATACTTTATTCCTAAGAACCTCCTTTAGTCATGATACGCTCAATATAGTTTTATCTGATGGAATATCGGAATAGGAAATTACTATACCCTCCGTAGTAAAGCGCATAAAAATGCTATCGATACGGTCTCAAAACACGAAAAACGAGCCTGGTTGAATTTTATTATGAGCAACATTTTTAGATATATCTATCTCAATAAGGATATAAATCATCATCATTTCCGCCGAAAGACGTCTACTGTTGGATATAGGCCTCCCCCATCCATCGGATACCCGCGACCCTCACCAGGTCATCGGTCTACCTTGTGGGAGGCCTTCCAACGCTGCGTCTTTTGGTACGCACAGTTCCTGGCTGCTGATAAAAAAAATCCGTCCACTAAACGTACAAAATAGCAACTCCAAATAACATTCAAAATACGAAGTTCCTCTAATCCATCCGTAATCTTCTAAGTTTTCCCACAGCTACAATGTAGTCTCGTTAAAATCAAGTAGATTGCGATACGACACTGAGGGGACAGGATAAAATTGTTTTGGTACAGAAACGGTTGACAGCTTCGCAGCTGGCCGTTGACAACGGTCGTCCAGAGTGACAATGTAATCTATTACGCGGAACACCCGGCTCCGCGTTTGTTCTCACTGTTTAGTCGGACAACTAACCATTGGCTATTTCGGTGTAGTAAAAAAGTCATTGCTGTACGCGTGGCCGACAATCGGTGACAAATGATGGATGAATTACCGACCCAAGCTCCGGCCTTGACAAGTCAACCGCCTTGGCAAAATTATGCGCTTTGGGGGCGAAACCAAATAATTGTTCCGGGGCTCCCGTGACAATTAAACAACTGCGTCCTAGACCGACACCGGCGAGAAGCAATTGTCAAATATCTGTAGACATAACGTAATTTGTAGTGACAGTACTACCTTCTTACTCTGTTGTTATATCGTGTTCCTCTATCTCTTTTATGGCGCTCTCAAGATGACAAGCAACTAATGCGCTGTGAGTTTTTTCTGAGTCAGCCTGGAAAAAGCACTCTCATGCATTTTCCGATTAAATATAACTTCTAACGTACGGTGCTCAAGACAGGCGAGAGAATGGTTACTATAATGCTCGAACATTCCAATTTTCGTTTCATAGAACAATCTATTTTTGAAGTAGATATCACGATGAGAAATAACTAATATTTCTTGGCCAAGACATATTCTTTGGAATTCCGTATGTAAATTATATTGCTTACGTATTGATTTCCGAAAATATGTAGTCCGTCAGAAAAGGTCTTCCGATCTTCATCTAAGTTATAGTCGTGTCCGCCCCATACCCTTGTTATGTCCGCTTTTATGAGAAAATTTATTCTTACCCGGTTTTTGTTCCGCGAGCGTACGGACGAACCTACCTAACTATAGATACCAATGTAAAGTGTTTCATAACTAAAGTTTTTACGTTCCATATTTTCGTTGATAGTAGTCGAGTAGTTTCTTTCCAGTCGTTTTCTTCACTTTTCGAACACTAAACGAAAACTTACACATGCGTAACCTCCCCGTCTTATCCTATGGCCCATAGACTTGGTCTTTGACTAGCATCTAATGGTTCAAACTAAAAGAGAAGTCGACACCTTCACGCATTACTGCTTTAATGCGAGTAAAATAAGTGGCGGATAGCATGAGGAGGAGACAAACCTCACGCTTTGGCCCCCGCCGGTAATCCCTGGGGTTCGGGACTGGGCGACTCCCGGTCACCATAGACGTGGGCTCGCGGACAGCGAGCAATAGGTAGCTCGCTGTCCATGGGCCTACCTCAGGTCGTCGGGGTATTGTGTTCCTCAAAGAGATGTCGGCATGATTGACGGGGCTTGTAAGAGTCTAGGCGGTAACTCCTTTCCACAATCCTGCAACCCCAGGGCTGTTACCGCGATCTTGGAACGCGAAGAGCAACTGAAGGAACACATGTGAGTTTTAAGTAGGTAGTAAAGTAACTAATTTGATGAATTCCCACGTAATAAATATAAAGGGTCTGAACTCTAAAGTTTGCCAACGAGCAATGATGCGCAATAGTCTATGTGTAAATAATTGTAGTACTGAGCAAGACTTGTCTTACCTGACAAACTGAGAGCCAAAGTAGCAAAGAGTTGATGTTCTGAGACAGTGAGGCGGGGTCATGGCTGACCCACAAAGGAGATGTGGGGTGAACTGGACAGACTTCGCAAGAACTGGTTGGAGGAAGCGCGGGCTCGCGAAAGATGGAAGAAGGCCCACTGACGTGATAGAGCAGATTAGCAAAAAATAAAAAATTTTGTTCATATATTTTTTTTAATTGATATAAACCAGTGCTTGAGAGCGATCACAACTGATGGTAAGCAGTGATGGAATCATTGATGGTGAGGCGCACTATAGTTTATTAAGAGCTCACTCTGACCTTGAAGATACCTAAATTATAGTTGGACGGCAAGACCGCAGCAGGCAAATATAAAAATTTTATCAATCAGCGAATGGTCTGTACCTACTGAGCTAAAACGGTTTGAGGAAATGGATTACTTAATAACCTAGGAGCTTGAACTCAATGGACTGGCAACGTTCTATTACTGAGCCATTGTAGACTTCAACTAGTTTTTTTATACTACCTACGTGCTTAAAGTTGCAAAGTTCCTATTATAAGCTCTGAAGAGAATAATAATTTTAAGCCTGAAAAATTAGATGGCTTAAATTAATTTTCGCAGTAGTGAAGAGGAAATTTATTTTAAAGCTATATGGGTACACGAATAGGTTTTATTCAAATTAAAAGCTTTTATAAAATACAATGATTAACTCACTATACCTAAATAGCTTCAAAATATCGAATGCATAGACAACGACCTGATGAGAGAAGTCACTTAGATCTGAAGATTGAACTGACCAATAAGAATAGAATAAGAGTAATGTTTATTGTTCATTTTTACAATAAATAAAGAATACCTTAAAACTATTACATAATGATTAATATTGTCTGTAACTAATTCATAATTATACATATATTTGGATGGTGGTCCCCAAACTAGGTAGAACCTGGATCTTGGGGACCTGAGTTTGATAAGTTTAATTTATAATAACATTGTATCGGGCGGACCTGTAGAAATTTGAATCGATGAAACTACAAAATGAATAATAAAAAGTAAAAAAAAACTTAAAAAAAAACCGATTTCAATAAAAAAAAAACACTAAAAGGATCAAAATAAAAGTTATTTTGATCCTTTTAGTGTTTTTTTTTTTTAATTTTCCTTTTAGTGTTAATTTCGGAAGTCGTTCTCGGTATTATTTGTTTCTTATTTAACACCGACTGCCGAAATTAAAGTTATTTTGGTCCTTTTACTGTTTTTTTTTATTGAAGTGGGTTATTTTTTTTTTTGTAAAAAGTTTTTTATTTTATACTTTTTAGTTGCTATACACATAAAAACAGAGTGTCTATTTCTCATGACAATTCCATTTAACCCAAACACTGCTAGGTTAGATTGTTTCATTATGAAGTTCCTGTGTCTACCTTCCACCTTCCAGCTCCATTATCAAATCAGTTTGATAGTACCTACCTTATAGCCAAAGTGCATCTCATGACAATTCAAATTAGCCCAAACACGGCTAGGATACATTGATTAATTGCGGAGTTCCAGTGCCTACTTTCCGGCTCCATCATCATCATCAGATCACTTCGATGATACCATTTTCAACGTAACTATTCAGAACCATTCAATTATTTGTATTGTCATAGTCGCTTTACTATCTTCATTGTGATATCTATGTGAGTATGAAGTTCCGTTGACCATTTCTGGTCTTCTTCATAAGTTCCACTTCATCAAATGTTACTTTTTGACTGTAAATGCTGAAGTTCTCGATGGAAATGCCAAAATCACTATATGATTGCCTATAATATTTGAGGAGTTCCTTCGATTCCTCGTGGATCCCATCGTCAGAATAGGATTTTGAAAGAAATGGGACCAATCTGAAAGCATATCCTATAAGGGGAAAAAAATTTTGCAAATTGGTCCATAAACGTCGGAGTTCTGAGGTAACAAACATAAAAAACAAATTAAAAATAAAACATACAACCGAATTGATAACCTCCTCCTTTTTTTGAAGTCGGTTAAAAATAGGATAAAAAACAAGCTAACTTTAAATAAAGGTTTTTGTGTGTAGTGAATGTGTGTAGTGTATGTGGTATACTTGTGTAGGTATACCAAATACTATGGCCGTATTATTGTTGGTTATTGCTTGACTGGAGTAGTTCTGTGTTACTTTAAAATTTCCTCTGTCTGTTCGTACGATAAAATAGCAAGCCACTTCTTGAATGTTGTGCATGTAATTGTAAATAAATAAAAAAATATATGCAAACTGACTGAACTCAAACTTGAAACACAGGTGAAGAATGGAGAATTAGTTATTAGGCTACGTAACGCTACGTTTGACCATGAATAATACATTGTTTTAAAAATAACAACGTTTATTTTCTGCAAGCGGGAAAATGCTCATAGCGTAAGCTGTCTAGTATTCTACCAGAACAACCTCTTCTAAAAATGATGAGGTTTCTGTATTGTACTGCTTATCGGAGTATGTTACTGCTCACCAATACAGCGACACCTATATATTCGCGCGGCACATCCACTCCCGTCGACTGCTCGATGGCCACTGACAAGTGTTAAATACATCATGTCACTATGCTTGAGACTACCCACAGAGCTAATACACCACAGTTTCCAAAAACTAACGGCTCTTATTTCAACAGCATACAAAAGTTATTTCATAGCTACCTATAACCTTATCCTAAGGGCACATCGATGAGAAATAGATTTACTACGTATATTTATTTTTATATCTCGATACAGATGACGCTAACAGGCTTATCTTATCGCGTCTGATCCATCGTGTGGTGGAGGGCAGTTACTGTAAAGGATGTGAAATTACGGCTAAGGAACTGTTACTTATTGTTTTGATTTAGGAAATTAACTATAATATCCAGGCACGCACTTATTTTGTGTAATTTACATCATAACCACTTTTTTTAGGTATATCATCACATGATTCCTCCCGTTCTGGATGGAATGAGAGAAAAGTTCAATCTTTTACTGATTAAAACCTACACCAATAGAGTAATTCTTTTGAAGAATCCCGTAGCATTGGCAGGCAATGGCCCTAATGAGCTAGTCCATTCGTCTTTAAGGTGCTATTCGAACCTCGGCTGCAGGCTACGGATGCAGGTAGCACATACGGTGACTTTACGAAGCCGGCTGCAGCTGCACGACTGGTTTTCTATATAGTAGTATGGATTTTTGTGAAAACCATTGCGAACGCGGCTGCGGCCGCACGTGCTGCTGAGCTTCGGTTGCGAATGCTGCCGCGACCTGCAGCCGCAGCCGATCGCAGACCAGTAGTGCTGCGGCCGCAAGTCTATGCGCACATAGTTACGTCACTCGAACCTGTTTAGACAAGTCCAAAATAATCGCTACTCGGAGCCGATAGCGCTCATATTGGATTAAATTGTAGATTTGCGACTGGCAGCACGTGCAGCCAGCCTCGGAGTCACTCCCGGCTGCGGATGCAGGCAACGACTGCGTGTCATGCGTGTGCTACCTGCATTCGCAGCCTGCAGCCCAGATTCGAATGGGACCTTTAAGGTGCGCGTGGACGTGAAAGCAACGCGCAGTTGACCCGGGATTTGTCCTTATTGGACGGCGAGATAACTATTGGTCGCAGTCCACGCCTACAGTGGCCGGAAAGTGACTGCCTGGTCGGACGCAAGAGCTCGTTACCGATAATCGCCTCTACGAGGACACGGTGGTTCTCCGTCTAAGCGGGACACTCCTTCACCATATGGTGGCCCCACTGTATTCTCCGGATGATTTGTACAACGGTGTCTTCATTACGTTAGGGATTGAAACCCAGGCGTTATGGATTTGACTGAAATCTTTGATATACGGGTAGACCATTTTCTGGAATATCACATAGAATACTTTCTAAACCATGTCAAGAGTAATAACCCAAGTCGTCGACGGCACGCAGTGTTCTACGCGCACCTCAAGGAGATGTCTACAACCGTAGGGGCCCAGCAGGGTCGAAGCCTACCGGGGCCAAGGGTCTGATTCTGAAAGGAAGACTCGGCCTTGGTATGAAAGGCAACGAAGGAACAGGAGTGGGTTTTTAGTCAGTAAAAGTCTGACATTATCTCCCGCTCCGCCCAAGAGCGGGGGATTTTGGATTGGATGATTTTCCCGCCAAAAAGAAAAGAAAATACCGTATTTTCGAATAATTTTCTACTTCCACACGGGTGAACCCACTGGCAGAATGCTAGGGCGTTATATATAGTTTTTACTTTTACTTTACCTTGAGTATTTCTTTCCAATAACTTGAATTTTCAGTTGACTTTATATGGAAAAGATTCGTGAATTATAATTCCACTCTACAAAATATCTCTTAGATCGCAAAAATAATACATATCGAACCATCACATTCAGTGTTTGTGTCCCGTGAGAACGAATTCGATACCGGCCCATTGTTTTCCTATAATGGATATTTTATGCAACTCTGTGTGGGAACTATTTCACTTCCAATGCTGGTAAACTCAATGTGAGTATCAAATATTATGTGTATATATTAAAAAAAACCACTGAGGGTTCCGTACAAACTTACCTATGAAAACAGTTCAATTCACGAATCGAGTCGACTTTTCCGAATCGCAAAAAAAAAATTGTAACATAACTACAACATTACAGTTTTCAGATTTTTTTCCTATACTTGTGCTATGAGACCCTGCTTCATGCCAAATTTCAGGATTCTAGGTCAACGGGAAGTACCCTCTGAATTTTGATTCCCTTGAGAGTGTCGAAATGTACGTTTTTTGCGACATAAACGGCCATATCTTTTTTTCCGTTAACTTACAAGTTTAATTTTTTTACAGCTTTAAGAGACCGTGGACCTGACTATATGGTTTCAATTTCAACTCGATACCTCCACGCGTAAAGATGTCCACGAGATAAAGGGTCTTGACAGACAGACAGATAGACGGACGGACAACAAAGTAATCCTATAAGGGTTCAGTTTTTTCCTTTTTAGTTACGGAACCCTGAAAATGTACCTACTATTCTGCTCTCTTTCATTAGCTTCTTTCAATTTTATTTATTAGCTAGTTGCTGCCAGTGCCTTCACTCCCGTTATAGTAGACAATTATTTCAAGGGAACATAATACCCGGGATGAAAAATATTCTTTGTACCTACTATTTCAGGAGATAGTTTAGGCATGTATGAAGTTTCATCGAAATCCGTTCCGCCGTTAGAGCATGGACACGGTAATATTATCTATACAGTATTCCAACTTCATACAAACGGTCGAAACGCGAGCTATACCTACGCGCCTCGATCTCGAGGTGCGCTCGGGATGCAGACAGTCGCGTCTGTGCCGCGCGATTTTTTCAATAAAAATAAGTTCAAGTACATATTTATATATTTAATATGACGAGTAGGATATATTGTGCTGTTTTTGGTTGCATGAATTCTTCATTTAAAACCAAACATATAAATTGTAAATTAGCTGCAGGTATCTATAACCAAGTAAAAGATATTCCTTTTTCTCCACCTTGTCCATGTTTCCCAAAACAGTTTTTAATTAAGCTTTAGAATGCGGATTTTTGTACTTTAAAATTTTATAATATAGCATTTCGTAGGTACGTCTCAGTCGAGGCGCAAATATTTTTCGGTCGCAAATATTGAGCACTTCCTATTCAATTCACAAAGTATTTTATTTGTTTATATAAAAAAAGTATATTTACAATCACAAAACTAAATGGAAACACAGAGTAGGCAAATGTAATTAAAATGGTGGAGGCGGGCAGCCATAGTGCGGGCAGCCCTATCGCATGTTTACGTACCGCGCGGCTGTAGGCATTTATATAAGATCAAACGAACTTCTTAAGTGAAGTTCGATCGATATAATATGAGTGGTTTCATTTGAAGATATAAATAAACAGGTAGTCCTTTGACCTACAAGGCAACACTCGCACGCTTTTAAAAGTTATTTATAATTCGAATAACAATTCGATTTTTTTTTATTTTTTTTTAAATTAAGTATCGACTCGTCTACCTTACACAATATCGACGGTGACAACACTCATTCTTTTAGAGTTGCGACTTGAGTTCAAGTCTTCTCGTGTGTGTAAAAATAAACTGGGTTTTGGGTGGGTTGGGTATTTATATCTTCAAATGAAACCACTCATATTATATCGATCGAACTTCACTTAAGAAGTTCGTTTGATCTTATATAATATTTCGTGGTTTCATTTTCGATATAAATAAACAGGTAGATGTTCAGAGACTGTGATATTTTTACATTTGTTTTATACCTCTTGTATAGGAGTATACAAAAAATAAAACACGAGGTCATAATCATATTTTTCATATTTAATGATTCATTAAACAATTACAGTACAATCATTTAATTCTCAACTGAACTTGTGTTATTAATCTTAATTATGAGTAGGTATTGTTGTGTAAACAAACAGATTTTGCAAAATTAGTTTTTTCTACAATGGGCCGATTATAAAACTTAGCAAAAGCCTGGGAGGACGCGGTCCATCCAGCAGTTTTGCGAATAACATCAAGACTTAGCCCAGCCGCGCGCGCCATTGACGTGGCAGCATGACGGGTGCTGTGTGCGCCGTAAACTGACACGTCAATGCCGCTCAAATACAACGTCTGCTTAATCCACCTGCTTATTGTCTGTGCTGTCGCGTTCTTGTAAGGACGCTTCACAGTGATTAAGAGGTGATCTGTATCTGAAGGCCTCAAGTCCTTCGTTGCAGACAAATAATCGACTAGCGTTGTGGCTGGGCAAATACAAGGATTTTCCAGAAAGTTTGGTAAATACAAAACTGGCTGGTCCCGTCCTATCCCTGAAGTTTTAATAATATCTGTTATAACAATCTCGATACCATTTGGATCCATTCTTATATTACGTATTTTAATTAAGGAAAAAGTTTGTACTCTGTGTGCAGTACACAGACTTAATAGAACGACGAGTTTTTTAGTTAATTTCTCTAAACTAAGTTGAGTATGTGGAACCCATTTCGCAATATGGTCTAACACTATTTGAGGATCCCAAGTAGTTGAGTATTTAGGTAAAGATGGTCTCAGTTTGAATATCCCTTTAAGGAGGCGTTTGACGCACTCGTCTGAAGCTAAATTGTTTCCTATTAGTAAAGATAAGGCTGAACGGTGGCTGTTAACTGTGCCATAGGATGCACCTTTATCATATTGTTCAGTTAAAAATGTGACTAAGTGAGGGATAGAGCTCTCGAACACATTACAATTATTATCCTTACAGTACTGCCACCACAGTTTGTAACAAACACTATATTGCTTTAGGGTACTTTCTGATAGTGAGGCGAGCATCAAACGCAGGGCGGCTGGCGGTGTACCGCGGCGGGAGAATGCGAGCCTGAGAGCAGCGCTGCTCCCAGGGAAAGCGTCTGGTGTAGCGGATGTTGTTGTCTGAAATGCGACAATAGTAATTTTGGGTGCGGTTCTAAAACAATGATTTCTCCAATTAATAAATTTATTAATTTCGGGTACCAAGCCTGTGCAGGCCACATGGGGAAAACCAAGATACCAGTAGCTTTATCCTGTATAATCTTTTGTATGCAATTTAATAACAGAGAAAATGGTGGGAAAGCATAAAATAATTTTGGGTACCAACTTATGGTAAATGCGTCGACGGCAATCGCGTCTGGATCCTGTCTCCAGGACACATATTCGCGACACTTGGCATTAATGCGAGAAGCAAATAAGTCAATTTCCGGTTGACCTAACCGTTTTACAATATATTTAAATGCGGGTTGTGATAACTCCCATTCGACGTCAGGGTTCACCCTGCGAGACTCTTCATCAGCTTCGACATTGTCTTTTGTATTTATGTACGAAGCAAATAACCACAGCTTTCGCATCTCGCACCATTGCCAAATATCACGAGAAAGTGCGCTTAAATGTGGAAATTGAATACCACCCATTCGATTTATGTAACTTATCGCGGTAGTGTTATCCACACGAAGCAGAATAGCACACTCAGTTAAGTCCCGAGCAAGACATTTAAGGGCGAAAAATACGGCTAATAGTTCCAAATAATTGATGTGAAAGCTAATTTCACTTTCATTCCAAGCACCATTGACTCGTATCCCGTTGCTAAACGCACCCCAGCCTGTGAGTGACGCATCGGTGTAAATTTCTAGCACATAGCTTTGGGGCTTAATTGGATTACTTACTTTGTAAATATTTTGAGACCACCAGTTTAAATCATTCAAAATGCCATGGGGAAGTTTGACTTTTATGTCAAATGTACCGTGTTTTTGGAGAAACAAATATTTATTTCTTTCTAATATCTTTGTATACAACCAACCGTAACGCACAGCTGGGCACGCTGCTACTAGTACTCCTATTAGTTGGGAAAAATTTCTAATCGAAACTGTGGGTAGTTTGGAATATTTTTGTACTAGAGAGGCTATCTTGTTGCGTTTGTCTAGAGGTAGCGATAAAGTCAAATCAGTAGTGTCATAAATAAACCCTAAAAATTTGCATGATGTTTGAGGTTGTAAATTACTTTTATCATAATTTATAACGAACCCCAAACATTTTAGTAATGCTACAGTTTCCTTTACATTACGAAGACATTCTTCGTAACTACTTCCTAAACAAAGCAAATCATCTAAATATGATACAGATAGGAACCCGTGATTGCGTAAGAAACCAACAACCTCTCTGACAATCTTAGTAAAGCACCTAGGAGCTATAGCGAGCCCATATGGTAATGCGTTAAATTCGTAAGTTATTATTTCGTTTGAGTTTTGTTCGATATGATGAAATCGAAGGTATTTACGAAATTGCTTAGCAACAGGGATAAGCAGATACGCTTCCTTCATATCTATGGTCGCCATATACCAGTTTGTTTGTATTAATTTACAGACAGTTCGACTATCCTCCATTTTAAAATGTGTTTTAGGTATAAATCGATTTAGAGATTTTAAATTCAAAATAAACCTTTTACCCCCGTTGGACTTTGGGGCTAAGAATGTACTAGAAATAAATTGATCTGAACTGGGCTCAACCTTTGAGATAGCACCTAGTTCCCTTAAATTCTCGATAGCTAATGACATGTCACGTTGTTCGTTCGATGACCATGTAATACGAGGGATACAAGTTTGAAACGGCTCGCATATAAACGGAATAGGTATTCCTTCCCTGATCCAATGAAGAATATTGGTATTATTAGTAACATGGGTCCAACAATTATAGAAGAGTTGTACCTTGCCTGCATGTACCTGTGTTACTGGCGTGCAGGGGCACGCGACCGGTTCTGGTTCGCTTTGCTTAGCGACGTCGCTGTCGCCGTCGCCGCTACTGGTCGGCGCGCTGACATGGGGAATCTCCTCTGACCCCCTCGCCCCCCCCTGTTCGTTGGGTAGCGAGAAGGTCCGGCCCAGTTTCCCTGAAACTGATGGCGCGCGGGTATTGTATTTTGGGACTGAGCGTTTGCATTAGATTTTGCTGGCAGAGGCCCAGTCTTCTTTATCTGTAACCCCTGTTTTTCAATGGTTTTGGACGCCTTTATTTTATCCGGTAGAGAGGAACCGAACAACGTCTCGTCTCGCTCACTGTCCTGTATGACATTGAGAAAGGGCTTCGCTAGTCCGGGTGTAATCATTTTGATTCGAGCCTGGGTTTCGGAATTATGTAAATCACATAAAATGCGACAGCCATCACTTAGTGTTTTGATCGCTTCGATCTTGTTATCACTAGTTATTAATGACGTCATCGCCTTGCTAATAGCTGTAATACCGGCACCCAATTGATGTTGAGACGTCTCGACTTTTTTATCGCGTAATCTTACCATTTCTGGAACAGCAGCTGAGATCTCAATGTTTAATTTTGGCGCTTGAAGTAATGTGCAATTACTGGGTATGAGATACTGTTTTAATATTTTATCTCTCATTTCTTTAACCATTCCCTTTTTGAGCAATGGTAACCATAATTGGGTCAAATTATTATGTATTTCCTGGCCCCATATAGGTCCTTCATCAGTTGCCTCGCCTAGAGCGGACAGGATATCTGGATCCAATGGTGGCTCAGGAGACGCCGACGGCGGGGCCGTTGGTAATGACTTCAAATCATCCTGTTGAGTCGAAGACTCCAGCAAAATGTCAGGCGTAGGTCCATCGGGGTCAGGTATAACGACTGCGTCTTCAGCCCCAAGATTGGGTTGCGCCTCAGCTTCTATCGGTGGTTCTGATACATCCCACATCATCGATTCATCTCCTAAAAAGAAGAATAGTAAACGTAACGCAACTATAAGTAGGTAGAAGGTACGTTAAAATGTAACAGTTCTAAATTCGAATCTATTACTAATTTATTTGTAACGCCTCGTTCGCATATGGAATCTATGGCGGGTAGAATGAATGCCGCGTTCAAATTTGAATCTATGGCAAATTACCAGTATCAAGGCTGTCGCTTAGACCAGTACTTGTACGGTAGTAATAACTATTAACAGAGATGAATAATAACAAACCTTGTTCGTTAACCTCAGAACATGAGGAAGAATCTCGACGCCGTCTTTTATGTTTATCTCGTAATTTTTCCATCTTCGTTATGTAATAGTTAATACGTTCTTCGTATGATCTTTTAGGCATTGTAAGTCACTGTTTTTCAAAATTCGAACGGAACAAGATAATCGGGTAGGAGCGCGTGCACTCGTTGCCTCGCACGGAAAAAGAATGAGTGTTGTCACCGTCGATATTGTGTAAGGTAGACGAGTCGATACTTAATTTAAAAAAAAATAAAAAAAAATCGAATTGTTATTCGAATTATAAATAACTTTTAAAAGCGTGCGAGTGTTGCCTTGTAGGTCAAAGGACTACCTGTTTATTTATATCGAAAATGAAACCACGAAATATTATTTCAAAGATACGGCCGAGTTCCAATACTGTATAGATAATATTACCGTGGCATGGAGCAGTAACATACATAAACTCACAAACTTTCGACTTTACAATATTAGTGCGTTTTATGTACACACAAACACTTGAAAATGAAAAGTACAAAAGCAAATTAAAGACCATTACGGTGGTGCTTATTTCAATTTTTTTTTTTCTAGTTGATCTGTGACAGAAGAGTTGGTGGGAGATGTAGACACATTATGTAGAAAAAGGCTAGAAAACTTAAACTAAATTACTGTTAAATATCCCAACTAATCACATAAATATTATAAAGCCGAAAGTTTATGCGCCTTTTTTATTTTTCAGATTTATTTCTTAACATATGCCTAAATACAAAGTTTCATGGCTTTTCTTAAAAAAAAAAATATTCCCATATAAACTCTCACCGCCTATTACCACCTCTTCAAATCGTTTTACACAACAAAATACCTTTTGTCTTTGGTTTTCCTGTGCCCATTTTCAAAGTTTAGTCTATCTCTGTACCAAATTTCATCAAAATTGGTTCATCGGTTTAGGCGTGAAAGCATACAGACTAAGTTACTTTCGTATTTATAGTATTACTAGATGCTGCCAATGACTTCGCCCGCGTGATGATTAAATAATCCTAAAGGAACATTATCATACATTCGGGATAAAAAGTACCCTATTCCAAGGTACATTATATAATATACCTAATATTCCACAATGATCACACAACGCCATCTAGTCCTAAACTAAGCAGAGCTTGTGCTATGTGCTATGGGTACTAGACAACTGATAACATACATAGATTTTATGTTCCAAATACATACAACAACAACAAACATCAACAACATCACACAAACATTTGACTTGGGTGGGAATCGAACCCACGACCTCCGGCATAGCAGTCAGGGCCACTAAACACTAGAGCAACAGGCTTTGATTACAAAGGCGAAAGTTTGACTGGCTTGTTGTTGTATATTAATACCTAAGTGTGATAAATATCCTTTTTCATTAGTTCTAGATCAACTCATTTTAACACTGAATTTCGGTATAAATTGTGTCGACCATGTTTTGTTAGTTAGGCACTTTGTAGCATGACAATTTATTTCTATGAACTAGTTCTTTCTTCAAGCTTAAATAGCAGTTTAAGGCTTTATTACCAAGCTTTCAAATACTAGGTTAATGTGATTAACCTACAACACAGTACCGTATACGTGAGGAACAATTTTATTCATGTGCCGTGCGGGTATAGTTGTAAATTTCCCTCAAAATGTTCATTAGCTACAACAAAGAAATTCTTAACTAGACATTTTAACTAGTTTTCAATTTATGTTATGTTATGTCAATTACTAATAAAGATAGAATTGTAATGAATGTCATTAGAATGCTTCTCTTTGTTTTTTTGTTTGATAAGTAATATTTATTTTGCAAATAGGTTTTTATAAAAAACACTTTTACACGTCAATTTTTTCGTCAATTTAAACATAATGCGGCCGGTGTTTCCTAAAGCGCCTATTACACCTCTCGATATTCAGACAGTCTTATTATAGTCTAAGTTCATCTATTTATCTCATCGTTCTGTTTCATTCCTTTACACGACATTGGCATAAGTTGCTCTTTTATTGTGTGACGCTACGTAGACTAAGAATTTCTGAATATCAAGTGGTGTAATAGACGCTTTACTGACTACTCTGAGAAAAAAAAACCAAAACAAACTCAGAGGATAGGTTTGGTGTCAATCTATGGGTATTTTGTCTGAAATAAATTTATAAATGTAAGCTATTATTACTTTCATTATTTAATCAAGGGGTCGACGTACTGACAAAAGGGGATACAGCATCCAAGAGATTTATGTAAACTGATTATTTCAGTATCGCTTGTGACAAGATGACTGCTGGAGGTCGAACAACAATAAAAAAGTAATTTATGAAGATTAGTCTAACACGCCGTACGTACAAAAGGATCGTATATTGGAAAGAGAACAATGCTATGGATGTCGGCGGTTTACTCCCAGGAAATAGTTTGAAACTAGAAAGGGTTTGTGGGGTTAAAAAATGCGGGGATACTCATTTTTTTTTTATTGAAACCACAGCCACCTTAAATTTATGAGATGGTAATTTTTTTAAACATCTCATTTATTGATAGGCTTATTTTTATTGTATATTGTAGGTCTCTCCGTGACGTCACCCGTGGTAGTGAAAAGAACAGAAGAAGTTAGATGATGAAGAAAATGATGAGAATGAGATGGAAGTTATAACTGTAGGCGCAGTCCAGCACAGCCAAGTCCGGCTGGACGAAGGCGGCGGAAGCTATCCTCTAATCCAAAAAAGATAAATATTTGAACAACTGAACTAGTGAGGTCCCGTGAGGCTATTCCAACTAGGACGTAGTCCACCGATGCAACACTAGTTGAGTCACACAAAATTTAAAACTATAGGGGAGCTCATTAACTCACGGAAAATCTTAACATCGCGATTCAGAAATATGACGTTACGCGAGAGCGCCATCTAGTGTCGAGTAGCAAAAGTAGCGGTGCGGGTAGTTGGAAAAAGGTTTGTTACAGAATTAGTTTTTTCGGTACAAAGTTGACTGGGCTTCACTCTCCTCTCATACCTAATATTGTAATATGGAAACATTTCAAAAACAAACAATTTAAAAAAAACCATGGAGTTTCTTACCGGTTCTCCATAGGAAACGACCAATTGGAACCGTGCACTATCTTTTGACGTTTTATAAGTGCCTATGTAGGCCTTTTTAAATAATATGAGTTTGACTTTGAAAAAAGAATTAAGGTTTTTCAATGTCTATATAAAAAGGGTACAAAAAGAGCCAGTTGAAATTGCTCAGAAAAAAAAACTAACGTGAAATATAACTCTCTCCAAAGCTTTGCAATAGATCATCGCAAAAACCTAAACAACTGGAGTACTTAAGCTTTTCACAGCCATATTTCACAATAATACTCCACACTCATGCAGTGACGTAGCACTATATAGAACACTACACGGCTCTTTCATAGCAATTTGTATAGAAGTACTTATCTAGATTCTTTATTTCATTGTATCCAACGTTGAATACGCAAAGTGCGGCCACAAGCCGAATAATAAGAAGTAAATGGTACCAACGTACAGGAGGCACCGATTTTCAAAAATCAATCACTTATGTAGCTGGTACTGATTGAACGGAACGACAAAGCAGTCGATATACATAAATAAAATTAGCAGAGAAAAGTTTGGCTCGAAATAACTTAATGATTTGGTAAATGAAATTGTTACTCAACATGTTCGATAACCGTGTGATAATGATTTATTTAAGGTATTAAAATAGGCTCAACTTTAGGATTTTGACAGCAGTTATCTTTATGATGCCTCAATCAGCCTATGTTAGGTTTGTAGCTCGGATATTATGCAAGTCTTTGATATCTTTGGCGTGTCTGTGGTCTAGTGGTTAGTGGGCCTGACTGCTATGCCTTAGGTCGTAGGTTTGATTCTCAACCAAGATAAATGTTTGTGTGGTGAGCACTATCCAAAGTACTGTGTCTTGGTGTAATTTATCTATAATATGTATGTATTTAGAAATATATAAGTATGTTTATCAGTTGTCTAGTTTTCATAGCACAAGCTCTGCTTAGTTTGGGAGTAGTTGGCGTTGTATGAAAGTTGTTGTATATTATATTATATTATATTATATTATATTATATTATATTATATTATATTATATTATATTATATTATATTATATTATATTATATTATATTATATTATATTATATTATATTATATTATATTATATTATATTATATTATATTATATTATATTATATTATATTATATTATATTATATTATATTATATTATATTATATTATATTATATTATATTATATTATATTATATTATATTATATTATATTATATTATATTTATTATATTATATTATATTATATTATATTATAAGTTAGCATAATAGCATATCATAATCATCCTTCTGATGTTCCCACTGCTGGGACTCAGCCCTCCTCTCTAGGAGAGAAAATGGGCCGTAATCCACCACGCGGGTCCAGTGCGGGTTGGTAAATATCAAATGTTTTCGAATTTGTGGTTCTAGGACATGCCGGTTTCCTCACGATGTTTTCCTTCACCGTTTTGAGAACAATGATGATGAAATAAATTACATACGGTACGGTTTGAACCCGCGACCTACAACTCGAAAATCGAGGCCCGATACCAATCGGCCACCAGTGCTCCTCACTCGGCCACCACTGGTCCTCAATATAAGGCTGCTCGTATAAGTTAACAATAATTAAACTAGTTTTTATTATAACTAAGATGGCGAGATGCCTTAGATGTTTTCCTTAGGAATTGGCAAGAAGTGGCTCAGAGCCGGAAACAATGGTAGGAATGAAAGGAGGTTTTTGTCAAGCTATGAGACAATATAGGCTGGATATTTATTACATAATATAATCAAGTTTTTATCCCGCGGTTTCATCCCCGAGATCTATTCTCACAGATTCGGCCTAGCCCAAGGCGGTAACGTTTTGTCAATAAAATAATTTCAGTAACCAGATCAATAATTTCAGAGGTTACCATTGCAAAACAAAAAATACTCTTATATTAAATTTAATTTTGTTTAAATTAAATTAATAAATAACAAAGTCTTAATCGTTAATAATGAAAGCCGTATATTTCAATACTCGTACATATTACTGCTTCGAGGTTTGAAGATTGGAAGACTTTGCCACCAACGTCGAGAAAACCACAAGAAAATCATAATATTCCTGCCCTTGTCTCACATTACTTGGGGTCAGCGCAACACGTTTTTTTTTTTCTTCCATTCAGTTCTGTCAACCACAACCATTTTTCTTTCATGTTGCTCCTGACACAATCCATCCATCTTATCTTTGGCCGCTCTCTCCCTCTCCATTCATCCTCACGTATACTTATAACTCTTTTAGCAACATGCATTTCATCCGGCCTCTTCCCATAACCGTACCGAAACAAATAGATCGCTATCCACTTTTCAGTTGCTGGCGCCACTTTCAAACTTCTTCTAATGTATATAACACAACATAAACACAATCAGCTTTGTAATGTTCTCATATGTAGGTATACTCATTTCTAACTTTACCCATTCTCGTCGCCTACACGTTTTTCTCAAAATGTTCATATCTGGAAATTGGAATTTTTTTTTTTTCATTTTAACGATTTTAGAAAACCATTGAAATTGTACGTATAATCACAGGGAAGGAAACGCACCAAACGAATGTTATTTTCTTTTGATTAGTCCAATGTTTGCTCAATTTTCCGCATTTGTTTAGGATATTGGGACCGCTTTATTTTCTTATGAGGAATTCAGTATAAAAATAACTTTCATGGAGGTAAATGTACCGGAAAATATGAAATAACATAATATTAAGTTCGCAAAGGTCTTCAGTGAATGCTTTATGTATTTACCATAATTATTATGAGAGGGTATTATGCGGTGAAAAAGAGATGCTTAAGAATGTTTTTTTTTTTAATTTCTTTCCTACGATTACTATAACATAATTCCTTTAATATAATCTGTAGAATAAACCAGGAACAATAATAATCCTCCCGATCGAATTTTGGTCATAGTGACCAATCTCATCGCAGATTAGCTAACTAAGCAGGAGATAATGTAGTTGCACAACTGTGAGCGTAAACACAGTCCTCTCTTTCCTTCGAGTAAAACTGTCAAAGTTCGTTAGATCAGCAATTCAACATGCACGGGAAGAGATCAGGTGCAGGTCCAAATAATTATTTTTTAATTGATATAAACCACTGCTTGACTACGATCCTACCTGATGGTAAGCTGTGATGCAATCATTGATGATGAGGCGCATTAGTTTATTAAGAGCCTATTCACTCTAGCCTTGAAGACATCTAAATTAGAGTTCGACGGGAAGACCGCAACAGGCAAATTGTTCCAATCCTTCGATGTACGCGGCATAAACGACGAAGCGAAACACTTAGTCCGAACCGTTGAAGTTTCAACAACGTAAGGGTTGATACTCGCCGTACGTCAGGTTGTCCGATGGTAGAAAGAAGATGGCGGAATCAAGTCATGCAATTCCCGCGCATACTCTCCAAAATGCAACCAGTAAAATACCGATAGGCTGGCTACCTTGCGCCTGTGCTCGAGGCTTTGTAGATTGGACTTAACCAAATCTGGATCCCAAATCAAAGCTGGTTTTTACCTACATGCTTGCCGAGGCACGGGATTATCGGCATCATTTATCAATTCAGTAGAAAGACGTCCACTGTAGGACAAAGGCCTCCCACAAGTGTTGCCACAACGAACTGTCCTGTGCGTCTCGTATACATCGAACCCCTGCGATCTGCGAGCAAAGAGCCTTGCCCACTGTTTCATTCTTCGGGTTATGTCAGTAACCTTGGTCTCTTGTGGATATCTTCCATTCCTGATGCGATCACGCAAGAAAACTCCAAGCATAGCCCTACGGGCAAAAAACCTTATTATAAAAAATCGAATAGCACACACAAGACAAAATAATTACAATAACTGCAGCCCACGAACGCATGCGATATTTGCATGTTCTTTGAATTTCAGAATAATAAAACAGATGCTATATTATAATATAATACATTTGCAATAATTAGGTTCCGTTGGAACTTTTTATCTAATGAATCAAATATATCATTAAGTTATAATACATAAAACAGGTGCAGTATAATTTCACTAGTTTAAGTAGACTATCATAGATGATACTACACTACTTATTGTCTCGTGCGAGTTTCTTTTTTCAGTCTTTATGAACTTAATAGGAATTAAAACTGGAGTCAATAACTGCACCTATTTATTGGTTGATAGACTTTGTTTTTTTTTATGAATACGCTCGCGTTTGACCCCTTTTTCACCTGATATGACTTCCCTCCTAAAAAAAAAATGCCCCTAAGGTTGCGTTATGAAATTGAATGAATGAAAATACAAGACTGTGAGGCATTTAAATAGTTCAGCCATTAAGGCACAGGCAAATCGTCTAGACAAACACTGCACACGGTTTCTCAGTCCTCATGCAAATGGACATAAAGTTTACTGGAATAATTTGAGCACATCCAATGTTCTTATCATAGCTCTACTCACAATTAAAACTTATTATGACAGAGGTAACGAGACCATATACCATTTTTACTGTTTCTAGTTTCAAAAGTCTTTATTAAGGCTCGTAAATTGCCTTCGCCCCGTTTATTTACCTACAGAGTGTTTTATTCACGAAATTATTTTAAAATTCTAACGAGCAATTTTAGCGGCAAATCTAATCTATGCTGTGATAAATTTTCATAATCGACCTGTTATGAGCATTCTGCCTAAATAATTATGGTTGAAACATTCAAAATTATAGCTGTTTATAAATTCATAATTAATTTAAAGTTATAAGTTTGTTGCTCTGTTTATTGAATAAATTTTAGACACAATATGCAAGTATATATCTCGGAAAACATAGGTAAATAGTTTGTTCAATATGATGTGTCAATTATATGGAATTAGAATTCGAAGTGGTGTTATACACATTGATATGATATTTATATCCAATATTAATTTAATTTAATTTATAAAATAATAATTTATATGTGTTGTCAAATTGTATAAGCTGTGGACACCTTTAATTGACATATTTGCACAAATCAAATGTCTATAAAATTACCTACCAGTATAGCATTTTGTTAATATGTCGTTGGTGTTCCTCATAATAATAAATAAATAGATATTCGCATATTACCTAATCAAACAACAAAAACAAGGTGGCCACTTCCTCAGGTTTATGGAAGTTCAGAAAAAGTTGACAGTGTCAAAAACTCCGACCGCAAAAAAACGACAAAAAAAAACAAATCAAAACAAATCACAAATCTCGCAACAAATCGCAAAACGCAAATCTCCGAAACAAGTTACTTTAAGCAGTCTGATGCAGCTGGTGGAAATAATTTTAGTTCAACCATTGATTTGACGCCATCAACTGCATAGTCGTTTTTTGCGATCAAGTTTTTTATACCACCAAATTTTATATATTTTATTGAGTAATACTTTTAAAATTGTCTCCTCTAGACCTTTATTTTGATACTGTACATATGAATATAACGAGAAATAAAATTGAAAACATAATTTGGTGACAAAAATCCGCTTGATGTTTTATAATTGGCAGGTATGCTGGAAGAGATTTCTTTAGAAATAAGCATCACCTTTGTACTATTCTTCTGTTTCCTTCTTCTTTTCTTTTAATATTATGTGTGTACCTAGTGTCACTTTCACAATTAAGGTAAATCTAACGACGTCTCTCAAGCTAAAATACAACAAGCCTTTTAAACCCTAGGGCGTGCCAAAGAATACTTCCTCATGACACAATCGAGTAATAAAAACATAACGAAGAAATGCTTTAAATACCTCTCTCGCTGTGAGAAGGTGGTAAACGGTGGTAACGGTTGTTTTATCAAACGTCTCGAACCAGGTTTATCCTGGTATATCCCGGTTCGATACGTATGATAAAAGAAATATCTGTACTATTGAAGACCAGCGGAAGAAAGATTTCGACACCAGTCCAGAGGTTATCACAAAAAAGCCGCTCTCCAACATCCAAATTTTTTACAATAATGGTATCCTCCTCACGCGAAGGTGCTCGTGTAGAATCTTGTGAACGCTTCCCGAACCAATCTGCAGTGTATGCTGAATCTTTATATATGTAATTCGCCTATTTTCTTGAATTATTTTTTTTACTGCCAGCACACTTTCTTCCGTGACAGCCGTCGTAGGACGACCACTCCTTTTTTCATCCCCCAAAGTAAGGCGACCGCGAACTCGCTATACCAGCGGTAGATGGTTGCTTTTGAAGGTCCTTCATCCATAACAGCAATTTGAAGTCGATCAAATGACTTATCAGGTTTTAGGCCACATTTAAAATCATAGAAAATCATCGCACGAAAATGTTCTCGATGTAGATCCATTTTTAAATGAGACACAATTTGATTTGGCTCTCGAAAAAATGTGGAAGGTAATTCAAAATTCGAACAATGATATTTTTACTTTTAAATAACCAAAGTTTTCAAAATAATTACAAGTGGCCAGTGCCTTATTCTTAAAAACTTTTTTTCGCAAAACTTTCTGAGTGGCCTGGTATTTCTAAATACATACATATTATAGATAAATTACACCCAGATACAGAACAAATGATCGTCGTCATCACAAACATTTATCTTGGGTAGGAATCCCACGACCTCCGGCACACACACATACAAACTTTTGCTTTTACATTATCAATGTGATTCAATAAATTACCCTATCTAACTTCAAAACTGAAGTATTAATAGTGTTTTATACGAATTATAAAGGCGGTATAAAAACGGTGTGGTGCCAACGTCATATTGCTTCTACAGCAATTCATCAAACGTACAGGGCACTATCGATCACGCCGACCCGACGACGGTGTTAATGCACTAACAAATTAATGATTCCTTCAAAACACTGCCATTGTATTATTACCCTAATGAAATTCCACTATCGAAGCAAATTATCACGTAGGTATACCAACCACACAATTAGGCTGCAAATTACTTTTCAAGACGTAAAGTTTAATGTAACCGAAAAATTATCCGTTAAACTTGCAATTAACCGATTTTCTGAACAATAAAAGTTTGGAACGGTAATTATGCCTGTGAGGTCTTGTTTTAATTAGTTTAATGTTGTCTTTGAAACCAATTTTCAAGAACGTTTTCTGTATAATAAGAATGCATGATTCGTATTTAGTTTTCGGTTTACTACTAAATGAAATTAATTATTTTAATTAAGTACCTATGTATATTAATTTCAATGAAAATGTAAAATATATCTCGTGAATTATTTTGAAAATATTTTAGACATAATTCGTTTTAGATTTTCATTCTATAATTAAATAATATTTAGATAAACACTTCAAATCTTTATAATGCCGACTATACTGTCAGATTTTGACTTTTATTAATATTTAATCTTTCATGTAATAAAACTTAAGAATATTCACTCAAATCTACCTCTAAATTATAGTCTTGCTAACGATTTCTTTGTCCAACATTCGAGATATAATTTGATTATTTTTTTCATTTCCTTCAGTTCATTTATTTGATGGAAACGGAATTATGTTGTAGGGTAATTCTAGCAAGTTAATGGAAGGCAGCATATGCCTACGGTGGCACGCCCCCTCGATTCATTCCCCATATCAGATTCAAACACGCGCTTTTTGAATCAAACGCTGCCTCACTGCACTCGCCTAATTTAAAAATCACGAAAACTTTTTTACACGTAATTTTATTATGTTTTTATGACGAAGTTATAATTTAACGTTTTAAATAATGCCAAGTAACACGATTATGTGGTACTATTAAACGAATATTCTTGGAATAATTTATGTTTTAAAATGAGTTACAAAACTATTTCAATTATTAGTTTTAAATTGATTATTATGAGAAACCTAGCCACAGTTTTGATCATCTCCGAAGTTCAGGACACATTTTTATAAAAACCTGCTTTATTAACCTCAGTTTCTTGTTTCTTTGCGTACGTTATGCCTCAGTTGGGCAAAGGTCTCCCCTATATTTTTGCAGCTCTCTTTGGGTCTGCTCTTCTTCAACAAATATGTCAGGAACGAGCCTAGATCCTCACGCACTTTTTAGGCCATTTTTAGGTGGGAAATTATCATATAACTTCGTTCGCTCTGGGTAAATAGAGAGGGAGTGTCAGACATTTACTTACTAAAACCCCACCTGTGTTCCTTCAGTTGCTCTTTACGTTCCAAGACCGCTGCTACTCTGGTTCTTAGGCCTGTTTCCGTTACGATGTACGTCTTCAGATACCTACAGTGTGGCGATTTTTGCCCATCTGTCCTCATAAAGTGTGACACGTCCAGTCCCACCTAAGCCTCATAGATTTCGTTCCACATATCGTTTTGAAATTATTCAGGGCTGCCTATTCATCCGTTTGCCACGTCTATATGGGTTAGCTAGGTGCCTACCTACCCACTATTTCCATTAGCTGCTGCGTTCGCGTTGAAGCGATTCTGATTGCCGAAATGATTAGTGAGTTGCGGTTATACGTAGATTGTTTTCAAATGAATTGATAGGGAGGCGAGCTGAATAGCTAAAGTTAGATTGTGCGTTACTAATGGAGAACTATGGCTTCTATGGCTGTCATTCCGGTGATTAGTAAACTTAATAATCACCAATTTGAATAGAGGGGGTTTTCTTTAGCGGGATTTTTTCGAATGAAGTTCAGTAGCTGTTTTAATTATATCTATTCTTGACTCTGGCTAAATACACAAAGTCAAAGTCAAATGTTTTTATTTCACATAGGCCTACATGGGCACTTATAAAACGTCAGAAGCTAGTGCACAGTTCCAAATTGGTCGTTTCCTATGGAGAAGAACCGGCAAGAAACTCCATGGTTACTCTTTTAAAAAAAGTGAAGAACAAAGAAGGTGAAGCCAATAAATAATAATTAAATACTTTGTTTCATTATGAACTGAAATGAAACATAGTCGACTAGTAGGTAGATTAGTTTTGAATTCCACTGAAAATATGCTAACAACAAAGTCGAAAAGACTAAAGACGCAATTACTGCTTCCATAAAATGTCATAAATTTTACAATTTCTTCGAATGTAACTGCAAGTTTTCAGAGCATAATTTCCCATTTGTAAAAGTTTAATTATTCACAACTTCGCAATTCAGTAGCTATAACAAGTTTTTAGCTTTGTTTGAGCACAGCTTAATTTATAAGTAACTTATAATTGAGTAGTTAGTTAGTATTTCGGGCTGGTATCCGCAACTCCACGACTAAGCGCGTATTTTGCGTACGGGTGGGACAAATGCGTCATTCGAGCCACCCCAGCTCCTCCAGGAAGGCCAGCAGCGCCTTGGTGTTATTGACCATTTCGCGGAGGTTACCTGGGTTTCCGAAGTATTTTGCCCTGTATCCAGCGACAACTGGGCAGCTCAGAAGCAGATGTGCTGCTGTCTCGTCCTCCCCCATGCAGGCTCTGCACAGTGGGCTGTCTGTAACTCCTATGACAGAGAGGTGCTTATTAAAGGTCCCGTGGCCAGTTGTTATTGCCGTCACTTTTCGCAGCTGAGGTTTAGTCAGTCGTAGGGCCTGTTTCGTAAAGCGGCCATCTATGGAGGGAAGTGCCTCCTTGGCCTGCCTGCACTCACCATGGTCTTTCCATAGTCTGTGATGTAGGTCTCTAGTTCGTTTCCTTACCAGATTGCGTAGGTATCCGAAGGGGAGCGGCACAATTAGCTCGGGTCCCATTGCTGCCATATTCGATCCCCTTCTGGCGAGTTCATCCGCTGCATCGTTGCCTCGGGAATCGCTGTGTCCTTTGATCCATTGAATGGTTACTTGGTTATGTTCACCCACCTGGTTTAGGCGTTGGTGACACTCGTAAATCAGCCCTGAGTTAACTGTGTAGCTGTTCAGCGCTTGCAGTACAGACATGCTGTCCGAGAGTATGCGTATTGAGTGATACTTAACTTCCCTGGTTACGACAGCCGAGGCTGCCAGGGAGATGCCCAAGCACTCAGCCTGGAACACCGTGTTATGAGTCCCCAATGGTGTGGCTATGTGAATGTTGAGATCCTCCGAGAAGACTCCCGCACCCGTGCCATTACCTGTTTTGGATCCATCAGTGAAGATCCGCAGCTCTGTAGGGCACAGCCCTTCGCAGCGGTGATCCTCATACAGTTGGATTTTGTATTTTTTATCAAAAATAAATTGCTTAGGTATCCGGTCATTAATTGCTTTCGTTATTGGAAGTTCATCATTGAGTTCCGTAAGCAGAGCGGTGTGTTGTGTTTCTCTCTTACCCCAGAGATCCAGTGTTTTAAGACGTACTGCCGCCATCGTTGCTTCCTGTTGTATGAACAGGTGGAGTGGGGGAAGTCCCAGCATGGCTTCGAGCGCTGCAGTCGGAGTAGTCCTCATGCAGCCGGTAATAGCCATGCAGGCCAGCCTTTGCATGTGTTGTAGTTTGTTTACGGCTGTGGCTAACTTGGTGCGGGGCCACCACACCACGGCGCCGTAAGTAATCATGGGCCGAATAACTGCACTATACAGCCAGAGTATAATTTTGGGGGATAGGCCCCACCTCTTACCTATCATTTTCCTGCATTGCCAGAAGGTGATGCAAGCCCTGTTTAATTTGTTGTCTATATGAGAGCTCCAATTTAACTTACTGTCAAGGGTAACCCCCAGATATTTTACCTCGTTTGACAACTGTAGTTCAGTATTGAACAGTTTAGGCAGATTGAAGCGCCCTAGTGCTCGTTTTTGCGTGAACATGACTAATTCAGTTTTAGAGGGGTTCACTGACAGATCATATTCCCTGCACCATCGTTCCACGATGCGCAGTGCTTGTTGCATGAGGTTGCAGATCGTTCCAGTCACCTTCCCAGGTACAAGGATTGCGAGGTCGTCAGCATAACCTATTGTGTAGTAACGGTTCGCGTTGAGTATGGTGATGAGTTCATTGATAACAAGATTCCACAGTAGCGGGGAGAGTACCCCTCCCTGTGGGCAGCCTCTGGCTATCAAGGCTAACTGCTGATCTTCCTCAAGGCGAACTACTCGTTTGCTTAACATATTAGTAATCCAGTCAATTAATACCTGGTCAACTCCGTGCTTGGCGAGGGCGGCACTTATGCTGGAGAAGTTAGTTTTGTCGAAGGCTCCTTCGATGTCTATAAAAGTGCCCAGGCAGGTACCTTTCTGATGAATCGCTTCCTCTATCTGGTGTACCACTAGATGGAGAGCAGACTCTGTAGACTTACCTGAGCTGTATGCATGTTGGTTGCCATGTAATGGCACTGTCTTCAAAGCGCCATCTCTTAGTTCCCTTTCACATAACCTTTCCATCGTCTTTAATAGGAAAGAGGTCAGACTTATAGGTCGATAGGATTTGGCGCTTGTGTAATCACTCTTACCTGGCTTAGGAATGAATATTACTTTCACTTCCCTCCATCCTTTGGGAACGTATCTAAAGGCCAGGCACGCTCTCATTAGAGGCACCAGGCTGGTTGCCAACGGTGTCCCCCCCCACTGCAGTAGCGCTGGAAACACACCGTCAGGACCCGGGGCCTTAAAAGGATGGAAACTTTGGATGGCCCATTGGAGTTTTTCCAACGTGATCATCCTGTGAGCGCAGAGCCAATCATCTTCCGATGGTGTTTGTGTCACATCTGACCATTCTGTTACCTGTGTGAAAACGCAGTCAGGGAAGTGAGCTTCAACTAGGACGCGTCTTGCTTCATCAGGTGACGTGGTGAGTGTGTTGTCAGGTTTACGGAGCGTGGTAGGCCCAGGAGTATCCTGTTGTGCCAAAATTTTTCTTACCCTGTTAGCTTGTTGACATGATTCAATACTCCCACAGAATTTACGCCAACCTGTGGTACGCCTGAATCTGATGCATTTTTTGTAGCTGGATTTGGCCGCGTAGTAGGCGTCCCAGTCCTCGTCCGCACATGTGTTCATAGCTCTGTTAAGAGCCTTTCTTACCTTGCTGCGCTTGCGTTCCAGATCCGCACCCCACCAGGGTTGTCTCCCCGGTGTGTCACGCGGGATGGTTTCTGGGCAGGCAGTATGGTAGCTGTTTATCAACGATTCGGTGAGTAGGTCCACTTGTGCGTCGATTTGCGTTGTGTTCCCAAGTGTCATCGAATCGCCTGGGGGCGCAAGCTTGGAGACTAGGCTGTGTTTGTAGACGGCTTTGTCCGTGTTGCGTGGATTGCGTCGTGGTGGCGTAGGTGTTACACAAACCTGGATGTCGAAGCGGATCCACCTGTGATCCGAGCAGGAGGCCTCCATGGAGACATGCCACCCAGTAGTAAGTGCGGCTGCGCCCTCTGTTGCCAGAGTGAGGTCAATTATTGTACGACTGCGTCTGGTTACAAATGTTGGTTCGGAACCTGTGTTTAGTAGGGATAAGTTAGTTGTGAACAAGTAATCTACCAAATTCTTACCCCTAGTGTTTTGCGTGTCCATTCCCCACAGTGGATGGTGTGCATTCGCATCAGTCCCGACCACAATCTCGTCTCCGCTGCTCTCACAGTGGGTAACGAGGCGGACCAGGTCGTGGGGTGGCGGTTCCTCTGCCTCCGGCATGTACACTGAGGCAAAGATAATCGCCATCGTTGTGGCGCCACGCTGCATCGTCAGCCTAGCTGCAGAGACATCTCTGCAACAGAAATCGTTTAATAGCTGTACTTTAAGGTTACCTGTGACATAGATGCACGCTCTAGGATGATCATGGTCCGTAGTAACAAGGAGCTTACCGCCAAGATTGGAGAGTCCTCGTATGTGGCCGCCCCTAATCCACGGCTCTTGGATTAGAGCAATGGCCGTGTGTTGAACCTCCAGCCACTTGCGTAGTTGGGCCGTCGCTGTTTGGCTGTGGTGGAGGTTTGCCTGCACGACTTTACAGGCCGAAAAGGACGCCATCGCTGGCAGACCTCTCCTCCTCGCCCTCCAGTCGCAGCCCGGCAAACAGATCGCCCTCGTCGAAGCCCCCCCCACCCGGGGTTGAAGCCGGTGACAACATAATGTCGTCGAGCTCCCCACCCGACGGAGGGACGTCGTCCTCGATGGCTGCGGTGGCGGCCGGCTCTGCTGTTACCGCAGGGCCAACCACTGGTGCTTCCGGGTTGTTCGGTGGGGGAAGAGTCCCCCCTGCCTCCTGTACCTTCATTGTGTCCCGGTCCCACCCCCGAGGGACGTCGACGAACCTGCCGTTCGGACCCTGGAACTTGATGTACACCGATCCCACACCAATCGAGAGTCGGCGCTCAGCTTGCATCAGGGTCGGAATTTGGTCCTCGGGGATGCCCAGGATCAGGAACCAGCATGCTTCCTGCTTGTCGGCGTGCAGAAGTACCCACCTCTTCACGTCGATCCAGGGGTTTTGGTAGCTGAGGGCTCGTCCAATGTACTTCGAGTCCTCGTACACTCCCTGGTCGTCTGGTATGGCGATGCCACTACGCACCCGTTTCTGGATCTCAGACTGCCTGCGGACGACTAGCGTGGTGCTAGCCGAGAGAGTCAGCCCAGAGATCATCTGCTTCAGCCAGGCCAAAGTGTGATCGTTACCGCACCACAGCTTCAGAACTCCCCCGGCATACATCGGCTTACCATTGAAGGTCGGTCCGGGTGTGTCCCGCTGAGGGGAGGAGGCCTCGCTGATGATCTTCCTCTGGATGGCAGCGAGAACCTGATCTGATACTCCCTGGCTGATGACCCCCGTGCGGTCGCAGGTGATCGCGACGCTCAGGGGAGCGCCGGCAGCTTGGGCGTAGCTCCTTGACTCAACCCGCTTGGACTGGTCAAGTCGCGGCCGCTTATGCTCCCCACGAGGAGAGATGGTGTCGTTGAGAGCACGCTTGGCCACGGCCTGATCACCCCCAGCGGGCAGCCGTGTCGTGGTTGTTGTTTGGGCCGGTCCTTCTACAACATTGGTTGGCGGTTGGTTAGGAGTTGGTCGGCTAGTGCCGGCCTCAGTCTGCGACCGCTGACCTGAAGAGAAGCTCAACTTACCGTTGCCCGAGTTGGCCGAGCCAGTGGCAGCAACCTGCTTCTTCTGAGGGGCCTTGTTCTTACCGGCCCTTCTACGCTCATGACGGCGCTCCTTACGCGTCGGCCTTTCCCTTCTCTTACCCTGGCTGGGTGGAGCTGTTGAACCTGAAGGGTCCTTGCAGGGGCGGTGGGCTTGTGGAGTGGATTTTTTACCCTTGCCCTTGCGTTTAGGCACCTGCCAGTCACTCGAGAAGTAATCCTCGGTGACAGCTGCCTCACCAGTTGTGGGTTGTGGATCCACAGGAGGAGGGGGAGGAGGGAGTTCGGGAAGGCGTTCACCGTCAGTGGCATAAGTCGTCGCCGGTGATTTCGCCTTTGGATTTGAAGGTCCGGTACTGGTCCCTTGCAGCGCCGTAGTCCTTCGTTTGTGTTGGGACTTAGTTTTGGTCTTAGCTGCGGTTTTCGCCACAGCCAGACCGGCACCCGCGCTGGAGCCTGCGGCTGGTGCCGCAGGTTTTCCAGGGGCGAGCGAAGTGCAAGCACCTCGCTTAGGAGCTCCGCCAGCTATCACCGGCTCCGCTCCAAGATTTGATGGCCTTAAATTTTCCATAATTGTTTAGTTGAAGATTTCATCTCTCTGGCTCCCACCCTCCATGGAGCCCGCACCTGGGAACGTCGCACTGCTCAAAAGAGTACGACGTTAGGACTACCAGAAAGACATAGGTGCGCAAGGCTGGTTTACTGTGCGACATCGGGTGCTCGATCGGGCTGGCGTCGGAGGTCGAAAGGCCTACCCCCAACGAACTGATCAACCCTCACTTACACCGTCAGCATGACCTTTACCTACCGCTTCAGCCGTCCGAGAACGACCTCAGCGGACCCCACGCACCTCGCCAGTGGCCCTCTGACGGGACACCGTGGCCATTTCCCTACCCTTGGCTAGAAAGTAGGGCCACCGTTTCGCTTGAAATCCAGACCAAAGGGGGCGTGTTGCCTTTCAGCTCAACCCCCCAGGACTCCTTCATCCCCGCTTACGGCGCTCAACTGCGCAGGTCCTAGCGCAGGTGACCAGTTTCTCCTACTCGCCATCAGCTGATTTTAGTGACGGTCGAGCCCGCAACCACCCAGTCACGGAAGGGCCGCGGTGAGGAGGGGAGTTTGGATGTTGGTAGGAAGTGGGAGTAGGTGGGATGTGATGGTGAAACTTGGGATAGGAGGGCTGTAGGTAGGAATATGGGTTATGTGGGAGTTAGGATAGGACCGAGTGGATAGCCCCCACTCCACTCGGTCCTATAATTGAGTAAATTAATAATAATACGAAAAGGCACTTCTCAAAATAAGACTGAATATGATAGGAACATCAATCACGAGAAACCCACAAAACAAACTTGCATTAAAATTAACATTAGATCTATTTCGTTGGCTTTGTTTATACTTATACGTTGGAACTCATAATGTGCTAATAAGATCCTGGAAGTAGTTGTTCTTAAACGAGTCACATACAAGACTCTGTGTTTATAAATAAACTGTTATTCAATCAGGTTTTTTTTCTAGCCACAGTACAGCCAGAGTCTTGCTTAAAGTTACAGAAGACAGTCAGGAATGGCTTGGATTACTCGAAGTTAACGGTGTTAGTTTTAATAGATTTCTCTAATGCTTTTAACACCATTGATCACGACAACCTCCTGCCTATCCTATTTCAAATAGAAGTTTCTTCGTCGGCACAGGACTCGTTTTCATCATATTTTCGTGAACATCAGCAAGCGGTACGTGCTGACCAAAAACTTTCTGGCAGGTGAGACCTAAAAACTGGAGTTCCACAAGACAGTATACTCTCTCCATTCTTATTTTTCTTGTTTATTACTTTATCACTGCTATCCTAATATGCTCTTTCCGTATGTGTGATGGCCAGCCCTACATGCAAACTGACATTGACGACTTGTTGACTGCATCTCATTATTGAGTTCTGGTCGAGCTGATTTGGGGTTACTGTCAATCTCAGTAAATGGTAATCCTTATAGGTAGTTTATGTGTACTTTTTATGAAGCTTGGCCACTAGCCGATTACTGCCGCTTAGTTTCGGCAATACTGTTATCCCTCTCTCGCTATACGTTAAAAACTCAGATTTATACATATATTGACGATAGGTTAAGCTGGAATAAGCAGATTGCTCATATTAGCCAGAGAGTCACCTTCATACTGCGATCTCTCTATAGATTTCCTTCCATCAAGCACTAAACCACTTTGATTGAATCACTCATCTTCTTCCTCCTGCCCTTATCCCATGTTACTTGGGGTCGGTGCAACACGTTTTTTTTCTTCCATTTTGTCCTGTCACCCGTCAAACTATCACTAACTCCCTTTGCTTTCATATCAGTCCTCACACAATCCATCCATCTTTTCTTTGGCCTCCCTCTCCCTCTCCATCTATCTACATATTGCATATAAATGACTATACTGATATTTGTTTCTCTGATCTATAATATGCCAAGAACTTCTAAACAAATTGGATCGACTTCTTAACAACTGCATTCGTTTTATTTTTGACCTACGTACCTAAATATGATTATATTTCTTCTTTACGTTCTCTGCATAAAAGACTGCCTATCCGTCACAGATGATCACTCAGATAGCTTAGACCGTTCTTCATTATAGTGAACGTTTACGAGGATCAATCACTCCTAATTATTTAAAACAATATTTTAAAGGGTTGAGCAATTCTCACAGACCTTCAAGCATCCTTCTACCATCATGGGTTATCCGAAAGGGAACCCCGTAAAGTATTTTGAATTTTCTGCATATGATGTTTTGATTTTTTTAATATTGTATTTTGTTATTACAAGAAACTACTACTTATTTTTTTAAAATATCTTTTAATATTTATTTACTGTGCACACCTATAACAGCGTAGTCTCTTTAAACCCAAAGTTTGACTGGTAGAGAGTACTTTATTGCATTAAGTCCGCCTAAATAAATAAATAGATACCACGACTGAACTTTTATTTTTTATATTTATTTGTTTAAATAAATAATGATAAAAAATAAAATTATAACTAATTTAGAAACTGAAATAATATACCTTAAATATAAAATTTACTTAAACTTGTAATTCTTAAATTTTGTTTACTTAAAATTTTAAAATATTACAATTCAAAGTGTGCAGTTTTATAAAACGATTCATTGCAAGATTTTACAGTACCATGAACATCAATCAAAGCGCTACCAACTACGTAATAGCCGGATAGACACAACACTTCACACAGAAAACACTAACAAGTCGGCACGAACCTAACCTGCACGTCAAAGTGGAGACACGAGGCAAGGAGTCACGTACCTACCTACCCTTGTATCTACCTACCCTTCACCAGAACTCAAGCTACGATAAATGATTTCGTTTCATGGGAAGTATTCTGAAACAAAGTGGCGAAGTTTTGGCAGGGCCATTTAGCTACAGTCCATTATTAGAAAACTTTAGAGATAAACGTTGTACACAAACATAAATATGGATGGCTTTGTAAGTACTATGGGTAATGGGCTGGATGTCGGCCATGTGTTCTGTTAAAAGGGGTGTAGACAGCTCACTTAATCATAAAGAGAATTAACTTTGAAAATTAGATATTTGAAAATCGAATCTTAAAACATATAGTTTATAATTCTACCTTTAAATACCTCATTGTTTTATATATTATGTACATAAATATATACACAAAAACTCTAAGCCGTCGAAGTACTTCTCCACATTGCTCTCATTTCGGCGCGCCGGAAACATGGCCAGAAAACTGGCAGCCTTGTCAAGTTGAATATCGCCAATCAACGTGACAATGATGCCAGTCTTCCATTGACAATGTAGCTTGTAGCAATGTAGTTCTTTAAGAAATTAGCAAACCGGATAGTAAGAGGCCAGAAAATCTAACACCAGTCATGCCAAGAGGTATCATGTTACCCGATTACTGGGTTGTGGATGTCAGTTGCTTCATGTAAAATACTGGTACTCTACTGCATTCGATTGACTGACTGGTAACCGACCCCAAAATAGTTGAGGATGACTAGGCAGGCAGACTTTTTTAGGGTTTCGTACCTTAAAAGGACAAAAACGGAACCCTTATAGGATCACTTTGTGGTCCGTCCGTCTATCTGTCGGTCTGTCAAGACCCCGACCCCTGTTTGTGATCTCGGGAATGCGTGGAGGTATCGAGTTGAAATGAAAACCATATACTCAAGTCGCAGTTTATGTCGCAAAAAACGTTGTTTCGACACTCTCAAAGGTATCAAAATTTAGGGTACTTCCCGTTGACCTAGAAACCTGAAAATTGGTATGAAGCAAAATCTCATAGCATAAGTATAGTAAAAAAATCTGGAAACTGTAAATTTGTAGTTGCGTCACAAAAAAAAAATTGTGATCCGGGAAAATTCTGGAATTGAACTGTTGTTGTTGTTGTTGTTGTGTTTTTTTTTTTTTAGGTGAGAAAATCATCTAATGACAAATCCCGCTCTTGGGCGGAGCGGGAGATAGTGTCAGACTTTTACTGACTAAAAACCCACTCCTGTTCCTTCGTTGCCTTCGTCCCAGGGCCCCGGGCTTCGCTTTCACACTACCCGTGGCCCGTTGTTGTTGTGTTGTGACATAGAAAAGTTTGTACGGAACCCACAATGCGCGAGTCCGACTCGCACTTGCCCGGTTTTTTTTTAATTTGCTTAGCAGAAAGGACGAAATACGCCTTCGTCAGACTTTTGATCGATTCATCAGCTTCCTGCCCTTGTCCCGTGTTATTTCGTGTCGGCGCAACACGTTGTTTTCTTCCATTCTGTCATGTCACCCGTCACGCTATCACTAACTGTATTTTCTTTCAGATCACTCCTCACACAATCCTGATCACACTAGTCGATGCCGGTAAGAAAGAAAAATTTCTTAATTAAAAATAATAATAAGACGACGCCGCCGAGGTCGACCTGGGAAGAGATGGCGAGACGACCTAGATGCCTACCGCAAGGACTGTTTCGAGGTGGCTCAAGAAAAGTATACCTGGAAGAAGTTGGGGGAGGCGTTTGCCAGCAGTGGGACAGTATAGGCTATTAAAAAAAAAACAATAATCTGTTTGTTTAGTAAATTGTAAGTTTTAAAAGATTCAGATATATACTTGCACTCCTTTGCCTTTTTATTTCATGAACTATAAACTATTAATCAATACTAAGTGGATCTTTATGTGTCTAACATCCGCAAATAAAATTAAACCGTTCGTATAAAAGGGGAATTATATCTTTGAAAAAGCATTATATTACTAGTAACGATGTGGAAGTTACTACCAATATTAGCTGTTTTTGCTAAGTTAATTTTGACAGTGACTTCTGGTACGGTCATTTTTATATATTTAATTTTTCTGTATGTGTGTTTGTCACCTAAGTCCTCCCAGGGCTTGATCGATTTGAAAGTAATTTTGTGTCTAAGTATATTGTGTCTAGTTTTCTATAAAATTCTTTTTTGTGACTAAATTTTTATTGCCAGGATAGAGGGAGAGAAAATGATACTAAAGAAAATATGGATAGATTGTGACGGGTGACAGGATAGAATGGAAGAAAAATTTTACGTGTTGCGCCGACCCCAAATAACACGGGATAAGAGCAGGAAGATATATAGATATATTCTTTATTGTGCACCAATAATAAAGATGATGATGATATGATAAAAATAGTGTATCAGGTTGTTGATGTGTCGAATTAAAGCTGTTTTTTATTAGAGCTGATAAGTGTTCATACTTTACGAGGTTGCACAACTTTACATAGGGTTGCATTTTCATATCAGGTCGGGGTCCCTAGTTAGGTATGCGGAACAGAATTGATCATTTCATGATATGGCCAACTAAAACTGGCCAGATCGTTTAAACGTTAACATTTGATGACATGTCAATCCTCGTTTGGCCATATCATTGATGTAGGATTTCTATGATAAAAAAAGGTCTAAAGAATTTAGGCCAAACGAGGATTAAAATATCATCAAACTTTAACGTTTAAAACGATCTGGCCAGTTTTAATTGGCCATTTCATGAAGTGATCGATTTTAAAGATCTGGCCCCGACATAGACAGCAGTGGTAGTCCATGACCTTCAACGCCCTTGGTTGGGAGGCGTGTTTTCCCAACTACCGAACGTGTTGGCGCGTGGTTTACATCCATGTAGACGCAACACAAACCAAACACATAAACCAAGGTCACCTTGGTTGAATCGCTTTGCAAAAAACAGTGAACTTTGAGCAAATAATTATCTGATGTAACAGAACCTCTTGATGGATTGTGTGAGAAGTGATATGAAAGAAAAAGGTTAGTGATAGCGTGACGAGTGACAGGACAGAATAGAAGAAAAGAACATGTTGCGCTGACCCCAAATAAAACGGGACAAAGGCAGGAAGATGATGATGAACAGAACCTCTTTAAAATGTAACTAATAGTTCATTTGACTTCTCCAGCAAGGGACACACATACTATAATCACAGTGAAAAATAAAGCACAAGCAGCCAGTATCGCAGGAGCTGAGGCAGGTAAGATTGCAATAATTGTTTCCTTTTGTTTTTTTTTTTTCAAAACTATCACCCAACGCCATCTAGTCCCAAACTAGGCAGAGTTTGTGCTATGAGTACTGGACAACTAATAAATGTACTTATATATTTATAAATACATACATATTATAGATAAATTACACTCAGACACAGAACAAGATAGTGCTCATCACTCAAAAATTTTTCTTTGGCGGGAATCGAACCCACGACCTCCGGCATAGCAGTCAGGGCCACTACCAACAGGCCAGTCTGTCTAAATCATTACTAGAACTCAATCCAACCCATCTATTAATATATTTTTTTGGTGAGGGAAATCATCAAATAATTTTCATTGCTGGGACTCAGGATTCCTCCTCCTAGAGAGCTAGGGGAGGAAATGAGCCGTAATCTACCACGCGGACCCATTGTGGCTTGGTGGATATGGGATAAAAAACTCAAAAGCAATAGTGAGCAAGTTCGCTGGGGAGGTATCATTTTTTTTTTTGAGATGGGAAATCATCAATTGACTTCCTCCTCCTTCCTGCTCCAGATAGAGCGAGAGGGAGTGTCAGATTTTGACTAACTAAAACCCATCTGTGTGTTTTCAGTCGCGCTTCATGTTTCAGGGCCGAGATAACTCTTTCAATCATTTCTGCAGCCCAACTTTTGTTTACGATTATTTTACATTTAAAAACATGGTACGATTTTTCATTTGACTGGCCTGTTGGTCTAGTGATCAGTGGCTTTGACTGCTAAGCTGGAGGTCGTGGGTTTGATTCCCACCCAAGACAACTGTATTTTTGATAAGCACTATTATTAATTGTTCTATGTCTGGGTGTAATTTATCTATTCTATACATATAATAAATCTATAGAAGTTTTTAGTTGTGCGCGCATCACGTAAAGTAGGGTAATTGGTCAACTCGTACCGCATACCTATGGCCCATGTGGTACGAGTTGCAGAAAATAAAAATAAATTATATTTTCATTGGTCAACTCGTCCCACGTCACTATCACAATAAGAAAAGGTACAATCAGTAGCAAAAGTGTTAGTGTGGAAATAATAAAGAAATTTACAAATTTGCTATAAAATATTTTATAACCACAAAACTATCATATATAAACAGAAAATATTAAACCATCACAAATTTGACATCAATTAACACACGACGTAATATAAAACAATATTATAAAATAATAAGCAATCGTCATAAAGATTATAGTCAACATTTATAAAGATATTAATTAACAATTATAAAGATAATAATAATAATGAATAAATTTATACGAAACCGATATACCTATATAACTTTTATACATTAAAATTGTGTTTAACTTAATATATTACTTAGGTTTTATTTCAGCGCAATCGGTTGACTATATCGAAAGATATACTGCATTCATTGACTGTTAGGCGGTACGAAGTGCGCCGGGTCAGCTAATCTATAATTTTTATGTATTTAGAAATATATAAGTATGTTTATCAGTTGTCTATTACACAAAGCACAAGCTTTGCTTAGTTTGGGACTAGATGGAGGTATGTAAAAGTTGTGGATATTATTATTAAATTTAACAGAAAACACGTTTTCGACCCACTTTGTTTTCCACATAGGGCGAATTGCACCATTTGAAAGTGAT
Source organism: Mythimna impura (assembly GCA_905147345.3). Lineage (NCBI taxonomy): Eukaryota > Metazoa > Arthropoda > Insecta > Lepidoptera > Noctuidae > Mythimna > Mythimna impura. The sequence continues at coordinate 12,708,712 of LR990343.1, read as the reverse complement.
AGCGATTATGTTAAGCTAAACTCGTTACGGGCGTTAATCGGAGTTGAGAACTCCAATTTTGATTTCACCAACACAAAGTGATCGCAGTTCAAGCTACAACGAGATCTTATATTACTTAATACCATAACTTGTAATTATAAGTTAAAGTAAACTTTAGATTTGAGGCATGTTAGCCCTTTTTTTACTTTGTGAGGGCATTTAATAGCCCTTTTTTGAATTAGTTATTCATATGTTTCTTTTGGTTTTGTTTTTTGTCTATGTTAACTAAATTAGTTTTAAATAAACTGCAAACTGGATTAGATTGGCTTGTAAATATTTTTTATAAGTTAATAACAACACATTCCATCTCACGATATATTGATTTTCTTTATTCCTTTTTGTGACTAAGATTTTTTTTAAGACGTTGTCCCACACTTTTTTTTTTTTTTAGGTGGGAAAATCATCTAATGACAAATCGCGCTCTTGGGCGGAGCGAGAGATAGTGTCAGACTTTTACTGACTAAAAACCCACTCCTGTTCCTTCGTTGCCTTCGTCCCAGGGCCCCGGGTTTCGTTTTCACACTACCCACGGCCCCAGTAGGCTTCGACCCTGCTGGGCCCCTACGATCTGCTGACATCTCCATGAGGCGCGCGTGGAACAATACGCGCCGTCGACGACTTGGGCTCGGTCCGGACGGTTACCGGACGGTCGGACGGCGAGCCACCCATCGCTCGCCGTCCACAAGCCCGCGCCTACGGTGGCCGGAAATCAGGATCGGAATCCCGGCGGCGGTTAGGGCGTGAGGACCGTTGCCTCACGCGATCGGCCGCCTCCTTTGCTAGCATTACCTCTTCGCAGAAGGAGGCGACCGCCTGCCACTCCTCCTCGCTCCGAACCATGGCCTGTACCAAGGCCCGGCGCGAGAGATCGCCGCCGCCGATCGCCCCCACGAGAACACGGCGTTGCTCTGCCCAAGCGGGGCACACCTCCACCGTGTGCTCCACCGTGTCCTCCGGGCGGTCCACACAGTGGCGACACCCGGGCGTCGCTTCCGCACGAATCCGGTGCAGGAACTTCCCGAACTTACCGTGTTCGGTGAGAACCTGCGTCATGCGGAAGGTGAGGACGCCGTGAGGTCTTTCCAACCACGCCTCAAAGAGGGAACTTACCGCCACGTTGTCCCACACTAAGAATTACTTCTGAAACGTAAATGCGTTCACAAACATAGGCGTAATTAGAGACACAATAGAAAGACAATGGCGCGTGAACCGCCGGCGTTCGTGCGGGGATCAACAGCTTACCTCAATAACTACCAAATAAATTGGGGTAACTTTGGCCCTAGGGTATAACTTTGGTACAGCTTATTAACCAATAGAAACACAGTAAACACAGTTTCTCATGTTCCTATTGGTTATAAGCTTTTGCCAAAGTTATATCCAGGGTCAAAGTAACCCCACTTTACGTGATCTGTACGTAAGCTACACAAATAAGTTTTTCGTATCCATCCGTGCCATCAGAAACCTTCTCTTTATTCAATCAGTTTTGGAGGTAGGCGGAACTGAGAGTAAAGTCTCGCAAACCTCCGTTGAAAAGGAAGGATCCTCCGACCAGGCGGGTGTTATGTCTGGTGGCCAACTGCCCGATAGATGATTTCGGGCTGTTCTATATGCGCGATGCAGGATTATTTCTTATGTGACGCCATAGATGTCGCAGTTTTAAAATTCATATTATATTCTATTCTTTCAAGGTAATGACACAGCAGCCGCGGCTGCAGCAGCAGCAGCATCTGCCAGCAGCTCAACTATAATTAAAACTCATCATCATCATAGTACGTATTTAATTGGAATAATTTCATTAAAGTGTCCTTTAATATTTTGATTTAGTTAAAATTATCGTAACATTTAATCTACCTATATTTAAGAATTGGCAAAGCTGCCTTCAAGTTCCCTGTTCTAAATGAACATGCAATGAAAGTATATTTAGCAGACAGATACAGTAAAAGTAAAATCCAAGGGTAAACTTTTTCAAATAATGAAATAACTTCTCCCGTTCTAGAAATGCTTCAAAATAATCGCATGCCTGCCCCCCTAGCCAAGCTACAACCGTTTCGTTTCGATTCTCTTTCGTCGATCGCCTCGAGTCGGCCACGCCTCCAATTCTTTTGTTCTGACCACGTGACTGAGCGTTGAGGTGACGTCAAAACAAAGGAATCGGAGCCGGAGGCGTGGCCGACTCGAGGCGATCGACGAAAGAGAATCGAAACAAAACGGTCCCACAGTTTCTATTCTAGGGTCTTCTTTCCTTTCATCACTATGAAATACTTCAAAAATTGTGATAATTTATAACTTGCTATTCAAGGCGGGCGGTACACTAGTCACATTTATCATACAAATATTATAAACACAAAAGTTTGTAAGTGTATGTGGGTGTGTGTATGTAGGTATGTCTGTTACTTCTCAACGCTCGAACGACTGAACGGATTTCAATAAAGCTTGATACACGGGTAGACCATATTCTTTCTTTTTCAAATAGAATACTTTTTATCCCGAGTGTATGTCCCTTTGGGATAATTTTCTGCCATCACGCGGGCGAAGTCGCTGCCAGCAGCTAGTTATAAATATTTTTTTTATTTAGAAAAATGTGCTGTCAACGAAAAATACGCAAAGTGTCCTGAGAAACTATGTCATCCACAAGTATGTGAGCAAGTCGGTTTTCCCCAATGTTCATTGGACGAAGAACAAGTTTCTGACACTGAAAAGCAGTGCACTGGACCTCCAGCATGTATTTGTAAAGAAGACTATGTAAGAAATGATGAGGGAGTCTGCATTTCAGCTAAGAACTGCCGTAAGTACACCCACGGTTGATTTTTAACCCTAATATAAACCATTTTTGGAATAGCATAATAATCAGCCTTAAAATATTCCCATTGCTGGGAGAAGTATGAGTCTCTTCCCTAGAAGAGAAAATGGTTTGTAAACCACCACGCGGCCTAGTGCGGGTTTGTGAATACCACATGTACCTATTCGAAATTATGTATCTAGGAAGCGCAGTGGTGATGAAATAGTGGCAGCGGTCATGTGGGTTCAATTGAACGTACAACTCGTAATTCGGGGTTGCTAACACTAGATTACCACTGCTCCTGCAGAATAGCAGCATTCAGATTTTATTATGAAATTATGTATAATGGCAAGACATGATTGTGCAGTTTTTATTACATAATATTTGGCTCAAAATTACTGCTGAAGCTGGCTTCTGCAACATTTATTGAAATAGTCATAAACTCATCTGGTGAACTGAGTGAAATCATTTCCAGAGTTGGTAAATCTAACTACTAATTGTGGCCGTTCCTTGTCATACAATGTATATATATAAAAATGAATAGCTGTTCGTTAGTCTCGCTAAAACTCGAGAACAGCTAGACCGATTTGGCTAATTTTGGTCTTGATAGTCCAGGAAAGGTTTAAACGGTAAGAAAAAATGGAAAAAATTACGAGTAAATAAAAATCCGAATACAACGCCATCTCTAATTAAAATGTCATTATAAAATAAATTATGCTGTTCTGGTAATGACAGTAGATGGTGTTATCCTTACTTAGGCGGCCTTTATATTAGGTGGTACAAAGTTCGCCGGGTCAGCTAGTTAGCAATTAATTCTAACCACCACAATTCTTGCAGCTTCTTGCGGCAACGACAGGAATGCGACATTGGGTTGCGGAATCAACTGTGGCAAACGATGCTCTGACTACAATAAGGGACCAGTCGCATGCATTCTAGTGTGCAGAGTCAACGGCTGTGATTGTAAAGAAGGCTATGTGTTTGATGACTCCCGAGGATTTTGCGTCAGGCCAGAAGACTGCAGTAAGTACAATCTGACAAAACAATCTGTAGTGTATTGACTGAAGTTTTGGTTGTCTCAAATGACAGTGACATATATTTGACACCTGTCAGTTATCATCCGGTAGTCGACCGGGGCAGTTGTGTATTACGAATGTATGCGTGTAGTGGTGTTGGTGAGCCGTAAAATACTCCAATAACCAGGACAATATACAGTCGATTTACAAAATTGTCTACCTCAATGAATTTGATTACTGACGACCATATTTAAACCGTTATCTCGTATGTTATAATGCTCCCCTTGTCTTTAAATGAGACTTCCTAAAAAGGAGTTCCATAGTATCAAAATGATTGTTCAAAACCTCTTGGCTCGCTAGCAGTATTGTCAGACTTATAATAGTGTAGCGACATCTATGGCGTCACATAAGAACTAATCCTGCATCGCGCAATCAAAGTTCTCCGCGCGATTAGAATATATACCACAGCCTGAAATCATCTATCGGACAGTAGCCCACCAGACATAACACCCGTCTGGCCGGAGGATCCTCCCTTTTCAACGGAGATTTGCGGGACTTTACTCTCTGTTTCGCATACCTCCAAACTGGTGACCCTCGACAATGAACGTCAGCGCAGCCTTCGTGCAGCTACTACTTCGTGACGTCATCATCACTTCCTCAAGTATTTCGAGCAGCGAGCCATACAGCCAGCACCCCGGCTTTAAAGGGTATCCTGACCAATAGCATGCCTACCTGGTCATCACCCTCAGCCTCATCAGCGACTTTGGTGAAGCACACTGCACCTTCGGCCAGTCACAAGAAGAGCCACGAAGAACCTCTCCTGGTCGACGCAAGCAGTCAAGCCACTAAGTCGCACAGCACCGCTCCGACTCACTGGAGCCAGCAGCACTACTCCGACTCACTGGAGCCTGCAGCATCATCCCGACTCACTGGGACATCATTACCCCGACTCACTGGGGCATCATCCCGACTCACTGGGACATCATCACCCCGACTCACTGTGGCACCCCGACTCACTGGGGCATCACCGCAGACAGTTCAAACTCACCGAGAACTATGCGGCATTCGGTTCTGACCCACTGGAACCAACCTACCACTGGCCTGGCACGCATCAAGAAGCATCAAGAACCATCGATCTCCGATCTCCGGTGGGTAGTGATGTAGCGACATCTATGGCGTCAGATAAGAACTAATCCTGCATCGCGCAATCAAAGTTTTCCGCGCGATTGGAACATATAGAACAGCCCGAAAATCATCTATCGGGCAGTAGCCCACCAGACATAACACCCGTCTGGCCGGAGGATCCTCCCTTTTCAACGGAGGTTTGCGGGACTTTACTCTCTGTTCCACATACCTCCAAAATAGGTATAATGTTCCCACTGCTAGGATTCAGGCCACCACTCTAGGAGTGAGAATAGGCCGTAATCCACTACGCGGACCCAGTGCGGGTTAGTGGAGTCCACAGGTCTTCGAATTTCAGCCTAAAAATTTTGGCTTTCTATTCAGAGTAAAAAGCAAATCATGGCAGATAGATTTCTAAACAAATAAAGACTGAAAGAGTACTCGTTTTCCAAGTTCCCATAAAATAAAATCTCCTTAAATTTCCTAATATCAAAAATCCAAAATGATTGATAAAGACATGCAGCTAAAATATTACAGCGGTACATGAAGTGTTAAGTGCAATTACTGAAGTAGATTGTGCACTTACACAAATTGCGCATTACGCATTAGCAAGCCCTGAACGAGCTATAAACAAACCACGCTTGCCATAGAGACCGCTTTTACACTTTACAGCTTATTACGTACTAGTGCGGAAAGTAGGGATACACCATATTGTTTGTGTTTAAAATACTCGTATTTTGGAATAAAATTGGAAGACAAAGTACGGCGGCCCTATAATGCTGACGGCACGTTTGGCGCAGTGGTTGAGCGATGGGCTGCTGTGTTGCGTGTCGCAGGTTCGATTCCCGCACGGGACCAATATTCATAAGGCCTACAGTTATGTGTTCTGGGTGTCTTATGTATGTGAGTTTACATGTTTGTGAACGCACCCACAATACAGGTTTTTCCTAGTGTGGGGCAAGGTTTAAAAAAAAACTGGGCAAGTGCGAGTCGGACTCGCGCACTGAGGGTTCCATACAAACTATACAATTCCCGAATGGAGTCTCGAAGATTTTTCCTAATTACATAAAAAGTTTTTTTTTTGTGACGTATATGACCCTGTGCTACAAGACCTTGTTTTATGCCAAATTGAAGGATTCCGGGTCAACGGGAGGTACCCTATGAATTTTGATTCCTTTGAGAGTATCGAAATATACGTTTTTTGCGACATAAAAGGCCGTATCTTTTTTATTCGTTAACTTAGGAATTTTATTTTTTCACAGCTTCAAGGGACCGCAGACTTTTGTATATAGTTTTAATTTCAACTCGATACCTCCACGCGTTCTCGAGATAAAAGGTCTTGGCAGACAGACAGACAAACGGACGGATAGACAGACGGACAACAAAGTGATCCTATAAGGGTTCCGTTTCTTCCTTTTGAGGTACGGAACCCTAAATAGTAAAAATGCTGATGTGGCTAGTATAAAAATGCACCATACTTCTGTTTTCAATGTTAGCGTCGGGTTTGTTTTTTATTTCGGAACTAAAGTTTTCTTCTTACTTGAAAATAACTAGTTCAAGAACCCAAATTACAGCTTTTTCAACTTGAAATGAACATCTTAGTATCATTTGACTGGCCTATTGGTCTAGTGGTTAGTGACTCTGACTGCTATACCGAAGGTCGTGGGTTCGATTCTCACCCAGGGCAAATGTTAGTGTGATGAGCACGATCATTTTGTTCTGTGTTTGAATGTAATAGATCTATAAAATGTATATATTTAGAAATATATAAGTATGTTTATCAGTTGTCTAGTACTCATAACAGAAGCTCTGCTTAGCTTGGGACTAGACGGCGTTGTGTGATAATTGTGGAATATTATTATTATTATTATTATATATTTGTTTACCTCAGGACCCTGAGGTCCTGGACCTTTGGAAGGCGTACGAGGAGCCAAAACCAACTCACAGAGGCCCTTTTAGACGATTTTAATGGAACATGTTACTATTATTATTATTTCGTTACCTCAAAATCTTTCTATAAAAACAGGATATTAAGAGGGTCCTTTTCCACTCGCCTATCGTCGACATCGAGCATGGTTTAAAAGCTTGTTACTTCATCTAACGCAGTCCAACGCGACGTTTGACGAAAAAGCAACACGAAAATCGAGAGATAACGCCTGAAAACTCTGTTAGCATTCGATAATTCCGTGATTTATTCAAATATTTTACAAAACTTGTTCCAGGAAATACGTGTATTTTTTTAAACCCTTAAAAATTTTTGAAAAAAAATGTTGTCATTTAGAATCTTGATTAAATTTGCAAGGTTTTTATTATTATGCTTTTTTAATTTTTGAGTAAATTATAAAGTTCATGCAAAATAGCAGATTTTCAGAGGTCTTTACTGGATTAGTTTTACACAAATTTATAAATTGATTTCAATAGAAGCCTAGATAATATCCACAAGATACTGTGTTTCCAAAATATCTAATGAAAAATGTGTAACGCGATTATGACGTTCATAATCGCGTCAGAGCAGTTGTATGAAAAACAGTGAAAATGTATGCCGAGTTGCATCCCCTTAATCAAAAAATTCAGCCTGCTAGCAAATAAAATGGCATAATTAACCCCGTATAAAACTTAATTTAAGCAAATACTATTTCTATGCACCACTGCCTAGTTTATTGGCTAATTATAAAGTTTTAGAGCTCGTCGACAACTTTTGAATATTACGGCACGTTAAGCGATTTACCTAAAATAGTAAGTACCTGCCTTTTCTTGTTTGAGAACATAATGCAGAATGTTTCAGTGAATGTTAGTAGTAGAGCCAGACTTTCAGGTAGTTATATTTATGAATCCAAGCGCCGTAGGTACCCATTAACCCATTAGAGGTTGTAGGGGCCTAGCAGGGTCGAAGCCTACTGGGGCCAAGGGTCTGATTCTGAAAGGAAGACTCGGCCCTGGTACGAAGGGCAACGAAGGAACAGGAGTGGGTTTTTAGTCAGTAAAAGTCTGACACTATCTCCCGCCCCGCCCAAGGGCGGGGGATGTCATAAGATGATTTTCCCACCGAAAAAAAAAAAAAAAAACCCATTAGAGGTCAAACAAAAACTACCAAAATATTTTTTAAATTTTCTTTATTTTCATATTGAAATAAGAATAAAAAACACATAATACAAGAAAAAGAAATAAAAAATTTAGTTTTCATGAAGATATAGGGGTGTACTTAATTGAGTACACTGACCGCCTAAGTACGAAAATTTTCAAAAGACGTTTTTTTGCCACAAAGTGTTTTAAGGCGTTTTTTACATTACCAGTATACTCTAGAATGACAAAGGACACATCGCAGCTATTTTTCAATTTTAATAGGATAATATCCAACTGCATCTTGAGGCAGACCTTCGATTATTGACACCTTGGCGTAAATAGTATATCGCGATATGACTGCGAAGCATAAGTTGATCAATAGGAATATAATTGCTCATTACATGTAAACGCCAGGAATTGGCAATAACCATATCTACCATGTAGGTAAATAGCACCCATCATCACTTTTTAAAATAAACGGCAATTCTATATCATTATATAGAATTCGCATTAGACAGGCTGGTCGAATTCATCCACACCTCTCATGTCTTTGTTGGTTTGGAATAAAGGTGGTATCGCTACCTTCAGTTCTTCACAAACAGGACTTTTCCTATCGTGGACTTCGGAAGTATTCTGAGAAGCTAGGGTACGTTTCCGCCAGATTGGACTCAAATCCGGAGTGGATTGGCGGGTAGAATCTAGTCGACTTCTTTTTGACCCCAGCTGTCCATCATCACTATCGTCTTACGCACTATCTTCGCTACCACTAACCCCTCGATTCATAAATACCTCAATAGTACTAGGTATATCTTATGGCATGAACCACGCTGCCATATCCTCATCGCCTCCTTCCTCTTTATCAGTCAATGCACTTGGATTAGGTGGTATAATAGCCAAGTGACATTCATCATCACCACTATCCTGTAAAACGACTTCAATCGCTTCTTCTAGTCCCTGGTAGCTCTTTTGATTGCAAGGAAACTGAAAAAGAAAAACGGGTATTTTACTTACTTATGTTGTCACTGTACTTAACTGAGTACAGTAACATTTATGTTACTCTAGTTTTATTTTAGTCATTAAAAATCGGACTATATTGTTCCTTATAACTTACTCTGACATGTATTTTATAGGAACGAAAATGAAAAAATCAACTTTTAAACAATAATAATTTTAGAAAATCAAAAATCATTCACTTACCTCCTCAGTGTTTTGGTAACATAACTTCAAGTGACACTTTTTATCAAGAAGAGTAGCACTACCCGCGTAATATTTATCAGTATACTTCAACAGTGTTATGATGAAGTTAAATAACAAGGAAACTCAAATAAACTACAAAAAATATGTAATTTATACTTAGGGATATGGCTGTACTCAATCGAGTACAGTGACCTCTAATGGGTTAACTTATGTCTCATTATTATCTACAGCCCCCTAGCCAAGTTACAATCGTATCGTTCGCGCCGAACGCCTCGAGTAGTCCACGCCTCCGATTCCTTTGTTCTGACGTCTTCTCAATGCTCAGTCACGTGGTCAGAACAAAAGAATCGGAGGCGTGGCCTACTCAAGGCGTTCGGCGCGAGCGATACGATTGTAACATGGCTAGGGGGGCAGGTACTTTATCACACTAATATTGTAAAGGCGAAAGTTTGTGACTGTGTATGTTTGTTAATTTTTCATGCTCAAACGACTGAACGGATTTCGATAAAACTTAGTACACGAATAAACCTTGCCCTGGAATAACATATAGAAAACTTTTTATCCTACTATCACACTGACGAAGCCCCTAGCAGAAGCAGGTAATAATATATGTTTTGTTTTGTATGTCATGTTTTGTTTCTGCACCACCCTAAGGTTGACTGGTAGAAAATGCCTAAGGCATTAAGTCCGCCTTTGTACAGTGTTTATTACTAGTGCATTAAGTTTTAATAAATAAATAAATAAATATATAATAAAGCAGAAGATTTTTGTTTGTTTTCAACGCGCTTATTTCTGAAACTACCATTTGGATTGGAAAAATTGTTATCAGTTGGATTGGAAAAAAATGTTTCTTCTCTTTTTGATTAATGACGAATAGTATAGCATAAATAGCATAAACAGCATTATAATGTTCCCACTACTGGGATTCAGGCCTCCTCTCTAGAAGAGGAAAGGGCTGTAAATCCACCACGCGGGCTCAGTGCGGATTGATGGATGTCACGTGTCCCCAAATGTTTGGTTCTAGGACATGCCGGTTTCCTCACGATGTTTTCCTTCTCCGTTTTGAGAGCAGTGGTGATGAAATAAATTATACAAAGTAATGCGCCTGGCTGGGTTTGAACTCGCGACCTTACAACTTGTAAGTCGGGTTCGTTACCACTGAACCACTACTACTCACTGCACATACCCTGAATAGTATAGGCTATATAACATCCACTACTACCCACGACCCACGGAAGCGGTGCAGTAAAAGTAAAACCGCGGGACCGCTAGTATTATTATATCTTGTCTCTACTCTCCCAGTTCTCCATTTCTTCAATTCTTCCCGGCTCTCCGCAATTTCTTGCCATTTCCTAAGTAAGACTTAGATGACTTGGAAATCGGTCCGCCATCTTCTTCGTCTTTTGCTGCAATGAAATCTCTCATAAGATAGAAATTATTAAAGAAACTACAATGTCTATATAACAGTAATGCTTCAACGTAATCGATACAAAAAATCTCTTTCTTAAAACTCCTCGAGGGCCGATTGTACATACTTCTGTACAACTTCAGTGACCTTGAAAAACGCTTAATTATCGTTTTGTACACACGGGTGTACGAAATTTATTCCGCCGAAAATTTTGGTCTCTATATCTTCGTTATTCCTAGAAAAATCCAGAAAAAGTTATTTTTTATTTCTTTATTTATTTATTTATATGTCGCGGGTTCAAACCCAGCCAGGCGCATTACTTTGTGTACTTTATTTCATTACCACTGCTCTCAAAACGGTGAAGTGTCAATCGTGAGGAAACCGGCATGTCCTAGAACCGAAGATTCAAAGACATGTGACATTCACCAACCCGCACTGGGCCCGCGTGGTGGATTACGGCCCATTTCCTCTCCTAGAGAGGTGGCCTGAATCCCAGCATTGGGAACATTAAAAGGTTATGCTTATATGCTAATACCCCTATATGCGTGAGGGGTTAAAGCAAGTCTATATAAAAAGAAGAAAATCAACTATGGATTTATTTATTTTTAAAACATCTGTGGCACAACATACTAGAACAAAGCTTTCAAGGGAGGCTATTTGACCCAGTAAAATATAGTACGTTCATACAAGACGACGGTCAAGTAGGAAATTTCTGTCTTAATTCTATTGAATTATTTACCTGGACCTCTTTTTTGGTTCTGTAGATACACAAAACAATTTTTTTTTATTACAGTCCGTTGGCCATAAAACTCTTTACGGCTTATTTAGAACTATGTATTTCTTTCGGCTTTACTTGAATTCAGTTTTTCGAAGAACTGTTAAAATGTTTCAGTCTTATCTCTGTTTAAACCATATGTTAATTTGTGAACTGAGTGCTTCTTTTGAGATATACGGAAAAAGATATCATCATCATTTCAGCCGAAAGACGTCCACTGTTAGACATAGGCCTCCCCCAAATGTCGCCATAATGACCGATCCTGTGCGTTTTGCATCCATCGGATTCCCGCTACGCTCACCAGGTCATCGGTCCACTTTGTGGAAGGCCTTCCAACGCTGCGTCTTTCGGTACGCGGTCGCCATTCCAGAACATTTCGTCCCTATCGACCATCTGTTCTGCGAGCTATGTGCCCTGCCCACTGCCACTTAAGTTTGGCAATTCTTAGGGTTATGTCTGTAACCTTAGTTCTCCTGCGGATATCTTCATTTCTGACGCGATCACCCAAGGAAACTCGTGAAAAAGATACAAAGTCCCGCAAACCTCCGTTGAAAAAGGAGGATCCTCCAATCAGAAGTATGTTGTGTCTGGTTTGGGCAACTGTCCGATAGTAGATCTGGTAAATTATGTTCTTATCCCGCGAAGGACTCTTATGCCACGATACAAGTCTTTGAAGTTTTTAGTTCTGATGTGGCGACATATGTACAAGTCGTCGACGGCGCCCAGCAGGGTCGAAGCCTACTGGGGCCAAGGGTCTGCTTCTGAAAGGAAGACTCGGCCCTGGTATAAAAGGCAATGGAGGAACAGGAGTGGGTTGTTAAATAGTCAGTAAAAGTCTGGCACACCCTCTGGCTCCAAAAATTTGGTTACAATACCAACTGTTTACTGCAGCTGCCATTTGTGATGCCATCAACGTAATCGAAGTCAAAATATCGGTTGCACGGACAGCAAAAAAGGCTTGTTTAAATGTTTAATCATATATCGAATGGAGTATAGATACCCAAAACTTACGGTTCTATACAGAAAATGTCGGCATTATGTTTGCATTCCAATAATATCGTCATATTGTCTTTATGTTCTAAGCAATTTATTGTAACTACAATGAATACAATAACAAGAAACACTATACTAATATTAGTATTTGGATTAGGAGAATTAGATTGTTGTCTCTTTTGATTTATAAATATTATAAAGGCGTTTTGTGTGTACAATCATACATAAAGTACAATCGTACCCTTGGTATGTATTGCAAAAACCAACTATCTGCAATTTTTACCCAAATTAAAGTTAAATCCATTTATCCATTCGTCTCATCAAGATGAATCTACAGCTAAAACCGCTTATTAGCTACGACACTTATTTACAGAGATAGCTTCGGCAAAAAGTAAATAACCTACAAATTTGATTGAATATAATAGTATTAACATAACATAATAATACAAAAATGTTGGTGCATTTAGTTGGTTTTTGCAATAACTGTTTCACGCTCGAATTTCTAAATGGATTTAGATAAAATTTGGCGTACGGCTAGTCCACCATTTTTAAGGGTTCCGTACCCAAAGGATAAAACGGGACTTTATTACTAAGACTCCGCTGACCGTCCAGATGGACGGACAGCGCACAGTATTCGCAGTAACAGACAGAAGTCTGTCTGTCTGTCCGTCTGTCACCAGGCTGTATCTCATGAACCGTGATAGATAGACAGTTGAAATTTTCACAGAAGATGTATTTCTGTTGCCGCTATAACAACAAAATAAAGTAAATATTTAGGTGGTACTCCCATACAATGCATGTGATGTGTTTGCCGTTTTTTTTTTGCTAAGGAAGGTACGGAACCCTTCGTGCGCGAGTTCGACTCGCGCTAGGCCAATTTTTTTCTTTTTATCTCGGTGATTAGTGGTCCTGTCTGCTATGCCAGTCGTGGGTTCGATTCCCACCAAAAAAAATTTTTTGTGTTATGTGCACGTTCATTATTTTGTTCTGTGTTTGTGTGTAATTTATCTATCGTATGTATGTATTTAGAAATATGTAAGTAGGTTATCAGTTGTCTAGTACTCATAGCACAAGGTCTGCTGAGTTTGGGACTAGATGACGTTGTTTATAGTTGTGAAATATTGTTATTATGTTATTTTTAATTTTTTTAATTGATATAAACTAATGCTTGACTGTGATAGCACCTGATAGTGAGTAGTAACGCAATCGTTAATGATGAGACGCTCTAGTCTATTAAGAGCATATTCACTCTAGCTTAAAGACACCTAAATTAAAATCGGACGGGAAGACCGATTATATATATTATGTTCCCTTGATATAATTTTCTACACTCACGGGGTCAAAACCAATCTACAAAGTCTTAAGCACAGGCGTAGGGTAGCCAGCCTTTCGATGTTTTACAGGATTCATTTTGGAGAGTGTGCGCAGGAATTGCGTGACTTGATTCCACCATCTCATTTCTACCATCGGACAAGCCGACGAACGGCGAGTATCCACCCTTACGTTGTTGAAACCTCTACGGTCCGGACCAGGCGTTTCGCCTCGTCGTTTATACCGCGTACATCGAGGGACTGGAATAATTTGCCTGCTGCGGTTTTCCCGTCCGAATATAATTTGGGTCTCTTCAAGGCTAGAGTGAATAGGCTCTCAATAAATTTGTGCGACTCACCATCAACGATTGCATTACTACTTACCATCAGGTGGGATAGCAGTCAAGCACTAGTTTATACCAAAAAAAAAACCAATGATAGAAACCAGTTGCTAATATTTGCTTTCGCTACGCAGCTGTTACTAAAAATATTTGTAACAGCTGCAAACTTTAACTTGTATCAATGATACCAACCTTTTTTTTCACCCAGTTTTATGTTGTGGTGTTGAAAAAAGGCTTAATTTACAAACTCACTACCAGAACGGACAAACTAGTCGGTACCTATTCGTACTCCAACAAGTTTAACCGGGTAGAATGTAATTTTTCCGGGCTTGGTACTATGTGTTCACTTTACACACACAACCGACAATTGGGATCTATATTGCCCGATAAAAAACTTTATTGTTTGACGCAGTTGGTATGTTGGACATTGTGGAAAAGGTAAATGTGAGAAGATTTGAATTGGTGCAAAACGTTGAATAAGTTTTTTCAAAGTAAAATACATACGATTCATTGAATGAACACTTGACTGAAATCATCTAAATTATTTTCTCCTGAACTTAAGATTTAATTGATTTTAATATTTGACAAAGATATACCAAGAATTTTAAAGTTCAAATATATATTGAGAGCAGTGGTGGCCCGACGACTTACGAGTAGAATGTCGCGTACTTTGTATAATTTATTTCATCATCACTGCTCTTAAAAACGGTGAAGGAAAACATCGTGAGGAAACCGGCATGTCCTAGAACCAAACATACGAAGACATGTGACTTCCACCAACCTGCGCTGGACCCGCGTGATGGATTAGCCCATTCCCTCTCCTAGAGAGCAGACCTGAATCCCAGCAGTGGGAACATTATAAGGCTAATATGTGATGTTAAGAATGGAAACTTGACTGAAACAATAGGAATTATTTTTTCTTGTACTTTGATATTACTGTTTGACAAAATAATATCTAAATATTACTCAGCACTTAAAAACAACCGAATCTCGACGATTGGCAATTACTTTTAATAGTGGAGCTTTTTTATTTGGAATTCATCAAATAACCCTTCCTGCTGTGGGAGCGAAGGGGAGTGTCAGAATTCTACTGACTAAAACCCACCTGTGTTCCTTTAGCTACCCTTTGCGTTCTAGGACCGTGGTCATTTTTTCAAACAAACCCGCATCCCAATAGTGGATTGCCGTAAGGGTTTATTCTTCCGAGCCCGTGTCCGCTGAACAGATATTTGTGAGAACATTTGGAATGTATTTTTGACACTAAAAACAAAAATGTTTACTCTCTTTTGTTACTAATTCCTCTCCTAGAGACGAGGCCTGAGTCCCAGCTATGGGCAGTGGCCTAATTATGATATGTTATAAATTAAGTTGAAATCTTTACTCTAAACTTTATTTCTTCGCATTTTTCAATTAATCTGTTTATAAAACCTTATTTTTAGTATATGGGAAACCTGAAACACATGTCTAGTATTTTTATGTAAAGAATCTATGTACAAAATTTCAAAACTGTATTATGACAAAGTTATAAGCCCATTAAGGTACCTGGTTGGCGACATAAATACATGGTCACCGGGCCACCCCGGGAGACTGACGGGTTGTTTTGCTCTCGCACCCAGCTGAGCTCTGGCGTTTAATGCCCGCTGTGACCAGCCGTGACCTTTATTGTACTTAGAGTCGGTGGAGTCCAACTTGTGACCTTTTTAAAATATTTTTGGGAAAAAATATAACAAGGTGTAAAAATTATTGGAATCGATTCAGTTACTGGTTCTAAACAAACTATATTCAGGTATTACTAAAATAATGTTGTACAAAAAGCATAGTCCTGATTCACTCTCCGAGTCATCAACGCCCAGAGCCTAATCCAAACCTAGAACGCTCAAATTTTAATTTTACACTGAGGTATCTTTTATGACTTATACAAAGAATAAGGGATGAAAAAGGAAATCTTTTGTCTTGGTATGGCCATGTAAAGAGGAAGGATGAAACGCATGTTACTAAAAGAGTTCTGAGTATACATGTAGATGGATGGAGAGGGAGAGGGACGCCAGAGAAAAGACGGATGGATTGTGTGAGGTGAAAGAAAAGGGAGTTAGTGATAGTGTGACGGGGGACAGGACAGAATGGAAGAAAAAAACGTGTTGCGCCGACCTCAAGTAATATGGGATAAGGGCAGGAAGAAGAAGAAGAAGACAAAGAATAAGAAAGGGTTTTTCAGTATTCAAAGTTTTTATGGTGAAACCTACTTTCACGTGAGTAAAACCGCTAGCAGATACTAGTTACAAAATTGGCAAATTGAGAACAGGTGAACTTTTTTATTTAACCTTTTACAATCAAGAAGGTCCGGACTAAGCGTTTCGCCTCGTCGTTTATACCACGTACATCGAAGGACTGGAATAATTTACCTGCTGCGTTCTTCCCGTCCGATTATAATTTGGATTTCTTCAAGGCTAGAGTGAATAGGATCTTAATAAACTAGTGTGCCTCACCATCAACGATTGATTGCATCACTGCTTACCATCAGGTGGGATCGCATTCAAGCACTAGTTTAAATCAATTTTAAAAAAAGCTTTTATAAAAATCCATCCAGTGGAACCAGCTACCAAGGTTTCAATATTTTTATATGTTACGGCACTCTACTACTATTTTGATACCTACTTAACTTCTACCGAATACAAACGAGACGATGCTTAAGATATTAATATATTTAGTTAAGTCCCTGTATATCGTTTGGCTCAACGGATTAATGAGCAATTTCAATAAATTTTAAAACGTATTTAACTTCAAGTATGTTCTTAAATTCCTCAGTAATTAAATTGTTAATTATTTAGCAGGCGCAACGTTCTAAAGTGGAAATAAGATAACGTAAACGAACGCTTGTAGAAGGGTCTATGAAATTTTCGACATCTTCAATTACCATACAAAGGAGATAACTTTCACGTTTCGAGCCAATTTTAAGCTAAATGTAAAACGATATTACCAAGCTTATTCAATATTTTCGATAATGTAGGTAACAGGCACAATAAGAAATTATTTAAAAGTAAAAAAAAAATAGTTTTGTCAATGATCATTAATTTAAAGGATAACTGTTGTAGGATTTCTTTTTTACCTATACGGACTTACACTGAAAGGCAGGCTGCAACACTCCATAGAAATATACTTAAAAAATAAAATTAATGAATATATTATAAGCAATAACAATAAACGAACACATCCAAGTTATATTTGTGTTTTCAGGCTTTCTTAAATTAAATCTAGTTTGAAGATTCACATGATTTATTTTTTAAATTCTTACTACTATTATAAATGTGAAATTAACCCTGTCTGACTGTCTGGTTGTTACTTCTTCACGGATTCGGTAGAACTTTAGCATACGTTTAGGTATGCCATGTCTTAGATTAAGACATTTAGGATATAAGATATGGCTAGGAGCTGGAACTATCAGAAGCTAGCACGATATATATATATATATGTTGTTTTAGGTAACAAAGGCACAGCAGAACCTACAACTTCCGAAGGAACTCCTGGAAACGGTGAAGGTGAAGATGAAGATACAGATACTGATAACTGTGATGGACAAGACACTGCCGATGGTGGTGAAGAAACATGTACCACTGAAGGAGGTGATGAAGGTAAGGGGACTAAGGATCCCAATAAAAGAGACAGTAAGGTTCTGCACAAACGTAAACACTTTTGTGGCTTGTATTGGATACAATATATCAGTGCATATTTTTTTTTATACTTATAATTAATATGACATGCCACTCCCCAGAAGTAAACACAATTTGTGCATTATTTCCACTTGACTCATATGGATTTTCAACCAAGCTATTTGGTGTAAGTAACTGGAAACTGAAAGTTATGAATTAATGTAACATAAGCACTAACAAATTACAACACAATCGATTGTTGTCCGTATCTATCATTTCTTGGCGAGAGTGACCCATCGGTAACAGGCAATCGGTAACTGCCCCCCTAGCCAAGTCACAAACGATAAACTTAAACTCTCAGTAGTCTTTAATAGATTTTCAACTTTATGTTATTAGATATAAAGTTGAAAATCTATTGAAGATTACATAGTGTTTTCGTTCGTTCCGGTCGCTAACGCTCAGTAGTCTTTAATAGATTTTCAACTTTATGCTCTTAGGTATAAAGTTGAAAATCTATTGGAGATTACTAAGCGTTCACGTTTATCGTTTGCAACTTGGCTAGGGGGGCTGTGCGCTACCGGACATAGCAACTACGGTTTCTTGTAATGGCGAGCGAGTAACAAAAAGTGTCTACGTTTGCACAGAACATAAATTATCATTTTTGCAATCTAATTAAAATCGAAAATCAAGAAAACGTAATAAGGATACGAGCAATATCTTACTCTAGTAATAGATAATAATTATTCACATATTTTAACCTTAATCTATACTTACAATATAATCGTAACTGTGTTTCTACAGATTCATGCTTGCACTTTAATGTTAAACCTGGTTGTGATAGAAACTGCACTAAACAGTGTCCTGGTCCTAAACCAGCTGAGTGCAAATGTGGTGGTTGCGAATGTAAAGACGGATTTGTATACGATCCTGAAACCAGAAAATGTGTACGTCCGGAAGAATGTAGTAAGTGGCTTTTATTAGCGAGTGTCATCTGTGACCATGTAGCATTTTTAGGCTTGAAAGAATTCATATCCGTCATCTCTTCTTCTTCTGGTCATTACACTCTTGCCAGAGCGGTCGTAGTTGTCATATTAAGGGTAGCTCTCTGAAAGCTTTCCACCCATGTTTCAGACCCATGGTAACTCTTTCAAACAAACCCAAAAGTGGATTGCCTTAAGGTTTATACTTCGGAACCCGTATCCGCTGAACAGATTTTTATAAAACCTTTTGGAATGTATTTTTGACACTAAAAACAAAAATATTTACTCTCTTTGTTACTAATTCCTCTCCTAGAGACGAGGCCTGAGTCCTAGCTGTGGGCAGTGGACTAATTATGATATATTAAGTTCAAATCTTTACTCCAAACTTTGTTTCTTCGCATTTTTCAATTAATCTGTAGGTACATATAAAAAGCAAAGTCCTGACGGACTCTCTAACTCATCAACGCCCAGAACCTAATCCAAACCTAGAACGCTAAATTTTTTATTTTACAGTGAGGTGTCTTTTATGACTTTTACAAAGAATAAGAAAGGTTCCGTCGATCTGTTCTGACTTTCGGTACCTTGGGTCGCTCGTCGTATACGTAAACGTAACATATCAGATCAACACAGGATGGATGGAATGGCGACAGGTCACGGGAACAACTTGCGACCCACGAATGCCCCTCAAGTTGAAGGGTATAATTTACAAGTCCGTGATAAGACCTGTCATATTGTATGGATCAGAATGTTATGCTGTGAAAAAGATGGATGAAAAAAGTTTGCATGTAGCGGAGATGAGAATGTTGAGATGAATGTGTGGTGTGACGAGAAAGGATAAAGTGAGAAATGAGTGTATAGTGGAGACCTCAATGCAAAACCTGGTTGTGACAGAAACTGCACTAAACGGTGTCCTGATCCTAAGCCAGCTGAGTGCAAATGTGGTGGTTGCGAATGCAAAGACGGATTTGTGTACGATTCTGAAACCAGAAAATGTGTACGTCCGGAAGAATGTAGTAAGTGACTTATATTTTATCATTCGTGACCATGTAACATTTTTAGGCTTGAGAGAATTTGTATCCGTCATCTAGGACTCGTACCTAAACAGATGATCGACAATCAATCTTATATGGCACCGGATTATAAATGCGAATCATAAATATTTACCATAGAGCACCCGCCTGGCTTGCCCATATATTTATTTATTTATTTAAACTTCATGTACAGTAGTGGTAAATGCAACAAGTCATTCTCTACCAGTCAACCTTTAAGTTAAAAAACACTACTATTATAAGCCTTAGAGCTATTTACCATACCAGACTATTAATTCAAAAATGTATTAATGCATCTTTTTAACTCCACCGTGTGGCTACAATGAAATCCTGACAAACTGCAGCAACAGTGAATGTGGTCAATTTTTTTTTACTTGAATTCATCAAATGACTCCTTCCAGTCTCGGTGGAGCGAGAGGGGAGAGGGATTGTTAGACTTTAACCCACCTGTGTTCCTTCAGTTGCTTTTGCAATTCAGGACCATAGTAACTTTTTCGAACAGTCCCGCAACCCTGACAGGTATCGGCCCTAGTTGGCCCTGTCAATTTTACTGACTTTGAGGCGCGCTTATATCACCGGTACTTACCAGATCACAGGCCCGCGCCTATGGTGGCTGCGAATCGCCCTGTGAATTCTGATACCCGGGGCATCTCTGGCACGGCGGTGGTCGGGTCATGAGGTTTGGCTCCGCCTTACGCTTTACTACCTATTTACAAAACCGGGAACTTCTATCATAAAGCGTTCCATTCTTTTCAAAAATGGATATTTTACTAATTAACTACAGAAAACCCGAAACAACTGTGTTTGGTGAGGATCTACGTCAGGCGGAAAGTGAGAATGCCATGGTGCCTCTGTAGCCACTCCTCGAATAGGGACTCAACAGGGACACATCGATGTGGACCCGGCGTAAAAACGCCAACGCCAGGGTCGACTTTACAATATTTTTCGTTTATTTTAATACAATCTGTTGGGAATGTGTTAAAATAAAATTGGAATTGTGTAAAGTCGACTGCTTCTGCAATGAAAGTTTTGTGAGAGATAACAAAGAAGTTTTTATTCCAGACATTGAACTATATTCAACTATTCAATCAAACAGCTTGGCAAATTACTGAGATCGATATCAGTTGAAGTACTCACCTAGGCAGTAAGTACTTCAACCGTTATCGATATAGACATTTGACAGAGTCTGTGGCAAGACGTGAAATTAATTTTGATTGGTGTTCGACCGGCAAAGTGCTGTCCACGGTCATCAATAAAATAAGCCCTTTTCTGTCTGCAGGGTTTAAAGGAACCTAACCTGTTCATATCGGAGCACCCGAAGGCATTTTTCGTCATATGGTTACTGTATGTATATGAATCGGTTGACTGGTACAAAATGCCTAAGCCCACAAAAGTATATTGTGTGTTTATTAAAAATCTAATAAAATAAATGGCCAAAGCATGAGCCAGCCAGTTCATGAAATGTTTTATTAGATGTATTCGCTAAATATCATTTAAGCTGCTTGTTTAATAAGTTTGTCTACAGGTCATGTAACGTAATAAAGTTGATAAAGAATAAACAATTTAAATTAAACTTCCAGATATGACAACTACAAAAGAAGATTCAGGATCAAGTGAAGAGCCGATGTCATCAAGTACTGGATCAGGTTCATCCACTGAAGGACCAGTAATGACCACGAAAGGGTCTGGTTCAGAATCGATTACCGATGACTCTGAAATGGACACAACTACTCATAAAAAGAAACACAGGACCACCACAACTGAATCGAGTGGTGGGTCGGATTCATCTACAGAAGGATCAGAAAAGACCACAGTAAGATCGGGACCAGAATCGACTACCGATGACTCTGAAATGGACACAACTACTCATAGAAAGAAACACAGGACCACCACAACTGAATCGAGTGGTGGGTCGGACTCTTCTACAGAAGGATCAGAAAAGACCACAGTAAGATCGGGACCAGAATCGACTACCGATGACTCTGAAATGGACACAACTACTCATAGAAAGAAACACAGGACCACCACAACTGAATCGAGTGGTGGGTCGGATTCATCTACAGAAGGATCAGAAAAGACCACAGTAAGATCGGGACCAGAATCGACTACCGATGACTCTGAAATGGACACAACTACTCATAGAAAGAAACACAGGACCACCAGAACTGAATCGAGTGGTGGGTCGGACTCATCTACAGAAGGATCAGAAAAGACCACAGTAAGATCGGGACCAGAATCGACTACCGATGACTCTGAAATGGACACAACTACTCATAAAAAGAAACGCAGGACCACTACAACTGAATCGAGTGGTGGGTCGGATTCATCTATAGAAGGATCAAAAACGACCACAGTAAGATCGGGACCAGAATCGACTACCGGTGACTCTGAAATGGATACAACTACTCATAGAAAGAAACGCAGGACCACCACAACTGAATCGAGTGGTGGGTCGGACTCATCTACTGAAGGATCAGGAATGACCACAGAAGAATCGGAAATGGCTACCGATAACTCTGAAATAGAAATGACAACTCATAGACATAAGAAACACAGAACTAACACAACTGCGTCGAGTGGTGGGTCGGGTTCATCTACTGAAGGATTAGAAATGACCACAGTAAGATCGGGACCAGAATCGACTACCGATGACTCTGAAATGGACACAACTACTCATAGAAAGAAACACAGGACCACCACAACTGAATCGAGTGGTGGGTCGGACTCTTCTACAGAAGGATCAGAAAAGACCACAGTAAGATCGGGACCAGAATCGACTACCGATGACTCTGAAATGGACACAACTACTCATAGAAAGAAACTCAGGACCACCACAACTGAATCGAGTGGTGGGTCGGACTCTTCTACAGAAGGATCAGAAAAGACCACAGTAAGATCGGGACCAGAATCGACTACCGATGACTCTGAAATGGACACAACTACTCATAGAAAGAAACGCAGGACCACCACAACTGAATCGAGTGGTGGGTCGGACTCATCTACTGTTATTAATACAACGACAAAAGATGGCACGACCTCGACAAACGATTCAAGATACACAACCACTGATTCGTCGATGACAACTACTAATGGACAGACCACTACCATTAAAGGTAATTATTTATTTTAACACAGCGAAGCATTTAACCATACATGTGTGCCATTCAATACATATTGATATATTGATTGCATAAATGCGTTATGTTATCTTACGTAACAGGATTGAACTCCTTTGAACACATTTTTACAAGAATAAGAAATATTGTAATAGATATTTATATATTTAGAAACAATGCTGCTAATAGTCTTTTTACCGACATTATTTCAGATATTTTATTTTAACTACTACCTACTCCACACACTAAACTGCATATAAATTTATCTACTATTTTTAGATGAATCAAAGTTTATTTTTAAAAGTTGCAGTGTTTTAAAAATAAATTTAATAATGTCATTTACTAGGTCACGAATAGTACATGTAAGTATAATATGCAAGTTGTCCATTATCTAGACTCAGAAATTTCACAAATTCGAGTACAGCGTGTGTGGCTAGCACAGATGCGTCATGTAGTTAATACAGGGTGGAACCGGTAGACAATTACTAGAACTAATGATTTTCATTAGTATACACATTCTAGATGAAATAATTTTGAAAAATTATTATTTTACTGCATATGATATGGGACAAGTAGCAAATACTAGTACAGTTTAAAAGCATTTTGTTTAAACAGATCTAAATCGTAGTAAAACCAAAACATCGTATTCGCAAATGTTTTCAAAACAACTACTGCAGTTAGCAGGCTTAACTATTTACTCCTCCATTTTCTATAGTCCCTTAAACTGCTTGTCCAAAGTCTTGGTAGAATCGATGCTGTGCCAATCTAGCGGAGGTTGGAACATATCCAACTTTATGTAAGACAACCGCAATACATGCTTGAAAATATAAGCAATAAGACATTTGATTTAATAGTGTCTCCGTTGTGAACGGATTTCTTTTAATAACATTCTTCAAATTAACAGAATTGTTGGAGAGGTATTTTCTGCTTGTCCGTTACTTAATTGCAACTTGAAGTATTTCCCGTAGTCGAGCAATAGTAACGAAACTTGTTCAGTGCCCACAGAATGCGAGCCAGGAAGATGCATGTGTGAACGTTATAAATGTAGACACAGAAACAGACAATTTTTTTACTCTAAAGCACTGCATGTAAACTAATGCAATTTCTAACTTCGTTGATGTTGTTGAATTATTATATTGTTTTATATTGCGCAAGTTGTTTTGATAATAATACATAAAGGTTTTGAAGATGGCTTACTTGAACTGTTTCTGTGATTTAGCTATCACAAAGGTTTAATTCCCATGAAATTTAGGGTTATATCATATGTTTATGTATTAAATTGCAAAATGTACCTTTAAAATTCGTACAGGTCCAAAAGACTGCAAAGGTAGAAACGAATGGTACTTCGTTTGTGCACCCTCATGTCCTCAAAGGACTTGTGCGGAATACTTAAATGGCGTTAAATGCCCAATAACCATTGAAAAAATAACATGCACACCCGAATGCCGATGCCATATCGGATACTATAAGGATGAAGAAGGAAATTGCTTAAGCACATGGGAATGCAGTAAGTTAAACATTTGGTTTTTATTGTGTTAGAATTTGTAGAGGATATTTTTCATTAATGAATTTTGTATTACAGGAAGACGGTTAAGACCAATACCTACTACTATGGGACCGATACGTACAACTACAAATCCAGATAATCAAGGTAATCAACATGGCTTGGCGTTGTAGATAGTAAAACATTCGGTAAAGTAAATTAAAGTAATTAAAATCTGATGTTTGAATCTTTCTGTAAAATTCTACTGTTGGTCTTAAACCAGGCTGGATCAGTATCTTACTTTTTTCAAATGCCGCTTACCTAGATTATGATTAATGTTTTGTTACTGCTTGCTTTGTTTACTAAAATATTATTTCTGATAATAGATACCAGTTTTTTGTTAGCAATTAGTTTTCTTCTAAACATTTCTTTATCTCAGATATGAAAACAACTTCATCCACTACAATGATGTCCACAACAACACCGCCAAACTGCGAAGACGTCGCTTATGAATTATTCATAACAGGAAACCTTGCTTACACTACAAAATTACTAAGTGTAAGTCACAAAATCAACTGATTTTTTTTAATGTTTTCAGTTTAAGTAGAATTATCTAGTCCTAGTTTTGATCCTCGAATCGGGCAAACTTTATGGAGTCTTCGAGGTTCTCATTATCATAGTCTGAACTTGTGCCTGAGTAACGAAAAGAGACTCGCTTTCTATAACATGAGACTTATACATACTTACAAAATATGACGGTTAGCGCTTGCAACCACTCTGCCAGGGTTGCTGGATGTCCGAAAGAGTCATAGCAACCCTGAAACGCAGGAAAAAAGAAATAATACGGGTGAGATTTAGTCTATAAAAGTCTGACACTCCCCCTCACTCCATCCAGAGTGGGAGAAGCTATTTGTTGATTACCCACCAAAAAAAAACCTACTAACATGGCAGAACCCAATTTCTTATAATATTATGTAGGTAACTTATTTGCCTTTTGCTTCCTTAACTAGAGACTTATCACCATCTTTTTGCCCCTATTCAGGATCAGATCGAACTTAACCCTGGCAACAGTGTCGTGGTCGGAGGGGCATCCATCTTATTCCTCTTTGCTCAATTAGTATTAGAAGTGAAAGGCAAAGTACAGACTGAGATCTTGAACGTGTATAACTTCAGGAAAACAGAACAAGTAAGTTTTTTTCATCATCAACATTATAGAAGAAAAACGTCCTCTATTGGACGTAGGGCTCCTACAAACGTTACCATGATGCCCAAGGTATGGGAGCATGTCAGGTATGCAAAGCAGTTTAAGCACAGGGCAGGTCAAGACGACAATAACAATTGTTGTACCACATACAGCTCAAAATCGCTTGTAGCTTAATCGACCAAACTCATCAATTTTACATGGGAAGGTTTTTTCTGTTCTTCCATTTTGCTTATTTCCCTCAGATATGCCGATGTGGTGGACAGGCTAACCTAAGTTATTTATTAATGGCTGTTTTCAAGCAAGATATTGTTCTTGAACAGGTTAGAAAATCATTTATCATGACATTCATTTTTGTTCTGCTTTTAAAGTAAATTTATTTTATTGGATCACTATAAATATTTTTATACTAAACCTAACTAGGTACATATAATACAAAGACACATAAAATCTTTTTACAAAAAAAAAATAACCGACTTCACTAAAAAAAAACACTAAAAGGATCAAAATAACTTTAATTTCGGAAGTCGGTGTTTCTCGGTATTGTTTGTTTCTTATTTAACACCGACTTCCGAAATTAAAGTTATTTTGATCCTTTTAGTGTTTTTTTTTAGTGAAGTCGGTTATTTTTTTTTTTTTTTGTAAAAAGATTTTATTTCACACTTTTTAGTTGCGATACACTTATAAACAGAGTGCCTATTTCTCATGAAAATTCCAATTAACCCAAATACTGCTAGGTTACATTGTTTTTTTATAAAGTTCCTGTGTCTACCTTCCACCTTCCGGCTCCATCACCAGATCAATTCGATAGTACCTTATAGCCAAAGTGCATCATTCTCATGACAATTCTAATAAGCCCAAACACGGCTAGGATACATTGATTAATTACGGAGTTCCTGTGCCTACCTTCCGGCTCCATCATCAGATCAGTTCGGTAGTACCTTATAGCCAAAGTGCATCTCATGACAATTCTAATAAGTCCAAACACGGCTAGGTTACATTGATTAATTACGGAGTTCCAGTACCTACCTTCCGGCTCCATCATCATCATCAGATCACTTCGATGATACCATTTTCAACGTAACTATTCAGAATCATTCATTTATTTGTATTATCATAGTCGCATAACTATATCTTCATTGTGATATCTATTTGAGTATGAAGTTCCGTTGACCATTTCTGGTCTTCTTCATCAGTTCCACTTCATCAAATGTTACTTTTTGACTGTAAATGCTTAAGTTCTTGATGAAAATACTAAAATTACCATAGAGTTGCCTATAATTTTTGAGGAGTTCCCTCGATTCCTCGTGGATTCCATCATCAGAACTGGATTTTGAAAAAAATGGGACCAATCTGAAAGCATATCCTATAAAGGGAAAAAAAATTTTGCAAATCGGTCCATAAACGACGCAGTTCTGTGGTAACAAACATAAAAAAAATAATAATGATGATAAAAAAAAAATACAACCGAATTGATAACCTCCTCCTTTTTTTTGAAGTCGGTTAAAAATCCACTCAGGCGCCGAAGTACTCCTCCACATCGCTGTCAATGCTAATTCTTTGAGCGAAGAAAGAGCCAGCCCTCTGGTCAGTTAGCGTGAAATTTCCTTGAAAAGAGACGCGTACTCGAACCCCATGACCCAAGCGTTTCGACCTCAAACCGCTCAAAACTGTAATTACCAATAAGGTAATTACAGTTTTGCGCCGTTTGAAGATCTCAGTAGCTGCAACGGCAGCGCCGCCGCGCCGGCACACTTAAAGTTATATGTGCCGATTATTTCGAGACTAGAGCCTGATACAAGGGTGGTAATAAAAATTCTCGTGTCACGGTGTTCGAACTTGAACTCCTCCGAAACGGCTCGACCGATTCTCATGAAATTTTGTGAGCATATTGAGTAGGTCTGAGAATCGGCCAACATCTATTTTTTTTTTTTTTTTTTTTATTTATATGGCAGAACAACGTTTGCCGGCTCAGCTAGTATATGTATATAAAAGAAAGTCGTGTTAGTAACACTGTTTATAACTCAAGAACGGCTGAACCGATTTGGCTGAAAGTTGGTGGGGAGGTAGCTTAGAACCAGGAGACGGACATAGAATACTTTTTTTTTTTTGATTAGGGTAGAGTAGGGTAGAGTAGGGTAGAGAAGGGTAGAGTAGGGTAGAGTAGGGTAGAGTAGTGTAGAGTAGGGTAGAGTAGGGTAGAGTAGGGTAGAGTAGGGTAGGGTTGTTTCATCGCAATCGGTTGACTATCGAAGGATACATATAGGTACTACATTAATTGACTGTTAGGCGGTACGAAGTTCGCCGGGTCAGCTAGTAAGTGAATAAACTAACAAATTTTCAGGTCCGCTGTTTCTTCCCGAATATCTCGGCGGAACTCACTGCTTCATATTCTGATATTCAGTATAGTTTGTTCTGCAAAATATATGCAGACAATGCACTCAATGACGATTACAACCAAAGAATGGCACAGTTATTCGGATTTGGACCAGAAAATCTCAATTTCAGCTTGCCTGGAGCAGCACAAAAGATTAACAGTGACGTAAGTTTATTCTCAAATAAATAATATCTACTACAACTTTCACGTGATACATAATTCAAACTAATTAATAAAATCGATGATTTTTCACAGGTGGCCGCTAATACGAATGGTATTTTCGAAAAGTTCGTAAAGCCAACAACACTGTCAACATTGGATGGTATGATTCTGGTAGACGCCGAAGATTTTCAGGTCAGTTTAATAAAATGACAGGTTAATATTATGAAGTTCCTTTTGCCTATAAAGAAGATAAGAACTAACCAATAAATGTGATTTCAGGGAAAATGGGAGAAACAATTTAATCCAGCGAACACAATCAAGAGAGACTTCTTCAGACAAGGAAGAATTGACCGAATTCTTACTATGTATACAAAAGGGTGGTTCTTATACGCAGAAAGTTATCTACTCGACGCAAAGGTACAATAGACCATTTTGCACACATCACCGTGTCACCCAAAAGTGAATGCAAGTGTTTGCACTGTCATTTGTTAGGCACATGTTCGCTCTGTATAAAAATATATGGAGATGTTAAGTGCAAATACGGACTTTTGGTATAATACTTTTTATTGAGGTGGGAAATCATCTAATGACTTCTCTCGCTCTAAGGTGGAGCGTTAGAGCATGTCAGACTGTTACTAACTAAATCCACAACTGTGTTACTTCAGTTGCTTTTTGCGTTCTAGGTATTCTGTTCAGAACCATTTCATGGCCCTTGCAGGCATCGGCCCTGCTGGGCCCCGCGCGTTGAACAATACGCGCCGTTTACGAGTTGCGCTCGATCCTTATAGGATGAGCGGACGGCGAGCTACCCATTGCTTACCGCCGCAATCGCGCAATCACAACCCTTATTGGAAAGTCAACCCAGTCTTCATGTTAACATTTTTTATGTTCGTTGTTCCCACGTGTTTACCACTTAAAGTGGATAAACTACACGTGTCCTGGTTTACAAACCTTTAAATTTGTGAAGAATTCAGCACAGTGAACGTGTTACAAGCTAAAGCAGGACCATATTTATTTATTAATTAATTGCTTACTATACTTACAGTATGCACCAAAGCGTATAGTAAGCCAACAATCTACAAAATAAAAAAATCTTCTTCTTCTTCTTTTCGTGTTGATGTACTCTATATAATTTTTTTTCTGAACAGTATTTGGCTCTGTTATTGGCCTCGTATATATCCTGAAAACTGCAGGTGGTTGTGCAGGATGGACAGCATAGCAAATGACGCATGTCCTGTGCAGCGGCTTCACACTGGCACTGTGTTAGAGATGGGTCGAGGAAGCCCCATTTGGCTAAATTGTTTTTACAGCGGCAAGATTTCCAGATTGGCTACTGCAATTCGCGTCCAGGGTGAGATGTTCTGACGGGGTGATGAAATGTGTAGGAGTTGGATGCTTCTGCTTTCACAGCGCGCATCTCTCGTCCTTTGCACTGTCTTTTGAAGAGGTCGTAAATCGCATAAAACTTTCACGGCTCTAATTACTAAGCTAAAAAATTAATTACAAACATTGATCATAGTAAACACACAGTACAGTAGAGGACACACAGACAGTTCGGAAATATAATTTCATGTTCATTTGTTTCTAGATCCTGAAATTGCATTACGTAGGTAGCAGATTCGCTTTGGCCATAATACTACCAAATAATATGTACGATGGAATTGGGGACCTGATAAGAAGATTGAAAAATCCCGAGAACATTAAACAGGCATTTGATAGTCTCAAATATGGAAACGTGGAAATTTATTTACCTACATTCAATATAACAGTAGCCAATAGGTTAAAGATGTCTTCGGAGAAGGTGAGCATATATAGCGCATTATTTAATGGTCTCTATTTTTCTGATCTTTTCATCCTGTAGAGTGCGACTGCAAGCAAAGACCTCTTTTGTCTCGTATAGATTACTTACAACATTTGTGCTGTTTGCTTATTTATTGACATGAAACCAACTTATTTGACAAATCATAGCTAACCAGAACAATGGAATTCTGTGAAACCCGCAGTAGTTATAACCTTAACTTAATGCGAAACTTATCGTATACAAATATGTTTTTAAAGATAATAGGTCTTTACCTATGAAATTGGAGATTTTTAAAACGGGTTGCTTTGAAGTGTTATATCGTTGGATTGACTTGGAATTATAAGTTCAAATAAATTTTATATTAAAGGTATGTCATTCTTCTTTTGAAATTAGGTATTTATTGGTATCTTTGTGTTTTGTATTTTCTGTAATATCGCAGTACTTATAACCATGAAAGCTAATAAAAAAACGTTTTTTCATATTAAGAGTTTCAACGTAGATACTATGCATTGCAAAGGGCAAACAATATCAATGTCGCATACCTACGACTTACTTCTAACAAAAAAACTCTGTGTTCTTGGTTTCATAGATTTCGTTTTGGAAATTTTATCTTGTAGCCGCCCTAAGAAATAAAGTTATTCCTGAGATAAAATTTCTCACATGAAAGTGATTGAAACCAAAATAGACATCTCATTCATTAGCAGTTTTAAGTCCGTATACATCATCAATATTGCATATCACTTGAGTCCCATTGTTTCCACGGTAGAACTCATATTACAAAATAATGCGAGTTTTCTTAGATTTCATACAAAAATGATTATAAGTACTGCTATATTACAGAAAATATAAAACACAAAGAAACCAATAAATACCTAATTTCAAAAGAAGAATAACATACCTTTAATATAAAATTTATTTGAACTTATGATTCCAAGTCAATCCAATGATATAACACTTCAAAGCAACCCGTTTTAAAAATCTCCAATTTCATAGGTAAAGACCTATTATTAACCATAAATGTTGTGTTATACAGGCTAACATAAAGGAATCATTCAACCGTACAACAACTGGATTTGAGGACATAGGGTCTACTAAGACGCTATACGTAAGCGAAATCCTACAGAGGATTAACTACCAAGTAAATGAATATGGTATGGGAAACAAATTGCATCCTGGTAAGCAAATACTACTTATTGATAAATCTCAAATGAAAATATCTAGTTAAATTTTGATGACGTAAAAATAAATTATGACAGAATCTAAGCTTTAAAAATACATCTATGTGAATGCATAGACAACATTGTCTCGTGTTTTTTGATTATTAAATTCGTCTCTACTCAATATTATAACATACTTACAATTCTTAAGTACAAAAACAACAATTTTTTTTTTATTTGATATAAACCAGTGCTTGACTGCGATCCCACCTGATGGTAAGCATTGATGCAATCATTGATGGTGAAGCGCACTAGTTTATTAAGAGCCTATTCACTCTAGCCTTGAAAGCAACTAAATTATAGTTGGACGGGAAAACCGCAGCAGGCAAATTGTTCCAGTCCTTCGATGTACGCGGTATAAACGACGAAGCGAAACGCTTAGTCCGGACCGTTAAATATTTTTTATAATTATTATAAATGGGTATTTGCCTTTGTTTATTTTTGTATAATTATAGTAATTTATACTAAACAACAAATAATGCTAAAAAGAAATCTTTTTCTGCAAACAGCAAAAGGATCATGACCAACGATGTATGGAAATCCGTCTTAAGTTGAAGCACAATAAATGTTTATTTAATATAGACTACGCTTTATATACTATTAAATAAAAGTGTTCATTTTCACACAAACACCCGAGTTTTAAAGTAATTAAACAAAAACGGAGATAACCTACAAATTATGTCTAACCAACTCGCAACTTGTAAAATGACCACAGATCACTCATGTAGGTACAAAACAACATTGTTAGTTATCATCCGTCTGTCATCTGTCTTGACAGCTGCATCTGCGTGAGACGAAGCACAAAATAAATATTATATTATCGGAACGATAAAATACATATACAGTACGTTATGGTATTACTAATTACTTAGCTATTTAAGATATTGATATCATTTTTGTGATGTTTTTGTCTAAAGGTTCATACTTACGTACAAAGAGTATAGGAATATATAGCTTACGTAACTCGTACAAATGAAGAGAACGAAACGTCAATCATGACTGGAAATGTACCTAGCAATCGTTAATTTACTGTTTATCTTAAAATCATAATTCCGGATACGAAAACAGAATTCCTGAAGTGAAAAGCTGTAAAAAAATAAGCAAATAATTTCTATATTAATTTGATTTTCGTTCACGCATCTTTGCTAGACTGCTTTTGGTCAATCTCCTTTGTTATTATTAAATGAAGGAGCAATTCGCACAAATATGAGGATGAGTGGGGGTGTGGTAAGAACATGAGAACATCTAGCTATCTCTTTTGTACACACGTTACCTAATGGCAGTGACGTCATTGACAGTTTTCCCTTCCATCAGATTTGAAAAGTATTACTTAATGAATGGATATGAAAAATTATTTCTATACACGATTTTGGATAAAGTTACTAATTTAAAAAAAAACTGAGTAAAATACCCATTTATTTTTTATTATAGTGGTACAGATTATTCTAAAAAACATATTCAAGAAAACGTTTAAATAATCAGAGAAAGGTTAGGCAGACTTTCTCATAGAAAGTATAAATACCTATAAGCTGTGTTTGTATAGGGTTTTTCATTAAGAGCACTCGAACTTTGATATGAAATAAAAGTTAAGTTTAAGTGATATTAGCACAATTTTTATAATATTTTAAAGAAGACTCAATTTCACGTTATTTCGTTTTAAGTCACACGATCTCGGTGGACAGTTGATTTCGCTACCACGCAATATTTGACGTTAGGCCAATAGTGCACTGATTTTGATAATTAATTTTAACAATTTATTCGCGTTGTTGAAGCGTGTAACTTTCCATGGTGAATGTCACGACTAAATATGTATTCATGCCAAATGTGAGAGCTATCGCTTTACCAAGATAACCACTATGCGCTATTAAAATTCGAGCGTCCCTATTGAAAAACTCTTTATTTACACTCGCATGTCTATACTTCTCCAGCCCCCCTAGCCAAGTTACAACCGTTTCGTTTCGATTTTCTTTTTGTTGATTGCCTCGAGTCGGCCACGCCTCCAATTCCTTTGTTCTGACCACGTGACTGAGCGTTGAGATGACGTCAGAACAAAGGAATCGGAGGCGTGGCCGACTCGAGGCGATCAACGAAAAGAGAATCGAAACGAAACGGTTGTAACTTGGCTAGGGGGGCAGTTAAGTTTTATGTAATAGTGGGACAATCTATTGACATTCAACTCGTCACAATCCAAAATTTACAAAACTGAAAAAAAATCCTATCCGAAAAAATGGATAGATACTTAACACATTTTTTTTTTTCAGAATTCACCTTGCATACTCCAGTATCCAAAGTTGTAACTTCATATCTCTTCAGAGCCGACCATCCGTTCATTTATATGTTATGCTTTGACAAAATAGTGTTGCAGGCAGGATTATGCGCGTAATAGTGTTGCATCATTTAGATAAATAATAAATAACACTTCATTTTGTGTATGTTGGAACAACTGGATCTTAATGTTTAGAGCTGTTTTGGACAGTCTTCACTTCAAGTCGAAAAAGGGAATATAGTTAGTAATGGAATGTGGTATGTGTGGATGTGGTCTGTAAGAGTGGGGAGAAGGGAGTTCAATACCTGACCAACTTATTACTTTATTTGAAATTGAATAATCTTTTATTCTTAAATAATATTATTAAAAAAATGTAATGTAGGCGTAGTAAAAAAAACGAATAAATACCTTGAATGTCATGTTCAACAAAAATAATTTTGTAATATTTATGTAAGAGATCCATTGCAGCGTATACAAATACTTAAGTAAAACACCATAAAAGATTTAAATATAAGATTATGAAAATATATTTTATTTATTTTTGATCTATTTATGCATGTTTTATTTCCTACAAACCCATCATTTAACCAAATATATTGAGTTTGGTTTAGTAAGAAGAGAATTCTATTTTTTTTTATATTTGATTTAGAATCTGAGAATAAATGAGAATTGATATGTAACGTAACGTAGTTTTAAAAACGTAAATAGTCTCAAATCTATTGTAGTCTCAACTCAAAACATATATAATATTTTTTAAAGGTTAGGTAGTAGATAGCTATTTTGAATAATATTCATTCTGGAAATTTGTTACAAATAACACTTTTACATTCAATTTTATTCCTTAGCTTAAACCTGATGATGGCAGTGTTTCTTAGGTAACTACCCTGAGAAAGAACACCGATTCTTTATTCCGTGACCGAAACTAACTCAACGGTCAGTCTCATTAAATGTCCAACATTACTTAATAGTCAAATAATATTATGAGAACTACATAATGTCTGAGGTGGTACTCTTAGAACACTGTACAAAACAATAAAACACAAACATATTCAACGATTTCGCATCGCATCTTTTTGAAATTTTGAATTTCAATTACCATTTCCTTAGAAACACTCGTCACAAATCACAGAATGGCGTAGCGTCATAGCAATAGCATGCATCATATCCTTTTCACGCACGTCATCGCGTCCATAGACTATAGGTACACGAAAACAGAACCGCGTCCTTTGGCACAGCAGACGAAACGTAATGTTGCCACTTTATATATATTATGATTTCGTATTTCCTCTTTATTTATTCATTGTTTTTTTTTTCCTTTCCCTATAATTTATTTATATTTATCTATTTTATTCAAATCTATTAGCACACAATACCGTGCCGACGTCTTTATGTCGATACCGTTACCGGCCCACGCTGAAAACCAGCGCCGTAGACTCATCGCATTTTGCGTGTGGTCACGGCATTATGCTGAGCGTTCGGCCGTTTTGCGCGGATGTGGCGCATATTTATTTCACATAGTGTGCTTATAATTTGTTAGTTCTAATTTGCGCCTTGTTCCGCCAAATAAAATGTTTTTCTTTCTTTCTCTTCTGTATTTTATGGAAATAGCCACATAGATTTGAGAAGACCTGTCGAGACAGTACTAGTATTTATCAGGTATAGTGTAGCTCAAGTTAGAATTTTAAAGATCTCAATGATTTGACGAACAATTTGGTATTGTTCGTACCAGATACTATCAGAGTATTAATAAATCTAGCCGCTATTTATAACCTACACAGGTTTTCAAATTCACAATACTTTATATGAGAACCACACAAATTAATGTTGGAGATAGTTTCTTGAGGAAAAAACACAGATTTGAGTGCACTAATCCAGTCAGTAGTTTTAGTATTAATCTAGTTCAACTCAAGACTAAAGAGCTCAACGACTCAAAGAAAAATACGAAAGAAAGGATCACATTAAATTTGATAAGGCTGCATGAAGTGTTCGAACAGCCAGACACATAAAAATGACTCAAGATAAAAAATCAACATAGTCTCCATGTTGACATGGTTATTGTTATCGATTATGCACTCACAAGAATAAAATAAAATGCAATTATTTACAAAGTAAACGTTTATGAAGACTTAACGACATGAAATAATGAGAAAAGTAAAAGTAAACTAGATAGACTATTTCTAAATCAAAAGCCCCACTTAAGCTGGACATATAGAGTTTATTTATTTACCAGGCCGCTCAGAATGTTTTGCGAAAAAAAGTTTTTATGTATAAGGCACTGGCCACTTGCAATTATTTTGAAAACTATGATTATTTAAAAGTAAAAATACCATTTTTCGAATTTTGAATTTCCCTCCACATTTTTTCACGAGTCAAATCAAATTATCGTGTCTCACTTAAAAATGGATCTGCATCGAGAACATTTTATTGCGATGATTTTCTACTAATTTAAATGTGGCCTAAAACCTGATGAATCATTTGATCGACTTCAAATTGCTTTAATAGATGAAGGACCTTCAAAAGCAACCATCTACCGCTGGTATAGCGAGTCCAAGCGTGGTCGCCTTGCTTAGGGGGATGAGCAATGGAATGGTCGTCTTACGACGGCGGTCACGAAAGAAAGTGTGCTGGCAGTAAAAAAATTAATTCAAGAAAACAGGCGAATTACATACGAAGAGATTCAGCATACACTGCAGATTGGTTCGGGAGGCGTTCACAAGATTCTACACGAGCACCTTCGCACAACCTCACCGAAACTCAGAAGCGGGCCCATGTAGAGTGGTGCCGAAATGATTCAAAATTTTGAAGAAGACTCGTCTCGGTGCGTTTACGACATTGTGACAGGTGACGAATCCTGGATTTATCAATACGATCCAGAAACAAAGCGTCAGTTGACAGTTTGGCTGTTTCAAAACAAACCAAAGTCTATGAAATTGAAGCAATCGAGAAGCACAGGGAAAATTTTGATCACTAGTTTCTTCACTTTGACGGGGTATATAATTTCAACTCCATTACGCGACCAAAGCAGCATCAACGCCGAATGGTATACCACAAAATCCCAGCCAGAAATTATGTCTGCTATGAGCAACAAGCGACCGAACACCGG
The DNA here is from genome assembly GCA_905147345.3 of Mythimna impura. Lineage (NCBI taxonomy): Eukaryota > Metazoa > Arthropoda > Insecta > Lepidoptera > Noctuidae > Mythimna > Mythimna impura. Next base: position 12,672,270 of record LR990343.1, on the reverse strand, counting down.
GCTCCGCGGGGTACTACTTCACCATGACAACGTGCCCGCGCACTCAGCGCTCAAAACAAGGGACTTCCTGGACACCACACCGGTCAGAGTCTTAGGGTACCCTCCTTACAGTCCTGATCTGGTACCGTTTAATTTTATTTTTTTTTTTCTAAAATAAAAAATCAGCTGAAAGGGATACAGTTTTCATCGCCGGAAGACGCGCTAGCAGCGTTAGCGAGAAAGCCATGGAAGAGGTGTCTGCGGCGGACTGGAAAAAAATGTTTCGAAAATTGGTTCAGACGTACCTATGAAACATTGTATAGAAGCTGATGAAGAGTTTTTTGAAAAGATTTAATAAAAATATTTTATCCATAGAAGTTAGTTTTTTAGTTTCTCAAAACTTTCTGAGTGTCCCACGTATTTTATATTTCCAACAAAGGACACACAGATACAATAGAAATTACAACTACGCATCTACTACGCAGGGGTCCTTTAACGAATACTCCTTCAATTATGGAGACCACTGCCTGCACATATAACTAGGTGAAAAATAGAAAAATTTAAAAGACACAGAAAAATTCAAACAAATAAGACATAAAACACAAAATTCTAATAAATAATGTCAAATTAAAGCTAAAAATTAGGGTCAACATATAAAAGTCAAAGGGTATAAATTTGTCACAGGTCAATTTGAATTAAAACTATGAATCATACAATTAGAGTGACAATAACAAATAGTTTATGCGTTAATTTGAGTTAATATTACGAATTAAACAATTAGTAATAATAATAAAACAATCATTAAAATTATAACTTATAATACAATAATTAGAATTGTAAAATTTTAATAAAATTACAAAAGTAGACTTTTTTTTTTATCAGGTGGGAAAATCATCTAATGACATCCCCGCTCTTGGGCGGAGCGGGAGATAGTGTCAGACTTTTACTGACTAAAAACCCACTCCTGTTCCTTCTTTGCCATTTTTTTTTCCAGGGCCCCGGGGATCTCTTTCACATCACCCATGGCCCCAGTAGGCTTCGACCCTGCTGGGCCCCTACGGTTGCTGACATCTCCGTGAGGCGCGCGTGGAACACTACGCGCCGTCGACGACTTGGGCTCGGTCCGGACGGTTACCGGACGATCGGACGGCGAGCCACCCATTGCTCACCGTCCGCAAGCCCGCGCCTACGGTGGCCGGAAATCGGGATCGGAATCCCGGCGACCGTTGCCTCACGCGACAAAAGTAGACTTAAGAGTTACGCCCGAGAACACTGAAGTAACTTGAGAACTCAACTCTGATACTCGTGGGCCTAGAATGCAAAAGGCAACGGAAGCGACATAGGTGTGATTTGAGTCAGTAAAATTCTGACACACCCTTTCGCTTCACTCTGGACGGGGAGAAGTCAGTAGATGATTACCTATCTCAAAAAAAGGACGCAACTCTTTACCCAAATTAGCACTTCATAAGCTGATAATTAACATTAAACCTGTTTGTCGTTTTGTTAGAGAACTTACGATATAAATATAGCAAAAAGCCAACTGCCGACGTTTGGATTTAAACAAAAGTGAAGTGTCTTTTACAAGCAATACTATTTCATGGTTATCTTTTATGAGGTAAGGCAAGTTGTTTTTATAAATAAGTAACAAAACTGGGCCACAAATAGAGCCCTGAAGGACACCAATTTCTTCTTCACGTCAACTCTCAAAATCCTATCACTCACAGATCAAGAACTTCATACGTGTACCGTTACATACTTATTACTAGATACTTGAGTGTTAGGATTCTGGTGATAGGATGGTCTAGTTTCCTGATTAATGATTTAAGAAGAACGCAATTGAATATTTGGACAAATTGCAAAAGATGCTCAGGGCATCGCATTTGTCATCTCATGCATTATAAATACGTCCTAAAAGATCAACACACACAGGTATCGGTTGTTAAACGACTCCTTGTAAAACCTAACTGTTTGGTATGCAATAATTTATGTCTGGTAAAATATCTTTATAATTGGTATAATTATATATGTAATGTATTTTATATAATAAGTGGGGTCAGATGTTATTATTATTATTTTACTAGTCTTAGGTCAAGAAACTCGTCACAATCAATGATTTATTAAAAATAAAATACACAAACTAATAATACAATCATTAAAATAGGAGCAACAACGTTTATAATTGACTTTGCAACATCCACAGTATTACCTCATAAACCTACAGTATTTTTAACTGTCAAGGTATTAAAGATTTTATTAGAGTCTCAAGTGACATGTTCGAAATTGAAATCAGAATAGAAAACTTCAACGTTTTCTTCAAACAGACTCTACAAGCAGTAGGCGATGGGTTCATAATTTTTGTTGTGGATATAGGAATATGTGAAACAAAGTATTCAAGAGCCTCAGCAATCGATCTGATTTGATTACATTGTCATTCTTCTTCTTTGTATTTCCGTGTCGATGGACTCAATTTTTTTCTGACCATCGTTTGGCAACATATACAGCTCTGTTGCTAGCCTCGTATAAATCCTGAAAAGTGCTGGTGGTTGTCATTCTTTCTACATTGTCATTAATTATAAGGTTGTAGTCATACATCGTTTTGTAGACCTTCCAGTTTCACTATTGATCATGTTCCAAGTAGTTATAATTACATTATTACAATTTTTTATCTTGTACTTTAGATAATTGTTTGCATTAATTAATATTCACCACCTGTAATAATATGTTCATAATGGATTATATATATGTAGGTTTAACCTTTAATGCAACTATGTCATAGACTAGACTTTACATAAAAAAGTCTGTGTTTTTGGTATTGTTTGTTTGCTATTTAACACCGACTTCCGAAATTAAAGTTATTTTGATCGTTTTAGTGTTTTGTTTTTTGTAGTGAAGTCGGTTATTTTTTTTTTTTGTAAAAAGTTTTTTATTTTACATTTTTTAGTTGTGAAACGCTTATAATAATAATAATAATAACTTTATTTCGGGTGGCATAGACCCATAGAAAACTTAACCTAGTACAATTTTTATTTTTATTTTATTTGCCATGACTGGCCACACCTTTACAAGACATGACCCAATAATTTTGAAAAGGACAGTCAAAGCGTACAGCAATTGCGTTCAGAATGCCGTTGTTGCTACTCCGTCCGTAGGTTATAGGCAGAATACCTATTTCTCATGACAATTCGAATTAACCCAAACACTGCTAGGGTAAATTATTTTATTATGTAGTTCCCATCCACCACCCGGCTCCATCATCAGGTCAGTTCAATAGTACCTTATAGCCAAAGTGCATCTCATGACAAGTCTAATAAGCCCAAACACGGTTAGGGTACATTGATTAATTACGGAGTTCCTGTGCCTACCTTTCGGCTCCATCATCAGATCAGTTCGATAGTACCTTATAGCCAAAGTGCATCTCATGACGATTCTAATAAGCCCAAATACGGCTAGATTAGATTGATTAATTACGGAGTTCCAGTGCCTACTTTCCAGCTCCATCATCATCAGTTCGATGATACCATTTTAACATAACTATTCAGAACCATTTATTTGTTTGTATTGTCATAGTTACTTAACTATCTTCATTGTAATATCTACGTGAGTGTGAAGTTCCGTTGGCCATTTCTGGTCTTCTTCATTAGTTCCACTTCATTAAATGTTACTTTTTGACTGTAAATGCTTAAGTTCTCGATGAAAATACCAAAATCACTATATAGTTGCCTAGAATATTTGAGGAGTTCCCTCGATCCTCATGAATCTCATTATCAGATATGGATTTTCAAAAAAATCGTCTCATTTTGTTGACTCCTGGAATCATATCAATCTGGAAGTATATTCTTTAAGTGGAAAAAAAATTGCAAATCGGTCCATAAACGACGGAGTTTTGAGGTAAGAAATATAAAAAATAAAAAAAATATGATAAAAAATACAACCGAATTGATGAAATGAGAACCTCCTCCTTTTTTTGAAGTCGGTTGAAAATAAACGAATAATTTCATGCATAATGTACTCGCATAAATTAAATTCAGTAATGTTTAATTTTTTGTTTTCTACTTCAATAGTACACGATACCTACCCATTTTCAACATCTAACCGGTTGTAATCGGCAGAGTTACTACTCCATATATATACTTACCTAGACTAGAAAATATAATAAAGGCTCATTATATTGAGTTAGAACAAAAAGTGTATATCATTGTAGACGTGTCTTAGATCCAGCAGAAAAAAAAAACAAGCTAATTAAACTATTTAAGGTTAGTATTATTACCTTACGCTCAACAATTGGTTTTTCCAAATCTTCAAATCGTGACCTATAAAAAAACGATACTAACAGCTATTCACGAATTCAAATAACTTATCGTATCGTTTTGTGATAATTGAAATATAAAATGACGCGCGGTTCTAATTATTTGCATTTTCAAAAATTAATAATAATAAAACACAAGTATTAAATTACATTTTTTCATTTTCTTATTTTCGTTAACCCTTTGTAAGCAATAAAAGTACATAAAAGAAAACTAAACGCGTGAATAAGCTGCAATTCAAAGAAATCAAATCTGTTTACCCATTCGATTTTTATTCTACATATAACAATATTTTTTTTTATTAAACTTCAACGATTGCAGTAACTATAATGAATCATTTACATGATAACGCAGCATAGAAAATTTACACATGACATATGCTATGCACACAATAAAAAGAAATACAAAGGATGAAAAATTTAATGGATAATTTTACTAGGTATATTTAACTAGCGATATAGTGACTGGAACCTTATTGTTTTGCACCTTCCATATTGAAACAAGTGCACGAAGTCGTGTGTGAAGGTATAAAAGAGTAAAACAACCTTGATAAGTACCCCAGACAGTGTTGTTGGTGATAATGTGGAAGCCACTCGTGGTGTTAGCCATAGTGGCGAACACGGCTTTGATAACGCCATCTGCAGGTACGATCTTCTTATATGATGCTTTAAGAACAGTTATGATTATTACAAGGATTTATGTAGCCTTCAGTTCTCTAAAATTTAACATTTTTAAACTCTTTTTATCATAATTTTACTTGATATTAACTTACGTAATATAATTTAATTAAAATATTATGAAATGTTTATTAGTTTCAAAGAAGAATCACAAGAATCAGTCTTATTAAACATAACTAGCAGAGTAAATGGATATAATTATGTTTGTTTATTTTTTTTAGGTACTTATGCCACCGGTCCCTATTCTAAAAAAAGTGTTGATGGTAATCGTAAGTAAAGAACAGTAATTTATTGTTACTACAAGGTATTATTTTAAAAATTGTCATAAATTGTGGAAAGAATTTCATGATGAGAGATATAGAGAGAAATGTATCTGGTACAACATCATCCAACCCGAACCATTAACAAATTCCTGGATAGATAATTGTGCACAAGATATTGTTACTACCATGAGGCTTCGATCTGGTCACTTCCCATCGAAGATGTTTACGTTCCTTATGGGTATCACGTATTCGCCTAATTGTGAAAATGCGGATTAATCGAGGACGTACAAACATCATATTCTGGTGGAGTGTGATCGGGACGAACGCCTCAGGAGTGATTACTCCTGATGCGAGGAGTTTTAGAGTGCTAAACAGATTTGTTTAGCACTCTAAAAATGTTTGGAATCGGTATTTGCAACAGTGTCAGACGAGGCAAGAATTCTATATAAAATATATATTATATTACGATCATTTAAAATAACTTAAAATTCAAAATTTGCTTATGATGGAGCGACATAGTCAATTTGTGACAATGATCCTTAATAAAGATTTTTTTTTTAAATTGCTACTGTACTAAACAATATAACACTTAAGAGGGATATTCATTATGACCGTGGTTATTGCATTAAATGGCCAATTTTGGCGATCGTACTTAGAAAAATTGAAAGATTTAGACAGACGAAACTTATTTTTCTGGACACATACACCAAATCGAATTGTAATAAGGCTCATAATGAAAATAAATGTACCAACAAAAACATCTTTGGCCTTGGTGCCAATATTAAAAAGAACATTTGATAACCTGTTCTCTTATAGAAAAACATTTATAGATAGATAGATATATTCTTTATTGTACACCAATAATAAAATTACAATAGGAACTTAAAATTTATTAAGAGGGGTATTATTTTTGGTTGGGTGTATTGGGTGCATTTATCATCCTCCTGTATTAGGTAACTGACACAATGACAGTACCAGTTAATTTAGATAACTCAAAATAGTTTGTTCATCGAATTGAAACGTAAGTATTAGTAACAACAGTGTAAATATATTTATACTTTATTTGCAGCGCATCGCAAATGTAAGAAACCCAATGAAATATACGATCTCTGCCCGAACCCATGTCCACCAAGGGAATGTGGGGTAGACATAACTGTGATTCTCTGTGCCCCTGCACCTAAACCTGGTTCTAAAGACTGCAAACCTGGATGTAGATGCGCAGACGGCTTTCTTAAAAACAGAGCTGGTATCTGTATACCTGAAGATGAGTGTCGTAAGTATTTGATTGATGATCATTCGTTTATATAGAATAAGTTCTTGAACGCGGTTTCTGATAAGTGAGATTCAAAAGAAAATGTAACGAAACATAAGATTTTTGCGTTATGCACCTATACGCATTTTTAAATTTCAGTGTATTTTTCTATGAGCAGGTTTTTTTTACCAATCGATGTATGATGTAGTTGGAAAAAAAATATAATCTGTACTTTACCAAAATAACAGCTTCTTTGAATTGAACTTTGACTCGATCAGACGAAAATATCCAAAAGTTTGTCAATTTATTAAAATTGACAGCACAAGTGGAGACCGATCAATCGCGGTAGTACTACGTCTCCTCTTTGAGGAGTGGCTGGTGAGGCGTTGCGGCATCCTCACCTTTCGTCTGATGCAGGTACTCACCGGACATGCTCAGTTCGGAAGGTTCCTGTTTCGGATTCAGGCAGAAAAAACGTTTCGGTGTCACGTACCACCCGAAGGACACGGTGGAGCGTACGGTGGAGGGCCAAACGGGGCACCCGTTTGGGCAGAGCACCGTCATGTTCTCGTGGAGGCGATCATCGGCTGAGACCTCTCAGGCCCGGCCCTGGTTCAGGATCTAGCTGAGAAGGGAAAGGGAAATGGTCGCCTCTTTCTGCAAAATAGTATAGTTAAGAATAGTATAATATAAAATAGAATAGTATAGTTTTGCATTTTGATTACTGTTTTGCCGCTATTCCTATTTTTTACTAGTTTGGTTGTCCGTTTTACTATACTTTCACTTTTAAGAGAAATATGTACATAATTCCTATTACAGAATACGACTGTGCCAAGAACGAAACCTTGGACCAATGTTACTCTGACTGCCCACGCCGTTTCTGCGGTGTCAACATAGCTGCAGAATCTTGTCTGGCCATAGATGAGTCGGACTGTGAACGTGGGTGTCGATGTAGTGACGGTTACTTAGAAAATGCTGAGGGAGACTGTATACTTGAGAAGGACTGTCGTAAGTAGAAATAACTAAAATTTTTTTTCCACGGTAGCTGAAGCTGTTTGTTGTGTCAGAACAGAAAACATCAGAAGGACACGTGGTCGCGTGGGTTCTAATCACTAAAAGTCAGTCACTCCCTTTCGCTCCATACAGAATGGGAGAAGTTATTTGATGACTTCCTTTTTAAAAAAGGGTAATGTCTGGTTTTTGACGTTATAATTCAGAATTGAGCAGTGGTGGCCGAGTGGTAACGGCCCCGACTTATGAGTTGTAGGTCGCGAGTTCAAACCCAGCCAGGCATGCGCCTGGCTTTACTTTGTGTAAATTATTTTCATCACCACTGCTAACAAAACGGTAAAAGATTCTTCACGATCCGGCCGGTTTCTTCACGATGTTTTCGTGAAGAAACCGGCATGTCCTAGAACCAAAAATTTGAAGACATGTGACATTCATCAATTCGCACTGGGCCCGCGTGGTGGATTACGCTCCATTCCCTGTCCTAGAGAGGAGGCCTGAGTCCCAGCAGTGAGAACATTATAAGGCTGATTATGCTTAAGCTTAATTCACAATCGCGAGATATGCTCACATATGCTTCTGGAGAGCAAAAAAAAAATCGCCATACCAATTATGTTTTTTGTCAAAACGGGGCTACCAAACAAAGGATTGACATTAATTTACAAAAATCTTGGTCTTTTATATTTCTGACTTCAATATTTGCTGTAAGATACAGCAAATATAGAAGTCTTAAATGTGCCTATAGCATAGAGCTAGAGGAGCCGAGCACGAGTTGAGCACGAGCCGAACTCAAATTCGTGTAGTGCTGCTTATGCTCGGCTACACTACACGGTCCACACTACACGAATTTGAGCTTGGTTCCTACTCCGCTCGTGCTCGGATCCTCTAGCATAGACCCACCTTAAAAGATAGCCACTTAAACTTATTACATTTCGACGTATACCTCAATGTCCCAATCCGAATGAAGTGTACGACGTTTGTCCCGCCCCTTGTCCTCCCCGCCGATGCGATGTGGATGAGACACTGATTGATTGCAAACCGTGGGCAAGACCTGGCCATCCTGAGTGTGAACCAGGATGTAGATGTGCTGACGGGTTTGTCAGAAACCCTGACGGCGTTTGTGTGACGAGAGATCAGTGTCGTAAGTGATTTCTTTTTAGTAGAACTGAAAGGTCGATTGCGTCGGAGTAAGTCTGCTTGTCGCTTATGGTTGGTACATGTGGAAGAACACATTTTGATACATGTGGAGACAGTAACTGTGCTACCTAGGTGTTATGAAGCCGAGGGCTGCAGTAACAAAATTTCAATTGTATCAAACGACGTTTTTCAATATACTTACAAAGGCATAAATAAACGGGGATTGACGCGCGCTTCGTGGGGGTTGACGCATGCCTCGTGTGATAAATGTAATAAAATTGAGGCAGAGGCGAGCAAGTGCATTTTCGCGCACTAGTGAGAAAAAGAGGAAATTGAGCGCCTAAAAGCGGTACGGATAAGAGCGGATTTTCGAGTAAGTGTATTGAAAAAAATTCTTTTGCCAAAAGTGTATTGCGTAAAAGTTTTTTTTTTTTGATAGGAGTCTAGTATAACGTTAGAAACGAATTTAACATGATCAAATTAAATTTGTAATAGCTTCAATTTTTTCACAACAGCTAAATGTTACGGGCGCAATGAGATGTACGACGTATGTCCAAATCCTTGTCCACCTCAACGATGCGATGTGGACCCGCGTGTTATCAGATGCCCTGCACCACCCGAACCCGGTGACCCTAAGTGTAAACCAGGATGTCGATGTCTCGATGGATATGCGAGAAATGATGACGGAATCTGTATACCGAGGGAAAAATGTCGTAAGTGATTTGCTTTTGTAAAACTAAACATTCTCAGTATCTGTTTTGGTTGGTTTATAGCACCAAAACGTGTCATTTTTTTTATTATAGAATTCTGTCCCACTGCTGGGCAAAGGCCTCCCTTCATTCCTTCCATTGTTCCCGGCTCTGAGCCACTTCTTGTCAATTCCCAAGGAAGACATTTAAGTCGTCCCGCCATCTCCTTCTATGTCTGCCGAGACCCCATGGTGCGTGTTTCAGGGCACCAGCTTTGTGTTTTAGCGACCCACCACTCCATCGGCATGCGGCAGATATGTCCAGCCCAGTAAGCTGGGTAGCCCTCTGAGCCACGTCAATGATCTGCGTTTTGGTAGTTCTTTGAAATTTGATTCTTCGACTGATCAATATGGCCAAAATTTAATTTCATTTTCAGCTTTTTTATACTTGTTTATATGAAAAAGGGTATACTATATAACATATATTCGAATAAGGGACTCGTTTATATAAAGTAGTTTTTAAAATATCGACGTTCGAATATTTTGTACACATATAAATCAGAAATAGAAATAAAAATGCAAAACTTTATATAAATGGGCTCTATAAATAATGAGATTCTGGAAAGCCTAGACTAATAAACTCTCATTATCATCATCCGACCAAGTACGGTCAAGCGCAGCTTACGCCATATTAATTAGTATTATACGGCGGATACTTCTTGTTTACTTTTTTATAAACACACTAATGACTGTTGACTGGTAGAGAATGCCTTGTTGCATTAAGTCCGCCTATGTACCACTACTGTACATGAAGTATAAATAAATAAATAAATAAATAAATAAATAAATAAATAAATAAATAAATAAATAAATAAATAAATAAATAAATAAATAAATAAATAAATAAATAAATAAATAAATAAATAAATAAATAAATAAATAAATAAATAAATAAATAAATAAATAAATAAATAAATATATAAATATATAAATAAATAAATAAATAAATAAATCAATAAATCAATAAATAAATAACTAAATAAATAAATAAATAAATAAATAAATAAATAAATAAATATGTAAATAAATAAATAAATAAATAAATAAATAAATAAATAAATAAATAAATAAATAATGTAGTTATAACCAGGTTTTTTTTTTGTAAAAGTACAATTCATTTCCTTTCGATATAATTATAATTTATATTGATGTATCAAAGGGAAAATGCGTCATTGACTATTTTGCTCCGGAAAATTGCAAACGGAGGTGCTATATGAATCAGGAGAACAAACTTCAAAAAATTTTATTTTGTACTTTGACAGCAATTATTTGAAAAATGTCATTTGTTAGCTAAAAGGTACAAAAAAAAAATACATGCTGTATTGTTAGTTGGTTACCGAAATATACCCATAGACATTGAAAATTTTGTCCCTGAAGAACTACCCTATAGTGTTTCGAACTCGATCCGTTATTTTAACACCCTAGTATACTGCGCTCCATAGCACGTTGGCAAACCATAAGTTTGGACCTTTGGATGTTAGTCAAAGATGTTTAGGATGGGGAGAATGACTACGCTGTCCGTCTGTCAGTCACCAGGTCATAATCTTATGATAGCTTAGACAGTTGAAATTTCCATAGATGATGACGCAGTTACAACAAAAAAAAAACAGAATAAAAAAATATTTTAAGTGGGGTCCCCATATAACAAACGTGATTTTTTTCTTTTTACTGAACCCTTTGTACGCGAGTTCAACTCGCACTTAGCTCCGGTTTTTTTTTTTTTGTGAAAGCATAGAATTTTTGAGAAATAGTTTTTTTGGTAATTTGAAATAGGTACGACCTAATGTATACCAACTTACTCTTGTACAAATACTACTTTCATAATCTTATACTGTGTACTTACACCATTTTCTAAAAACTCCACTTTTAGCACAAAACAGCTGTAAAGGAGAAAACGAAATATATTCTGAATGTCCAGCTTTTACTTGCCGACCACTGAATTGTTCACAAGTAGGGTTTCCAGTACCATGTCCAATTCCTGGACCAGATCCTTCACGCTGTCCAGGAAAACCTGGTTGTATTTGCGAAAGTGGATACGCTAGAAATAAAGATGGAAAATGTATCCCCCTAAAACAATGTAGTAAGTATTAAAATGGCGATTTGTTTTACAGTTGATATTTTTATATGTATAACTAATTGCATCACTGCTTACCATTAGGTAGGATCGCAGTCATGCGCTGACTTATATTATTTAACAAAAAAAAGTACTTTCGTGTAGTGTCATTACCGCTGCTCTCAAAACGGTGAAGGAAAACATCGTGAGAAAACCGGCATGTCCTAGAACCAAAAATTCGAAGACATACGACATTCACCAACCCGCACTGGGCCCGCGTGGTGGATTATGGCCCATTTCCTTTCCTAGAGAGGAGGCCTGAGTGCCATCTGTGGGAACAATAAAAGGCAGATAATGTTATAAATTTTCAAAACGTTACCATTTACAGAGGAATATCGAATTGAATTGACTGAATTAGCTCAATTTTGACTTATTAATGTCGTTTTATTTGTAATAAGTTACAAACTCTTATTTAAATAATATATTATTATGAATAAGTAGATAAAAAAACGGGCAAACCCATTCGGAGGAATTTGTTAATAAACACAGTGATACGAGATTCTTATTGGAAATACTCGTAAAAGGGGAAATTCGACACAAGAGACGTAAATTGGGGATTTTAATGCAATATTGGATTGTGGTGTGAACTGCGGTTGACATTGCATCAATTGCAGTAGAACAGACTCTGTAGTGTGTACCACGAATTGCAAAAAAATCAATTTTAGTTTTTGTAAAGGCTTCTGATATAATGATAACAGAGTACAACATGTGTTATTTCTAAAGACCGTACAATTTTTATGTAGATTAGTAGTTTCATTGTGTTATTCTTTACATTGTTCATAACACTAAACACACATAGGTACGTACGAGTATGAGGGCAATGAATTAGGAATGAATTCAACTTTTATTTTATGTCTCCGTCAATTTTTACAAGAGTGTATGAAAATTGGAGAACACCTACTATTTATTATAAATCTGGATTCGGAATCATCATTTCACACCCTACCATGAGCTTTTTACGCCCTAAACGGAACTGATAAAGAGATGGAGCTATATAGGGTGTATAGTTCCATCCCTTGCACAACTGAGATTAGAAGGTAAAGTGTAAAGGCACTCCATGGCTTCGGGAGTCCTGCCAAGGTTGTGTGATAATTTGCAGGAGAAAAAAAAACACATATGGGTTTTAAGTCAGTTAAACTCTGACACTCCTTCTCGCTCCACCCGGAGAGAGAGATGTTATTTCATGATTTCCCACATCAAAAAAAAGGTGTAAAGGCGTTGTTATTTTTTTTTCAATCCTTCTAATTATTCTAGTAAATGCGACGTTTTAATATTATTCTGTTACGCATGTACTTATTTGTACATGAGTTTCCGATAACGTTCACGGCAAATGCGTTAATTAGCAGGTGTTTTGTGAATAAAAAAACCAATTAAACATTTGTAAGAATTAGAATAATGTAAATGATATATTGGCAAATAACGTTACGCTTTAATACGCTATGAAAAATAATTTTAAAGTAAATATGGAAAACGACGTCAATGACATAAGTATTTGGATATTTAAAACAAATATTAATTTATTTAACAGCACCGAAATGCGGGAAAGATGAAGTTTATTCAACCTGTACCAACAGCGACTGTGGACCCCAGAAATGTTCACAATTAGGGTATCCAATAGCCTGTCCCATAATAGATCCCGATTATTGTATCAAAGGATGCGTTTGTAGAGAGGGCTTAGTACGTGACGCAAATGGAACTTGTATACCTAAAGAAAAATGTCGTAAGTATTAAGAGTTTTCAATATTCGGAATATTAAAAAGATTTCTTGATAGCTACAACCTAGAGGTCCTCATTTCAAGTTCAAGTAGGTTACTTCTAGGCAAACGTGCTCTATCGTCGATCAAATCAGGGCTTTCCAGCCCCCCTAGCCAAGTTACGATCGTTTCGTTTGCGTCGAACGCTTCGAGTAGGCCACACATCCTATTCCTTTGTTCTGACCACGTGACTGAGCGTTGAGATGACGTCAGAACAAAGGAATCGAAGGCGTGGCCTACTCGAGGAGTTCGACGCAAACGAAACGATCGTAACTTGGCTAGGGGGGCTGGTGAGACAGTGGACAAGCACGAGCCTGTAAAAAAATTCAAGAGACAGTGTCCAATCCAATCGGGCGCAGGCTCCTGCGTTAGATTCCAAGGAAAGGTTACCGGCATTTTTAATCCTCCGTAACAGCCCTAAGAGAGATTCGTGCCTGGTTAAAGACTCACCCTGCCTGATAGAGAACGTAGACGGAGAATAAAAATGCACCAGTAACCGTTGAAAATTATTTTGATTATGATTGCAATCACTGTTCAAGCTTGCTTAAACTGGAGTTCTTGTATTAGGTCAGACATTTATCTATTTAACTTTTCTTACAGCTTCTTGCGGAGGTGATCTGAATGCGGAATCAGGTTGTGGAAATAACTGCGGTAGACTTTGCTCGAACTATAATAGTTCAGAACCTGTAATTTGCCCTGAAATATGCATCTTAAATGGCTGTGATTGCAAAAAAGGTTTTGTATTAGACGAGAGTACTGGAAAATGTATCCCTCCAAATAAATGCGGTAAGTTGGCTATATTGCTTTGTTTTTTTGGTATCCGCTGCTGGGCAGACATTTGAATAGTCTTTGTCCATCAGCCATAGGCTTCATTTCGTTTCTTATTAAACGAGATTGAGCTCCATCATTAGACATCACTTACTCCTATCAAAACACTCGATAACTAAGCCTAAACTCGGTGGTCTAGCTATAAGCATATATATGCTTTTGCAGAGTTTGCGATGATGTTCTTCTGTTTCATCGTCATCTGTTGGTTTATCATAATTATATTTTTTGCCGTTGAAAGCACTCCATCTTTCTTAAGGAAGCTTTGTTAGTGATAACAGTCTTCAGATACTTACTAACTACGTGCTGAGCTACGTTTTTTATCCTGAAAATTACCAAAAATATCTGCTTAGGTTACACCGTAATGGAAAGTACAATATCATTTTTCCAGTTTCTTGCAATGGAGACTTCAATGCCAAACCTGGTTGTGATAAAAGCTGCACTAAACGGTGCCCTGGTACTAAAGCAGCTGAGTGCATATGTAAGGGTAGCTGCGAATGCAAAGACGGATTTGTGTACGATCCTAAAATTAGAAAATGTTTACGTCCGGAACAATGTAGTAAGTGAATTTCATTTATTGTCTGAGACCACGAAATATTTTGACATTTTCGTAAACTGGCGAGTTGAATAGCTCCCGTTATCCCCTTCTAACCTAACCCGTCCATGTCAGGGTGCCCTAAAATTCCAAGCACGCTTGGCATACTCTTTATACGTATTATAAGAATTTTTTGTAGCTAAATACATAGATAAATTTTGACGATCGAGCGAGTTGACGACGAAAAAAAAGGTAAAATCGTGAGTTTCACAGTCGCGAATTCACGAACAAGCCAACATTTTTCGTTTTGATTCGTATTCGCCATCTAGGACCAGTATTGTTAATTGTCGATAGTAAGCAGATGATCGACAGTCAAGCCTATATGGCATAGGATTATGAATGCGAATCATTTTTAACATAGACCACCCGCGACTTCGTGATCTTGCAGTGATCTGCCATACTAAACATTGGACAGAAAAATTTGAAATGTATCTCTACGGTGAAGGAAAATATCGCGAAGAAACCGACATATCATAGAACCAAAAATTCGAAGACATGTGACATCCACCAAGGGCACTGTCCTCGCGTGGTGGATTACGGCCCAATACCTCTCCTGGAGAGGAGGCCCGAGTCCCAGCAGTGTGAACATTATAAGGTTGATTATGCTATCTTTCTAGCTCCACCCTGCGGCGAAAATGAAATCCTTTCAAACTGCAGTAACGGTGGATGTGGACCCTGGCGTTGTACGGATGTAGGAATACCAACAGGTTGTGTCAAAATGGACCAAAAATATTGTAAAGTTGACTGCGTCTGCAAAGAAGGATACGTGAGAGATGACAAAGAAGTATGTGTTCCAGTCACTGACTGCCGTAAGTATCCTAGCTAAAGGTACAATTTTTTATGAATATATTATTTTTAGTGAAAGTAAAAACGTTTTCAAATTCCATTCAAATGAACATTATGTAGATGTTGCAGCCAACTACTTTCATTTCATTCACGATTCAATCAACCGCCTAGATTATTTACTAAACGACGCTGTTCAACTAGCGGCCCGACTTATATTTAGCGATACAATCAAACAGCTAGGCCAATGACTTATATCGATAACGATTGCATTTCAAGTTGAGTGGAGTTTCCAAAACCACTCTACTTCTGCTTGAAATAGCACAACGGGCAATTTTAAATGTTAGTTCCTTCTGATCCATTGATTACACTACACATCTTCTGTATCGGTCCTTGAACTTACCCACCGATCACATCTTAACTACAATTCTCAAACATCATTCCCTTACTCCCTTGGACAGGAGTCCCCGGTCCCATCAATTCAAACATTCATTCACACAAAGGTTTTTCTGTTTCAGTGGTCATTTCCTCTAGAATAAACTTAATACAACTCTCAATAACTACACACTAAATAACCAAGAATGCAAAACTAAACTTTTAGATTTTTCACCAGACTACAGAAACCCTTTTTAAAACTTTAAGATAAAATCACACCAATAAATACACCAACATTTACTCTATACATTGTAATATTATATTTTTATCGTCAATTGATATAATTATATAGTCGCTACACACAAGTACTGTTTAATTGATTATTTTTTTCTGGGAAATGAACTGCGTCCTGAAATACAGGCTCAACCTTGCTCATCCTTATTTTTTATGCTCTTGCATTAGTATTACACTGCTTAAATTTGTGCAATTTTAAGGAGAAAAAATAAATATTTTTATTATCATTAAATTTATTTTTATAACCTCTTAGCAATATGAGCCATATCCAGAAGAACCTCTTTCTAAAGCAAGCCCTTAATCTAACCGCGTAAAAAGAGCCTCCTAAGATGCTGATCAAGGTTCGACAGGACTATCGGTGCAATTATCCCTGAGTCCACATCCCACATGTCGACAACCTCGTGAACTAAGTCAATATACTTAATTTGCTTATTTTTAAGCTTCTGAGTTCCTATTTTTTCGTTCAATCCTCCCATGATTATTACGCATATAACACTTGTTTCTTATTTTTGACTACTTTTGGACATTTGATATGCCTATATAAGATTAGCAACTGCAAGAGATACTAAAACAATATTTCTTTAAATAAATTTATATATTTTGGTTTAGCTGAATGCGGTGGAGATCCAAACGCAATAGCAGGCTGTGGCATAAACTGCGGTAGACTTTGTTCAAACTACAAATTTGCAGAAAATGTATCCTGTATAGCCGTGTGCTATGATAACGCATGCGATTGCAGGAAAGGATTTGTTTTAGATGAAAATATTAACAAATGTGTCAAACCAAAACATTGTAGTAAGTGGTTCTTTATTTTTTTAATATTAACCGTATTTAAACATGTTTCATATTTATTTATTTGCTTCCATAATGTTGTTAAGATGGTAAAAAATAGTACGTTGGCGGAGTGGTTGTGCGATTGGCTTTTGCGCTGTGGGTCGTGGGTTCGATCCCCGCACGGAACAAATATTTGTATAGACCACATATAGGTGTTCTGGGTCTGGGTGTCTTGTGAGTTGCATGTTTGCGAGCGCACCCACGATACCGGAGTAATTCCTAGTGTAGGGCAAAGTTTTACAAACATAATAATATATATTATATATATTTTGTTAATTAATATTAATACATAATTATTATTATAATTATATTGCTATACTGATTCAGAATATTACAGAAAATACAAAACACAAATAATCTAATAAATACCTAACTTCGGAAAAAGAATAACGACCTTTAATATAAAGTTTATTTGAACTTATAATTCCAAGTCAATCCAAAGATATAACACTTCAAAGCAACCCGTTTTAAAAAATGGCAATTTCATACCTTAACCCTATTATTTAAGTACGATTAACTTGTCTCTAAATTAAACTGATCGACATGATCAGATGCTAATAGCACAATTTATAGTTACAAAATACTATAAAAACAAAGTTTTAATTCATTTTTATTATTCTTGATATTTAATAAGAGTTCATGTTTCACAGTATTGTGATAGACACTATATCTGCACTAATATTAAAAAAGAATTTTTTGTTTTTGTTTGTAGGAGGTAATCTCTAAAAGTACTGGTCTATATTTTATGTACGTGGGCAAAACTGCGGGCAAAAGCTAGTATTTAATAAATTAAAAATGTTTTCAAAATTGACGTCAAGTATTTGACGTGAATTTTTAGTTAATTGGAATTAGTCTAAAGATGGACTTCTGAGAACACCCCGATAAACATAATATGAGGGTCTTAGCTATGAAATTGACGTTTTTTGAAACTGTACATAACTTCGAATTGATTCGGAATTCTAAGTACAAAAAACAATATTTCATTTAGATTTTTTTTCTGAATTATTTTTGGGAAAAAAAAATAGTTACTCATTCTTTTTTTGGGTTTTGTATTCTTTGTAATATCACAATATGTATGCTTAACAATACTATCATTTTCAGCACCAGTATGCAAAAAGCATGAAGTATATTCGGAATGTATCAACGGTGGATGCCAACCTAGAAATTGTAGTCAATTAGGACAACCAGTACCTTGTGTAAAGTTGGATCCTAAATCTTGTATCAAAGGCTGTGTCTGTGAAGATGGATATTTACGTGCAAGAAATGGCACTTGTGTTCCGAAAGACAAATGTGAAAGTAAGTAATAGTAATGATAACAATTGATCGAGAAATCGGTGAACATACATTCAGCCGAACATAGAACCTCCTCCTTTTTGAAGTCTGTTAAAAAAAAGGTAAAATCGTGAGTTTCACAGTCGCGAGTTTACGAACAAGCCAACATTTTTCGTTTTGATTCGTATTCACCATCTAGGACCAGTATTGTTAATTGTCGATCGTAAGCTGATGATCGACAATCAAACCTATATGGCATAGGATTATGAATGCGAATCATTTTTAACATAGACCACCCACGATTTCGTGATCTTGCAGTGATCTGCCATACTAAACATTGGACAGAAAAATTTGAAATGTATCTCTACGGTGAAGGAAAATATCGCGAAGAAACCGACATATCATAGAACCATAAATTCTAAGGCATGTGACATCCACCAAGGGCACTATCCCCGCGTGGTGGATTACGGCCAATTACCTCTCCTAGATAGGGCAGAGTCCTAGCAGTGGGAACATTATAAGGTTGATTATGCTATCTTTCTAGCTCCACCCTGCGGCGACAATGAAATCCTTTCAAACTGCAGTAACGGTGGATGTGGACCCTGGCGTTGTACGGATGTAGGAATACCAACAGGTTGTGTCAAAATGGACCAAAAATATTGTAAAGTTGACTGCGTCTGCAAAGAGGGATCCGTGAGAGATGACAAAGAAGTATGTGTTCCAGTCACTGACTGCCGTAAGTATCCTAGCTAAAGGTACAAATTTTTATGAATAAATTATTTTTAGTAAAAGAAAAAACGTTTTCAAATTCCATTCAAATGAACATTATGTAGATGTTGCAGCCAACTACTTTCATTTCATTCACGATTCAGTCGACAGCCTAGATAATTTACTAAACGACGCTGTTCAACTAGCGGCCCGACTTATATTTAGCGATACAATCAAACAGCTAGGCCAATGACTTATATCGATAACGATTGCATTTCAAGTTGAGTGGAGTTTCCAAAACCTCTCTACTTCTGCTTGAAATAGCACAACGGGCAATCTTAAAGGTTAGTTCCTTCTGATCCTTTGATTACCCTACACATCTTCTGTGTCGGTCCTTGAACTTACCCACCGATCACATCTTAACTACAATTCTCAAACCTTAGTCCCTTGGACAGGAGTAGTCCCCCGGTCCCATCAATTCAAACATTCATTCTCATAAAGATTTTTCTGTTTCATTGGTCATTTCTTTTAGAATAAACTTAATACGACTCTCAATATCTACACACTAAATAAACAAGAATGCAAAACTAAACTTTTAGATTTTTCACCAGACTACAGAAAACCTTTTTAAAATTTTAAGATAAAATCACACCAATAAATACACCAACATTTACTGTATACATTGTAATATTATATTTTTATCGTCAATTGATATAATTATATAGTCGCTACACACAAGTACTGTTTAATTGATTATTTTTTTCTAGGAAATGAACTGCGACCTGAAATACAGGCTCAACCTAGCTCATCCTTATTTTATATGCTTTTGCATTAGTATTACACTGCTTAAATTTGTGCAATTTTAAGGAGAAAAAATAAATATTATTATCATTAAATTTATTTTTATAACCTCCTAACAATATGAGCCATATCCAGAAGAACCTCTTTCTAAATCAAGCCCTTGATCTAACCGCGTAAAAAGAGCCTCCTAAGATGCTGATCAAGGTTCGACAGGACTATCGGTGCAATTATCGCTGAGTCCACATCCCACATGTCGACAACCTCGTGAACTAAGTCAATATACTTAATTTGCTTATTTTTAAGCTTCTGAGTTCCTATTTTTTCGTTCAATCCTCCCATGATTATTACGCATATAACACTTGTTTCTTATTTTTGACTACTTTTGGACATTTGATATGCATAGATAAGATAAGCGACTGCAAGAGATACTAAAACAATATTTCTTTAAATAAATTTATATATTTTGGTTTAGCTGAATGCGGTGGAGATCCAAACGCAATAGCAGGCTGTGGCGTAAACTGCGGTAGACTTTGTTCAAACTACAAATTTGCAGAAAATGTATCCTGTATAGACGTGTGCTATGATAACGCATGCGATTGCAGGAAAGGATTTGTTTTAGATGAAAATATTAACAAATGTGTCAAACCAAAACATTGTAGTAAGTGGTTCTTTATTTTTTAATATTAACCGTATTTCAACATGATTCATATTTATTTTTTATTTATTTTTTATTCTTGATAGGTTCGCGCTTGACCGCTATCTCACCTGATGGAAAGCGTATATCTCACAATATATTTATTTGTTTCCATAATGTTGTTAAGATGGTAAAAAATAGTACGTTGGTGGAGTGGTTGTGCGATTGGCTTTTGCGCTGTGGGTCGCGGGTTCGATCCCCGCACGGAACAAATATTTGTATAGCCTACAGATAGGTGTTCTGGGTCTGGGTGTCTTGTGAGTTACATATTTGTGAGCGCACCCACGATACCGGAGTAATTCCTAGTGTAGGGCAAAGTTTTACAAATGTATACACCACTAGTTTTTAATTAGTACAAATACGTAGAGGGCTTATTAGAAAGGGTCTTGTTATTATTTAAGTAAAGTCTCAATAAATAATATTCATAAACAGTACAGTGTTATTAGCGTTTGTTTATGTCCCAAAATGTCACTCAATTTATGGAAATATTGTACAGGCTTTGATCATGAATGAAAAACAATGGAAAAACACTGCGCGTAGTATTTTCTAGTAGCAATTGTGATGAATAATTGATTTAATTATGAATTTACCAATTATGACAAATTTTCGTGAACAATTTTGGGATTTCGTTTTTTTTTACTTTTGACTACATAAATATCATTAGTAACGGGTACAGATAGAGTTCTTTTTTTGTGCTAATTAAAAACTAGGGGTTTATATATTGTTAATTATGCTATACTGATTCATCATTCAATATTCATATATATTATAACGGGCTTTATTTAAACAAAACTAATTTTAGTTTATATATAAAGCTATTGTCTTAATTATTGTCGAACCCTGTTAAACACTATTCTTGAGAATCCATATCTAATATTATAATGCAAAAGTAATTTTATCTGTTTGCTATCTCTTTTCCTTTATAAAACTTGGAACATGGGTGAGCCATGTCCTGAAAAATAGGATATATAAATGCGCATAGATATATTATATATGAATTAATAGCTTCTGCCAGCGGCTTCGCCCGCGTGAAAATAGATTTCTCCATAAAAACTTTGGACCCCCATTTTCATGCCCTTAGGAGGTGAATTTTGAAAAATCTTCTCTTAGTGCTCGCCTACGTCATAAAAGGAAACCTTGTGCAAAATTTCACGCTCCTAGTCTCGGTAGTTTTGGCTGTGCGTTGATATGTCAGTCAGTTTCTCCTTTTATACAGGGTGTCTTTGAGATCGACGCACAAACGAATACCATGGATTCCAGTACATGATTTTGGATCCCCCAGGGGCGGAGTTTTTTGTCAGTATTTTATTTTTTTCCTTTTTTTAATTTAAACTGTATAAAATCGTTATTCTAACATTTTTAGTAAAAAAAAATGAATGAATTACTTTTAAAATTAAAAATGTCATGGGAGTTGATTAGAATAACGATTTTATCTACCTTGATGACTTTTTAAATAATTAATTATAATTCAAAAATGTTTTTGGTTTTTTTTTTTACTAAAAATATCATCGGGGTTGGTTAGAATAACTATTTTAAATTTTAAAAAAACTACAGACATTTTTTTAATTAGGAAAAAGCTGACGACAAATTCCACCACTGGGGTGTACAGAACCATGTAATGGATCCGTGGTATTCGTTTGTGCGTCGATATCAAAGACTGTATAATTTACTAATTAAACATTTTAAATCAGTTTAAGGTTTTATCTTTGTTTTATCTAAAAGTGGTTTATAATTTACTCACAGCGCCAACATGTGGCAAAAACGAAGTATTCTCAGAATGCATCAATGGTGGATGTGACGCGAAGAACTGCTCGCAGATTGGAAAACCAGTGCCGTGTGTTAGACCTGCTAAATGTAAACCTGGATGTTTATGTGCTGAAGGTTACCTCAGAGATGCGAAAGGCAATTGCATACCAAAAGACCAGTGCTCATGTAAGTTTCTTCTTTTTAAATATTAGGTCTTTAACTATGAAATTGCCGTTTTTTAAAACGGGTTGTTTTGAAGTGTTATATCTTTGGATTGACTTGGAATTTTAAGTTCAAATAAACTTTATATTAAAGGTGCGTAATTCTTTTTCCGAAATTAGGTATTTATTGGATTCTTTGCGTTTTGTATTTTCTGTAATATCGCAGTACTTGTGACTATTTTTTTATGAAATATAAGAAAACTCGCATTATTTTGTAATATGAGTTCTACCGTGGAAACAATGTGTCTCAAGCGGTATGCAATATTGATGATGTATATGGACTTAAAACTGCTAATGAATGGGATGTCATTTTTTGTTTCAATTACTTTCACGTGGGAAATTCTAGTTTATTTGAACTTATAATTCCAAGTTAATCCAAAGATATAACACTTCAAAGCAACCCGTTTTAAAAATGGCAATTTCATACTTTGGCAAAAATGCCAATTTTATTTAAGTATGATTGACTTGTCTCCAAATTACACTGATCAAAAATTTTAATAATCAGATGCTAATAGCACAATATATATACAAAATACTATGAAAACAATAAAAAATAAGTTTTAATTATTTTTTATTATTCTTGATTTTTAATAAGAGTTCATGTTTCACAGTATTGTGATAGACACTATATCTGCACTAATATTATAAAAGGATTTTTTTTTGTTTGTAGGAGGTAATCTATAAAACTACTGGTCCGATTGCTAAAATTTTTTCACCGATAGAAATTCCTGAGTGACATAGGCTATATTTTATATACATGGGCGAAACTGCGGGCAAAAGCTAGTATTTAATAAATTAAAAATGTTTTCAAAATTGACGTCGAGTATTTGACGTGAATTTTTAGTTAATTGGAACTAGTCTAAAGATGGACTTCTGAGAACACCCCGATAAATATATGAGGTTCTTAGCTACGAAATTGACGTTTTTCGAAACTGTACATAACTTCGAATTGATTCGGAATTCTAAGTACAAAAAAACAATATTTCATTTAGATTTTTTTTTCTGAATTATTTTTGGAAAAAAGAAATAGTTATTCATTCCTTTTTTGGGCTTTGTATTCTTTGTAATATCACAATATTTATGCTTAACAATACTATCATTTTCAGCACCAGTATGCAAAATGCATGAAGTATATTCGGAATGTATCAACGGTGGATGCCAACCTAGAAATTGTAGTCAATTAGGACAACCAGTACCTTGTGTAAAGTTGGATCCTAAATCTTGTATCAAAGGCTGTGTCTGTGAAGATGGATATTTGCGTGCAAGAAATGGCACTTGTGTTCCGGAAGACAAATGTGACAGTAAGTAATAGTAATGATAATAATGGTGATAGACCGTTTAGCGCGCCGCGCAATGACAGTCGATGTCACCATCTTGCATGACGAGAATCTCGTGAAAGCTGAGAAAGAGAAGCAGAAGAAATACCTGAACTTAGCACACGAGATTGTCGATATGTGGAATTTGAACTCAGCTATCATTATGCCAATTGTCGTTACCGCCAACAGCCTGATGGGCAAAAACCTCGACGGCCACCTGTCGAGGCTGTCGTTGCGAGGTTGAATTAAGGGCCTGATACAGAAGGCAGTACTCCTCGATACGGCTCGCATAGTGGGCCTGCTCCCGACATCGATGGACTACTATTTTTTTTTTTTTTAATTTTCTTTTTTAAAGTTTTTTTTTTAATGTAAGCAATATGTTAAGAAGACAAATAAAGGAAATAGTAGTATATTATTATCTTACGTTCAGTTAAATATTTGTACTTTTGATCTTTCAGTGCAGTAAACCCGCACGTAACGGACCCAGTATAAGCTGGTCCTATTGCATTGAAATCCGTCGAAGTTTTATTCTATTATTTTTTATATACGCTATTCTATGTGTGATTTTTCTTTTTCATTTCATCATCATTCATCATTCCAGCCGAAAGATATCCACTGCTGAATATAGGCCGCTCCCAAGTGTCGCCACAACGATTGGTCCTGTGTTTCCATCGGATTCCCACTACCCTCACCAGGTCATCGGTCTACCTTGTGGGAGGCCTTTAAACCCTGTGTTTTCTGGTATGCGGACGGCACTCCACAACGTTTCGGCCCCGTCGACCATCTGTTCTGCGAGCAATGTGTTCTGCCCACTGCCACTTAAGTTTGGCGATTCTTCGGGCTACGTCGGTGAACTTGGTTGTTCTGCGGATATCTTCATTCCTGATTCGACCACGCAAGGAAACTAAGAACATAGCCCTCTCCATTGCCCCTTGAATGACTTTAAGCCTTCTGATGAGGCCCATTCCATTTACGTCATAACAAATAACTCCTCATTCTAAATGAGCTTTCCAACCTATAGCCCCGATTTCCTTGCAGATTGCAACAAACCACATGAACACTATGATCCTTGCGCTCCATCCTGCCCGCCACAAACGTGTGAAAGCATAAAAAGAAAAAAATACAAGTGTCCCCCAACTGCTGCAGTTTGTAAGGGAGCTTGTCGATGCGATAAGGGATACCTCAGAAATAAAATAGGAGAATGTATAAGTGAAAAAAAATGCTGTAAGTTGATATTACTAGCTCTTTCCCGTAGTTTCACTCTGCATTTTTCTCAAAACTATACATTTTCCATGATAAATCGAATCTGTACTTACAGAGATGTTTATTTTTGTGTATTTTTTGTAAACAAAAAAGAAAACTTAATAATACATACATATATTACTTACATAATAACTAACTACAAATATTTATAAATTAACTACGTATGTGATGTATATGCAAACACAAATACACATTGGTGACGAAGTCTCTAAACTCCTCCACATCGCTGTCATCTCATACTACTCCTCATCCATTCTTTCGCCAGAAACGTACCCAGAAGTCTGGGAGCATTTACACGTTGAATCTCTATGTTTATTCTTTGGGAAAAGAACGAACCAATTCTTTGGCAAATTGTCGATCAGTCAGTGACAAATATTTTTCTTCTTTTAAAAAATTACAAACACTCGGACCCCATGACCCAAGCGTTCTGACTTGCAGATCTTAAAATACATTGAAATCAACAATTTTACCTCTTTATAATATTAAGTGTAGGTTTAAGATCAGAGGATGCTTAAATGTTATCAGAAAGTTGGAGGTTCAGGTTTACAAGTTTTGTTAGATCTTGGAGTGGACCTGCTTATCTTATTCATACATCATACATCACATTATTATGCACTATACCCAAAATACGCATGCCAGTAGGCGCTAAAAAGGGCGAAATATATACAAAATATGCACAATGAAAACACCATTTATCATTTGAATTCACGTTTATTTACAGAATATTTTTACATTTATAATCTATATGTATCCATATAATCTATATAATATTTATCTATAATCCCTTTCGCTCTACGCCACATCCCGCCAACGCAGTTCAGTGTATCGGCCGAGTGCATACACTAATAACTCAGTGCTCGTAACACACGCCTAGCACGTCACTGTCTGCAGATTATAATTATGCATTTGCTTACACAAACATAATATCTTATAATCATTACTCTATTTAACATATATTCTGATATTATTTATCCCACAACTATTATGTAAACATCATTGTAAGCTTCAAATATTGCTTATAAGATTTGTGTATTTCTTTTCATATCTGTTTTATTTTATAGTTGGTTGTTACTTCGTTATTTTTAGTGAAATGTAAAGGTCCTCACGAGTATTGGTCCTGTGGCAGTGCTTGTGATAATGTTTGTGCGACATTATACAAACAAAACCAAACCAACTGTCCCATCGACAACAGCCAATGCACCAAAATGTGCTATTGTGAAAAAGGTTACGCCAGAGATAAAAACAATGTTTGCATACCCATCAATAAATGTCCAAGTAAGTAAAGCTATTAAACTTTATTAAAGCAGCTTATCACAATATCTTCTGGACGTTGGCCTCTCAGCAATTGGTTCTCATTAAACTGGAACGCGTGGAAAGCACTAAATCGGTGGTACACTCTACCCCAAGTGCCCATACACCTGCACCTTGGAGGATTTAATGAGTGCCACCAATGCTGCAGTAAACGTAACTACCTACTGGGCTCAAACCGTTTAACGAGTATACAATCGAAGAACACTAGGTTTTCCAGTTTTTTACTTAAGGGTTCGTCTGTTCCAATGATCAACGGTCTTTTGCAGATATGAAGATCTAACGTCACTTTAGATGGCTTAATTTGCAATTCAAATATACTGTGTAATTGAACTCTAAGATTATACATATTTAGTGTCTATAGCTAATTTTATGTCCTCTGCAGAACCAAAATGTGGAGAAAACGAAAGACTAGAAGAATGTCCACCTGCACTATGCACACCACAGAAATGCTCGGAGTTAGGCTTTCCTATTGCTTGTCCGGATTTACCAAAGGACGGAACTTGTCCAGAACCTCCGGGCTGTGTCTGTGCAGATAACTACGTAAGAGACTCAAGTGGAAAGTGTATACCCAGTAATTCTTGTCGTAAGTGCAGATCTTTCTTTATAATAGTGATAGATTAAGAAGCCTAGAAGTG
Source organism: Mythimna impura (assembly GCA_905147345.3). NCBI lineage: Eukaryota > Metazoa > Arthropoda > Insecta > Lepidoptera > Noctuidae > Mythimna > Mythimna impura. The sequence goes on along the minus strand of LR990343.1, from coordinate 12,645,362 downwards.
ATAGATTAAGAAGCATATAAAAATGATAGATCAAGAATCGTAGCCTATTGCTATAACAGTTATCAATGATTTTATTATAGTGTGCCTGTCTAAACACGAACGCATGTATATCTCTCGAGCGCCTATCTCCTTAACGCAAACGCGAAAAAGATCCTATGAGGTCGTCGTCAGCTAAACTGGACTGACCTGAAGGGCCTTAATATTTTTAAGCCTCCAGCCAGGACTTACAATGGGTTGATATTTCGAGCATATTCCTTTATGAACTCATGCGGTGTTATATGGCATAAGAGGATTTTTGAATGGTCGCCATACAAAACTACTGTGATAGGTATCACTGTAGAAAACTAAGGTCCCTTGAGACCCCAGTCGTCCAGGTGAATAACTGGGGTCTCAAGGGATCTTAGTTTTTTAAACACTTAGGTACAGATGCTTTTCATTTACACAATGTCCGGTATAGCCGGCTTTAAAGTTGGTCTCAGTAACAGAAAACTCTGCGAAGGAATTGTCTGGAGTGCATTTCCCGTTACTCGCATATTTAGGGACCATTTAACCAGGTTTCATAATATTAAATTTAAATGTCTCATCATCATCATTTCAGCCGAAAGACGTCCACTGTTGGACATAGGCCTCCCCGAGTGCCCCCACAACGAACAGTCTGATGCGCATCATATATATTTATTTTATTAAACTTGTTTTGTCCTGTAACTGTGTATCTACTACGATTGACACTAAATTTATGTGTTTTCACAACATTCGGCTTAATGTTTTTTTTTTTGTTTTTAGCTTCTTGTGGAGGGGATCCTAAAGCCGTATCAGGTTGTGGAGTGAACTGCGGTAGAACCTGTACCACTTACAATAGAACAGACGTTGTTTGTATAGCAATTTGTTATTTCAATGCTTGTGACTGCCGAAAGGGATACGTGTTCGATGACAATATAAAAAGATGTGTCAAGCCTAAAGACTGCAGTACGTAACTATTTTATTATTTTCGATATTCTTTTTTTCTTGAAAAAAGAAAACGATGTTCCACACTAGTAATTATTCCTGTATCGTGGTGCGTCCAAAACACCGAGACCCAGAAAAACTGTCTGTAGGCCATTCAAACATAGGTATTTGTTGCGAGCGGGAATGGAACCCGTGACACACAGCCCATAGCTCAACCAATGCGCTAACCGTGCTGTCTAATATTTGGGCTATATTTTTTTTTATATTCTCCTCAACATGGCAGCGGTATTTTTATTACAGCATTTTTATTTTCTACAAATATTTATGAAGTATTTTTAGGCGTTTTGTCTTTTATTTCATCTACTGTTTTATTATATTTTCCTTCTATTAAATTCTTCACATTCAAACGCAAAAATAGTCTTATCTTTTTAGTATGATAAATTTTCATCAATCCTTCCTTTATCTGAATGATATTTTGTTTAGCACGACCTTGTGGAAAGAACGAAGTCTATACTTCATGCGCCAATGGTGGATGTGGAAAATGGAACTGCTCACAGCTAGGTCAACCTGATCTATGCATTGATCCCATGAAGTGTATTGGAGGCTGTATTTGTCAAGAAGGTTACTTACGAGCTAAGAATGGCACTTGCGTACCAAGAAATCAATGTCCAGGTAAGTTTTATTTAAATGGAATAGAAAAATTTCGCAAGATTGGTCATACATTTTTTTACAAAATCTAGAATCAGTCCTTTAGATAGGAGTTCAGTTCATCTCGCCACGTCCTCCGCATAAGAGAGAGGCAAGCCTCACCTCTCAACTACCGCAGGAGACACCTTGCGCGTCAGGAATCACAGGGCAATTCCTGGCCACAGTAAACACGGGCTTGCGGACGGCGAGCAATGACTAGTCGTTAAGTACCAGGCCCAATTCTACGGCGCGTAGACTCCACACTTGCCTCAAAGTGATATCAGCATGAGTAACGGGGCTGGCTACAGTCGATGCCTACCAGGGCTGCGAGATTGTTTGAAAGTGTTACCATGGCCCTGAAACGCAAAGTTCCCTCCAGTGCTCCACACAAAGCGTGAGGAGTTATTTGACAATTTCTCAGACAAACTTGCCCATTGCCCATTGTACACTTATTTTTAATAATGTTTGTCCTGTATTTTTTGTTTATGTGGTGTACAATAAAGAATATAATAATTAGTTATTTAGATTTTTAATGAATATTTCCTATTTTTCCAAGGGCTGCGGCTGAAAATCAGCGTCAGGTGGTGGCCTTGTGTTACCATTTGGCATTATGCTGAGCTGAGGCCCTTTTGGCATTACTCAATGTACTATTTGTTTAATTTTAAGGTGTTTCCGTTTTTTTTTTTTTGTAATGCCAATAAACGCAATTTTCTTTATATAATAAATAAACTTTTCTGCTTCTAATTCACCGTATGGCGTCTGCGCCACTAAATCCACCTATTTTTTAAATATTATAAACTCACGCTTGACTTCGATCCCACCTGACGGTAAACAGTGATGTAATCGATAATGTTGAGGCGCACTAGTTTATTAGGAACATATTCACTCTAGCCTTGAAGACACCTTAATTATAATCGGACGGGAAGACCGCAGCAGGCATATTTTTCCATTCCTTAAGGTTTGCCCTAGGTCCTAGGTCATTGGTTTGTAACAGATATTACTAGTCCAGGAAGTTATTTTAATATGATATTTTAAACTTAATTTTTCTATTGCAGTACCTTCTTGTGGTAAGAACGAAAGGTTTGAATTTTGTCCGGGTTCTGAATGTGAACCGCAGTACTGCTCAGAACTGGGTTTGCCTCTAACATGTCCAGCAACAATAGGGGATTCAGGTTGCTCTGGAGAACCAGCCTGCATCTGTAATAACGGCTTTGTGAGGAATGAAAGTGGAGATTGTATACCTAAGAAAAAATGCCGTAAGTAATTTAGTTACTTTTGTTTTAAACTGTAACAGCCCGCCTTCAAATTAACCGAAAAGTGCAATTTGAAGGCGCCCTAACACTTGTACTTCGGAGCCTTACCACGACGTGTGAACATGTCATTCGTCCAAGCGAGAAAAAGAGATGGAGCTTTACACCCTACATATCTAACTATCCCTATATATCTAACTGGCCTGTTAGTCAAGTGGTTAGTGGCCCTGACTGCTATGCCGGAGGTCGTGGGTTCGATTCCCACCCAGGACAAATGTTTGTGAGATGAGCACGATCATTTGTTCTTTATCTGAGTGTAATTTATCTATAATTTAAATGGTTTTAGAAATATATAAGTATGTTTATCAGTTGTCTAGTACTCATAACATAAGCTTTGCTTAGCTTGGGACTAGACGGCGTTGTGTGATAGTTATGGAATATTATTATTGTTATATCTCCATCTCTTTATCAATGCAGTTTGGGTCGTAAAATGGATCATGTTAAGAGCTCATGGTAGGGTTTCTAGTCACAATATGAAATGCGTTCGTGTTTCACTGGAGCCTAGAAATAATTTCGTGGTATAAAGACCGTAACTTGGAAGAAGAGACATGATAAAATAGTACATTTTGATACAAGTGCATAAAGTTTGTCATTGCGATCGAGGCGGAATTCGCACGAGCCGTAGGCGAGTGTGTTATGGAGCCGAGGGCTGCAGTGATAAATTTGCACGTGTATCAAACGACATTTTTCAATACACTTACGAAATGAATAAACGGGGGTTGACCGGCGACTGGTGAGGGCCAACACACGCCCAGCCTTATACGATAAATACATTGTGGTAGGGGAGAGCACGCGCACTTTTCTGCACTAGTGCGGAAAACAGTCTATCGCGTGCCTGAAAGCGGTAGGATAAGAGCGGGTTTTCGAGTAAGTGTATTGATAAAATATTTTCAATGAGACTGCATAAAACACTTGACATTATTTTTTTCTTATTTGAATACATGTTTTTCCTTTTTTCTTGAGCTCTGTACTTTCTGCTAACTCGTTGGTCTCGTGGTTGCAAGCGCGACTGCTGAGTGTGGGGTCCTGGGTTCGATTCCCGGGTCGGGCAAAAAGTGCTATTGTGTTTTTTCCATTATGAATTACTCTGTAGCTGCTCGGAGTTTGGAAGCTGGTGGTATTGTCATACCCCCGTGCCTCGGAAAGCACGTAAAGCCATGGTCTTGCGCCTGATCTCTCTCTAGTCGTATGGGATTGCTCTTCCATCGGACTATGAGAGTGAAGGAACAGAGAGTACACCTGTGTTCGCACACGCACTTGTGCACTACAGTATCTTCTGCTTACTTGGCTAATCTCTATTGAGATTGGCTTAAAGGGATCGAAATTCTGTCGGGAGGATTATTTACTTTCTTAATGTAAACATTTTCTTACAGCATCCTGTGGTGGAGATCCAAACGCAGAATCAGGCTGTGGTGTTAACTGCGGTAGACTTTGCTCCAATTACAACAAAGGACCCGTGCCGTGTCCTAAAATATGCAGAATTAATGCTTGCGACTGCAAAAAAGACTTTGTATTGGATCAAAATATTAATAAATGCGTTCGTCCCAAACAATGCAGTAAGTTTGTTTGGAACATACATAACTTATAAATTCCGTTACTGTGGACCAAAGTTAAATATTTAAAACGTACCCTTTCAGCTCCAATATGTGGACAGGATGAAGTATTTTCGGAATGTATCAATGGCGGATGTCAACCTAAAAACTGTTCGCAATTGGGAAAACCAGTGCCTTGTCCGAAAATAGATGAGAAAGATTGTATAAAAGGGTGTCTCTGCAAAGAAGGATATTTGAGAGATCTTAATGGCGTCTGTGTACCAAAAGAAAAATGTGAACGTTAGTATTAACTGATTTATTTAATTATTATATTCATACATTTATGTATATATATTATATTGTCCTAGAACCAAAAATTCGAAGACATGTGACATGTGATGGATTACGGCCCATTCCCTCTCCTAGAGAGAGGAGGCCTGAGTCCCAGCAGTGGCAACATTAAAAGGCTGATCATGCTATGCTATGCTATGCTTATGCTATTCATATATTATATATATATGTAGCTTCTTCCAACGCTACGTCTTCCGATACGTGGTAGCCATTCCAGAACCTTTCGGCCCCGGCCTAACAGCCACGTGTTCTGCAAGCAATGTGCCCTGCCCATTGCCACTTAAGTTTGGCGATTCATTGTGCTATATCGGTAACCTTGGTTCTCCTGCGGATAACATCATCCTCGCGTTGGAAGGCCTCCTACAAGGTGGACCGATGACCTGGTAAGGGTTGCAGGAATCCGATGGATGCGAGACACACAGGACCGTTCATTGCGGCGACACTTGGGGCAGGCCTATGTCCAACGGTGGACGTCTTTCGGCTGAAATGATGATGATGATGATGTAGCTTCTACTGTTTCACTGCTGGGCAAAGGTCCTCCTCTATTCTTTCCATTGTTTTCTGCTCTGAGCTACTTCTAGCCAATTCTTAAGGAAGACATCTACGTCGTCCCGTCATCTCCATCTTGGTCGGCCGCGACCCCGTCGTGTAAACTCAGAGTACCAATTTTGTATTGTAAAGGCCTACGGCTCGATCAACATGCGACAAACATTTAGATTTATGGAGTTTAAATCTAGTCGATTAACGTCGATTTCCTTTTGAGATAATTTTAATTTCGCTCAGCTTACCTTTTTTTGAGGTTTATGATGCAGATATTGATCAAATTTTGAACGAATGTAATGCAATTATTCACATTTACAGAACAATGCAGTGGACAAAATGAAGTTTACGATCCTTGCCCTCCAACTTGCCCCCCTCAAACCTGCGAGAGTATTGACAGAATTTATGATTGTCCACTCATGAAAAATAATAAACCAAATTGCAAACCTTCCTGTCGTTGCAAGGAAGGCTATTACAGGAATAAAATTGGACAATGTATATCAAAGGCGAATTGTCGTAAGTAATATCTTCTTAAGTAAAGCGTAGGTACAGCCGGTAAGCCACGCAAAAAAATAAACTTCAGTCTGAAAACGTCACTGACTTTACCATTCAGTTACCAGCCTAGTCTCATAGCAAAATCAGACAAAATTTGAGTCAAATTGACACGAAAGAAGAAGAAGTCTGACAACTAGATGGTAAATGGTTTTTGACTTGAGCTGCCTACACTTAAAGGTAACTCAGTGTTTTTTTTTTTGTCATTTAGAATATTTTATACTTTCAGTAAAATGCAAGGGCCCTTACGAATATTGGTCATGTGGCGGCGCATGTGATAACGTATGCAAAGATCTACACAAGCAGAACCAGACCAACTGTCCCATCAAGAATATCAAATGCAATGAAAAGTGCTACTGCGAAAAAGGATACGCTAGAAACGCTAAGAATGTCTGCGTACCGATCGACCAATGTCCACGTAAGTAAATGTCAGTTTAATGATAAATCAATACCAAAATATGCGTGTATTCCCGTTCGTCCCTCCAACTACGACTATCTGGTGGAACGAACTGGAATAAATTACAAAAATAATATTTATATTGCCGATCGTCTCGCTCGGGATTTCAAAGGGACGAATGGGAATAATAATATAATAATATTCCACAACTATCACACAACGTCATCTAGTCCCAAGCTAAGCAGAGCTTGTGTCATGAGTACTAAACAATTGATAAACACACATATGTTTCTAAATACAAACGTATTACAGATAAATTACACCCAGGCACAGAATAAATGATCGTGCACACAAACACTTGTCGTGGGTGGGAATCGAACCTACGACCTCCAGCATAGCAGTTAGGGCCACTAACAACTAGGCCAACAGGCTAGTTAATACCAGTCAATATATTCATTGACTAGTCTCATTTGCCCACTAATTAAATTAATAATATGCATAAAATGTTATTCGTTGTTTTGCAGTTTACTTTTCAAATTAGTAACTTTTTGGATTCAATCATTATTTTACAAAATTAATTGTTATGTAAGTTTATTATATGTATGTATGTAAATATAAAACACATTCTAAATTTATTATTGTTTTATTTAAAATGTTTACCTATATTAAACATTACTACATAATAGAGCGGGATGCGATGTTATTTGATAAAAGAATGTCGATGACATTATTTTATTTACGTGAATACTATTGGTTTATCTGACATTTTTTCCCTTACGGTGATAGCTTATTGGCGCTATTTATGTGTAAAGTTAAGAAATTAACTATTATAATCACTTATCCAAAGTTTAACACAAAAACTTGCAACCGTGTACACAAATAAGTATGATTTTGTAATAATTGAGATGATACACAGTTTTTTTTTTTTAATCAGTAAAAAGTGGATTCTTGTATTTCAAAAGAACAATTGAATGGAAAAAGCTTGATACCTAACTAGGCAAGTAAAGTTGATTCTGTGATGGTTTTGCTCCTTAATAAGTATGTTTTTTAATAAATTTTTTTTTGCCTTTTTACCAATAAACAACCAGTTAGAAAGATTTAGGATAACACAAAAAAAAAATACACATACAATCCCGTTCATCCCACGAACAAATTCAGTGGGACGAACGAGAATACACGAAAATTTGCTTCGAAATCTCAAAAACATCACTTTGTGGTACTCGATAGTGGTCTTCCTCCTTTACTGGAGACAGAACCAGAAAAAGTTATATTACGTTTAGAATCATCATATTGTCACACAAGTCAAGTTATATGATATATGATAAGTCTTTAAAAATGTCATTGGTTTAAATTTTGGTTAGGAAATTTTCTACCCGAAAGAAAAGTACTGACTAACTTTTGAAGGAGGTTTCGTCCTAATAACAGCTGCATGTAATAGATGAGATGCATTTAAAATAAACACGATTAGCGGGTTTTAAAATTATTTTGATCGGTAGAAATTGCAGAATTATCCAAAGGAGTTCCTTGGTCCTGGACTGCAAAGACCAAGTGAAGGAACACAGGCGGGTTTTAGTCAGTAAAAGTCTGACACTCCCTCCCACTCCACCCAAAGACGGAGGAATTATTTGATAATTACCACGTAAAATCGTCAGTCACATCATCACTTACCATGATGAGATAGTGGTCAAACGTGAGCTTATCCATAGTAATAAAAAAAAAATATTGTTAAAATTGACCAAGCTATAGTTTACCTATGTTCGGTAGTAGTTGTTTTCCTAAAACAGTTAGTTTTTAGATTCGCATTTTGCTGAGCGCTGGCCGTTTTGCGCGGGTGTGACGCATATCCTACCACTTATATTATAAGTCTTTATTGTTATTTGTTTTTATTTTTAATAGGTATGCGCCATTTTTGACGTAATTTTTCTTTCTTTTCTTTCTATTCGGTATCCAGGGGATATAAAATATGTTTTCTCTATAAAAAACAATACATGAAAGCTGTATTTATTAGTGTAACGACGAAAGCTGTATTTATTAGTGTAAAATCTTGTAAAAGGATAATAATCTTGACAACAATCAAGATTATTACCAATTAAAATCATCTCAATCGGTTGGAGCTAACTGTTATAAAATTCTGCTGAAAGAATTGACCCATAAATACCTACGAACTCAAAATTCATGTTGAATAAAATACAAGATTTTATTCAACATGAATTTTGAGCTCATGGGTCAATTCTTTCAGCAGAATTTTATAACAGTTAGCTCCAACCGATTGAGATGAAATATTGCATATAGATATATTTTGTTTAGATAACAAAGCCTGTTTAATTAAGTCACATCATTCTTTACATTCTAAATATTTATTTGTTTAAATAAAGTACAGCAATATCGCTTACATTTACGTCTAAAAAACTAATGCCTAATCTAAAAATAACATGACTAATGCATATGAAAATTAAAACGTACATAGCACTCACTACATTGTTATAATACTGCTTCAAAAACATTAATAATATGGTGTCCTCCCAAAGATTAGTAGTACTTTTATGAACCAAGATAATCTATTTTATAACGTACTTACTGTTTTTCATTTGATAAATCATATCAAGATTTAAAAAAAAAATCTTCTGCAGCGCCAAAATGTGGAAAAAATGAAAGACTAGAAGAATGTCCAGATTGGTTGTGCAGACCACAATCTTGCGACCAACTCGGCTACCCAGTAGCTTGTCCAGCATTACAGGGCGAGATCAGTAGCAATGCCACTTGTCCAGGAAGACCTGGTTGTATCTGTATCGATAACTACGTAAGGCATGATTGCGGTGAATGTATTCCTGTTGATGAGTGCTGTAAGTAAAAGGGCCTTTTTAAATAATTTACGTCCAGTTTCTGAAAGTTTGTTGAGTGCTGTTGAGTCATTTGAATGGCTATCTTCATTTTGGTTAACCAATCTCAACCTCAATCACGTGACTATAATAACATTCAATTGTCTTTTCAGAGACATATTCAAGCTTTCAAAAGTGTTAAAAACGAAATTCATAATTTGAAGAGGTTTGTTTGTAATTAGGAAATTCTTTTTTTTATCAACAATTGATCAGTACCAAAAGTAAGACAAAAAAAATTACGTGACTCTGTCATGTATATTTTTTGTCTCACTTTTCATTTCTTTTCACTTGAATGAAATATACCTCAAACTTCGTCACGCAAATATGTATAAAAAAAGGTTAAATATTATTATCCAATTAAAAGCCCCTGAATAATCGTATTTTACTACTAAACTTAAAATTAAAGAGAACTGAAAAACTTAAAAATATCAAGTGTAAATCAATACTTAAATTATTTTTACTACTTTTTCGTTCTCTGCTTGAAGCAGAAGCAGCTGAAGTACGTTTCACACGAACGTACTTCTTAATGTAAATATTTCATTACAGCATCATGCGGTGGAGATCCCAACGCGGTATCCGGTTGCGGTGTAAACTGCGGTCGACTTTGCTCCAACTACAAGCAAAAGAACGTGTTTTGTCCGTTATATTGTAACCTCAATGGTTGTGATTGTAAAAAAGGTTTCGTGTTCGATAGCAACATTGGTAAATGTGTTCTTCCAAAAGACTGTAGTAAGTACCCATTATTCTACAGGCATTATCGACCTTTTCCGTCAACAGGCGTAAACTCCAAATCTTATGCTTCTGACAATAAGCAAAAATTCAAGAAGTTCTGCGAACTACTTTTGATTGAGACCGTAGTACAATTTTAAATATACAGATTGAAAGAACGTGAAAACTCGAATAAAAGTGCATCAAAACGTCACCTTCTCCAAAATGGTTTTCACGCCTTATGTCAGAAAGAGTCGATATCAATTTTCTGTCATCGATTTTATCCAAAGCATTTTAACAATTTTTTTTTTTTTCGTATTAGCCAAAGTCTGCGGTAATAATGAAGTTTACGACATTTGCGCCAACGGTGGATGTCAAAAGAGGAATTGCTCACAGTTTGGAGGTCGCACTCTTTGTATAGACCCAATTAAATGCGTCGGAGGATGTGTCTGTCAAGAAGGATTCTTGCGAAATAAGGACGGAGATTGCGTACCCGAAGACCAATGCCCATGTAAGTCGATAGTTTACAAATAAGTACAATCAATAAAAAAGTTTGGTGTCTAGGTGTTTGGAACTTACCGTACTTTATTTACCCATGTTGTGCTTGTTCTGAGTTGCGGAGGTCATAACAACAAAAATGTAATTCGTAGTGACAATATATCTATTCATTTTATTGCGTCTACGTAACTCATCTATAAGCTAATGTACGGCGAGCAATGGGTAGCTCGCCGTCCGACCGTCCGGTAACCGTCCGCACCGAGCCCAAGTCGTCGACGGCACGTACTATTCCACGCGCGCCTCAAGGAAATGTTTGGGGCCAAGGGTTTGTTTCTGAAAGGAAAACTTGGCCCTGGAACGAAGGCAAAGAAGGAACAGAAGTTATTTTTTAATCAGTAAAAGTCGGATACGGCCTCTCGCTTCGCCCAAGAGCGCGGGATGTCATTGGATTAATTTGACACCGAAAAAAAAATTAAAATAAAAAGCTTCGTAATATATTTAAAAAATAATCAAATATTTTAAACTAAATTTCTTTACCTACTAACATTTTAATATATACATTTATCTATAATAGCACCATGCACAAAACCACACGAAGTGTACGACCCCTGCCCCCGCACTTGTCCACCACAAACTTGTGCTGCCATTGGATTTGCCTACCCCTGTCCACACCCACCAGAAGGAAAACAATTCTGTAATCCAGCCTGTCGATGTGAGGACGGCTACTACAAAAATTCAGCAGATGAATGTATATCAGAAGAAGATTGTTGTAAGTAATTTTATTGACATGAACTCTTCAAATATTTTAAGACCAAGGGGATCTAAATTACCACTAAAATCCAAATAAATTGGAGAAGGTTAGCCGTAGCAACAAACTGAGCTGATCGCAGACACCTGACATCTAAGACTTCTTTCAAATTATCTCACAGCACCTACTTTTTTGTTCTTCTTCTTAGCGTGTCGATGGCAAAACTAGTTTTTTTTTTTTTAAGTTAAATTCCTTGCCTGGCTCAGTATATCGCCACGACAATTTTTATTTTTTATAGGTTGGAAAATCATGCAATGACATCCCCTGCTCTTGGGCGAAGCGGGAGGGCGTGTCAGACTTTTACTGACTAAAAACTCACTCCTGTTCCTTCTTTACCTTCGTCCCAGGGCCGAGTTTTCCTTTCAGAAACAAACCCTTGGCCCCAGTAGGCTTCGACCCTGCTGGGCCCCTACGGTTTGCTAATTTCTCCATGAGGCGCGCGTGGAACAGTACGCGCCGTCGACGACTTGGGCTCGGTCCGGACGGTGACCGGACGGTTGGACGGCGAGCTACTAGCTGGGGCGTGAGGGTCGCTCCCTCGCGCGTGCACGTGCGGCCTCCTCCTTTGTCAGCATTACTGCTTCACAGAAGGAGGCGACCACCTGGGCGTCTGCTGACGCTGTCATTAGGTCCCTACGTGAACAGGTAACAGGGCACGGGACGCAACATAGAAGGCGGAACATAGTCTGCTGAGAGATGCCGCACAAACACTGTAGATCGGTACCGTCGGAGAACCCCCATTTGTGGAAATTTGCTGCGCCCAACCTGGGAACCCTTCCCCCCCTCCTGGGTAGTCTGAGTTTTCCAGATTAGACGTGACAACTTGTTTTCTGCTGTCTGCAAAAAGCGGATTGGTTGGCAGCTGTTAGTCAGTCTATTCCACTTCGGGGTCACCACTCTAACAGTCATTGATGCTGAAGCATCAGTTCAACAGGTATCAACGATCCTGTGCCACTTGAGCTCCCACACGAAAACCTAGTAGGTTCATTTGTTTACATTTAATAGACAAAATTGTTCCTTTACAGTAAAATGTACCGGACCCAACGAACACTTTTCCTGTGGTCCAATCTGTGACAACGTGTGTGCCAAACTAGCAACCGAGAACCAAACAAATTGTCCCTACATTAATAAGCGATGCAATTCTAAATGCTATTGTGATAAAGGTTATGCTCGAGATGATAACAATATCTGTATTCCTATTAATCAATGTGGAGGTAAGGATATTGAATAACTAATATTTATTTATTTATTTAACACTTCATGCACATGAAGGTACAGAGGCGGACTTAATGCCTTAAGCATTTTCTACCAGTCAACCTTTGGGTGATACAGAGAAAAATAGTGGCAGGTGCACTAAAAGAGAAATATAAAAAGCTAGACAAGTGCGAGTCGGACTCGTGCACTTAGGGTTCCGTACAAACCCACTTATGTAAATAGTTCAATTCTCGAATGAACTCTCGAACATTTTTCCGAATCGCAAAAAAGGTTTTTTTTTTGTGACGTAACAACAAATTTACTGTTTTTAGATTTATTCCTCTATCTGTGCCGTAAGACCTTGCTTCATGCCAAAGTTTCAGAATTTTAGTTCAACGGAAAGTTATGAATTTTGATTCGCTTGAGAGTATCGAAATACAAGTTTTTTGCGACATAAACGGCCGTATCTTTTTTTTGTAAACTCGGAAGTCTGATTTTTTCACAGCTTCAAGGGACCGCAGATTTGAGTACCTATATGGTTTTAATTTCAACTCAATGCCTCTACGCGTTCCCGAGATAAAGGGTAAAACAGACAAACAGACAGACCAACCGACAGATAGACAGACGGACAACAAAGTGATCCTATAAGGGTTAATTTTTTTCCTTTTGAGGTACGGAACCCCTAAAAGATACTACTGACTAATACCCAATTCAAAAGTTACAAGACAACTCTCTTTTCGAAACTCTTTACCATTTTTTATATGAAAAAAAGAAGTAGTGCAACAATTCCCTGTCTTTAATTGTTACAGTTTAAGAAATAGTAGCTACAAAGTATATAGCTATACAATAGATCCCTTTTTAGAATCATCAAAGTTTCTTGTTGTCATTTCATGAGGTATTAAACTCCATTTTTCTATATTTAAGTTTCTTGCAACGGAGATCCAAATGCGATATCAGGATGTGGAGGCCACTGTGGCAATCGTTGTTCCAACTACAAAAAAGGACCGGTCGTTTGTCCACTTATCTGTAAGTTAAATGGCTGCAACTGCAAACAAAGCTATGTTTTCGATGACAATTTGGGAAAATGCGTGCAGCCTAAAAATTGCAGTAAGTATTACATAATTATGAAAAAAAAACATATTGTAATATTAAAAGGTAATTTATTATACCCATTAAATTTTTCCCTACTGTATATGTTAACATACATCCTATTACTATTTCTTGTAAATGTGTGACAGTCTATGTCCATCCATAGCACTATATGCCATACACCTCACCTAGACTCATTCATCATCGTAAAAGATAGCAGGACGAGTAGGACAAAACTGACGACCAGTAGTCCAAATTGACCCTTTATTGTAAAAACTGAAGACGGATAATATTGTTGACGACCAGTAGTCCAAATTGACCCTTTATTGTAAAAACTGAAGACGGATAATATTGTGAACATAAGGACTATCTTGATTGTATTTTTTTTCTTTTCAGTAATTTTAACGTATGTCTGGCAATTTGAGTATTTTCTGCGGCTTACCCAAATGTCCTTTCCTTGGTATTGTTCGTCTAATCGTTGAGCTCCTTAGTAGTCCTGAGTTGAGCTTTGCGAATACTGACAAATGCTTGCACTGACTGGATAGGTCCACTCAAATATGTATGGTTCTTTCTTCAAAAGACCATCTCAGACAAATCTGCATGGTTCTCATGTGATTTGACTATTATATATTTACTGTATGGACTTTAAAAGAGAGATAACCCCTGAGTTTGTTTCGGTGTTTCTTCTCAGGGTAGTCAGCTAGGAAACACCGGCTCAGGGTAGTCATCTAGTTTATAATGGCGAAAAAAAAAATTGACGTGTAAAAGTGTTTTAATAAACCTATTTGGAAAAAAAAATCAATAAACAATTAAAGACTAACAGAAATCATTGAATTAACACCTTATTGTCGATGTATTTTTAGCACCAGTATGTGGCAAGGATGAAGTTTACAACACTTGCATCAACGGTGGATGTCAAAAAAAGAAGTGTTCTGATTTAGCTCGCCCAATTATTTGCATTCATCCAAAAGAATGTAAAGACGGTTGCCTTTGTAAAGAAGGAATGCTAAGAGCTGACAACGGAACTTGTGTGCCGATTGACGATTGTCCTAGTAAGTTTCATAACCTTATACAAATACTCATGGATATGCATGAAATAGGGACATAATAAAGCTCCACTTTCTTCGTGCTAGATTTAGATTAGGATCACCAGTACTCTGCTGTTAACTGTAACTTCTTTTGTGAGTAAACTGCCGCCCATTATATATGTTTAGTTCTTTTCTATGTATCGTATGATATCTACAATAAAGTATATTATGATAAATAAGCAAATTAATATAAGAATGTCGTTTGACTCAAACTGAGAACAAGAAAACCAAAAACTTTGAATATCAATATCAATTTTTAAAACAAAATTATAACTTATTTTTCTTAATCTTGCCCTTAAGCACCAGTTTGTCCGAAAAATGAAGTCTTCGAAAGATGCGCCAACGGAGGATGTGATAGAAGAAAATGTTCAGATTTAACACGCCCTGTCATTTGCATAAACCCTGCCGAATGCATTGGAGACTGCGTTTGCGTTAAAGGATTTTTGAGAAACGAAGACGGAATTTGTGTACCGGAATGCGAATGTAATCGTGAGTATGCCAGTTTCCATTAGTATACAACTTTCTCTTCAAACCAGAGAGATATAGATTCAACATTTGTTCCGTTGTAAAAATGGCATGGAATGGCGGTGGTATGGCGTTCTGTATAACTTCACTTTCTTTTTGCTCAGGAAAAAAATGTATTTGCCTTATGCCCAGAACTAACCTAGAGATTATCAAATAGGTTTAAATATTTTTTTCTTACAGCACAATGTAACAAACCTCACCAAGTCTTCAACCCTTGCCCTTCATCATGTCCTCCACAAACGTGCGAGAGTCTCGACAGGGCTTACATTTGTCCCATCGAATGGGGCCAGGAGCCTCCCTGCCAACCAAAGTGTGTCTGTGAACAAGGGTACTTCTTTAACTTGATCGGGGAATGTATCTCTGAGGAGAATTGCTGTAAGTGATCTCTATATTGAAAAACATTTTAAACTCTCAACAGATAATAAAATCAATTTTTGGCTTCATCTACTTCAATCTTGTCCACTGAAAAGTTCATAAAACTCTTAAAAGTCCTTAGAGACTGAGAGACTTTAGAATATTTTTCAGACATGCAGATAGACACATAAATAGCCTTATTAGCCTTATACACCCACAACAGAATGAGAGATCTGTTTTTCATTCGGACTTTCGCAAACCTAAAAATTTATGTGCTGAAACTTGCCTTGAGTCAGTCTTAAATGTTAATTTATCGATCCAGTAGAACGTTGCTCTATTCTATAGGTATTTAAGAACTTATTGCACGAAAAACTCAATTAATACAGACGATTTTTCTAATAATATTGTCTTTTCAGTAAAATGCATGGGACCACATGAATACTTCTCTTGTGGCGTTGAATGCGACAATGTCTGCGCAACACTAAGCGTCCAGAGCAAGACCAATTGTCCCATTGTCAACATTCAGTGCAGTGAACAGTGCTACTGTGAAGATGGATATGCCAGGAATAAAAGTAACATCTGTATACCTATTGAGGATTGTCCAGGTAAGACTAATTAATAACAAAAAACGTAGAAATGCAGGCCACTAAAAACTGGCCTGACGGACTTGGACTCGTTCATGCCAGATTAATTGGAGTAAAATGCAAAATAAATAGAGAAATGGAAAAATATTGAGAAAACCTTGTTACAATGTGGGACAACATTAAAATAAAATCTAACTCAGAACATTCAATGTTTAATAACCAGATTAACATTGTTTCCATTTAAACCTAGTTCGGGCATACAAACAACACTTGAGAACTTGATATAGACTTAAAAAAAACTGTATTTACTGTATAACTTTACAAATTTTTTTTACAATAATAAAATTCATTCAAAGAAGAATGAGCAAAATGGTACCCGGCTCCAATAGATATGATTGTAGTGTCGTTTAAAAGGTCTTACCAAGAGGAACAATTTTTACTATAGCCGCCACTCTCAAATCTGATTGCGTTTGAAGATAAACGACAGTCTTACTAACTAATAAAAACCCTGTTCCTTCAGTTTCCCTTTGCTTTCCAGGGCCACAGTAACCTGTTTAGACAGTCTCGTGGCCCCGGCGATAAACATACATATACGAGTATATTAGTTACCACTTATTTATGTAAGAAAATGAGTACCAAGGTAATATTTTCGGCATTTCCGTTCATGTTTTCTATTAATAACGTTTTTACGTAAGACTTTGCCATGCACTCCTCATTTTAACTCGAGTCCCGTTGCTCCTGAGCGCGGGGTGTGCGCAAGAGCAGCGGGGGAGGGAGAGGAGGGGATCGACTGACACCAGACGTGTTCGCGTCCTGCGTCAGTCGCTCGTTGTAATGGGTCCATACGCTGCAACAAAAACAGATGCGCAAATAATGGGCGATATTATGAATGATGGACAACATCCATTACATTGGTTACTCCGAACAAACGATGCTTTTATATTAGATCGAGGTTTTAGGGACAGCTTGGACCTCATTGATGAATGTGGGTATGAATCCTATGTCCCACCAACAAAGAACCGCCAAGAGACACAGCTGACCACTGAACAATCCAACGAAGCTCGATCGGTAACGCTATGCCGGTGGGTTGTGGAAGTGGCAAATGGCCGGTTTAAACGTGATTTTAAGCTCTTGCGGCAAAAATATTTTAATAAGTCACTGCCCAATATGTTCACTGATTTTAAGATTGCCGCAGCTATCACGAATCACTTCCACCAACCCATCGTGGATAGCGTACACGCAGACGAATTCGTCCATATAATAAGGCAGAAAATAGATACCCCGAATCTTCTGCATATGTATGTAGAGAGAAAACGGCTTAACCACAGAAGAGTAGATTTTCAGAGGATGGAAGCGAGCCAGATTGAAAACTTCCCTTCAATGACGGAGGAGGATATAATTCTATTAGCGCTAGGTACATACCAACTCAAGCTGGCAAGATCTTACTGTGCCGAGCATTTATCAAATGGTCTATATATAATTGAAACGTACAGAGAGGGAGCACTTGATGATCTGCCAGACTATGGCATACACGAAGATGCCTGGCTTTTGCGTGGACGAATCCAGTCGCGACATGTCCGTGTAAAAACATATTTTTGTTATATATTAATCAGCAGTGCAAATAATATTGTCCAACAGTATTGCACATGTTTAACCGGGCGACGTACGATCGGCACTTGTGCACATATAGTGTCCATCGTATGGTACTTAGGCTATGCGAGGCATACGGGATTTACTGCTCCGGCATCTTTCCTCAATGCTGTTATAGTTGATACCGATATGTAATGTTTTAAATCTACTCACTTATTGATAAAATATATGTTTTGTATTTAAAGAATGCTTGTTTTCTTACTTCTTTTAATAATAGAATCCTAAATGTGTTATATCATGTTATTCTAGCTTTATTTTACTTATATAAGTAGTTTGTAATAAATTCTTCATCATTTATAAAACACAAGCTGTTCCCCGTGGTTTCACCCCTGCTGCTCGGCTCCTTTTAGTCGTAGCGTAGCGATGATATATAGCTTATAGCCTTCCTCAATAAATGGGCTATCTAACACTGAAAGAATTTTAAATCGGACTAGCAGTTCCTGAGATTAAAGCTTTATAATAATAAGTATAGATAGTGAGATTACTGCTTTCCAAACGTGAATAGGGACAGGCGCCATGGTAGACGTTTTTCTGCATCAAAATGTCTATTCAATGATATATTAATGAGGACTATTGGAGCGGGTACCACGTTCCATACATTTTTGCCCATTGTCCTTATTACTAATATACTAATAATCCATTAACGGATCTCTCGGATATGCTGACCAAAAAAATCTGACATTTGACAACCACCTGAAATAGGAAAGTCCTCAAAAAACTATGGATCATAAATGTGCAATTAAGATACATATAATCCTAAGTTTTTTCACAATCCATAAAATTCATAATATTCCTCAGTTACAGAGACATGTTATGGAGAACATAAGGTTTTTGACCCATGTCCTAAGACACCAAGAACGTGTGCAAGTCTCAATAATGGTGGTACCTGCAATTCGGACTCAAGCAGCGAGGAGGAACCTCCTTGTAAACCAGGCTGTGTCTGTGAAGAAGGGTATTATGAAAACGCTATTGGAGAGTGTTCAACGAAGGAAGAATGTCGTAAGTTATGAAATTATCATTGTTCTAAATCTAGTGTAGATCTGTTTTAATTTA
The DNA here is from genome assembly GCA_905147345.3 of Mythimna impura. Lineage (NCBI taxonomy): Eukaryota > Metazoa > Arthropoda > Insecta > Lepidoptera > Noctuidae > Mythimna > Mythimna impura. The sequence continues at coordinate 12,626,618 of LR990343.1, read as the reverse complement.
GATCTGTGGGATTGTTCGAAAGAATCACAGTGGCCTTGGAACGCAAAGGAAAACTGGAGGGACACGAGTGGGTTTAGGTCAATCAAAGTCTAACACTTACTTTTACTCAATCTAGAGTGGAAAAGATATATTTGAGGATTATCCACCCTCAAAAAAAAAGGTTTAAGATTGTATGACAAAAATTCAGCAGAACCATTGGAAACAAGATATCAATTTAGTAAACCAAAAATTACTAATCAATCTAAATATGATATGACAAGCGACTTCACCCGCGTGAAAGTCTGTTTCTCCAAAAAAAACTTTGGACCCCCGCTTCATCCCCTTAGGGAGTGAATTTTGGAAAATCCTTTCTTAGTGCTCGCTTACGTCATAAAAGGAAACCTTGTGCAAAATTTCACGCTTCTAGTCCCAGTAGTTTCGGCTGTGCGTTGATATGTCAGTCAGTCAGTTTCTCCTTTTATATATATAGATAGATATCTGAATTGATAGATCATTCCTTTAAAATTAGGTAAGCATTGTTAGGAATGCCATGAGACACGACCACGATTGATGAAATTTGGGTTGTAGGTAAACTTTCTACTCTTGACATAATCAAGAAGAACCATTGGGGTGCCCAATCTTGCGTCCTTGTTATCCCATAAATCAACAACCATTATATTATTTACATTAAGTAAGAGTTTAGCCTCTTAACGGATTGATTAAAGAGAAAGAGATATATAATTGAGCTTATAAAACCTGTATGCTTATGGAAGGATTTGTCTTGTTTCTTCTAGTAAAATGTACCGGACCTCATGAATTCTACTCGTGTGGTGGTGCCTGCGACAACGTCTGCCTCACGCTGAACGAACAGAGTCAGACCGACTGTCCTATTGTAAACATTAAGTGCAATGAAATGTGCTACTGTGAAGGTGGATACGCCAGGAATGCCAGTAAAATCTGCATTCCCATCAAAGATTGTCCTCGTAGGTTTTTTTTTTTTGTTTAGTAAGTCTGGATTGTCTTCCTCCATCTTTTTCTATCCAGAGTTCAGTTGTCAAACACCAATCTTTTTATGAAAGTGATAACTTATTTCGTGGTACCTACTAGATTTTTTTGGAGTACCTCTATACTTCTTTACTTTGTTTAGAAATTTATTATTACAATATCTATTATTTCTACCGCAACTGGTAATCTTATTGAATCTACTAGTGAAAATGAGTTTCGAAATCATTTAATTTTTCATTTCATTGAAATATTTATTTGCAAAATTTAGGGTAGGTTAATGCAATGGACTTGCCACCATGGGTCTAGTAATCACGTGATGTCTACTATTATACTAGAATAATCTACTGTTATAAACATTTCTCTCTCTCTCTAGCATCCCGATGTGGTCCAAACGAGAGATACGAAGAGAATCCCTGCCAGGTCTGCGGGCCTATTACCTGTTCTGAAGTTGACATGGAACTGGAGTGTCCACCTGCACAAGATGATAATTGCGATGACACACCAGCTTGTATCTGTAAATACGGTTTAGTAAGAAACGAAGCCGGTGTTTGCATTCCTATCTCGGAATGTTGTGAGTGATTTCCAATTTTATTTTTAACTTTTTCATGTAGACCTTGTTGTAAATGATTCCTTTTTTTTAAGTTGGACGTTTTTTTAGAGTCTCTAACCGACAGTTTGACTATAAAGTGTTTGTGATTATTTTCTTCGAAATAAATGATTTTACTTTGACTGTGACTTTTGACTTCGACCTGATTATTATTATTTCCTTGTTGCATACATACATGCATACATACATGTATGTCACCACATACATACTACAGATTGACTTGACAACACGTATATTTTACATCACAATGACCATCTCCACATGACTTAAACATATACAACAGCCCGACATCAATCATATCATTGTACAGTTGCCCACCAGACAAAACACCCGTCTCTTCGGAGGATTCTCATGTTCCGTATACGTTAACGTCTTTAATTGGCATCTGCTAGCAGCTTCGCTCGTGTGATAGTAGAAAATATACAGGGTTACTGGTAACTAGACGTATTCCTTGCAGGACTTCATGGTAGGACTAAAATGCAACAAATTAAGCCACCAAATGTTCTACCTAGCTTTTCGAGTTAGTAAGATTTTTAGATTCTTTATGCAAAATCCCAAATTAAATAATTTGAAGCCAATTTGAAAACTATTTACGGCGCGACTATACTGAAATTTAAGTTATTATCATAATTGATTCCGTAGCAGATCTTTCTTAGTAATTAAAAGTCCAAAAATCATAATAGTACTTACATTATGTCAGCATATTCAGGATTAAAATATGCAGCCATAATCAGCACTTATGAAGGCACAGCACAGCACAAGAGAATGATACGCGGCAACAGTTATTTAGTTAACAAAACATGAGCTTATGCGACGTATAGTTGAGACTAACTAACGCTGACAACCGTCTCGCAATTATACCTGCTCCCCAAAAAACTCTACTCTTGCTTGTCACATTATGCAAAGGTATTGACAATCATACCTTTCTGAAAAGCTGATAAGAAGGATATTTTTCTAGTAACTTGTACATAAGGTGTAGTATTTTTTTGCACTAGACAACATTTTGTATAAGCAAAAGCAAAAGCAAAAAAAAAAAAAAAAACAAAGTTACAAAAAATTAAATCTTTGATTAGTAAGTGATATTTAACAAAGTTTTAGTAATTTTTAGACTTTTAATTACTAAGAAAGATATGCTACGGCATCAATTATGACAATAAATTAAATTTCAGTACAATCGCGCCGTAAATAGTTTTCAAATTGCATAAAAAATCTAAAACATCTTACTAACTCAAAAACTACTGAATATCGGTAGAACATTTGGTGGCTTAATTTGTTGCATTTTAGTCCTATCATGACGTACTGCAAGGAATACTTCGTGTTACTAGTAACCCTGTATACCTATGTCACTCAGTGATGAATTTATTAATTACAAACAAAAATACTTTTTGATATTAGTATAAATAATTTACAATACAATTGTTGAAACACTTGATTTTTATAGTTTCCGCATCGTGATTCTAATAACTCAAGAAAATCAATTATCTGGTTTCAAGGATATTTTTTCTTACATGTGTGACTGAGCATGTTCTGTATGTACCTATCGAGTTTTTATTAGGTTTAAAATGTTGCTGTACCTATGCGCGTCAAAGTAGGTTTCACCATACAAACTTTGGACCCCCGTTTCATCCCTTTAGGGGGTGAATTTTGGAAAATCCTCTCTTAGTGCTCGCCTACGACATAAGAGAAAGCCTGGCGCAAAATTTCAGGTTTCTAGGTGCAGTAGTTTCGGCTGTGCGTTGATACGTCAGTCAGTCAGTTTCTCCTTTTATATATATAGATTAAATTACCTATGTTAAAAAGTTTAATGAGCATTATGCTAGGACAAGAAAAATAAAAACAGGATGGCTTTTACCTCGGTCAGACATTAAGCATTGACATACAACGTGGCAATGCCGCCAGTCTTTTGGGCACACTTTCAGTCGACAGCGATACGGAGCAATTTTTCGACGTCATATTTTAGGTAGGAGTTATAGTGTATATTTAGTTTTAATTAGCATTATGCTTAAAATCAATATAAGGTGTGAAGCGAGGAGAATATCATTGAATAAATTACCCATAGCTAAATTTTTATTCATCCATAAACTATCATGACGAATATTTTTAAACGCACTTTGTATTTTACATCAAACCTATTATTTTTAGGACTCAACACTGAATCTGGCCATTTAAATTCCATATTGTTGGAATATAAAAACTCTTTTTTTCTGGCTAGTTTTAGCAACATATCTAAATGAAAATAATAATTTGTCTACTTTTGACCAATTGATTAAGTATATTCCTGGTTTTAGTTATTTCATTTGAGTATATCTTTACTTATTATAAAACAAAGTCCCCCCAACGCGTTTATCTGTCTGTATGAACATGATAACTCGAAAAGTACTGAACGGATATTCATGCCGTTTTCACCAATAGAAAGTAACTCCTGAGGAAGGTTTAGGTTACATACATATAATAGTAGAAAAAGGTTGTTATAAGTTTTTGAAAAGATACAGCGTGTATGGGTTAAAAAAAAGTAGCAGCCACCGGCCGCAAGTGGCTGTCACGCGCTTCAGCTTCCTTTGTGGCCCGCTTCTAGCTTCTCGTGGCAGCGTAGCGGCGTTTGTGGCTGTCCCTTGTAGTCCGTGTGCGGTGACTCTAAAGCATTAAGTCCACCTGTGTCCAAATTATTTGTGTACCGTTGTACACAAAAAAAAATTAAATAAAGAAATAATGGAATAAAAGGTTGCCGAGTTTTATAAACAAAGTAACAATGATTTTAGTTACCATTACTTTATGTTCCGCTTGTATTGCCAATATAAGCAACTTTGCAATTGCTACACATTTTCGTCGTAAATTCCTTAATATCGGCAAATTGAATGTTGATACGCGCTGTTAATTGTCCTTATGAGCAGTGTAAATGCATATTACATTTGTTGCATGCAGTAAAAAAAAAATACATTGACGTTGATCATATAGAATGAAGAAGAAAAAGTAGTTTTTTTTTTAATACTTAACTAAACGCTGGTTCTAAAGAAAAAGTAAAACCTAATTATGAGCCAATTTTTCATAATCGCTTGTATTTGCAAAACAGGAATTCTAATCAAGAATATCAAATTCTGTAATTGTGCATGACATTATTTTACACGCATTCAAAGCGTTGCTAGCCCATACGTGGTTTTAGTTTAGCATAGTAACGGTTTTCAGTACCGAATAAAAAAAATATATATATTTTGAACCATATATTAATATCTACGCAAGATTTTAATTTAGTAGTTAACAAAATGTTCAAATCATCGCACTTGGTGGGAGCATTTATTCTACTGAATTCAGCGTGTTACAGTACAAGTAATATTTATTTTCATTTTTTATCATTTGTAAGCACGCGCTTGACCACTACTATCTCACTTAACAGTAAGCAATGAAGTGATCGACGAAGGAGCACGCCTGCCTCTAAGTACCTAATCTATTCGCTATATTCACCTTATGCAAATTTACACCGTTTTTTAACAACCAAAAAATACTCATGCTTTTAAGTATCTCATATTTTATGAGTATTGGTTAAATAGTAAAATATTACAGAACTCCAGCCATCTTGACGTCAATATGGCGGGTGTACCAACTTTGAAATAATTTCATTCTGAAGGAGGTACAGATATTTTAGAGCTAGGTACTGAGTGGTAGATTTTATCAGTAATTATTATAATTTAATTCAATGTAGTCACCCGCCATTTTGACTCTTACACTTACTGTCAACAGACGCGTAACTTCTTAGACGCGATCTGTCGTTGAAGTGGACTTCGTCGACAGAGTTTCATAGATTTGTATGTAAGCTTCACGCAGGCGTACACCAAGCGTATAATGACGAATACGCGTCTATGAAGCTACGCGTCCGTAGTAGTCCTAACAAATTTTAATATTAGTACAGATTTTCAATTAGAGCAATTGAAGAATACTTACTATAAGATAATTTGGTATATAGTTAGATCTCATTTCTTTTGTAAGCTATTCCGTTACAATTAACTTGTCATTCTTTCACATTAAAGTTTTTGGTCAGATATCACTACTTTTAGCGTTCATACTTGTTTTTTGGGTATGAAAGAAAAGAAAGAAAACCTGTTTATTCTGCCTAAATAGACGCACAATTATTTCCAAAAAACAGTTTCCCTGTCAGGCCATGTGTGGGTATATAAATCATACTCCACATCCTTTCTCGATCGTTTAGAGTAAAATCGTTCAATAAATGCAATACATCCAATACATCATTATTTTATACACCAGTATGCAGTATATTAGCATAAGGCTCGAAAGTAGCCGCATCAATAACTTTTTTATTTTCTTAATCAAACCTTAATGAAATAATTTTTTTTTCTTTATATGTATGCGTCTAGCAAACTACAGACCAATTTCATTCTCAATTTCTTAAGTCGCCTGAAAGTAGTCTAAACTTTTGATGACCAATGAGTGAGTCGGTGATAAAATAGCGATTTTCAAATATAATTATCATACGAACGGTAAGAGGTTTTTTTAATCAAATTTGGAATTGGGATTACATAATTGCGCATTTTTTACTAAAATCGCAAAAAAATAACGTTTTGGATAGATCTTAGGAAAAACGAGGATATAGAGACCAAAATTTTTGACCGAACAAATTTCGTACACCCGTTTGTACAGTACGCGACGTTTGAGTGTTTTTCAAGGTCATTCAAGTTGTACAAACCCATGTACAATCGGCGCGCGAGGAGTTAAGAGACATGAAAAATCGTAAGTGTTTAAGTCAAATAGATTTAGTGTTACATGGGGGCAAAATGTTTCCCTGGCTACATTCTTGGTTCTTTGTTGTTTAAGAAATCAGAAATAAGGAAAATTCCCCTTACACGTTATTCGTAAATTAATTTATCTAGACAAGCTTGTAACTTGAATCGTGTTACTACGTTAAAATAGTAAGTATTTACTTTTAGTTTACTAAGTTGATTTGTTAGATTATTAATTTTATATAATTTGATGATTACTTTAATTCCTTTGATTGTTTGGATTATTTTGACTACTTAAATTAATTATTCTGAATGATTATTTTGTTTATTTTGATTACATTGATTATATGTTTTTTTTTACTAATTTAATTTGATTATTTTAACTACTTTAACTTCTTATTAATTCTGAATATTTTGATTTACTTACTTTGATGTTTTGACTATGTGTTTTAATTTGACTATTTTAATAATATTGACTATTTTAACTATTTTTTTTTATTTTGTTCTGATTATTTTGGTGATTAAAATTTATTTTATATAAGATTAAAGTAAGCAAAATAATCATCATATTTTGCTTATTTGTTTTTGTTCTATTGCAATTTTAATTTATTTATATCACTCTTATTTTGTGAATTTTAATTTATTTATATCACTCTTATTTTGTGATTGACCTGTAATTGGCGACTGTGTAAGACTTAGGGCAATTATTATATTCTGTTCTGTTCTTCTTACCTGTAAAATGCTGTACACAGAAGCTGTTGTTAATAAATAAAATTATCGGGTTGTCCTAAAATTCTGAGCTCGCTTCGCCCGTTCTTGGACCAACAAATTATTCTAATTAATTATGGGTATGAGAATGATTGTTGATTCTTGAACTTCATGCAACGCATATGATTTAGTAAGGTCGACTGGTAGAAAATGCCTAAGGCATTAAGTCCGCCTTTGTACAGTGTTTATTACTAGTGCATAATGTTTTAATAAATAAATGAACAAATAGTATACCTTAAAAATGTATGCAACTATAAATTATGCCAAAACTATTTAGACCAAATGATAAATATTTTAACCTTTGCATTATGACATCGAATTATTATGTCAAAGTTTTATTAGACTAATTTAAAAGCTACGCAAAAACGTTATACCAAACAATATTATCCCTTAAAATTTTACGCCAAGAAGGGGATTCCCAATAATATAAATCCTTATAATATTACCAATAATATATTCCTATCTTTTATTACTTTTTGGTTAAAAAATATTTTATTAACATTGTTATGATTTAACTTTATAATTTTTTTTATTATTGATAGGCTCGTATTTAACCACCATCTCACCTGAGGATAAGCGATGATGTGATTGACGATGGAACCTGTTTGCCGAGAAGTGACCTATTAACTCTTGACTTAAAGACCCGCAGGTTGGAGCTACACGTGGTGTGACTGTGGTTTTTACTTTGAAAGAGTTTTAAAACGATTAAAACTTTTTTTTTTATTTAGCTTCAACGGCAGTGAATATCACAGAGGCAAGAGCTAGACTCAATCAAGGAAGCGTTTCCTTGTCTGGATCATTTTTACACGTAAGTATCAATAATACACGTTCCATTTTTTTTTGGGGTAAGAAGTCATCAGGTGTCTTGTCCCGCTCTGGGGTGGAATGAGTGGGCATGTCAGACTTTTGCTAACTAAAACCCTAGGAGGGTTTAGGTAGTAAATTTTGCCAGAGCCCTAGGAGGGTTTTAGTCAGTGAGAGTTACGTTCTTGGGTCACGGGAACACTTTGAAACGCCCCGCAGCCCTAAAACTTACACAGCGTACTAGTTCTAAGCTTGTTTGTGTATGCACAGACAGACAAAATTATGAATATACACCACTAGTTTTTAGTTAGTACAAATACTTAAAGAGTTTATTAGTAAAAGCCTTGTTATTATTTAAGTAAAATCTCAATAAATAATATTCATAAACAGAAAAGTTATTAGCGTTTGTTTAAATCCCAAAATGTTACTCAATTAATGGAAATATTGTACAGGCTATTGATTTTGAATGAAAAACAATGGAAAAACACTGCGCGTAGTATTTTCTAGTAGCAATTGTTATGCATAATTGATTCAATTATGAATTTACCAATTATGACAAATTTTCGTGGACAATTTTAAGATTTCTTTTTTTTTACTTTTGACTACATAAATATGATCAGTAACGGAAACAGATAGAGCCCAATTTTTTTTGTACTACATAATTAAAAAATAGGGGTGTATACGCAGTTATATTTATCAGATAGACTGCATCAACCGCAATCATAATTATGTACTTTGATGTATGATATAAAATTAAGATGAACAATGACTAAACTTAATAATTAGTTTAATCTTAAATATGCCTTTTTAATTACCTACAAGTTTTACTAAATTATGAGGAGAACTCAACATTACATTTTTTTCTTTAGTACCTGGCTTCGAACAACCCAAATGATAACTGCGTGGCATCTCCAACATCTCTTCAAATACCAATGGCACAACTTGCGATGTATGCTAGAGGATCGGTTTTAGAACAGCTACTCAAGCTGCTCAACCTTAAAAGTAAACAAGAGGTATACATTAAACACTTTATTAATCTGCAAACTTCTGATGAAATAATCACAGCCTATCTAATCAAACTTATTTTTATCATCTTTTAGATAAAGGCTGTGTTCCCCGAACTAAAAGCCGAATTCAGCAATCAAACAGGTGTTGATTTTAAAGAAGCTACAAAATATTACGCAAATGTGAACTATCCTCTTAGTCAACCTTTCAAAAGTGACTCGAAGAAATATTTCGGTGCTGAAGGAGAAAACGTCGATTTTAGTAAACCGGAAGAAGCTGCTGAATTAATAAATGAATGGGTGAGTGAAAAAAATTAAGCTCGTGGCCAAGTAATAACAGCCGAACGGAACGATTCCAAGGTTAAGCAACGTTTGCCACAGTCAATCTGTAGATGGGTGACCATCTTAACATACCGAGATTCCGTGCCTCGGAAAGCACGTCATTTATAGATCTTTGCTTATCGTTACGTCTTGCCAGAATATTTCTTCCGAGAATCGCCAAACTTAAGTGGTAGTGGCAGGGTACGCTGCTCACAGAACAGATAGTCGATGAGGTGGAAATGTTCTGGATCACGACCGCGCACCGGAAGACGCAGCGTTGCAAGGTCTTCCACGAGATGTTCCGAAGACCTGATGAAGGTCGCAGGAATCTGATGGATGCGAGACGCACAGGACCGTTCGTTGTAGTGACACTTGGGGAAAGCCTTCGTCCAACAGTGGACATCTTTCGGCTGAAATTATGATGATGATGACTTAGTGTGTTACTCAGTTACTGGATTGAAGATGTTAGTTAGGCAGGCAGTTCATGAAAAATAATTGTATCCAGCTGTATCAATTTTGACTTGAAGCCAACCCCAAATTAGTTGGAAACAGGCTGAGCAGATTGATTGGGTGAGTGAAAAAATTCGAGCATTCTTATCAACGGGTAAATGGAAAAAAAAAGAATATACTAATGTCATATCTCTGAAACTCAGTACTGATAAGTTAAAGGTAGGTTTAAACTATTGTATAAAAAAGAACTTGAACTAACCGTGTTTTTTAAACAGGTATATAACCAAACTCGAGGCAAAATCCAAGATCTTGTTAAACCAGATATGTTCAGCGAGGATACAAGGCTATGTTTAGTGAACGCAATTTATTTCCTGGTAAGTATTTGTCACATTTTCAGTATAGTTATAAGACAGTAATCTACAATTCAAATATTTGCCTTTCTTGCAGGGTAATTGGACAAAACAATTTGATCCCAAAAATACAGAAGTTAAAGACTTCTATAAGTCCAACGGAGAAACTGTTCCTATGAAAATCATGTACCAACAAAATACTTTCAATTATACTGAGACTGACAAATACCAAGTATGTATATTCTTTTTTTCCTGTTTAAACTGGTTTAGTAACTGGATAAACATAATAGCATAATCAGCCTTTTAATGTTCCCGCTACTGGGACTCAGGCTTCCTCTCTAGGAGAGGGAACATTAAAAGGCTGATTATGCTATTATGTTTATCCAGTTACTAAACCAGTTACGAGCCCAGTACGGATTAGTGGATGTCACACTAAAACTGTTTCCTCACTATGTTTTTCTTCACCGTTTTGAGATTAGTGGTGATGAAATAAATAATACTAAGTAATGCACCTGGCTAGGTTTGAACCCACGACCTACAGTTCGTAAATCTAAGCCATCACTGCTACAGGACAAACTCAATGGCATAAAATAAGTACGTATCTTTTTTTTTATTTCGACGGGTGGATGATAATTGTTCTAGATGGAGCAAGAAAGAATGTCAGTCTTTTAATAACTAAATCTCACCCGTATTCCACCAGTTACCCCTTGCGTTTCAGGGACACGGTGGCTTTTTTGAACAATTTCTCATCAGTATGTTCCTATCTATAATTTAAGTGCAGTCTGTTTATTGTTTATTCCCTTGTTTATTTCAGGTCCTGCAAATGTTCTACCAAGGCTACAATTTCAGTTTCTTAATAGTTTTACCAAGAAATAAAGAAGACTTGTTGCCTACACTTAAGACTATTCAAGAACCTGGCCATTGGGACAGAATAATGGAAAGTCTTAGACCTGAAAAATGTCAAGTTCACATACCGAAAATGTTAATAAAGACCCAAATCGATTTGAAAACACTACTTATGAAGGTATGATTATATAATGTTTTTTTTTTAACATTTGTACATTACTTAATTCATTAAACTATCCGTTGTTATAAAACAAAACGAAATCAAAGTCAATAAATTTTCATTTGAATTTTGGACCGACTATTAGGCATTTTTTTTCAAAAATGATTACTTTTTACCATTTTAGATCGGTGCCGACAAAATCTTTGATCCAAGGTCTAATGGGTTCGAAGGATTGTTAGAAAAACCAGAACCAGTGTATGTGTCTGATGCCGTTCAGCAAGCCTTCTTGTCACTTGATGAAAAAGGAACTGAGGCAGCGGCAGCTACTGGTATGTATCGACCACACAAAATGACCGTCACATAACAACTTGTGTGACATACGGTCGACAAGTCGTGTTGAGAGGATAAATGACAGATTCATTTGACAAAAGAAATTCGTGAAGTGTACATATTAAAAAAAAATTGATAGGTTTTTTGGACACAGTCCTCTTAGATTAATAATGGGTTTTGTTTCTTGCATAAGGTAGGTTATACGCTAGAGGAGCCGAGCACGAGCGGAGCATGAGCCGAGCTCAAACTCGTGTAGTGTCGCACGTGCTCGGTTCCTATAAAGTCGGTTCACACTACATGAATTTGAGCTCGTCTCGTGCTCCGCTCGTGATCGGCTCCTCTATCTTAAACCCGCCTCTAGGCAAATTTTGAGTTCTTCTAGTATGTGAAAAATATTCATTATTTTAATTTTTCGCAATTTATTTACAGCTATCATTGTTACTAAAAGAAGTGGTTCTTTGGTTCCACTTAATGTCTTCAACGCTAATCATCCTTTCTTATATTACATTCTTTATAAGAAAACGGTATTATTCTGCGGAGCCTTTGTCAATTAAGGTGAATTTACAATAAACAATTGCAATTTCACTTTGACTCCGCAGTTATCTTACCAAAGGTTTTTAATATTTTTTCAGCTTTAGCAGTAACCACTTTGTCACTCCAGTACCCCCCTCCGAAAATCTATTTGTTTGAAGCAACACATCCCTTCATATTTCAAATAATGTTTGGCAAAATACCTCTGTTTTGCGGGCTATTCGTAGGAGCGCAGTAAAAGGTGGAACTATGAGTACAGAAGTTGCAATTTTTGTTTTTTAACTTACCAAATGGTGGTCGGTTACTGGTGAAGGACATAACATGTATCGCAAGCACTATTTCTACCTTTTTGACTTTCCCATACATTTTCGTAACTCAATCTGATCATAAGATATTCTACTCATATCAACGTTGCCCGCAACGTTTAAAATTATTCTGATCATTCTACCTTAACACTTTAATGTTTTACATTTACAGTGTTTATTGTATCAAGAATTAACATCACTCCTGTAAATCTGCCAAAAGTGTTTAATGCCAACCATCCGTTTATATTTCACATAAAATTCAGAGAAACTGTATTATTTTGTGGAACCTTCGTTCAATAAGGTGAAATACGATGCTCATTATGCATATGTGTGGATTTGCGCATGTATATAAATTGCTAAATTTAAAACCTAACTTATGTATCCATTCTTATTTCTTTTCTTACATGCGTTACCTACTTATGCCTGCAAAATAGTTTATCCAAAATTTATTATAAGTAAACTTATCTTATTAACAGTTTAAATCAACTTGTTTAAGAAGAACATTATATCTTACAAGCTTCATTTTTCATGATAACTGCTAGATTTCTTGGGCTCTGCAGTTTTGATTTCCGATTCTTTTATTAAAAGTCATATTTTGGATTTTCAGCTGTTATTGTGGGTGTTACATCAGTTATGAATCCTCCAAAAATCTATGAGTTTATGGCAACTCGCCCTTACGCTTTCTACTTAGTGTATAAAAGCCCAGAAAGTTCATACAAAACAGCACTGTTCTGTGGAACGTTTGTAGGAGCCTCGTGAAAGGTGAACAATATAATACATAACAAAGTCAATTTTAAATGGTGTTTGGTTAAATGGTGAAGGAGTTTACTATTTTTTTTTATTCTTTTGTCTGCATTACTATTATCAACTAGCACTTTGCTAGTGACTTTATTCACGAGAGTGGGTTCATCAAAATTTTAACACTCCTAAAACCAAATTCTGAGGGTAGTTTTGAAAAACTAATAATGAGGGTCTTTATTATTCATTTCGATTAGAGTTTGTGCTTAGTGTCAAGTTTGCCACATAAGTATTTAAGCTTCTAGACTTAATACGTTTTCGTCAAATGTCAATATTTATATTGACATTTGGCATTCCCTTCCTAAATATACAGAAGATGATGAAATGCTTTTAACATTTGTTTCGAGATCTTCAATGTAATAATTGGAATCCTTTTTCTGCTATAGAATTTGCTGACAGCACCCCTCCTTCATTTTCTCCAAATATACACATTTTAATAGTTTCATTAGCATTTTGATCTTTAAATTTTTAAAGTCATCTTTGACATATACACATTACACTTCTATATTGTGTGGGAATGTGTGTCCAGTAAAATTAGTTTTTTTTGGTAATTTTAGTATCTCTAGATTTTTGCTTTTCGTCTTTTATTAATAATAATTAATCAATGCTATTATGTCGGTTCTTTTGTGGGAATAATAATTGAATAGTCCTAACAGATTGTCGTACGTTGTTCCACTTAGACACCGAAAGTCTATCTCGACGTCGTTCAGCCTTCGCTTTCCATTTTGCTATGCTCAAGAATTCCTTTATGGTCTTTACGTAAATTTCAATAAACTTTCAATAACGTCCTCGTCGTCGTCGTCGGCGCCGTCGTCGTCGTCGTCGTCGGCGTCGTCGTCGTCGTTTTTTTTTTTAATAACAGTGGATGATATCAGTTCTTTTATGATTTTCTTCAGTATTATTGAAAAATTAATTGTGATACATTACCACTTAGCGATGGATAAGTGATTTGGTTTCATAGTTATACTGTCACTTATGTATTAGATTATTTTATTCGGTTTTAGTGAGAATCCGTCAACAAAAATAAACATATGAATGACATATTTTTTGTTCCTATCAGCATTTATTGTTTTATTTCAGCTATAATTGGCGCTGCCACAACTTCTGTTCAAACAGATCCTCCTAAAATGTATTTATTCGAAGCGTTACGTTCTTACATATACTATATTGTATACAATGGCGTCCCTCTATTTTGTGGGACATTTGTAGGAGCTCCGCAACCAGGGCTAGAAGACTAAGAAATTGGTAAAACTAACCATTTTTAATTCCTGATAGCTCTTATCAGGAACTAAAAATGGTGTCGGTAAATGGATCACTGTATACTAATTGGTGGTGGTTAGGTGGCAGTATATACAGATTATTATTACTATATATATATAGGTCTTTACCTATGAAATTGCCGTTTTTTAAAAATAGGTTGCTTTGAAGTGTTATATCTTTGGTTTGACTTAAAATTATAACAGAAAATACAAAACACAAAGAAACCAATAAATACTTAATTTCGAAAAAAGAATAACGTTCCTTTAATATAAAGTTTATTTGAACTTATAATTCCAAGTCAATCCAAAGATCACTTCAAAACAACCCTTTTTAAAAAACGGCAATTTCATAGGTAGACCTAATATTTTTATTAAACTTCATGCAACAGTAGCCCTTTCACAAAATTTAGAATTTTAGTGATTGTGACTATATTCTATAATAATAATAATCCTTTATTATCAGGCAATTAAGGCCCATAGAAAAAATACACAAATAATCTTATAAAATAATAAACTAATACATATCATATTATAGCAATATATAGGGTGACTGGTAATTAGTGTACGATACTTAAACACGTGATTGTGCTCATGATAACCAACAACTATTACTATGGGAACAAACCTGAAATCGTGAAAAAAAAATCAGCTGTTCAGTACATTTATGTTTGCCTAATGTACTGAACAGCTGATATTTTTTTCGCGATTTCGGCTTTGCTCCCATAATAAAAATTGTTTGTTATCATGAGCACAATCACATGTTTAAGTATCGTACACTAATTGCCAGTCACCTTATATATCTATGTGCTAATACGACGATTACTACGGCAATTTTATTACTGGTGTACAATAAAGATACGGTCTTCCCGTCCAACTATAATTTAGGTGTCTTCAAGGCTAGAGTGAATAGGCTCTTAATAAACTAGTGCACCTCACCATCAATGATTGCATCTCTGCTTACCATGCAGGTGGGATCGCAGTCAAGCACTGGTTTATATCAATTTAAAAAAAAAAGAGTATATTTATCTATCTACGACGATTATAGTAACTGTGGAAAGAGCTTTACCTAAAAGTTAGATAATCATAGGTACTTACATCTTATTCAGCATAGCATAGTCGGCCTTATAATGTTCCCACTGTTGGGACTCAGGCCTCTTTTCTAGGAGAGGGAATAGGCCATAATCCACCACGCGGGCCCAGTGCGGGTTGGTGGATGTCACATGTCTTCGAATTTTTGGTTCTAGGACATGCCGGTTTCCTCACGATGTTTTCCTTCACCGTTTTGAGAGCAGTGGTGATGAAATAATTACACAAAGTAATGCGCCTGGCTGGGTTTGAACCCGCGACCTACAATTCGTAAGTTGGGGCCGTTACCACTCGGTCACCATTGCTCTCACTCGGCCACCACTGCTCTCATATCTATTCACCATAGTAACTAAATAAATATAAGTAAAATTTTAAAGACCTCGTTCTTTTATTTCTCTCAGTAATCATGGCTGACAATGCAAATGGTTAGGTTACTCAGGGCCAGTTGAAATATTTGAAGCCAATCAGCCTTTTATATATCAAATACTAACTACAACCATACATTAGTTCCGCCTTTTTACAATGTCTTTTACTTGTGCGTAGACTTCTATAAATACACACGAAAATAATAATCTTTTTAGCCCTTAATAAATTGTTAATTAACCTTTATGACTTCAGTAAAAAAGTACCACAATTATAATATTATTCTTTAAAAATGGTGTACTTACTTCATGTATTTGTTATTTAGAAAAAGAATTGACACCTACTTCTCATACCATACTTGAACCGTTCTTACTTTACTCAACTCTTCTGAATCTGAAAACAAACATCAACAAATTTTCTATGAAAATCATTTTTTCAAACCAGGTTTTTACAGCGCGGTAGATACCTATATAATTATTAAATAATAAAAACACGATAGGGTTATCTTATTGCGCTTATTACCGAGTTCCTATGGCCATCTTCCTGCTCCATCATCAGTACCTGGTTACCATCTAGCACCAAAATACTCGTCAAGACGGATCAAATGAGGCCAAACTCGATGGGGTTGCGTCGTTTAACTACCGTGTTCCTATGGCTACCTTCCGATTCCATCATCAGATCAGCTCCATGTCATAATAATTTTGTATTGTCATCTGATTTACACATGCGTGCAAAATTTCAGCATAATCGGTAACCGGGAAGTGTATCAAATTTAATTTGCAAGATTTGATTACAGACAAACATCGGGACAGGTGAAACTAAATAAAAGCTTGTAAAAATGTAAAGAAAAAGAAAAGATAGAAAAAGAGTTTATTTACGTCAAATATATAAATGATTTGAACATATACAACAGCCCTAAATCATCTATCGGGCAGTTGCCCAAACCAGACAAAACATCCGTCTGGTCGGAGGATCCTCCTTTTTTAACGGAGGTTTGAGGGACCACACTCTGTTCCGCATCTCTAAAGATCCATGAAAAATTCTGAAAAAAAAATCTTTGTAGCTAGTGCTTATTCAATTAAACCTGCACAGTAGCCTGAGTGGTCACACGATGGCCTACGGTCAAAAGGCCTCAAATATGGAGCTTTCAGGAACTTTTGTAGGAAAATAAACCCGCTAGAATGACCTTTATGTCTTCAAAAATACCTTTATACTGTACAGTGTACGTATTCCATTTTCAACTATAAAATGTACTTCAAGTACTTTCAGTATGCTAACTTTGTGTCTATATTACATATTCTGCATAAATGTTTAATTGTAGATATTTTTTATTGTTTATTTATAACTTTTTATATTTAGTGTATTTTTATTTTTATTCTTTTGATTATAAATATATATTCATTAAAAACAAAGACTGTTACCTAAAACAAAAAAAAAAATTATTACTTATCATTAAAAATTGTTATATATAAAAATGTAAACAGAAAACTCTTTTCATATGTATGGGTTTTCCGGAGTTATAGTTCTTTCCATCACTTAAAGTTTTAATGCTTACCCGTACCTTTAAATTACTAGACGGGTCAGGAATCAAAGCCGAAATTATATTTATTCTGGCTTACATTTGTTAGTGCTAAAGTAGACAGACCATAAATCCGATTTGACTCTGAAGAAACAACAACTAATTCGTGAAATTCTGTCATCATCATCATCATTTCAGCCGATAGACGTCCACTGTTGGATATACCTAGGCCTACCCCAAGTGTCACTACAATGAACGGTGCTGTGCGTTTCGCATCCATCGAATTCCCGCAACCTTTACCAGGTCATCGGTCCACCCTGTAGGAGGCCTTCCAACGCTGCGTCTTCCGGTACGCGGTCACCACTACACAACCTTTCGGCCCTAACGGCCATCTGTTCTGCGAGCAATGTGCCCTGCCCATTGCCACTTAAGTTTGGCGATTCACACTTAACCTTGGTTCTTGAGAATATCTTCATTTCTAATTCGATCACGCAAGGAAACTCCGAGCATAAAAAAAAACGAAAAGACGACAGTAAATGACAAAAAATGACATGAAACGACAGTCTTTACGAGTAGTAAAGAGTTGTCAATCCAAAAAAAAAACTGTGTTTTCTATTTAATTCAAATCTTGCGTTAATTTTGGAACACCCTATATACATTAAATCATCTTTAGATGCTTATAGTTTATAACTATAGATATTATTATTTTAAAATAGATACATGGTGACATGTACCTACCTGTATGGCTCTCACATGATTTGACCATTACATGTTTGCTGTATGGACTTTAAAAGAGACTTTGACCCCTGAGTTTGTTTCGGTGTTTCTTCTCAGGGTAGTCAGCTATGAAACACCGGCTTCATCTAGTTTAAATTGACAAAAAAAAATTGACGTGTAAAAGTGTTTATAAAAAACCTATTTGCAAAATAAATATCATTTATCATCATCATTTATCAAAACACCATAACGGTACTCTAATTCCCTTATAATTAGAGATTCTCCATTTATAGCTTTTCTAATACCAGGAAATTCTAACAAAGATCAAGTTTAATAATCAATCTATTGCTTGCTAAATGTTTGTTACTTAACCTTATATGTACGAGTATGTGTTCCTACCTATACATATGTATCTGATACGGTGAAACCTGGATAACTGAGAACTCAAAGTACCTAGGATTTTTTATCACTAAAGTGTATAATCTTTTCATTCACACAATTTTCCAAAGACCGCGAAGAAATTTGAAGTTAAATGAGCAATATTGAAAATGCTTAATTATATGAATCGGTTGTCTGTCATACTTACTGAGGCTATTGAACTAAATAATAATAATATTACACAACTCTAACACAACGCCATCTAGTCCCAAACTAAGCAGAGCTTGTGTTATGATTACCAGACAACTGTTAAAAATACTTATATATTTCTAAATACATACATAATTATTAATATTATAGATAAATTACACCCAGACACAGAACAAATGATCGTGCTCATCACACAAACATTTGTCTTGGGTGGGAATCGAACCCACGACCTCCGGCATACCATTCAGGGCCACTAACCACTAGACTGACAGTCCAGTCTTAAATAGCCTCAAGTATATGAGATAAACATAGAAGAAAAATATATCTCAGCTATTCAAGTTCATTATCCTCAGTAATAGAGGTATTTCGATGCAAAAGTATTGGGAAATCATTGTAATTATCAGCAGTAAAGGTTTCTCATATATCAAGAGCCCACATATCCAGGTTTCACTACATCTACAATTTCAAAACTTCCTCATAGAAAGTTACAATAACGATCAATTTTCTTTTTACAGATGCGTCAGAAGAAAACTTAAAAGTATTGTTTCGAAATAAATGTTTCGCCCCTGCAAAAGCTTTTTTTTATTTCACACCCAATAATCTTAATTTATTGCAAACTAAACGATCATTGTTCTACTTCATAGTAACAGCTTCAGATTAATTAGTGCGCTTAACCATCAACGATTGCATCACTGCTTACTATCAAGTGGGATCGCAGTCAAGCACTAGATTATGCCATTTAAAAAAAAAAGATTAATATAATATAAACTCCCACGTCCCAAACTGAGCAGAGCTCGTGGTATGGAGACTAGACGACTGATAAATATACTGACATATTTCTAAATACATACATATTATAGATAAATTACACCCAGACACAGAACAAATGATCGTGCTCATCATACAAACATTTGTCTTGGGTGGGAATAGAACCCACAACCTCCGGCATAGCAGGGCTACTAACCACTAGACCCACAGGCCAGTCAACACTAATCCAGAAACAGATTAGTGCTTTTATTGTCTTCATTCAGTCATTAACAGCACTTGAATCACTTACTCCGAGCTTTATAAAAATATATCACCAAGCAATTTGAATACAAATTGAACAAAAGTAATTAGAAGTCCGCTCAGTCATTCTACAAGACAACAAACGAACCCAACCCTATCATGTAACCCAATGTTTGTAACCAGTAAAAACAAATATACTACATTATGACGGTTACCAAGGACAGACCATTGAGGGACTAGTTTCCAATTAACAGGTATTATTGGAGCTCCCTCGGGGATGAGAATATCGACAGGACGGGATCAAATGAAATTACGAGTTAGATCTCACTTATCCAAGCAAAATCCTTAGATAATCTTCCAAAGGAAATGTTATTATGGCCTCTAGTCCTGGTTAAAATTAAACGTTTGTTTCGCTCTCTACAAAACTGTTTGATAGTTTAATCCTCTTTCAATTCTTCGGTTTCCAATTTAAATTGTGAATTTGATAATACTATGATGAATAGATTTAATCGGGTCATATTGTGCTTTCGAATTGGTACCAGATGCTAAAGGACCAATTTAGAATTTAACATTGGAAGTAAATTTAAAACTGGGATTAAAATATTCCATTATGGTAATAGGTCCTACCTGGGTATATTGTTATAGAAGTGTATCTATTATACAAAAGGAGAAACTGACTGACTGACTTATCAACGCACAGCCAAGGCTACTGGGACTAGGAATTTGAAATTTTGCACATGGCTTATTTATGATGTTGTTGAGCACTAAGGAGTTTATGAAAATTCAACTTGGAAGAGGGGTGAAAAGGGGAAGATCCGTTTGTATGCAAAATTTTATTCGTTGTGCCCATATTCCTGAAACAGCATAAATAGTAACCCAAGTAAATAAAAAAGGTTTTCACTATTCGTTTTTCAAAACTACTCATAAAAAAAGATTTAGAGGGTGTTAAAGGTTATATGGGAGAATCTTATGGGTTAATAATCTTGAAATTTGGCACAAAGTCTAATCAAAATTAATAATAAAGACTGTCGTAGTTATTCAAAACTACCCTTGAAATGGTAGTTAGTACCCGGTTTTAGGAGTGTTAATTTTTTTATGAAATCTCTCTCGCGAACGAAGTCACTAGCAAAGTGCTAGTATTTTTATAAGTACATTATATTTCAAGTTGAACATAGCTTTTGGTTGAATAACGCCTGAACATTATTTATTCAAAGTTTGCACATTGGTAGTCATGATTTGAAGACTCATTGTAGTGATCATTATAATCATAATGCGAAGACCTTTTTTAGGGTTCCGTACGTCAAAAGGAAAAAACGGAACCCCTATAGGATCACTTTTTTGTCTGTCTGTCTATCAAGACTGTTTATCTCGGTAGCACGTAAAGGTATCGAGTTGAAATTTACGGCCGTTTATGTCGCAAAAAACGTATATTTCAACACTGTTAAGGGAATCAAAATTCATACGGTACTTCCCGTTGACTGAGAATCCTGAAATTTGGCATAAAGCAAGGTCTTGTAGCACAAGTTTAGGAACAAATCTGAAAACAGTAAATTTTTTGTTACATCCCAAAAAAAAAACACTTTTGTTGCGATTAGGAAAAATCTTCGAGACTCCATTCGAGAATTGAACTATTTACATGGGTAAGTTTGTACGGAACCCTCAGTGCGCGAGTCCGACTCGCACTTGCCAGTTTTTTTTCTACGGTTAGCTGTTAATATCTAACCTACATTATAAGAAGATCACCCACTAACGAGCAATACATCACTCAAGCACGGACCGTGGTTCCCCTTGAGACTCCTATATTGATGATTTAATTAAGCAGTTGCCCTCAAACTTGTGTATCGGGATGGTTCGCTTCGCGACCGTCGAAGAATCCTGTCCGTTACATCGGAATTTGTAATTAAGAAACAACGTTTCGGAACAAAATCTGTTTACGAAGTCAGCCGAAGTATTTTATCTTGTTCACCGCGGTTAAGCGTAAACATCCACAGAGGATATGTGGTAAAGTAAAATAGTTCGAGTTGTTGGTCGTTCGCTGTTGAATGATTTCTTATTGAATGAACTTTGCTTGAACGCGTCAGTATTAATAGCGTTTTCAAAGGATAAACGCAATGTTGAAGTTCTTATGGGAAGTTTTGATACGCATAATATGCTTGAAGAAACAGTTAGGCAACCCGGTGTTTGATATAAACAGTAATAACAAGAGTACGTTACAAATACTTGTATAAGTTTCAATAGTAGTTAGTGTGTTGTAACAAGTAAAAGACGATGTTCCTATCGTCTTCCTATTGTTAAACCAGATGTTTCAAACTTTAGGATCCGTGACTGTCCCCGACTATTGTAGTAATTCTCATGACAATCGGTCCCTCTGAGACTTGCACGGGACTATGGTCAATATTGGTCAACCCTAAACGGTCACTTAAACAATGTATAACGATGGGGGCTATTGGAATCTCTGTAGCCCTTTGTGTACGTGTACAGTATGTTTGAACAACTTGAGCATTGCCACCGTCTTGTCTAACCTTCAGGCAGTCCACACTTGTTTCCAGCTTGTCTAAATACATGTTTACACGAACAAAAACCTTAACACACAGCACCATTCATCATCTTTGAAGTTATCTTCCTTTATCGTCTCTAAACTATCTAAAATCATACTTTCAACAGGTAAAGCGAAACGAGTCGATAAGTAAGACCAGTAAATTAGCTTCGGATAACATCGAAGTTCATCGTAAATTTAGCTCAACTCCGTCGATTGTAAAGACCGTTGGCTCTCCGGCAAATTGATCTTATCGGAGGCTACCCGATGTTCATAGTTAGTGGTCCATAGTTCATTGTGAAATTCGCAAGCGGTGCTAAACTCTGACGGTCAACTAATTTACCAGCAGACCAATCTTTACCTTAATAGTTATGGTATAGTTGTAGCTCCAAAGTTCTTCAGCGAGCGGTGACCGCTAGGTAAACTTGGCTGAGTCTCACGATTTGTATAGAAATAATTAGGTACTTCGATTTTCTGAACAAGATCTTCAAAAGTCACCTTACTTCTTTTTCATTTGGTCTTGACTCCTATTTAGTCGACGCTAAAGAATTCGTAAAGACTTGGTTTCAATTATTTCAAAGAGAGTGAAAATAGTAATACAAAATAATGCTCAGACCTAAACAAAATTTCCTAAAAGTCAAATTTGCCACAAGGGCACCAAAAACCTTGCTTATTCCCGATATAATAATGGTTCCACCTTTGCGAATTGTGGTCAGAAAATAACATTATTAATATAGCCCAAGATATCGGTCCTAAGCAGCAAATTGATTGCATTATTAATACCACTTTATTAGCTATCTGGCATCTCACATTTGAGATAGTTTGAGCAGAAGTAATAGTTGGGCACACTTGATCGGACTAACGCATCAAAGACTATGAAATTCCACACAACCGTAAGCAAGTAACAGAGATGTAAGAAAGAAATATACAATAGGATTAAAGTGTAAAAGTAAATAAGACGACAGGTAATAAACTAGACTAAAAATAGAACTGGAATCATGCTATAAATAGCTTAATGTGTCCCTATATCTCTTAAAAATGTTAGATTAATAAAAAAAAAGGGAATTAAGTAAATGATCATCATCTGCCTAACCTTTTTCCAACTAACT
Organism: Mythimna impura; assembly: GCA_905147345.3. Taxonomy (NCBI): domain Eukaryota; kingdom Metazoa; phylum Arthropoda; class Insecta; order Lepidoptera; family Noctuidae; genus Mythimna; species Mythimna impura. The sequence continues at coordinate 12,603,445 of LR990343.1, read as the reverse complement.
TAGGGTCGGCTTCCAATATAACCAAATGCGTCTGAACACCCATGTTTTACTTGGAGTAACTGTCTATCAGACCTCCACACTCCAGTTACTGAGCAACATGATACTCTTTGGATAGACTGATGGTCAGACTATCTGGTGTAACGAACGTCAAAGATCTACAAATGACCACCGGGATCAACGACTTTACGTGTATTCTGAGGCACGGCGTGTCAGTATACACTAGGGATGACACGCCTACGGTGACCCCTTAGCAAGGTACTGATGTCAGATTGGCTGGCTTCGGACGGCACCGTCAATGAATAGATGTACATAAGTAAGTCAGCCGGGAACAGCAAATCAAAATGCTTTCTGAGGCACACCTTTTGGCAAAGGGCGCCTCTAACTTCTTCTATTGTAATCTGTCCTTTGCAACTCTTCTCCGGTTTGGACCTGCTGTAAGCATAAGTTCGTCCTCCCATCTTTTACGTCGTTTTTATAACCCAAATCAAATATAAAAATCAACATCAATAGTTCAACAACAAAGGAGATTTCAGGATCCAAGGGATATTGAATTTGAGGCAGTTATTACACTGCGCCAGCACGGCTTACGGCATGGAGATGTTTCGGTATACACCCCTATTTTATAATTTGTACAAAAAAAATAATGGGGCTCTATCCGTACCCGTTACTGATCATATTTGTGTAGTCAGAAGTAAAAAGAACGAAATCCCAAAATTGTCCACGAAAATTTGTCATAATTGGTAAATTCATAATTGAATCAATTATTCATAACAATTGCTACTAGAAAATACTACGCGCAGTGTTTTTCCATTTTTTTTTTCATTCATAATAAATAGTCTGTACAATATTTCCATAAATTGAGTGACATTTTGGGATATAAACAAACTCTATTAACTTTGCTGTTTATGAATAATATTTATTGAGACTTTACTTAAATAATAACGAGACCTTTTCTAATAAGCCCTTTAAGTATTTGTACTAATTAAATAAGGTAGCTTCAAATAAGTGGTTTGTTATTAATGCTGTTGTGCCGAAGTTTTATGTTTGTGTTTATTCTAATGTTTATAGTATTTTTGTTTCGATTTATAGACATTTAATTCATACGGCAGAAAAACGTTTGCTGGGTTAGCTAATATAAGTAAATTAAAAAAAAACTGGGCTAGTGCGAGTTTGACTCGTGCCCTGAGGGTTCCGTACAAACTTACCTATGTAAAGAGTTCAATTCCTGATTGGAGTCTACGCGTTCCGGAGATGCAGGGTCTTGACAGACAGATAGACAAGCAGATAGTCAGACGGACGGACAACAAAGTGATCCTATAAGGGTTCCATTTTTTCCTTTTGAGGTACGGAACCCTAAAAATGACGGCGAGGGAGAAGAAAGTGTGGAAGGACTTGGGAGAGGCTTTTGCCCAGTAGTGGGATAGCAAGGGCTAGAAAAAAAAAAGAAAAAAACGTCATGTATACCTATATCCGATGGCTGCGAGACGCACAGGACCGGTCTTTATGGCGACACTTGTTGGAGGCCTATGTCCGACAGTGGAATTCTTTCGGCTGAAATGATGATGATTACCTATTTTATTTATTTATTACGGCACTTCAACAAATACGAGTAGCTCGCAGAAACATTTACAGAAGAATAACCTTTTTAATAAATAATTATCACAGTGAATTCTTAACTTAAAGGTGTGCACAGCACTCACAGAATTTTGTTAACTATATTTTGACATTATACATACAATAAATAATAATAAAGTACAAAACAAAAAAAAAAAAAAAACAAGAAAAAAAATCAATAAAATTGATACCGATGACCGTCACAAGTCACAATAGGTTTTTCATTCAATAGTGACTCGGTTCAAATAAACATGATTTCATTACTGAACAAGATACCCGCTAAGTAAAAATCTAAATTACTCGTATGCAACAAACGACAAAATAGAGTGAAGATAATGAATATTCCTGAAACTATCATACTTGAAAATTGTGTGCCATATTTGCCGCCTCCATAGTCCTTGTCTCATAAAATTACTTAGAACACGGCCAACTTGGTTCCGACTTAACTTAGTACTGGAACACATAACTCGGCTAACTATACGTATAACTGGGCCACATTTTGCTTATATGGGTGGTTTATTTATGTATAGCATGTGCCGTGTGTAGGTGGCCATAATAACAGCCTGTGGCTGTACTACTTTAGATCAAAGGGTCGCTAATTTCCACTCCCACTTTCTGTTCAAAGAAGGAACAGATAAAGATTACCACACTTCTTCTGTGGTCGTAAGCTATTTTTAGGTTTCCATGCGGTCTATGGGTTGACTTCTGAAAGGGAACCCCGGGATCCTGGAACGCAAGGCAAAGATCAAATAGATAAATAGAAATAGTAGTATAGTAAAAGTAGTGTAGTACCTAGTAGTAATAGTAGTGTAGTAGTAGTGTAGTGTAGTAGTGTAGTGTAGTAGTGTAGTGTAGTAGTGTAGTAATAGTAGTAGTGTAGTAGTGTAGCAATAGTAGTAGTAGTATAGTGGATAGGTAATATCTATTATTACTGTAATATGAAAATATTGTAAACAACCACTTTTTTAAAAGAGTAACCATGGAGTTTCTTGCCGGTTCTTCTTCATAGAAAACGACCAATTTGGAACCGTGCACTAGCTTCTGACGTTTTATAAGTGCCCATGTAGGCCTATGTGAAATAAAAACTTTTGTCTTTGACTTTGGTGTGGTTTTAGTCAGCAAAAGTCTGACACACCCTCCGCATCACCCTACAGCGTAAGAACCCATTGGATGATTTACATTTAAAAAATTATTTGCTTGCGGTATTTTTTAACTGCGAAGTAATTTTGCAAATTAAAACTTAGTCAGACTTACTTTGCCTTTTGCGTTCCAGAAGAAGTCAACCCATGGCCCCAGTAGGCTTCGACCCTGCTGGGCCCCTACCGTTTTGCTGACATCTCTTTGAAGCGCGAATGGAACACTAAGAGCCGTCGATGACTTCGGCTTGGTCCCGACGGTTACCGGACGGCCGGAAGCCCACGCCTACGGTGACCCCTTAGCAAGACTGATGTCAGATTGGCTGGCTTCGGACGGCACCGCCAATGAATAGATGTACATAAGTAAGTCAGCCGGGAACAGCAAATCAACATGCTTTCTGAGGCACACCTTTTGGCAAAGGGAGCCTCTAACTTCTTCTATTGTAATCTGTCCTTTGCAACTCTTCTCCGGTTTGGACCTGCTGTAAGCATAAGTTCGTCCTCCCATCTTTTACGTCGTTTTTATAACCCAAATCAAATATAAAAATCAACATCAATAGTTCAACAACAAAGGAGATTTCAGGATCCAAGGGATATTGAATTTGAGGCAGTTATTACACTGCGCCAGCACGGCTTACGGCATGGAGATGTTTCGGTATACTCCCCTATTTTTAAATTAGTACAAAAAAAATGGGACTCTAACCGTATCCGTTACATTTGTGTAGTCAAAAGTAAAAAAAAAAACGAAATCCCAAAATTGTCCACGAGTCATAATTGGTAAATTCATAATTGAATCAATCCTTCAAATCCCAAAATTGTCCACGAGTCATAATTGGTAAATTCATAATTGAATCAACAATTGCTACTAGAAAATACGAAAATACTACGCGCAGTGTTTTTCTATTTTTATCGCCATTCATTCTTTCATAATCAATAGCTTGTACAATATTTCCATAAATTAAGTGACATTTTGGGATATAAACAAACGCTCATAGCTTTGCTGTTTATTAATATTATTTATTGAGACTTTCCTTAAATAATAACAATACCTTCTCTAATAAGCCCTTTAAATATGTGTACTAATTAAAATTTGTGGTGTATAATAAATGGCCACCCATCTCCGGACTACCTCGATTAAAGAAAGAAAGAAAGAAGAAAGAAAAACAATTTATTTACGTCAAATATGGCGCACCCCTTAAAATAAACAAATAACAAAACGACATATATATATGGTAGGTTATGCGTCACATCCGCGTAAAACGGCCAGCGCTCAGCAAAAATGCTGGGGCTCGTATAAAATAGAGCCTCAGCGCTGATTTTCAGCACCAGCCGTCGTCGACGGAGAGACGTTGATCGGCCAGCAAGTATTACACAATATTATACTTATAATTACTGAACAAACAAATAAAAAAATAACAATATACTATTACAATACATAAAGAGGTACAAAAATAAAAATAAAACAAAAAATAAAACATCAAAATAACAGTTGCCAAAGACAGCATTGACGTAGTCGACTACATTTGCAATTAATCGATCGATAAACGATCGAGCTTAAAACTAGAGCTGTCAAATGAAAGTCATTTTACGTCTGTGGTAACAAATACAAAGAAAAAAAAAAGATGGATTATCTAACACTATCACAGCGGCAAGGTTATGTAATAAAAAAAAATTCCACGCAACTTACGCAATCGATTGGTTTATGTAAATGTGTTGTTGGATGAAATGTGTTTAGCATTAGATACTTAAACTCGGAAACCCCCTGCAGCTGTTATCGTTTACCCATGAGCTCATCCTCACGTTCTAAAACACCTGTGAGCTTTAATTCTGAAACATTTCTTGCATCTTAAAGTAAAGAAACTTTCTTCATAAGTTTCTCGCCTCCATCATTAACTGCTAGAAACTTATCTTGGTAATATAACTCGACGTTCACGACTTCAGAATTATGAAGGTTAATAATGATATGACAGAAGAGTGTTTCGCTGGTTCAATGGTTGCGAAAATGTCTGCTGAGAATGAGACCACAGCGGGCGCGGTTGAAAATCGCTTTGTGAGTTCTTAGCCTTAAAGACTCCTAAGTTGTAACCATTGTAACTGCCAGGAAACACTCTCACGGTAACTCTTTCGAACACTTCCACTACCCTGGTGAAAATAGAGTCCTAGATTCCATCCTCTGGTGAGGACCTGAGGAGGTAAAGTAATTCCACCTGCCTAGCCTTCTCCCAATTATGTTAACTGCAAAAAAACGCAATGGAGCAATTAACTGGGGAAACGCAATAGGAGGCCCCACATGGTGGACTGATGATCTGGTGGGGGTGTCGGCAATCTGATTCACAATCCAATTTGCGAGACGCACAGGACCGGTCATTATGGCAACACTTGGGAGGGCCTATGTGCAATAGTGGACGTCTTTCAGCTGGAATGATGATGATGATGATTTGGAGGGACACTCGTGGGTTTTAGTCAGTCAAAAAGATGAAAGTTCACTCCACCCTGAATAAAAGAATTATTTTATAATTTCGCAGCCAGCATACATTCGAATATATGCATGGTTTCTGTGAAATGGGAGTAAAGGCGAAAGAAAAAGATTACCTACTTATTTATAGACCTGACAATAACCGGTATAAATACTCCCTACACTATATACCCCTTTCGGGAACACAAGCAGTATAATGTTATTTGAGTATATACTTAGGTACTTTTAATTAAGGTTTTGTTGATTGTTCTCCGGAATTTTTATCAAAAAACCCGCTAAAGTATCTTATGAATTCCTTTGAAAAGTAAATTAATATTTTCCAGCGGTTTTAAACGTTTCTTTTACTGCGCTCCACTCACTGCTTTATTTTGATAAAATAAAAATAAAATGTTAATCAGAATAAAGTTCGCATTGCACGTACTCATTTCATACTAGTTTATCGCTCGTCGCTGAATTGTAAGTTTCTGTTTTATGATAATAGAGTTTTAGTTAGTAAAATACAATGCAAGTGAGAACCTCCTACTTTTTTAAAATCAGTTGAAAAAACACAATTGGGAGCAGTGAGCTGAGTGTGAGTTGTTTTGAAACGTTTACCGCGTTTGACTCTCTGATTGGTTAAGAGCTTGCAGCGAGCCAATCAGAGCGCCAAACGTCATTTATAATCGTGTCTATCGCGTTAAGGGCATCCAACTCGACATACATTTTCACCGTTTTTCATACATCCGCTCTTACGCGATTATGACGTTATTACAGATTTTTCATTAGACATTTTGGAAACACAGTACCTTGTGGATATTATCTAGGCTTCTATTGAAATCTATTTATAATTTTGTGTAAAACTAATCCAGTAAAGAGAGCAGTGGTGGCCGAGTGGTAACGGCCTCAACTTACGAGTTGTAGGTCGAGGGTTCAAACCCAGCCAGGCGCATTACTTTGGGTAAAGGAAAACATCGTGAAGAAACCAGCATGTCCCAGAACTAAAAATTCGAAGACATGTGACATTCACCAACCCGTACTGGGCCCGCGTGGTGAATTATGGCCTATTCCCTCTCCTAGAGAGGAGGCCTGAGTCCCAACAGTGGGAACATTATAAGGCCGACTATGCTATGCTATGCTAAAGACCTCTGAAAATCTGCTATTTTTCATGAACTTTGACACTTCATAATTTACTCAAAAATTAAAAAAGTATAACAATAGAAGCCTTGCAAATTTAATCAAGATTCTGAATGACGACAATTTTTTTCAAAAACTTTTAAGTGTTTAAAAAAAACACGTATTTCCTGGAACAAGTTTTGTAAAATATTCGAGTAAATCACGGAATTACCGAATGCTAACAGAGTTTTCAGGCGTTATCTCTCTTTTTTCGCGTTGCCTTTTCATCAAACATCGCGTTGGATTGCGTTAGATGAAGTAACAAGCTTCGATGTTGACGATATGCAAGTGAAAAAGGACCCTCTTAACGTAAAACAAACCCGCACTAGGCACTCAGTTCACAGAAAACTAAAACTAGTGTGGTTACCGACGTCTATTGGTTATATTCAAACTCAGATAATCTATATCCATCCAGATATTACTCTTTATTGTGCACCATAAAAAAATAAAGTAGGAACTTAAAATTAATAGGGTGTAACAATGAGCGGCCTTATCGCTAAAATTAATTTCTTACAGACAACTTTTGAATAGATTTGACAGAGAAGGAGAAAAGGTACATATGATATCCGTGGTATGCTATTTACATATATTATCTACCTATATTTATATATATATGAAAACAGAGAAATATGTACATATACTTAATGACATCCGGAGGTTTCCTTCACCCCAGAGACTTAATGTTAAGACCCATGAATTCATAATTACATATAGGTACCTGTACTCCTGAAATCGTAACACAGTATGCTTTCAATGTTGCTTGGTGGTAAACATACAATAGTACATTTTGACACAAGTAGAGAAAGTTTGTCATTGTGACCGAGGCGGAATTCGTCCGAGCCGCAGGCGAGGGTGGTATGGAGTGGACGTTTTTCAATACACTTACAAAGAAATGAATAAACGAGGGTTAAGCGAGGACTCGTGGGGGCTTGGCCCACACGAGTTTTGAAATAGAGAATTCGGATGGAATAAGGTGCGCGCACTCCAGGCGGCCGTCACGCATTGTTCGCTTTTTTAACACAGAGTACCTAACTTTGAGAACGCGTGAATCCTACAAACGCGCCTTAACTGTGAAACGGATTTGAGTAAAATTTGAACCTCCGGAATAGAACACAGGATATCTAGGTATCCTTCGGATAATTTTCTACTTTCTCACAAGCGAAACCGCTGGCAGAAGCTAGTTAAAAATACTTAGTAAATAACAATAACCATACCTAATGTAAGTAGTTCACTATCTTATTCCCCCACACTAGTGAGACAGATCCAAAGATAAGTCCAATTTATTTCACTTGCCCAACAGTCGCAGCACGTCCGCGCAATTTCACCTCACGTACCCTAACTATTGAAACATGGTACCAAAACGTTTAAACCTATATTTTATAAATTTTCACAATTTTAAATCATATATTGTAGGTAATCATATAAATAATTATTGTAAAACTAGCTGCTGAAAGCGGCTTCGCCCGCATGCCAATGTGTTTCTACATACAAATTTTGGACAACCGTTTCATCCCCTCAGGTGGTGAATTTTAAAAAATCCTATTTTTACTATTTTTGTACATTATATAGGTGGGCTGATGACCTGGTGAGAGTCGCGGGAATCCGATGGATGCGGGACATTCAGGTCTGGTCGTTATGGCGACACTTGGGGTAGGCCTATGCCAACAGTGGACGTCTTTCGGCTGAAATGATGATGATGATGATGACATCGTAAAAGGAACCGCTTTGAAAAATAACAGCATTCTAGATGAAGAGATGATGAGTTTGGGCTGGGCGTTGACCAGACAGTGAGTGAGTTAGGACTTAGCCTTCTATTAACATATTTCATTGTCAAATAATTACTTTTACTGTGAAGTGCGACTGAAACGTAGACTATAGCCACTGAACATTCGTAATTGCTTTCCGGATTTTTCATTCTCCATCATTCACCTACTATACAACTTACAAATGTGATATTATAAGAATTCATATTGCAAAAGAGAGCAATCCGGGCTATTTATGAAATAGGTCCTCGCGAGTTCCTCAGAAATAAATTCAAAGAAATCGATATACTGACTCTGCCTTCTGTTTATATCTTAGAAAGTATTTTTTATGTTCGTAAAAACTTAGGCCTCTTTAAAATAATAATTAGAAGCGATTTTCACAACAAAAATACGCGTAGTAAACACGAAATTGTATTACCCAAATGGAGATTAGCTAAGACCAGGAAGTCATTCTTAGTAAACAGCATACGCTTTTATAACAAGGTGCCAAAGGCGATAATTGAACTTAGCAAGGGAAAATTCAAAACTCATATTAAGCGTTTCCTAACCAAAAAAGCGTATTATAAGGTTAAAGATTATGTCAATGACACGCTTGTTTGGCAATGACTTGGGGGCCACATGTGCAGAAGGCACATGTGGCCCTCTGGTAACTCATTAATATTGTGTCTATTAACTGCTCCATCTTTATTTTAATGTATACATTTTTTTTTAACACATTGCTTTTGCAATATTTTTTAAATTATTTAGACTTCAACGACCTTAAATTCGTTAGTAATTTATATTGTTAACATATTCTCATTTATTGATAGTTGTAATTCTTCATATTTTTCTTGCTTTTTATTATATAGTATCTTTTTTATAATGTGAATGTGAGAACACTGTGGACTCTACCAATTCTTAGATTACTTCCTATTACGACAAACTTTTTTTTTTAATATGATTATTTTTATTTTGCAATATTGAAGTACAATATTGAATGGTCTACACTGTTCTTACATAATACATATTGTAACATTAATCACTTTTTTTAAAAGAGAAACCATGGAGTTTCATGCCGGTTCTTCTCCATAGGAAACGACCAATTTGGAACCGTGCACTAGCTTCTGACGTTTTATAAGTACCCATGTAGGCCTATATGAAATAAAAATATTTTTGATTTTGACTTTTAGCATATAATCGATTAGTAAATACTTGACGCCACGATTGTCGCAGTGGTTGAGTGATTGGCTGCTGCGCTGCAGGTCACGGGTTCGATTCCCGTATGGAAAAAAATATTTGTAAGGCCTACAGATAGGTGTTTCAGGTCTGGGTGTCTTGTGTAAGTGACTTTACATGTTTGTGAACGCACCCAACAACGATTTAAAAAAAAAAAAACAATATCAGCTTTATAATGTTTCCGCTGCTGGGACTCAGGCCTCCTCTCTAGGAAAAGGAATGGGCCGTAATCCACCACGCGGGCTCAATGCGTGGTGGATATCCCATGGCATAGTATTTTTAGAACATCATAGTATTTTCTAAGACATGCCGGTTTCTTCATGATATATTCCTTTACCGTTAATTATAAATAAATTACACGAAGTAAAGCGGATTCCTGGGTTGGAACTATCGACCTACAGCTACATACTTTGGACATAAAACGAGTATGAAATCATAAGACATGAAAACAAATTACAATACTGTACCTTTGTATATGGCAGCTGAATACCAATACTGTACATGGAGCGACTACCCTTCAGATATCATTAGTTAAATTCAGTCCCGCAGTCCACTACTGGACATGGGACATACGGTTTATCCCAGCTCTATTTCTCTTTATTGGTAAAACTAATCGTTGGTTAGATAAATGTCCACGGTTCTTTGTCTCTATTTGCACAACTTTTAAATAAGACTTGATCCCCTTACATATAAATTGTGTGCAAGTACTGCAATAAGGTACTTATAGAACCTTATCACTCAAATTGTAATACAGCCACAAAGTATCTCATGAAAATTTCAAGGAACCCAAACACGGGCTTGGTATATTATTTTTGTTGCGAAGATCCGGTGCCTACCTTCCAGCTTTACCATCAGATCAACTCTAATAAACTCAAACATGGTTAGAACATATTTTGCTAATATGGAGTTTCAATGCCTATCTTCCAGCTTCATTTTCAGATTAGTTTGATGGTACCATTTTCATCATAACCAATTTATATTTTTTTCGCTTAACTATCTTAATTGAGATTTCATTAGTTTCACTTCATCAAATGATACTTTATGAATGCAAAAATTTGTCTTTTTGATCGAAATACCAAAATCGTTATAATATGTATGCTTATAATATTTTAGGAGTTCCTTCCTAATATTTTTTTCCAATATTTAAAGAGGATGCCATCATCAGAATTTATAATAAAAATGGGGTCAACCTAGAAAACTTTCAAATAAAAAAATAATTTTCCAAATCGGTTCTTTAATGGCGGAGATCTAAAGTAATAAGTAAGTTATTCAAAAAAGAGTAGTTGTTACTTCTTCAAAATGCAATTGCATGAATGGCTCAATAATAATAATTACTATAGTATTAATGATTTTTTTTAATGAATTTCAATGAAATGTAAATATTTCAATTTTATAATTTATTTTTAGTGAATAAGTATGCATGTTACATTATATATTTTCAATACTTAGCAGATTTTATACCTTTTTTTCGGTTGGAAAATCATCCAATGACATCCCCCGCTCTTGGGCGGAGCGGGAGATAGCGTCAAACTTTTACTGACTGAAAACCTACTCCTATTCCTTCTTTGCCTCCGTTCCAGGGCCCCGGGGTTCTCTTTCGCATCACCCATGGCCCCAGGCTTCAACCTTGCTGGGCCCCTACGGTTTTGCTGACATCTCCTTGAGGCGCGCGTGGAATACTACGTGCCGTCGACAACTTGGGCTCGGTCCGGACGGTTACCGGACGATTGGACGGCGAGCTACCCATTGTTCGCCGTCCGCAAGCCAGCGCCTACGGTAGCTGGAAATCGGGATCAGGATCCCGGCGCCTGGGGCGTGAGGGCCGTTCTCTAGAGCGTGCGGCCGCCTCTTTTGCTAGCATTACTGCTTCGCAGAAGAAGGCGACCGCCTGCCACTCCTCCTCGCTACAGACCATGGCCTGTACCAAGGCCCGGCGCGAGAGATCACTGCACATTTTATACCTTGCTTTATGCAAATAAAAGATCTTTATCTATAACGAACATTAAAATAAAATAAAAAATCGGTTTGAGAAAATCCTCCTTTTTTAAAGTCGGATAAAAAATAAAAGCTATCAGGATATCCCACACCTTTTAATAAAAACACTTCCACAGATTCGCGGGCCTCATTTTGGCCAGCTATCTCCGCCTCTTGTGGAGTCCCTTACCTACTTATATCAAAGCAAGTGCCTCTATGAATGGGGGTTTTTGGCTGCTCAAAATTGCAACTGAATATTTAATGGCGGCAGATACCATCAACAAGACAGAAACGCTGTGGCCACGAGGACTTTTAAATATTGTTACAATGGTATATTTGAAATGGTGTTATAAATGTTTCTGTTCTGTGAATGTTAAAATAATGTCTAGAATTTTATGTTTAAGTTTACTTACTCTTTATGTACTTAACTAAGTTATTTCAGATTGTTACACGATGTATTACGCTGCGCTTCGTTGGTTCTAATATTGTTCAACAAACCCTAAACTTGCAGCATTCAAACTGTTTTAGTGGCAACTAAAAACAGCTTGAATGCTTGTCTGTGACAAATACAATTAACGTTGTTTTTATTTTTTAATAAAAACGACATTGAAGATACATACACACATTGACGATTTTTGGGGTTTGATTTGACGACATTGTGTAATAATTACATGATATTGTTTTGTGCATCGTTTTATAATATTGGAGCAATGGTGGCCGAAGTAGTAACGGCCCCGACTTACGAATTGTAGATCGCGGGTTCAAACCCAGCCAGGCGCATTACTTTGTGTAATTTATTTCATTACCACAGCTCTCAAAACGGTGAAGGAAAACATCGTGAGGAAACCAGCATGTCCTAGAACCAAAAATTCGAAAACATGTGACATTCACCAATCCGCACTGGGCCCGCGTGGTCGATTACGGTCCATTACCTCTCCTAGAGAGGAGGCCAGAGTTATGCTATGCTATGTTATAATATTATTATATTGTTCAACAACTACATTGTTCTCTCATGAAGTTTTCCAATTTTACTAACCCTAAACTTGCCACTAATTATATAGCTTATGTGTGGCAAATTCAATTCTTGCGAAAATTACGAGACATCCTTTAAAAAGCCTTATCCCTAGCCTTAGCCTTTATCCTTTTTTTTCCTTTTTGGTTTTTTTTATACACGTATAAAGACAAACTAAGTAGCCGCCATAATTAAATTCGGATAAAATCGGAAAGCAGGATCAAGTTTCGTTAATAAACTTGGTTGTATTTGGTGGCAGTATTGTACATTAGAATGTACAGTCGGAAACCAAAAGTGCAGTTGCACTCTATAAATGAGATAGAAGAGGTTCATGTCTGCTTTAATTTGTAGAATAGAATCTAAAGTATTGAATAAACTAGTTGTGGACCATTGAACTTTTACTACAAATAAATTTTTAGACGTCTTAGCATGATAGAGTGCAACTGCACTTTTGACCCCTATCTGTACCTATACAATGTTACTCACTGAGCCCATATACAAGCGGCATTCAAGATGTACGTTTTTCAGCATCACCATTTCGAATGCGTGTATCACAAAGCCCACACAATCCATCTGGACAAGCACAATCAAATAACAATACACCACTAACAAACAGCGGAGAACAGAATCAAGCCGAATAAGTTAAAATTACGGCCGACATACGAGAGACCGCATCTGATTCGACGATAGCTGGCGAATCTTCACGGTTCTAAAGTCACGTAGCACTTGTATAATATCTGAAATTCAGTGGGACCATCTAAATTGGTACGAGCCGGATAATAAACGGAGCCGGATACACGGAAGTGAGACGATTTATGAAACTAGACTTAGAATTTAAGTTGCCCGTCTGCGAATACGTGCAGTCTGAAAGTTGAAATTATAATGAGAGTAATGGTCGGGTCTGCGGTGATATGATGGAGGGGGTAGGTATTGGTAATGATATAAGGGTAGTAGTAAAAGCAGTATTTGTGAGTATTTGTCTTTAATATAATGTTACTCCTGTATCATGGGTTTTTTTTTTAGGTGGGAAAATCATCTAATGACAAATCGCGCTTGGGTGGAGCGGGAGATAGTGTCAGACTTTTACTGACTAAAAACCCACTCCTATTCCTTCGTTGCCTTTGTCCCAGGGCCCTGGGTTTCCTTTTCACACTACCCATGGCCCCAGTAGGCTTCGACCCTGCTGGGCCCCTACGATTTGCTGACATCTCCCTGAGGCGCGTGTGGAACAATACGCGCCGTCGACAACTTGGGCTCGGTCCGGACGGTTACCGGACGGTCGGACGGCGGGCTACCCTCGCCGTCCGCAAGCCCGCGCCTACGGTGACCGGAAATCGGGATCGGAATCCCGGCGGCAGTTGGTGTGTGAGGACCGTTGCCTCACGCGATCGGCCTCCTCCTTTGCTAGCATTACTGCTTCGCAGAAGGAGGCGACTGTATCATGGGTGCGTTCACAAACTCACATATGCATCACAACAACACACGGACCCAGAACAACTGTCTTTAAACTATACAAATACTTCTTCCGTGCGGGAATCGAACACGCAACACGCAGTGCTGCACACCGTGAGGGAACGGACATCCTCACGCCTCAGCCGCCACCGCACCGCCACAAAAGACGCTCCGGCTTGCGGACGACGAGGAATAGGTAACTCGCCGTCTGGCCACCCGGTAAGGACCGAGCCTGAGTCATCGACGGCGAGTAGCCACGCGCGCCTCAAAATATGCCGCCAAAACCGTTGGGGCTGATGCCCACTAGGATCGTGGTCCTGGAACGCAAACAGCAACTGAGGACACAGGTCCTCTCACTCCACCCTAAAGCGTGAGAAGTCTTTTGATAATGTTCCATCTCAAAAAAAAAATGCAGCGCAGCAACCAATCATTCGATCACTGTGCGAATCTATCAAAGTTTAAAGTGGCTATTTTTCATATTCCCAAAAAAGTTATTGCTTTTTGTCCTAATGCATTTTTTTAGATGGGAAATCATCCCATGACTTCTTACGCTCTAGTACGGAGCGCGAGGGCATGTCAGACTTTTACTGACAAAATCCCACCCCTATGTTCCCTCTTTGCCTTCGTTCCAGTACCCCGGGGTTCTTTTTCGCATAACTTTGATTTTGTAAGCTTCGACCCTGCTGGGCCCTACGGTTTTGCTGACATCTCCTTGAGGTGCATTGCATATATTTGCAATTCAAGGTTTGCATGAGATAAGAGAGATGATTAAAGCCAAGCTCGTACACTTTTCATTTAACACTGGCCATAAAATAACACACACAAACTAACATCAAAATCATTTAATCACAACATAATAAATCATCATCATCATCATTTCAGCCGAAAGAGACGTCTTTCACTGTCGGACATAGGCCTCCCTCTAATGAATACTGAGACTAAAACAAAGTAGGTCTTCGTCATCACCATTGAGGGTTGAAGCCAGTCTGTTCAGTGTAACATTTCCAGGCAAGGTTCCCTGCAGCAAGGCAGTCTGAAACACCTTGTTCACCAAATGTGGTTGAAGCACCGAGATTTGTTGAACCAATTACTGGAAAGAATAAAGATACATTAGTGATATTTTTTTAGTCTAAAATGCTAATCAGCTATGAGTGGTAATAGATTCTCATGTATTTTTTAGGCGGGAAAATCATCTTATTACAAATCCCGCGCTTGGGCGGAGCGGAAGATAGTGTCAGACTTTTACTGACTAAAAGTGCACTCCTGTTCCTTCTTTTGCCTTCGTCCCAGGGTGGTTTCACTTTCACACTACCCGTGGCCTCAGTAGGCTTCGACCCTGCTGGGCCCCTACGATTTGGTGACATCTCCCTGAGGCGCGCGTAGAACAGTACGCGCCGTCGACCACTTGGGCTCGGTCCGGACGGTTACCGGACGGTCGGACGGCGAGCCACCCGTTGCTCGCCGTCCGCAAGCCCGCGCCTACGGTAGCCGAAAATCAGGATCAGAATCCCGGCGGTGGCTGAGGCGTGAGGACCGTTGCCTCACGCGTGCGGCCTCCTCCTTTGCTAGCATTACTGCTTCGCAGAAGGAGGCGACCGCCTGCTACTCCTCCTGGCTTTGGACCATGGCCTGTACCAAGGCCCGGCGCGAGAGCTCGCTGCCACCGATCGTCCCCACGAGGACACGACAGTGCTCCTCCCAAGCGGGGTACACCTCTACCATGTGCTCCACCATGTCCTCCGGGCAGTCCACACAGTGGTGGCACCCGGGCGTCGCTTCCGCACGAATCCGGTGCAGGAACTTCCCGAACTGACCGTGTTCGGTGAGAACCTGCGTCAAGCGGAAGGTGAGGACGCCGTGAGGTCTTTCCAGCCACGCCTCAAAGAGAGGACTTACCACCATAATTATGGCGTGCCCAACTATTATACCCTTGAGATAATTATCAACTTTCACGCAGGCGAAACTGCTAACAGAAGTTAGTATCTGTGTAATAGTATCAATATGGCTGTCAAGGCAAGCCTGTCAACTATTCTAACCCACGCACTTACTTTGTAAGCCACATATTTCCTTGATAACAAACCTGTTCTTCGAATGAGCTATTAAAATTATTCAGATATCATATTTAGGTTTCTATAATGAATAATTAACTAATTGGCACTTAATTTTAAGGACCAACATGAAACCGAACACGTTTAGAAAGAGGTCGTGTACCTTAATAAAACTGCTTTGATTATTAAATTATAATTAGTTGACTTAATTGGACTACTAAAACTAATTCATCGAAGTCAAAATCTAAAGAAGGCAACAGATCCATTTAGTTTTCTCCATTTATATCAAAAAATATAAGCTCGAAGTGTTGTGTTTATTAGATATTTATTATAAATATTGGTCATCATCATCATCATTTCAGCCGATAGACGTCCTATCCTGTTGGACATAGGCCTCCCCCAAGCGTAAATCGGATTCCCGCAACCTTTATCAGGTCATCGGTCCACTTTGTAGGAGGCCTTCCAACGCTGCGTCTTCCGGTACGCGATCGCCACTCCAGAACTTTTCGGCCCCAACGGCCATCTGTTCTGCGAGCAATGTGTCCTGCCCATTATTGCCACTTAAGTTTGGCGATTCTTCATGCTATGTATGCAACCTTGGTTCTCCTGCGGATATCTTCATAAATATAGGTGTTACAAAATAAAAATATTAATTTAGGTTCATTTTATCACTTATTATTGTTAGGTTTTGGGTTGCGGGAACTTTTGAAGAGTTCCCGTGACTTTAAAACGCAAAGAGCAAATGAAGGAAAATAGGTGGGCTTAGTCAGTAAAAGTCTGATACTGCTGCCAAACACAGGAGAGGAGGAGCAGCAAAGGGGAGTCATTCGATGATTATACCATCTCAAAAAAAAAAATTACCCGTCACGAAACACAAAAAAATTTAGGTTGTAAAATTAGGTACTCCATTAATATCAACCTTTCTCTATCAATATTCGCGTTTATAAATTACTTTCCTACAATTCGAAAACCATCATATTATATACATATTACTAGAACACTGTATCGTCAAAAACGATAAACCAGTACAAATAAAATATAAATAACACCACACTCTTGCAAAATCGAATAAATCACGGCATACTTTTCGACTGATAGATATTGTGTGACTTAAAACTGCTAAGTACAGAGTAGCTGTTTTAAGTAATAATACAGCTTCTGCTCTAACCTCCAAAGTGCCTGAACAACTCATATCAATCGCTGAAACTCTAAACTTTCAGAAGCGCCAACAGCAGCCAATAGTTTATTTGATTTGATACATTATTAATGTCACTACTCGCTACTCCTTCTCTAGTTGCCAAAATCAACATTTACCTCCAAACAAGTTATACACAAGTTTATTCATAAACGGGAAATTTATTGACGGCAGAGAAATAAATTTACAAGCAAATATTAGACTGATTTGGGAGCAAAGGAATGTGGATTCAGTTGATCGCAATTGCTTATCTTCGCAACCAATATTTAATGTTTGATTTCGTGATTTTTATGCTCACATCCATTTTCGCTCACGAAACGTAATAAGGTTCTTCTTTCAAATACAAAAGACCATAAATATACAGCTCATACTACAGCCATCTTTGAAAATGTTATTAAAAGGTTCCCAAATTAGATTCTACGTTGATTTTAATGCCATAAATATAAAATGTCATGATTCAGGTCTGATATCAGCCCATTAACATCCAAGGAATATCGTTTCGGCAGCCAAAGTGAAATAAAAATGATATATGAGTACTTACAGTGATCGTTGCTTCGTTTAACTTTTCCCTGTAAGTAATGAGATTTCCTGTAATTAATGAAAAAAATAATCTAAATTACAACTATTCAGGTAGCGAGAAAAAATGGAAAAACTTTAACTAGGAAATACCTAATTTGCATTTTAATCTGTTTAAATATAAAACTTTCAACAAAAAGGAAACTTAAGTTCTATTAAAGCTGAGCAAAGTTAGAATGTATTTCTCAAGTTCCAGAGCAAGAGCAGGTAAAGTGGAGTGGATTATTATGATTCAATTCCAACCGACGCCTCTACAAATTGTTTTTCTACAGCTTGTCTTTATAAACCGAGATGAGAAACATTTTTATTAAGGAAAATACATTTAAACAAACAGAATTTATTTTCACACATCGTAACGTGACGTAAATTCTTTGCAAAATAACACATGAAAGTCATTTATCTATCATAACACAAAAAACTTTTAGTCACTCAATTCCATCATCATTTAAAATAAAATCATCAAATTTACCGAATCTCCCGACCAGCCAGTACACTCATTCTAATTTCAAATGTCGAACCATAAATAAAGCAGGAATCACACTTACTGCACTCACGAAGCCCGCAGCCACAACAATAAGTAGAACGAGGCGGAATCTCATGTCGATTTGCATCAAACAACTCTACGGAACAGAGAAACAAACTGTCTTGTCGCACGTTTAATGTTGCCTCACTTAATAAAGGCTTCCGAGGCTGTGGCAGACGGTTTGCTTACGAGACTACCTTGGGGTGAGGTGCTTGTGATGGGTGACAGCGATTTTTTATTTATTTTAGAGTTCTATTTAGAAATATTTGAATGAGTTGCAACCTATTAAGTATATGGATTGATTCTGTTTGTAGGTCGGTGATCAAGCAGGACGAAAAGCGTCTGTGTGTATTTATTACACATACAAGCTTTTTGTCTTGCGTAATTACAATCTTTCGAATGATTTCCTAAACCGAAAAATAAATATTTTTAAACGCCATAAAACAAAATTTTAAAAATCCTTAAAATATAAAAGAAAGTCAACACAAAAATATTAAAATAGATGGTGAAAATAAAAATCCGATTCACCACCAATAAGTTAACAAGTTGGAAACTCGAATTAGTCACATGAAAATGACTTTACGAATAATGCTGTTCATACTAAACTAACTTCTGCCAGCGGCTTCGCCCGCTTGAAAATAAGTTTCTCCATACAAATTTTATACCCCCGTTTCATCCCTTTTAGAAAATCCTCTCTTGGTGCTCGCCTACGTCATAAAAGAAAACCTTGTGCGAAATTTCACGCTCCTTGGCCCAGTAGTTTCGCCTGTGTGTTGATATATCAGTCAGTCAGTTTTTCCTTTTATATATAGATAAATCATAAAAAAATCTTTCAACCGGTACAAGTACGTTTTGCAATAAACAAAACTATATAGGTATAACTGGATAACAAGAACAAAGAAAACGATACTTTTTTTTCTACATTATATTTACAATTCCCCCCTTCCCCTCCTTCACATGGCAATCGCGAAGCTTTTACAACTTGGACCAACAAACTAAACCTGTTCGTGGTATGATTAGAAACACAATGGTAGCGTTCGTATTTATTGCAGCCCTGCATGAGACAATTCACTCTCTAGTCACTTATGGAGAAGGAAATTATATAATAAACTTGCTAATTAGGGTAATCTTCAGCGACTGTATAGTGGCTGAAATGTGGAAGGCGAAAAATTTACTATTAGAAAAGTTCACAACTTGCCAAAAACCTTTTCTTCATGCTCGAACAGTTGAATGGATTTTAATGAAACTTTGCACAAGGGCAGACCATGTCTTGAAATAATAATAATATTAAACAACTATCACACAACACCGTCTAGTCTCAAGCTAAGCAAAGCTTGTGTTATGAGTACTAGAGAACTCATAAACATACTTACATATTTCTAAATACATAAATATTATAGATAAATTACACCCAGTCACAGAACAAATGATCGTGCTCATCACAGAAACATTTACAACCTCCGGCATAGCAGTTAGGACCACTAACCACTAGACCAACAGGCTAGTCAAAAAAAATAGTACATATAAAGCTAGAACTACATTAGACCAACACATACGTGGACCACGCCTAATTTGTACGTAGAACGACGTCGCGTGGCGTGGATCTAATGTAGCTCTACAAGTCTAATTGCCATATAAAATGTATGGACACCGACGCGCCCAGATCGGCATACGTGGCACACGTGTGCACAATGTAAAGCTCAAAATTAATATGTTCACTTTGGTCCCACATTATAAGCATAACTGCCTAGGTCAATTAGGTAGATAGGTATCTTAAACCTCCTTTGAATCAAAATACTTATTGATCTTTGAGGTCAAATACACGTTTCCGATATGTGTTCATTAAGTTCACAAGGACTAAGTTCGAACACGTGTAGGTAAAGGCGCGATTCCATTACGCTAGTAATTAGATTGCTAGCTTATATGTCACACATGGTATATAATCCTATATAATATATCTTCTATCATAATCAATGTACATAATTAGTTTATACTTAACTTATGACTAACCTAGTTATATTTTACTTCAATATATTGACATGATTGTGCTTAAGCTGTATCTATTCACTAACTGGTGCATTTTTACAATTTCGCACTAATATTACGAAGAGTATGGAGTTTCTTGCCGGTTCTTCTCCATAGGAAACGACCAATTTGGAACCGTGCACTAGCTTCTGACGTTTTATAAGTGCCCATGTAGGCCCATGTGAAATAAAATCTTTTTGACTTTGAAGATGAAAGTTTGTGAAAAGAAAGTTGTTCTTAGAGCTTGAGCTCTGGAATTGCCACCGATCTGACATGCGTATTTCACATTTTATATGAGACTGGAAAAGTGCCGATTTGCAAGGTAACGTGCAGCCTGCGCCCAAGAAAGGCAGTCGCGCTGACCCGGCAAACTACAGACCCATCCCTAACGTACATCGGTAAGTCCCCTCTTTGAGGAGCGGCTGGAAAGACCTCACGGCATCCTCATCTTCCGCATGATGCAGGTCCTCACCGGTCATGGTAAGTTCGGGAGGTTCCTGCACCGGATTCGTGTGGAAGAAACGCCCGGGTGTCACCATTTTGTGGACCGCCCGGAGGACACGGTGGAACATTCGGTATAGGTGTGCCCGCCTGGGCAGAGCACCACCGTGTCCTCGTGCCCATGTTGTCGTGGCCATGGTCTGAAGCAAGGAGGAGTGGCAGGCGGTCACCTCCTTCTGCGAAGCAGTAATGCTAGCAAATAAGGCGGCCGCAAGCGCGAGGGAACGCCCCTCACGCCCCAGCAATCGGGTTTCCGATCTCGATTTCCAGCCACCGTAGGCGCGGGCTTGCGGACGGCGAGCAATGGGTAGCTCGCTTTCAGACCGTCCGGTAACCGCCCGGACTGAGCCCAAGGCGTCGACGGCGCGTAGTGTTAAACGCGCACCTCAAGGATGGCCCAGCAGAGTCAAAGCCTACTGAAGCCATGGGTTGTGTGAAAGTGAACCCCGAGGCCCTGGAACGAAAGCAAAGAAGGAACAGGAGTGATTTTTAGTCAGTGCAAGTCTGACACGCCCTCGCGCACCGCCCAAGGGCGGGAGATGTAATTGGATGATTTCCCACATAAAAAAAATCTGTAACGTACATCCTCTGTAATTTCCATCCGTGCAAAACTGGGGCGGATTATTAGCTTGTGACAATTGATAAATATGAACACTATATTCGCGAAAAACCCTTAATACCTTGCGCGTCCAATACAACAACGCCTTCTGGAGAGGAGGTCTGAGTCCCAACAGTAGGAACAAAAAAAAGGCTGATTATGCTATCCGCTTCAGGATGTTGTTGCAGCTCCGACGCCTTTGCAGCGCATCTGGAGGCACGTATAAATGGATTCGCAGCCATTTTACGCAAAAATATCGTCGATAACATTTTACTCGACGATTATCCCTGTATGCGATATGCTAGTGCACCCAAGGACAACCCCTGGTTGGTGGCAAGCTATTGAGACACATGGAAAACTAAGATATAGTAGTAGTAAAGGCTATGGTTTTTGGAATCTTAAGTGGAATGGTTACCAGGAACTATGTTAAGACTGGCCCCTGTCTGAACAATGTTATTAACATTTTTTTTAATATTATTATTTCAGATGTAATACGGATAGTCTATACTGTCCCACTGCTGGGCAAAGGCCTCCCACCATTCCTTCCGTAAATGAATATAATTATTATTATTATGAAGACTTAATTTGTTATGATCTCCTCGCCCAACGAAACCCACGCGGTAATGGCTCTTCCTAACAACGTGTTGTTTTTAAATGAATAACTCATTTAAAAACTGGGCAGCCGTTGTTTATAAACAAAAATACAAATCTTGTGCTTGCGGACTGTAAACCAGTTTCAACAAGGAAAACTATTTAAAATTGCAGATTTTATAATATCACCTTGAACTTTGCATGTTAATTTTGAGATGTACGATTACTTTAATTTTATTTTAAGTTTGAAATATTCGCAGCACTAATAGAACAAAGGAAAAATAATACTGAGGCTACCACGACCTTTTAACAATCAGTTTCTTGCTACTGAAAGCACCGCGAGAAACGCTTAGGAATCTCGTCGATGCGTATGTTTGTGTGAGTTTGCCGTTTCGAACATTTGTACGTAGTATCCGTACTGTTCCATATCTATACTGTGTCTATAGGGTGTATAGCTCCATCACTCTTTCTCGCTCACACGCTTAACGTTTTAACACGTTATGGCCTTTGATCGTAGCAGGTGGCTTTGTCTTCCCCCATAGAGAAATGGCGTGAGTTTATATGTATGTATGTTTATCACACTAAACTAAACTAATATTATAAAGCTGGAGAGCTTGTTTGTTTGATTGATTGAACGCGCTAGTCTCAAAATCTACTGATTCGAATCTAAATTATTTTAGTATTGGAAAGCCTATTTATCGAGGAAGGCTATAGACTATATAACATTACGCTTCGACCAACAGGAGTGGAGTAGTAACTAAAGATACAGGTAAAACCGCGGGGGACAGTAGTGTTTACACTTATATTATAAAGAGGTCAAGGTTGTTTTTTTGTTTGTAGAAGGTAATCTCTGATAGTACTCCGGATCGGATGTAGCGTTGAACATTGTAGAAACGATAACAATTCATTCTAACATTTTGAACGATGTGAACTTGGCTACGAATTTTCTATTCGTTTGTTCTGACCACGTGACTTAAGGTTTAGATAATGTCATTCCCATACATTTGATTAGTTTTCGACTAGCGTTAAGGATTGCAGATTATCAACTTGGCTAGGGGTGCTGGTCCGGTTGCTTAAATTTTTTCACCGATAGAAAGTTGCTTTATTATTATATTATATTTGAGTGACATAAGCAATGTTTCATACACGGATTCCGAAAAGGTTTCAGCACCGTGGACATACATATGCTGCGGCAGGGGTTATACAGAACACTGAGGAGTATAATCAGCCTCTCTGTTTATCGTTTGTGGACTATGAGAAAGCTTTTATTTCGATCGAGACTTGGGCTGTACTGCAGTCTCTCCAACGGTGCCAGATTGACTATCGGTACATCGAAGTGCTGAAGTGTTTATACAAAAACACCACCATGTCAGTCCGACTTCAGGACCAGACCTCGAAACCTATCCTCTTGCTGTGGGGTGTGAGGCAGGGAGACGTCATTTGTCCGAAACTATTCATTCACGACCGCAATGGAGGATGTTTTCAAGACTCTGGAATGGAGAGGGCTAGGCATTAATGTCAATGGCGAGTACATTACTAACCTTTGGTTTGCAGACAACATAGTAGTCTTGACTGAGACTACAGAGGAGCTCAGTACAATGCTCGATGACCTCAGTAGAGCTTCCGAAAGAGTGGGACTTAAACTAAACATGGACAAAATCAAAGTCATGGTAAACATCCATGTAGCACCCATTCCTATCAAAATCGGAGACTCTACACTCGAAGTTGTGGACGACTACGGTTACCTGGGACAGACGGTCCAGTTGGGCAAGTCTAACTTCGAGAAAGAGGTCAATCGTCGAATCCGACTCGGCTGGGCAGCGTTCGGGAAGCTGCGCGGTGTCTTCTCGTCCAATATATCACAGTATCTCAAGACGAAAGTCTATGACCAGAACGACGAAACGTGGTCGCTTACAATAGGCCTCATCAGAAGACTTAAAGTCACTCAGAGGGCAATGGAAAGGGCTATGCTCGGAGTTTCCTTGCGTAATCACATCAGAAATGAAGATATCCGCAGGAGAACCAAGGTTATCGACATAGTTCAAAGAATCGCCAAACTTAAATGGCAGTGGGCAGGGCACATTGCTCGGAAAACAGATGGTCGATGGGGACGAAAGGTTCTGGAGTGACGACCACGTCCCGGAAGACGCACCGTTGGAAGTCCTCCTACAAGGTGGACCGGTGACCTGGTGAGGGTCGCGGAAATTCGATGGATGAGAGACGCTCAGGACTGGTCATTATGGTGACACTTGGGGGAGACCTATGTCCAACAGTAAACGTCTTTCGGCTGAAATGATGATGATAGGCGAAGCTGCGGGCAAAAACTAGTGAGGTATAAAAACGAAGGTTTGTACGTGTATGTAAGTGTGTATCAGGGATCTGGATACATATTCGGATATAAGAATAATATTATACCGGTTTCGGATACGGTTACGGATATTAAATTATTTCGCATTATACTTCATTCGTTCGAAGATATATTATAATTAACCATGCAGCTCCCGCTTGCGCTAGGCGACCCAAATCGCAGCTTTTCAGAGCCTAAAAGCAGAAACAAAACGCACCGTATCCGAGCGAGTATCTGTCAGTAAAGTCAAATGTCATTCCATACGTTTGCGCGGCAACCAATACGTTTTACGTTGTGTTTTATTTGCTTTTTTACCAATTTAAGTAATTAAATAAGAGCATAGTGCTTGTATAATTTGTAATGAAGTATGCCAAAACGAAAAGATATGAAATACTATCTTCATATGATGAAAAGTTTGAAAAAAGGACGAAACGACGATAACATAGTACGTCACCTGTCCTATCTCTATTTAATTCTTTGATTCCAGGTGAAGTGATAGATTTATCTATTAGATTATTCAGTGAAGTAAGAGTTTCACGTACTTAACCCAAATAATTGTATGCATTGACACGATCAAACTCCTCGGGGTGTTTACGAGATGAACACACGAGCTGGTTTCCTTGTTCCATAACTTTAAAGGCTTTGCCATGGTACATTATACAGTGTAAGACTGTAAATCAAATGGGTTTCGAAATATGAATATAGGTACCTACTGACGCGGGTTGTGCACGTGATGCATTGACGCGTTTAGCTGACTCGGGATGTTTACGAGATAAACATACGAGATTGTTTTTTGCCCCACACCTTTGGGGTAACCTGAAAAGCTTCGTCAGGAAAGTTATCTACAGTGCAAGTGAAATGGATTTTGAATATTGTACCTATGGACGCGAGTGATGTACGAGATACATTGGCGCGATCCGCTGACTCGTGGTGTTTACGAGATGAACACACGATGATCTTTACCCTTTGGTACATGGACACGGGTGATGTATGAGATGCATTGACGTGATCCGCTTACTCGTGGTGTTTACGAGATGAATGCACAATGGTCATTACCTTTTGATAAAATCCGAAAGGCTTTGCCTAGGTACACTTTGGTACCATAACAGGGTCAATAGTTTTAGGTTTTTAGACCTTGTATTTAGGATGATCCTCAAGAAGTGGACATTAAACTAGATATCTGTTGTATCATCATCGGCTCCAACAGGCACAACCCCAACTGTTACAGACTTGAGTATAACATTTCCTGAACTAGCATCTGAGCTAGTCGTTGAACCAGTTACTATATTTCCTGAAGTATTACAGTATTTATATCTACAAAACCAAATGATTTAATGGCCTGACTTAATGAATGACTTAACCTACATCTAGAATACCATTTTTGGAAATACTCAAGGAATATGAACAAAAACTAGATAAAAATGTGTGTAATAACTGTTTAAAATAATATAGAGATTATTGCCTCAGTCAGTAATTCACTGATAATACAAGAATATACTGATACAAAAAGATTAAATCAGAACAGAATCAGTTGGGATTGGGAATCAGACCCTATCTAAGCTTCACAGCAATGATGGCATAAATAGGCTGAAACTAATTTTCCCAGTTGATTGATACTGGAAGAGTTTTAATAGATTTGCACTTCACATAAACAAAGATATTGTCAAAGATGTTGATAGAGACGACTACCTGCACGGGAATACTTCAACAGAGAACATTTAAAGTCCTAAAGACATGCCACAGAAGCGGCAAGCTTATTATGAAGCCAGCCTAATCTTCAACTGTAACCCGTCTGGGAAACGGGAATGGTCCATCTTGGTACAACCAGCAAAGAATAATACCTAGGCCTGGACGAAAGTATCTGCAGTCCTCATATTAAACTATAACCAAGCAATTCTCGCAACACATCCAGTGTATGCTAGAACACAAAAAGTTTCACCACAGGCTCATGGTTGAAACTAGAGGTTAGTCATGCGTACAGATTAGCCCATTCCCTTCCTCGTTGATAGAGGATTTGTGGTAATGCCCCAATTTTGAAACACATCTGTGGATGTTCGGTAAGTGCATTTTTTCTTCCATAACTTATCAACCAAAATTCAACGGTTCAAAACAAAAATGGTTTTACAAGTGATCAATCAGGATCTTCAAGATCAGGGGCCAAGATGAATGCATATTTATGTATAAAACCATTCATAATTTACTGCCATTGAGCACAAATTCCCCATGGAAACCGTGTGGGAATCAACTTATATCCAAGATATTTTTTGGTTTCCCAACAGGGATGGAGAAGGGAGGTTTATTGAAACCTTTATACCCCTGAACAAATTGGTTCACACATCCAAATTTATAAGATGTAAGATCACTGCAGTAGCTCTAGTGTACAATTCTAGTGTACAAGTCTAGTGTGTAATTTGAATCCAGATCACAGGAGATACCTATTATTTCATTATGATCATTTAAAAAGAGTCTATTGCTGTCCCAAATGGGATTTGTTTTACACATTATGCATTTTTGATAGTGGTAGTTACATGTATATCTATGATCAAAAGTTCACAAATCAGTATGTACATCATCATCTTGATGACCTTTTGTGTATTGGTTCAGACTATATAGTCTACTACTATACACACTACACTATTCATACTAGCCTACTATTATATAATAAAAGGTTGAAAAATATTCAAGGAACAATTACTCCTTTTACAAAATACGCCATCCCAATCATGTTAATTATTTAGATTTTATATATGACACACAATGACTGATGTCACATACAAAAAATGTTGTTTCTGTAAATCCCTTAAAAATATTTACAGAAACAAGTTTCTTAGCTTATGAGAGATTACTCACTTAATAGGTACATCAACTGTTGCATTATTTTGTTGCAACAACATTTGTTGTTGGTTGGTTCTATACTAAAATTAGAACATAAATACTTAGTTATAAGTAAAGGCAACTAAGATTCAAAATAAAAATTCATCCAATCATCAAACTAGACCTACAATGATGCAACAAGAACTGGGGGGGGGGGCGCAATTGTAGTGATAACAGAAGTCCATGGATTCTGGAAAAAGGATAAAAAATTATAATTATCACATAAATTATTTAGAACTGCTTCACATTTTTTACCTTTAAAAATTCTATTTTGTTAAACATGAGCACTTACACATTTTGTGTGAGATTGATAATAGTTTGCTGTATCTTATATAAACCGAATGGGAGGAATATGGTATCAACAATTAAATAATATAGCCAGAAATATGGAGCAAATATGGTGTGAAAATAATTAGATTTGTCTATTTGCTTCATATATGGATTCAAAAGACAACAAAGAGACCAATTAACAATCTCATACATCTAACATAGAGTGGGAACAGAATATCTCTACATTTTAGTAGGTATATTGTGTCTCAGTTTGGTCAAACTGATTGATCTTTTCGCTTCTACAAGTAATACATAAATGTGATGCCTGTGTTTCCTGGATACCAGATTCAAAATACATTTAATGAGATGTTTTTTACTGCCTTTGAACATGATAATTTATTTCTTTTATGTGTTCTTTCCTCCATTTAGCCCAATATTGGGAAGGCAAAAATGAAAAGGTAATGTCATATTGACCTTCACAAGCTTGTCCACCATTGAAAACAATGTTAGTTTTTTCAAGCTGTTAGTCTTTATAGGTACTCAATAAAAAACTATTGCATTCCTTTTTTAAAGAGTGTCATCTTACACACCTCCTTACACTAATTTCCAGAATATTGACATGATGTTCTTCCATCAGCCATAGAGCTTACATTAGGTTACCTTCCAAATAATGCCTCAATTCAATGTTACTTATAGGATCTCACTTATTCACACAGTCTATACCAATTAATAAATTAATAGACTCATAAATTGGTCGTAATGATCACATCCAGAGATTATGTTAAGGTTTCTATAAAAATGAAATTGTCTAAAAAGTTAGTGAATTGGTTTGCACTTAGCAGAGCCCAAGTAGCACAGATTTATCATTTATAAAAATACCCAATATTATAGTTATTGAAACCGGTGTAAACATTTCTATCCTAGACACTATAAAAACATCTGGTTCTGGTTGCAGCGGACCTAACCTCTTATTTACCTTTATTTTAGTTTTTATTTTATTATTTTTATTGTTTTAGTCAACATACAAAAATAGAGCCATTTTCTGTAACGAAAATGCACGGCAAAACCTGAAATCTTCCCTGACACTACTTTATTTTATTACATTAGATACACTCAAGAGTATTAGGGAAGATAATACTCATTTAATACTCTCTTTGAATAACCCACACAAGCCAATTTCTTCGTCTACCATTAGTAGATGGATAATAATAATAATAATATATATATAATATATACTTTCTCTATGTGTGGCATAGATATTAGCGTTTTTTCAGGGCATAGTACAAGACATGCATCCACGTCGACTGCTAAAGCTAGGGGAGTATCATTAGATGTAATTAGGCAAACGGCTGAACAAACAGTTCTTCAACTTTTGCAAAATTTTATAATATACCTATTTCCAACAATTCATCTGAATTTGCTCATGCTGTGCTTAATGCTGAACAAAATATTTGCTTATAAATGCCTTAATATGTTTAAAATAATTATATATAAAAAAAAAATAGACATATATACTTATATAATATAAAATGTATAAGTATGTCAAAAAAGACTGATTGTCTCATATTACCATTATATTAAGAGCCTAATAAGTGCCTAAGAGATTTTGGTTCCTGAAATATATTTGTTTGATATTAAAAATCTTAATTTTGCTTTAAGTTGACTCTTAACATCTGCATGGTTAATTATAATATATCTTCGAACGAATGAAGTATAATAGATGATCAAACGAACTTACCTGTGATGTTCGATCATTATTATACGTAGCTTCGTTCGAAGATATAGGGAACCCTCCCTACCCTACCCAGCAAAACTTAAGATTTATCTCTAACTCTGAAAGAATGACATTTGACTTTACTGACAGATACTCGCTCGGATACGGTGCGTTTTGTTTCTGCTTTTAGGCTCTGAAAAGCTGCGATTTGGGTCGCCTAGCGCAAGCGGGAGCTGCATGGTTAATTATAATATATCTTCGAACGAAGCTACGTATAATAATGATCGAACATCACAGGTAAGTTCGTTTGATCATCTATTATCCGCTAGTTTCGGTTACGGATATTAGAATTTTAAAAGTAAAATCCAAATAATCCAATCTTGCTATAGCCGGCTAAACAATTGATAATCTAGACTAGAAATTGTGAGAATAGAAAGTAGTGTAAGTCTACATTATTATTTGATTGGCCGGGCAAAACAAACAAAAACCGGTTGCACCCTGTCTTAAGACTCCGCCTTTACCCGAAGCTATCAAATTTTTTTATATCAGTTTTGGTTACGGATATTTTTTTATTTCAGATATCCGAACGTTTCAGTTACGCTACCATAACATCCCTGGTGTGTATGTTTGTTACTCGTTCACGACCAAATGACTGAACAGATTTAAATGAGTTGGCACAAAAGTAGACCGTCTGGGAATAGCACATACAGTACCGTAATTAGCATTTTAAACACCTGGTACGAGCTTCGATAAATGTCCTTAAAAGGCTTAAATCTTACCAGGCTCGAACAATAAAAATAAAAATGGCTAGATGAAGTAACACGATGCTTCAAACACCTCTACCACTACGGTCCCCAAGATACAGGCGCCGCCTAGTTTGGGGACCACCGTATACTACACAACTGAAGCCCGCAATTAGTTACAGACCTATTAAAACATTAAGATTATTTAATTTAAGGTACCACTTGTAACAATGATTCAATAAATTTATTATTATTTATTATTATTATTATTATTACTACCACCCACTATTTACCACTTGTGGGTGCTGAAGCCCTGAGCATGTACAGAATCTGCAATCTAAAAAATAAATAGGTATTGTTTGTAAGCTACTAACTACCAAATATGATACAAAACTTCAAATCAAATCATCTTTATTGTGGATCATAGGTACATAATACAGATCATGATGGAATGGCGACAACGACTGTCGCAACCCAGTGCTGGGCACGCCATAATTATGGCGATAAGTCCCCTCTTTGAGGAGTGGCTGGAAAGACCTCACGGCGTCCTTACCTACCGCATGACACAGGTCCTCACCGGACATGGTAAGTTCGGGAGGTTCCTGCACCGGATTCGTGCAGAAGAGACGCCCGGGTGCCAACATTATGTGGACCGCCCGGAGGACACGGTGGAGCCAGCGACGTGCGAGCAATACAAGTTAAAAAGCCGGGCTTGATGTGAAAATAATACCTCACCACACCACAGTCATCTATATCATAAAACACAACAAATGAATTAAATTAAATAAAACTCTAATTTTTAAACTTCGCGCGCTTATGCCGTTTACGCGCTGTTGCCATTTCGTGTTCATTCACGCACGATACCTAGGACGTAAGCACAGTTGCCGCTCTGAGCGCCATCTCTCCGATCTCACTCTAACACTTAACAAAAAAAAGAGATGAACACTAGTGTGTTGCTGCCTCTGTCTGGCGCAAAGGCTTGTTATGAGGCTTGATCTGCCATCTCACTTTTCCCTATAAAAACATAAAAATGTGAGTCTGTGTGAGTAAAATTTGATACTGTGTGCAAGTACTAATCGAACATTTTTTCTTTAAAATATTCCGGGCTTGAAATGTTTGATCAATGAATTTTACTACAAGGCGCACTTTTACTATACAAATTCCGAGGCGCCCTCTATCTATGACGCTTAAAAGTTCCGCAAACAAATTAGTTCAAATTTGCTTTGAGCGGTTAAATCGTGTTTAACAAAGATTTTTGATTTCTGTCATTTAAAGTTTTATGATTAGTTATTACTGTAACTTACTTTGTTTTGAAGTGATTAAAGTTTATTATCTTTGAAATGAATTCGGAAATACATGCAATTGTTTCTTGTGACGGATTAAAATGTGTGGAAAAAATACTTGGCCAGGTAAAGACTTTGACTTTTAGAGATAAATATGATCTCGTAACTTCGCCTAAACATACCCCTGATTTGAATATTTCTCAGAAAACTAAATCACATAATAGGCAGTTTCATTCGTGTTGCATAATTTTCTCAAACGATAAGAATGCTTGGAATACATCAGGTTATAATGACTTAAATAACTTCGCTGGTGCTATGAAAAGACATCAGAATTCTCAAATGCTGTTATTTCATTGTGTAGTTTTGGTAAACCGCGAACAAAAACTTGGTTCTATTTCTCGACCGATATCCGTGTTCTCGACAGTTATGTGATGAAATTTCTAAGTGTGTGATAAAGAAACGAAGAACGGCTATGCTGTTGTATACTCTATGGCTGTTTAAATTGTGAGTATTTGCTATGCTAATTATATTACATATATATCGTAAACAAATGATTGATTTCATTGATTACTACTTTGTGCGCCATCTAGTGGATTATTCAGAAGTAGCCAGCTAGAATTTTGTTGTGAGCGAGCAAGAGTTGCCAAAAAATATCAATAGATGGCTCTTACATATTTTAAATCATTTATGATACAGGTATGATATATAATTAATTTCTATCTTATTAATAACAAATGAAAATGTAGCAATTAATCAGCATTACAGCAAGAGATTTTGCACTGATGATACGTGACGGCGGATTATAGCGCGAGTTTTTTTTATTCGAAATATTAGGTAAATGGGTACTTGGGTAGGTAGTAGATAAGTCAAGGTTCCTTGGCTTGCCCCCTTTAAAGGTATCTGGCACGCCACTGGGTGGAGCATACGGTAGAGGTGTGCCCCGCTTGGGCAGAGCACCGCCGTGTCCTCGTGGGGGCGATCGGTGGCAGCGATCTCTCGCGCCGGGCCTTGGTACGTGCCATGGTCCGGAGCGAGGAGGAGTGGCAGGCAGTTGCCTCCTTCTGCGAAGCAGTAATGCTAGCAAAGGAGGCGGCCGATCGCGTGAGGCAACGGTCCTCACGCCCCAACCGCCGCCGGGATTCCGATCCCGATTTCCGGCCACCGTAGGCGCGGGCTTGCGGACGGTGAGCAATGGGTGGCTCGCCGTCCGATCGTCCGGTAACCGTCCGGACCGAGCCCAAGTCGTCGACGGCGCGTAGTGTTCCACGCGCGCCTCCAGGAGATGTCAGCAACCGTAGGGGCCCAGCAGGGTCGAAGCCTACTGGGGCCATGGGTGATGCGAAAGAGATCCCCGGGGCCCTGGAAAAAAAAATGGCAAAGAAGGAACAGGAGTGGGTTTTTAGTCAGTAAAAGTCTGACACTATCTCTCGCTCCGCCCAAGAGCGGGGGATGTCATTAGATGATTTTCCCACCCGAAAAAAAAAAAAAAGAAAGGTAAATAATACAGATGGTGTTAATTAAATATTTTACGAACAGCTATGTCCTACCCTTAGGGCGTACAATAAAATGTAGGCACCTATGTCAGTTTACATGCATGGCAACAATAATATAAATACATTGTATTAGATCCTTAAATATTTGGAACAAATGTTTGTGTAATGTTTGTGTGTGTAACAAGTTTTCAAATTTTTGAGAGCAGTGGTGGCCGAGTGGTAACGGCCCCGATTTACGAGTTGTAGGTCGCGGGTTCAAATCCAACTAGGCGCAAAACTTTGTGTAATTTATTTCATCACCACTGCTCTCAAAACGGTGAAGAAAAACATCGTGAGGAAACCGGCATGTCCTAGAACCAAAAATTCGAAGACATGTGACATCCACCAATCCGCACTGGGTCCGCGTGGTGGATTACGGCCCATTCCCTCTCCTAGAGAGAGGAGGCCTGAGTCCCAGCAGTGGGAACATTAAAAGGCTCAATAGACAAACAGTTTGTAAATGAAAGGACTCTCCCCTTCGTCATGTTTTTCAGAGTTATTCATCATGTATATACAAAACGCATAATGACACAGGCAGATTGTATTTTAATAGTGATTTATCGGCAATAAGAGTAATAGCATTTATTCACTAATAGTTCATAGAGTTTCTTTTTAAATGATTTTATTTCAGTAGTTGCTCTTATATGCCTTGGAATGTTATTGAATATACGCGGAGCAAACAGAAAATACTTAGCCCTAGTTTGATCATTTCTGCGCCCCTCCAGGGCCTACGCCCTGTGCCTGGGCACCGGTGGCGGTGGTTACGGCACTGAGCACGTAGGATACTTTTTAACCCAGGAGAATATTCCCTTTTGATATTGTTTTCTTTCTCGCGGGTGAAGCCGCTGGCAGACATTAGTATTTAGATAAATAATATTACCAAATTAAAGTACCAACGGATTGGTTCCAACTGATCGGTTGCTACATTACTATTGAACAAAACATTTAAATATATTTGTAGCGAGTTTAAATCAAAAACCGCCGAAACTGGTTTAAGACTCGATAAGCAAACTAGTTTTTTTGGATTTTAGAGATTGTAAAGTATTTTGTAATATAAAAAAAAATCAATGAAGCGGTCATCACTCCATAGATTTTTTTTAAATTTTGATTCACACTAGGAATTACTCTTGTACCGAGTGCGTTCGCAAACATGTAAAACTATAAACTTAACTTAACTTAACTTAACTTAACTTAACTTAACTGTAAACTTATATTATATGTCGTGGCCAGATCTTAGAATTGATCACTTCATGATGTGACCAGTCATATCATGAAATGGTTGCATTTCATGGTATGGCCAACTAAAACTGGCCAGATCGTTTAAATGTCAACGTTTGATGATATTTCTATCCACGTTTGGCCATATCAATAATGCAGAATTAATGGACTTTTTACAACTATTAAGAGACTTGGAACATCCCGACATTCTTTTTAACCGCCCAGAAAAGTACTTATACTTTAGTGCACAATTAATAAGGTTGGTGAAACAAAGGGATATTTTGGTATAGAAAACTAGAATAAATTGAGGCACAGTTAAATACTACCCCAATTAAAATCGTGTATAATGTCGTTGGCAATTTTTTTTTTCTTTTTTATCTGTTTACGCTTGACCGTTATCTCACCTGATGAAAAGCGACGATGCGGTCGACGATGGAGCGCGCTTACCTAGAAGTAACCTATTCATTCACTCTTGACTTAAAGATTCCTGGGTTGCGCCATAGCTGCATTTAAAATACTGATTGACTGCAAGCTTGTATTAGCTAAATCAAATACGCAGCTTTGTGTCGTACTCGTAATTATTTATATTTCATTACACTTTTATCTTCGATTTGAAAATGATTATTTCTTTTTAGTAAAGAATATCTGCAGCCATAATTATTACCTCTTGAAAACAAAGCAAAATCAGCGCTTCTACCGGTGGACAATATAACTATTTTACGATATGATCAGCTATGTTTGACCATATCATGAAATAATCGTCCGTTTAGCTGTTCATATCGTTAAACGCAGAGTGTTCATTGATTTGGCTTGCCCATACCTATCATGATGTAGCCAGCGGGCAAGATTCCATATCATGAAATGCCACCATTTTATGAAATGGTGGTCATATAATGAAATGATCAATTCTAAGATTTAGCCACGACATATAAACGGGACACCCAGGCCCGAAATAACTATCTATCGGGAATTGAGCTCGCGACTCGCAGCTCAGCAACCATTCGTTCAACCGCTGCGCCAACCATGCCAGTGTGGGTGTACACACTTCTGCATTATGCAGCATCCTCTGGGGAATAAAATTGGAATGAAAACATCATAAAATCACACAGAGCTATACATACCCTACTAGGTTTATAGAATATACTCTAAACTAGTAAAATGAGACCAAATCGTATTTTCAAACTTCATTTTCAATGTGGTTTTATTCTTCGGTTTCAATATTATGCTTGTGACGTACAAATTCGTTCGCCGAACTGTGAAAAGCATTGGACGAAAATTATGATACAGATATTTTATTCTGAATTTAGTCAATCTATGTATCTATTTCAATCAGTATTATAAACGAGCTAATTTAGAACATGTCGCAAACAGGTGACAAACAGTAGCAAATTCAACGGGTTGCGGGATGGTTCAAAAGAGATACTTTGGCCCTGACAAGCATAGAAACAGTAATATTTTTTCATTAAAATGCGTTGAAAGCAAGAAAAAAAATATTTATTTGGCAACAGTCACCAGCCCCCCTAGCCAATTTGCAACCGTTTCGTTTCGATTCTCTTTTCGTTGATCGCCTCGAGTCGGCCACGCCTCTGATTCCTTTGTTCTGACGTCATCTCAACGCTCAGTCAGGTGGTTAGAACAAAGGAATAGGAGGGGTGGCCGACTCGAGGCGATCAACAACTTAATTAAAATAAAAAAGTGACAATCAATAAAAAATAATAATATTGTGCTTCACGACTGCGCTAAAAAGGTTAATTTCAGCAATGTAGCCATAATGAAAAAAACCGTCAAACGCTGGGCTTTCATTGAACCTAAATTAACGTTGTTCTATCAAATGTTAGCTTGACCATGACCTATAGCCAAATAAATATCTATTAATCAATAAAGAAAAAGGAAATATATCTACATTTTAGTGTAATTTAACAATTAGTTACTCTTTAACTAAACTGGCCCTAATTGTTTTCGTTCTAAATTATATTGTTTGTGAAAACAACGTGTCGAGCTTTAATGTGTTTAACAAATTCATTGTAATTACAAAGCTTACTGATCGGATAAAATAACGAAACAGTAATGACAAAATACGAACAAATACATTGCAATTTCAGTCTGAAACATAGACTATCTTCATTTCAACCGAAAGAAATCCATTGTTGGCCATAGGTCTCTCCCCAAGTGTCGCCACAAAGACCAGAGTTTCTTGCAACCGTCGGCCTCCCGTGACCCTCACTAGGTTATTGCTCCACCTTGTGTGAGGCTTTCCAACGCTGCGTCTTCCGATACGTGGTCGCCACTCCAAAACATTTCGGCCCCGTCGACCATTTGTTCTGCGAGCAATGTGCCCTGCCCATTACCATTTAAGTCTTTATCGGCTTTTATCGGTTTTACTCTTTTTTATCGGTTCCCTTTCTGAAAAGGAAACCGATGATCCTAGAACGGCAAATAATAATAATAATTTATTTTCTCCATAATAATATTGTACAAATTTGAGCAATAAATTGAAGGTGACTTAATACAAATGTATATGAAATAAAAATTTGCAACTGCGCCTGAGCTAGACCGGTATTTCAGGACGCAGTTCTCTTTCAGAAAAGAAGTTATCAATATAACAGCATTTGCGTGTAACGTCTATATAATTTAACACATAACAAAATATAAATTTGCAATCGAAATTGTGTGTTGTGCGCATGTCCTTCATGTGTTTGTGGTGTAATTTTATCTTAACGTTTTAAAAAGGTCTTCAGTAGTTTGGTAATCACATGTGAGTAGAAAGTCTAATAGTTTGGATTTGCATCCTTGTTTGTTTAGTGTGTAGATATTAAGAGTTGTGTTAAGTTTGTTGTAGAGGAAAGGACAATTGAAACAGAAAAACCTATATGTAATGTTTAAATAGACGGGACCGGGGTACTACAGCATTACGACGCAAATGAAGCACACAGGTGTGGTTTTAGTTAGTTAGTGTCTGACGCG
This sequence comes from Mythimna impura, assembly GCA_905147345.3. Classification (NCBI taxonomy): domain Eukaryota; kingdom Metazoa; phylum Arthropoda; class Insecta; order Lepidoptera; family Noctuidae; genus Mythimna; species Mythimna impura. The sequence continues at coordinate 12,566,649 of LR990343.1, read as the reverse complement.
CCCTCTCAATCCACCCTGCGTGGAAGAAGGCATTGGATGATTTCCCTACAAAAAAATCCTTACGCTTTAGGATTCATTATTTATTCCTAATTTACTCGTAGTCTAATGTTCTCATTTTTGTTATATTACTTCTCTTGGTACTCCTTTCAGTTAGTTGATGTATTATATCGTACTAGCGATCCGCCCCACCTTCGCACGAGTGTTAGAAATCGAAATCTTTGTAAATTCTCGATTTTTCTCTACTAGGTATAATATGCATATACACTTCTGGACACATCTATTGGCCCACCTTGTATTTTCAGTTTCGTTTGGTCCTAGCAAAAATTTTATATTAGGTCGAGCAAAAAGTTTTTATGCAGTTTTGAACCTGGCACATTCACAATTTTATTCAATAGTCTTTTTTTGAATTTCGAACACAGAATTTAAAGAAACAAAAGACAATTTGGAGCCTGTTTGTTGATATCAAACAATCGAATACTAAGAAAACTTGGTTTTATTGGTTTACTTGGATTTAATTCTTGAAAAAGTGATTGATATCTTTGGTTTTGCAACAAACATTACTTATTCTTAACATTAAGGTGAGGTTCTATCAATAATCTATGGATACTTCACCTGAAGTCGCCGCCCAAGCTGTGGCACTTATTCAGGCCGGACACAGCCAAAGAAACGTGAGTGCTCAACTTAATTTAAGTCGATCTGCGGTCCGAAATGTTTATCAGAGGTACCTAGAGACTGGCGGCTTTGTTCGTCGCCAAGGAAGGCCACGATCTCGGGTCACAACTGAAAGGCAGGATCGATTCATCGTGACGACCAGCTTGAGAAATCGTCACCTTACCTCCATTGAGATACAAAACCAACTTCGCGACTTCCACGGAGTATCTGTGAGCGCTCGAACTGTTCGGAGAAGGTTAAAAGAACGCGATATGGTACCACACAAGCCAGCTAATGGGCCCAAACTAACGCGAGCCCACCGAACAGCGCGCCTTCATTTCGCACGCAGTCATTTAAATTGGACACAGCAAGATTGGAGCCGTGTACTCTTTTCTGATGAGTCTAAAATTGTGTTACATGGCAATGATGGAAGGAAGAAGGTCTACCGACGTAAGGGAGAGCGTTTCGCACAATGCTGCTTTGAAGAGAGGGTTGCTTATGGCGGTGGCTCATGGACTGTCTGGGGCGGTATATCCGCGAGTGGCAAAACTCAATTTGAGGTTGTTACAGGACCACGGCTGCCAACATTAAATGCTGAAAGGTACATTCGTGAGTGCTTAGAACCTCACGTGATACCATACGCGGACTATGTGGGCCCAAATTTCCTTTTTATGCATGATAATGCAAGAGCCCATGCGGCCGGCATCGTCAGGGAATATCTTCGGGATGTGAACATCACAGTTATGGACTGGCCAGCCAGAAGCCCAGACATGAACCCCATTGAGCACATGTGGGACGAGCTAAAAAGACGTGTTAGGGCTCGTCAGCCAGTTGCCCAGACGATGCAGGAGTTGAAAACTGCCATAGAAGAGGAATGGGAGATGATCCCTCAAAATTTCATAGAGCGGTTGATAAACTCTATGCCTAATCGTATGAGAGCTGTGGTAGATGCCCATGGAGGCAACACGCGTTATTAAATTAAACCTTTATTTGATAAAACATGTTTTTTATTCAAAAATCAATTGCCTTTAACAAGGCGCATATCCGACTTGTTAGGCGTAGCTCCATGTCGTATGGTATTCTGAATTCAAATTTAAAACAATACGATCGAAAAAGATGGTAAAATGTATCAGGTTTAAAACTGCATCAACAGTTTTTGTTCAATCTAGCAATCATATTTCGGTAGGGGCCATCGAAACCTTAACTCTAAGGTGGGCCAATAGATGTGTCCAGAAGTGTATTATACATTGAAACCTTTCTCCTGAATCACTTTGTCTATTGGTGTAAACTGCATGAAAATCCAATTGGTAAGTTTATGAGTTTATCGAATTTATATAGACAAACACGGTGGGCGACTTTGTTTAATAATATATGTAAGGAAAGGAGCATTAAGTCAAGAAAATAGGACTTGTTCGTCAACTCGCTACTGCTAAACTCGCGAGAGCTCGTGAGTTGGACCTTCCGATTTCACCTACTTTTTTAAGGTTTCATACCTCAAAACTAAAACGGAACCGTAAAAGAATCACTTGGTTGTCCGTCTATCTGTCTGTCCGTCAAGACCTTTTATCTCAGGAACGTGTGGAGATATCGAGTTAAAATTAAAACTATATGTATACTCAGGTCTACGGTCTCTTGAAGCTGTGAAAAAATCAAACTTCTGAGTTAACGAAAAAAAAAACATTCTCTAGAAAATCAAAATTCATAAGGTACTTTCCGTTGACCTAGAATCCTAAAATTTGGCATGAAGCAAAATCTCATAGCACAAGTCATCATCATCATCATCTTCCTGCCCTTGTCCCGTGTTATTTGGGGTCGGCGCAACAAGTTTTAATCTCATAGCACAAGTATAGGAAAAAATCTGAAAACTGTAAATTTGTAGTTACGTCACAAAAAAAAACTTTTTTTGCGATTCGGAAAAATCTTCGTGACTTAATTCGGGAATTGAACTATTTTCATAGGTAAGTTTGTACGGTGGGCAAGAGTCTCCACAAAGTGGGTACCTCAAGATGGACGACACCGCCGAGGTCGACCTGGGAAGAGGTGGCGAGACGACCTAGATGCCTACCGCAAAGACTGGTTCGAGGTGGCCCAAGAAAAGAATACCTGGAAGAAGTTGGGGGAGGCCTTTGCCCAGCAGTGGGACAGTATAGGCTTTTAAAAAATAAAAAATAAAGTTTGTACGGGACCCTCAGTGCGCGAGTCCGACTCGCACTTGCCCGGTTTTTTTTGTCGTCAACTCGCTCGCAAGTATAAAGTACAGTCAAATAAAAACAGATTGAAATCCATATCTAGTTATTGCCCGAGGCTTTGCCCACGCTGGCTAATTCGATTTAGTACTAACCATATCTACTTAAATTTCGGGATACGTTAAAAGTGTGGAATGAGGCGAGTGGGATGTGGCAGACGAAGCATGACACCCAAGCACGCTATCCAGTTTTTGCCAGAATGTTACTTTTTAGTGGGGTGTAAAGTCTCGCAAACTTTCTTTAAAAAGGAAAGATCCTCCGACCGGTATTCTGTCAGATCCGGGACCGATAGTTGAATTCAGGCTATGTTCTAATCACGTGGAGAAATCTAATACTGCGAAGCAGGATTTTGAATTTTAAATTTTTGTAAAGGTGAGACGGTACTTCACGCCGGAACAGCTGCTCAACTTTATCAAGCGCCTGATCCATCGTGTATGGAGTACTGCTCTCATCTTTGGAATGGGTGTGCCAAATACCATGCGTATTCGATTTTTACGTTAACTATGCTTTTCAACGTACATTTATCATTGCTGCTTCGCATTCAAAATAAACACTAAAAACTGTCAACCAAATACGATATCAAAAGCCCTCGAACAGAAAACTTATATCTTAACAGTACAGGAGTTAAGGCCTGTGTAAAGACATCATTTACTGAGACAAAATAAGGATCATAGTCCCGAACCGTCGTTAAACAATTTGTAAGGTCGTATAAACTTATCCAATCTTGTCTGACTGAGTGGACCAGCGCAATATATGTGGTACGGCTCCTGAAATTTATTGACTGTTTAGTTCATTAGTTTTACGGTAAATACGTAAATAGTTCACGAATGGGTAGCTTCAAATAAGTAGTTTGTTATTAATGCTGTTGTGCTGAAGTTTAATGTTGGTTTGATGTTAGGTACCTACAGAATCCCAAGGCATGCCACAATCGCGGTGGTCTCCACTTTGCAGAGTGTCCACGGTGTCCTCACTTTCCGCCTGGCGCAGGTACCGGACAAGGGTGTTTTAGGAGGTAACTGTTTTGGATTCAGCGGGTATAATCGCTCGGGCGAACCGCACAATGTTGCCACATTGTCAAACGCCCGGACGACACGATGGAGTATACATACGGTGGACGTGTGCCCCGTTTGAGCGCAGCACCGCTGTGACCTCGTAGAGGCGGCAGTGACCTCCCGCCAATACGGGTCGAGACCGTGATACGGGTCGAGAGGGAATGGGAAGCAGTCACCTTTCTCTACAAAGCAGCAAAACGAGCGACGGAGGTGGCCGAAACCTTGAGGGAGAGGATATCGTCACGCCCTAGCCGCCGCCGCTGCAGGAGACGCCACGGCCATCGCGAGTCGTAGGGCGATGTCCGGTCACCGTAGGTACAGGCTTGCGTATGACGAGCAAACTTCTCCTGTTCTAGGTGGAACGAGAGGGTTCCCTCTCGCCCAGAGCAGGAGAAAGTAGAGTTTTACTGACTAAAACCCACATGTGTTTCTTAAGTTTCTCCTGGCATTCCAGGGCAACGGTAACTCTTCCGACAATCCAGCAGTCTACTTTATAACTTGGACCCATAATATCAATTTATTGGCTTGTAAATTTTTAATACAGAAGCATTACACGTGGAAATTAGTCACTGCAGCTCTTGGCTCCATAACACCCTCGCCTGCAGCTCGGGCGAATTCCTACTCGGTCACAATCACACACTTTCTCCACTTGAATCAAATTGTACTATTACGCTTTAGTGTGACTTCCTTTTAGATAATCTGTTAACTAGTTAGACATCATAATTAAGGAGTCGAATGAAATAAGACGTTACAAATAACTTCAAGGTAAGTTTTGGTTCGTTAAATCCTTAAAACTTAGATCATTAATTTAAATGGAACACTTAAGCTTTTAGGCATTCAGTCTAGTTTTAATTTATTTTAGTAACTCCTTCGTTTTAGTTTTGATTTACTCAACTTTTGAGTTAGTTGTTCAACTATTAATTGTCGATAGTAGCAATTGTTAGGTACGTTTTTCTATTGGTATGGTGTAAAAAGTTTTTTTTTAAGTTTTTTTTAGTATTTTTTGCGAGCGTCGGTTAGTATTTATATTGGATTTTCTTTTTTTCTTTTGTTTTTTTTACATTCAGCCAGGGTCAAGTTTTGAAAGTATTTACTTTTTGATACAAAATACAGGCTCTTTATTTTCCATAGGAATTCGATAATTTCAAATGAATTGGATCAGCTTTCTCTGCAAGTTTCGTTGTAGCAGTAAATACTAAAATAAAATCCTCAGTTCCATTTTACCGAGATGCACTCGAAAAAATCCCACCAAAAACCTATATTGGAGTTCTGAATTGGAAACAAATCAAGAAATGTCAGTGTCACTGTGAAATATTGACACTAACAGATCTTAAACGCGTTTTAACTGTACATAATTATGCTTACAGTTACTGTGTTTTTAGTTATTTGTGTTAATGAATGGTGTACACACTTGCTTATCCAATTTAGTTTTGACATTGGCAGAATAGTCGACATCAGTTCTATTTGCCATTAAAAAAAATACAATAGAATAGAACTGTACGTTCAGAACCATTGATAGGGTGAAAATGGCCCTTAGTTTATGTTGCTTTAGTAACACAGGTTTGCATAAAAAACCCAGTAAATTACCATCACAAAAGTAACATCAAAAATCAAGTCCCAATATTAAAAAAGCCCACATTAAAATTCAAAAAATATATTGAAAAGCCGGCCTAATAATTCGTTAGTCATGTATAACAAAGGCGTCAAAGAAACGGTCCCTATTACCATAATTTTTGAGCCCTCCTGATTGAAGCTCATTGTTACCTACATTCAACGCCTAATCAAAATATTTTCACAGACCCCTTTATAGACATGCTATAGACTCATTTAGGTGGACGTAAATTACATGAAATGCCAATTTGAGGCATTTTAGAGTGTTAAAGGTAGAGTAATTTCGTCGCTTTTTTTAACAAAGCCGGGTCGTGTGTTTGAAAAGTTAGAAAGTATGAAAAAAAAATTTTTTTTTTAAGTGCTAAGTCATCAAATGATTTCTCCCGCTCTAAGGTGGAAAGACAGGGCATGTCAGACTTTTGCTGACTAAAACCCACTCCTATGTTCCTTCTTTGCCTTGCGTTACAAGACTCCGGGTTTTCCTTTCAGAAGCGAACCCATGGCCTAGTAGTTTTGCTAACAACCCTCCTGTGTCCTTCAGTTTCCCTTTTTGTACCAGGACCACGATATCTCTTTCAAAAATTCCGTTGGCCGGGCATCGGCCCTAATGGGCGCCTAGTGTTTTGCTGACATCTCTTTGAGGTGCGCGTGAGACACTACACGCCTTCCAAGTACTTCTAGATGAGAACCAGTTAGATACTCACAATATAATTTCGGTTTAGTTGGACGGATTAATGGAAATAGTTAGTGGAATAAACACAACATTGCTTGGTACGATATAAAATAATATGAGATAGTTAAGCCTATTTTTTTTTTTAAGTAGCGAGTTTCTTAAGCAGTTTTAAAAATAAATACATTAACCATATTCACAATAACGATACACTTTTTTACGGTAATTTTATCATTTTACAACTTATTTTCAAATAACACTACCGTCTTTTGACTTGGCTAACCGCCTTATCTCATGAATACTGTGAATTCGCTTCTTCTAACTTGTCGACAACCAATAATGTATTAATTGTCATATAGGTACCCACACTGGGACAAAAATACTACTTTTTTTTTTAAATAATGTTCTTATGTAAGTGACAATTGTGTCGTAATGGGAATAAAGATATTTTAAACAGAATTTCTTAAAGAACACTTCTTATCGGATAACTTTTTTATTAATCAGCACGTACAAGCGTCCGTTAGGTATATGACCCGCTCAGTAAAAAATTCTAATACCATCTCTCGCTCTACCCTGAATACGACGAAATTATTGATGATTTTCAGTCCAAAAAAAGGTATATGACTCACTGGCAGATTGGGAAGGTTTTATACATATATACCAATCAAAGTATCATCATCATCATCGATGCGTCATCGCTTATCACTAGAAGTTTAGAAGACATATTGGTCTTTTAAAAAAACCAACAATTAATCTGGAATATCTGGAATATCCTTAGTAAATTTTTCGTATCCACACAACCGATGCTCCTTCGATACAGATTCAATTTAAAGTTTCCAAAAAATCTTAAAGCTAGCATATTGGAGCGGAAGGCTTTTGCTCTGAAAATTGACACTTGAAACTTTGCTCGAAGCTTAAAATTGCAAATACTTGGGCGTATTTGGGTACTGGTGATAGAATTAGCTGTAAGGTTATATTAATATGCTTTATAAAGGCAAATTATTTTAAACAATATTGGCGAAAACATTAATTAAACACCTTGATTCAACGTAGATAACAAGATAATTTAGATCCTGGCAAGCTATGCAAGATTCTGAAGTGGCAACTGCATAATGAAGACGCAGGTCTGGAAGTCCACCCACAATGTGGAACGATGACCTGGTGAGGGTCGCGGCAATCCGATGAATGCGAGTCGTACAGAACTACACGTTGTAGCTAAGTTTGGAGTTACCATGTCCAGTAAGGGAAGTCTTTCGACTGAAATAGTACCTAATGGTGATGGAATTGTGCTGAGTAAGCCACTCCTGACCTGGTTTCCACCGAACCGGAGCCTAAGTAAAAAACATGCAGTAATTCTACAGACCACCAGTATAAACTTATAGAAGATTATAAATTTAGGAATCATACACCCTTACAAATGTAGAGTGGAAAAGATATTGGGTACGTAGTCGTAGGTACATTTGTGGAGTTTGACTAATTTTTTAAATCATATAAGTATACCATAATTATCAGGTATCAAAAAATAACTTCATCCAAAATCGCAAATAGGAAGAATTTTTAAATCCGTTCAGTACTAAGTATGTTAGGAACCTTTCAAATCTGATGGAAGGGGAAACTGCCAAATAACAGAATAAGAATACACATACTGAAATGTGACGTCACTGCCATTAGGTTATGTGTGTTAAAAGAGATAGCGAGTTATTGCCACCACGTGCCCCATCTTCCTTATACCAATATCATCATCATCATCATCATTTCAGCCGAAAGACGTCCACTGCTGGACATAGGCCTCCCCCAAGTGTCGCCACAATGAACGGTCCTGTGCGTCTCGCATCCATGGGACTCCCGCAACCGTTACCAAGTCATCGGTCCACCTTGTAGGAGGCCTTCCAACGCTAAAGCAATACCAATATCTAAAGTTCTAATTGCTGTTTCATTTATTTAATAACCGATTTTGATGCTGTTTTCAGAATAAAAATAAGATGTTTTAAGTGTTATTTGTTGTTTAGTATAAAATATTATACAAAAATAAACACAACCATATAATTATATCCAACTGTGATAAGTACTTACATGATCTAAAACTTTGTACCACGAGAAGGAATGGCAGGCTATCGCCTCCTTCTGCGAAGTAGTAATACTAGCGAAGGAGGCGACCGCACGCGTGAGGGAACGAACTTCCTCGCGCCCCAGCCGCCGGGATCGGACGGGAAAGGTCATTGGATGATTTTCCACCTTAAATAGAAAACTTTTTACAAAAAAAAATTACTAAAAGACGGTGTTAAATAACGAAGAGACAAATTATTATAGAAAGACCGACTTCCGAAATTAAAATTATTTTGAACTTTTCTGTTTTTTTTTTTACATTGAAGTTTGTTGTATTTTTTTTATTTTACACTTTTGAGTTATGGTACCACCACTTAAAAGTACCCCTCTGCCAAATTTAAATACCTTATAGCTAGAGTGCATCTCATGAAATTCTAATAATCCCAAACACGGTTAGATTACATTAATTTATTACAGAGTTTCGGTGCCTAACTTCAGGCTTCATCATCATATATATTCCCCCTCTTTTTTCAGTTAGTCATCGACTACACGTATAAACAAAGCAATTTAACTTGTTACGACAGTTCTGCTGTGATCGTATGAGGAGTTCTGTCTGTTCCATATCTTCGAAGTTTATGATCAGATCGTAACAATATTTCTACGGGACCAGCTTGGAAGCATAACCTTTCAATCAAAAAAAATATTTTCAAAATTGGTCCACAATTGACCGAGAAATCGGTGAACTACATTAAAAATAAAAAATACATTCAGCCGAACATAGAAACTCCTTTTTTTTTGAAGTCAGTTAAAAAAGTGCCACTAGCTAAATAACAGCTTCTACATAACTAACCACCTCAAAATCAACACACCATCAAGTCTTAATCCAACACAAGTCCAACTATCACTTGTAGACCAAACACACTTAGTATCATTAATCATAAGTTCGCGAACTTTCTACGTATAAAGTTGGTGCTCTTAAGCCAAGGAGGCATTAATGCTGTAGTGCTCTTTGCGTAACAAATTACCTTGCTACCCATAAATATATTAGCACGGTGCGACGTACAAGTTTAATGAGAGTGACACGTGCCAAGTGACGCATGTTAACACAAACTGAGTTGTACTGCTGCAGCGCGCTCGACTTGGAATGTAGATTTATGTTTGAGAGAAGTAATGACCACTGTACCTAAAGCTGTTTTGAGCGGAATAATCTACGGGCTTATACAGTGGTCCGATAGAAATTTCCAGTATAGTCCTCCTCGTACTATATTTCGCTCGCGGATCCAGAGATCTCCCTCAAAAAAGGTTGTGGTCACAGGTCACATCTACCGAGGTTGGGCCGATGCTCGCTAGGGCCGCAGGGATTTGTTGAAAAGGAAACCTGTAGTCCTATAACGCAAAAGGGTAACTGAAGGACAGAGGTGTGCTTTTAGTCATTAAAAGTCTGACACGCTGTCCCCCTCCACTCTAGAGCAGGGGAAGTCATTGGATGATTTGCCACCTTAAAAAAAAACTGACAACCACCGATAAATCGGCAAGTGCAAGTCGGAGTATGAACTCGCTTATGATCGATGTAGTAAGTTCCTACTAAGGGGATGTTTTCAAACAGGTATGACGCTCTGACCAAGAACTCGAACTCTAGCAAACTAATAAATTAATAAATCTGTAAAATGATAGTTTTTCCGCTCACAAAAATTAAAAAAAGTAACATCATCAGCATGACCGTGAAAATATGACGAAGTCTATTAGGGTTGTGGAAATGCCCATCGTACCCATAACAGAGGATGTGAGGTTCTCATAATTGAAGGCCCCTCCGTGAAGTCATTCTCTTGACGATGCTTCGCCACCTATTCTCCTTTACTTTGTGAGCGCATCGTGGAGTTTGGTGTCCACGGATGAGTAAATTTGGTCTTACTACTACGTAAGTGGTTCGTCTGCAGCTCCTCGAAAGCTTGTGTATGCCCTATAAGTATTGGTTTCCAATATCAGATCATAATAATTTGGGCATGAGTAGCTTCGGCCAGCGGCTTCGCCTGCGTGAATGTAGGTTTCGCCATACAAACTTTGGACGCCCGTTTCAAACTTTTAGGGGAAAAATTTCAAAATGTCCTTTCTTATCTTTGTATACCTACATCATAAAAGGAACCTCTATGCAAAATTTCAGGGTTCAAGTTCCCAGACTTTGGGCTGGGCTTTGATGAGTCAGTGAGTGAGTCAGAATTTAGCCTTTTATAAATATATACAGAAGTACGTAGCTAACGTATATCACACGTTAGCACATATCTGACCACTTAGTCTAAAACTTCTTCAAATTGTGACCAAATAGCTTTGTGCCATTTCACGAGTCTAACGTGGACGAAGTCGCGGGCACTAGCAAGTAAATTAATGATATAATTCGAAAGCTGCCAAAAAGTCTTAGTAATAAAAAAAACTGGGCAAGTGCGAGCCGAACTCGCGCCCTGAAGGTTCCGTACAAACTACAATTTCCGAATGGAGTCTCGAAGATTTTTCCGGATTGCAAAAAGTATTTTTTTTTTGTGACGTAGGTAACAACAAATTTATTCCTATACCTTTGTTATAAGACCTTGCTTTATGTCAAATTTCAGGATTCTAGGTCAACGGGAAGTACCCTATAAATTATCAAAATATACGTTTTTGCGACATAAACGGCCGTATCTTTTTATTCCTTTACTTAGAAGTTTGATTTTTCACAGCTTCAAGGGACCGCAGACTTAAGTATACGGTTTTAATTTGAACTCGATACCTCAACGCGTTCTCGATATAAAGGGTCTTGACAGACAGACGGACGGACAACAAAGTGATCATATAAGAGTTCCGTTTTTCCTTTTGAGGTACAGAACCCCTAAAAACATGTTACAAACAGTAACAAAAATGTATCCACCAAAAATAAAATCACCTAACTTCAAGGACGATCGCGTGATTCCTCATAATGTTTTATGTAACTAAGCAGAGATTATTACATTTGATACTTTGTTCAAGTTCCGTGTGTATCCACTAACTTGCCCGTCTTAGCTGCAGGATCAAGGGAAAATTGAAAGGATCAGGAATATAATTACGTGTACATTGACAAGACGTGCTGTACATCATCGAATAATCTATAGCTACTAAAGTTATTGGAGCAGTTTACTGTTCTGGGGACGACGATGACGCATTTGGTATATAGGACATTGTTCCTTTTTATTATCGATATAATCGATCAGTACAAAAAAATGTGTTAGTCGTATATTTCGCCCACACTGTCACGTCAATTAAAAAAAAAACCGGGCAAGTGCGAGTCGGTCTCGCGCCCTGAGGGTTTCGTACGAACTTACCTATGAAAACGGTTCAATTCCCGAATTGAGTTACGAAGATTTTTCCTAATCGCAGATTTTTTTTTATGACGTAACTACAAATTTACAGTTTTCAGATTTTTTCCTATACTTGTGCTATAAGACCTGGCTTCATGCCACAGGATTCTAGGTCAACGGGAAGAGTACCCTATGAATTTTGATTCCCTTGAGAATGTCGAAATATACGTTTTTTGCGACATAAACGGCCGTATCTTTTCTCTTCGTTAATTTTCACAGCTTCGAGGGGCCGCACACATAAAAATATGGTTTTAATTTCAACTCCCAAGATGAAATTTCCTCCCAAAATTTAATTTCAATCCTTTTTTTAGGGTCGTGACAGACAGACAGACGGATGGACAACAAAGTGATCCTATAAGGGTTCCGTGTTTTCCTTTTGAGGTACGGAACCCTAAAAAAAGAAAAATATTATTATCCAACTAAGTAGCTGCTGCCAGCGGCTTCGCCCGCGTGATAGTAGAAAAACATCCTAAGGGGACATACTCCCGGGATAAAAATTAGTGTCTATAATATCTAAGACATGGTCTACCCGTGTGTCAAATTTCATCGAAATTGGTTCAGCCGTTCGAGCGTGAAAGTGGCAAACATAGACATACACACACTCACATTACTTTTTCCTTTATAATTTTTGTTTGATTTAAAGCCCATAAATTATAGCGACATCTTTGAAGCCACATAGGAACTAAAATTATAAATCACTATTTTTTTAGATTAGATTAAAACATATACAACAGCCTGAAATAAATTATAGGGCAGTTGCCGGGAGCAGACACAACACCCGTCTTGGCGGAGGATCTTCCCTTTTCAACGGAGGTATGTGGGGCTTCACACCCTGTTCCACTTACCTCTAAAGTATAATGTAATTTACTAATATATGAAAATTAAGGAACTTTACAACTTCAGGTGTTATTATGATATTTACATTATTTTTGTGGGGACAAACAATTGTTGGTAAAAAAATAAAAACGTCCAATGTACATGTAGAAAGGAAGCAAAATTAAGACTAATAACTCGATCATTATAAGGCACATTTTTGAACAAAATTTAAAAGTAAACTATATATTTAAAGACTTAATTACATAACGTGATCGTTATTACGGAACCAAATCACCGAGCTCGATATTAACGCCCCAAAAAGAAATATTTGTGTTAACATAAAAGAACTTTCGCGTGTCGCCTGCCTATAAAATTTTGTAATTAATAACCACGACGCCAGTCGTTTATGTTAATACAGGCTATTTTTCTTTACACTAATGCGCGTCTTTGAGTTCAACGTGCTTGAAACAGCACTTTGCAATTTCAGTAGCCATGAGATGTTATCTCTATCAATTATGGCCCATAAAACGTAATGACTTCATCGTAAATCTTAGCGTACACGACAGAATTTTACTTGGTGTTGAATAAATGAGGCCAAATTGCTCTAAGGTATTAATGACTTGTCCCAAACCACCCCGAGCTGATCGGTGGTGCGTGAGCAAGAAAGGACACCCAGCTTTTGTCAAGAAATTGTTGTGACCCTCTTAAATTCATAAATGAAGCAGTTGGTTGTGCCCCATCTGATATGGCAGAATAAAGCTCACCAATTACAAACAAAGGCCTTATCGCTAAACTGAGTTTACAAGGCTGATTCTTGAACAAAGAACATGTTAGAAATTAAACTTGCCTCCTAAGTGATGTATGGATTTAGGGTAGCGGCTTAATTAACTGGGCTATTTGCCAAAAGACGATGTTAGTACATGCTTGCCAGACGTTATCAGGGAAGGGACAGGTGAAGATGATGTAGAGATTCACTGAAGTGCATTGAAACGGTATATGTTAATTTCTGATGTTGTTTTGTATGTTTATGTCGTTTTTGTTTAATACTTACCTTATATACAGCAAGTAACTGGAATAATGCACACCCTTCTACACCACAATCAGAAAGTTAAGTTACAATCGTAATTAAAGCTCTGAAATTTTACTGAAACGCACTTAGGGTAGTGTTTTTTTAAGAAATTTGTTTCTTAATTGTAGATAAATAACATAGGAACCGACGCAATACACTGGTAGATCATCAGTTTTGGTATCTACAAACGCAAAAACAAACACATCATTTATCAAAATAGGCAACATTTTATTCTAAAATAATTCTCGATTGTTTTAAGATAAAAAATTAATTACCTACATTAAAAAATATTTGAAATCGATTCAGTAGCCGATTCTAAACATAACACTTTCAAGATGCAAATATTGTTTAATGGTTTTTTTTTATCTTTTTATATATGTATCTTTATCTATACATTTAATAAATCTGTAAAAGTTTTTAGTTGTTTGCGCATAACGTAAAATGTACGAAATCGATGTAGATAACTTTTATACATTAAAATTGTGTGTAACTTGATATATTACTTAGGCTATGTTTCATCGGAATCGGTTGACTGTATTGAAAGATGTATTATATTCATTGACTGTTAAGTGGTACGAAGTTTGCCGGGTCATCTAGTATTTATATAAAAGGCAAACGTTACTAACTAAATAATTTATCAACAAACAACTTAACCTACTGAAAGAATAACGCTGAAATTTGACAAGCACATATTTATTATGACGTAGGTATGCGTTAAGAAAAAAAAAACCCAAATTCACCCCGGGGATGAAACGGAGGTTCAAAGTTTGTAACCTACTTTCTCACGGGTGAAGCCGGTGGCCGAAGCTAGTGAATTATTAAGTACACAGTATAACACATTATTGGCGTAATAGGAGTAATTTATGAAATTTTAAATAAATTAATAATTAAAAACCGGACAAGTGCGAATCGGACTCGCGCAGTGAGGGTTCCGTACAAACTTAAGAAAACAGTTCAATTCCCGAATTGAGTTACGAAGATTTTTCCGAATCGAAGATTTTTTCACAGATTTTTTCCTACACTGAATTTTGATTCCCTTGAGAGTGTCGAAATATACGGTTTTTGCGACATAAACGGCCGTATCTTTTTTTTCGTTAACTCAGAAGTTTAATTTTTTTCACAGCTTCAAGGGACTGCAGACCTTTTTTTTTATTAATGATAGGCTCGCGTTTGATCACCATCTCACCTGAGTATAATAATATGGTTTTAATTTCAACTCGATACCTCCACGCGTTCCCGAGATAAAAGTTCTTGACAGAGATGGACAACAAAGTGATCCTATAAGGGTTCAGTTTTTCCTTTCGAGTTACAGAACCCTAAAAATGATCACTTCCCTTTTAAGCCATCATTAAGTCTTTTCACGAAAATATTTTTTTCATTTTGAATGATTCGTAATTCACAATAATGAAGCATTCCGTAACTTACGTAATGCTTCGCCCTGTAATACCTAGCTTATTTATGAATCAGAGAATAAAAATGTAATAAAGACGTCTTTATTAGAATTTTATATTTTCAATTGTAAGGTTACCTGACTTTGAGGGTCGTATTTTGAATAAATAGGTCATTGTAACGGTGATAAGGCCTACGGTAAAGGGTTTCAGGGATATTGGAAAATGACAATTCGTGTAGATATTCGAACCCTATTTAAGGAGAAGGATACCTATAAGGAGACTCCTTGACTACTTATTTCCTTTAAAGAGTCAAATAATATTTTTTAAATGCAATATATGTGACCATCGGTAGTTCGATATATTTGAAGCCTCCTTAGTTTGAATTTGATGGTAGAAAAATTCCATCACATCTAGGTTTTCAGTTGCATCTTAGTAAGGTTTTAATTAATGAATGGTTTAATTCTCTTCGGTTTTAATAGTAAGAAAAATACCTTTACATGGCACTGATAATAATAAACATTTTAAGTAGGTCGCGAGTTCAAACCCGTCGTGACGTCATCTCAACGCTCAGTCACGTGATCAGAACAAAGGAATTGGAGGCTTGGCCGACTCGAGGCGATCAACGAAAAGAGAATCGAAACGGTTGTAACTTAGCTAGGGGGGCAGCTCTCAAAACAGTGTAGAATCAAACTCCTAGAATCAAAAACTCGAAGACATGTGACAACCATACCCTTCAGGATAGGAGGTCTGAGTCCCAGCAGTGGGAACATTATTAGGCTAATTATGCTAATTACATAAGCTGATGAAGCCCATTGTAAGCGACCACATTTTAGAGCCATAATTGTGTCATCAGTGGCAACACGCACTAGTCATAGATTTTCGTGTTGAGACACTGTAATATGTTGGACGAAATTCTTATTTTCTACTGTTATTTTTAAAGTAATGATGTGTACATGTAACCATTTTAACTGAATTGTAAAAATTTTTTTAAACATTAGCAGCTTAGAGTTCTGATCAGGGTTCTTTCAGAATAGCTGAAATAGTTAAGATATACTAATTTAGTTTTTAACTTATATTAAGCAATTTTTTAGTATGTATTCCAGATGAATACGAGCCAAAAATTAAAAAAAAAAAAACTAGGTAGTTCACTGATGTATTTGAACAATGCATTTTTATGGTTTTATATGTAAAAATCTCAAAAACAGTATGTGTTACGGACTTTTTAAATACAGAATCATAATTGTATACACAAATATAAAAACCTCAATAACCACTCTGTTGCATTTTGGCTGTAAACTTGTTTAATATTTACCTATTCTGTCTCTTCAAGAAAGAAAGAAAAAATAAAAGAAATTTATTTTGGCACAACACAAGGCACACACATAATAGGTAAACACGAAACAAAAAAAAAATACAATTGTGTGCTTTACGGCTGCACCAAAATAGATCCAGTTTAGTATGAATGCCAGATAACTGGTGCCTAACGCTGGTTTTTTTGGTGCATGAACCTAAGGTTGTGACGCAACTGACGTAAACAGCTTTGTAGTGTAGTATACATATAGCGGTGATGCCTACTTAAATAATATAATCCATCAAAATAGTTTTAATATGCGTAAACGTTGGTCTTCGATGTGTGTCACAATCCCAATATATCATAAATATATATATATATATATTCCCTTGAGAGTGTCAAAATATACGTTTTTGCGACAGAAACGACCGTATCTTTTTTTTAACTTAGAAGTTCAATTTTTTAACAGCTTCAAGGGACCGCAGACTTGAGTATGGATATATATGGTTTTAATTTCAACTCAATATTTCCATGCGTTCCCAAGATAAAAAGTCTTGACAGACAGACAAACAGACCACAAAGTGATCCTATAAGGGTTCTGTTTTTTCCTTTTGAGGTACGGAACCCTAAAAGATGGTCCCTTTGTCTCTATTCCTCAGCCAAAACAAAAGATCTAAATGTTTAAAATAGACGTCGTGTTGCGTCAGTACTGCCCAAGGCGTTTAATCTACATTTATCTATTTTCTTTAGTCTGTGTTACGTCAGTAGGACATCACAGGGCTTATAAAAATACCAGCCTACGTTATTTTTATTTAGTTTTAAATATCGTAGTATATTTTTAGAAAAGAGTCCTTTAAGCCTCGTACACTTCTTTTTGTTGTGTTGATTTTTTATTTTATAGCAGTTAGTTTTAAATATTATTAGTTAATCTTTTTTAATATATAAAAACGCACACTTTTTTTTCAGGTGGGAAATCATCCAATGACTTCTCTCGCTTTAGAGTGGAGCGCGAGGGCGTGTCAGACTTTTGATGACTAAAACCTACTCCTATATAGTTCCTTCGGGGAACACCCAAATACTCCGAAATATTTTATTCCGAATTTCGATGTTCCGATTTTCAAAAGTCCGAATTTCATAATACCTAAAAATTATAATGTCTATTATTAAAAATCACGAAATTTATTTTACCGAAAGTCGTAAATGCGATTTGTTAGTTTTCCGATTTTCATACGTTCGAAGAATCAAATGCTCGAAGGGTTCTCGGTCCGAAAAACGATATTCCGATTTTCAATACTACGAATAAACTAAAAGTCAACATGTTGTACTACAAAATTTAGTGACAGAAACGAATCGCTGCAAAACCGGCTTCACGCAGTCTTGTTTGACCTACCCCTAGAGTGTAATTTAAACCTGCGTAGGCGCGGAGGGGTAGGGCGGCCCGCGAGCTGAGGAGCAGGTGGTTTGAAGGCCCGCCGCCGCGGCTGAGGCTGCCGAAGCTGCGGTGGTGAGCGTTAAAACCATCTGCGACGATAAGCTCGCGTGGGGCCGCCCAAACCCCGCAGCGCCCGGAGCCGTGACAGAAACAATGCTTGCTGCATTTTGCATGCCTGCTTGCATGCTGCATGCCTGCTTTCATGCTGCATGCCTGCTTGCATGTTGCATGCTTGCTTGCATGTTGCATGCCTGCTTGCATGTTGCATGCTTGCTTGCATGCTGCATGTCTGCTTGCACGCTGCATGCCTGCTTGCATGCTGCAATAAATCCCCTGCATGCTGGAAAACGCATCTGTCATAAGTTTTTTAATTCTACCCCCTCGTACTACGACCTCTGACGAGCATTTGTGTTTATTTGTCTTGCTAATTTGCTATACAGTTTTATGAGGCGTTTTTATTTCCGAATTTTAGTAATCGGTATTTTAATGTCGGAGTTGTTATATTCGGAATTTTGAACCATTCGGAATTATGAAAATCGGTATTTTGAAATTCGTATTTGTGACTGTCGGAATAAAGTTTTTCGTATTTATGTACTGTACCCGTTCCTTCGTTGTCTTTCGATGCGGGGTTCCCTTTCGGACGACACATTGCCCCAGTAGGCTTTGGTGAAGAACGTTACCCACACTAAGAAATCTCCTGCACCGTGAGTGCGTTCACAAACATAAACGCACATACACAAGATACCTAGATCCAGAACAACTATCTGTAAGCCAAACAAATAATTGTTCCATGCGGGAATCGAACACGAGACACGCAGCGCAGCAGCCAATAGCTCAACCACTGCACCAACCGTGCCGACACAATCAATAATTTATGTTAATGCTGTTTGTCCTGAGTACATTTTGATACAAGTGGAGAAAGTTTTTCATTGCGGTCGAGGCAGAATTCATTCAATACCCGAGCCGCAGGCGAGGGTGTTATGGAGTGTGTTGTGGTATATGGCGCGCGCACTTTTTTGTACTAGTGTAGAAAACAGTAAATCGCGTGCCTAAAATTGGTAGGGATAGGAGCGGATTTTGGGTGAGAGTATTGAAAATAAGCTTTTGTGTTTCTTTCTCTTTCTTATATGGTCGCATACACAGAACGGTATCATATTTTTGTTACTTGATAGGAACGAAAATTAAACACAGCTTCACCATCCAGTCAGGCCACTTAAGTAAGCACTTAAAATGTCGTAGAGATGAATGGCTCAACTTCAAACTTGCCCTTAACTTTTGACAGTAGAAAATCTCTAGAATTTTTATCTGGAAAGCTAATGGAGACCTTTTTTAAAGCGCTTTTTAATCACATTTTATTATGCCGGGGACAGACTGCTGTAACGCAAATTGCAAGGAAACATGAAAAGAGCATTCTCATAAGTGTGGACGCAGCGCACGCACGAAACGCGCACGAACCGAGCATGCCTACTCTCATAGCTCAGTTTGTCGAGAATACGCGAAGAGAATGGATAGACACACACAATCCGTCCACACTGACGCTCCGCGAACACTGCGCGCCCCTTTGTGTTCAGCGAAAAAACCGCGCACGACTTGAATTGCTCGGTTCGCGCGCTTAGTGTGCACGGTTAGCGCGCGCAAGGCGTCTACACTATGTGAATTCTGTTACATTGCATGATACATTGCGACAATATGGACGGCAAATTCTTTCATTATGTTGCATGTTACATTTCATGTTATGTTACAGCTGTCTGCACCCGGATTTACAGTAAATAATTTCATCAGTAAACCAACAGAATATTTGCGTGGGTGGCATTTTTTTTTAATTAATATAGCAGTCAATTAATTCCAAGTATTTTTGCCACAGAGAAACCTAGGTATGATGTTCATTTGATATAATGTTCAGGTGGCATAATATGTATTTTTGTGCTTGAATTTGTCTGAAACAAGTCAAATTTATGGTTACTTGATATTAGTTTATTTATCAGAAATGACTTGCATTAATAGAAAAAAGAGATTGTTTTTAGTAGGTTACCCGGAACTCAACTATTTAGATTAGGTTAATTTCTTCTTTAAAAAAAATGGGTAGGTTAAGTTAGGTTAAAACTGTGACCTCCTACGCACGAGCCGAGCGAACAAAGCGAGCGGTGCCGCGGCAGCGGCCGGCGAGTGCCAGAAACGACTTGCATTAATAGAAAAAAGAGATTGTTTTTAGTAAGTTACCCGGAACTGAACTATTTAGATTAGGACAATTACTTATTTAAAAAAAATGGTTAGGTTAGGTTAAAAAAAAAATATGCTAAATAAAAATCTAACAATTAATTATTCGGTCAAATGAATAATTATACGAAATGACTTTATTGTAACTAAAATTAGCCGAAGCGATTTTCGGCAAAACGTTGTTATACCAAACAAGGGCGAACCATTAAATACGTTACACTCGTTACATACGTTTTACATTATCATGAAAATTTGGGTATTTGTGATATATTATGTGGTAGGTATATGTAATACTTTATAATATATGTAAAGACGGATGTTTTGGACAGGTATCGAACTATCCAAAACTTATATAGTCCCCTCTTTGAGAAGTCTCACTATGTAGCCACTCGGCTACAGAGGCGCCACGGTGTCCTCACTTTCCCCCTGACGCAGGTTCTCACCAGTGTTTCGTAAGGCATCTGTATAGGATTTGGCGGATGTCACCATTGTCCGGACCGCCTAGAGGATACGGTGGAGCATACAGTGTTGTGTTTGCCGTGTTCTTCAAAAGCGATCAGCCGTGGCGACCGCTCTCATCCAGCCCTGGTTCAGGTCATGGTCCAGAGTTGAAGGAAATGAGAAACGGTCACCTTCTACAGCGAAGAAGGTTACTAGCGAAGGAGGTGGCCGAAACCATGAGGAAGAAGACATCCTCACGTCCCAGCCACAGCCGTAGGAGACGCCCCGCTGCTATCCGCCTACTGTAGAGTGATAATAGTGACATATCATTACTACAATTTTTCTGGTTATTCTACTATTTAGCACACTCAATTTTAAATAATATTTAGGACATGGCCAAATAAGTCGCTAAATAGAATAATAATAATAATAATTGTACCGATAGTCGTGTCAGGTAATGGCTTAAAAGCCAAGAGCCTCGACCAACATCTTAGAAGGCTCGCGTTAGGCGGCTGGATCAAGGGCTTGATTCAGAAAGCGGTACTCCTAGACACGACTCTTATAGTTAGGAAGTTCCTTTCTCTGGAGCCCTGACCACCGGTAGCTTGGATCTTGTTCCCGATACCGGTGGGATACTTACTATTATTTATATATATTTTTTTGTTTTTTTTTAAGAAATATTTAAAAATGTATTAAAAAGTTCATATGAATAATAAAGAAAATAATAATAATAATTTATTTTTATCAGGAAATTAATCCCATATTAAAACACTACAAATCACAATTTACACATATACACAATTACATACATTATATTAAAATTATATTATTATTATTAAAATGAAAATAGCTGAAACGGGTGACAGATACCTGAAAATAAGCCAAAATATAATATTATAAATTACACAGAAAACAAATACGTACCTATGAATTTTGTTTGTGACACGACTTTACCCAGATTCACTAGACACAACACATATGACATTATAGATCTGATGTAGGTAGGAAAACTAGTGATGTACCAATTCTTATGACCACATCTGTTATCGATAAAGTAAACAACCTATTTACTATTTATGCGATTTTTTTACTTACTACTAAAGACTAAGAAATAGGACGGAATTTGATTGTGAATCGGTTATTGATTTTAGGTAGGTACCCGAAAGATTCTGATTTTATTTTTACCTGATTGCATTAAAAGGAGGGATACCTATAAGTTTTTACTAATTTCATAATAATTTTATGTACCTATATTATGTTTTTATAAATAGAGGAGGAATAGAGGTTTTTTCTAGTTTTTTTTTTTTTAAATTTTACTTTACCACTTAAAATTAATTAATTACATTAAGTACGTACATTTTATGTTAAAATAATATCAAGAACTAGGGAGGTAAAAACACCAATGAATAATTGTACGAAATATTGTTAAAAAAATTATCGGTACTTTCGTGACTTATTTAAACTTATCTCATCCCTAATGTGCCGTACTGACCTTGGTCGGACCAATCAGAACGCAGTAGCAACCCCGCTCCCCCGTACCTCGGCTAGTTGATAGAATTGTTTTGGTGCGCTAGTTCAAGCATGAGGAGTCTAGTGGCTGGAAGGTCGTTGACTCCAACTAACTATGCTGCATAAAAGAGAATAATTATAAAATTATTTGTTCTGTGTCTGGGTGTAATTTATCTATAATATGTATGTTTTTAGAAATATATAAGCATGTTTATCAGTTGTCTAGTACTCATACCACAAGCCCTGTTTAGTTTGGGACTAGATGACGTTGTGTGAAAGTTGTGGAATATTATTATTATTACCACCCACGGGAGAAAAGCTGCCTTTTCTCCATTGTTCGTAGAGCTAAGATTCCAAATAACAAATGTAGTGATAAATTTAATTACGCGAGAAATTCTCCGAAAGCATTTCGGACGCTTCTACCGAGTCCTTTGTTAGAATCTGAATGCTAAATTAAACTACGACTAACTAATGTTATAAAATCCCATTCGCATGGCAACAATTCTCATGTAAAAAATTGTGATATAACTTATAAATTTACTAACTCCTGCTAGCGGCTTTGCCCGCATGGTAAGTGTGTATTTATATAAAGAATGTTATAATATGTAATGTTAATATTGCACATACCACAATTTGTCTCTGCACCACCCAAAGGTAGATTGGTAGAAAATGCCCTAAGGCATTAAGTCCGCCTCTGTACTCTTGTGTGCATAAAGAATTAAATAAATAAATAAGTAATAGAAAATTATGATAAACCTAAGGGAACATACTCCGTGAATAAAAGTATCATACATCTTATTCCTCGATATGCCAATTTTTTCATCCCGTTTGAGCGTAAAGGAGAAACAAACATACACACAAACAAATTTTTACCTATACAATATTACTGTGATTACATTTTTTATTTCTATAGACTTTTTCGAACATAAAACCATTTAAACGTGCGACTGAATCGGAGAATAGAAAATGTAATAAAAAAAATATTGTAACGTAAAGTTCTCCACCGCGTCTGTCTGTATGTCCGCGATAAACTCAAAAACCACTTAACGGATTCGTCAGAAAAGTTTACGTGTATAATCCATGGATATTATAGTTAGTAGAGAAAAGAAAGAATTTCCAAGATTTTTAACAGTTGTGTATAGCTTGGGTAAAAAAAGAAAGAAAGAAGAAAGAAAATCTTTTTATTTGCCGGAAAAGGCGCAAACTTAAGACTAACATATTGCAAACATTTTCCATGACAAAAACATAATTAAAAATAAAATATATGCGCCACGTCCGAGCAAAACTGCCGTACACTCAGCATAATGCCGTGTCCACAGGCAAAATGCAACGAGTCCACAGCTCTGGTTTTCAGCGCAGGCCGGTGACGTTATCGACTAACAGACGTCGGCAACGGTATTGTGTACCAATAGATTTGAGAAAAATAAATTTTAGGACAAAGTCACAAATGGAAATAACAATACTAAATAAATAAAGAGGAAATACAATTATCTACATACGTATAAAGTGGCAACATTACGCCACTTCTTTAACAAGGGCGATGGCTTAAAGGACTTAGTATCCAGGTCAAAACCACTACAAAAAAAAAAACTAACAAGGACGCGAGGGATCGCTAGTCTAATTATATAATTAGCGAATAAAGCGATTATACCATTCCACTGTCAATAATATTATCGACAGTGGAAAGGTAAAATCGCTTAACCGCCACTTTGGTCTAAAACAAATTTTATAACTTACTTTAAGTGAAATAAGTTATATAACTTAATTTTCACTGTCGTTATGCTATAAAGGTTACTACTACTACTAACGAATAGATTGAACTAATTGTTTGACTTTATTAGTGTAGATATATATGTAGACAGTTTATTAATTTATGTATGTATTGTATAATTGTATGATATTTATGGTTTATTAGTATATATTTTCTTGTACATATTCGCCTTTTCTCTCTCTTTTATTGCACCTACCACTATTTATCTCTGCATCACCCTAAGGTTGACTGGTAGAAAATGCCTAAGGCATTAAGTCCGCCGCTGTAATTTTGTGCATAAAGTATTTAATAAATAAATAGATAGGTACAATTGTAATTTTTTTTATTCTAGCTTCTGCTAGTGGTTTCGCCCGTATGCAAGTAGAAAATATATTTATTTATTTATTTAATCTTCGTTCAAAGTACAAAGGCGAACTTAATGCCTTAAGCATTCTCTAACAGTCAACCTAAGACGGTGAAGAAAATGTGGTAGGTGCATAAAAAGTAAATTTTATTTAGAAAACAAGGGTAAAAAATTACACATATAGCTAAAATACACATACATATATATTTAATATAATATATATACATATATATAGCCTATGTCACTCGGTGATCAAGTAGCATTCTACTGGAGAAAAAAAAAATTAAATCGTACCAGTTTTTGATTTTATTCATTACAAACAAAAATACAAATCTTTTCTCTTTAAGATAATAGTGATTAAATTTTATCAAAATACTTTGTTAGGTTAATATTTAGCCACTATAAATTAAACAAACAGCTGAAATTAAAATACGCCTGAATACAAAACAAGTTTCTAATTACCTCACGCCACAATTTACAACAATTACTAAAATTAGCATAATAACGTACTAATATAATCATAATGCCCAGCGAACACTTTTCAAACTACCGTTTTTTCAGCATTTTTACAAAGAATTTGAAAAAATATACTCCAATTGCTTCCGCAGGTAATTACTATGAAAATTGCTTTCAGTGGCCCGCTAACGTCTTTATAAGCTCTTTGATTATATTAGATGACACTTTTATTCAGCCTTTAAAATGGCCAAATATTTTCGACCTTTTGGTAAAATACGATGGAAGAAAGTCAAGAATAATTACGCTTATGCAAACTTTAAGGAGAACTTGTAATCCTTGTTTAAAAATAGGATGTTTTTTTAAGCCAATGTCTTTAAAAGCCAATTTGGAGATCTGGGGTATTAGGTGGCCAAATATCTTCTTACAAAGACTTTTAGTTACAGGGAAAATATTCAGGTGTTATTAACTTATTTCAGTAGATACAAAAAAATATCGACATTCGACACAATAATTGGTTACAGTTTCATTTTAAGATATTTAGGTCTTCAAACGAACTTCTGTCAGCAGCTTCTTTCGCGTGAAAGTAATAATTAATAAAAATATCCTAAGGACTTAATATATTATGGTACCTTACTTTGCTGACATCTCTTTGAGGCACGCATGGAACACTACACGTCGTCGACGACTTGGGCTTGCTACCGACAATAACCAGGTAGCCGGACGGCGAGCTACACGTCGTACATCTTCCGCAAGTCCACGCTTATGGTGACTGGGGTCGGGGTCCCGGCGGCTGGCGCGTGAGGATGTTCTTTCCTTCACACGTGCGGCCATCTCCTTCGCTAGCATTACTGCTTTGAAAAAGGAGACGATCACCGCCCATTCCCCCTCGCTCTGGACTATGGCCTGTACCAGGGCTTGGCGCCAGAGGTCACCGCCGCTGATCCCCCCACGAGGACACGGCGGTACTCCTCCCAAGCGGGGCACACTGCCACCGTATGTTCCACCGTGTCCTTCGGGCGGACCGCACAATGGTGACACCTGGGGCGTTTCTTCCGCCCGAATCAGGTGCAGAAACTTCCCGAACTTACTATGTCCGGTGAGAACGCCGTGACGTCTCTGCAGCCACTCCTTAAAGAGGGAACTTACTGCCATGATTATGGCGTGCCCAGCACTGGGTTGCGAATAAACTTATTATTATTATTATTATAGTCGCTGTCGCCATATCTCCATGAGATCCCGCCGGACTCACGTCTTCGGTTTCTACTCCACTCTCGTTAGTCGTAGCGCCTTTGGTTACTGTTCCACTCCTGTTAATCGTAACGTGATGTAATATAGCCTATAGCTTTCCTTGATAAATAGGCTATCCAACACTAATATAATTTTTCATTTTGAATCAGTAATTCTCCCAATTCCCCTAGTTATTTAGCCCCTCACTTTCAATACATTTGCGCCAACCACAATAAAAATCTACGCTCATCTCATAACCGTCTTCTACTATGTCCTACTCATCGCACCGACTTTCTTCACTGTTCCTTCTTTGTTCAGGCTATTTCTCTGTGGAATGCGCTCCCCCAAGAGGTCAGGATGGTTACAAGCCGATTAAGATTCAAGATTGAGGTTCGCGAGCATATTCGTAAGAAGTTGGCAGTAGTATCATCACAACGATAATATTTCTCTGTTTGTCGATTGGGACCATGTTTTGTTTTTTTTTTTGTTTTTATATTTAGTTCATTAAATTATGTATATATTGTATTTACCTATATTGTGTTGTATCTATGATTTATTTGTATATCTTTATTATATTAACCTCTTTTTTTTTTCTTTCTTTTGTCGCACCTACCACTATTCTTCTCTGCATCACCCAAAGGTTGACTGGTAGAAAATGCCTAAGGCATTAAGTCCGCCTCTGTACCTTTATGTGCATGAAGTATTAAATAAATAAATAAATAAATAAATAATAAATAATTTAAACTCTTCACCTTTATAATATTCGTATAGATTTGACAAGTAAAGCCTTGTCAGAGAAAATATTATTAGGTATTCTATAATACAAAATAGTGTCTGTCTAAAATAAGACTCTGTATATTGAGAACAACAACCAGTACATTGAAATAACATATTTACTACGGTAAACATGTTACTTAGAAATACATGTCTAAAACTCTAAACCTAAAAGCCCCAAATGTCTTACTGTCTAGGCTTACGTCCTAACACAGTAGATCGAATTAAATTACTATTTTATAGTCGGTACCTCCAGTATCCTCCTAAAGGTTACGGCATGTAGTGTTCCATGCGTGCCTCAGAGAGTCAATAAAACCGTAGGGGCCCAGCAGGGCTGATGCCTACAAAGGCCATGTGTTCGCTTCTGAAAAGAAAACCCGGGGTCCTGAAAAAAAGGAACATAGGAGTGGGTTTAATCAATAAAATTCTAAAATCCTGCCCTCCCACCCCGCTCTAGAGCGAGAGAAGTCATTGGATGATTTCCTAACTAAAAAAAAATGTACCTATATATGTATGTGTGTAAGGTAAATTTGGTTTTAAAACCAAAGATGTTACAGAAGTTCGATTCCGACTCCGAAACTTCGGAACTTCAGATTGATTTTGCATGATTTTGCACCTGCGATTCTGATTTCAGTTCCAAAAAAACTTATATCGAAAGTACAAATAAGTTGTAGTGCGGGGAACCTTCCCCCCGTCCCATAAGTCGATTATTCTTTCACTTATTTTGGTTTGTATTTTTTTTTTACAATTTGCAGTTAATCTGGTATAGTAAGGTAAAAAAAAAATTGCGCAGTTTTTTTCTCTCATTAAAGCCATCAAACGTATAATTTGAGCCTATTGTCTGCGTATTTGTCAACTTGGTTGTCTAAGAAACATAATTATTTAAATAAAATTTAATAGAAATGAACGGAAACTTATCTCTAACTTGACCATTATTTTTTTTTTCCCTTAACAACCAGCCATAAAATTAATAAGAATATGTATCAATCATATCTTAATGCAAAACATGGTTGTTTTAAAATTTTCAAGAAATTAAGTCTTTTCTTAACCAAATCGATAAAATACATCATATTTTGCTTTGAGTTTCATATATTCCGTCGTCGCGGCATCGTGCATATTCGCTTCAGTCCAACATTTTCCGCGCTTGGTCAAGACACGCCCTATTTTAGCATGGCCTCTTTAATTACGTCAAACTTGAATAATCGTTAACATTTCAGCATACTCTGAGCTGCTACCAACCTAGCGTACTTATCACTTCACAACGAAGGCATAAATCATAAAAAAAGATTTTTATTCAGAGAAAATTATATGCATAAGAATTTCCTCATCATCATTTCAGCTGAAAGATGTCCACTGATAGACATGGGCCTCCCCCAAGTGTCGCCACAATGAACGTTCCTGTGCGTCTTGCATCCATTGCATTACCACGACTCTCATCAGGTGGGAGGCCTTCCAACGCTGCGTCTTCCGGTGCGCAGTTGCCACTCCAGAACCTTGTGGCCCATCGACCATCCAATATACAAGCAATGAGTCCTGCCCACTGCCACTTAAGTTTGGCGATTCTTCGGTTAGAATTTTGTAAACGTTAAAAAATCTGTATCCAAAACAATCTGAGATTTAATGCCGTCTAAAATGTACCAAAAACTATACAACACCTGGTCACATTAGACAACTTTACGAACAAAAATGGTGATGCAAAAATCTGAACTTGCTTACCTACTGTGTTAAATAAATCTAGGCAATGAAACCAAATGAAGATTACTCCCAACCCGAACCCAGAAAGCCAGCACACACCGTTAGCCTTCATCAAGAAGAACCACTACCCTATATGTTCCTTTACTTAGGCACCGAAGACCACTTATTACTTAATTTACAAGTTGAAGGGAGACCGCGCGCACAAAGGAAAAATGGGTTATATAAAAGCACTGCGCACCTATTACATTTTGAAGGCTTTCAGCCGTTATGCTGCCTTCATGTAAAATAATATGTTTATGGGCCAAATTGTAGGAGATCGTTTCAGTCGACCTTGTTTTTCACTAAATAAGTACATTGTTAAGGGCTTTGTTTCAAAGCTAGCCTTCAAAGTGTAGGCTCAATGCGGATTTATTGATACCCCTTTTGTTTAGGATTTTCAATTTTGTTACATTTTTTGTTCTGATAGCCGTTTGACTTGCCATGCGAATGGATTGCTACGAATTTGTTTATACCCTTTTGTGACCATATGAAGGATATTTTGGGCAGTTGGCATTGAAGCTGTTCTATACTATTACCACAAATACAATGCCATGATGCCAATGCTCCTCATATTGTCTCCTAAAACAAAAAGAAAGCCAGATCAAAATCAAAACTAAAAGCAATATATACAAGCCGAGTTTTGGAACCAAAGATATCCTATAATGTTCTACTTCTTGGTATAGTATTGGGCACAGACAGGACCCGAAATCTACAAATCTTTTCAAGAATCTATATCGAAAATATATAAGCCGAAGTAAACTCACAAAACCGAAGTTGTACATCGTCGTCCCTTCCTAAAATGTACCCTAATTTTATCACTTAAAGCGTACCTATCCAGTCTAATAGAATAATGTAAGTACATGATATACCTGTTGCTTCAATATGGCTGCCAAAGTTGCGCCTTTGAGTTAAAAGCCAAAGCTTATGTAAGTTGTTACCTACATAATACAGACGGGAACAGGTGTCGCCTAACTGTTGTTACAAACCAAGTAGGATGGAATTAATTTGAGCCTTGTATACCTAATCTGTTGATTGTAATTTGGAACTATCTTTATTAGGGCTGTAATTGAAGACGCTGGATTGGTACTGATGAATATGCGACAGAAGTGGTTAAATATTAGCCTCATTTGTTTTTTTTTTTTCTAATTATTATAGCCCAGAGATATAGTTGTCCTGCCAGTCTCTATAGAGAAAGAAAGAAAATATATTTAATTAAATGACACAGAATGAAGAAACCAGTATGTATAAAGAAACTTAAATTTAAAAGAAAATAAAAACAGTAACGGTGTAACTGCTGGCTACGCCAAATAGTTCCAGTTCAGTATTTAAAGCTATGCGGAACCGGGCGTAAAGTCCCACAAACCTCAATTCAATTGAATGCTCAAAAGGGAGGATCCTCCAACCAGACGGGTGTTATGTCTGAATCAGGCAACTGCCCGATAGATGATTTTGGGCTGTTGATTATGTTCAAATCGCGCGGAGAACTCGAATTTGATGCAGGATTTCGAATTTTTAGTTCCTAAGTGGTGCCATAAATATCGCTACAAGCAGAATGCCAGATAACTACGTAGCAGTTACCTGGCGCTGGTTTTCAACTGAACGTTACAGTGTACGGATGTAAATCGGTACTGTCAGGTGCTGTACACTTCCCTCGACTGTATTCTTCGTTTAGAAACCCATCAAGATTAGAAGGGATGATTTTTTTATTACTTATTGTATGATCTCTTGCTAGATCACACACTACTTTTAGATGATGTGAGCGGTATAGAATGAAAGATGGTAAAATAAGTTTAAACTGCTGTATTGTTCCAAAGGTTTTGGTAAAATGAGCTAATGAACTGGTGTGTGTGAAATGAGTGACACGTGGCCCTTGTTAGCCGTGATGAGATCGCCCGGTTTGATGGCTCGACGCGAACTGAACTTTATTATAAAGTAAAATGAATGTGAGGCGTAAATGCTGACTTGCAGTATGTGCGGTTGTACCGTACACTTATCTTAAAATTATTACTATTATTTTAGATTTTTCTATTAAATTACTTATCATTTATCTCTTTTTATTTGGTAAACTATGGAAACGTTGTGGATTGTACATTGAACTACTCTGTGTCCTAACTCTAGATAAAACTTGAACTGTACAATTGCTTGTTTTCCCTGATAAAAATAAAGATATTTTTACAATTGACCAAAGTAACTGTTTTTGCCTTGACAACAAAAACTCACCATACATACGCATCACCGAAATTGATGCGTCAATTATAACTTCAGAAAATCATTCGAAATATCCTCAAGACATCCAACGACCCATGTTATAAGAACTTTCCTCATCGCCCCTAGGAATACCGACTACTCAACTATGCATATAAATCCATACATTGAAACTAGTTACAAAGGGAGTTTATCACAATAGTTAGAAGGGTCATTCAATTTCCTTCAGTTGACAATGCCTGAACGGAAGGGTACAAATAACCCTAAGTAAACTCTGTTCTCTTAACCCTCTCTGTGCTCTAAATTTTGTTTCAGAAGATAGGTAGGTATCTTTTTGCGGTAGGCTTGAAAATCCTTGTCTTGTCTCTTGTCTTGTGTCTTGTCTTGTTGAAATCTTGTGTTGAAAATCCTACTAATATTATTAACGCGAAAGATTGTATTGTATAGACGTATAGATGTTTGTTTGTCTTTCATGAAAAAACTACTATTTGGATTTGGTACACTGGTAGATCATGTCGTAAAATAGAACATAGATAGGATACCATAGGTAAGCACGAAGAATCGCCAAACTTAAGTGGCAATGGGCAGGACACTGCTCGCAGAACAGATTCTGATGGCCGTTGGGGCCGAAAGATTCTGAAGTGGCGACTGCGTACCGGAAAACGTAGTGTTGGAAGGCCCCCTACAAGGTGGACCGATGACCTGGTGAAAGTTGCGGGAATCCGATGGATGCGAGACGCAGAGGACCGTTCATTGTGGTGACATTTGGGGGAGGCCTTGTCCAGCAGTGGACGTCTATCGGCTGAAATTATGAGAATACTTTTTATCCCGGTAGTAAGTTCCGCCGCTGCCGAGCCGCTGGCATAAGCTAGTATAATATTATCGTATTGCTGAGATTGTAAGAGAGGGTCGGCTCTCAGCCTTTACCTCTTCCTAATCATAATGCACGCTCTGACGTCGGACATCCAGGAAGAGGCTCCCTGGTGTATGCTGTTTGCCGATGACATTGTACTGGTTGCCAAGAGTGGCCTAGAGGTCCAGAGCAAATTAGAGGTGTGGTGGCACAAACTGCTCAATTTTAAGCCAACACTCTCCGTTGGCTTAAAATTGAGCAGAACGAAAATCGTTCTGTGCCCTTAGCTCTCGCTGGAACGCCGATACAAATCTGCTCCGACTTTCGGTACCTCGGGTCGCTTATCCAAGGAGATGGCGAGGTAGACCGAGACGTAACATATCGGATCAATTCAAGATGAATGAAATGGCGAAAGGTCACTGGAACAACTTGCGACCCCCGGAAGCCCTCCAAGTTGAAGGGTAAAATCTACAAGTCCGTAATAAGACCTGTCATACTGTATTGATCAGAATGTTGGGCTGTGAATAAGACGGATGAAAAAAGATTGCATGTAGCGGAGATGAGAATTTTGAGATGGATGTGTGGTATTACAAGAATGGGTAAAGTGAGAAATGAGTATATTAGAGGAAGTTTGAAAGTGGCGCCAGTGACTGAAAAGTTGAAGGGGAATCGTTTGTCTTGGTATTGTCATGTAAAGAGGAGGGATGAAACGCATGTTACTAAAAGTTATGAGTATACATGTGAATAGGTGGAGAGGGAGAGGGAAGCCAAAGCAAAGATTGTGTGAAGAGTGATATGAAAGAAAAGGAAGTTAGTGATAGCATGACGGGTGACAGGATTGAATGGAAGAAAAAAACGTGTTGCACCGACCCCAAATAAGACGGGACAAGGGCAGGAAGATGATGATTTCTGAGATTGTAACATTTTCTGTCATATTCATCCGAAGGTTATCTGTAAAAAATCTCTTTTAGCGATAAGACCACCTACTATTACATCTATTAATTTTAAGATCGTACTGTAAGTTTTATTGTGTAAAAGAAAGAGTATGTACAGTCAGGGGTCAAAAGTGCAGTTGCACGCTATCAAGGCTAAAGAGTCTAAAACGTCTTCGTAGAAGAGGGTCAATGGTTCATGCCTGATTTGATTTGAAGCATAGAATCTATAGTATTGATTAAACTAGTTGTGGACTATGAAACTTGTACTACAAAGAAATTTTAGACACTAGCATTGGTAGTGGTTGGTGGCATTGGCACTTTTGACTCCTGACTGTACATTTGTATACTAGTGGCTGTCTGTGGATTCATCTGCGTGTTAGTAAGAAATTACCCAAGGGAACATTCTTCTGGGATAAAATAGCATACTATGAGCTATTCCAGGATATGGTCTACTCGTCTGTCTTTCATTCAAATCCCTTCAGCAGTTTCAGCGTGGGAAAATCATCCCCCGCTCTTGGGCGGAGCGAGAGACAGTGTCAGACTTTTACTGACTAAAAACTCACTCCTATTCCTTCGTTGCCTTTCATAGGTGGGAAAATCATCCAATGACATCTCACGCTCTTGAGCGGTGCGGAAGGGCGTTTCAGACTTTTATTGACTAAAAACCCACTCCTGTTCCTTCGTTGCCAGGAGTAACAAACATACACACTCACAAACCTTTATAATATTAGTGTGATATCTATCTATCTTGTAGTTTTCTTAAATTTTAGGGTACACATAATTGTGATTCATGATACTGAAAATTTTAACAAATTCAACTAAAATAATGATAGGCATTATTGTTCCTAAAGTGTATTGTATTTGTGATGAGCGAACAATAAATAGTTTAACAAGGCTTAATTTCATAATCTAATCTTGAGCCTAAATGAAGCAGGTAGGATAATTAAAGGAATCACGACTATTGTAGTCTACTATAATTAATCCAAACTCATCTAAACCTACCCAAACAGTGCTAAGCTTAATTAATACAACTTGGAATAATTAACTTCCTAATTAAATTAGAAGGAGACGGTTTAAAAGCAAAATGTGCTTACAAAAATATTAC
Organism: Mythimna impura; assembly: GCA_905147345.3. Lineage (NCBI taxonomy): Eukaryota > Metazoa > Arthropoda > Insecta > Lepidoptera > Noctuidae > Mythimna > Mythimna impura. Next base: position 12,533,439 of record LR990343.1, on the reverse strand, counting down.
TTTTCGATATTATGAAATACAATAAAAAGGAGTTCTTTCGCGAAATGAAGGCCTTTGAAGATTGACTTAATCACATTAACGGAATGTATTTCAAGTAACAAGTATTTTTGCTTTCAAAAGAACTTTTTTTTTTAATATTCTGAGGTTTTGGTTTTTCCTCATTTTAAATGATTGGTCGTTACGGGGAGTTGACTGCTATTATTTTATATAAACAAAGAATTGTATTAGTGAATGACTAAGGGCCCTCGCCCACAGCGACTTTATGTAGCGATGCTGTAGCGCGTTAGTAGTGCATTGGCATTTTTTCTATAGCACTTGCAAATGCGACTAACGCGCGTTAGTAGCCATGCTGTCGCGCGCTTACGAAACGCGCGACTGCATCGCTACGAAAAGTCGCCGTGTGCGAGGGCCCTAAGGTCATGAAGTCGTTAGTGTTTCAATAATGAAGGCAGGCTTTAGACTGTATCGAAATATCAGACTGTACGTCAAGTTTTATTAGGTTATAATAATATCTAGGTTCATATAGATAAATGTTCTATCTATCTTTTCAGGCAACGAGGTTCTCAGATTTAATAATACCGATAAGTGCTTGTTTTTGTAATTTTAATAAAAACTGAAGTAATGATTTATTTATGCATAAAGGATCGTAACTGAGAAAGGCAAGGAGATGTATACCTAAATACGATTATACCGAAGATTTAGTAGCAATAAAGGTCTTTTTTTCGTGGGAAAAAATCAAATGACTCTTCCTTCACTGTTGGGCGAGAGGGAGTGTCAGACTTTCACTGACTAAAACCCAGCTGTGTTTCTTCCAACTGAAGAAACAGGTGGGTTTGCGTTTCAGGGTCACAGTAATTCGACCTAGCAGCAACAAAAGTCTAAACACCGTGTCTCAAACATCGACACACACGTGCATGAACCATGGATCCAGTACTGATTTTGGATTCCCAAGTCGTTGTAAATCTTCGTCTGCGTTTTTCTATTTTTTTTTTAATCCAATCTTTTTTTATAGTGTATAATCAATCATTATTCTAATAAACCCCAACATTTTTAATTAAAAATAATTGATTCGCTTTTTTCACCTGAGTTTTATTTATATTGTGTTTTTTTTTTATTAAAAAAGTAAGTTAATGACTTTTTAATAAATAATGTCTTTGAAGTTGAGTAGGATAACGATTTTATACAGTTTAAAATAAAAAAGTAAAGAATCCATGGCACATGTTTGTTGACTGCTGGAACGTTTGCAAGAGTAACCGGGGCACTAGAACGCAAAGGGTAACTGAAAGATATAGGTAGGTTTTAGTCAGTTAAAGTCTGACACGCCCTCTCATTCCACCCTTTAGACGAGTAGAAGAGAGAAGTCATTGGATGACATCCAAACTAAAAAACAAAAATGTACACTTTTGAGCGTCGATGTCTAAGACACAGTCTATATACTCGTATTTATGCCTACTTAGTAACACAATAGGAAAACAGTAGGTAAGTAACCCTGAAATCCCAACTGAGTCTAACTTCTACAAACACAAGGTACCTATGTAAATCCAAGCCGACAGTCTTTAATATTCTATACACCGACCCTATGTTGTTCTAACACCGCCCGGTCGGTACCAAATAATTGGATCAACTACAATTTTATTAACCACTAAATTGTATAACTAGTCGGTAAACACATCCGCTAACACGGGTTAACTAAGTGGATTACTTGCTAATATATATGTCGTCGCTGTACTGTGAGAATGAACAGGGTTAAGTTATTTAATATTGTCCATCGATGTCATGTCATATTGAGAGTTGGTTAAGCTAGAGATAGCTAGATACCTAATTATAAATTTAATTACTTTTTTGTAACCGCCATACAAAACAATACGGGTTCGAACATTAGTTCCCAATGAGTCCACTTCATTTTAAAATATTAAATATATTCTTTCCCTACGAGTCCATGAGAATGTTTGGTAGGTACAGTCAGCAGTAAAAGCTTTGATAAGAGATAAATGTTTATTATTTCTATAAAATAAAAACAATGAATATGTTTATTTCATATACGCAGTACTTATGAAACGGTAAACATTACTCTACATGCATGTCTCCAAAATGGCGAATGAACCATGAAAAAAAAGTTTTATAACAATTACAGTAAATAATTTTAATCTTACACTAAAATAGACTTTGCATTATAATTCACAGTTTCTGAATTATCCCAGTAAATCAAAATAATCGTAGTTAGTAACTATTTCTTTTTCCCAAGGCTTACAAACTGATTAAGACAGACAAGAAATGGTTTTTAGTGACTGTACTTTGGATAAATCTCGTGGACCCGTTGGGAATTGATGTAGGAACATTTAAAACAAGTTTTTTTTTTCCCGTACGTGGTCGCCACTCCAGAACCTTTTGGCGGCCCCATCGACTATATGTTCTGCGAGAATAAGCCCTGCCCACTGCCACTTACGAGTAAGTCGTGCGATTCTTCGGGCTATGTTGGTACCTAGGATGTTAACACACTAATTGAAAATATCTAAGCATAGTTAACACCGATATCAATGTCTTCTCGCTATCCTTCCTAATAATTTAGTTAATCACACCAATGCTATATTGACAATATACCTGCGACATAGACAAGAGCAATATAAATCAAGTCAATCATATGCTGAGACACGGCTTAGCTCTTAATTATTAGCATATGTTAATGAATTGACACAGTGCACATTATCACATCAACGAATCAATGTTTGATTGTTGACTGTGCTCAAATTACTGTGCAGTGTAGTCAATTAATTATATTGAAGTAGCTTCTTTAGTAGTCTCCATGGTTTTCATAATCAGCATTTGTTTTATGTGAAACGTCTATTTGGCGCAACTTGACAGTAAAACCGACTCGATTGCCGTGACGGGAAACGGCATGATGATGCCCCACTACACCACCACTCTTGTCTTGCTTGTGTATGCGCGAGCGTATAATAAAGTAGATGTTTAACACCTGTCGGGCGTCGAGCGGGAGGGGATGTCAGACTTTTACTAACTAAAACCCACCTGTGTTCTTCCAGTTGCCATTTGCATTCCAGAGTCACGGTAACTCTTTCGAATTCCAGCCCTAGCATAATCAGTCTAAAGTATAATGTTCTCACTGCAAGGTCATAGTCATCTCCACAAGAGAAAAGAAAATTTTCGCCCATTTCGAAATGGCTTATTTTATTTTATTTTATTTAGCTTAGCGTCATCTAGTTGCTTACGAAACTGGGTGTAGTGAGAACCTCAGACTTTTATCTTACATTGGTATAAAAATAAAAACTTTTAATAAATTCTTTCAGCATAATAACGATCCCTTTAAAAAAAAAAAGGAAAAAAGGTCGCCATTATTTTTCCAGTTGTTTAATTTTATTTTTTTATCCATTTTTTTTAGAAGAAAAAACTTTATTTGAGCGAAGAGTTTTATAGGGTTAGTACACTGCTGGTACAATGCTTAGCACAAAGAACTAAACATTTTCATAAACACAGTCATAAAAAAGTTGTCAGATAACAATATTTTAGCTGCGGACGTAACAAGTAGCGCCATCTGTTACCCTTCTCAGTAAAAAATCGCAAACCTCGCCACACTTTGCATCACAGATTGTCGTGCGCGATAAAAATAATTATTTAGATACTGAAAATATTCTTAAAACACGAAACTTTTGACATCTCATTTTTTCTAGAAAGATTAATGTGTTTCGGGTTCGTGATAGACTTCGCTGACATGTACTTGAGTCTAGACAATTTAATTGCCTATCCTACAGCTGACCGTTCGGCCGGCGTTCGTATCGGCAAACTTTAGTCTTTTACTATCAATCAACTTGTCAACAACCCACGCAAGACTTGTTCGAGCTACGATTTTCCTATTAAAAGATTTTCTTGAGTAACCGCCTTTAAATAGCAATGGAAAATCGGGAAAATAAGGAAACGTAAGAGTGTAAATAGATTCCTATAAATAGCTATAGCTATAGCTTCTAAAGAATAGAACATCATCGTTTAAACATATTTCTCAATCTTTACTTTAGCCTGAAAAACTGACATTTGGCATTCAAAATGGGGTTTGACACGTTCTACATTCAAAATACTGAATTCAGAAACCTACCTTTAGTCATTTGTTTTTTAAAACGTTACTCCACTTACAAGTATGTAAACTCACAAGATACCTGGAACAACTATCTCTAGGCCTTTCAAATATGCTTGGAGGCCACGGTGGAGCATACGGTGGAGGTGTGCCCCGCTTGGGCGGAGCACCGTCGTGTCCTCGTGGAGGCAATTGGTGGCAGTGACCTCTCGCGCCGGGCCCTGGTTCGGGCTATGGTCCGAAGTGTCGAGGAATGGCAGGCGGTGGCCTACTTCTGCGAAGCAGTAATGATAGCGAAGGAGGAGGCGGCACGCGTGGGGAACGAATGTCCTCACGCCCCAGCCGCCGAGATTCTGACCCCGACTACCAGCCACGGTAGACGCGGGCTTGCGGACGTCAAGCAATGGGTAGCTCGCCGTCCGGCCGTCCGGTAATTGACGGGACCGAGCCCAGTCGTCAACAACGCGTAGTGAGTGATCCACGCGCTCCTCAAAGAGATGTCAGCAAACCGTAGGGGCCCAGCAGGGCCGATGCCCGCTAGCTAGGACCACGGGGAATTTCAGAAAAGGAAACCCGTAGTCCTAGAACGCAAAAGGTAACTAAAGGACACAGGTGTGTTTTTAGTCAGTAAAAGTCTGACACACAGCACCGCCCAGAGCTAGAAAAGTCGTCGGATAAATTCCACCATTAAAAAAAAGGCCTTAAAAATATTTGTACCGTGTAGAAATCGAACCCGTGACACGCAGTGCAGCAGCCGATCGCTCAACTACTGCGCCAGAAGTGCCGTCAAAAAAAAGTATAGGTAAAATTTTTTTAGATGACACATAAGTAGACAAATGTTCTTGTTTTTTTTTAGTTTGGTCTGTTTTTCATTACTCAACGGATTGTTCTATCGTTTATGTATACGTCGTAGAACATCTTTTAGGACACATTCCCGCATAGTTGTCTCGCTTAGTCACATAGTGCCCCTCTACGGAATTTTTTGAAACAGCAGATCAAAAAGATTGCTTGATTCTCAATTAGTTGCGGATAACTAATTGAGATGAGAATGTTGAGACAGATGTGTAGAGTGACGAATTAAGTGAAAAGTGAAAAAAAAATTAAATAAAGTCAGAGAAAAATGAAATAAATAAATCATAAAATAAAGTGAGAGCGAATATGTTATTTATGAAGTTACTAACACTGTTAGATCATTTTGTGTCCGAAATAAAATAAATTATATCAGAAATCAGAAACGTTTGTTTCAAATAGACCAATTACAGGTACTTTTGAATAGTCAAAATGTCGGTCAGTCAAAAAAAAAGTGAAGCTAAATTGCACGTTCCAAAGCGTAGATCTCTATGGAGAAGAACGTGCAAGAATCTCCATGGACACTCTTTTAAATCATATTATGAGTTACATAAATCTTGGTTACATATTTCTTGTCGTTTCTAATATGTGAGCACAAGGTAGATAAGTAATAATAATTTAAAAAAAAAACTAATAACAAAATAGAAATTGAATTAAGCCACTGGCAGCTAAGAGATGACGGCACCCGTTCACGAGCATGACGCGTGCATCAGCCCCACTCAAATCAACCATTTTGAAGGGAACAGAATGACCCAACATCACGTGCCACCATCAGCGAGACATTTGAGTGAGCATGACAAACTCTCAACTGCCAAGCTCATAATGTCAAACAAGTTGTAGCCTAATAAAAATACTCCATGGTACTTCATATTCACAAAACTTGAAAAAAAAAAGTGCTTCTACATTATACAATGCTATATTCTAAAGTTATTCTAAAACTCATTACTCGTATTACAGGAAGTTTGAAAATGGCATCAGTAACAACTGAAAAGTTGACAGCGAATAGTTTCTTTTGTTATGCTCATGAGAGGAAGAGGGATGAAACGCATGTTACTAAAAGAGTTATAAGTATGCATGTGGACATATGGAGGGAGAGAAAGGCCAAAGAAATGATAAATGGATTTTGGCAGGAGTGTTATAAATTTATAAGAAACTAACTTCTGCCAGCGGCTTAGCCCGCTTGAAAGTAAGTTTCTCCATATAAACTTTGGACCCCCGTTTCAACCCATTAGGGTATGAATTTTGGATAATCCTTTCTTACTCCTTGAATGCATCAGAAAATTCACCTCTGTGCAAAATTTCAGTGTTCTAGATCTAATAGTTTCGCCGGGCCTTAGTACTGGCCATGGTCCGAAGCGAGGAGGAGTGGCAGGCGGTCGCCTCCTTCTGCGAAGCAGTAATGCTAGCAAAGGAAGAGGCCGTACGTGCACGTGCGAGGACGCGGCCTTCACGCCCCAGCCACCGGGATCCCGATCCCGATTTCCGGCCACCGTAGGCGCGGGCTTGCGGACGACGAGCAATGGGTAGCTCGCCGTCCGACCGTCCGGTAACCGTCGGGACCGAGCCCCAAGTCGTCGACGGCGCGTACTGTTCCACGCGCGCCTCAAGGAAATACCAACAAATTGTAGGGGCCCAGCAGGGTCGAAGCCTTCTGGGGCCAAGGATCTGCTTCTGAAAGGAAGACTCGACCCTGGTATGAAAGGCAACGAAGGAACAGGAGTGGGTTTTTAGTTAGTAAAAGTCTGACACACCCTCTCGCTCCACCCAAGAGCGAGGGATGTCATTGAATGATTTTACCACCTCCAAAAAAAAAGATCCATTCAGTACTCATCGTCCATCCAGATGATGAGTACTGACTCAGAAATATAAAAGGCAAAGTTCTAACTCACTCCAGTGAGTGAGTCAGTTCCTTTGGGCCTTTTATATATACAGAAAAGGGAGTCAATAGCAGGACTGTTGACAGAAAAGAATGGAAGAAAAAGACGTGTTGCACCGACCACAAGTAATTTGACACAAAGGAAGAAGATAATGAAGTTAATAGTGATAGCATCAGATTAACAAACAACTTTGATATAAGTAACATTTGATAAGACACAAAAATCACTTATAAGCTCATCTATCTATCTATCATCAGGATATAAGCTCTCCTATATCCGTATTCTGTATACGATCAATATTATGGAATAGAAATTAATTAATTATTTCGATACTTTCAGTCTTTAATTGAAAAGGGTGTTCGTCCCAATACTTCTGTGAAATGGAAATATTTAATTAATTCTATTGGATGTGTAGTAATGTGTTTTTCAAATAATATAAATAGATTGAAGCGTGTTAATGGTTGTTTACGATTGCCATCTGAATTATCGACGACTAGTTGTCCCTCGCGGTTTCGCCCGTGCTTATAATTACTGCACCCCTAGCCAAGTTGATAATCTGCAATCTTAACGATTGCAGATTATCAACTTGGCTAGTCGAAAACTAATCAAATGTATGGGAATGACATCATCTCAACGTTAAGTCACGTGGTCAGAACCAACGAATAAAAAATTCGTAGCCAAGTTCACATCGTTCAAAATGATAGATTGAATTTATTTATTTATTTATTAACACATACAATTGTTTTAACAGGCATTCCCAAGATAACAAATGTAGTCGCAAAATAGCCGCACTCAGAGACGCCACCCACAGACTGATCAAATATTCATTAGTGTAGTAGTAGGCAACATACATACATGATAGTCTATGGTCAGTCTCAAGCAGCGCCCTGGAGAACCGGCACAAGTTACACAGAGGACAACACACTTAGTGTCACCCTCTCGAATTCCGCCAATGTGCAAGAAAAAATATCTAACCGCAGAGAGAGGCTATTAAGTATTTCAACCGCCCGAGTCAAGGGTGCGAACTGTTATCGTTTCTACAATGTTCAACGCATGTAGCCTTTGTTATTGTAGAACGACATTGTAGAACGAGCGGCCGACTCAGGCGCGTCAACATGGCTACCAACTTATCGTTTTCTACAATTGCTGACACCGAGGCGTTACCGATTGGAGAACGGAATTCGACACGAAACGGTTGTAATTTGGCTAGGGGGGCTGATCCGCCTTCGTGCGATGTAGCGTGATGTTTTATAGCTTATAGTATTCGTCATAAAATCTGGCTATCCCATACAGAAAGATTTTTTCCAATACGACTGATGGTTCCAGAGATTAATGCGTTTAAACAAATAATAAAACTTTTCCGTTTTATCACACTAATCAATAATATAAAGGCGATAATTACGGCTGAACGAGTTTTAGATAAAAACTTTGTATACAGGTAGACCAGATCCTGGAATAGAGTATAGGATTCTTTTCATCGCAGGAGTTGATCCTTTGGGATGATTTTCTTCTAACCCGCGGGCAAAGTCGCTGGCGGCTGGCGGCAGCTAGTTGTATTACAATGGACTGCTGCTTCCAGCCGTCTATTATATGATCTACCCGTGTGCCAAATTTTATCCATATCCGTTCAGCCGTTCGAGCGTGAAAAAGTAACAAACACTCAAACTTATGGCTTTGTGTGATGTGTATACATTAGCTTATCTATACCAATTCTTCCTTCCCGCGGGCTATAACAGAAAAAAACTTGTATTTTCCGAGACAAGGACCCATGAAAGTCATCGGAGAACTAGCTTTCTATCTTTCTTCATATTTTCGTGTCATCTTTAGATTTAATATGTTATGTTACTGTTTGTGGCCACCAAATGGCTATCTGGTGGTTTATTGCGATGACAGAGGCATTGTTTAGGTTATATTTTTCTTAATTCTTTGGTGTACAATCCGTTACAAATAAGAATAGGATCGATTGACAGGTAGTGACGTCACGTCATACTGTCAAATCGAAGAATTATTATGGTGAGCAAAACAAGAAAATTTTAAAATTTAATTTATTTACGAACTGTGAACGAAAATAATTTAATCAGAATCCAGTTCTTCAATTTTGCTCATCTCTGAGTTCTTCATTTTTGCCCAATTTCTTGCGATTTGACAGTATGACGTGACGTCACAACATGGCGTTATTCCTATTCTTATTTGGAACGCATTGTACACTAAATTTAACATTAGCTTAGTGATTTGACCGAGCTTAACTCAACAATGAGTTTTCTCTCAGCAAACCTTTAAGAGACAAAAAGAGATATCAAGTAATGACCCGTAACGTCATTGTTTACAATTACATTGTGTACAATCAAAATTAATCGTGAACCGAATCCTAAAAATAAATGATTTAATACAAAACATTTCAGTTTTACTCGTTATCTGTCGAGATGACAATGCCAATACTGAAGTTTGAGAACAGCTTTGATCATCGGAGAGCAAGATTCAACTTCACAACGTTAGCTTTCTAATTAGTTGTTTGCTTACCAATTAGTTTATAGTAATTAGCATACATGCACTAACAAACACAACTAATGATTACACTAAAATTGTTTTTCTTTATTAATTAAATTTACTTAAAATTCATAGCTACAACCTAGGAGTCTTTAAGTCAAGAGTGAAAAGGTTACTTCTAGGCAAGCGTGGTCTATCGTCGGCCACATCATCGCTTACCATCAGGTGTGATAGTCAAACGCGAGCCTATCATAATCCATACTATAATATTATAAATGTGAAAGTGTGTGTGTCTGTTTGTTTGTCCGTCTTTCACGGCAAAACGGAGCGACGAATTGACGTGATTTTTTAAGTGGAGATAGTTGAAGGGATGGAGAGTGACATAGGCTACTTTTTGTTTCTTTCTAACCCCCACTCCCCTAAAGTGGGGGTGGAAGTTTGTATGGAGAAAGCTACTTTTACGCGGGCGAAGCCGCTGGCAGAAACTAGTAAAAAATAAAATTAAAAAAGAACATGATTTCAGTAAAGCCACATTCTAACAGAAAATGTCTGAAAAGCAGCGTCAAGTTAGATAGAAAAATAAGTGTGGAACTGAATCAGAAACTTAATTAATATTCAACAAAGCGAGTCTGAAAGTATAACCGTCTTAAAAACAATACACAAACAAAAACCGTTATATTATATGCAATCGTGCCAACAACCGGCGGATAGCAATATTCAATATCAACGTGAATTTCAATAGAGTGTCCTCCACGAGAAAATTGAAGGGAAATCTGAATATTCCTCGCCAATTTAGAAAAAAATATGTTAATCTATTCCCCGAGAGATGGTGACTATTTTCATAAATTGATTGCTTCGAGCCAATATCAAAAGAATTGTAATATTGAATTATCGACTGTAGAGCTTCGTAATGAGTAACAAGCCAACCACTTTAGAGTTCTCGCATTGTGGGTCTCATTACGAAAAGAATTCTGCTGTTACTACGGAAAATACGAATAATGTGTTTTTCTTTTATGGGGATTATATTCTGACGCAGTAGACATTTTCCGCTACCGTCCTCACCGCGAGGCGAACACGTGTACGCGTATCTTTTATCTTCTATAAGCTGTTCGTTAGTCTCGGTAAAACTCGAGAACGGCTGGACCGATTTGGCTAATTTTGGTCTTAAAATATTCGTGATAGTCCAGGGAAGGTTTAAACGGTGAGAAAATATGGAAAATTTTTAGAAATAAACAAAATCCGTATACAACGCCATCTCTAATTAAAATATCATTTAAAAATGAATTAAGCTGGTTCTGGTAATTCCAGTAGATGGCGTTAGCCTTTGACAGTTTAGCTAACACAATATTCATTCGCCTAATAGGCGGAACGAAGTTCGCCGGGTCAGCTAGCTATGTATAACCCGCTGGCCCCGCTGCGCTGTGTGCTTATGTGAGTGTGTGTGTGTGCGCTGTACAGTTTTTCAGATTTTATAACGTTTTGAGATCTATAGCTGCAACGGTTAATGTTGGGCACGCGACAGGAGACGCAGCCCCGGGCGTCGGGCGTCGCAGGACGACTACCAACCACCGTAGACGCGTGCTTGCGGACGACGAGCAGTGAGTAGCTCGTCGTCGGGCCGTCAGATAACTGTCCCGACCGAGCCCAAGTAGTCGACGGCGCGTAGTGTTCCAAGAGTGCCTCAAAGAGATGTCAGCAAAACGTAGGCACCCAACAGGGCCAATGCCTAGCGAGCATTGGCCCTGTTGGGTCCCTACGAATAGAAAAGGATAGCCGTAAGGGCAACTGAAGAACACAGGTGTCTGTAAGGGCAGTAGGTATCTTAGGAGACTGTACTTACAGTTTTGAGTAATTAATTTATAATTAAGTAAAAGAATATTTGATTGTTTGAAATTGAATCATAATTAAGTCTATTTGGATTTTGGCCTTAAATATGAGTGAAAAAATCTCTTTAAAATTAAATAGGTAGGTATCTACTATTACCTACTTTAATAACTAGACTGTTAATGCAGCTTCGCTTTCAACCTATTTCTCTGGAACTGAGTTTTGTTTTTTACAAAAATCGCCTAAGGCACTCGGCTTTCTGTCAATAAAATAATTTTCGAGAACTGATTCAGACATCCAGAGCTTAATACCTTATAAAAACACACGATAAAAAAAATTACCTACCTTTTATAACATTAGTTCAGAAAAGTATTTCAACTTAGGTACAGACCTACTTAGGTATTACTGTCGCTTCATTGGATTTGATAAATATTTTTCTTTTTACTTTTTTATAAATATATCTATTAGTAGCCGATAATACCAACGCCCTCCAGACTGTTACCCTCCAAATGTATGCACATACCGAAAATCAAAATAAGAAATCACATTCTTAAGAAATAATACAACCTACGTCGTCTAGACTCAATGGAAGGACGATGTCATCGGCCGGCTACAATCACAGCTAAAATAATAGAAAAATAAGTAAACAAAAATTCTTTCGGAGATTTAAAAAAAGAATAAAAGAGAAAAATGCCCTGTCAGAGTCGTCAAAAAGGAGGAATGTTTTTGCAGTTTTATTTCTTCGCCTTGTCTTAAGGGTCTGTCATTTGGAATGTGCCTGCCGTTGGGCACAGACCTCGCACTAGATGGCTTTTTATGCCAATTTTTCTGCCCTCATTTGCCAATCCGGCCAAAATATCTGAATACCTAATTGATCACGTTATAAGTTGCCAAAATGTGTTTATTTAGATTAACTATATTTTCATCAGTTGCACCTAAAGGTGGGTCTACGCTAGAGGAGCCAAGCTTGAGCCCGAGAAATTGAGCTCGGCTCGTGCTCGGCTTTACAGTTATTGTTCTCCGTTTCCTTGCGGAACTTTCTTGAAAAAATGAAAGAAAACAAAAAGGCATTACTAAAATATATTTGGCAGACAAAAACAAACTAAAAAAGCATTCAGATAAACAATTCATTAAACTGCAACTAACCAACCACATTAAATTCACGTTCATTCCGAAGGCAGCTCTCAAAACACAACCACAAATGGCTGTCACATTGACGCAAACACCACAGACGCCTTTAAACGACTCTATTTATAACACAAAGGTAAACAAACGTTTACCTTTACCTGCTAAATGAAAACGGACGCAAGAGCTGCCGCAAACGCAAGGCAGGCCAGACCCCAGCATTTTCATTCGCTGGCCACTGAACTGGAACGAGTGAATAGCTTTCGACCACGTTTTCAAAATAGGAGAGGAGTTTTCATGTTAGCACCTGTGATTCACGGCCCTTTCGTGCTGGGTTAAGCAGTCGCAATGGTCATTTTGGTGTGCATAATTTTTAACACACGTCGGAGTTGGAATAGTTTTGTTGTACTGTGGATTTTAACTGAAAGTTCCGTAGTTAAGTGAGTTTTGTAGTCGTTTTCGCACTCATGAATGAAGTGTTTTCTGTGTTTAGTTAAGGAAATGGAAAATTATATAGTTTGTAAAACGTTCCTTTGACATTCAATGTTCAGTATTAAAGTGATTATTTGTATAGTAGTCCGGTCAATGTAGACATCCGAGGTTACAATAATTCGCACCCAGCTGAAAATTTGTAGGATTGTTCAAAACTTCATTATAAATTAAATCCAAAAAGTCCTCATCGATTCGACTCCTGGTAAAAAAAAATACTTGGGGTATTATAATAAAAAAAACTTACCGTTTTGCTGAAAATCGTTTTTGTTTTTTCCAGGAGTCGAATCGATGAGGACTTTTTAAATTTCATTTATGATAGTGTTTTAAACAATCCTACCAATTTTCAGCTGGGTGCGAATTATTGTAACCTTACCCCTATTTTTTGGTCTAATTTGACTGGACTATATGTAAAGTCTGACTGAGTTTCTCTTGTCAAATCCCATCACGCTAATATTATAAAAGTGAAAGTAATTACAATGTTGTAATTACATGTGTGTGTATGTTTGATACTCTTTCACGTTCAAACGGCTCAAAGGATTTGGATGAAATTTAGCACACGGGTAGACGATGCCCTGCCACCGATGCCAAAAAAAAACATATCTTATACTTAACCTATTAAAGGATATTTTTTGCTGTGTCTTGTATCTATATATATAAAAGCAAAATACCACTCACTGATTAATCACGAAATCTCAGAAACTATAACACCTACAAACCTAAAATTTGGCAGGTAGGTTCCTTATAGGGTGCAGACATCCGCTAAGAACGGTTTTTACGAAACTCCACCCCTAAGGGGGTAAAACGAGGGTTAGAAGTTTGTATGGAGAAACCAATTTTCACGCGGGTGAAACCGCTGGCAGAAGCTAGTATTTATATAATTTTCTACTTTCACGCGGGCAAAGACATTGTCAGAAGCTTATCATCATCATGATTTCAGCCAACATCCACTGCTGAACATAGGCCTTCCCAAGTGTCGTCACAACGACCAGTCCTGTGCATCCACCAGATTCCCGCAACCCTCACCAGCTGGTCCACCTTGTGGAAGGCCAACCAACGCTGCGTCTTCCACTACGCAGAACCCAAAAGCTAATACTAAAATATTTGACAGTTTAATACAAAAATACGAAAAAGAAAAATTTTTCACTTAAGTATTTCATTTGTCTTTTTCAAATTAGCTTACCATTTACACCTTTTACTTTTATTTTTACACCCATTTTAAACCATCAAAAAAGGGCAGCCAACATATTTTTGTATTTTTAATTAAACCACTTTTGTGTTTCTTTTTAATAACAGGCTGTATTATTAAAAATTCTTGGTTCAATACTGGCAATATTGCAATTTACGCCAAAAAATTCGCGGCCAAATGGAATAAATTAAAATGCTTACGTAATTTCGTTAATTATGAGTGCAATGTACCGAATGGCGGTCGGAAACAATAGTGCGGTCTGTTATGGGTTTTGTAATGTAAAACTAAAGGTACAGATATCTGTATAATGGTTGCCTGTTATTATAGTGAAACCTGGATAACCGGGACTTCAAAGGGACCTGCAAATTTGTCTCACTTAAAGAGGTATTCCACTTACTTAGTGTCTCAGATATCCAGGTATAAATAAATATCAGCCTCATTTATGGAGGGTTCCATTAATAGAGGTGAGAATAGAGGGTATTTCAGTTATAGAATTGCGATTATTAAATGAAATAACATATTATTATGAGTCGTAATCTGTATTAGTAATTAAAAAAGGTAATACTTAATCAAAAATAATTAAGCACTTTTTTTTATAAACAGTACAAAAACAGATACCGAATGCGTCAATCATAAAAATATTTGGTCTTTTGGCACATTAAATTCGACATAAATTTATCGCGTGTCCTTCCTACTTTCATAAACGGACCTTAACTTTGATTTTTGACGTTACTAAATGTAACGTAACGTAACGTAAATGTAATGTAACGTTACGATAATAATTTGAGCCTTCGTTTCGGCATTTTTTAAATAAACATTCGGATGATAGCAAAACAAGGGTCACTGAGGTACAAAATTAGCCGAGTGCGAAATTTGCGAGGAGACTAAGAATTAGTAAACAAGCGAGTAAAGATACAGTGCGAGTTAGAGAGGTGATAAATTGATGTTATATCAGTTACGGAGGTCAATACCTAGAAAATTTTAAGAAAACCATTTAGAAAAAAGTATTGTTTAAAATAAAGTCTCAGTAAAAGAGGTAAAATACACTCGCTGTCTTAATTATATAGGTAACAACGACGATAAAATCGAAGAACGAAACCCAGATATAGAGGCCTGCTTTATCTCACTAACAGTGGTAATTCAGTGCTAAAATATACTGTCCCTCAAGACACAGGATAACCTAGTTTAAGGGACAGAGTTTAATTTATTGTGTACAGATTTCTGCAGCATCTAAACGTTTTTTTTTCCTATACCATGAAAGTAAAAACTGTAACCATAAGATATAATTTTAAGTAAGTTTTGGGAAATAAAGATATTTATTATTATTATTAAAGTGTTGGGACCTCAGCATGTGTTCCAGTTATGGAGTTTTCCCACTTATCTGGATAAGTGTGAGTCCCACTTAACCGAGTTTCACTGTATTTTATTTTGTAAAAATCTCAATCACTTTTTTTCGTCTGGTTTGCATTTGCGGTTTACATAATAGAGATACGGCAAATAATGAACGACAATTAGAACAATACGTTAGCTTTGAGTGCCCTCAGAAATTCGCAAGAGTGTAACAGCTTACGACGGCAAAAATGAGTGACAATTTCCTGACGTTTTTAGGTAGGTATGGTAACTAAGCTCAGCGCACACTAGCCATTGTCGATACAGAACAAGTCATGTTTCATTGGCGAATCCACTCAACATTCCACTCGATCAAAAACTGACATCAAAACAACTGGCAATTTTGATCGAGTCCAGACGTAACGGGTACACGTATATGTCACAGCAAAATGACACGGCTTCCATCTAAATTTTGCACCCTAGTCGCGTCTAACCTGCCCGACACGTCACGACGACAGCATATTCAACTCGCTCGACACATCCACACAAATGCCATGAAAATCACACACTCGAGCATGTAGTTTCAAAAAATGTTTACGACGCCAACTCATCGGACTGTGAAAGAAAACATTTTTCCCCACTTTCCTCCGTTAGTGGCACTCTGTAGCGGAGATTCCTTAAAAGCCGGAAAATTTGTCCAATTTGCTCTTTGGCCCGTCTTTGATATTTTGATTCAAAAGAGATTTTATGTAGGTACAGTTCGCGTCGCGAGCACAAAGCTTATTTGAGCAGACATATATCGCGCTTCTATTGTCTACGAAAATATTTTGTAGTGCAACACTGTGAGTCTAAAGTTTTATAAATGTTTATTTATATGTTTTACGACCTAGATTCCTTAATTAAATCATACGTAGAGCGTATATGCGTAAGCGAATGCTCGTTTGAAATTCGGGTCTCGCACGGCGTCGGTAGTAGTCCAATGAATTTTGCTGTAGGCAAAGTGGAGACGCATCGCCGAAATCCTTCGGGGGTTACTTAGAGACTTTGTCATGTAAATCAGCCACTCCAACCCCTGGGGGAGGCATTCAAACTGAAATATTGTAAATATTTTAGTCGTGAATAGATACTACTTTGATCTCGGAAACGTAATTTCTTTTTGAATCTGCGAAAATTGTAACGATTAAAGTGTTTAAGGAGAAAAATCACACTAATATTGAAAAGGCGAAAGTTTGTGAGTGTGTGTATGTTTGTTACTTCTTCTCGGTCGAACGGCTGAATGGATTTGGATGAAATTTGATACACGGGTAGATCATGTTTCTTTATCCCGGGATTATGTTCCATTGGGACAATTTCCTACTTAACTAAAACAAAAATAAATATTTTCCAACATCACTTTATTATCTACTCACTAGCTTATGCCGGTGGCTTCGTTCGCATGAATGTCGGTTATTGCGAATGCAAAGGCGAAGTCGAAGCCAAATAAAAAGTAGCAGTAGTAGTAGTCTTTTTTTTTGAGTGGGAAATCATCCAATGACTTCTCCCGATCTAGGGTAGAACGTGAGGGCGTGTCAGACTTTTACTGACTAATACTCACTCCTATGTTCCTTCTTTTTCTTCAGGACCCCTTCAGGTTTCCCTTCTGGAAGCCAACCCATGGTCCCAGTAGGCTTCGGCTCTATTGGTCCTCTACGGTTTAACTGACATCTCTTTGAGGCGCGCGTGGAAAGCTACGCGCCGTCTACGACTCGGGCTCGGTCCGGCCGGACGGTAAGCTACCCTTTGCTCGTCGTCCGCAATCCCACGCCTGCGGTGGAGATAAAACAGTAGCCCATGTCCTTCCTTGGGGTACTCCATGCCTTTCATCAAATCGGTTCAGTACTTTAACCGCATTTATAATATAGGGTGTCCCAAAATGAACGCAAGATTTGAATTTGCCGCCATTTGTGCAGTAAAGTGTTGGGAACCCCAAAAAAAAAGAAGATAATTTTGGGACACCCTATATTAGTACTTATGGATTGAATGAATGTTACACAAACACAACCAAAGTGCTCCATGCATAAGAAACGATCATTGATCTCATACACAGTTAAATACAATTTATTTTTAAAACGAACGTAGCTTTGTTCTTTCACTCAGTTTTTTTTACTAAGAAAAAAATCCGTTTGCTCAACATTTCCGCATAGCAAGACCGGCACGACATATCAATATTCTATGACAATTGCTATGAAATATTTCTTAGGAACCTTTCGATTTTTTCGAATGGCGGAATATTCTGCTTGCTATAAGAATATCATTTCACTTTGCGACAGATTTTATCTTTGAGATGCAAATCAGTCCGTCGAGGATTCATAGCTCAAATGGGGTGTGGGTGAAGGTAGCTGAAACGCGAACACATATTTATTTATACTATTATTTTGTAGATAGCGCCCTAATGATGCTTTTGTAAAAATCGTATTTTTTTCTTGTCGCTTACAAAGCAAAGTTACGATCTTTATCTCGTAAAGAATGTACTGTGTTAAATATTTATCTTATATCCTTTTACTTACATATTTTAAAACAAAGTCCTCCACTGCTTCTGTCTGTCTATATGAACGCGATAAACTCAAAAATTTATGAGGAAGGTTTAGGTCAGGACATTATAATAAAGAAAAGTCGAGAACACCCGTGCGAAGCTGCTGGGGTTTTTTTTCCGGTGGGAAAATCATCTTATGAGATCGCCCGCTCTTGGGCGGAGCGGGAGATAGTGTCAGACTTTTACTGATTAAAAACCCACTCCTGTTCCTTCGTTGCCTTTCGTTCGACCCTGCTGGGCCCCTACGATTTGCTGACATCTCCTTGAGACGCGCGTGGAATAGTACGCGCCGTCGACGACTTGGGCTCGGTCCGGACGGTTACCGGACGGTCGGACGGCGGGCTACCCATTGCTCGCCGTCCGCAAGCTCGCGCCTACGGTAGCCGGAAATCGGGATCGTTGGGGCGTGAGGACTGTTACCTCACGTCGATCGGCCGCCTCCTTTCCTAGCATTACTGCTTCGCAGAAGGAGGCGACTGCCTGCCACTCCTCCTCGCTCCGGACCATGGCCTGAACCAAGGCCCGGCGCGAGAGATCACCGCCGATGAAGAAGGTTTAGGTATGGACATTATAGTAGAGAAAAGTCGAGAATTTCAAAGATTTCTAGCAGACTTGGGCCCTTGAACTGCACATATTATTCCTTCACATAGCAAGTAGAAATTAGGTATAGAATAAACTTTATTGCACTGTAAAATAGTAACATAACTTTATATAAACTGGGGGACCTTTCGCAGACTGCGATTTAGCCTTTAAAGGAAATGGTAGTCTGCTGTTTGGGATTGCATTCATCGCATTTCCGCGCCTACGATCAAGGTTTTACCTACCCGCGATAGTTATCTGCCCCCCTAGCCAAGTTACAACCGTTTCGTTTCGATTCTCTTTTCGTTGATCGCCTCGAGCCGGCCACGCCTCCTATTCCTTTGTTCTGACTATGTGACTGAGCGTTGAGATGACGTCAGAATAAAGGAATCGGAGGCGTGGCTTACTCGAGGCGATCGACGAATAGATAATCGAAACGAAACGGTTGTAACTTGGCTAGGAGGGCTGATAATATCCGTAGGCATATTGCTCGCAGAACAGATAGTCGATGGGAACGAAAGGTTCTGGAGTTGTGACCACGTACCGAAAGACACAGCATTGGAAGGCCTCCCACATGATGGACCGATGACCTAGTGAGCTCAGAATCGGTCGTTATGGCGACACTTGTGGGAGGCCTATGTCGAACCGTGGACGTCTTTTGGCTGAAATGATGATGATAAAAGACAAACTGTAATGATAAATCAATAATATATAACAAAGAAACGTGATCTTTAACTCACACTGCAAACTGCTACACATTATTGAAAGCGATGTTAATGTAAAAGCTTCAGATAAATTGCTCGCACACCGCTAACGAGGTTCCGTACGTACTTTATTTATTTGTTCTATTCTCTGATGCAGCACTTTTATCTGTTTGACAATTTATTAAGCGTAGAAAATGTAAAAATACCGCACAGTATGCGGCAACAAATCAGGCGGTATCATTGCTCAACACACTGACTGCTCAGCATCCGGATGTAGACTTGTTCCACTCTAGTGTGCGATTGTTTTTGGAGAGGTGCAGAGAATGTTTTGGCGGTTGATTCGATTTTCATCAATGTTATATTGCAAATATTAATTACTAATTTTATACCTAATGATAATTGATTTGTATATAAATGGACTTTAATTTTAATTTATTTTATTTTATTTTAATCGTTTTTTTTTATTATTTCTATGTTTTTAATTTGATTTTAATTTATTTAATTTAATTGTAATTTATTAAATGATAATGATGATAATGATAATGATGATAATGATTTTTATTAAGTAATTGTGTTATTTTATGATTTTTTTTTTTCTTTCTAAATATTCTATTGTAATATAATAATGACTCTCTGCACGTGTTGGTTTCGACTGTAAGTGCAGAGAGTACCTGTCGTAAATAAATAAAAGAAAAATGAAAATTTTTAACGGTCATTAACGAGTCGGACTCGCAGACGAAGGGTTCCGTACGACTGGCGTATGTTGCTTCTTCGGAAATTTCTAGGTCAACGGCAAGTAGCCTATATGCTTTGTGAGTGTCGAAAAGTATGGTATTGCGCATTGCCTTTTTTTAATGGAATATTATCATTTCCCGTTCTAGATGGAGTGAGAGGGAGTATCCAACTTCATCATCATCTTCCTCCCTTGTCTCATTATTTTTTTATTTTTTTTATCTTATTGATAGGCTCGCGTTTGACCACCATCAGTCACACAAACATACGCATCGTCGAGACTCCTAAGCGGTATTCGCGAGAAACGCTTAGGAGTCTCGTCGATGCGTATGTTTGTGTGAGTGAGCCGATTCAAACATTTGTAGGTAGTTTCCGTACTGTTCCATATATCTATACTGTGTCGTGGTGCACTGTCATCTGGCTCGCTCGACCTAGCGCGCTGCGTGAAAACCGTAAACTAGTGCCGCTGCGGTGCGCGTATACTCTTGTTTCACATGGATCGGCTGCCTATTAGACCTACACAACCCGGTTACTGGGCAGATAAACTTAGAAAAGTACATATAAATTGAGAAATTCACATAGGTCCCATCATTTTCGGTCTCGTCATTGGACCCGCAACCCGTCACGAGACTACTCGACTGATAATAGAAATTTCCCGACTGAAGAAACACGGGGTTATTCAGTAAAAATCTGAAACTCTCTCGCTCTCTCTCAAAACAGAAAAAGTCATTTCACTCGCGTTGTCTCACTGAAAAAAAAAGTCAGAGATGTTCACTCTACCCGACCTCTATTCTATGTACTCCTAAGGTGTTTTCAATTAAACTGTCCAGCTCAACGGAATCCCGTAACAAAAATTTCGGGACCCTCACCAAATAGACCTAGACAAACGGGCCTGCTTGGTTCCTATTATTAAATACACAAAGGCCTTTTCCGTAATTTACATTTCCGTAGCCAATTTCATTAGGCCGCGAGTTATGCGCTCGAGGGAACGAGGTGTATTCTCTCTATCCTGCTCGACCATGATTCGACCAATTAGAGCTCAGTTAATTACATATTTTGGTGTGTTTAGAGCGTGTAATTGGCTCGTTTTGTTTATATTTCTGGCTGTAGTAAACAAATACTGAGCAAATCCTCTGAACTCTGGTGATGGTCTAAAATCTGGAGTACCTACAGTCAAATGGGGGGAATAGAAACTCAGGGGTGAATAGAAACAAAACTTCAAAGGTTATTTGCACGATATTTAAATATTTTTTGCAGCATTTAACTATATCAATTTATTAATGAATTGTTATTCTAACAAAGTAAAGTGAAAAACCAAACCAAAGTTTTGTTTCTATTCACCCCTGCGTTTCTATTCACCCCATTTTACGGTATAGTACAGATCGAAGTATCAAAACGTTACCACAAAAAAGCGGTGTCAGTAAAACGAAGCTCTGCTCAATTTTATAGACACTACTATTCCTTTAAAGTTTGATAGAATTTTCATCGATTTTACAATCCAGAAGCAAGGTCTTTTTCGATTTTAAAATATTGAAAACAGTTTTATTCAGTCAATTGACAAATACTAGCTGACTCATCGCCCATTTCTAACACCACCTCATCATCATCATCTTCCTGCCCTTGTCCCATCTTATGTGTTTTATATAACTAACACCACCTATTTTAGTTATATAAAACACAAAAATTTATTCTACCTATCTCCGATATAGACTTTAAAACCATCCCACCGATGTGATCCGAACCAGTTTTATTAGAATAGTGATAATAATGCATAAATTATTATATTTCCTGATAACTACAACCTCTTTAAGTAAAGAGTGAATAGGTTACTTCTAGGCAAGCATGCTCCATCGTCGACCACATCGTCGCTTTCGATCAGGTGAAATATTGGACAAGCGTGAACAAATTACAACAATAAAAAAGATGGTTAAATCATTAAAATAAAGCAATAAAAAAATTCCAACAAATTAACAGAATGTATTTATTTTCTTAGCGTAGCAGCATACGTGAGGATGAGGATATCCGCAGGAGAACCAAGGTTACCGACATAGCACGAGGAATCGCCAAACTAAAGTGGCAATGGGCAGGGCACATTGCTCGCAGAACAGATGGCCGTTGGGGCCGAAAGGTTCTGGAATGGCGACCACGTACCGGAAGACGTAGCGTTGGAAGGCCTCCTACAAGGTGGACCGATGACTTGGTGACGGTTGCGGGAGTTCGATGGTTGCGAGACGCACAGGACCGTTCATTGTGGCGACACTTGGGGGAGGCCTTTGTCCAGCAGTGGACGTCTTTCGGCTGAAATGATGATGATGATGATGAGCAGCATACGTCAGGTATTCACTTGTTCTAGATAAGCTAGACGAAAAGAAAAAAAATCCAACTTTCCACCATCATTTGAAAATGCAGATTGCTAACATATTCAATTAATGATGAGTAATCGAGTCAAAGCCCGTGCATGCATATATTCATCAACAACTTTAGAGCGAGGCAGCCAACACATGCGTTGTTTACTAATGAATAAACATAGGTACCAATGATTTGAGACTAATTAGAGTTCGCGTCCAAAACACAAAGGAAACGCTATGGCTAAACTGGACTATTGTGATAAGTCAAAAATCTACAATCACAGCAACATCCACTTATATCGTCAACCACCACAACCATTGTATCCATAACACAATACACACAGAACACTCCAATGACATACGATCCTGAGCGTTTTGCCATCAACAGTTTCAAATATTTGGTGTAACGGTGAGGACATGTAACCGTCCTAAGCAAACAAGCTTGAAGCCGACCCCCCGACTTAGATCGATGATATGGCACCAGACAAGACACGTCTTTGCATTTTGAATAATAAACATGGTTTATGCCAATAATGTTGCTTACATACGGTGGAAATTGGCAGGTGTGATTCATATTCAACGACAAAAAAGACAGATACTGAAATTTTCTCCAAGAGAAAAATGTATTTCGTGTTGTATACAAAAAATGTCCTAAATCTAAGCCAATCGATCATTAATAAATGATACGCACGTCCCTTTCTAATAGGTACGCCAGATGGTAAAAAATAAGATACAATAAAAAGGAAAAGCTCAGAATATCTGAGCCAGATGTGACAATAACACAATCTCAACACTCGATACTTAACATCCGGTCCTTTTACACTCCTAGTTCTAACTCTTCAAACCAAGTTAAATTGAAAGTCAAGAACAAAAAGGGAGTTGAAAATGCAAAGTGCAAAGCGCAAAAGCAATTTCGAAGAATGGGTCCCATATTTGAAACAAGAAGTACTTTACCCACCTAAGCGGTTCATACGGACTTACCAATTCTGGGGTTAGCTGTCGAGCGGTATCGAGCAATTGACAGTCAGTCAGAAAATTCTCGGTACGATGTTAATGTTGGATTTTTCTAGATTTAATCTATTTTTGGCAGCCACGTTTGTATGCGGTATACATTCAGTATTATGTAGATTTATTTATGTATTTATTTATTTTAATAAGGATTTCTCAAAAGTAACTTTGACAGACCCAACTTTTCCCCTTTTCTACATTTGTTTTGAGCATACAAGTTTCAAGGTACGCACAATTAATTTTAACAGGCTTGCTTATAGCCAAATAATACCATTGTAAATTTTATTTAATTATTGTGAATGTGAATTACTTTTTCCTTTTCTCTAATGTTAAGATAATGTCTGGCAGTTTTGAGTACTTTATGCGGCTTATTACCCAAATATCCCGTCTTTGGTGTATTTTTCGTCAAGCCGTTAAGCGCCTTAGCAGTCCTGATTTAAGCTACACGAATACTGACTAATGCTGGATCTGACTGGACAGGTCCACTCTAATCTGCGTGATTCTTTTTTTAAAAGATCATCTCAGACTAGTGTTGCAACAGAACTGTGCTTCCGCTTCCACTTCTGCAGAAGTTCCGCAAGCTTTTTCACTTCCGTTTCCGTTTCTGGTTCCGCAAAGTTTATAACAGAACTCTTAACAGAAGAATACAACGAGGAGCGTGGAGATGGGTGGCTCGTAGACGACTGGACACGACGAAAAAGGCATGGTGATTATGATTTTTTTTGTTCATTCTGCGCGTCACCGCGCCTCGTAACGTTTAGCGTAAGCGCGTAAATCTTCAGTTGTTTTTTTCTTATGTTTGTTGTTTGTTTTGTTCTTCTGTTGCCAAGTATAATAGTTCGCCAATACTTATCAGCCCCCCCCCCCCCTTCCAGTGTAACCAGTGAGCTATTATTTAGCGGAGCTGGTTTATATGAAGAACACGGAAACAGACTCAAAGGTGTAAAAGCGGCCAAATTACTTTTTATAAAATATAATATACCTCTGTTTAACGTCAAGTACTGTAGTAAGTAAAGTACAAAATACAAATTTAATTAAACAAATCTTACAAAATAAAACAGTATTTTTTCTTTATAGTATTAACACTTCCGCTTACGCTAAGATTAACTTTTGACATCTGTTTCCGTTTTTACTTTCGTTAAGACACTTCCGTTGCATCACTATTTCAGACACTAATATGCATGGTTCTCATATGATTTGACCATTATGTTTTTTTAAAAGAAACTGACCTCTGAGTTTGTTTCGGTGTTTCTTCTCAGGGTAGTCAGCTAGGAAACACCTACGACCGGTGGTCTAGTGAATTAAGTAAATAAATTGAAGAAAATATTAACGTGTAAGTATTTTTTTAACCTATTACAATCCTCCAATACAGTTATGGCGATGATAGCCGGTTATGGCGAAGATTTGATTGCCCTTATATCGGACATTGCTGTAGCAGACATGTTGCTGGCTATGTCCGATAGTGTAATTGTATTTCCCTAGGTGTGTGTGTTCTGTTTTGTGTGTAATGCTTTTTATTATATTTTTTTTATTAGCAAAATAAATATCATTTACCTAAAGTACGGGTGGTTGAAATCAACCAGATAACATCGTTATTGTTTGGTTAATAACAAAAAACTCTGAAAATAAATCCCAGGCTTAACGTCTTTTTTCACACGGTTGTAAATGGAAATTTTCGCTTAGCAAAGATTATTCTTGTCTGATAAACTCAAACGATACGTGACAAGTGAAAAGTACCTATACACTGACCTTTTGCTCTTTATATTTAAAATAATACTCAATATTCTTACAAGAAAATATACTACTTCTATATAGTCTTTAATATATGGTACAGCTTTAACTGATACTAAAATATCTTATACTTCTTACTGCTTATTAGATCCTGGTACCACTTTCTATATTCGCTGCTCTGTAAAGCCATTTTATGTTCTGTTATAATACTTCTTACCAATTTATTGTACATACGAGTATTATTACTACTTATTTACATAGACTAGTCTGAAAGTTATACTAGATTCTGTAAGCGGTTTTGCCCGCGTGAAAGTAGGTTTCTCCATACAAACTCTGGACCCCCTTTCATCCTCATAGGTAGTATATTTTTGAAAATCCTCTAGTGCTCGCCTACGTCATAAAAGGAAACCTTGTACTAAATTTCACGCTTTTAGTAGTTTCGACTGTACGTTGATATGTCATTCTCCTTTTATATATGTCGTGGCCAGATCTTAGAAATTGATCATTTCATGATATAGCCAAGTAAAACTGGCCAGATCGTTTTAAAGTTAAAGTTTGATGATATTTCAATCTTCATTTGGTACTTTCTTTAAACCTTTTATCATCATTGAAATCCTACATCAATGATATGGCCAAACGAGGATTGACATATCATCAAATGTTAACTCTTAAATGATCAGGCCAGTTTTAGTGGGCCATTTTATGAAGTAATCAATTCTAAGATCTGGCCACGATATATCTTCTATCTATACCTATATATAAAAGCGAAATACCACTCACTGATTAAAATTTGACAGGTAGGTTCCTTATAGGGTGTAGACATCCGCTAAGAACGGATTTTCCGAAATTCACCCCCTAAGGGGATGAAACGGGGGTCCAAAGTTTGTATGGAGAAACCGACTTTCACGCGGGCGAAGCCGCTGGCAGAAGCTAGTACATAAATAAAAAGTAACTGTTAGGTACTGACTGACTAATCTATCAACACACAGCTCGAACTACTGACAGATTGCGCTAAAATTAAGCACACATATGGTTATAATGTCGTAGATATGTGTTAAGAAAGTACTTTACAAAATTCACCACCTAGGTGGATGAGACGTGGTTGCAAAGTTTGTATGGAGAAACCTTATTTTCACGTGAGTGTGACCACTGATAGAAGCAAGTCTTTTATCATATGAGGAGGTGCTTACATGAGGAACCTGTCGAAACGAACGTTTAGATCATGAAGGTGGATGGTTTCTATAACCTGATAGACTAAGACGATAGAAACGATTTATAGGTTTTGCTTAACATGATATATGGCTAGAATGGCAGTGAAGATCAAAACGGCAGCGATAAAAGATGCGTTTTTAGGATAAAAACGAGACCCTATTACTAAGACTCCACTGTCGGTCTGTCAGTCACCAGACTGTATCTCATGATCCGTGATAGCTACAGTTGTAATTTTCACAGATGATGTATTTCTGTTACAAATACTAAATAACAGAATAAAATAAATGGTTCCCATTAGTGATGCAACGGAATTGTATTAATGGAAGCGGAAACAGAAACAGATGTCAAAAGTAAATCTTTGCGGATGCGGAAGCGGAAATGGAAACGGAAGTGTTAATACTATGAAGAAAAAGCACAAATTTATTTTAAAAAAAGGTTTACGTCATAAGCACGTCACGAGGCGCGGTGATGCGCAGAATGAACCAAAAAAAATCTATATATATAAAAGAAAGGGGAACACCCAAATACTCCGAAATATTTTATTCCGAATTTCGATATTCCGATTTTCAAAAGTCCGAATTTCATAATACCTAAAAATTATAATGTCTATTATTAAAAATCACGAAATTTATTTTACCGAAAGTCGTAAATGCGATTTGTTAGTTTTCCGATTTTCATACGTTCGAAGAATCAAATGCTCGAAGGGTTCTCGGTCCGAAAAACGATATTCCGATTTTCAATACTTCGAATAAACTAAAAGTCTACATGTTGTGCTACAAAATTTAGTGTCAGAAACGAATTGCTGCAAAACCGACTTCACGCAGTCTTGTTTGCCCTACCCCTAGAGTGTAATTTAAACCCGCGTAGGCGCGGCGGGGTAGGGCGGCCCGCGAGCTGAGGAGCAGGTGGTTTGAAGGCCCGCCACCGCGGCTGAGGCTGGTCGGCAAAGCCGGCCAGCAAGCCGAAGCTGTGGTGGTGAGCGTTAAAACCATCTGCGACGATAAGCTTGCGTGGGGCCGCCCAAACCCCGCAGCGCCGGAGCCGTGACAGAAACAATGCTTGCTGCATTTTGCATGCCTGCTTGCATGCTGCATGCCTGCTTTCATGCTGCATGCCTGCTTGCATGTTGCATGCTTGCTTGCATGTTGCATGCCTGCTTGCATGTCGCATGCTTGCTTGCATGCTGCATGTCTGCTTGCATGCTACAATAAATCCCCTGCATGCTGGAAAACGCATCTGTTATTAGTTTTTTATTCTACCCCTCATACTACGACCTCTGACGAGCATTTATGTGTTTATTTGTCTTTTATACAGTTTTATGAGCGTTTTTATTTCGAATTATCATTAAGTCGGACTTTTCGTTATTCGATCTATTGAAACTCGGTATTTTGAGAATAGTAATTATGAAAGTAAAGGAAAATTGAAATTTAGGAATTATAAAAATAGGAGTAATGATAAGTCGGAGTTGTTATATTCGGAATTTTGAACCATTCGGAATTATGAAAATCGGTATTTTGAAATTCGTATTTGTGACTGTCGGAATAAAGTTTTTCGTATTTATGTAGTGTACCCAAAAGAAAGTCGTGTTAGTTACACTATTTATAACTCAAGAACGGCTGAACCGATTTGGCTGAAAGTTGATGGGGAGGTAGCTTAGAACCAGGAGACGGACATAGGATACTTTTTTTTTTGAGTAGGGTAGAGTAGGGTAGAGTAGGGTAGAGTAGGGTAGAGTAGGGTAGAGTAGGGTAGAGTAGGGTAGAGTAGGGTAGAGTAGGGTAGAGTAGGGTAGAGTAGGGTAGAGTAGGGTAGAGTAGGGTAGAGTAGGGTAGAGTAGGGTAGAGTAGGGTAGAGTAGGGTAGAGTAGGGTAGAGTAGGGTAGAGTAGAGTAGAGTAGGGTAGAGTAGGGTAGAGTAGGGTAGAGTAAGGTAGAGTAGGGTAGAGTAGGGTAGAGTAGGGTAGAGTAGGATAGAGTTGAGTAGAGTAGGATATAGTATATAGTAGTCAGTTGACGGGAGCGAAGCCGCGGGCAAAAGCTAGTATAATAAAAAAGAAAGCACATGTCTTGCCTCTACCCAAAGTCCCTAATCCCTCGTCAGTTTCCCAGTTTCGTCCAATTTCCATACTCCCTATCCTATCCAAAGTTCTTGAGAGTGTTGTTAATAATCAACTGTCTCATTTCCTTTCATCTAATGGCCTGCTGAGTCCTTATCAATCTGGGTTCCGTCCTGGTCACAGTACTGTATCGGCACTCGTTAAGATAACTGACGACATCCGACTGGCCATGGAAAACAGGCTTCTTACAGTATTGATTCTACTGGACTTCAGCAGTGCTTTTAATTCAGTTGATTTTGACATCCTCTTAGGTATCCTATCCTCTCTCAATATATCTCCTCCCGCGATTGCATGGTTTAATTCTTATCTTCGGGGTCGCTCGCAGTCGGTTCGCTCAGGAGAGGCTTCCTCTGACTGGTGTGATCTCTCTGTGGGTGTTCCTCAGGGTGGCGTTCTTTCTCCACTTCTTTTCTCTGTTTTTATTAACGCTATCATTAAAGTCCTATCTTCACACTTTCACCTCTATGCAGACGACTTGCAGCTTTATCGCCTCTTTAAGTTAGAAGAGCTCAACGACGCTATCGATGCCATCAATAATGATCTTAAAAATATCTGTCAGTGGGCTAAAAGTTTCGGACTTTTAGTAAATCCAACTAAATCACAAGCTCTCATTATTGGTGGCAGATATTTCGTTAACTTATTAAATAACCAGTCTCTCCCACCTGTTATGTACGATGCTGTCGCTATAGCCTATTCAAAAAAAGTTAAAAACTTAGGTGTTTTCCTAGACTGTAACCTGTCTTGGAATGTCCACATTGCAGAAGTAAGCAGGAGGGTGTTTTGCTCATTTCAATCACTCAAACGTCTTCAGAAGTTCCTGCCTTTCTCAACTAAAGTTACTCTTGCTCAGTCTCTTCTTCTACCTCTTCTTGACTACGCTGATGTCTGCTTCCTTGATGCGACTGAGGATCTTCTTGACAAACTGGAGCGTCTGCAGAACTTGTGTATCCGCTTCATTTTTGGCCTTCGAAAATATGACCATGTGTCGGAATTTCGAAGGCAATTGAAGTGGCTGCCTATTCGGCAACGTCGGGATTGCCACACTCTTTCTTTTTTATTCTCTGTTCTTCATAATCCCAACTCCCCCTTGTATCTTCGGGAACGCTTTGAGTATCTTGTTCCGAGAGGAAAACCTTGTCGCTCATCATCCTCTCTTCTCCTTCGTTTTCCTCCTCACTCTTCAAGTCGCTACAGTGGATCTTTTACTGTTCGTGCTGTGCGCCTCTGGAATTCTCTTCCACATACATTGAGAGCTAGCCCTTCGTTGGAGGTTTTCAGGGGAAGAATTAAGGAACATTTTTTATCAACATGACCCATATATATGTATGTTTATAGGTATTTGTTTATTGTATATATTATGTTTATGTATAGTGTGCTGTACACATATCTGTTTAGTATATTTTTAGTTTTAAGTTTAGATTTAATTTTATTTTTATTTTTTTGTTGTACTGTTAAAGTTCCTCAAAATATATAAAATTTCTTTCTTACTCATATGGTTTGCTGTAAGAAAACCCAGTTGTGGGTTAAGCTCGCCTGTGTACATCAACTGTCATATTTTATTGTTTATATAAAATTGTATGTACAATAAAGAATAAAGAATACAATAAAGAATAAAGAAACTCGTTGCGACACGTTTGTGTACCAAATGCCGCTGACTCGAAATGAATCGAAATATTGGCAGGACGATGATGATGGGTGAAAACCTTTCGTTCAGAAATCAGAAACGTTTATACCAATTACAGGCACTTTTGAATTGGACGGCGAGCAATGGGTAGATCGCCGTCCGACCGTCCCGTAACCGTCCGGAACGAGCCCAAGTCGTCGAGGGCGCGTAGTTTTCTACGCGCGCCTCAAGGAGATGTCAGTCTCCATAGAGATCTACGCTTTGGAATGTGCAATTTAGCTTCTCTTTTTTGACTGATCGACATTTTGACAATTCAAAAGTGCCTTTTTTTTAAGGTGGGAAATCGTCCAGTGACAACTCCCGGGAGGGCGTGTCAGACTTTTACTGACTAAAACCACTCCTGTTCCTTCTTTGCCTTCGTTCCAGGATCCTGGGGTTCTCTTTCGCATCACTCATGGCCTCAGTAGGCTTCCACCCTGCTGGCCCATCTCTTTAGAGAGCGTGTCAAACACTACGCGCTGTCGACGACTTGGGTTCGGTCCGGACGCTTGCCGGACAGCCGGACGACGAGCTACCCATTGCTCGTCGTCCGCAAGCCTGCACTTACAGTGGCTGGTATCGCCACAGTGTTCCTTTATTTAGGTAGGGCCACGGTAATTCTTTCGAACAATATGCAGCCTTAGTAGGATGGGTACTTAAATACCCAAATGCATTCATTGGCCAAATAACAGTCAATATCCGCACGATTGAACATCAACACATTCAAACAGAATGCCAAATGGAACCTTTATAATGAAAATCAATCATTATTTCAATCACTGAACCACAAAACCCCCAAAATATAATATTTTTCTAAAATAATGCAACGATTGTAAAGGATTTATTATGCCCAGTATTTTGCAGTGAGTTTTTCGTAAAGTTAAATATTTATGAGGTGTATTTATTCGGCGTGGTTTCGACGCGAGTCCAACGGTCGATTGAATCTCAAAGCGTTGAACACAATGTGAAATTTCCTATTATAACAACCGTATTGATAAATTTATGAGCGCAAATGCGTCACGGAGAATATTCTGTAGACATAAATGATTTTGATTTTGTGCCCCAACGCCATCATCTACATATTGTGAGAGATAAAAATAATTATTTTGTTATGCACTTAGGTAACCAGCTTAAGCATATTCAGCCGTATAATGTTCCCACTGCTGAGACTCAGGTCTCCTCTCTTGGAGAGGGTACCGTTTATTTCTACTCAAGAACTTGGATTTTTCTATTTTTTTTAATCGACATATTAGCAAAACAATAAAATACACGTATTTCAAGATCATTCATTCAAGTATTTTAAAAGAAAATTAAAGAAAGGGAGTGTTTTCTGGAGGTAACACAGCCATATGACCAAATCGTATACGTAATCAAACTTTGGTGGAAGTTTCTAAAACCTCAAACACACCTAAAACCATTTATAAATCGGAGTACGCAGGTAGGTGCGTTGGGGTAAGAACGTATAAATGAAATATCTCACTTATTTGGCTACATACGAGGTCTGTAAGGACTGTTTTTTTTTTATTATTCTAATGTATTTACAATTTTATATGTTACCCTCAAAATAACTTCCTTCTGAAGCCACACAGCGCTGGGGACGGTTCTTCCACTCTTCATAGCAGTGATGGAATGATGAACTCCGATACTGAAATAGCCTTCAGCTGGTCGGTACAGCCGTTAGAATGTTTTCGAATGTCCCAAAATGAGTTCTCTTGAGGTGATTTTTCAATCTTAGGAAGAGAAAAAAGTCACAAGGACTCAAGTCAGGCGAATAAGGAGGCTGAGGAGCCACAAAAATGTTTTTACAGCCCGTTTTTTGGAACCATTTTTGCCCAGATTTTTCTCATCCCCAATTAATTGATCAAAATCTGATGAACGGCGGTGTGGTGTTTACGGTGGTGGTGTGAGTCAAATTCTACTCTTCTCTGATCATTCTGACTGCCAACCGACGATCTGAACGCACAAGATCCCAGATTCTGTCGACATTTTCGACAGAAAAGCCGGAGCCGGAGCCGGCGGTAGCCGGTAGTAGTAGGTAGCCGGTAGTAGAAACCTATTCACTCTTTAAGTCAAGAGTGAATAGGTTACTTCTAGGCAAGCGTGCTCCATCGTCGGCCACATCATCGCTTACCATCAGGTGAGATGGTGGCCAAACGCGAGCCTATCAATAATAAAAAAAAAAAAAAAAAAATAATTTCATCGATTTTTGAAGATGAAAGCCTTCCACTTCGTGATCCATCTTCAATTGACTTCTGAAAATGCCTTAAACCTCCGATAAACCTGGGCTCCTGACAAAACCACTGTCTCCGGGGGCCTGCTGAAGTTTAGCAAGAATTACCGTTCTGAAGCAAAACCTGATAGCACACCGTTGCTCGAAATTGATGTCACTAATTTTTTGAACACAATAGACTAGAAAAACTAGAAAAAACTGTTTCACAAAAAAAAATCGATACTGACAAACTAATGACTCGAGCGAATTCAAACCAGCCCCCCTAGCCAAGTTACAACCGTTTCGTGTCGAATTCCGTTCTCCAATCGGTAAAGACAATTGTAGAAAACGATAAGTTGGTAGCCATGTTGACGCGCCTGAGTCGGCCGCTGGTTTTACAATGTAGCGTTTGTATAACAAAGGATGTAGCGTTGAACATTTTAGAAACGATAACAATTCATTCTATCATTTTAAACGATGTGAACTTGGCTAAGAATTTTCTATTCGTTTGTTCTGACCACGTGACTTTACGTTGAGATGATGTCATTCCCATACATTTGATTCGTTTTCGACTAGCGTTAACGATTGCAGATTATCAACTTGGCTAGGGGTGCAGTACGGAAGGCGTATCACATGTTTCTCAGCCGACTTCAAGCCCAGCGCCCGAAATGTTGTCAGATTGAACGCTACGTAGCCAGTCTCATTACTTAATTTACAGATCTCGTATCTAAATAAATAATGTGATTTAATGCTAGCCACATTGCGGGCCACGTCATTATGTTTCGCTCCGCCTCGCAATGTGGCTTTAAAAATATAGCCTAATAAGTGGGATATATCATTTATACGTTCTTAACCCTAGCGCTGATCTTACCCAAACGCACTTAAATTACCAACACTTGAAAACTAAACTTCGATTTACGCCCGGTAACTCCATCTAGTTCGTTTTTTTGCCACTTATTTATTACTTTGGTTTGTAAACCAAGAGCCACAGTGCAAACGTTAAAAAAAAAAATCATTAGAAATTAAAAACGGTATGTTGCATAAAAATAAAAATATTTTGTTGTCTCATAGGCCAGTATGGGAACTTACAAAACGTCAGAAGCTAGTCCACGGTTCCAATTGATCGATTCCTTGGAGAAGAACCGACAAGAAACTCAATGATCACTCTTTTAAAAAAAATGTTAATGTACCTAATGCTTTTTTTGGAAAATCAAATCATCCAATGACATCCCTCGTTCTTGAGCGGAGCGTGAGGTTGTGTCAGACTTTTACTGACTAAAAAATACACTCCTGTTCTTTCGTTGCCTTTCATACCAGGGCCGAGTCTTCCTTTCAGAAGCAGACCCTTGGCCCCAGTAGGCTTCGACCCTGCTGGGCCCCTACGTTTTGCGGACATCTCCTTGAGGAATGTAATGCTTATAATCTACATCATGTTCATTTTAGCTTTTAAACGGTTAAAATTTAAGCAATAATGTAGACAAACAAAGTAACTAGAATATCACACACATACTATATTACACCCTGACACGTCTGCAACAGATAAGGCTGTACTTTTACAAAATTACACAGACAAGCACTAATATTTCCCCGGCGTGGGATGCTACTGCGAAAAGTAGAAGCCACATCGACCGAAAACTCCTTTTATTTTCCCCGTACGCTACACGTGCCGTGCTTCCACAGCTCCATAGCCTTCATCATACCTTTTTGATCATAATGCGAGCAGGAAATAATCGTGCAGTCATCCACAGCGCTGCCGCTGACACCCGCAAGCCTTTATTATTTTTGAAGGGAGTGTAGAAGGGCCGGCAAATAGCTCAGCCTGCAAACACGGTGAACAAGCGTTCATTAAACACTTCTGCGCAATTAACGTGAAACGGTGCGGCGTTGAAAACAATGTTCGTTTTATTTAACACAACCTTCCGACAAACACCGGAGCTCCGCTATCCAAATACGAAACGAAAGCAAAAAGGATTTTACTGCATGGCCCCGCGTTTAAAACTATTTTTTCAACACACTCGAAAGCCTGGTCCTACCTCTACCACTTTTAGGGTCGCAAAGTAGTGTATTTCACACTAGTGTGGAAAACTGCGACGAACAGCTCCCACTGGTCGCCGAGCAACCCCCACCAAGGGGTATGAAAAAACATCCGCGAGCCATTTCTCACAATAATGAACTAAATATTCTATTTATTTTTACTCATTATTTTCAAGTGTGTTGAAAAACGTCGTTTAAACACACAAGCAATTTCTATTGCAGTTTCAGTTCTCGTCTCTCAAACGACATCTTCGACTCAAGCGTGTATTCCGACACTTGCAATAAATGTACCTAGTATTTTAAATTAAAACAAATTAACTATAGAACTTTTTCTGCCGGCAACTATGTCAGCTCAAAACTTACCTAGATCAATATTTCTAGACTTGTACCTATTATATTATTGCACTGAACTGCAGGATAGCGCTGAGAATTTACGGACTTTTCGTGCGCTACTTACTATCTGACGATGGCTCATCACTATTTATTTCGGTTAAAGGAACTGTTATATCTCTCGGATGCGATACCAATGGTGGTCAATTCGTGAGTGTTTCAAACCTAAATACAAGCAAAATAGCGAAGTAGGCTAAATTCCCGGCGGTTGTATTTGCAGCGTAGCACCGACGCTCGATATTTATTATTCATTCATAGGGAGCACTGCGATATTTACTCTCCCATTACTGTGGCCTCGGAGTCGCGTTTCTTGCATTAAAAATTTAACACGAGTCCGTCTAGGAACAGCACATGAATAAAACGTACGGAAAATAATTTTAAATAAACATAGTCACAGAGGCGATTGCTTTTAATTGATTGATATTGTTGCTCGTATTCAATGGTTTGGGATGGTTTTAGAAATGGAATAAACTTTTTCACAAAACGGACAAAAATATCTAAAGCGAAAAAAGCCTAATCCAAAATCGAATTCCGCGAAGCTCGGACCGCTGGACACCGAATAAATAACCACACAATGATAAAAACGGGACAAATGTCTCTCTACAAAGCTCAGTGCGCGCACTGCGCTCAAAAAATGAAAACAATTAGCACTACAGCACAGTCTGCGCCGGCCGCCCGCAAAAAACTAGCAACCATAGATAATTTACTTTCAATCGCTGCAAGAGCTCGGGAACGCGGCAGATATTACACGTAGCTTTACTCGGCAAAATATCGGCGAAAAATCTCCATTTTTGTTGGCACACCAAATTCATGCAGTTGCTAGCAAAAATTTCGTGACGTACTTTTTTTTATTGCTATCAGTTTGGGGACTTCATCCAATTTTAAAATGGCGCCCTTACACCATGTTTCAGTTTTTCTGTAGACGTACGGTTTGAATAAACAACAGCGAAGATATAGCGTAAATCTGAAATTCGATAAACGTTCTCTTAAACTATCAAAAAAAAAACATTTTATGAGATTAAATAATATACGGTTCAACTACATTTCATTGGAATTACTGTCGTGCAGGAAAGTAGGTCATTATGAAGGCGGATTTCAATTCATTGCTGTGTACGGGTCCCTGCTTTACTATGAAGCAGTTGACCCATGAAGCACTAATAATAACGGGCACACAATAGGCGTAGCAAGCAAAACCGAGCGGTTTCGTTAAATCAGCGGAGTGAAAGGAATCCTTGAGTTGGATAGGCGCCCGGCGCGGCGTCGTCGTCGTCGGTGAGATTACAGCAATTTATCCGGACTTGTGACATCTGGAATAGGACTTGGTGTTAACTCGTAGCTTTCACGGTAATTCCTGATATTGGAGAAAGATAAACAGGTCACTACTTCATTTTTGCTTTATTCTAAAAGAGTAAAAACATTTGAGGATTATTCTCCGGCTCTTAAAATAAGTAACTCGCTCAGAAAACTATATTTCTGGAAAATTTACTGCCACATCTTCTTTTCTGCAGCGAATCTAGCTATAAAATATTTCTTTATTTTTACTGCTCTTGCTTAGTGCTTTTCTGCATGAAATTGGATAATAAATCTAATTATAATCTACATATTTATAAAGTTGACAATGACATTATCTACGTTAGGCATCTATGGACATCTGCAATACCTATCAGTTGCATGCCTATTTTAACAAGAGCACACCTCGAAAAAAAATATCCAACTAACACCTCTGCAACGCATAAATCATCAAACTAATCGCCTCAATCACCAACGATAGCCACAATCCTACCTATAAACGAGGCAAATAGATCAAACACTAACAAACTTAGCTAGCGGGATATAAAACCAGTATTATAGGGATTTATATGCGGCTAACTAGCACACACTCGTATAAGGCTGCATCGCCAAAACGTTGCTAGCTAAGCGGTGCGCGGGAAAAATTAGATTTTCACTTTGTCTCTTTTGAAGCAGCTTTGGTAGAAATGGACTTAGTGACGTGAGATATTTGTGCCTATCTACAAAAGAAACAGTGAGAGTTTGTGGACGAAAAATATGTGCGAAGCAACTGAAGATAGAAAAACGTATGAGATGTCTGAAATTTTTAAGTAGACTTGCGAATTATTACTTATTATTACACACTAGCTTGTAGAACGAGAGATATAGTCCACCAGTATGCTAAATTTCATACAAATCCGTTGAGCTGTTTGAGCGTAAACGAGTAACAAACATACACAGATACATACAAACTTTCATCTTCGTAATAATAGTGCGATTATTAACACGTCTTGACGTCTACTACTTAATACTTAGATTCTTATCAACCTCTTGGTCGTCGCCATAGCTTCGGTTGGTGATAAAAGTCAACTGTTTCACAATACCGCTACGCTCCCTCGCAACGCCCAGTTGCCCCGCATCGCTCCGCTTTCCCTCACATCTCTAGTGGAAACACAGCCTTTAATGCGGCTCTGGGCGGCCGGCTACTCTAATGGCCTTCCATTACGATGCTTGCCACCTGCGCTAATGGGTCAGAAATATTTAATTGATGAGAGCAGTACAGATTTCCCGATTCACATTTTTCATCCATTTCGTAGTGTTTCGTGTTCGCTTTGTGGGTAGCCTCATTACTGCAGAATATGTTTTGCTCTTCTGAGAGGATGTTTAAAGCGAATTGCTTTCATCTTTCATCTGTCTTGTTATGAAATCGTTAATTAGATTAAATTGCGTTCTTATAATGTTTTAGGTCCGAGTAGTGAGTAGTTGGTGTTATTTTTATGAGACTGGGTGTTGCGCGAGTTGTTCTTTCGTTATATTTCGCATTTTGTGATTTTCGATTAGCAAAAGGTGGCGCTAGAGGAACCGTGCACAAGTGGAACACGAGCCGAGCTCAAATTCGTGTATTGTTCTTTCGTTATATTTTGCATTTTGTGATTTCCGATTAGCAAAAGGTGGCGCTACACTAGAGGGACCGCGCACAAGTGTAACACGAGTCAAGCTCAAATTCGTGTAGTGTGGACCGACTCTAGAGGAACCAAGCTCGAGCGACACTAGACGAATTTCAGCTCGGCACGTGCTCCGCTCGTGCTCGGCTCCTCTAGCATAGACCCACCCTTAGGGTTGTTGAAGCTACACATGCAGATATATGCTCTACACCTTTACATAGTATAATGCAAGGTCGAACCACGTAACAGTTTTTGATGCGGTTTTTATACTACTAGAAAGAGCAATAAACAAGGAAAGTTTGTATGTTTATGACCAGGTGGATTACCATGACGTTCAAAGTAAGATTGTTTCATTCTTATTTCAGTGTGGGTAAGAGACAGAGCTATACAGGTTGTCTAGCGCCATCTCTTACCCACAATGGAATAAGAATAAAACAATCTTACTTTAAACGTCATGGTAACCCAGTTAATTCAAATTAAATCGATAGATGGCGTTGGCATTGAATTAGAAGTCGCTATGGTTTCATTACCGCGTGTAGTATTAAACAAATAGTTTCTTTTTTATTTAATGATTTTGTTCGATTCAGCCCGTCCCTTGCTGCCCTCCCCCAGCGACGCCCTAAGCCGAGGTCCGTACCCCACAGGGCGTCCCTTAGCGTGTAGTCGCTTAGTTTTAAGTTAGTTAAGTAAGCCCTGGCTGGAGGCTTTGATTTTAGAATTAAGGCCGCCACAGGACAGTCCGGTTAAGCAGCCGACAACCTCCTAGGTTGACCTGCGAGAGGCCACACACAAAAAAAAAAAAATATTTAATGATCTGTCACAAGCAATCAATTCAGATCAGTAAACAGTAGGTTTTATTTACGATCTCTCACTAGTGTACCCTCAGGTCATGCAACCTCCTCCAAATACCGCCCCGGTATTTAACAGTGTATATGTCGTGGCCAAGTTAAACTTGGCAAGTTACAGCCGTTTCGTTTCGATTCTCTTTTCGTCAGCCGACTCGAGGCGATCAACGAAAAGAAAATCGAAACGAAATGGTTGTAACTTGGCTAGGGGGGCAGATCGTTTTAAACGTTGAACGTTGATGATATGTCTTTGTACTTTCTTTAGGCTTTTTATTATCGTAAAAATCCTACATCAATGATATGACTAAACGAGGATCGACATATCATCAAATGTTAATGTTTAATGATCTGGCCAGTTTTAGTTGGCCATATAATGAAGTGATCAATTTCTATGATCTGGCTGGGATATATATAATTTGATATCGTGTAAAACCGAAACGGTGGTTATTAGTACCCTCCCGCCCAAATATAAACTTATTGTTATAAAATAAGTACAATTAGGTGCAGTTTCCTACATCTAAGTTAAAAGTACTTTGAACTAGATAGATATACCACAAAACCGTAACATCACACACATTCGCCAGGAAACAATGCCCAAAATTAACCGACATCAATAAACAAAATGTTTAATTAAAATCATAATTGTGAAATTGTTCACTTAAGATAAAACCAATGTTAACCAAATGTGGTTTGAAATCAAATCCTGTATTTACGGCTACAATGAGCTAAAACAAATTCTCATCGGCAATGTGTTTGTATGAACTGCATCTGAAAGCAGAATCTATAGATACAGCCAAACGTATTCATTTGCTCAACAGACAATACCGGATTCGACCTATTTAAAGCCCAAAGCCAAATCGCGGCTACACTGATGGATACATTTTACGATTTAGAGATTTAATAATAACAATAAAACATTTTTAATACACTTACTCGAAAACCCGCTCTTATCCCACCGCTTTTAGGCATGCAATAGACTGTTTTCCGCACTAGTGCAGAAAAGTACGCGTGCTCTCCCCGCCACAATTTTATTACATTTATCGTATCAGGCTGGGCGCGCGTCGTCCCCCAAGAGTCGCCGGTTAACCCCCATTTATTCATTTTGTAAGTGTATTGAAAAAAATCGTTTGATACACGTGCAAATTTGTCACTGCAGCCCTCAGCTCCATAACACACTCGCCTACGGCTCGTGCGAATTCCGCCTCGGTCGCAAAGACAAACTTTCTGCATAGCATAGCATAGTTGGCCTTATAATGTTCCCACTGTTGGGACTTAGGCCTCCTCTCTAGGAGAGGTTAGGGTCTAACTTTCTGCACTTATATCAAAATGTACTATTTCAGGCAAGGGCTATAAGTCTTATACCTACATAGTTTTTGGTAACCAGTCTACTTAAGCCTCCCAAAACCATAGCCTAGCATCTTTGTTTTCCATATGTCGCGATAGTGTGCAATCAACCGGGAGTTGTCTTTGGGTGCACAAGCATGGCGCTTTCAGGGATAATATTCGTCGGTTGGTACCACGTTCCACGAAAATTGTTTAAGGGGTCTCTGCGAGTTCACTTCGGCCCCTCGTACGCTTTCCCAAAGTCTAGGACCCCAGGGTCCTGAGATAAAATAGCACGTGAAAATAATAATACTCGTAAATCATTATCAGGCATCTTGGCCCATAGATACCCATTACAGACTAACATATATAAAGTACATACAACTTATTGTTTGTAAATAAGACTTAGGACTATGTTATAATCTATAGCACCATGTCTTGTAGAGCTAACTGACAACTTCCAGTAGGTACCTAATCCCAAAACCTAAATATTTGTCCCTAATACATAACATGATTTAAGAGAGTAGGTACCTCCATGGTTTCTTGCACATTCTTCTCCAAAGAGATCTACGCTTTGGAATGTGCAATTAGTATCATTTTTCTGACTGACTCCTTGACAATTCAAAAGTGCCTGTAAATGGTTTATTTTTTAGAGGTTTGCGGAACAGAGTATAAAGTCTCACAAACCTCCTTTGAAAAGGGAGGATCCTCCGACCAGGCGATTGTTATGTCTGATTTGGGGAACTACCCAGTAGATGATTTGGAGCTGTCGTATATAGGGTGATTGGTAATTAGTGTACGATACTTAAACACGTGATTGTGCTCATGATAACCAACAACTTTTACTATGGGAACAAACCTGAAATCGCGAAAAAAAATCAGCTGTTCAGTACATTTATGTTTGCCTAATGTACTGAACAGCTGATATTTTTTTCGCGATTTCGGCTTTGCTCCCATAATAAAAATTGTTTGTTATCATGAGCACAATCACGTGTTTAAGTATCGTACACTAATTGCCAGTCACCCTATATGACACTACGATTATACACGATGACACTACGATCTACTATGACTAATGATCAAATCGCGCAGAGAACTTTAATTGCGCGATGCAGGATTTCGTATTTCTCGTAGATCTTACGTGGCGCCATAGATGTCGCTACATCACTCCCCTCTGGAGATCGGAGATCGATGGTTCTTGATGCGTCATGATGCGTGTCAGGCCAGTGAAGGTTGGTTACAGTGTATCAGAACCGGAATCCGCGTATAAGTTCTCGGTGAGTCGGAACTATCTGCGGTGATGCCCCAGTGAGTCGGGGTGATGATATCCCAGTGTGTCGTGATGATTCCCCAGTGAGTTGGGGTGATGATGTCCCAGTGAGTCGAGGTGATGATGTCCCAGTGAGTCGGGATGATGCTGCTGGCTCCAGTGAGTTGGAACGGTACTGTGCGACGTTGTGACTTAATGTGACTGGACGAAGGTGCAGTGTGCTTAGCCAAGATCGCTGTTGAGGCTGAAGGTGACTAGATATGACCAGGTAGGCCTGCTGGTGGTCAGGAATTCAGGATACCCTTCATAGCCGTGGGTGCTGGCTGCATGGCTCGCTGCTCGAAAGCTTGAGGAAGTGAATGCGTGATGTGATATGTGAGCGTCACTAAGTAGACAATTTAGTAACTGCACGAAAGCTGAGCTGACGTTCATTGTCGAGGGTCACCAGTTCAAAGATATGTGGAACAGTGTGTACGGAGCAGTTTCGGTTTGCAGGAGCAAACCTCCGTTGGAAAGGGAGGATCCTCCGACCCGATGGGTGTTATGTCTGGTTTAAGCAACTGCCTGATCGATTTCGGGCTGTCGTATATGTTCAAATCGTGCGGAGAACTTTAATTGTATTAAGCAGGATTTCGTATTTCTTGTAGATCTTATGTGGCGCCATAGATCTCGCTACATTTGAAATAAATGCTTTGAATGCGTGCTATGGATGGTCGCCAGTGGTGTAGCTATGTGCAGAGCAGATTACCTACAGTAGGTGCTCCTTCCTACTATTGATACATCGCATGACTCGAGCTGCGCATCATCCCCATACAGCTACCTCGCGGCGGCACATCTTCATAGCACATCTTACTCGCCCCGCTATATACTTAGGTTAGCATCCATGGAAACGGTCACAAAGTTTCGTAGCTATTAGCTTTTACATCCCCGCGACACAGCTGGCTAACACATTTCTGGTGGAAAAGCAGCCTTAGCCTTTCTGACGAACTAAAGACTTGACCTTAAGGTCTCAGTCACCAGGCCATAAAATCACAATAAAAAAAACCGGGCAAGTGCGAGTCGGACTCGCGCACTGAGGATTCCGTACAAACTTACCTTTGAAAACGGTTCAATTCCCGAATTGAGTTACGAAAATTTTTCTTTTCTTTTTGCGTGACGTAACTTCAAATTTACAGTTTTCAGAATTTTTCCTATACTTGTGCTATGAGACCTTGCTTCATGCCAAATTTCAGGATTCTAGGTCAACGGGAAGTACGTACCCTATGAATTTTGATTCCCTTGAGAGTGTCGAAATTTATACGTTTTTTGCGACATAAACGGCAATAACTTTTTTTTTT
Source organism: Mythimna impura (assembly GCA_905147345.3). Lineage (NCBI taxonomy): Eukaryota > Metazoa > Arthropoda > Insecta > Lepidoptera > Noctuidae > Mythimna > Mythimna impura. Next base: position 12,491,181 of record LR990343.1, on the reverse strand, counting down.
CGTTAACTCAGTAGTTTAATTTTTTCACAACTTCAAGGGACCGCAGAGACCTGAGTATATGGTTTTAATTCCAACTTGATACCTCTACGCGTTCTCGAGATAAAGGATCTTGACACACAGACAGACAGACGGACGGACAACAAAGTGATCCTATAAGAATTCCGTTTAGTGATTCCTTTTAAGACACGGAACCCTAAAAATTTGTCAACTAGTTTAATAATGCATTTAACTTGGCAGGAGCCAGTCTGGCGCAAAGAAAAGGTCTTCAAGGAAACATCGACAGATAAGTAACGCCGACTTATATCCTTTTCTAATTTCAAATTATAATGGCCCAAAAATGCCTGTATGTCCACACAGAACAGGGGTTTTTTACCATGATGTGTTAACATGTCAGGCATGCCAGCAAGAAATAGGGGTGGAACTATACACCCTACATAGCTCCATCCTTTAAACAGCTCAGTTTAGATCGTCGAATGCATCGCGTTAAGAGCTCCAGATCACTGCCATGTTTACACAAGTTCATGTTCATGTGCTGATGTTCATTGTCGAGGGTCACCAGTTTGGAGGTAAGCGGAACAGAGAATAAAGTCCCGCAAATCTCCGTTGAAAAGGGAGGATTCTCGGGCCAGACGGGTGTTATGTCTGGTGGGCCCGACAGATGATTTCGGGCTGTTCTATATGTTCCAATCGCACGGAGAACTTTTTGCGCGATGCAGGATTAGTTCTTATGTGACGCCATAGATGTCGCTACTCCCTCATTACAGGAAAGGTCGGCAAATCATAACCCCAAAAGCCCAAAGGTAATTTTTCGTTTGACGACGTTTCGCCATATGTGGCTATTCTTGACATTGTGAAGTGTCATTGTGGAATTTGGGGCCAGGTATATGCGAATTTAGTCCTACCACCTCATTGGACTAAGAGCCCTCGGAAGCTCACTATCGACCGATCCAGTAATCATTAGGTGCTCTAGTTTATGTCCATTGTTTTATGTTTATGTAAATATTCCAAGATCTGCAGGTAAGTAATAAATCTTTAAGTCGTAAATAAATAATACTAAAAAAATTGGTTCTGAACTGTTTTTATACCTTACCAATTAAGGTATAAAAACAGTTCAGAACCAATTTTTTTTTTGAGGTACCTAGTAAATCCAATGACTTCTTCCACTCTAGGGTTGAATAGAAGGGTTTGTCAGACTTTTACTGACTAAAACCACGCCTATGTTCCTTCAGTTGCCTTTTGCGTTCTAGGACCACGAGTATCCATTTCCATACGGTTTGTTGACATCTCTTTGAGGCACGCGTGGGACACTACGCACCGTGCGTCGACGACTCGTGCTCAGTCCTTATAGAACGAACGGACAGCGAGCTACCCATTGCTCGTCGTCTGCAAGCTCGCGCCTACGATAGCCGGAGATAGCTCTCGATTCCCGATGCCCGGGGCGTCTCTAGTTGCGGCGGCTGGGGCGCGAGAGTGTATGTTCCCTCACTCTTGCGGGTATTCAAAACCAATGGAATAGCGTCGTGTTCCACCAAATCTACTTACTATGAGACCATTAAAAATTGAGCGTCAAACCAATAAAACGCACTAAAGCTCGCGTAACAATTTCGAAATTGCAATTTTAATGTAACCTGTTCAGTAACTACCAGCCATTTCAAAAACCAAATAACAGCACCGATTCTATTGTCACGTATTTCGCGTATTATTAGCGGTTAATTATCATCGAGCGAGACGCCAGGAGCCACAATAATTGTGGTGTGTTCCCGCATTGTATTTGTGTAGTGGCGGGAAATCATTGGTAGGGTTACCAGACGTCAGGATTTATCCTAATCTGTCATGTTTTTTAGGCTTTAATTTCCGCGATTTTCATGAAAATGACAGACTTTTTTATTAGTTTATGAAATACTTAATTATCCTGCAGTTTCAATATATGAATTCAACAACAAAACTAAATCAACAACCAATCTACTTTAAGTAATTAAAATTCAAATCGGATACAAAAAAAAGGTTTCCGTTATTCAACAGATGGCATTTTTTCAATTTGAGCTCGGATTCTTACAAAATAACGTAGATATAAGTATTACAACCAACACGCATACACGATACCTACGTTATAAAACTAACACGAAGGCCAGAAACGCGAGAATTGGTCCTTTTTTTTTTTTTTTTTTTTTTATTTATTTATCTCATACATTTTTAACAATCGTTTAACATATTTTTAGCTCGCCAAACTTTACAGTTTGATGGCGAGAAACGCTCGTTATATAATTATTTCTATGACATCGTAAAACAGTAAAAGTATGAGTGGCTTTGCTACCTCAGGATGTGTACAAAATATCATATAAACTTAATACTTACTTTATGAATTTTTGTTATGTACATATATTGTAATTATTATATATATATATATATATATATATATATATATATATCTATTTTTTATAATACATTTTTTTTTTTCCTCTTTGAGTAATCTATTTCTCGACAACGGCGGATCCGGCGGGTCATTCTAGTCCGAGACCCATTCCTTATGTAGTAAGCAATGAGTCTCCAACCAAAACACCCGTTGCAGTGTCGCCGTTCTCGAGCAACAGATTCTTTAGTCTCGACCTAATGACACCTTTACTCAACTTAGGCGTATTTCTTAAAAAGTCTATTTTATTAAAAACCCGTGGCACTAAATATTTGGACGTTCTTTTTCCATAGTAGTTTGTTACTTTTGGCTGAATAAGTTTTTTCTCTCTTACACTTCTTGTATTAAATTTATTCTTCTCACTCATTTTGTACAAATCACTATAATAGTGTTCCAAACCTAACAAGTAGTCGACCTTCATATCTCCAGGCAAGATTTTACAGACTGACAATAATTTTTCATAGTCTGTTTTCCACTTATTCTTAACTTCTAACTTCACTTATTCTTGCTAACTAGGAACTTAATCAGTCTTATCTGGATATTTTTAATCTCTTGTAAATATGTTTTAAATGTTCTTCCATACACAATAAGCCCATAACTGATTATTGAGTCAGCCAGTGCATAGTAGACCATTAATAACGTGCGTCCATTCACAACATTTTTTAATTGATAGAACTTCCCTAATACTGATGATGTTTTCCAGTTAAAATTCGTTTCTATACTAAGGCCTAAATATTGAAATGAGGTGACATAATCTAATTTTACACACTCGCAATTGACTTTTTTATCATGCAAGCATTTGTATGTGTGTCCAATTATATCTAGATTCTCTCTAGATTTCTCTAGATTCCTAAAATAACAGGTTTATTTAAGTTTTTGTCAGAATTCCGGATTTTCTTGAAAATGTTAGGATACCTGATTTAATAATGATAAGTTACTAAATTATTTTATAGTTTTATTATTTGTAAGAACCCAACAAAAATTTTTTTTGCGAATTCTTGTCCTAGACACTTTCATTTAATATTGCACATAATATATATCTATACTTATATATATATAATATTATAAAGCTGCAGAGTTTGTTTGTTTGTTTGTTTGAACGCGCTAATCTCTGGAACTACTGGTCCGATTTGAATGTTTCTTTCAGTGTTGGGTAGTCCATTTATTGAGGAAGGCTATAGGCTATGTTTTTTTTTTCAAAATTAGGGATCCGTAATAAAATTGCTATTTTGTAACACAAGGTGTAAAATCGAAAACCTATTTTTGCGTGCGCTGCAAAAACTATTGACAATAGAACAAAATGATGTACTACGGGTTTGTAGATTTCATTAAGACCTACAAAAAAGTCCGCGAGAACATATATCTAGCTATCATGGTTTAATCACAATAACCGATTTTGTGTTCAAAATAATTATTAAATCGTCTGAAGAAAAAAAAACTACGTTAAATATGTATCGTAATATTAATCTTTATCGAAATTAAGCATTATGTTATCAAGAGTAAAATACTTTTTGTTTCATCTCAATCGGATATTTCGTTTAAAAGTTATCACGTGTGTAAGATGTTAAGAGTTGGTACCTATTAATGAGTTATGGGCCATAGAGTTTTTTATCAACATAAAATCCTGTAATAATCTTTTCTTAAATATATTTGTTGATGAGATCAAGAAGATGCATTCCATTATCCACAGGAATTTCTTAATTCTTTAAACCCGAGTGGCCTCCCCCCACATTCTCTCAAGTTAAAAATTGGTGCCCCAATTATTTTTCTTAGAAATCTTAAGCCACCAAATTTATGTAACGGGACTCGACTTCAGATTAAATTTCTTCGCAATAACGTGATCGTTGCAACAGTTTTGACTGGTCCAGCGGTTGGTCAAACAGTACTTATACCTCGGATCCCAATGATTCCAAATGATTTGCCTTTTCATTTTAAAAGAGTCCAATTCCCAATTAAATTATCTTTTGCCGTAACGATAAATAAATCACAGGGGCAAACATTTAAATATGTAGGATTAGATTTACGGCAAGACTGTTCTTCGTACGGCCAGCTATATGTCGCGTTGTCAAGATCAGGTTGCGGAAACAATCAATATATTCTTCTGCCACAAGAAAATAAAACGAAAAATATAATTTACTCAGAAGTACTTTAAAATAATATTTTAACCCGGTTTAAAGTGGACGGACACTCTATAGTCGCCTATAGTCGTAATTCTTATGTGTCTGGCTGAATGTCGAACAGATAGACAGCTATTGCCTGCGACTTATACTTACAATTTAACTTAATTTATATTTTTCTTAATATTATAAAGCTGAAAAGTTTGATTGTTTGTTATGAACGCGGTAATCTCGGGAAATACTGATCTGATATGAAAACTGTTTTAATATTCAATAGTCCATTTATTGAGGGAGGCTATATTTATCTCGGTATTTCCACGGAAACGAGAAAAACGCGGGTGAAACCGCGGGGCACAGCTAGTTATAAGATACAATCAAAAACTCGAAAGAGTGTTACCTATTATTTAATTACATAAACACATGGTTTTTTATCTCTTTGGGAATATAAACTTACGTTGCAAAGTTCAAATAATAACAAGAAAATTTACATAAAATTCAATCGAGCTCGCAGTAGAAATATTTTTTATCAAAATCAGACTTTCTGTTTGAATTTTTCAGATATACGTCTGGTAACCCTACTCATTGGCGGCCATTGCGCCTTAATTGTGCAGAAGTATTTAATGATCTCTGTTTCTGATACAATTAATGAACAGATCGGGATACAATTGATTGTTGTCTGTTAGTTATCTGAGTGCCTAGTGGTCTAGGTACTTAGGTGACCTTAGACTTACCTAAGTAGGTACTTATCTACGTAAGTATGTACCTACTTTTCATTAAAGGTTTCATAACAACATCGGGTTTGATAGAAACTGAGATAATTCTTCTTCAATTAAAAATCGATGGCCTGATAGTTATTCAAGTATGATAGGGTAAAAACTACACTGGACAGCAAATAAACTGGGCCGACCCAATATCATGAAACTCGTGATTTGATTTTCACAAAAAGTATAAAACTTACAACTATTAAAGTTATTCATACAGAAAGTACGTTTCATGAAGATTAAAATGACTATAAATTTATTCTAAAGTACCGTCAACCAACATTGTAATCAAGCAGCAAACACAATACTAACAATTTTATCTGTTATGACTAGAATTCGCGCTTAGCGTTTTTTTTTCCAGATTGTAGAGTAGGCACTGCGGTCACAACTCACAACAATACAATGCGTTCCAAATAAGAATAGGATCGATTGCCATGTTGTGACGTCACGTCATACTATCAAATCGCAAGAAATTGGGCAAAATTGAAGAACTCAGAGATGAGCAAAATTGAAGAACTGGATTCTGATTAAACTATTTTCGTTCACAGTTCGTAAATAAATTAAATTTTAAAAATTTCTTGTTTTGATCACCATAATAATTCTTCGATTTGACAGTATGACGTGACGTCACTACCTGGCTATCGATCTTATTCTTATTTGGAACGCATTGTACATCATGAACTTTAGTTTTTACTCCTTATAAGCTTGGGTTATTGCAAATGCAAACTGCTTTTGAAAGGAAGGTTATTTGTTAAATAGAAACTGGAATTTACATGAGATAATTCCTCTGCGCGGCTCACAAGAGGATGTCTCACTGGGCCCTAAAGCATAATTTTCTTTATACCTATAGTGTACCTATCCTTGCAAACATTCAAAATATGATGATAATTATAGAGGATTAATTAATAATAATATACCACAACTTTCACACTACGCCATCTAGTCTCAAACTAACCAGAGCTTTTGGTAGGTAGGAGTAGGTACTAGACAACTGATAAACATACTTATAAGTACATATATTTCTGAGTACATATATATTAAAAATAAATTACACCCAGACACAGAACAAATGATCATGCTCATTACACTACCTAACATTTGTCCTAGGTAGGAATCGAACCCATGACCACCGGCATAGCAGTCAGGGCCTCTGACCACTAGTCTAACAGGCCTGTCAATTGCAGGTAGGTACCTACCTTCTAGATACGTTAGTTTTTTTTGTTATATCTCTACTCCATACGACTTCACCTTCAGCTCAGACGTTTATTTCGCCTCAACATGTCCTTAACTACAATGACCAAAATGTTCTGGGTACGTGTATCAAACTAGATACGTGTTTCAACACACTTACCTACTTGAAAAAACATTTTAGTAACAAATAATGGTAAATAAAAGAAAGAGAAAATCGAAATTTCAGAATAGATGATACCTAACTTCTTTTAAAAAATCGGGTGTCGTAATAATTTTCGATGGAGATGCAAGCTGCCACCAAACAGCCTAAAGGCCCATTTAGACGGGGAGAGTTTGTCGCACGTTTTGGTTCGAGAAATCGTACGCAATTAAAACGATTTAGTGCGAGACTTGCCATTCGAGTTTAGTGGTTAATACATTTATGTAACCACTAAACTACCTACTCAAAGTAATAGCTCCAATCGACTTTTTTAAAAATTTGCAAGCGGCCCATTTAGATGAGGAGAGTTTTCCGCACGTTTTGGTTCGATAAATCGTACGCAATAATCGCCATAACATTATCGTTTTAAAAAGTTTACATGCAGGCAAGAAATATATTCTCGCCTACGATTATGTCATACGATATTCGCAAGCAATTATCGCTAGGCGATTATATCTTGCATCTGTTTACACAGCAAAATTATACTTAGAAGATTCTTGCTTACGAGAATCTCGACTTGTGTAAACACGATCTCGTATGACATTTTTGTTGCTCATACGAGTATCGTACAAATCGGTTTGAACCGATATGAGTGCGAAATTTGCCATTCCAGTTTAGTGGTTACTTTATGTAGGTAGGTACTCAAAGTGATAGCTCCAATAGACCTTTTTAAAATGTTACAAGCTTGCAAGCATAGATAAACCACAACGATAATAATAAGCAGATTAGTTGATTATTATATTAATATGTATTAGTTTATTATTTTTAGGATTATTTTATGTAAAGAAAAGAAAGAAAGAAAAATGGTTTATTTATATTGTCTATGGGCCTTAGTAGCCTGAAAATAAATAATAATTATTATTATGTCATTTATTTTCTATATTAAACATATTACACTTCTGGACACATCTATTGGCCCACCTTAGAGTTTAGGTTTCGATGGCCCCTACCGAAATATGATTGCTAGATTGAACAAAAACTGTTGATGCAGTTTTAAACCTGATACATTTTACCATCTTTTTCGATCGTATTGTTTTAAGTTTGAATTCAGAATACCATACGACATGGAGCTACGCCTAACAAGTCGGATATGCGCCTTGTTAAAGGCAATTGATTTTTGAATAAAAAACATGTTTTATCAAATAAAGGTTTAATTTAATAACGCGTGTTGCCTCCATGGGCATCTACCACAGCTCTCATACGATTAGGCATAGAGTTTATCAACCGCTCTATGAAATTTTGAGGGATCATCTCCCATTCCTCTTCTATGGCAGTTTTCAACTCCTGCATCGTCTGGGCAACTGGCTGACGAGCCCTAACACGTCTTTTTAGCTCGTCCCACATGTGCTCAATGGGGTTCATGTCTGGGCTTCTGGCTGGCCAGTCCATAACTGTTATGTTCACATCCCGAAGATATTCCCTGACGATGCCGGCCGCATGGGCTCTTGCATTATCATGCATAAAAAGGAAATTTGGGCCCACATAGTCCGCGTATGGTATCACGTGAGGTTCTAAGCACTCACGAATGTACCTTTCAGCATTTAATGTTGGCAGCCGTGGTCCTGTAACAACCTCAAGTTGAGTTTTGCCGCTCGCGGATATACCGCCCCAGACAGTCCATGAGCCACCGCCATAAGCAACCCTCTCTTCAAAGCAGCATTGTGCGAAACGCTCTCCCTTACGTCGGTAGACCTTCTTCCTTCCATCATTGCCATGTAACACAATTTTAGACTCATCAGAAAAGAGTACACGGCTCCAATCTTGCTGTGTCCAATTTAAATGACTGCGTGCGAAATGAAGGCGCGCTGTTCGGTGGGCTCGCGTTAGTTTGGGCCCATTAGCTGGCTTGTGTGGTACCATATCGCGTTCTTTTAACCTTCTCCGAACAGTTCGAGCGCTCACATATACTCCGTGGAAGTCGCGAAGTTGGTTTTGTATCTCAATGGAGGTAAGGTGACGATTTCTCAAGCTGGTCGTCACGATGAATCGATCCTGCCTTTCAGTTGTGACCCGAGATCGTGGCCTTCCTTGGCGACGAACAAAGCCGCTAGTCTCTAGGTACCTCCGATAAACATTTCGGACCGCAGATCGACTTAAATTAAGTTGAGCACTCACGTTTCTTTGGCTGTGTCCGGCCTGAATAAGTGCCACAGCTTGGGCGGCGACTTCAGGTGAAGTATCCATAGATTATTGATAGAACCTCACCTTAATGTTAAGAATAAGTAATGTTTGTTGCAAAACCAAAGATATCAATCACTTTTTCAAGAATTAAATCCAAGTAAACCAATAAAACCAAGTTTTCTTAGTATTCGATTGTTTGATATCAACAAACAGGCTCCAAATTGTCTTTTGTTTCTTTGAATGAAATTGTGAATGTGCCAGGTTCAAAACTGCATAAAAACTTTTTGCTCGACCTAATATAAAATTTTAGCTAGGACCAAACGAAACTGAAAATACAAGGTGGGCCAATAGATGTGTCCAGAAGTGTATTTACATTTTTAAACGTTTCTTAAAAAAAGAATACAAAAAAAAACTATTTGTCTATGGTAGTAAATGGAATAATCGATTATCGATTTGATACTGACAGCTGTCTTGTGTCTTTACCTATCTGTCATGCATGTCATGATGTATTGATGTCAAATTGTCAAGTTCAGTCAAGTCAACACTAATGATCGCTGCCTTTAATTTTATTATTTAATTTCTTTCATTACAGTTTCTTTTAAACTGTTAATTAGTGAATTACATTGTTTTGTGGAGCGTGTGTATTGTAAGATAACTGTAGGAGTAATATCATAATGTCTCATCAAACAGGAATTCAAGGTATGAAAATATACAGTTATCTTTCTTATTTCAAAATAAACCACGTAATATGCTAATAATCCCGGCAAAAACATTTCCTTTCTGCATTTATGGCGAAGAATAAGTTGTAGCTAAGTGAAGTGCTGTATATTTTTAGAAATTACGTTATTCTGGCTACTAACCAGATCTCCCACGCCGAAATTCCATAATTGATAACAATGGTTGATACTGGAATTCTAAAAATGAAATCGTACATATATTATAGATATATGATAGAATATACTATTAGCAATGTGCGGTGGAGCTAGCAATAACTTGAAATATAGCATTGTTGTTATGAAACAGTACTTAATACAAAGAAATATACTGACCTCAGTCTGATTCAAATTATAAATGTAGTTTTTTTAAAGCTACTATAATATTTATTAAATTACGATATTATTATCCTGTTGTTAACAATTTTTATATGACCACTAAAGTTGTCAAAAAATAAAACACCCGTTTTGATTTTGACTACCTAGCGTTTGTCTAGTGTAGTGTAGCTACTACTAAAATACGTAAAATGGCTACTACTACACTGGACCCCTAATTATTATTATTTAACGAGTTTAGGGTATATTTATATACGCAGTAGTAAAACAAATGTCAAATGCAAGTTTTTTTGTTTCAGCCAGCTAAAATACGTAAAATGGCTACTACTACACTGGACCCCTAATTATTATTATTTAACGAGTTTAGGGTATATTTATATACGCAGTAGTAAAACAAATGTCAAATGCAAGTTTTTTTGTTTCAGCCAATGCCGAGTTGAAGAAATATTTCGGCAAATGCAGAGATGGAAAAATTCGAGTCTTGAAAATCAGCATAGAAAATGGTATTTTACTTATTAAATAATTAAGCTATTTAAATCCAAATATGCAATGTGACACTGTTTATGCAGCTGATGTATCTTATTTATTCAGGTATCTCATGGTTAAGCCTTGTATGTACAGGTGCTTATCTGAAACACATCTATCTACAAAACATAACTTCTCAACATGCCTGTATTTCACGAAGTGGTAGCCAAATGTGTAAATTTAGCGTTCATACATTTTCTTAGCTATGTTAAAATTTAAAACTATTAGGCACTTAGCTTTAAGCCATCAACCGATTTCAACACGGAACAAGGAAAAACTCACGCACAATATAGATATATTCAAACTTTGTGTATATTAGAAGTACAGAGGTAGACCTAATGCAACAAGGCATTGTTTATCAACCAAACTTAACACACTCCACTGTGGTAGGTATGTCACAGTTCTTCCAATTTTTTTTTTATATCTAGTATTTAGAGGCTTCATAGAGGCTTCAGTGCACTATGGGTGACTATGCCAGCCTCATGGGATCAATCCTATTGTAGCATACCCATTTAGAAAATTAACCTATGACCAACCAGGTAGCCAAATGTTTATAGTACACAACTAAGGTCTTGCTGCAATGGATCTACAGTTTACACACATAAAAGTCTATTTTAATAAAATGATGCCTAATAAAATGGTTGTTAAATTACACTATAAAATAAGATGACTGTTTCCGTTACATTTCAGAGCAGCTCGTTTTATCCAAGTATTACCCAACAAAGCACTCATGGGAACAAGACTTCGACAAATATGTACCCTCATTGGTGGTTGAAGAAATGCCATGTTATATTTTATACAGGTAAGTTTATAGACAATAATAGGGTATTACACTCATTTTTGAAAAGTGACTCAATTAGATTCTATAGTGCTGGTAAACCACTTAAAAAACACAAAATTTTTATTTATTCAGTCATTAAGTACCCTAAAAATGCATTTAAAATTTACATTTTCAAAGTTCGCGCGTATTTGACGAAAATGTAGAGGGCAGTGGACGCCATATTTACTCTGGTTGTGACGTCAGTTGACTGTGTAAACTAATGCGCTCAATATGACCGATCAGTTGACAGTTGACAGCTGTCACTTTAGTTTACACAGCTGAATGACGTAATAACATGGTAGCTACTTTTCAAGGCGATAAAGAACTGATAATAAAAACAGAAAACTTTGAATTGAATTTTAAAATTTATTTTGTTATTTTATAAACTAACACTTACCGACTGCATTTTACCTAAGCTATCTTAATAATATATTTTTAGACTTTTTCTCTTATAGAGTAAAATACATAAGTACGTATTCAATGAATATTTTGTTTTAATACCCAGGGGTGAGACCTGGAATATTGAAACAGTTAAAAAAGTTTCTAAATTAAAAATCACACTATTATTAAAAAGGCTAAAGCTTATATGCAGGGGCAGGAGCCAGTGACGTGGTAGACCCAGAAGAAAGACCCGAAGATGGCGTCACGAATTAGACTCCTACCTAAAGGATTGACCAGAAGTAGCTAGTTGCCCTCCAGTGGCACACAACAGGCTCAAAAAAAATAGCTTATATACATATATGTATGTTTGTGTGAGTGTATGTTTGATACTCCTTCAGGCACAATCAGCTGAATGGATTTGGCACACCATAGACCATGATTGTACAACATCGGAGATAGGATGCTTTTCTGAGGTGTATGTTGTCTTGTAATAACTTTCTACTTTCACATAGGTGCAGTCGCTTGCAGAAACTAGTTTATAATAGCCTATTATTGTATAGTATAATCAGCCTTTTTAATGATCCCACTGCTGGGACTCAGGCCTCCACTTTAGGAGAGGGAATGGGCCGTAATCCACCACGCGGGCCCAGTGCGGGTTGGACATGCCGGTTTCCTCACAATGTTTTCCTTCACCGTTTTAAGAGCAGTGGTGATGAAATAAATAACACAAAGTAATGCGCCTGGCTGAGTTTGAACCCGCGACCTACAACTCGTAAGTCGGGGCCGTTGTATAATAATGTATAATCTTGATGCAACTAGGTTCAACTTGATTCATATTTTGTTGAATTTTTGAAAAAACATTGTAGAGCATGCAAATAACAAATATTTCCTCAAGAAAAAGCATTTAAGCTTCTCTTTTTCCTGTTTTTCAGATTTGACTCAACAAATTCCCTCGGCCATGAGTGGCTGCTCCTCAGCTGGTCCCCAGACAGTGCTCCAGTCAGACACAAGATGTTATATGCCTCCACGAAGGCCACACTCAAACAGGAGTTTGGCTCTGCTCATATTAAGGATGAAATGCATGCTACTGTCAAGGTATGCTATGAAAATAATTATGTTAAAATCATGATACTGGGAAAAAGAAAACTTATAAGTAATGTCATATTAGGGCCTCGGGATTCTACTGGATGAGAGAAATATAGTAGTAGTTGATCTGGTCTTTGGGAGAGTCCTATGGCCAGCACTGAGCATATGTTGGCTGAAATAGCGGTGATCATATAAATAATGCTTTCACTTATATGCTCCATGCTTGGTTTGACTTGTAATTGTGAAAAACAGTTGATAACTATTTGCCAAAATATTCAATATTGTTCAAAATATCGTCCTGAAGTTTACTTATTACTAAATAAAAGAGCAACGAACTCATAACAAAGAAGAATAATGCTTCATTAAGTTTTGAATTTTCCTTATTTAAGTAAGTAACATTGCCGCGGGAATTTTTGAACGAGTTACCTCTTTTTCTTCTTACTCTCGCTCCACTCTAGAAGCTAACATTGTTTTTCTGTTTGCATAAAAACTAAAACTAACAATGTCCGAAACATTTTTTTAAGGTGAATAATCTTCATAGCTCTTCATCCGTTCTAGCGTGGTGCGAGAGAGCGTACTAGGTAATAACCACGTATGTTCCTTCATTTGCTTTTTGCGTTCTAAGGCTTCGGTAACTCTTTCAAACGTGCCCGCAAAATGTCTTATGCGTAACATTTTGATTTGAAATGGTAAACAAACAATTTGATAAGAAGTTTATCTAAGATTATAATATCTATGAATCACTTAGGGTCAGTTCACACCGAGACGCGACGCGACACTGCGCGAAGTGCGACTCAAAATATAACTTTATTTACTAAACGAAATGACACACATTTCATTGTGAGAATTCAGAATACGTTGCACCACGCAGCGCTGCGCCACGAGTCATCTCGATCTGCTGCCCTAGCCAAGTTACAACCGTTTCGTTTCGATTTTCTTTTCGTCGATCGCCTCGAGTAGGCCACGCCCCCGATTCCTTTATTCTGACGTCATCTCAACGCTCAGTTACGTGGTCAGAAAGGAATAGGAGGCGTGGCCTACTCGAGGCGAACGACGAAAAGAGAATCGAAACGAAACGGTTGTAACTTGGCTAGGGGGACTAAAATGTGTATCTTTTTTTGTAGTAAATAAAGTTATATTTTAAGTCGCACTTCGCGCAGTGTCGCGTCGCGTCGCGTCTCGGTGTGAACTGACCCTAAGTGACAACTTCAGATAAGAAATCAGTTGGTTACTAAAAAAAGATTGATGCTTATAAAAATTGCTATCAATCTTTCAAGTTTCAAGTACTGTGAAAGGAATTGTTTTTAACTTATAGAATGTTGAATTAACGTGATAAATATTATGATTTATGAGAGGACACTCACACACTATATTGTATTAATTGAATGAAATTGAATTTGTAAAGATATTATTTTCAGATTTTTAATTTAATGTTGTGTAGTATCAAATTAATGGTTTTAATCTGTAATTCTAATGTTTTATATTTTTGTGCTTATTTTTTTATTTTATTAATTTTGTGTTTTTTTTAATTAACTTTTGCAATTCTGCTCGATGGCAAATGGCTACAATAGATTAGTTTTGATTATTTGAGGGGATTGGCGCTGATAGCCAAAATGCAGGCTTTTGTCTAGTTCGACTACAGATGTCTAATTCTTTTGTCTTACAATAATATAGCCTACAAATCTGTTGCAAAACTGTAAATTTATTTAAATAAACTCATTATTATATTATACTAGCTTTTGCCCGCGGCTTCGCTCCCGTCATCTGACTAAGTAATACTCTATTCTGCTCTACCCTACTACCAATTTTTTTAATTTTTTCTTTCATAATATCCTTCTCCTGACAATAACAAACACAACAACAAAAAAAAATTGTGGAATAGGTCCAGCCGTTCATGCGTGATGGCGTGACCAAGGGAAATAGGGAAAAAGCTATTGGCTACTGCGCTGCGTGTCGCTGGTTCGATTCCCGCACTGAACAAGTATTTATATAGACTACAGATAGTTGTTCAGGGTCTGGATGTCTTGTGTATGTGAGTCTAATAGTTTGGGAACAAACCCACGTTACAGGAGTAATTCCTAGTGAGGGGTAAAGTATAAAAAAGCTGTGAAAAATAATCAATATAAAAATAATTTTATCTTAGTAACTTATATTTAGAGCAGCGTAGAGCAGTGGTGGCCAAGTGGTAACGGCCCCGACTTACGAGTTGTAGGTCGCGGGTTCAAACCTAACAAGGCGCATTACTTTGTGGAATTTATTTCATGACTACTGCTCTCAAAACGGTGAAGGAAAACGTCGTGAGGAAACCGGCATGTCCAAGAACCAAAAAATTCGAAGACATGTGACATCCACCAATTCGCACTGGGCCCGCGTGGTGGATTATGACCCATTCCCTCTCCTAGAGAGGAGGCCTGAGTCCCAACAGTGGGAACATTATAAGGCCGACTATGCTATGCTAACTTATATTTTAATCTCAACGCGGCACATGTCCACTAGTTACTAGTAGACTGCTAGAAGCATCTTCTCATCAAATTAATTCAAGGAAGTGGTGTATAATAAAAAAAAAACATAACATCAGTGAAAAATTAAAAAAAGGAAAGTAGAATATATAAAATTAAAGTGTATAATTAGACTTACGCAATGTTAGAACTTCTCAGACGATGAGTAATAACGTAGCTTGATTGAAACCGATTTACTTTGCTCTTTCTGAAGGCGTAACTTTATGAAATCTTTGCCCTTATCTTACCCCTTTTTATTTATAGGACGAAGTAAGTCTAAAAGGCTACAAGGCCCATCTGACCGGAGTCAGCGCGCCCGCCCCTCTCACTGACCGGGAGGAAGCCCTGAAGGAGTTACAGGAGAGTGAACATGACACCAATTATGGAACTGATGCTAGGTAAGAACTATAATCTGTGTTATTTATTCTATCTCTGTATTGGTGTGATCTTTTTGTTATCTGAATGAATTCTTTTTGGTTGATAAAGCAATGCTGATCGTTGGAGATGTAATAGGCCTTTTTTCCGGTTTGAAAATAACATTCCCGCTCTCTTTGTGTCAGACTTTTACTGACTAAAAACCCACTCCGGTCCCTTCGTTGCCTTTCAACGTTTTACCAGGGCCGAGTCTTCCTTGCGATGTAGTAGGCCTAAATGATGAATATTATTTTTTGTGTCCACGTTTACTTTTCGTTTATCTGTAATGTTTTGTTGGATCCCAAAACTTTGATCCCATGCACAATGAGGAACTAAAATTATTATTTTTTATTTGATATAAACTAGTGCTTGACTGCGATCCCACCTGATAGTAAGCAGTGATGCAATCGTTGATGGTGAAAAAATTTATTAAAAAAAAAATATGTAAAAAAGAAAAAGTAAAACAATATTAGTAATAGTAGAAATAGTAATAGTAGTAGTATGTAAAATGTATCTTAACCTAATTCAGACCTGGGTCTACCAGAGTTTCAAAGGAGAATGCCCTAGCTCCATTGAAAACAAGAACCAGATTTTGTTTTTCGCTGAGAAACTCATCTTATGACATCCCCCGCTCTTGGGCGAGGCGGGAGATAGTGTCAGACTTTTACTGACTAAAAACCCCACTCCTGTTCCTTCGTTGCCTTTCGTACCAGGGCTGATTCTTCCTTTCAGAATCAGACCCTTGGCCCCAGTAGGCTTCGACCTTGCTGAGCCCCTACAGTTGCTGACATCTCCTTGAGGCGCGCGTGGAACAACACGCGCCGTCGACGACTTGGGCTCGGTCCAGACGGTTACTGGACGGTCGGACGGTGAGCCACCCATTGCTCGCCGTCCGCAAGCCCGCGCCTACGGTGGCCGGAAATCGGGATCGGAATCCCGGCGGCGTTTGGGGCGTGAGGACCGTTGCCTCACGCGATCGACCGCCTCCTTCGCTAGCATTACTGCTTCGCAGAAGGAGGCGACCGCCTGCCACTTCTCCTCGCTCCGGACCATGGCCTGTACAAAGGCCCGGCGCGAGAGATTGCCGCCGCCGATCGCCCCCACGAGGACACGGCGTTGCTCTGCCCAAGCGGGGCACACCTCCACCGTGTCCTCCGGGCGGTCCACACAGTGGCGACACCCGGGCGTCGCTTTCGCACGAATCCGGTGCAGAAACTTCCCGAACTTACCGTACCCGGTGAGGACCTGCGTCATGCGGAAGGTAATGACGCCGTGTTGCCTTTCCAGCCACACCTCAAAGAGGGGACTTACCGCCATAATTACGGCGTGAAACAAGAACCAGCTACGGCGAGAAAGAGATTTATCTCAAATTATCAATATAATTAGTAATAAAATAAATAAATAATAACTGGTTATGATCGTCATCCTTACCGTCAATCGTAAGCTGTTGATCCCCGCATTAACGCCGGCGTTCACGCGCCATTGTCTTACTATTGTGTCTCTAAATTAATAAAATTGGCAATTTTTTATATGTTTGCCAGTAAGGATCATGATAATAGCTGATTACTGTTTTATTATTTACTATCTACACTAATATTTTATAGAGGTAAAGTTTTGTTTTTTGTTTGTAAGAGGTACTCTTGAAGTACTGGTCCAATTGATATTTTTTTTTTCCCGAGAGAAAGCTGCTTTATTCCTGAGTGACATAGGCTATATTTTATATATGCGGGCGAAGCTGCGGGCAAAAGCTGGTTATTTAAAATTTTAGAAATATCTCATTTCCGCTGAAGCTGGTTTTTTTTTAGCTTTCACCTTTTATACAAATTCGTTAAACTGTTAAGGTGGGATTATAAGTTTTGTAATTCAGCTTATTTATACAAAATAATATAGTATATGGTAGGCTTTTATGAGTAGGTAGAATATTATTAGAACAATACAATATCGACTAACCAAAAAAGACTGAAGCGACAACTTCTTACATAATATTTTTATCTCAATTTCAGGCAGTCTACAATGGGTGGTGTGTCTTTCCCTATCACTGAAGATGCCAAACAAGGAATTCATGATCTCAAAAGAGGTTCCTATAACTACTTGCAATTTAAGATAGGTAAGTTTGTATTTTGTTCAATTAATTAGCCAGTTTTTTTTTAATGTAGTATAGAACAAGGTCGCTTTTCGTGTCTGTATATTTAGATAAATAGAAAGACGCGGAAAGCGACCAATCCGTTTACCGGACGGCCGGACGGCGAGCTACCCATTGGTCGTCGTCCGCAAGCCCACGTCTACGGTGGTTGGAAGTCGGAGTCGGGGTCCTAGCGACTGTGGCGTGAGAATGTCCGTTTCCTCACGCGTGCGGCCGCCTCCTTCTCTAGCATTATCGCTTCGCGGAAGGAGGACACCGCCGCCCACTCCCCCAAAAAAGACTGCTCACTCCTTTTTAAACCGCGCAACGCATTTTGATGCGGTTTTCATTCATAGAAAAAATAGTAAACGAGAATCGGGGGAGAAAACCGGGGCGAGTCACTTGTATCATTAAAAGGACATTGAAAAAACTAAGTACTATAAAATCAACCTGTTTTACTATGGGATTAAAAATAAAGAAAGAAAAAAAGACAACTTTTTATTTGGCATACACAGATACGCACAGTGTAGAAACAAGTACCTATGGAGAAAATTATGATTAAATAGAACATGCCCCTGCCCACACGGATGCCGCAGCCCGTTGTCACCGTAAGGAGCTTTTGTACAGAAAGCCAACTAGTAAAGACACTTTTTCCTGGTTTGACGCCAGAAATGTACTCTAACAGGCATCGTAGAGAGGGGGTTCCTGGGGTGGTATTTTAAGAACGGCACGGCACCCTTTCCACATCCTAATGGTGATCACCGGGGTGGTTTTAGTGAGGTAAAAATCTCACACTCTCTGATCTTATCCCCAAAAGCCCAGACGCCTTTTGAAACTTTACCCTGATAAAAAAACCTGCTTTGCCAAAGCTTAAAATCGCCAAGTCGCTCCGGTCGTTATCACTATCAGCACTGACAAACGTGGATTAGAATTTGACTGTAAGGATTCGCTTTGGCTAATAGGGGCGCTAATCACCCTTCTATGTACCATACTTTGTTTAAAGTTGTCAACTGTCAAAACTAATACTTAAATACGCAAAAATAATACTCGCAATATATTCCATCATATTATCTAACGCGCCAAAAAATGTATGTATTTTTTTAAAACACTATGTAATTAATTATTATTTTATTGTTTCTTTCAGTTTCGTTCCAAGTTACATTCTAGGGTATTTCTCAAATGACAAAACATAGGCATTTTATTTTTTAACGAGTTTACCACACTGTATTCCGGTTTAAATGATATGGGTGCTTTTATAATGACATGCATGTGTGTCGATTTTAATATAGTCACGGTGATATCAAGACTCCTCCAATTTCTCTGGCATTGTCATCTGCAATTCATAGGTGTTTGTGATCTTGTGGTCTGTGTATGCTAGATTTCAGAGTGGCCTGTTGGTCTAGTGGTTAGTGGCCCTGACTGCTATGCCGGAGGTCGTGGGTTCGATTCCCACACAGGACAAATATTTGTGTGATGAGCACGATCATTTGTTCTGTGTATGTATTTAGAAAAATATGAGTATGTTTATCAGTTGTCTAGTACCCATAACACAAGATCTGCTTAGCTTGGGACTAGACGGCGTTGTGTGATAGTTGTGGAATATTATTATTATATTATTTCATAATTAAACTACCTTACTAGCTGATACATAATACTCTGAATTTATGAATAAAAGGATTTTCTATTAAACAATCAAATATTTACATCTTTATTACATACAAGTTGACCCGGCGAACTTCGTACCGCCTAACAGTCAAGCTATATGATATTTTACTTCTTGAACACTTTAAATTCATATATCTTTCGATATAGTCAACCGATTGCGATGAAACAATGCCTAAGTAATATATCAAGTTACACACAATTTTAATGCATAAAAATTATCTACATCGATATCGTACATTTTAAGTGATGCGCGCAAAACTAAAAACTTCTACAGATTTATTATATGTATAGATTATGCGTTTCAGATTTAGACGAAGAAAATATCCATTTATCCAAAGCGGCCAACATTTCTCTGGCGGAGTTACCTCAGCAGGTGCCGAGCGACCAGGCCAGATACCACTTGTATATATTCAAGCACACGCATGAGAGCGACTACATGGAAACTATAGGTGGGTAGTATAACCTAATCAATCTGTCCTTTTACCCAACTTTTTTGGGTTCAGTTTCCGGTCTAACTGGATACAGCTGAGTACTACCACAAAATAGATAAGTACAGAAGTCAATCTCAAGTATGTACTTCACTTTAAATACTCCCTTTGGCCACTTTGGAAACCAGTTTCGAAAACAGAAATATATTTCTTTATTGGAAACGGGGTTTCCATTAAAGAAATATATTTTTGTTTTCGAAACTGGCTCCCAACACAGAGGATTGGATCTTCTTTCGAAACTCTTCGAAATATAACTATTATTCAAACATTACAGTAAAATATAGTTTATAGGTAGTTGTTTAAAAGACACGATGTGTTCAGTTACAAAATAAATAACTGAAATTTGAATCTAATCTTTATTATTAATAATATCATAAATTTCAACAAAAATGGTAAATTTTACCTAGTGGACAACTATTGTATTAGAAAAAAAAAATGAAAAAGGTGAAATTATTTCTATACAATGTTCTATTGTAATCTTTACTTCCGAGAGCAGTTGTAGCGATGAAATATATTTCTTTATTGGAAACGGGGTTTCCATTAAACAAATATATTTCTGTTTTCGAAACTGGTTTCCAAAGTGGCCGAAGAGTAACCTACGCTCGGCGATCGTGTCCGAGTGCGACCGGGTGCGGTAATAAATGCCTACCTAATCTGAATTCTAAAAATATTACATGGCCACAAAATCATCTTCTCTTTCTCGACGCGGGACCTGTTCTGTGAAAAAAAAACCATCAAAATACAAGCAAATATCTACTTACCTCTCTGAAACAATTCAAAAACGTCAATTCACCGTTTAATGTTGAATTTAAACAACCGTTAACACTGAACAGTTAGAATAAGGTTTTTTTTTTTGTTGGTCCATTTTGCCACAAAAAACTCAAGCTCGCATTGAGCTGAATTGAGCCGAGACGTCGTGTCCGTGAGCGGTGTCTATGTGTGCGTTGCTCGAGCGCGCTTTGTATGTAGATTGACTTCTGTACCTATTTTGTGATACTACCTATCTGACTTCCTCAACCCAGTAATTAAACATTTCTTTCTGGTAAGTACCGAATTTGTTGCACAATTTTTTTCACAAAAAAAATAAAATTTTCTATTTATCTAATATTTCATACGCGAAGCGCAATAAAACAAAAAATGGAGGACTGAGTGCCCGAATTTTGTCGAGGTCATAACTTTCAAACACCAAGAAGATACAACCTGTTATTGCTTTCACAAATTTTCACATTTTATTTAGTAGCTTTTAGGATCTCAAACAGCAGCTAAGTAAGTTAATGATTTCATTGTAGTTGTAGTTTAGATATTTTTGGAGATTTTGGTATTAGGTAGTGTCATTTTAAATTATATTCATAAGCTTTGACAGTGGATTTACTAATCAATTCTGTCAACTGTACCGACAGGTGGCACAGTGGTTGAGCGATTAGCTGCTGCGCTAAATGTCGCGGGTTTGATTCCCGCACCGAACAAATATATGTATGTCCCACAGATAGTTGCTCCGGGTCTGGACGTCTTGTGTATGTGAGTTTTACATTTTTGAGAACGCACCCACGATACAAGAGTAATTCCTAGTATGGAGCAAAGTAGAAAAAAGTATGTAGCGACATCTATGGCGTCACATAAGAACTAATCCTGCATCGCGCAATTAAAATTCTGCGCGCGAATAAAACATATAGAACAGCCCGAAATCATCTATCGGGCAGTTGCCCACCAGACATAACACCCGTCTGGCCGGAGGATCCTCCCTTTTCAACGGAGGTTTGCGGGACTTGACTCTGCTCCGCATACCTCCAAAAGTACAAGTAAAAATAAACAATACAAAGAGAATTTTATCTTCGTAGCTTATATTGGAATTTCGACACGGCTCATGTCCACCAGTAGACTGCTAGAGGCATCTTCTCATAAAATTAAATCAAGGAAATGGCGTATAATAAAAAAAAAAACATCATGTCAGTGTCATAAATATTATATAGGAATAAATCCTTTTTTTTCGGTGGGAAAATCATCCAATGACATCCCCGCTCTTGGGTGGAGCGAGAGATAGCGTCAGACTTTTACTGGCTAAAAACCCACTCCTGTTCCTCGTTGCCTTTATAATATAATATAATAATATTTTTATTGGAACAATAAACTTGTTTACAAAATTTTAAGTGTTCGTTAACAACTACATTAGTTTAAAACTGTGTTGTAGCCATTAGCGCCCACCTCCAAGAGGGAGACGTCGGCGTTCCAAAATGTATGATAATAAATTTACAATTAATCTATATTCGTAGTTAGACTTAATTACTCTTAATCTAGAATTAGAAACGGTGAAGCAACTACCTATTAATTTGAATTATAATTACAATTTATTTATATTATATTTTTTTCTTTCATACCAGGGCCGAGTCTTCCTTTCAGAATCACTACGGTTTTTAAAAAAACGATCATGTTTTTCAGAAACCAACGTGAGTGTGTGCCTTTCAAAGTATTAAAAACATATTTGTTTTATTCTTATTAACAGTATTCATCTACTCCATGCCTGGGTACAACTGCAGTATAAAGGAGAGGATGATGTATTCTAGCTGTAAAGGACAGTTCTTAGAAATTATTGAGCGATCGGGCGTCGAGATCGTTAAACGGGTAAGTTAAATTATAATTCACCTTAGGACCTCAACAGGATCTGCGAGAACATTTAAAAGAGTTACCGTAGCCCTAAAATGCAAAGGCCAAATGAAAGTATATATTTTGTGGCCAGATCATAGAAATTGATCACTTCATGATATGGCCAACTAAAACTGGCCAGATTGTTAAATGTTAACATTTTGATGATATGTCGATCCTCGTTTGGCCATATCATCGATGTAAGATTTCGATGATAATGAAAAGTCTAAAGAAAGTAGGCCAAACGAAGATTGACATATCATCAAAGTTTAACGTTTAAAACGATCTGGCCAGTTTAACTTGGCCACGACATATTATATACAAGTACAAAGTACACATAGGTGGGTTACATAAGTACTTCTCGCACACACCTCGCTCCACTCTAGGCCTGTTGGTCTAGTGGTTAGTAGCCCTGACTGCTATACTGGAGGTTGTGGGTCCGATTCCCATCCAAGACAAATGTTTGTGTGATGAGCATGATCATTTGTTCTGTGTCTGGATATAATTTATCTATAATATGTTTTTTTTTTTTTTTTTTTTTCGGTGGGAAAATCATCTTATGACATCCCCCGCCCTTGGGCGGGGCGGGAGATAGTGTCAGACTTTTACTGACTAAAAACCCACTCCTGTTCCTTCATTGCCTTTCGTACCAGGGCCGAGTCTTCCTTTCAGAATCAGACCCTTGGCCCCAGTAGGCTTCGACCCTGCTAGGCCTCTACAGATCTATAATATGTAGGTACTTATTTAGAAATATATACGTATGTTTATCACTTGTGTAGTATTCATAGCATAAGCTCTGCTTAGTTTGGGACTAGATGGCGTTGTATGGTAGTTGTGGAATTTATTATAATACACGGTGTCTTTAACATCGACGACACACAAACCACGGATCCAATACATGATTCTGGACCCCCCAGTGGTGGAATTTTTCGTCGGGTTTTTCCTAATTTTTTAAAATAAAAACTATACTTTTTTAATTTAAACTGTGTAAAATCGTTATTCTAAACAACCCCGATGATATTTTTAGTAAAAAAGAAAAAAAAAAATTAAAAAGGTCATTGGGGTAGATAAAATCGTTATTCTAATCAATTCCAATGACATTTTTAATTTTAAAAGTAATTAATTCATTTTGACTAAAAATGATTGAATAAATAATTTTATACAGTTTTAAATAAAAAACCTTTTTTTTATTTATGAAAAAACCGACGAAAAATTCCACCACTGGGGGGTCCAGAATCATGTACTGGATCCATGGAGTATTCGTTTGTGTGTCGATGTCAAAGACACCCTGTATAGTCATAGTAGTTTATTGGTAAGGAAATTGGATTCTGATTGGATTGGATTCTTACAAGTCACATACAGATTACATTACAGTCAACAAATTATTAAAAATACGTTACATTTTTAAACTATATCAAATAATAAAAGATACAGCAGAAATCATTTGATGATTTCCCACCTCATTAAAAGGACCTCAAGTTTTTGCTCTTTTGATAGTGAGCAATCATCAAATAACACCTTCCGCTCTAGGTTCCAAGGCCGCGGTAACTCTTTTGAACATTCTCGTAGTCAATGTTTCATCCTAATTTCCAGTTTAGCCAAATGCGATTGAATCGTATTTTCAACTAGCTCCTGAGCTAGTTATAAACAGGCTAGCTGGCTAGTTAATAACTATGTTATGGCTCTTGAGCCAGGGAAAAACCTACGTCAATAAATAATTTATTATATTTATTATTGTCCATTATTTTTGCATCATACCGCACCGCTTCACGTTCGGGTCCAGATCTGCTGAAATTTTGAACAGAGGTTCCTTTTAAGTAGTCAAAAATATTTCTAATGCCAAAAATTCTATTCTTATAATATATATCACAGTCAAAACTGCTAATCGGTAAAAACCACTTTTAACTCCAAGAATTGGTCAGAAGTACTACTGACCATTTGAAACTATCAAATTAATAAAACTTGTACAAAAAACTATTAGGTTGGTAGGTTTTTATTTTATCATTAAGTCAAAAACATTTTTTTTTTTGTAATAACAAGTTTTAACAGTCAAATCTAGTTTATTGAATAATTAACTAATGACCTAAACTAATTAATTGTAAACATATACATCGGCACTCATGCTGAAACCTTTTTTAATAACCTTATTTTTTGTGATTATGTACATAGGTAGTCTTGATTTATAGTTCCTTATTTACTTCATCTTGCAGTTAGAAATCGACGACGGCAAGGAGCTGACTGAAGAGTTCTTGTACGACGAGATTCACCCCAAGAGGAACCTTCACCGTCCCGCCTTCGCCAAACCTAAGGGCCCTCCAAACAGGGGTGCCAAACGAATCACCAAGTCGCAGACCTCTCAGTAATATTAAGTACAAGTTTTAATAATCACGTGGCTAGAAACAAGAATTTATAGAGATATATATTTTTCTAGATATTAGGTGTAGTCGACGACGTAATTGCTTTACCACTTTTAATGAAATCTACTAAATTGATACTTTATTCACGCAGCGTCTTACGCGAGTGAAAAAAAAACTCCACATCTCAGTAAAGGAATTAGAATTCACCCCGCGGAATTAGAATTCGACTATTATCTCTCAGTAAATTTCATTCAACCGCTTGATGGAAAGCGATTACGCGGACGGCATTAAATTTTACGCCTTTTTTCCATTAGGTAAGGCAGAAATTACAGGTTACATGCTCATCCCTATTTAGTCTGTATCCTTCGTCCAATCGTGAGTTTGTGTGTACGGTACGTATACTTCTGTCCCCTAGCCAAGTTACAACCGTTTCGTTTCGATTCTCTTTTCGTCGATCGCTTCGGGTAGACCACGCCTTCGATTCCTTTATTATGACGTCAACTCAACGCTCAGTCACGTGGTCAGAACAAAGGAATAGGAGGCGTGGCCGACTCGAGGCGATCAACGAAACGAAACGGTTGTAACTTGGCTAGGGGGGCTGTAGTAGTCCTTTAAAATTGTTTCTGTTGCTCATTGCACAAAAAGTACAAGTTTCAGTGTGAATTGTTCATTGTCAGAATGATAAAAATGTCTGCTCACGATGATGTCAAACAATATAAAAAAATCTGTAATTATTAAATTCAAAGCAATAAAGCCACGTGATGTCAACATTTGACTTGTAGTGTACTTGCCGCTGAAATATAACAATGATCGTAACTCGCTTAGTTACCCATATAATTTAAAAAGATATCGAAACAATAAAGTATAGAAAATAAATAAAGACTGGTAGGTCAGTGTGCAATAAAAACATACAAAATTATAACAATATTCACGAAAATGTTTAAAACATCGATTATATTGAACCAAAATTATGTTTTCGATAATGAAGTTTATTTTTAAATTAAATTGTATACTCTAAAAATGTTTAAAACAATGTAGTACCGTATTTATGTCGCAGCCGTATCGTATAAACGCCATATTACAAGTTGGCGCGCCGGATTGAAAAACGTCAGGTGTAGGGGCCCGGCAGGGCCGATGCCCGCTAGCTAGGACCGCGGAGAATTTGTGTGCGTACGCGCAGCGGAATGTTGTTGAATTTAAAGATTTTAATTATGCAGATATTTAGTGTATGACGTCGTATAATTGTGTATGGTAAAAAAAAATTTGTGCAGGCAACCATTGTTGAGAAATTCACCAAAAACTGATTCCGCTGGGCGAACGTTGTCCTGGCGGAACTTTTTTTAATCCATAGACTTTAGAAGAAAAGAGATGTGTCCAAAAATTAGTGTGTATTTGTGTGTAATTGTGTATGTATGAATAAAACTAGTGCATGCATAAACTTCGGAGAAATTCAAGTTTCCGCTACGCGAACGTTTGGCCATTAGCTAGTTTTCATATAAAGCGCTTACATAGAGAACTGTAAATTTTTACATACGTTGTTTTGAATTTGTTTATATTTGTTTAAAAAACAGATTTAGAAAAAATCGTAGGGCTTAAAAGATAAAAATATGAACGTAAAATACGCTTATTAGGTCTTAGTTCTTAAAGTATGCACTTTGGGGTCTAGATTTTCACGTTTATACAAACCTTGTAAGTGTCTGCAACATGTTGCCAAGTATCCATGATGTTCCGTTAGTAACTAAAGAGTTATAGGACAAATTTACCATGAACAGATCACTGTTTACAAAGCAGTCAAATATCACGACGTTCTGAAGGAATTGCATGGTAATATGTATGTCAATAATTAGTGTATTCATTCAACTATTCTTATGCAAAATTTCATGTCATTAAATTCAGTAATTAAAGAAAAACAATTATAATACTGACGAAGCATCGAAAACCTACATAACCCGACCAAGTTCGGATGGCTACCAAAAAGCGGCCGTGCCATATATCTAAGAAACGTTCTTAACCTTCCAATATAGTATTTATTAATATGGTACAGTTGCGTACACAAGCGTTAGGAAAAAATAGAACAATTGCATTTCTTGAATGAAAAATATTTTTTTTAATAATAACGCCACTATCTACGATAAAAACAAATCTTCAATTAACAAGTACTTCTTTATTTAAATATCCAAAGGGGAACGCTCGTGCATGCCTAGTCTATTGGTTAAATAGTGTAATAAGCTACAATATGATAAATATTTACCTAAACAGTAGTAGGTACATACTTACATGTGGTAAATATTTAATTTCCCTAAGGGGTTTATGGTTAGAATCCTGATCCGTGAAATCTTCAATAGAAATTAGCTGTATGAATTTAATTTGTCTTAAATAATATATTTAGATTATATCTCAAGTCTCAAGCGCATACTTAAATAAAGTACCTACGTAAATAGTACCTACTTTCTGTCATAGTCAAATACATTTAAAAAAGTAGGTGTACAAAAATAAATGACCTATAAATTATATCGAAACAACAATTGTGTTATCACCTATACCAATTCAATACCGGTATTATACTGTAAATTTTGGGATGTTACCTAAATATATTGCACGGCCGCTTTTTTGTAGCCATCCGAACTTGGTCGGGTTATGTAGGTTTTCGATGCTTCGTCAGTATTATAATTGTTTTTCTTTAATTACTGAATTTAATGACATGAAATTTTGCATAAGAATAGTTGAATGAATACACTAATTATTGACATACATATTACCATGCAATTCCTTCAGAACGTCGTGATATTTGACTGCTTTGTAAACAGTGATCTGTTCATGGTAAATTTGTCCTATATCTCTTTAGTTACTAACGGAACATCATTGATACTTGGCAACATGTTGCAGACACTTACAAGGTTTGTATAAACGTGAAAATCTAGACCCCAAAGTGCATACTTTAAGAACTAAGACCTAATAAGCGTATTTTACGTTTATATTTTTATCTTTTAAGCCCTACGATTTTTTCTAAATCTGTTTTTTAAACAAATTCAAAACAACGTATGTAAAAATCTACAGCTCTCTATGTAAGCGCTTTATATGAAAACTAGCTAATGGCCAAACGTTCGCGTAGCGGAAACTTGAATTTCTCCGAAGTTTATGCATGCACTAGTTTTATTCATACATACACAATTACACACAAATACACACTAATTTTTGGACACATCTCTTTTCTTCTAAAGTCTTTGGATTAAAAAAAGTTCCGCCAGGACAACGTTCGCCCAGCGGAATAAGTTTTTGGTGAATTTCTCCACAATGGTTGCGTGCACAAATTTTTTTTTACCATACACAATTATACGACGTCATACACTAAATATCTGCATAATTAAAATCTTTAAATTCAACAACATTCCGCTGCGCGTACGCACACGGAGAATTTCTGAAAGGGAAACCCGTAGTCCTAGAACGCAAAGGGTAATTGAAGGATACAGGTGTGGTTTTAGTCAGTAAAAGTCTGACACGCCCTCATGCTCCACCCAGAGCGCGAGAAGTCATTTGGATGATTTCCCACCTTAAAAAAAAAGATTGAAAAACGTCACCGTAATGTAATGCGGCTATTTAAAAAATATAATAAAGTATTATTATTAAGTATTATTATTAAGTATTTCATGTTCAGCCGGATTTCAATTCGACTGAAATAAAATATGCCGCATTAAATGCGCACTTCGCGTTCATCAAAGCGGTTTAGTAACTTACAGCCAACATACAAAACGGTGCAACGTCAATAAACGAATAAATAGGAGGCCCCCCGCAGGGGGCTTCCGTCGACCCTACCCAAGCTGTTTTTGGATCGGTTCTTCTCAATTTATAGTCATCCTACACTGACAATACAGCTAAACGTTGGACGCCGCTGTGTAGAACGTATCGCCACTACAATCCGGCTAAACGCGAGATAACCGCATTACGAGGCGATGTTTTTCAATACAGCGCGCAATATATATATAGGGTGACTGGTAATTAGTGTACGATACTTAAGCTGTTGATCCCCGCATTAACGCCGGCGTTCACGCGCCATTGTCTTACTATTGTGTCTCTAATTACGCACTCAAAAGGTTAAACACGTGATTGTGCTCATGATAACAAACAATTTTTATTACAGGTACAAAGCCGAAATCGCGAAATAAATATCAGCTATTCAGTACATTAGGCA
This sequence comes from Mythimna impura, assembly GCA_905147345.3. Classification (NCBI taxonomy): domain Eukaryota; kingdom Metazoa; phylum Arthropoda; class Insecta; order Lepidoptera; family Noctuidae; genus Mythimna; species Mythimna impura. Next base: position 12,462,148 of record LR990343.1, on the reverse strand, counting down.
AACATAAATGTACTGAACAGCTGATTTTTTTTCGCGATTTCAGGTTTGTTCCCATAGTAAAAGTTGTTGGTTATCATGAGCACAATCACGTGTTTAAGTATCGTACACTAATTACCAGTCACCCTATATATGTAAAACGGTATGTTGTACGAAACGGCTTCGACATGTATAAAAGTATACTGAGAAAAAAGTATTATTATAATATTAAAAGTAAAAGAAACGAATTAGTCGACAATGTAATTATAGAGATGCAAAGGCATGATGTTGCATAATAAGACCTGCGTTATTTTTTCATCAAATTAATTAATGTATTGATAGGCATCATTTCAATGAAATAAAGTAATAAAAGTAGACCAGGGCTGTATATTTTTTTATATAGCTCTGTAGCGCATCTTACTCATTATAGATTTAAATTTTATTAAGTATGTCATTTAACCCTACAAGATTTTTTGTGTAACCCATTAAAAAAACAGTCAGGAGGAAATATTTGAAGTTATTTTTATCTTCAAACCAATTTTTTATATTATAATCTTTAAATGTATTATAACAGTCATTAGATAATACCAAAAATTCTAAAACATTTGTGTATATTTTTGCATTTGAAATTAATATTTGATTGTATTTTACTTAAAATATTGCATGGACTTATTTTAAAATCGTGTTTTGAAAATATAATATGAACGCATATATAGCTCAATCTATTTATTAATTAGATCTTGCCATTTTTAAAGTTTTGTAACTTTTATTATTAAATCTAAGCGTTCTTTATAATCTTGTTTCAATAAATATTATAAGTCTTAGCATTTTTTACCTTTCATGTATAAAATAAGCGAAAATAATTGGTTTTTATTCTAAAATTGAAGCACAAATACGATACTTATGAAGTTTGTATATACATAGTTCCTTATATTTTTGTAAATCGGTTCGACCACATCTGTATTGTGCAATGTCTGTAACAATAAATGCTTTTAATAAAATTCGGGTCCTTATTTAACCAAATCTGTATGTCTAGTTAACTTGCATCTAGGAACTAGCGCCGCGGCCCTAGAACGCGAAAGGCAACTGAAGGAACACAGTTGAGTTTTAGTCAGTAAAAGTCTGACAAGCCCTCATCCTCATGCTCCACCCAGAGCCGGAAAGTTTTTTTTTTAAATAATACAACGTGTAACAGAAAGGGTATATACATACCAAGTGCACGGCTTCTTGATAAGTTAACAAACGATACGGGAAGGGTTTTCTAACATTATGTTTACATGGTAGGAAGTTATGAATTATTCCAATACACATGATACCAGAAACCGAACATTTCAAACTGAAATCAATACATCACTAGCAAAAAGTCAGCTGATCGGTGTCAGTGAACTGTTCATGAATAAAAACAAACCTCTTAGAGCTCATTCACACGAAGACGAATCGTGATTTTTCACGAATCGTGTTTTTTCACGATTCGTTATTTTTTTTGACGGGAGCAATGCTTTTTATATACCCATGTTCACACGCTTCACGAATCGTGAAAAAAGACGTAGACGGATACGTCGGTCACTACGGTCATTAGAATGACGATTCGTTAAAAATCTCGAATCGTGATTGGCGCTCGCGCCCCGCGCGCCTGCCTGCTCCGCCCGCCTGTCTGCCCCACCCGCCGCGCGCCCGCTCAATTCAGTACATTCCTTTGACTTGTTAAGACGTGTAGCGCTGCGCTTCAATAAAATCATGTCGAAAAAAGAAAAAGAAAAATTGTATGACCAACAAATAAATCGCGAAGTTTTGATTGCTGCAATCAAAGACAGGCCAGTTTTATGGAATAAATTTTTGGAAATTTATAAGGACAAAACCGCTAAAACAGCAGCATGGCGGGAAATATGCATAATTTTGAAAGAAGATTTTGAAGAAATGGATCAAAAGGACCGACAGTTGTTTGGTAAGTTTTTATTGAGAAAATTTTAAATACAAATCTATACTGCCTATATTTTGTTGTCTTGCCATGGTACTGATCCAGTTTCTGATAGAAAGTAGGTCATAAATTCATTTCTCATTGAATTGCCAGTTCCGACACTCGGTGATACTTCCTGGGGTAGTAAATTTTCAAAATTAAATTCTTTTTCTAATTCAATTCCCTCCTTTTTTATAATCAAATTGTGGAGGACAGTACAAGCTTTCACTACTGAAATAGCTGTTTCTCGTTTAAGGTCTATGGGTCTATGTAAAATTCTCCACTTATTTGCTAGAATGCCAAACGCACATTCAACGTATCTTCTCGCTCTGGTTAAACGATAATTAAATATTCGTTTACCTCTGTCAAGATGCGTTCCACCAAAAGGTCTTAATAAATGTGTGTGTAAACCAAATCCCTCGTCGCCAATAATTACGTAAGGAACTTGAACTTCTGATTCTGTAAATAAAGGCCTTGGTTCGGGTATATTCAAACGGCCTTCTGTCAACATTTTCCAAAAACTTGACTCTTTAAATATTGATGAGTCGCATTCTTTTCCATAGGAACCTACACTGACGTAAACGAATCGATAATCTGAATCTACGACTGCTAATAACACTATTGAAAAGAAATCTTTGTAGTTCATATATACTGAACCACTATTTGACGGCTTTCGAAGCCTAATATGCTTCCCGTCAACTGCTCCAAGGCAGTGAGGGAAATTGGCCTTTTCATTAAATCCACTTGCTATCTTTAACCACTCTTCTTCCTTATTAGGAAGTGGCATAAATTCTTCATATAAATTATTCCATATACTTTGCGTCACTTCTACTACGATGGTGGAAATGGTTGATTTGCCAATTCGATAACTAAAATGAAGATCTTCATAGGAAAGTCCTGACGCCAAATACCTAAAAAAATATTTCATTAAAACCAAATTAGTGGGATGAAGAAGTCGTATTTTCATTCAGAATAAGCGTTCCCACTAGGCACCCAAACGATTTCATATGTTTGACTGGCTGCCTAGTGGGATAGATTAGTCTAAATGAAAATACAACTTCTTCAAGCGCTTCTTCAATTATACAAATTCAGCTTACTAAGCATCCTCTTTTTACGAAAGCAAAAACCGTTATAAAACGTATGGGGCGTAGCCCGTACAAAACAACCACAGATCAGGTCCCTGTATATTTTATTTATGTATAATTCATAAATACACAGACGGACAGCGAACGGCGTTTGTGAATAGATATTCGCCCGACAACAGACCGCTCGTCTTGTCGTGACGTGTTTCGAAACCGTGTCCTTATTATTACAGTTGTTTTCTAGTATATATATATTCATCTGTGGTTGTTTTGTAATATTGGGAATAATGCGATGTAAATAAAAATCTTCTTATAAAACCGTTCATACAGTTTTATGAATTATTGTTTCAGGAAGTTCAGTGATGAAAAGGTGGACACAATTGAGAGACACTTGGAGGAAATCATTAGATGAAAACAAAGAAACAAAAAAATCTGGGTCTGGTACAAAATCTAAGCCCTACAAATATAATCAAGAGATGAGCTTTTTGAAGCCAATTATTAAGCCAGGTGAAACATATGACAATAATCCAAATACAAGAGATGAAGCCCAAAGAGAAAATGCAGATCAACAAGAAAATCAGAAAGAGAAACACTTAGAATCATCATCAAAAAAGAAAAGAATGGATAGTGGCAGCGTATTGGATGATAAAATGATGAAACTTGTTGATCATCAATTAAACACAATTGGAAGTGATGACCGTAACATGAATTTTTTTAAGGGGGTTCTGCCATCCCTTCGGCATTTTGATGATGATCAAATACTGGAATTCCAATCTGGGGTCATTAACCTAATACAGAGTATTAAAACTGGACGAAACTATTCGAATTGGCATCAAAATTATTACAATTCACATCATCACAACTATAATAGTGGTGGTTATTATACTAAGCCTCAAGAATCACCGGGAGGAACGTCTAATAATAATAATACTCGGCCTCTTCCTGAAAGTTCATCGATAGTAAATGCAGAAGTGTCTGCAGAAACGCCCACCCCTCTACAACCTGGAACATCGCTGATCCATCGCGATGATCCAAGTGCATCACCGGCACTATCTACAGCTCTAAGTCAATTAAGTGATTATCTGGATCTATCAAATTTCTAAAAACATGTTCTAAATTATCATAAATATAACCAATAAATAAGAATAATAAATAATATAATTAGTTTTTCTTGCCTTATAGTTATCGCCAACTTTTCTTCAGGGCTAATGGCCTTTCTCATACATGTATCCTGTTTTCTCAAATCCGTATCCAACCTTTGGAGAAGGAAGTCAAAGGTATCTTTAGACATTCTAAAATAAGTGTAAAATTTGGTATCATCTTCTCGTAACGAGCTCATCAAAGTATAAAAATCCCCAACACTTTGTCTTTGCCTTAAAATTGGATGCACCCAGTGTATTCTTCTTGTTTTTCTTTTTTTAGATCGACGATAATACCAGTACAAAATTAAAGTATTCACGTCCATTGTCTTTGGTAGTTTACTCTCAACTGAACACAATCACGAAACAACATGTGAACATCAATTCGGATATTTTGACGAATCGTGAAAAAACACGATTCCGTATTCAATGTGAACATCTATCCGTCAAGGCGAATCGTGTTTTATACCGAATCGTCAAAGACGTATCCCGTGTGAATGCGCCCTTACTCCTGGTATTTCTTCAAACAGTGGATAAAGGGTTCCGGATGTTTATTTTTCTTAACAAAATTTTTTAAAGGAAAATAGTTTTGAAAAGAAAGAAGTTTTTTCTACAAAAAACTAAGATTATGAACTAGAGCGAGTGCGTGGCGCCGGACATCTGTGAAGGAAAACCCGCCAGCCGCGTAGAGATGTGTTCGTTAGCGCGCAGCTCATTCAATTTTTCAAAATATTCGCGCCGCTTTTAGAAGAGACTAAGTAGATAAGGGTATTCATAAGGATATGGAATAAGTGCATATCTGGTATCTACGTGAAAAAATAAGAAATACCTACTTTTTTATTGTTTTACGTAGATATGATAGCAACAAACAAATGAGTGAACGTAACAATTATCGACAAAGTAATCTACCATAGAATCGAGTACCTACAACACAGTAAATAATACCTAATTTAGTAACTACATTCCTATAAATTTTCTTACGTACCTAATTCTTTTTATGTCGGTTGCCATACATACGTAGGTACATAGTTTGCGAGAAATTAATTACTTGATGAACGTGCGAAAGACGCTACGAAAAAGGATTTCATATCATAATATTTGAACCCAAAATATAATTTCTAAGCGACTTATGTCTCTCCTAGTACAAATAAACTCCCAGTGGGTTCCGTTCTTGAATTTAATTTAATTATAGGACTTTAATAAGTTGTTACTTTTTTGCAGGGTTGAGATGATTTGAATCAATTGATTTTAATACGTAATTTAAATCTCGATTAAAATCAAATAATTTAAAAAAATCGTTGATTTAAATCAAAACTTTTTTTCATAGAACATAGAAATTAATACAATTTAGTTTAGCTTTTAGAGGAGACTAAGTAGATAAGGGTATTCGTAAGGATATGGAATAATTAGGTACTGTAGGGGGGGAAGGCGCAAATGAAAGGCTTTTCTGTTCTTGAGAGTATTATTTTGATTATAGCTCTTTCATTCTATATTTTACATATCAAATATATATGTCGACGTTCCTTGACGTCTCCCTTTCTTCTTTCTTCGAACGTCAGTCCTAACTAAACTTTTTATTACGTAAACCTTAAAAGTCTAACATGCCAGTTTTGCAAGTTAGTAATTAGTAGTGGAAACTCCACGGTTGCCACATGAGCTACGCCCCTACGAATAGAAATGCTGAGGATCGCAAAGCAATTCTATTCCAAAAAAACTTTTAAGGTTTATGTATAACCTGCCTATTACCTAACACAGATGTCCCTACCTATGAAGGAAAGTAATTTACATAGTGGTGGTCGTCTCTTTATGAGCGAACCTAAGTCATGACGAACGATAAGCAAAATTCAAAATCTATTTACAATTCTACTATGCGCTAACTTGGCGCTCACTATTCAACGTTGTCATGCTTAGACCCCACCGCGGCAAAACCTTTTTTTTTTTTTTTTTTTAATTGATATAAACCAGCGCTTGACTGCGATCCCACCTGATGGTAAGCAGTGATGCAATCATTGATGGTGAGGCGCACTAGTTTATCAAGAGCCTATTCACTCTAGCCTTGAAGACACCTAAATTATAGTTGGACGGGAAGATCGTAGCAGGCAAATTGTTCCAGTCCTTCGATGTACGCGGTATAAACGACGAAGCGAAACGCTTAGTCCGGACCGTTGAAGTTTCAACAACGTAAGGGTGGATACTCGCCGTACGTCGGGTTGTCCGATGGTAGAAAGGAGATGGCGGAATCAAGTCATGCAATTCCCGCGCACACTCTCCAAAATGCAACCTGTAAAATACCGATAGGCTGGCTACCCTGCGCCTGTGCTCGAGGCTTTGTAGATTGGACTTAACCAAATCTGGATCCCCAATTAGCCTCTTCGCACGCCTTTCCACTGAGTCCAGAGCTGCTAGATGGCATTTTGCAGCACCAGCCCATATGTGACTGCAGTACTCCACACACGATCGGACCTGTGCTTTGTATAACATTAGAAGCTGTCCCGGTGTGAAGTACCGTCGGACCTTTGCAAGAACGCCTAGTTTTCTAGCAGCTACCTTGGCTTTGGACTCAATGAACCGCCCAAAATTGAGGTCTGAGGAAATTTCAACTCCCAAGAGCTAAAGGCGGTCGGTGCACTCCAGGGATACATTCCGAAAAGCAGGAGCCAAGGTGAACGGGCTCCTTTTGGCGGTGAACAGACACGCTTGTGTTTTGGCGGCGTTGAATTCTACTAGATTGGTTTCGCCCCACTTGGAGACTGCCTGAAGTGAGACATTCGTGCGCTCTACCATAGCCTCTCGTTCGGACCGGATTAGTTCCTTACTAGCCCGAGCACCTGGAAGGTATCTCTCTACAACTGTGCTATCATCTGCATACCCATAGATACCGGGTATCAGCAGATCGTTAATATGCAGCAGGAAAAGAGTTGCAGAGAGAACTGACCCCTGAGGAACTCCGGCATTAGTGGTCATGGGCTCTGATGAGCATCCATCGACAACAACTCGGAGAGACCGTTCACTCAGGAAGTCTTTTACCCAGTTAATCAGACCAGGGGAAATACCGTACGCTGGAAGCTTACTCAGAAGGCTGGCATGCCATACCCTGTCGAAGGCCTTCGAGACGTCTAAGGAGACAGCAATCGCTTCTCCATTCTTCTCGAGGGCCTCGCCCCACATGTGAGTGGTATACACTAGTAGGTCCCCAGTAGACCGATTGTGGCGAAACCCGTACTGTCGGTCACTGAGGAGATCGTTACCTTCCAGGTATGCCAAGAGGCCCGAGTTCAATACACGCTCCATAATCTTGCAGAGTATGGAGGTTATTGAAATCGGCCGATAGTTAGCAGGATCGGCACGACTGCCCTTTTTGGGCACGGGTTGCACGTTGGCAAGCTTCCAGGACTTGGGCACTATACCAGTCCTAAATGAGAGGCGGTACAAGCGCGTCAATACAGGAGACAACTCGGGCGCACATACCTTGAGAACTATTGCTGGTACACCATCTGGTCCACTAGCTTTATTCACGTCTAGGCGACACAGTGCTCTCAATACTTCTTTATTTCTTATGCGAACCTCAGGCATCGAGGTGTTGCAGTGAGGTAGAGTCGGTGGAGTAGCACTGCTAGTATCAAGACGAGAATTATGGGCGAAGAGAGATGCAAAGAGACCTGCTTTCTCTCTCGCCGAGTGAGCCAGTGTTCCATCAGGCTTAACCAGCGGAGGCAATGTGGGCCTACAGAAGTTCGCTTCGACCGATTTGGCAAGGGACCAGAACGCTCTGCTACCGGACGGCTGTGCAGAGAGCTTTGTGCCAATATGAGTAATGCGGTCGAACCGAGCCTTCTTTAGTGCCTTTTTGTAGGACTTGGCAGCATGGTTGAAAGCTCTCTTCTTTGAGCTCAGATCCGGAGCTTTGCGGTCACGAGCGTCAACCCAGGCGAGAAACGCCGAATGCTTACGCTCTTCAGCTTGAACGCAATCGGCGTTGAACCATGGGTGAGCTGAGCCTCCAACGGGTACGTCTCTATAAGGGATGAAAAACTCCATAGCTTGACGTATCACATCGGATATAGCATCCGCACAGCTCGACGGACTCTCAGAAGAGAAGCAGACCTGCTGCCAAGGATAAGATGCAAAGAAATGCCGCATCTCATCCCAATCTGCTGACCTGTAACGCCACATTCGCCGTTTACCGCGTGAGTCGCAGTCAGGTGGGGAGAAGGACGAAACAGACTTCACCAGACAGTGATCTGAAGTTCCAAGTGGTGAGGAAACTGTTACGATACATCTGTCCGGATCGGTGGTCAGCAGAAGGTCCAGACAATTGGCAGTATGACCATCTACATCAGGCACCCTAGTCGCTTGCTTGACCAGCTGGGAAAGGCCCATCGATATTGCAAAGTTTCGCGCTTCTCTCCCAGCGTGGTCGGTCCTCTGGTATGGGAACAGCCAGTCTTGGTGGCAGGCGTTAAAGTCCCCCAGAGCGACGAGCTGCGCATCAGGGTGCCGTTGCAGAGCCTTATCGGCAGCCTCACTGAGGTGGTCGAACAACCGAGTCGTCTCCTGATCACCGCTGTGCGAACGGTAGACACAGGCATAAACAATTTTGTCCGTACCAGTGTCCACCAACAGCCACAGCGTAGATAAATTAGGGTCTTCAAGGTGACGGAGACGCTGGCAGCAGATGTCATTACGGACGTACACACAGACCCCGGCACGCTGCAGGAAATGATGCTCCAGTGAGTATCCCGGGTAGTTGAGGTACGCCGTATCTGACGGACATCTAATTTGGGTCTCCGTCAAGAAAAGCAAGTGTGGCTTGTCAGTCTCAAGATGGTGGTGGACCGCAACGAGATTGGAGTGCAGCCCTCTAATATTTGAGAACTGCACCTCGAATAAAAGCCACGGTGCTGCACCCTAATTGTCATAATTGACATCTATCCAGAAGGGATCTAACATGATATAAACTACAACTCTTACGGTTATGACTTTAACCTCATCGGACGCTCATCGTGTCAGAGAAGAAAAAGACAGCACTGTGCAAGTTCCTATCATCGCTATAAATTGAATATGTTCCAGTGACAAAACCTTTTAAAAAAATTCATGTAGTCTAATATAATCTATCAGTCCATATTGACTGAACTGTGGGACTTCAATCATCAGCTAAACCAATGGTGTCAACTAGACACCCTTTGTGAAGGCTATGCCTTATCTGCAAAGTCGGTATCAGCATTTATTGATACGCCACTTCCCCTTATTAGAAAGGACCACAGTTTCCAAAAATATATTTAACTGCTGCAAGCTAAAACTTCACCTGGATCATATTTACCTAATCGAATAATAAAAAAAAACAGACGAAAAGAAAAAACTATTGAACGCACAGTTTTCTCGTCTTCTTTCTTCGGTGACGGCGCGAGGCGCCTCTCATTGAAAACAAACATGAAACAAAAAGAAATGATTAATCATTCATGCCCTGCTAACCTCACAAAAATAATGCAGTGACATGATAACAAAAACGAAAACCAAAATATTTACAAAATTCTCAAAATGAATCGTTTTCTTATTTTATAATTACTAAAAATAAAGTTTAATTTCTTTTTATAAAATTTCCAAAGCTTAAATTTCACTAAAAAGGATTGTTTTGAAAAGTTATTATCTTTACAAGATTTAAAATTTAATGAATGAGGTTTTATTTTATTTAAATGAAGGTGACGAATGGACTTTCTTCTAATTAACCTCCTTTTTACCATACATTTTTTTTTCTTAATTTGGGCACCACGATTCAACTTAGCATGGACGAACTTCCTTGGGGCCAAACCTTTTTCTGGTTGACATGTGGCATGACAACAAAATTTGTTATAAAAAATAAACTCAAAATTAAAATTATTTGATTTTGTTGTTACCAACAGAGAATGGACCTCATCCCTTGAGCTCGGGACCATATCTTCCACTTTACTCTGGAAAAAACTCTGTCCAGTTTCGTTATTATTAATTTCATAATTAATTTCCAAATTGTGATCATTGTCATTGTCAATGTGATCTTTGTTCGTTTGTTCATCCTGATCACATTGCGATTCTAAAAAAAACGAATCTTGGTTTCCTGGAAATAAATTTGGAGAACAAATGATTGGAATGGACACACCCGGGGTTTTTGGCTTCATCCGTACACTCCAATCTCCTCTCGTCATCGACTAAGCTGCTTTCATTACAGCTCTGGTCATCAATTTCATCACTTTGGTCATCATGGTCATCATTCTGCTCATCAGTATGTGGTTCGTCCACGATCATGCTAGAATAGAAAACAGCATTATCATCTTTATTTAAAATATTTGATGGTCCACTTTCTCCAATCAAATCTGCGGAATCCTCAGTATTAAATGCTAGATACTAATGTTGCAGTCACTGCACGTTCTTTACAATTAAAACACCCGCATGGGAACTCCTCTCTCAATAACTTGCTTATCGTCGCGAAGTCCATATCGTAATTATACGTATATTAGTAAAAGTGTCTTGCCGCTCCATGTAAGTAGCCTCCTAGTATGAGAGCATAATCACTCTCCCACCATTCGTTTGACCTGGCGGTCTGCCTAAAATCGGCGATAAATTCCTCGAAGCACACTTCGTCTGTGCCCGAGAACATCATCTCTCCTTTTACACTTTTTATTATTCTACTAATATATAAAATCACTCAGCTTTTATATATCTCCAGGCGTATATTCCTCGCCTGCTGTGCTAGCTCACTCGTATTTATTCGCTTTGGCTGCGAGGGGTTCCGTGTAGCCAAACTAGTTGTCTTTCTGGATCTGTCAGACTTCTATGTCTGAAAATATAAACTCTTTTCTACCCCGGCGCCTCCACCATTTGTAGGGGGGGAAGGCGCAAATGAAAGGCTTTTCTGTTCTTGAGAGTATTATTTTGATTATAGCTCTTTCATTCTATATTTTACATATCAAATATATATGTCGACGTTCCTTGACGTCTCCCTTTCTTCTTTCTTCGAACGTCAGTCCTAACTAAACTTTTTATTACGTAAACCTTAAAAGTCTAACATGCCAGTTTTGCAAGTTAGTAATTAGTAGTGGAAACTCCACGGTTGCCACAGTACCTATCTGGTATCTCCGTAAAACAATAAGAAATAGGTACCTACTTTTTATTGTTTTACGTAGATAGGATAGCAACAAACAAATGAGTGAAGGTAACAATTATCGACAAAGTAATCTACCATAGAATCGAGTACCTACAACACAGTAAATAATACCTAATTTAGTAACTACATTCCTATAAATTTTCTTACGTACCTAATTCTTTTTATGTCGGTTGCCATACATAGGTAGGTACATAGTTTGCGAGGAAATAGTTACTTAGATGAACGTGCGGTGCAAAAGACGCTACGAAAAAGGATTTCATATCATAATATTTGAACCCAAAATATCATTTCTAAGCGACTTATGTCTCTCCTAGTACAAATAAACTCCCAGTGGGTTCCGTTCTTGAATTTAATTTAATTAGAGGACTTTATAAGTTGTTACTTTTTTGCAGGGATGAGATGATTTGAATCAATTGATTATAGTAAGTAATTTAAATATCGATTAAAATCAAATGATTAAAAAAAAAATGATTTAAATCAAAACTTTTTTTCTTATGACGTAGAAATTAATACAATTTAGTTTAACTTAAAACGCATACATTGATAGTGATACGCTCCTTACAGCGCAACATACATTCTACAGGTACTTACTATTTATGTTTAATTTTAACTTGAGATTATAAACAAATCAACAAATCTTTCACGCTTATTTCACCTACATTTTCACGGGGAGGTTTTCACAGAGACAGACAGAATTTCACGACTGTCGGCTGTCACTAGCGCGACGGCGACGAACGACCAGTTAAGAGAAAGTTTAGTGGTAAAACTGTATAGTAACTGTAAACTAAATACGCAGGAATCGTTAGGTCCATGGCCCTTTATGGGGCGCCGGTATGGGCGCCGTCGCTGCGAAAGCGACCGGCGGCCAAGCTGAACGCATGCCAGAAGGTCATGGCCATCCGGATGGTGCGGGGATATCGCACGATTTCCCGCGAAGCAGCGAGCCTCCTTGCTGGCCAACCACCGTGGGATTTGCAGGCAAAAGACCTTGCACGCATGCACGATCTGCGCATGGAGATGCAACGCCGGGGCGAAACTCCGCTGCCGCGCCATGCGCACATAAGTTTTTGCGTAATTACTTCTTAGACATAATTAAACCTTTTCTACAAAAATATTATAAGCTTAAAACTCAGCAGCCGGTACAGTACCAGTTTAGCCAGTTTAGTCTTTCAAAATAAATGAAAAACATGCAAAAGTACTAGGAGTCCATAAGAAACGAGAATTGTTATTGCTGAATTGAACAGCGGCCGCAATCACAGAACCCTAATTTCCTTTCAGTATGATATTGAATACGATAAAATATCGTGTCCCAGTCGCACGCGCTGCCTGCGTGTATTATGTGAGAGAGATGGCAATGTTTCTATCGTCCGTTCGGCTACTCTTTTGGCGGCGTCTTTGAGCGCGCCGAAAGGCTAGCCTACCTAAATAAAATTAGGTAAATAAATAAAGTAAAATTTTTGTATTAGTGAAAGACCAATAATTGTACATTGCAGTCGCATATCCGTTCCGGTGCTTGTGATTTGGATTTATTGTGGTTGTGACAATCGTATGTGATGGCGTTAAGTAATAGTGAATATTATGAGATGATGTTGTGTTTCGGAAGACGGTAATGTGCGATGTGTGGAGCATTTTGAAAATAACCCACGTACTAGCACTCGGCGAGCTGTATTAGAGTCTGTCAAGCGAGTCTAGTCCCATGAAAAAGGCGGCAAATTTAAAAATCTTTCAGGTGTCAACACTGATATAGCACGCTGAAAACTTATTGATACTTGAATTTTTGATAAAAAAAAACATATTTGAAATAAATAAAAAAAAAACCTTTCAATGTAAGTATTTATTTGTCACAATCAGAACTAAAATCAGAATCAAGAAATTCAATGCCTTCATATGAGAAATCACTGTCAGTATCATCATTACGCACAGAAATGATGAAAGGTTCCAACTCAGTTTCGGATATCCTGTCTCTTACTTTATATTTGTTTTCGACACTAATAGTGTGATCTGTGCATTTTTTCCAATCATTGGCTGTGACACTATTAAAACATTCTTTTATAAGGTTCTCCATTTCATTACCTGGAATCCCTAAATTTTTGCTGGCTATTTTTCTTTTAGCCAAACTCCATATGAGTTCAATAGCGTTCAGGTCACAATGATATGGTGGAAGTTTCAAAACTTCATGGCCATGTTGTTTCAAACATTCTTCAGCTTCATATATTGGAGTTGTTTTATTTTCATTCACAAGGCACATAAGCTCAGCCTTTGTGAAAAATTCTTCATAATGGATTCCATTTTCAGTTAGCCATTTCTGAATGTCAGCCTTTAAATCATTCATAGATGGTGGCTTATTTATTTGTGTTACATGGTAGCTAGCGTTGTCCATAACAATGACACTGGGCTGACTTAAATTAGGTATTAATTTTTCATGTAACCATTTCATAAAATTATTTCTGTTCATATCATCATGATAATCTGCCATTTTTGATTTAGTACTGAATACTAATAAAGCATTGGGGACAAAACCTTTTTCGGATCCAGCATGAACAACAATATGTCTTTTGCCTGATGATATTTTATCAATTACACCGCTTGTTGATGGCCCTTGCCATGTTTTTTAACTTTATAATTTTGGTGGACATAGGTTTCATCGAGGTAAACTATTAATTTTCCTTGTTTCCGCTTTTCATCAATAGCTCTGAGATACCTATGTCGCCATGCAGCTAGTTCATACTTTTCAAGAAGAAGAGATCTCTCATTTTTATTTTTTTTGAATTCAAATCCATTTTTGAGTAATAATTGTCTCAATGTTTCATGACATCCAGTAAATGCAATAGACTCTCTTAAATCTGCAAGCAAACTTCGTAGAGTTGGTACTTGCCTTTTCACACAGTAAAATTCATTAATTTTATTGCGTATGGCTGATAAATCAAAACTATCCAGGTTGGCTACAGTTGGCTGTCGTGGACGCTTTTTCCCTGGTGTGTTCCACTCACCTTGGTTAATAGCACCTTCTTTTTTAATTCTCCGCAGTGTTTTCACACTTAAATCTGAAAATTCAATATATCAGTTCAGTATCAAACGCACAAATTTTATGATAACATAATAATATGTAGAAAATGCAGGGTAAACCAATAAATGTGTACTAACCTGTCATAGCAGCAATTTTTGTCAGATAGTCTGTTTCAGATTTCATTTTTTTATTGTCTTCTATGGCTATGACTTGCTTAACTAAATTATGAATTGTGCTTTTTATTAATTCATCATCAAAGGTGGCTGAAAAAAAATGACAACAATCTTTATAGTAGTTTTCACTTAAAGATGTCTCAGTAAGTTTCAAGGTCATGAACACGACGTCTGGATCTAAACCAAAACGGAAATCGTGATTACATCACAGTAAAATAAAAAAAGTTAGACAATTGTGCTAAAACTATCAACACGTCGTTGCCAACCTACCTGGTGAAGCGTCAATGCCTTTTCTTAAGGTATATGGATTTTTAGAGAATAAATAATATAAATTAGTTATCTTTCCCGCATTCTCTAAGTTAATTGAGTCTCTGTTGACGATTTCCTTCGCCAATATCTACGACCGCAACGCCCACTAGTGACGTATCGAATGCTTTCTTGAGACGCTCGCTAAAGACCGCTAGATGGCGTCTAACCCGCTAACAAAACAGTTGTCCGCTACGCAAATCGACATTGCGTCGAATAAAAACCGCTCCGCTGTAAAAATCCCATATCTGTTGAAAACCTGAGAATTCTCCTGTAATAAGTGTATCTGCTACTGTGAGACATTAAGACCATAAAGTGCAGTGTTGGTTTCACGAGTTCTGACCAGCCCACCGGTGGATGGATGAAGATTTAGCTCGCCGGCCGGCAGCTCACAGACAGACCACGCGTCCGTGGATGAAGCGCTTTCCTGACGACGAGTTGGGGTCACTGGATTAGCAAGGTACGTGGGTTATAAGTTGCTATCGTTGTTGTAGAGGTAGGTGCATCCGGGAATCGTCAGCAGGGATTTAATTTTGTGTAATACAACCATAATTTCACCGCCATATTGGTAGTCTTAAAACACCAACCATTCAGGTGATTGCTATTTACACGCCTCACCATAATTCTTTGGTCCTTCGAGCCGGATAGGTAACCAGGTAACCGCTCCCTAGTTAGATTTTTACGTAATATTTGGTGAAAATCATAATAGGTATATATAGGTTATAGATATTTACGTAAACCTTTGGTAAATTATTCTTGCCTATAAACCGCTCTCCGCTATAACATAAACATAATTGACAATAGATTCTACGTAGGTTTTGGTAAATCTGTCAATATTGTTTCATAGAATTTAATGTGATACGTATTTCACTTTGATAACATATAATAGGAGGTAGTTTCACATCATTTCGGCTTTGTGCGTATTAGTGATTTTTATTCAGATACCGCCATAGAGCGGGAGGATACTTTACGATTGCTAACCGCCTGATAAGTTTACCCGCGCATATTTTTAGATATTGCTCTTGATATTAACTTAACAAAATGACTGAGAAACAATTAAAGCCGGAAGATTTACTGACTATCCTTCATGAGAAGAAAGGATTGTTATTCAAACGCCTTAATCGATTATATGAATTATCGAAAAATATTTCGTCGTTCGATACGAGAAATAGTGAAAGTTTTATGACTGAATCGGAAACTATTGACGACATTCGTGACAAATTTGAATCTTATGTCGATCAAATTAACCACATAAACATTAATTTGAAACCTGGTTCGAGTCCCGACTATGCTTGTTTAGAATCCTTTGAAGATTTGTTTATTCGCATTAAGCGTATTAGGAATAAAATCGACAGTAGTCAATCTCAGTTATCTCAATGTAGTAATTCGAAAACGCCTTTTGAACCACTAAAAATAAAGCTGCCTCCGATTGCATTGCCATCTTTCGACGGGAAACCTGAGAATTGGCCTGTTTTCTATGAGTCGTTCAAGTCGAATATTCATGACAATGATCAGCTGACTGACTCGCAGCGTGTGCAGTATTTAGTAGGTAGACTTACACATAACGCGTTAAAGATTACAGCCGGTATTGTGCCTACGGCTGATACCTATCATTTTCTATGGGACAGCTTAGTTAATAAATACCAGGATAAACGTACATTAGGTATACACTATTTAAATAATATATTAGATTTAAAAAGTTGTTTGTGTAACGCAAATAGTCTCGATTCTTTCATTGAAACATTTAGTGCAAGTATTTCTGCCTTGAAACAACTCGGTATTCCGGATCTTGCGGATTTTATTCTCTTGCATTGCGCTATGAGAAAAATAGATTCACAGACTGGTCAATCGTTTGAACTTTCCGTTCGCGATGTTGAAATACCTACAACTAAATTGTTAATTAGCTTTGTTCAAGATCAGGCTAAGATATTAGCACGCTCGAATTTATCTCATTCGAACGCGAAAAATAATTATAATAAACCTCATAGTCCCGCATCTCGCGAGCCTCGCACGCAAACGAAAGCGTTTGTTGTGAATGTATCGCCTAATTCTACAGCTCCTCCCGCTCCGCCCCGCTCCGTCTGCGCGTATTGTAAAGATAACGCTCATGTTCATTTGTATAAGTGCGCTAAGTTTCAATCCGCGTTGACTTCTAGAACTAGGTTTGAGTTTATTAAATCCGTACATGGTTGCGTAAATTGTCTGAGCACGTCGCACGGTTTGAGTAATTGCAAGTCGACCTCAGTCTGTAACGTATGTAAAAAACGCCATCATACTTTATTACATTTTGAGAAAAATAATAAACAATCGCATGTAGCTGATGTTAAACCGACGAATGGCAATGTGGCCGTCGCGTCCAGCCTGGCTGTGCCGCTGGCCACTGCGCCCCCCGCGTTCCTCCCGCCCCGCGCGGCGTCTTGTGGTTCGGGTGACGTTGCTCAAACATGTCCGACCCATAACACGGCCGTATTATTGGCTGCAGATACGAGGGCTAAGTCGGCAGTCTTGTTGTCGAAATGTCGACCGCTCAGGTTTATGCGCGCGCTAACAATAATAGTTCGGGCCATAAAACAATAGTTAGGTGCTTGATTGACAATGGTTCGCAAAATAATTTAATAACTACAGATTGTTGTAGAAAACTCAACTTAGTAATAATTCCTTTGAATAATTCTTTTGTCAAAGGAGTTGGTTCTGTGTCGCGGCCGATAATAGGTTATGTGAATCTAGATATCGAGTCTCGCGTATACCCGCATCAAAAATATACTATTCATGCGTTGGTAGTTGAGTGCATTACGGACAAGCTACCTTCGCACCATATTAAGTGGGATTGTCATGTGGACTTCCACTCGCTTCCGCTCGCTGATTTAAGCTGGAATATTCCAGGAGATATTGACATAGTGTTAGGCGCTCAACTGTTTCCGTATATTTATTTGGGGAATAGGGTAGACTTAGGTTCAAATGCGCCACCCGCATTATTGACCACATTCGGGTATGTCCTTATGGGTGATTTTCCGCCTAGTAAAGATAATTTAAATTTACCTAGCTCTTCTTTCACAGCATTAGCCCTTAATGATTCATTACAAAAGTTCTGGGAATTGGAAGAAGTTGAAAATAAACGTTTTTTATCTCCTGAGGAAACCGAATGTGAGAATATTTTTTCCTCGACCGTGTCACGTGATGATGCGGGACGTTATACTGTCGCGTTACCCTTTAGTAAGGATCCCAGCGAGTTGGGTAACTCCCGTACCGACGCGTACCGTCGACTGGTTGCGCTGGAGAGAAAACTCCGCCAATCGCCGACGTTGCGGGAAAATTATATCGCAGTGATCCAAGAGTACATAGATAATGGATACATAAGTCCAGTCGACGAATCCGCCATTTCGGATGACGGATACTACATCCCTCATCACGCTGTCGTTCGGCCAGACAAGCCGATGCCGCGCGTCGTATTGGATGCGAGTGCCAGGATTCATACCGGTTTATCTTTAAATGATGTACTCCATATTGGTCCAAATTTACAAACAGATTTGTTTCTTCTTTTAATCAATTTTAGATTATTTTCTATCGCTATCAATTCTGATATTAAGCAGATGTACTTACGAATTTGCGCACCTGTTGAGCAGCGTAAGTACTTACGCATTTTGTGTCGATTCAATGAGAATGATCCTGTGTTGACATTCGCTTTTAACCGCTTACCTTTTAGACTGAAGTCGAGTCCTTACTTAGCTATGCGCACTGTGCGACAGCTGGCCTCGGACAGTCCACATTATCTTGCGCAGCGCACCTCATCATGGGATAAGCTGTTGCGCATCGTATATTATATACTTAAATTCGCTAGACCGAAGGTTCATTGTGAACCCCGGTCGCCTCAGGGATTGTCAGCGGCGGAACGAGTTATGATCCGTGCTGTGCAATCTGTTCATTTCGCAGATGACATTAAGCTCATTAAATTTGGTAAATTGTTGCCAAAGAAACTTGGCAGTTTATCTGTCTTTTTAGATGAAGAGGGTATATCACGCATTGGGGGAAGACTTTCAAAGTCATGCCTTCCCTTTGATGCTAAGCATCCTTTTTTACTTCCCAAACATGATCCTGTTGTGGATTTGATAATTCGTCATTACCATGTGATGAGTTGTCGCACTGGGCCAGGGCTACTTATGTCTATTTTACGACAGCGATTTTGGATACTAGATGCCAGGACTGTCATTAGGTCCAAGTTGCGACAATGCAACACATGCTTTAGAGTTAATCCGACGCACCCCACTCCAATGATGGCGGCCCTTCTTGAATACCGTGTATCGGAATCAAAGGCTTTTGTCCATACTGGAGTGGATTATGCTGGTCCCATACGCATAACTCTCTCTCGTCGCAGAGGTCAACACGCTCAGAAGGCTTACATATGCTTGTTTGTGTGCTTGGTAACCAAGGCTGTCCATGTAGAGTTAGTCTCTGAACTTACTACCGACGCCTTTTTAGCCGCGTTTAAACGTTTTATCTCGCGTCGAGGGCCAGTATCCTGTCTTTATTCGGATAACGCTACCAATTTCGTTGGTGCTAAAGCTCAGCTAGATGAACTTTATAATTTCTTAATGAGGTCAAACCTCAATTCGTCTCTTTCAAATGAGTTATCAACTCGCCGCATTAAGTGGCGGGTTTTGGGGGCTGAGTCACCCGCGTCCGTAGGAGAATACCCATTGTAAGTCCCTACACGTGGTCCCTGGGTGGTGCTAATCAGGTGACATTTACTGGTGGTAGGTTTCGACCGTTGGCTTGTGACCACCCACTGGGCAAAGACGTACCGCCAAGCGGCCTAGCCGTGTTCCGGTACGATGCTCAGTGTAGCCAAATTAGAGGAGTTGGGTCGAAGTGGTGGTTCCATTGCAGGCAGACCGACCTGGCCCACACTGGTGTGGAGGTATCGGGAGACTATTCGCGGAGGGTAGCAGGATCCGAGGCACGGTGCGCCGCTGGCCGACCGCAGGTAGTTGGGGGCCCAAGTAATGTACCAGCCACACATGAAAGGCTGCCCCGCCAACTGTCGAAAAATCCCGGGATGCGCCATCGTGCTGGTTGGCGACCAGAGGAGAGGGCCCGATGGACACTCCCGGGGGGGCTCGGGCGTCCCCGCAGTCTCCGGACTAGTACCCCAATGATGCCGTCCTATCAGTGCTTGCCTGAAGGATAGCAGCGTGAAACCCCATCTCACTTTCTTCTCCTCTCCTTCATTCACTCTTAATACAAAAAATGGCAAAGAATAAAAAGAGAAATGTTAAACAGCGGCAGCACTCCCTCTCTCTTAAAGTGCACCTCAGTAATATCCGAGGACTGCACTCAAATCTCGTCGCAGTCCACCACCATCTGGAGACTGAGAAACCTGCTCTTTTTTTTCTTTCGGAGACGCAGATCAGTAGTCCGTCAGACGTGTCGTACTTATCTTACCCAGGGTTTACCCTGGAGCACCATTTTAAACCACGCGCGGGTGTATGTATGTATGCCCGGGACGACATCTGCTATCGGCGTCTCCGCAATCTTGAGGACTCCAGGTACTCCACGCTTTGGGCTTTGGTGGACACTGGCATAGATCAAATTGTCTATGCTTGTGTCTACCGTTCGCACAGTGGTGATCAGTAGACAACCAGGCTCACACAGCACCTTAGTGAGGCGGCGGATGTGGCTCAGCAGCGGTACCCTTCTGCCCAATTGGTGATACTGGGGGATTTCAATGCCCACCATCAGGAGTGGCTCTTCCCATACCAGTGCACAGACCATGCTGGGCGAGAGACGCGGAAGCTAGCGCTAGCGTTAAATCTCACCCAGCTGGTCCAGGGGGCTACAAGGGTGCCGGATGTTGAGTCACACATGGCCAATTGCTTGGACCTTCTGTTGACTACAGATCCGGACCGGTACTCAGTGTCGATATCTTCACCAATAGGTAGTTCCGACCATTGTCTGGTGAAATCTGTATCCGTCTATTCCCCGCCCGATCCCAGCCCAAGAGGCACCCGGCGGGTTTGGCGATACAAGTCAGCAGATTGGGATGGTATGCGTTCTTTCTTCGCATGCTATCCTTGGCAGCCTACTTGCTTCTCTTCCGCTGATCCGTCGTTGTGCGCGGACGCAGTGTCGGATGTGTTGCGTCGGGGGATGGAATATTACATTCCATTCTCTGATGTAACAATGTCTGACAAGGTTCGACCTTGGTTTGGCGCCGAATGTAATCGCGCTGAAGCGCTTAAACATACGGCATACCAAGAATGGGTCGACGCTCGTAGGCGCAAGGCAAGTGACGTGACTCAAAAAAAGAGAGCCTATAATAGGGCTGCCAAATCCTGCAAGAAGGTGATGCGGAGGTCTCGGTTTGACCACATTAGCCGAATTGGGAACAAACTTGCTTCATACCCAGCAGGTAGTAAAGCGTTTTGGTCCCTGGCTAAATCTGTTGAATCGAACTTCTGCCGTCCCTCACTACCACCACTGCTGAAACCCGATGGGTCGCTGGCCCACACCGCTGAGGAGAAAGCAAATCTATTTGCCTCTCTTTTTGCGGAATCTTCACGTCTTGATTCCGGTAACGCGCGGCCCCCTGCCTTTCCTGAGCGATGCGAGACGACTATGGCAGACATACGCATCCATCAGAAGGACGTCCGTAGGGTGCTACGTAACCTTGACGTGAACAAAGCCAGTGGTCCCGACGGGATACCGGCAATTGTTTTAAAAACTTGTGCACCTGAACTGTCTCCGATCCTGACACGCTTATTTCGTCTTTCGTTTGAGGCTGGAAAAGTACCGATGGCTTGGAAGCAAGCTAACGTGCAACCCGTGCCCAAGAAGGGTAGTCGGGCTGACCCTGCTAATTACAGACCTATCTCGGTAACGTCCATTCTCTGCAAGAGTATGGAACGAGTGATCAATAATAAGCTCCTGGCATACCTAGAAGCTAATGACATCCTCAGTGATCGTCAATACGGCTTTCGCCGAAATCGGTCAACTGGGGATCTTCTAGCGTATGCCATTCACATCTGGAGCGAGGCCATCGAGAAGCATGGGGAAGCACTTGCAGTCTCCCTTGATATCTCGAAGGCCTTTGACAGGGTCTGGCATGATAGCCTTATTGCTAAGCTTCCTTCCTTCGGTCTGCCCACTGGTCTGTGTGAGTGGATCGCAGACTTCTTGAGGGGGCGATCCATCCGAGTGGTTATTGATGGCTGCTCGTCCGGTCAAATGGAAATTAATGCCGGGGTCCCTCAGGGGTCGGTACTCTCGGCAACACTGTTCTTGCTGCACATAAACGACCTTCTTAAACCCGGTACCTTTGGGTATGCAGACGATAGCACTGTTGCTGAGAGATACGTGTCCGATGCACGTGCTAGTGGGTCACAGATCCAGTCTTTCCGAGAGGCTATGGTTGAACGCTTGAACTTTTCCTTGAAGGCAGTATCCGACTGGGGCGATGCCAATCTGGTCAAGTTCAATGCTGCTAAAACCCAGGCGTGTCTTTTTTCCGCCAAACGGAGCCAATTCCACCCGGCTCCATCATTCCGGGGTGTAACCGTGCCGATAACCAGTGACCTTGAGCTTCTTGGGGTAACGTTGTCATCTACCCTCAATTTCGGCTCTTTCATCGAGGCTAAAGCTCAACAGGCTGCCAAAAAATTGGGGATCTTGGCCAAGGTGAGACAGTACTTCACGCCGGAACAGCTGCTCAAACTTTATCAAGCGCAAGTTCGATCGTGTATGGAATACTGCTCTCATCTTTGGGATGGGTCTGCCAAATACCAGCTTGATGCTCTGGAGTCGATTGAGAAGCGAGCCAAGAGAATCATCGGTGATGATGCACTTGTCGATTCAAAACTCCAAAGCCTTGAGCATCGACGCCGAGTTGCTGGCCTGTCGGTTTTCTATCGATTACACTTCGGGGAGTGTGCGTTGGAATTGCACAATTTAATTCCACCAAGTCCGTTCCATCATCGGACCACTAGACGTACGGCGTTGCGCCATCGGTACATGGTGGACATCCCACCCATACGTACAAAGCGTTTTGGGAACACATTCATAATGCGTACAGCTAAGGAGTGGAATTCCCTGCCCGAGTCTGTGTTCCCTGATAGCTACAACCTAGGGGTCTTTAAGTCAAGAGTGAATAGGTTACTTCTAGGCAAGCGTGCTCCATCGTCGGCCACATCATCGCTTACCATCAGGTGAGATGGTGGTCAAACGCGAGCCTATCAATAATAAAAAAAAAAAAAAAAAAAAAAAGTGGAAAATGATTCCACCTCGCTCCCCACATTTTGGCGTTATGTGGGAAGCCAATGTTAAACCATTAAAACCGCATCCTTATAAAGGGACTGACAATGTCGCTCGCGTTGCAATGGTGAGGACAAGGTTCGGTAATTTTAAACGCTCTGTCACAAAACTATATCCTATTCCAACGCAATAAAATTTCATTTTAACGATACTCGTAGTTTTTTAAGGTTTAGGATTAGTATTCTAAATGTTTTTTTTTTTTTTTCCGCATTTTTAGGATTAGTATTCTAAATGATTTTTATTTTCCGCATTTAGTCATAAAGCTTAGACTTTCCGATCATGATCTAGGTTAGTAAATCTTTACAATTTTAACCTTTCCCTTTGAAAGCACTTGCGTCCTTCCAAGGGGGGGAGCATGGTGAAGCGTCAATGCCTTTTCTTAAGGTATATGGATTTTTAGAGAATAAATAATATAAATTAGTTATCTTTCCCGCATTCTCTAAGTTAATTGAGTCTCTGTTGACGATTTCCTTCGCCAATATCTACGACCGCAACGCCCACTAGTGACGTATCGAATGCTTTCTTGAGACGCTCGCTAAAGACCGCTAGATGGCGTCTAACCCGCTAACAAAACAGTTGTCCGCTACGCAAATCGACATTGCGTCGAATAAAAACCGCTCCGCTGTAAAAATCCCATATCTGTTGAAAACCTGAGAATTCTCCTGTAATAAGTGTATCTGCTACTGTGAGACATTAAGACCATAAAGTGCAGTGTTGGTTTCACGAGTTCTGACCAGCCCACCGGTGGATGGATGAAGATTTAGCTCGCCGGCCGGCAGCTCACAGACAGACCACGCGTCCGTGGATGAAGCGCTTTCCTGACGACGAGTTGGGGTCACTGGATTAGCAAGGTACGTGGGTTATAAGTTGCTATCGTTGTTGTAGAGGCAGGTGCATCCGGGAATCGTCAGCAGGGATTTAATTTTGTGTAATACAACCATAATTTCACCGCCATATTGGTAGTCTTAAAACACCAACCATTCAGGTGATTGCTATTTACACGCCTCACCACTACCTGATGTTGAAACAATTTCATCCAAAAGTCGTCGTTTTTGCGATAACACGTCGTCAGATTCACTCTGTACATGATTATATTTATTAATCATTGTAAACAACAAGCTCCTGACACTACTTTTAATAGGTTTCGGCATTATAACATTAAAAAACTCAACAAAAACCGGATTATTACGAGGTTAGAAACAGAATTTGTGACAATCTGTTTGACAGATCGTAGTATTGCCATTATAAGAAATCAGTAAAAGGGTTGTGGACTCGACTCGCTTGACAGACTCTAGCGCTGGATGCCTCTAACCATATGCAAGTATGGCGAGTGTTGCACAATGATGCTCAGCACCCATACCACTTCCGTCGCACACAGGAGCTGACACCAGCAGATTTTTTGCCTCGCGTGACCTTCTGCGAGTGGTACTGCAATCAGATAGAGGCTTCGCCAGATTTTGTTTTGTTGTCATCACATCGAACCACATCTTTAAAAATGTAAGTTAAATTATTAATTTTCATTTTATTATTTAATTTGCTCGGACTATGGTAAGATATTTTTTGAGGCAAAATTTTAGGTAAGCAGGTACCTACTAGGCGAACAGAGTGTCTCATGCACGCGCGCGCCGCGCATGTTAAAATTAGGTAGACAGGTGTACTAGGCGATCAGATTTACAGAAGAAATGTAATATTAGCAATTGACGTGTTATTGACCCTCGTAGTGTCGTGACACGTTTGTTATGATTTGAATTCAAGAATCATACGATACCAAGAATTTGGTATCAATTCTTTGAGTAATTTATTTTGGGCTGAAACTTTGTGTAGAGATTCTATACCACCTATAATCTTCAATGCTTCTTGATGAATATACCCTTTTTGTTACACGTTGTATAAACTATTAGCGCACTAGTTTAGATAGCCTTGAAGACACCTGCAATAGGCAAATTGTTCCAGTCCTTCGATGAACGCGGTTTATAAGACGAGGCAAAATGCTTAGTCCGGATCGAAGAGGTGTCAACAAGTTATTTAATGCTTTCCCTCAAAAAATATAGTCTCGACGTGATCTCAACTTACAGTCCGGAGACAATTATAAAACAGAAAATTAACTTCATCTGTTGATTACTTCAGGGCTTTGGATAGGTACCGTCAAACGGGGTGAATAGGACCAAAACTCTGATTAGGATTTTCACTTTAATATATTTAAATATTGATTTCTATCAAAGTACCAATTTTTATTAAGACGAGTACTTGAATGCTAGAAGTTGTTACATAACGTGAATATCTTCAAACTTTTGTTCCTATTCACCCCGTTTGACTGTACACAGAACTATTCATACATGATCATTTTTAACGCTTCAATTCAACCGACCAAAGCATTGATCCCACGATTAGGTTTAGATTAGGTCTAAGGATCACAGGATGTAGGTATAAGGTAAGTTGTGGAGATATATTTTGAAATTTTATGTGTGTAGAAGTTTGAAACAGTAGAAATGTGGTATTAAATCCTATTCACATGATATTCGAAAAACCTGGTAGGGTCCCGTCATCTACATTTAGATTCCCATTCGGTCCGTTATGTTTGAATTATTCGACGCCACAGCAGCCTATTAAGGGGCAGTGGCCCGTATTTTAAGTGTACTTATTAATTTTCTACTTACGCTCAGAAGCCGTTTAGCTAACGCACGTATAAAATCGGTAAAGCCATTTATGATTAGGTGTTCAAGTTGGCGCGCCGTATTGAAAAACGTCGCTGTAATTTAATGCTGTCGGTTAGGGGAGTAAAAAGAGGGAGTTGCAGGTATTTGTCATTAAGGAGCAAATTACTAATTTAGTTTTTTTTTAAATTATTATCTTTATTTTCTCTATATTATCTACTTTATTTACAATATATAAAATCTTCATCTCGAACACACAAAATTAATTCATACTGTACAGTATAACAAAGATAAATTATATTATGGTCTTACTTTGTTAAGTTGGTTTTTGTCCATTTTATACAAAAGCCATAAGCCCTGTCCAGGGTGGCCTCGCAGTGACTAAAGCGGATGCGGGTGCAGTTGCAAGCGCGATGAGGTGGCGACAGTGCATCCTATTTCCTCAAAGTAAAGCAATAGCCGATCGCTAGCCATAGTTCAGTGTGAACGCAAACAACGGTTTCATAAGTGTGATACTTAGCGCTTGCGACAGTTGCATACTGGACCTTGTGGTAACGAATTGAGTTTGCACCCTTGCAACAAGATTGCACCCATTTCTGAACTGCATCGGGTCCAAATCCAAGGAATATTGGTCCGAAATAGCCGAAATACTATTTACAATACAAGACGCCTAGATCCGAATTTAGAAAATTTCCAATTTGGTTAGAACTTTATTCATTTATTTAAACTTTACGTACAGTAGTTGTACATAGACGGACTTAATGTAACGAGGCATTATGTACCAGTCAAACTTTTGGTTAAAAAATACTACACTGTGGTAGGTGTGCACAATAAATAAATAAATAAATAATAATAATATTTTGAAGTAGAATGCGGTAAGTATCATTAAGATTTGATACTTGTAAATTAAGATAAAGATGCTACCCGAAAAGTTACTACTCTTGACAACTACCGGAGGGACTGGCCCGCAGTGCCTGAGGACAGACGTGGTTTGGAAAAGGGAGAGGGAGGCCTTCCCCCAGCAGTGGGACATAATAGGCTAACTGACTAACTCACATTATAAGAGATTCTAAAGAGAACTCGGCAGTCGGATTCGAGTCGGATGCAGAGCGGAAACGCTCTAACGCGATGTACGTAGGCGATTCAATACGAAGCGATGCGGTGCGAATGGAACAAAAATGTGACCAGCACGAGGGTGCGGAGCGGCGACGAGCGAAGCGAAGTGGACGCCACTGTTAGTTTGATATTGTCGCACGAACTCATGCAGTGCGGTGACTTGTTTTGTGTAAATAGCGGCTAATGCGGCGCCTTCAAAGCACCACAAGCAAGCGTCGCGTTGAATTTGTGTGAACCGCATAGGATCGATTCGCAATCGCGTTGAATCGATTCGATATAAACGCAAAGCGATGCGCTGCGAATGGAATAAACTAATGGCACTCTATTGCGGTGGCCTTCGTAACCAAACGCACGTGGGTGTGGTGCAGCGACGAGCGAAGCAAAGCGGACGCATTCAGTTGGTTTGATATTTTCGCGCGAACTCTTGCTGTGCAGTGACTTGTTTTATATAATTGGCGACAGAAGCGGTGACTTCACGTGAAAACTGTCAATTTGTATTTACGTCACAAAAAAATACTTTTTTTGCGATTCGGAAAAATCTTTGTAACTCAATTCGGGAATTGAACTGTTTTCATAGGTAAGTTTGTACGGAACTCGCACTTGCTCGGTATTTTTCTATTGTTTTGTTTTATATAAACCTTGTAAACCTCGCCGCGTCGCGTTCAATTCACGAGACCGCATCGGATCGCTTCGCAACCACATTAGCGTTGATCTGCTCACGCAGGACGCCGCGTAAGATAATCGAAACCACTTAACACAATAGGACCTTTAACATATTTTAGCTTTTTATTTAATATCATCTATCTTATTCTCCCCCGCTTCTGAAATTAACTGTTTGTGGTGTTCTGTGAGTTTGTCGTTCTTGATTGTGGCTGCTTTTTCTAAAGCTTGGTTGTAATGGTCCTCTCTGTAAACAGGAAATCACGCTATTATAATGGCGGAAGTATGTATGTGTATATGTTTGTTACTTCTTCACACTCAAACGGTTGGACGGATTTGGGTGAAATTTCGCACGTGGCTAGATCATGTCCTGGACATAAGATACCTTTTTATACAGGGAGTAATTTCCCTTGGGACAATTTTCTGCTTTCACACGGGCGAACCCGCTGGAGTAATTAATAGTTAATTAATTTTAAATAAAGTCACTCAAAGGGCAATGGAAAGGGCAATACTCGGAGTTTCTTTGCGTGATCACATCAGAAATGAAGATCTCCGCAGGGTAACCAAGGTTACCGACATAGCTCGAAGAATCGCCAAAGTTAAGTGGCAATGCGCAGGGCACATGCACGCAGAATAGATGGTCGATGGGGACGAAAGGTTCTGGAGAGGCGACGGCGTACCGGAAGACGTTGAAAGCCCTCCCACAAGGTGGACCAATGACCTGGTCAGGGTCGCGGGAATCCAATGGATGCGAGATGCACAGGACCGGTCGTTGTGGCGACGCTTGGGGGAGGCCTATGTCCAACAGTGGACGTCTTTCGGCTGAAATGATGGTGATAATGATGATTTAATTTTAAGTCGAGTCAAACAACTTACCTAGATTCTTTGAGTTTATATAAAGCTTTCCTAATGTCTTGCATATTGATGCCAGTGGCTTTCAATAATCCTATAATTGCTAGGCCAGCAACAGTACTTAAAACAGTTCCTGAAAAAAAAAAAACTGATTTTGTTACGTTATTTCTTTGTATAGGCCTTTTTAAGGTGGGAAATCATCTAATGTATTCTCGCGCTCTAGGACGGAACCGGAGGGCGTGTCAGACTTTTAATGAATAAAACCATACCTGTGTTCCTTCAGTTGCTTTTTACGTTCTAGAACTACAGGTAACCTTTTCAGAAGAACCCCTTGGCCCTATTAGGCTTAGGCTCTGCTAGGCCCCTACGGATTGCTGACATGGCGGCTGGGGCGTGAGGATGTTCGATCCCTCACGCGTGCGGCCTTCTCCTTCCGCTAGTTTTTGTAAATTTCGGAATCGGAATCGAATCTCTGATATAAAATATGTTTAACATGTTGTATCATACCTAATCCAGCTCCAACTAATATAGCAGCTACGGATTGCTGACATGGCGGCTGGGGCGTGAGGATGTTTGATCCCTCACGCGTGCGGCCTTCTCCTTCGCTAGTTTTTGTTTAACTAACTTTCAGAATCGGAATCGAATCTCTGATATAAAATATGTTCAGCATGTTGTATCATACCTAATCCAGCTCCAACTAATATAGCAGCTAATCCCATGTCAATCTTGTATAACGCGCCAGTGAGCGCTCCGGCCGATACGTATTCTATTAACGAAGTGTCTCCCCGGTACACTGACACTGTTGTTGAAGTTAAACTGAAAAAATAAAAAGATTAATGGTATTTGATTTCTGAAATAAAAACTTTGTGCATGCATGTCAAATAATAAAAGAAAATAAAATTAATCTTTCGAATATCGTAATTAGATACACAAAAGACAATGAGAGAGGCGAACGCGTTCGCTTGGGGTTTAATGAATTAATGAAGAGTTGAAGTAGTTTTAATGTACATTAAAAAAAAAATAACACCATTTTTCCTGAGCAGTGTTCTATATTAAATTGTCTAAAAATACCATAATGTACATTCTGATTAGCAGTTTTATCTATATATATAAAAGAAAGTCGTGTTAGTTACACTATTTAGGACTCAAGAACGGCTGAACCGATTTGGCTGAAAGTTGGTGGGGAGGTAGCTTAGAACCAGGAGACGGACATAGGATATTTTTTTTTTTTTTTGAGTAGGTTAGAGTAGGGTAGAGTTGGGTAGAGTAGGATATAGTAGTCAGTTGACGGGAGCGAAGCCGCGGGCAAAAGCTAGTTTTATATAAAACTAGCTGTTGCCCGCGACTTCGTCTGCGTTAAGTTCGTAAAACTGTACAATCATTCTGTGCTTGCAATTCATTCTGAAAGCATCGTAATTATTTATTGTACTTTCACATAAAACTGTTAAAGGTAAAAACGCAAATTACCTTCAGGATACATGTTATGTACTCGTCCAGATCCAGATGTATGAACGTCAATGAATAGAAAGACTGAAAGAGTATGTAAGGGTCGTAGCAGTTGGCATTTCTGCCTACCCCAAGGGAAAAGGCACTAGTTTATGTATGTTTCCGGTTTATGTTCTGGTAAAACAACATTGTCCAAGTGAGCTCGTCACAATCGCAGTGGTAATGCCTGTCTTTGAGGAGTGGCTACAGAGGCGTCACGGCATCCTCTCTTTGTGCAGGACTCACCGGATGTGAGTGTTTCGGGAGGTATCTGTATCGAATTCAGCGAAAAGAAACACTCGAGTCTCACCATTGTGCGGATCGCCCGGAGAATACGATGGAACTTACGGTGGAAGTCAGTCCCGCTTGGTAGGAGCACCGGCGCCGCCGTGTCCTCATGGAGGCGATTAGTGGAAAAAATGCCAACCAGTAGCCTCCTTCAGTGAAGCACTACGATCGAAGAAGGTGGCTGAAACTATGAAGGATGATGAGGGAAGTGATGCTCCAGGTGTTGAAAGCCGCAGGGCGATTGCGGTGGAGCCGTCCGGTCATCTGGTCAAAGCAATCCTGAATCGACGGCGCGTAGTAATCTACGCGCGACTCATAATGATGTCAGCAAATGGATAGGGCCCTCTAGGGCCAATGTCTGCTAAGGCTGCGAGATTGTTCGAAAGAGTTACCTCCTGTAAATTTTTCGCCTCAATAATGTTTCACTGAAGAGTTTAAGCCGTCAGACAGCTTTGGTAGAGGTAAACGAAGGAACATAATCGGGACACCGACCTTCAGCTGGATAACGTTTGCACTGATGGTGCAAAGCCAAAAAGCCAGTGAATCTAAAAATTACCATCATCATCGACTATTTTCCTCCACAACAGTACTTATGAAGAATTTGCGAGAGCATGCTTGAATTGATTGTTACAGCTTGATCATTTGGGGCGTAAAAATTACTGGTTCATTTACCTAGGTTTTTTTGGTGTGTATTTGACTGACGTCCTCGTATATCAGACAAATGTTATTCCATAGTGGGAACTACCCTGTATAGAGTCTCTAACTTTTGAATGAATTTCGGTGAAATCTTGAACGCGTGTATCCCTGTCCAATCGAACTCGCATATTGATGGCCAAACCGAGAGGTCACTGACGCCGATTACCTCTATGAAGACACGGCGGTTCACCCAAGCAGGATAGACCTCCACCGCATGCTACAACGGGTCCTCCGGGCGATTTGTAAAATGGTAATATCAGGGTACTTCCAACCGAATCCGGAACAGAAACCGCGTGAAACACCCTCAACAGTCCTGAGCTTGTGTATCCATAAAACAATGAAATTCCGGTAAACAAATGTAGCAGCCGATTAGTGTTATCCCTGAGACTGGCCTCCCTCAGAGGGTGGTTCCAGTGTTGGTCACCACTCACTGCAAGGAGGTAACGTAAGGATGTCGACGTAAGGCTGCAAGGAATCTGAAATACATCATACGTTGTCGAACTGTGATCAGGAACGCAAACCTTTCGACCCAGTTTTATATGAAGCAGTGACTGCTAATAATAAAACACACCATTATTAGGCCGCAAGGTGCCATCATCCCGGAGGACACAGTGGAGCACACAGAGGTGTGTGTTGTCCTCGTGGAGGCAATCGGCGTCAGTCACCTCTCGCGCCGGGCCTTGTGACTTTGGGCTATGGTCCAGAGCGAGGAGGAATGGCAGGCGGTCGCCTCCTTCAGCAAAGCCGTAATGCTAGTGAAAGAGGAGGCCGCAGTGTCACGTTCGTTCCCTCAGGAACGAACGTCCTCACGCCGAGCCGAGATTCTGACCCCGACGACCAGCCACGGTAGACGCGGGCTTGCGGACATCCAGTAATGGTTCGTCCACAGCCGTCCGGCCGTCCGGTAATTGACCGGACCGAGCCCAGTCGTCAACAGCGCGTAGTGATCCACGCGTTCCTCAAAGAGATGTCGCAAAGGGCAACTGAAGGACACAGGTGTGGTTTTAGTCAGTAAAAGCTTGACACGCCTTCCCACTCCAACCAGAGTGGGAGAAGTCATTGGATGACTTCCACCCTTAAAAAAGAAAAATAAAGGTGCCATCATTATCATTATCATTTCAGCCGAAAAACGTCCACTGTTGGACATAGGCCTCCCCAAGTGTCACCATAATTACCGGTCCTGTGCGTCTCGCATCCATCGGATTCCCGCGACCCTCACCAGGTCATCGGTCCACCTGGGGGCCTTCCAACGCAAGGTGCCATGCTACCCCTTCCGAAAAGGCCGTGTTATTTTAAAGTCAACAATTAAATACATATAAGTATTTACTTTTATCGCCTTTGGTTGGTATCCCTTGAATAATCACGGTCAATTAGCTTGTTACAACCACGGGGAAAAAAAGCAGTAGGATTAAAAATGTCTCCGTCTAACTCCAGTTTAACCATAACGGTTTTCGTCCAATTTTAAACAATAAAACTGTCTGCAAACTTGGGCGATGGTCATTCTTCCGCCACTCAGAAAATTACGTAAAATACACAATGCCATCTATCAAATATGACGTTCAACTATCATTGTCATCATTATTTCTACTTTCAGTCTTTAGATGGCGTTGCGAGTATCTGAATTGCATGTGGTGCCATATTTACAACATTTTAGTACGTGATTTTACTCGCCGCTTTGATTTTATTGTGTTTTGATTAGTTTTTACAAAATATTTAGAAGATATCGAATAGAAATGTCAATTTTATTTTGAAAAAATGGTAAAAGTTATTTTATTACAAAAAAGAAGATACTTAAAATAATGACAAAACTGTAGCTGGGGATCGAACTCGTGGCAAATGTCGTTCAATGTCGACATTTTGGATTATTGCTCACCCCCCATAGCAAATAGCGTGATAATATGTAGCCTAACAGTTGACCCGGCCTATAAGGATTATGTATGCAAAATTTGAACAGGATTGGTTCAGTAGTTTTTTCGCCAACTAATACCAACGCTCCACCATTTTACTGTTTTATTATATGTATAGATTTTGTAACTTGTAACTTTTGTACAGAAGACAATTATGTACCTTCTACTTAGGTAAATGATATTATAAAATAAACCAATATTGTCTTTAATTTTACTAATTATGTCATTACAACAAAAAATATTATTTAAATTATTATTTTTAATACTGAATACTGTATTTGACTAATTGTTTATAGATGTTTGGTAATATAATAAAAGTAGCCAAATAGACCAATAATAACCGAATATTGTTTGAAAGAGTTACTGTGGCCCTGGAACGTAAAAGGTAACTGAACACACACAGGTGGGTTTTAGTCTGACACATTACCATAAACATAATATTTGATGGTAAAATTCTACTATACAGAAAAGGTTTTTAACCAGTGCGCAAATTTTGACATGATAAACACATATTTTTTATTTTGCTATGTGTTAAAAGTATAAAATAAAGTTATCGCTTACGAGACTTAATTATTTAAAAACTTTATGGCCGCCACGCAGGTCAAGCGCCGATCAGCTGCGTCGCGGTCGTAGGTAAAGTACTGCGGTGCGCGCGGGGTTCGGTCACTGACCGCTATTTCTAACAATTTCGGACTACTTTTTTAAATTTATGTTATAAAGTTATTTGTAAATGTAATTCCAATTTTTCTTTCTTACTTTCATAGGCTTAAGACCATCAAAATACAGAAAATAAATCATAATAAACAATCTCTTTTTTTATTCTTGATAGGTTCGCGCTTGATCACTATCTCACCTGATGGAAAGCGACGATGCGGTCGCTTACCTAGACGTAACCTATTCACTCTTGAAATCTAAAATACATTGAAAGTGCTTTAAGCACTTAAGTATGTTAGACACTTACACTTGGGGTATTTAAAAAATAGCCATCAACTACCTATTTACAATAATATGAAAACAAAAAGAACCTATTGTTGAACGAGAACACACGTATTGTTCGAAGTAACCTCCTTCTTTTTTCAGACATAAACATGAACGTTTAAATTTTGCATTAACTTTGTTTAGGACACTATTATCACTTCATTAAAATCGTCATTTATTTTCTGTTTCAAGTCATCTAGGCTTTTCATATACCCGGAATTTCACTTCTGCCTAGAGAATAAAATCACAGGGACTGAGGTCTGGGGACCTAGCTAGGACCCGGACACACGGACCACACGGGGCCACATAACGAGACCGATAGAACACGAGTACGTGTAACACGAGCGCGGAGGTTAGCGGACATCCGCATACGACTTCCGCGTGTGACGTACTGTGGTCGCCGGGCGCCGACGCTCGATCATACGCCAGCGCCGCCACCGCTTCCCCCGCCTGCAACCTCCCCTCAACCCGCCACGCCGGCGCACAGGTGCGGCCCCGTATTCATTCATAATACTACGATTAAATTGTGTACATGTTTTGCTTATTTCAAACTCGGACAAGGTAGAAAATGAGAAAAAAAAAGTTATGAACTAAAAATGGAAATGTATTCTATTACTTACACTTGACTACCAAAAAAAAATTTACACACTGGTAAAAAACTTTTCCTGTATACATATTTATTTTCTTACCTAAATATTCCTGTGAAGAAGCACAATCTCCAGCCCCATTTATAAGCTCCCTTAGCAAAGGCTACTGTCACATAATCTTGTAATCTTTTCTGAAATCAGACATGATACACAAACATTAGTTTATAAAAACAACTGTAACTGATGTAACTTAACTTCCAATTTTCAAGTTTCATTTATCACATAAAATGTCAAACTGTTTATTTACATGGTTGTAATGTCTAGAAGCAGTAATTTAATTAGGAAAATTCTGTCATTAATAGTTTACTATCATAGGGCTCAGAAAAAGGTCCCTGTTAGATATGTCACGGGAGTGAAACTGCAGAAAATAGTCGGTGTTAATGCCTTCCAGAACTGCAGGATTAAAATTGTAAGTATTACTGTAGTTTTGGAACTGAAGGAGCACAGGTGGGTTGTATTCAGTAAAAGTGTGACACTCTCTCTCGCTCCCATCGGAACGGGAGAAGTCATTCAATAATTTACCACAGAAAAAAAAAACATTATAGTGTCCCAGTCGTCGAAATATAAAAAGCATATACATAAAAGGATTTAAATAGGTAGTGTCCGACCGAATGATCGGTCGAGTTTCGGCCAAATAACAAGTTTGGGTTTAGTTTCGGTTTCGGAGGCCAACCTGCCGAAATTACGACCAAAACCAAAACTGCATTCGGGAGTTTTCGGTCATGTTCGGCGCGTTAAATTCCATCCAAGCGAGTAAGCGACGAAGACATTTTCCGCGTCCACGTGCCTAAACATGTCGTGACTAGCTTGTATTTGCAATTCGTTTTGTTTGATGCGAGCTTTCGTGAGATTTATTTTGAATTCGGTAAGTTATTATTACGTGATATAGCATATGAGCGGGTAGTAAACATCACAAAATAATTCATTATAACTACATAATGCATAGATTAAAATATTTTTTTGATTGATTTTACTCTCTCCCTAATGTTACCTAAACTTGTTAGGGACTTGGTACTTACGACTTTTTTTTAATAATATTAAAACACTTATAATTAAATGAGTAGGTACTTACATAGGTACCTACCTAAATATCCGTATAACAAAATTAATATTTCATTTCTGTTTTTTGATTTTTATAACCTTATTACTAGGCCCTTTACCCCCAAACTAAAATCGAGTGCAATAAAATACACTACGCGAAATTCAGCACACAATATTCAGACTGTCTTATTTTTTGTTCCAAGTAAAACCGGTCTAACCCTTATTACACTATGCGACATCGACTAAGACCGTCTGAATATCGAGTAGTGTAATAGGCCCTTTAGCTTTACCCCCAAACTAAAATCGAGTGCAATAAAATTCATGATAGTCAACAAATATAAATAACTTTAACTGATTTTAAAACGCATAATGCAATTAAAAAAAAAAAGACTGATTTTATTAATTTTTTTTTTTATTTTTCCCTCAAAACATGATCCTTGTAAGGAAGTTTCGGTTTCGGCCGAAACTGAGGCAGTTGCCGAAATTCGGTTTCGGCCGAAACTAAGACTGTTGCCGAAATTCGGTTTCGGTCGTAAAAACCAGTTTCGGTCGGACACTATATATAGGTATACTAGCTGACTCGGCAAATGTTCTGCCATATAAATTATCCAAAAAAAAAATGGGGGTTGGAGGGTAAAAATAGCCTATGACCACAACAACACTCTAGACGTCACAGCAGGAGCGGGAGGGGTAATATGATGCTAAAAAAGTAAGTATATTTTTACAATCTAATCTACACACAAAATAATGTCTGTCTTTGGCCATTATGCCCAGTCCCTCCAGTAAGACTCAAGTTCTTCACTCCTCCTTCATCTTGTTCTGCTGTGAATTTACCTTGCATTTAATGGGGCCTAGTAAGTGGCTCTTTTAGCTAACCTTTTAGAAATTTTAATAGTATGTAATTCTCATTGGAAAGCAGTACCGGCTAAACTGTACTATACCGGACGAGTTTTACGCTCATAATTTTTTATTGGAAAGGTTTATGTCTAAAAACTAATTATGCAAAGTCTCAATGTTAGGAAACATATAGTTTTTGAGAAAAAAAATAATGAAAATCGATAATTTTTCGTAATATTTGACGCCATTTTGACAGATTTCGTTCACTTTTTATTTTGTTTGTAATATTATGACAAAGGTTAGTTCATACAGCCACAAATTTTGGTGTTTAGCTTATCAACCTCTTATTATTTAGTTTTTAGTAAGAAATAATAAAAGTGAGATGAGATAATTTTTTTGCATACTAAATATAGGGCACTCTGACTCGGATAGATTAGGGTAGGTTAGGGTTATTTATTTTTTAAACCACCCAGAAAACTTTTTTTTTTTTTCATCTAAATACATGAAAGTATACAATTGCTACAGTAGCAGGTTAGGTTAGGATTACTTTTTTTTTTTAAACCACCCAGAAAACTTTTTTTTTCATCCAAATACATGAAAGTATACAATTGCTACAGTAGAAGGTTAGGTTAGGGTTATTTTTTTTTTTTAAACCACCCAGAAAACTTTTTTTTTTCATTTATATACAGGAAAGTATACAATTGCTACAGTAGAAGGTTAGGTTAGGGTTATTTTTTTTTTAAACCATCCAGAAAACTTTTTTTTTTTTCATCTAAATACATGAAAGTATACAATTGCTACAGTAGCAGGTTAGGTTAGGGTTATTTTTTTTTAAACCAACCAGAAAACTTTTTGTTTTCATCCAAATACATGAAAGTATACAATTGCTACAGTAGAAGGTTAGGTTAGGGTTATTTTTTTTTTGAAACCACCCAGAAAACTTTTTTTTTCTTCTAAATACATGAAAGTATACAATTGCTACAGTAGCAGGTTAGGTTAGGGTTATTCTTTTTTTAAACCATCCAGAAAACTATATTTCAGTGCACAAATATTTGTAAACAATGGTAGAGCGCTCCCCGACAACAATTTTTTTTTTTTCATTTTTAAACACATGAAAGTATACAATTGCTACTGTGGGGGTATAGTCCAAAGGGTTTAGGGTGATTCTCCTCCCTAAAACCCCCAAATCTGCCCCAAAAATGCATAAAATGTACGATTTTGTGATTCCTAACCTCAAAATTTGAATCTTGAATATCTCCAAAAGTGTTTCCTAGATTCGGGAGGGGGTTCGGTGGGCAGGAGACACCCCCCTTCCCCCCCCCACCCCAAAAAACCCATTATTTCGTTGTCCGGTATAGTACAGTTTTACCGCAGTACCTTAGCTTCGGCTGTAGATTTGAATATAGTTGCTTGATTATTTTCTATGAAATTCATGTATGCAACTCGGGAGCTAACAAATCCTCCCATACAAGCTCCAATGAAGGCTCCACATAATGAAGACTGCAGTACAGTGTTTAGTTCTTTAGACATTTCTTCATGTTCACTGAAATTAAGAAGAATAGGCAATTTTTTATTGTGTTCTGTCTATGATTCATATTTATTTTTTTGAAAGACGTTTATTTTGTCAAAACCACTGGTGTACTAGGGTCTCTAACTTTGGTTTAGTTTTAATATTTTTAATTTTTTAAACTAGAACTAAAAGTATAACTTTCATTTGATTTGTAGAAATTATATCCTTCAGGATTACACCGCAATCAAGGTATCTATGTTAACATAACGATTTCTATTTTGTGGACTTACTTTCCAGTAAACATTAGTTTTACTCGATCCCAGCCAGTTTGCGGTCCAGTAGTACTTTCTCGATTGAGTAAATCATGATCATATGGACTAGTAGGTCTACTGAATATAGAAATAGTGAAAGAAGGAGTCAATCTGAGCACTGTCCGAAACATCATGAACGACCGATTTTCCTTTAGACCAATAACATCACAAGTTTTCTTGTTAGAAAATTCTTGTAGTAGTTACTTTATTATGGTAATAGTTATTAAAATAAAATTATTTCTTCACGTCTTTACAATTACGAAGATCCCGGCAATGACATTCTCTATTTTCCCGTAATGACATTAAATGACATTGACGTTGTTGAAGTTAAAGTTGTCGTTTTGAAATGAGGTAAGATCCTTGGAAATGAGCAACTACTATGGCAATGATTATAATTATAGAGTATTTGCGGTAAAAGAACCGAAGTCGTGAAGTGAAACCACAGAGTACTTTGTAATATACTGAAAAGTGAAACTAACATCATGGTTTTTATTAGTAATCCAACTTAAAAAACGTGTTACGTTACGGTGGCTATCAAAGGCACCAGTGGCTAATGACGTCACTGCAGTTGGTCACTGAAGATAGGCAATGCTAAACTAGCTGTTTGACAGTTCAATGATGCACATTGTTAACAAGTGATCATCACTTGAACTGTCAACAGAGTTACGCAATAGCCCCGCTGTACTAGTGTGTCCATAGACTAGTTCGTACTACGAGACATTCTGTTCTAAAGAAGTTCAAGAAGACTTGTACGTTCAAAACCTAATTTGTGGAGACGCTTGGGGGAGGCCTATGTCCAGCAGTGGACGTATTTCGGCTGAAATGATGATGATGATGATGATGATGATGAGTGATAAAATAAAGTT
The DNA here is from genome assembly GCA_905147345.3 of Mythimna impura. Lineage (NCBI taxonomy): Eukaryota > Metazoa > Arthropoda > Insecta > Lepidoptera > Noctuidae > Mythimna > Mythimna impura. The sequence continues at coordinate 12,423,218 of LR990343.1, read as the reverse complement.
TATATTTTAGTTTTACATTTGCACTAAAAACACAGTTAGACAAAATTCACCGAATTGACAGACACACTATTTTATTCTATTTTTTATTATGGCAAATAGAGACGATGTCGACTGTTCTGCCAATGTCGAAAATAATTTGAATAAGCAAGTATTGTATGTATATATCGGAGTTGTGACAGGACAGTTATTTTTAAAAAAAGCGCAGAACCGCTGACATTATTGTGGTCATCGGTTCTGCTATAGCTATAGCGGATTATATTTTAAACTAAAGGCAAAGTTAAGGAATTTCAGCAAAATAAAAACAAGTTAAACATTTCAAAATAATATTTTTTTTAATCAAACAAACAGATTCTACTCACAATGTTGTCTCTCCAAAAATCGGCAGCAAAGTGAGCTCCTCCGTGGAAGTCGCTGCGTCCCCGCAAGGGGGCGCGGCGGCGGGGTACAGGCTAGGCCTTTGTCCCGCGGTTTGTCCCGGGTAGGGCCCCGTAGATACGGGACCTGCGTTGGGGTGCCTTGTAGGCGGCAACCTCAAGGCAGGCGCGCATACGCAGCTTGCCTAAGAGTAACTGCACTGTGTTCAGTAGGAGCGCCTCGGCACTGCTGGAGCAGTGCCGTTTTTCACGACATCTCGGCGGTCAGACCCCGCCGGGTGGAACCTCCGGTTACCCGGAGGAAGCCCAGCGAGAGACGACCAGCGACGAGAATGCCGGCTTTGGGGGCGCTCCCTACTGAGGATGTAGACCCCCGCCTGTTACGCTTCCAGATCGAGCCGGTCACGCTTCTGGCTCAGGGGACGTGGTGAGAGTATGAGCGGTATTGGAAATTGTGTGTTACACCGCTCATGTGGGCATGCAAACGCGCAACCGCGCTACGCGTCCGCTGCGTGAGTAATATGTATGTAGAGTCGTGATTGTATGAGGGCTGGAGCACGTCATGCCTATATTGACTTAGCACACAACGTGCACCGGGTGCGTGTGATGTTGAGGAGTCTAATTCGTGTGAGTGAGTCGCGTGTAGGTGAAAGCGGCTCACTCAGGCATCAAGTCCGGTGGGTTGGACACGTCCGGTAGGAGGTCACGGGGGAATCGCCTCGCGTCAGGAGGACGCGCGTGCCAGGGCGCTATGTGCTTGACGTGATGCCAAGCGGAAGCGTCGGCACGCGAGAACATGTGGGACGCGAGGCGGACACAAAATTGGTCCAGGCTCTCCATCTCGAGGTCCCGCTGTATGACGTCGTTCCTCACCAGCGGGGGGGCGTTCGCGATGGTCCGGAGCGAAAGGTTCTGTTGCGCCCGGAGGCGTCTCTTGCTGGGCTCGCTGGTGAGGGCGAGCCAAGCTGGGGCGGCATACGTGATGATAGGGCGGATGTACGTCTTGTACACGCCCAGCTTGGTACGCAGCGGGAGGCGAAAAGTGAGCTCCGCGCTCAAGTTACGCCTTTTATAAACTTGTTCGCCCCACCCGAGGTAAACGTCACTCACAAAACAACGTTTGAATTTAAATACTAGGTTTTTAGCTATTTACAAAACAGTATTCCAAAAATTCAATTTATTTAACAATAATCACAATTTGATTTTAGCATCAATTATCAGGTCTAATTAGTCATAGTCTTGACATTATTTAATGTCAAGACTATTTTGATAATAGTCTTGACATTAAATAATGTCAAGACTTTAAATACTAGGTTTTTAGCTATTTACAAAACAGTATTCCAAAAATTCAATTTATTTAGAGACACAATAGTAAGACAATGGCTTCCGGGCGCCGGCTACCGCCTGAGCGTTAATGAATTAACAATAATCACAATTTGATTTTAGCATCAATTATCAGGTCTAATTAGTCATAGTCTTGACATTATTTAATGTCAAGACTATTATCAACCAAATCCGAGATTATTTACCTACCTACAAACATAAAGCTATTCTATACATTGGTACAGATTAAACATGTTTGTGATTTGCAATTAGGTAATTATTTTTAAAGTTAGTCAATTCAATCAGATTAATCAACCAGATAATCTTCGCGGCGACACGGCCATTCTGCTGCGCGATGCGTGCTCTGCATCGCTCCATCTCTTCTGTAATAGAAATATAATCTTTGTGAGGCCAGGCACTTCCACAGTACACTCGAGCCTATACCTATGCAAAAGTTACAGCAGAAATATTCATATTTACTGTTCACACCATGTGACTACAGATCAATAAAAACATTTTTATAATAACACAAAGGGGACCTACTGCTCATCTCACATGAAAACAGTAAGCTTAGCTCTGTATATAACTGTGGGTTTAGCTATAATAACATTTTTGTCAATGTTTCTGCTCATTTCACATGACAACAGTAACAATTTCATAGATATGTAAAGGGAAAGGATAGGTGTATGAAAGGTCGATGCTGTTTAGAACAGAGGTCCTAAGGATAATGGGATAGGTCGATGCTGTGCTCTGGGCGGTCTCGTACGCCGTGGTACACAGGGGACATTTAATTCTTTCAGGACAGGCTTATTAAATGGCCAATTGGACGGCTCCACACGCCAATAGCATCTTTTGTTAAAATAAAATAGTTGGCTTATTGGACGGCTCCACACGCCAATAGCATCTTTTGTTTTTTTTTTTGTTTTTTTTTTTTTTTTGGCTAATTGGACAGCTCCACGCGCCAATAGCATCTTTTGATAGGATAAATTAGTTGGCTTATTGGATGACTCACCATGCCAATAGCATCTTTTTGTTATTTGTGATAGAACACAGACAATCAGAGTAATTACTTGGAAGGTTCTCACCGTTCTTATTTTTCATTGTTGTCATCTGCGGGCGGCAACGCAGCTGACGTGGTTTGTGATTGTGAGGCTGCCCCGGCGCTGGAAGGCCCGGCTTGCTGATCGTCTGGTGGCGACACGGCTGCCTGGGTGGTTCCTCCAGGTTGTGGCGCGCGCCGCAGTTGGTCATGTGCGACCTTGCGAGGCCGCCCATGGTGTCCCACTACCTTCTTCACAAGATAGCGGTCGTTTTCAAGAACCCTGTGAACTTCGTAAGGAGCGCTAAACTTAAGGTCAAGGGACGTCTGGTTTCTGGGGTTGTTTTTGATCAAAACAAAATCGCCTCTTTGAAATCGGTGAATTTTAGCTCGGCCTTTATCAAACCTGTCTTTATCTTTACAAGCCGTCTGCGTCATTTTTTGCTGCACATGACGTTCGAGAGCTTCAATGTTAATTACTTCTTTGTCCAGGTCAACTAAACTTAGTAACTCTGGTGTAACACAGTTTTGACGTCGAGTCAGTAGTGCAAGCGGAGCTACGCCTGTCGTTCTGTGGACAGTGCAGTTGAGGGCAAGTTGAAGGCTTTCCAGTGCTGTGTGCCAGTCTGGAGTCTCATAGTTTTTTATCATTACAAGACCATTCTTCAATGTTGCCATCACCCGCTCGACTTGTCCGTTTGCTCTGCTAACGCCTGGTGCTATAGAGTGTATTTCTATATTAAATGTGTCGCAATAGTTTTTGTACTCTCCTAAAAACTCGCGGCCGCCGTCAACTATTATTTGCCTTGGAGCTCCAAAAAGGTGTATAACTTGCTTTAGGGCTGCCAAAGTGCTGTGTTGACTCTTGTCATTAGTGTAACGCAGTAACACATACTTGGTGAAGGCGTCCACCGTAACCACAACGTACTCTTGCTCATTAGGAGTTCCCAATTTACCCGTGATGTCCATGTGTATGACTTCAAATGGAACTACTGGCTTGGTAATGGGATGTAATTGTACCTGTGTAGCTCCCGATGTTTGCTTTGAAGTTCTGCATACAATACAGTTGTCGACAAAGTCACGGATAGTGGTGCTCATTTTGTCAAAATAATAAGTTTCCCTTATTTTGTGAAGGGTCTTCTCCCAGCCTGGGTGTTTAAGCGCACAATGGAAGGTATTGATCAGGCTCCACTGGAACGACTTTGGCACGACAATAAGTTTTTGTAAACCTGAGACAGCATCTAGCCTCTCAAATTTAAGAACGTTACCTTCGAGGAGGTATCCGGGGACATTTTCACCATTATGCAGAGAATCTATGATGGATCGCAAGTGAGTATCACGTCTTTGTTCAATATTTACCCAATCCAGATTATTGGTCAAGACGTTGACAGTCAAAGGATCTGGATTTCTGCTTAGGTAATCTGCATGTTGCATCCGCTCGCCCTTCCTGTATTCTATTTCGAATTCGAAATTTTGGAGATAGGCCCACCATCTATGAATGCGACGTAGTAAGTCCTTTTTGTGCTTTGAGGCTTTGAGCGCATTACAATCAGTAATCACCTTGAACTGGCGTCCATAAAGGAAGTGCCGGAAATGCTTGATTGCTCGGACTACAGCCAGTGTCTCAAGTTCATACGAGTGGTACCTACTTTCAATATCGGTCGTACGCATACTGAAGTACGCTACCACGTGCTGCCGTCCGTTAATAATCTGTACGAGTATCGCTCCAAAGCCAAGACTACTAGCGTCGGTAAATAGTTCAATGGGTTCCCCCTCTTGGAATATTGTTAGGACCGGTGTAGAAGTTAGATGACGAATTATCTTTTGACGTGCCTCTTCATGAACATGAGTCCATTGCCACCTAGTGCCTTGTTTAGTCAATTCGTAAAGGGGAGCCATAGTTCGAGCGAAATCGGGTATAAAGCGGCGGAAATATCCTGCGAGCCCGTTAAATTGACGAACCTGTTTAACGTTAGTTGGTACCGGGGCCTTCAATAAGGCTTCGACCTTTTTAGGACTGGGACGAACTTGGCCATTTTCTATCACGTTACCAAGATATTCGATAGATCGTTTAAAGAATAGACACGTCAATATTAATCGAAAATCCTGCCTCACGTAATGCTATAAAAACTTTTTCCAAGTATCCGAGACCAGATGTAAAATCACGACATTTACTGATGACATCATCGATATATACTTGAGCTACGCTATCATTATGGGCCTTGTCTGCACTGCCTGGACTCAGAAGCGGACCTAAGGCACGGTTAATGCATCTCTGATACACTGAAGGTGCGTTGCACAAACCGAATGGCATGGTTTTGTATTCAAACAGACCATCTGGAGTGACAAAAGCTGTTTTCTCTATAGAGTCAGCGGCAACAGGGATCTGATGGAATCCAGATGCCATATCTAAGGTTGTATAATACTGACCACCAGCCAACTGATCAATCTGGTCTGCGATTAAGGGGAGGGGATAATGATCGCGAACAGTGTTTGAATTTAGCTCACGATAGTCTACACACATGCGGTCGTCACCGTTTTTCTTTTTGACTAAAATAATTGGACTCGAATATGGCGATTTGCTTTCTTGCACAATGTCATTATCTAATAACTCTTTAACAATTACTTTAACTTTTTCGCGCTCAACCGAGCTTAACCTATAAGGTCTTCGTTCCACAAACTTGTTTGAATTTTTTAAACGAATCTCTAATTGACCAGTATTCACCCGAGTTTTTGAGTAACCCCGCGTGAAAATAGCAGAATATTTATTGAGAAGAGTCATTAGTTGATCAATCGTACGTATTGCTCAAGTCGTGGTTTATATCATCAAATAATCCGGCCGTCGATCGCATGTGCATGACGCGAGGTTGAGAGCACAAAGTCGCACTATTTTGAGTAACGATCACCGTTAATCCCGTTTTGCTCAAAAGATTTGCACCTATCAACACGTCTGACGTCATTTCGTAATCGGACAAAATATGAAATTCGATCTCTACGTTAATGTTATCAATAACACACACTGTTGTTAATATACTCGTGGAAACCACAGGAAAGGGGCCTATTCCTCGCAAATAATTAACTACTTGTAGTCGCTTCCCAGGTAACTTATTTGCAATAGATTCGCGCATCACAGAGCATTCCGCGGCGCTATCGAATACCGCATCAATAATTGTATCACCTACTCGCATACGCATAGTATTTAAGATCTGTTTATTCTTTATAAATGAATTCACATTAGAGGTTATCTGTTTTTCACGACGGTAGCAAGTGTCAAATGTATGACCAGATTTTGAACAAAACGAGCAAAACCTATTGTCATTCTGTTTAGGTACCGATGTAGTTGAGGTACTAGGAGTCTTCTCGGTTGTATGTTTTTCTACGGCTACCGACGTATTTTTATTACGACAATCACTAGAAGCGTGCCCAGACTTCTTACAAAAGCTACAATAAGGAACGTTTCGATTATCAATAGCGTATTTTAAACGTTTGGATGGTGGTTGATTGGAATTTTGATGATTAGGATTGGGACGCTTAGCACGAATAGACGAGGCAACGGAAATTAATTCTGGCACTGAGGTAGCTCTGGCATTCATGAGCTCAATCCGAAGGCGTTCGTCACCAATTGTTCCTATCACCGCTTCTACCGCGTCACTATCGTCAAGTTTATCTCTTGTAACCCGTCTCCACAAAATCCACGATCGCGATAGAAACTCGGCAATGTCTTTGGTAGGATCGTAATTGTGTTCCTTAAACCTTAGCACGTCCTTCGAGTAACGATTTTCGGGTTCAAAGGTAGTAATAATATTTTGACGCAGCTCGTCCCACGTGGACGTTGTGACGAGCCAATTATCAGCCCACATTTTAGCCCGACCTTTTGGTAAACTAGTTACTTTCATACGGAGATCATAGTCACTGAGCTCATAATTAGTCTTAGCCAAAGAAATATGATTACACCACTCGCGGACCCCAACGTTACCGTCTGGGTCAAATGAGGGCAAAAATACATCAGTAATTTTAATTTTATCGCGCTCGCTGCTTCGACAGCCTTTCACTCATATTCTGCATCATAGTTATAATAATAATAATAATAATAATAATAATAATAATAATAATATTCCACAACCATCACACAACGCCGTCTAGTCTCAAGCTAAGCAGAGCTTGTGTTATGAGTACTAGACAACTGATAAACATACTTATATATTTCTAAATACATACATATTATAGATAAATTACACCCAGACACAGAACAAATGATTGTGCTCATCACACAAACATTTGTCATGGGTGGGAATCGAACCCACGACCTTCGGCATAGCAGTCAGGGCCACTAACCACTAGACCAACAGGCCAGTCAAAAGTCAAGTAGTTATCATGTGTAAGTAAAATTCAGGAGGTACGTTACCGCCCTGTGGTTGTAGTGGGGCCACGTTGGCAGATGTAGTTGGTCCACCATCGCCAGGGTCAGGTTCGGACACGGTGCACGTAGGTACGCTCGGCGCCGTTGATCCGTTCTGGTCTGGTGCATCCATCGTTTCACGCAGGATAATTTATTCAATGCCGGTAGTCTGAAAAATAAAACAAATCGGACAGAAAGAGCGGATAAGTATCCCACTTCTGATATCGGAGTTGTGACAGGACAGTTATTTTTAAAAAAAGCGCAGAACCGCTGACCTTATTGTCATCGGTTCTGCTGTAGCTATAGCGGATTATATTTTAAACTAAAGGCAAAGTTAAGGAATTTCAGCAAAATAAAAACAAGTTAAACATTTCAAAATAATATTTTTTTTAATCAAACAAACATAGATTCTACTCACAATGTTGTCTCTCCAAAAATCGGCAGCAAAGTGAGCTCCGCGCTCAAGTTACGCCTTTTATAAACTTGTTCGCCCCACCCGAGGTAAACGTCACTCACAAAACAACGTTTGAATTTAAATACTAGGTTTTTAGCTATTTACAAAACAGTATTCCAAAAATTCAATTTATTTAACAATAATCACAATTTGATTTTAGCATCAATTATCAGGTCTAATTAGTCATAGTCTTGACATTATTTAATGTCAAGACTATTATCAACCAAATCCGAGATTATTTACCTACCTACAAAAATAAAGCTATTCTACACATTGGTACAGATTAAACATGTTTGTGATTTGCAATTAGGTAATTATTTTTAAAGTTAGTCAATTCAATCAGATTAATCAACCAGATAATCTTCGCGGCGACATATATAATTATTAATTCAAGGAATTAGTATACTAGAAACGTAGTGACTGTAGGTGTATAAATCTTCGATTGATACAATTGATCTTGATGGGTTAGTACTGGACTGAAACAAATTTGGAGGTACTTATGCTGAACAGATTGTAAAGTCCCACAAACCTCCGTTGAAAAGGGAGGATCCTCCGACTAGACGGGATGTTATGTCTGGTGGGCAGACGCCATAGAATATGTTGCTACACAAAAAATATTATAATTGTTACATTAAATTAACGTAACCACAATTAAATAGAAGTCAAGGCTCATAATTTGATGTTAGAGAGATGTAGGTAGCTAGGAGTCTGTGAAAATTACGGCTTTGTCGCTCTCTAAAAAGACAAGCTTCTAATTAAGCCATACATTCGCCCATGAACACTGAAGGCTCCTTGGGGCATTTAAATTGTAGAATAATCCTGGAACTTTGGTAGTAAACTGCAGCTCCAGGGTAACTGGAGTGAATTTTGAAGCGTCAGTGAAAAATGTTTTGAAATCCATTCCATCGCTCGCCCACCACCCCATTGAAGGCCGAATCATCCGGGGAATTTTTGGATATACCGATGATGCAGATTGGGTATGAAGTTTTATGTTTCAATAAAACTTTATACTCGAAATTAAAAAGGGGTGATTTCAGACAGTCTTAGTCTATGTTTATCTATGTATCTCATCATCATCATTCGGTTTCATTCCTTACACGACATTGGCGTAAGTTGCTCTTTTCTTGTGTGACGTTACATAGACTAAGATTGTCGGAATATCGAGTAGTGTAATAGGCGCTTTAACACTAAAAAAACTTAGTTTTTCCAAAACAACTATTAGAGCTTTACATGATTTACAAACATATTTGAGATAATAAAATACGTTTTAATGCAGCAATGATAGGTCCTACCATTGCAGTATCAAATAATAACATTACATCAAATTCTGGATGTTTACAAAAGTTTAACAACACAATGAAAGAGAATATCAGTGAAAACTTTTATAGAATGGTAACATTCTTAATTTATGAATGGGATTGAACCATTTGACGCACTTAATTTTTTTTTATTATGTAAAATATCTGAACAAGTTAAAACCTCCTTTTCAAATGTTTGTAAACCGTGTTAAAATATATTTTGTGAAAATTTTCCAAGCAATTCGTAATTTATTAACTTCTAGAAAACAACGTTTCGGTTACTTTTTTTTTAAATATTGGCACATCCTATTTCGATAGAACGACAATTTTGTGTGTTTACTGATATAATTATAATACATAAACAATAAATAAAATAATCTAACAAATACATAAATTACTAGCTCATCGGTAATGGGCTATGTATACCATATAATTTAAAAGTGTAGAAACGTACGAAATCAAAACTTGTATTGAATGTTGGTTCTCCAAAACATGGCCATGGCACAGAGTACATTATATATAGGGGTACATGGCCAGCGTAGCTGGTGGCTGGCTCTCTGCTATAGTATACTACAAAGAGTATAGTAAATATATGGTATACTATAGTAGTCTTTGGCTAAAACCAAAGAGTATACCTAGTAAATATAACTGCAACTCTAGTTTGGCGATCCTTCGGGCTATGTCGGCGACCTTGGTTCTCCTGCGGATATCTTCATTCTTTATGCGATCACGCAAGGAAAGGGCTAAAACTTTTGAAATTATCCCTCCGTCGTCTGGTCGTCTGTTTGAAACTTGCTCAACGCTGTTTGTTTGTGTTTGAAAATGAAAATCTTTTTGTAAGTATAAATTCTGTATTTCTTTAATTTTTGAATGTTGAGCTATTATTACTGTTGTTTTATTAATGAATTAAAATGATTATTGTTTTTTACAGGTATTAAGTATAAAATAAGATGGACATCATATTTTACCACTACCAAACTTTTAGAACAAAGTGCAGCAAGTTACATTGAATTGTAAACCGTAATCCAAGGTTCTATTTACGCATAGTTCAGGTAGATTGAAGTGGTTTTTGTTGTATGTAGACTTATCCATAGGTACCTACCTGCGCCTATGATTATCAAGCAACCTACCTATTCCTTGATCATCATGGGCGCATGTATGGATAATGGATAATCCTGATTAGGATAGTACGCGGCGATAGGACGACGATTGTAACCTTCAGAACTACACTGCGCACACGTGTGCCACGTACGCCGATCTCCATACATTTTATATGGCAACTAGACTTGTAGAGCTACATAATTAGGTCCACGCCAAGACGACGCAACGTCGTTCTATCTACGTACAAATCAGGCGTGGTCCACGTGTGCGTCGGTCTAATGTAGTTCTAGCTTTATTGTATTGTGGCCGAAGTCAGGAGAACCAAGGTTCGACACAGCTCGAAGAATTGCCAAACTTAAGTGGCAGTGGACAGGGCACATTGCTCTGCCAGCAATGTGCCCTGTCCAACAGATGGTCGATGGGGACGAAAGGTTTTGGAGTAGTGACCACGTACCTACCGGAAGACGCAGCGTTAAAAGGCCTACAAGGTACACCAATGACCTGGTGAGGGTCGCGGGAATCCGATGGATGCGAGACGCTAAGGACTGGTCGTTATGGCGACACATGCCTAAGACGACCCCACTGACCGCCTATGTCCAACAGTGGACGTCTTTTGGCTGAAATGATGATGATCTGGCGAAGTCTTTAACATGCTGTAGCAGCAAATGTGGAATGTTTTGGGCTTTGGTTACACTTACTGTAATGAAAGAGCTTCTTTGTGTTGATTGGTATTTTGTGAATGTAATCTGCCAAGTTTTTGCATGGTTTGAATATACTTTTTTTATTTAGAATTGCTGACTTTCGTCGTGTTGATGGCGGCACGCGCAGCACCACACGCAGCACTTCCACTGGTGAACGAGTCACTAGGACTAGTTGTGAGCCATTTCAGTTTCATGTCTAAGAGAATGCTAAATGACCTTTTATGGCATTTTGATAACTTGTTCTGATCATGGTATGAGCTAACCTGGCCTGGGTACCATGGAATTTGATTTTAAGCCTCCCCGTTTTCTGAATGATTGTGTAGTGTTTGTGTAAATAATTAGACTATCAGTTGTATTGTGAACATTAGTTTATTTACTGATTACACATTATTATAAAATAACCTAATGTTGGAATTGGTTAATCTAAGCTTGGATCTATGATCCAAGGTACTAAATGAAAAAAAAAAGTATACATGAAAACCGGCCAAGTGCGGGTTGGACTTGCGCACAAAGGGTTCCGTACTGTCCATATCCATAGCAAAAAACGGCAAAAAATTTTGTTGAATGGGATTATTTTATTCTGTTTATAGTATTTGTTGATATAGCGGCAACAAAAATACATCATCTGTAAAAATTTCTGTCTAGCTATCACGGTTCATGAGATAAACCGTTTTTACCCTTTGGGTTCAGAACCCAAAATAAGATGATGCTATAAATAGTTTTTGTGATATCAGACCATATTATTATGATGTACATGAATTTGTACTAAATAAAATTATGTTTTACAGATTAAAGGCGGAGAAGCGCTGGCTAAGGACCACACTGCGGGAGGCGCTGCTAGCCCAATAGCGCTTGGCTCAATGCCTCTAGCAGCAGGAGCTTCGCCAGTAGCGGCGGCGACTCCGGGTCGACAAAGTGCGCCAGCTTGCCGGCAAGATCCGCTGTCCTTGCGGCCTTCAGGGAGCTCTGTGCGAGTTCCTAAATTCGAATAAACATGTTTAGTTTCGAGTAGATATGTGCCGAGAGAAAATATTAATTTTAATTTAGTTTTTGTTTAATTTATTTAATCCGGTTTTAATTTTTTTAATTTTATTTATTTGGTTTTTGATATTTTTTATTTAGTTTTTGTTAATTTATTTAATCTGATTTTAATTTTTTTTTTTATTTATTTGGAGTTTTTTATTTTAATTTAGTTTTTGTTTAATTTATTTAATCTGATTTTAATTTGTTTAATTTAATTTATTTGGATTTTTTATTTTAATTTAGTTTTTGTTTAATGTATGTAAGCTGTTGATCCCCGCATTAACGCCGGCGTTCACGCGCCATTGTCTTACTATTGTGTCTCTAATTACGCACTCAAAAGGTTAATCTGATTTTAATTTGTTTAATTTTATTTTATTTATTTGGATTTTTTAAATTTTAATTTAAGCCCCCCGCCAGCAGAATAAAAGCCCTATCTCTTCCACATGTATTTCTGATTAGTTTATTCGTGATCCTACCGTGGCGCCCGAATTCATTATTTTTTAGACATTTACATTTAGAAGTAGGTAAGGTGATATAAAAGTGTATGTGTATACTTTTATATCACCTTTGGCTCCTAATTATTTTATGATATTACAATGGTTTTATTGGGGCAGCAGGTACTAAGGCTCAACAATGAGCGCGTAGCGTGGGAATGCTTTTGGGTCGGGCAGCAAGCAGGTAGCGAGAAGCGCAATGGCTTCGTAGCGTGGGAATGCTTTTGAGTCGGGCTCAATCTGATTTTAATTTGATTTGGATTTATTAGTTTAGTTTAGTTTATTCTATTGTGTTGTTGGCGTCGTCGTGACGTGATGTTTTATGTGAAAATGGAAATGTGTATGTTTGACCTGATTTTTTTATTTAATAATTAATTAAAATGTTTATTATTATTATAAATTGTAATTGTTGTATAGGTCTTACCAAGCTCCTTGATCATTCTGTGGGTGCGGCTGCCACGGAGTTTGACAAAAACTATAATTGTAATTTATTGTAAATTGGACTCATATAGAGCTCCCACAATTAATTAATGAACTAGGTACTTACCTACCCACTTTTAATATAAAATTATAAAACGTATGATTTTTGTTTTTGTATAATAGGCATTCTTGTTCGCCCGAGAAATAAGTCATGACACTTTCCTTTCTAGGTTTAATGTAGTGTATAATAAGGTTTAGTGCCTAATAGTGTTAATAGACGCTAGAATTTGTTATGAACCGTTGTACCAGGGTTCGAGCGTGTGTTAACACTAACAATTCAGGAAAAGTGCCTATCTAGAAAAAAGTAGTGTAGTACATACCTAGAGGTAGGTACTTTTCCGGAATGTTGGCGAGATCAATGACAAGAAAAATAATTTTACAGGAAAGTAAAATGACCTACTTAGATATTACCAAGTACCTAATAAAGCAAATCGCCATGTTCTTTGACACTTTTAGTGAAACAAGCATAGTTATTTATTTTAAATATAAGAATTATTGTAAATAAAATTTATTAAATTATATTTTATTTTGTTTTTTTTTTACCCACGTCTTTGCTCTAGGGCGTGGGTCCTGTGCGAGTTGGTCGGCTTGTTGCGGCTGATGCCGGATGCACTGCTCTACTCTGAAAAAAACTGAAAAATGCCGCCTCTACCCGCCTATATTTTTACCTTTATCATCATAATTTCAGCCGTTAGACGCGCACTGATGGTTACGCCACAATCGAGGCGGAGTCTCTTTAGGAGTGACTGGAGAGGCGCTGCTGGCTACAGCGTCACCTTCCGAATGATGCAGGTCCTCATTGGACATTGCAAGTTCGAGAAGTTTTTGTTTCGGATTCAGGCGGAAGTAACGCCCGGGTGTCACCAATGTGCGGACTTCCCGGTGGACACGGTATACAGTGGAGGTTTGCCCCACTTGGGCGGAACACCGCCGTGTCCACGTGGAGGCGATCGACGATGGTAACCCCTCGCGCCAGCCATGATCCGAAGCAAGAAAGAATGGGATGCAGTCGCCTCCTTCGAAACAGTAATGGTAGTGAAAGGAGAAGGCCGCAACCATGAGGGAACGGACATCCTTACGCTCGGCGCTCTAATCCCACTTGGTTCCCTTTCAGAAATTCCCCGTGGCCCTAGCTGGCATTGGTCCTACTGGGACCCAGTAGGACCAATGCCAGCTAGGGACATTTCTTTGAGGCGTATGGAACACTACGCGCCGTCTACGAATCGGGCTCGATCTTTACCGTACGACCAGAGCGAGCTACCTATTGCTCGTCGTCCGCAAACCCGTGCTTACGGAGGTCGGGAATCGTTATGCGACTAACACCCGGGGCGTCTCTTGTGGCGGTGAGTGGGGTGTGATGATGTCCGTTCCTTCATGGTTGCGGTCTTCTCCTTCGTTAGCATTACTGCTACGTAGAAGAAAGCGACTGCATCTCATTCCCTCTTGAAATATCTGCCAAGTGCTCGGGCTAGTAAGAAACGAATCCAGTCCGAAAGAGAGGTTATGGTAGAGCGTACGAATGTCTCTTCAGGCAGTCTCCAAGTGGGGCGAAGCCAATCTGGTGGGATTCAACGCCGCGCAAGCGTATCTGTTCACCACAAAAGGAGCCCGTTTACCTTGGCTACTGCTTTTCAGAATGTGTCCCTGGAGTGCACCGACCACCTTTAGCTCTTGGGAGTTGAAATTTTCTCAGACCTTAACTTTAGGCGGTTCATTGACTCCAAAGCCAAGGTAGCTGCTAGGAAATTCGGCGTTCTTGCAAATGTCCGGCGGTACTTCACACCGGGACAGCTCCTAATGTAATGCAAAGCACACTGCACAGGTCCGGCCGTGTGTGGAGTACTGCAGCCACTTGTACTTCTCTAATTTTGCACATCAATGATTGCATCACTGTTTACCATCAGGTGGAATTGCAGTCAAGCACTAGTTTATTTATTTATTTATTTATTTATTTATTTAAGGATCACCAACGAGTGTTACAAAATAAAAAACTTAGAAATTAAAATTGGTACACGTAACCTGGTCCTATAATGCACACTCAATTATAGGTAACCACAGCTTATGCATAAACGAGTGAACATGGCTCTAAATACTTATGAAAATATTAAACAAAAGTATTAAGCATGATATGACGCATAGAAAAAAAAAATTAAACAATATTAGAGGTTAAATAATAAAATAAAAGTAATGTCAAAATTAAATTTTGATAGGAATGCGCATGTCAAACAAATTACGAATAAATTAAATTAAAATAAAATGTCCTGAATTAAATTACATTAAATAAATTCTAAATTAAAATCCTAGATTAAATTAGATAACTTAGATTTCACAAAACAAAATACGGTTACATGCATATAATAAATATATATATATATTAAACTATATTATATTACAATTTTTTTTTTTCCAATTCAATGATTAATTTTATGTTGAAGTGATAAATCAAAGGTATTCCGCCTGAAAGTGTTTATACAGTTTTCTTTAGTAGTAGTTTATATCAATAAAAAAAATAAAAGTGGCCTGAACCAGGCCCGACGCGAGGGGTCACCATCTTCGATCGCCTCCATGTGGACACGGTTCCGCCTGAATCCGAAACAAAAACTTCCCGCACTTGCCATGTCCAGTGAGGACCCGCGTCGTGCGGAAGGTGAGGACGCTGTAGCGCCTCTCCAGCCACTCCTAAAGGAGTTAAGAGGAGAGTTACCACCGCGATTGTGGTGTACCCATCAGTGCACGTCTAATGCTTGAAATGATGATGATGATAATAAAGATAAAAAATGCCGCCCCCACCCACCTATATTTGGGTGGGGGCGGCATTTTTCAGTTTTTGCCCAGCCTAAAAAAAAATGATCCAGGGCTGTATTCGTCTGCCAAGTTTGAATTTGTTGCCCTCTGAATTGGCCGCCCGGAGCATAGGCCCCGGCTTGCCTCCCCCCTAGATCCGGAGCTGCTCTTTGCCCCTATATATACATGAATTTTCAGGGAAAGTCCACCCGGTGCGGCCAGTAGACATGCTTAATGCCATATCTATGGCGTTTATATTGGCGGATTCCGCTATGTCCACGGCTTAAAATTAACCTTTCATCTATTGACATTTTTTATTCGCCGGCACTTTATAATCCCGTCATTCTGTTGTTAAAATAGGCATTGCCTATTTTGTCAAAATTATAGGTACCTACTGGCCAAACCGTAAATATCTAAAAATCAATAAAAAAGTATTTTTGACCATAAATAGGCCTGGGAGTAAATTAAATAAATAATGCTTTCTCCGAAACCGATTTACTTTTTAACCGACTTCAAAAAAAAGGAGGAGGTTATCAATTCGGTTGTATTTTTTTTTTTTTTTTTTTTTTTTTATCATCATTATTTTTTTTTTTTTTTTATGTTTGTTACCTCAGAACTCCGTCGTTTATGGACCGATTTGCAAAATTTTTTTTTCCCTTTATAGGATATGCTTCCAGATTGGTCCCATTTTTTTCAAAATCCAGTTCTGATGATGGAATCCATGAGGAATCGAGGGAACTCCTCAAAAATTATAGGCAACCCTATGGTAATTTTAGTATTTTCATGAAGAACTTAAGCATTTACAGTCAAAAAGTAACATTTGATGAAGTGGAACTGATGAAGAAGACCAGAAATGGTCAACGGAACTTCATACTCAAATAGATATCACATTGAAGATATAGTTAAGCGACTATGACAATACAAATAAATGAATGATTCTGAATAGTTACGTTGAAAATGGTATCATCGAAGTGATCTGATGATGATGATGGAGCCGGAAGGTAGGCACTGGAACTCCGTAATTAATCAATGTAACCTAGCCGTGTTTGGACTCATTAGAATTGTCATGAGATGCACTTTGGCTATAAGGTACTATCGAACTGATCTGATGATGGAGCCGGAAGGTAGGCACAGGAACTCCGTAATTAATCAATGTATCCTAGCCGTGTTTGGGCTTATTAGAATTGTCGTGAGATGCTCTTTGGCTATAAGGTACTATCGAACTGATCTGATGATGGAGCCGGAAGGAGGAAGGTTGGCACAGCAACTTTATAATAAAACAATGTAACCTAGCAGTATTTGGGTTAATTGGAATTGTCATTAGAAATAGGCACTCTGTTTATAAGTGTATCGCAACTAAAAAGTGTGAAATAAAAACTTTTTAGAAAAAAAAAATAACCGACTTCACTAAAAAAAACACTAAAAGGATCAAAATAACTTTAATTTCGGAAGTCGGTGTTAAATAAGAAACAAACAATACCGAGAAACACCGACATCCGAAATTAAAGTTATTTTGATCCTTTTAGTGTTTTTTTTAGTGAAGTCGGTTATTTTTTTTTTCTAAAAAGTTTTTATATTGTACCCATGTGGAACCATATCCCTAGAAAAACGGTTAGGGTTTGTATTGTCAAAGTTTTCCAACCTAGTAGGTACCTATTCTGGCTCGAGGTGTGATCGTTATAGTTAATATAAGCTGTGCGCACTAGTTTGTCGAATCTACAATTAGGTACTTTAGAAATTCGTCCGTAAATAATATTTAAAAAAAGTCGAATGGCATCGATATCGAGGAAGTAAAACTTGGAGGACAAGCTGCACGACTGTGTAGTGCATAGACAGACTCTGTCTACGGTGTAGTGTCTAGTCCGTGTGTCTAGTCTTCGTACACCGGCCGCCCGGTTCCACAGACTAGAGAGGGTGCCCGGTTCCTCAGCCGTATTTCCTTAACTCATGGTCGTTACCACGGATAAAGAATAGTACCTACTACTCTTTGTAAGTCTGTGGGAAAAGTGAGCGGTATTGAAAAGCGGTTTTTAGCGGGATTTTTAAAACTTATAATGGGAGAGTGATACTATTATCCTTGATTTGGTAGTATCTATGTTCAAATTAGATACACTGTTGCCTCTCAACAACCTATAAATAATAGGTAATGGGTTATGGTGATAGTCGCAGGCACTGAGCTGATATCTATAGTACACTGTCATTATATAATCAAAGAGTACCTACAATAAAGTTGCGTTTGTGCTTGTGTTTAAGTACCTATCTACCTTGTATGAAGAGTATCTATGATGACTACTAGGTAACTGTGATACAGTAACAGAATATTGATTCTTTTCAATAGAGTCAGTACTACTAGACCAACTTTATTAGGAATGCTTTGTCATTTTAACCGGTATTAGGGTTACTTGTAGGTCTACTCTTCTGTGATCATTAATCCAAGTCATGAGACAATGTATTGTCTGAGCAATCTTGTATTTTTTTAAATGACAAACTGTTGCTTGATTGCAATCCCACCTGATGGTAAGCAGTGATGCTGGTGTTAGTTTATTAACAGCCTATTTACTCTAGCCTTGAAGACACCTTCCTATTATATGAGTACCTAGGTAAATTAGATTATGGGAATCCAAAATAAAATAAAATGTCCATTTTCAACTATATTTTATTATAAAATCACAAAGAATAAATCTAGAATTCAATAGGGTAGTCACTTAGATATTAATATTGTTGTATATATTTATAATTCATATAACTGTTTTACATAATGTAGTTTAGTGAGCGTCCGGCCTCTCAGACGGACCGGACGCGTTTCATAAAATTAATTTTCACAAAACAATCATCAAAATATGTTTTATCTTGAAATATAGCTCGTTAAAGCTTGCCATTTTGATTTTAAACGTGTATTTATTAGAGACAAAACAGTTAAGTTGAAAGGAAAAATATTATTATATCCCTGTTATTTTTCCCAACGATTGGTCTTTGGCATATTGAATTAAGACTAATTAATATTGACATGTTCAAATTGTTTCAGCAAGTCTTACGATAGTGAACAAAACTAGATGTGCTTCCCAAGAAACTGATGAGATAACGTTACGCGAACGATTGTTTACATCTATTTAACTATTTTAACTTTACACACAACCCTTTAATTTGCACACCTTTATTTAATTCTTTTAATGAAACAACTAAAACAACATTATCAAATCAATAGGAAACCAAGGGGTAGTAACCGTAATACTTACTAAGAAGGGGTCTCGATAAGTTAGGTAGGTATATAATTAACTAGAGCGACTACTGAAATTAATGTAGGATATTTAACTAGTAAATCTTAAAGTAATGATTATGTTAATCTTTACTATAGATCCTATTAATTTAATTTGTAATTATTAACATAGTCGTGTATAATATTTACATCCTCAGATTAATTTAACATGAGTGTAGCTGCCACTTTCCCGCACTTGTGCTCTCGAAACAATTAATTTAAATACATTCAATACAATGCCGCTGTTGGTAAGGTCTCGCCTGCTGTAGCCGGGTCTCGTCACAAAGTGGCAGGCACACAATAATTTCGCTAATAACGTTTCATTACGGAATGCTTCAGTTCTTTCCACTCAGTAGGAATAAGGGACGTGGCACGGACACAAAATAACCGCCTCGGGCGATCAGATGCCACGGGCAGCGCTATAATTTTAATTCACATTATACCCTGTGCGAAATATAATATTCCACTTGATAATATTATATAAAACATAATTATCATTGGCAATATTTTAAGTCCCTTACTCCCTTTACAATTCAACTAAACAACGTGTTTTTATTTCGCCTAAATATTTTTTTCTCAAGTCAGACGACCTCAGTTGAAAAAAGGTAAAGAATTTTTATTCACAAGTTATATAAATATATCGAAGCGTAATAGATATACTTTAAAATGTAGTCGAGTGTAGATTTCGCCAGGATAGTAATAATTAAGTTCTATAAGTACGAATATGTCTAGAATACCAATTGTGTACTAATGTACATCATCTCATTATATTGATCCCCTTTAACATTTATAAGTTTTATTTACAAATAGTTTCTTGAAACTTCTTCAGGTGGTCTGAAATAAAGGGATGAAATTATAACCACAGACATCCATGAAACTGAACTGAATGAAGGCAGTGAGTGAGTGAACTGAACGTTGTGCTCGTTACTCCGCCCGCTGTCCTATCGTATCGTAGACAATTGGTATGGAAATTGAAATAAAAAGGGATTTAGGGTAGAAAGGGAAAGGATTGAAAATAAAGAACAAAAAGTATCAATGATAATAATAGTTTAATTATGAAATTAAAAATAAAGAGTGAAATTAACCACACAAAAGGCTTAAAATTAAAAATAAGAAGACGAGGACGACGCGTGAACGTTACAAGAAGCGGTCGCCGCGAGGTGGAAGGAAGTCGGACACTTCGAAGCAGAATATCGAGGAGCATGACAGGTTATTATAATGCGCCTTAGCCAAAGTTCTATTTATTGATATGTTGGCCTTTATTCATATCATTATGAAATACTAAATACAGCTAATATATGTATGTAGTAGAGATAAATATTATAAAGCGCAATAAAATATAAGCATACTCGGTGTGATATGCGGAGATATGTATGGAACGCAAGAGATACATACGAAGTACACGATAACGCAGAGTATAGCATGACGTGAAGACGCGCGCACTAACTAGTCTCATCGCGCGGATGTATATCAATTAACACATTCGAAAACAACTTTCACATCATTTATCAACGCATAACTTTAACTAACAAATTGAAACAATGTTCACTTACAATGAATAAAATTGCATATATTGCGCTTAATAAAACTCTCAAATATAATTTAACTGTAACATTTTCATCAACTTTTCAATAAATGTTAAGATTACTTCAATTACCTTTTACCTAAAATAATCTGTATTGACTTTAAATTTGGCATCTCATCCTAAACACTGATCTATTTATTTATTTTTTAATAATATTACCATTAAAATCTAGATATTTAAAATACTTCTCTAAACACATAAATTCCTATAATTATCTATTAGTCAATACCAATGTTATTGAGAAAATTTTAGGCCTGGAAACGCTACACACACAGTAAATAGTAATCGAGCATGTCTACGAATGAGTTGAGCACAAGCGACTGATACTGAGCTATGGGCTATGAGCTGTGAGCTGTGAGCTGTGAGCCAGCAAACCAACGAGGGACGCCGGGCCGCGGCATGTGTGTAGCGTTCTACGCTGAGTACAGTGGATATGTAATCTCCTCTTTGTGATTCTTGTTTAATTAAATACATAATAATAATAATACAATTATTATTAAAATTACAAATGCGATTACTGCCGCTCACGATACGACCACCACTTCTCACCATTTCAAAACACAGACACAGAATCCTGCGCCGTATAGAAAAACATTTTCAAAAACGTGCAAAATATCACCACACCCTGGTCACCTAACATTATCTAAACCAAATAACTACTTTTACGTTCTTATTATAGGTAGGTACTGATTAATACAATTGTATGATTAAATTTTTCTATTAAACCTTACATCGTAATGACAATCTAATATTTTTTTCAGTTTAATCATCTTACTAAGCTCTATCTTTATTTCTTATGTATGTTACGTGATATATATTATACATTTCATAATAGTGTAAATATGTGATTTTTATAACTTCACAAATGTTTTCTAAAATAAAAGTTTATTTTTTACTTTTTTTTGTGACTATTTTTTGACAATGGGATATGTTCAAAGTAATGGAATAGTTAAGACTGCCTGATGTGGTATAATATGCATACATGTCCGCGCGTCCTGCAGGCCGCGGCGCTCACTCGAGTGATTCAATCAGTGCGCACCTCGTACCGTGACGCTTTATTATCCTACAATATACATTCCCTTTTTCTATCCTAATTGAATACCGACCGTGGCATCGTCGAGATATGTAATGCATTGATTGATAAGTGACTTACAATATTAATTAACTTGCCACCCGGCTCGCCGGCTCGCTGCCCCGCGATGGCATCAGTATCTACTCGTCATATTCAGGTATCTGTTTCACGCATGCTTTGCCTAATCACATAATCTGGACGTGTAACTGAACACTTAAACTGGTCCTAGCGGTAGCTCTCGCGGCATCCTTCTACTAACAAATTCGTTACCATATACAATCTTTTTACAAAAGCTTCCCTACCAGACTTTAATTATTTGAGACGAATTCATAAGATTTTGATAACGTAATCACTTAATTCACAAACTTAATCTCTTTTGCATTGGACTAGACATATTTATTTTTTAAATTAATTTAAGAAGGCAAAGATGTGTGAAATCCAATCGAGAGCTTAGCGAAGTCCGAAGTGTGAGAAGCTTAACACATCGAAGTGGGAGCGTGTCTATGTACAAAACGAAGTTCGAGAAGGACAGTTCATTAACTAAAATACTGTTGAATCAAGTTATTGTGACCTAGTGTAAATACTGTTGATTAAATATGTCGTAGAGCAAAATCAGATCTGGCTAATACTTGATAGACCGTCGCCGCAACTCCACTGCAGTGTGGCAATGCATAGCAATAGTGAAAATTATTCTAAAATATGATGTTCGCGACAGTTGGCCGCTGTTGGCAGCTGCGCCTCCCACCGCTCACAATAAATAATTATCTAAAATTAACCACTTAGTGAAACGTATGCACGAGCATTTATATATGTTGTAGCTA
The DNA here is from genome assembly GCA_905147345.3 of Mythimna impura. Lineage (NCBI taxonomy): Eukaryota > Metazoa > Arthropoda > Insecta > Lepidoptera > Noctuidae > Mythimna > Mythimna impura. Next base: position 12,401,014 of record LR990343.1, on the reverse strand, counting down.
CCATTAATATAAATTAACATCGAAATAAATGCATCATGTCACTATTATGTCACTGAACATAACGTTTAAATAGTGATATACAACTAGATGCTTAGCGATAAGAGTTGTGATTACACTAACTAATCGTCAATAACTATGTATGAAGTAAAGAACAGACAATATCCTCCTAACAACGAAACAAGAATGGAAGCAAGATCACCGGCCACCGGTGACAGAACACGGTTACATCTAAAATATATTATTAAAATTATCTCTACAACTAATATTGCACACACATACACATTTCTAAACGTAACATTCCAGTAACCAAATAAGAAAAAAATGTGTATGCGTACAAAACTATATTTACTTACAAAGAAATGCAATAATAGTAAATTGTGCATATTAAAATAGACAATAAAATATATGTATAAAATACAATTTAATAGTAATAACTGCAAATTAATTATGTGACCAAGAGATATTTTAACAATGTGCTTTTAATGTGATGAATATAAAAAATGTAAGGTGGTACATGAACTGGCTGTCGTTCAGAGGACAACAAGCGAGCAATGTTTGACATCGCGACCCAGCGGGACACGCCAGCTGCCCCGACAGAACTCACTAGCGCAATCTAATTGCAAAACATACCATCCTGTTAAATTCATTATAACGAAATCATATATTGTAATTACCGGAAAACATTACGAGTTTATAAAAATAAAATAATTGATATACTTATTCAAAATATGGAATGAATATCACACAAAATATAATTCCTCTCTACATTAGTACGTCCGTTTAGAATCGTATCGAAAATACAGTAGATATAAGCAGCGTTTGACTGTGATGACAGTATCTTAGATTAGATGTACAGTAATAGTAAACGTACGTATTTATTAAGAAAATAGAATAGCACTTAATATCTAGTGATCCGTGTAAGCGTAATACAGATATATTTTAATTTCAGTCGAGGGAAATTCTCGATTTGTGTGAGAGGTACGATGTTGGTCAGTCGCGTGGCTCGCGCCGTCGCGGAGTGTGGGGGGGGGGGGAGGAAGGAGGGCCGGGGGGGGGAGCAGACGTAGGAGTGTCGGAGTAGGCCGAAGCAACTGGCCGACGGAGACGCGACTTCCCCGCTTGTGTGATATTCGTGTTGCGGACTTAGATCGAGGACTTGGAGAAGGACACTCGCAGGTGGTTGGACTCGGACAGCTGGTAGTTGTGCATCTTGATGAGCGCCGCCACCGCGTCGTCGATCGACGGCAGCTGCACCAACGCCATTTTGCGGTCCTTCCTGTAATTTAGAAATAGAGAAATATGTAACAAAAAAAAGCATAGAAATACACAAGATACATTCTTTTTTATTATTGATAGGCTCGCGCTCAACCACTATTTCACCTGATGGTAAACGATGATGTGGTCGACGGTGGAGCAAGCTTGCCTAAAAGTAAACTATTCATTCATAACTTAAAGACCCCTTGGCTGTAGCTATCAGAAAACACAGACTCTGGCAGGGAATTCCACTTTTAAGCTGTACGCACAATTAATGTGTTCCCAAAACGGTTTGTGCGTATGGGTAAACCATACCGATACATAGTGGATATTCCTATCCACTATGTATTGGTGGCACATCGCCGTACGATCCATGGTCCGATGGTGCAAATCAAAAATGTGTGAAAACATAAATATAACATCAACTTACGGGAAAAACTTGAAAGCCTTAATCGTGAATCCTCGCTTGGTGAAGGCTTCCTTGATATCATCTTCAGACACCGTAGCTCTGTAAAGAAACAAAAAAGTTAAATTCTGAAGCTATCTTTAAAAATCCTAGAAAAATCCCTCTTATTTTCCCTTTACTTACGGGACTTAAATGGTTTAAAAATAGTCGGGAACTTACGGAATGTTGGACAGATGAAGAGTCGCGCTTGGTGGATAGATGTTCTGATAGTTTTTGCTGCCAGGCTTCTTGAATCTATGCAGCGGGCTCTGGGAGTAATCCCTGAAAAATGCAACAACAAAACTTTAATTTGTATGGTTCTCATAATATGATTTGACCATCACATGTTTACTGTATGGACTTTAAAAGAGACTTTGACCCCTTAGTTTGTTTCGGTGTTTTTCTCAGGGTAGTAGCTAGGAAACACCGGCCTCATCGATTTTTAATTGACGTGTAAAAGTAAAATAATATATTAAAATTGTTATTATTATTATTGTTTATTTTTAAATAGGCGTGTGTAACTCTTTACTGAACCGACTCACTGTTCCGAAACATTATAGTGTTCCGAAAGATTGGAACAGCAGTAATGTTTTAAATGCATCATTTGGAACACTGAAACACTTTTTACTTTAAGTGACCTGCAGTATTTTTAAAATTCAAATTAAAACGTAAATAGTGTAGATTTTAATGAACTGAACTAAAAACATCTGCTTTAAATTATTCTCAAAACAAAATTCAATTAAATAAAACTGTTGGTGTATATGGCGAACGTAACAGATCACGATTCATAACAGTCAGTGTCTGTGTTTGTATCTTTTGAGCTGTTGTTCCAAATGTTCCGTTTGTATCTTGTGAGCCGATGTTTCTAATGTTTCGTTCGTATCTTATGACCCGATGTTTCAAATGTTTCGTTTGTATCTTTTGACCCGATTTTCCAAATGATACATATCACTGTTTCGGAACATTTCAGTGATTCAGATCCAAATGTTCCAATCGCAAAGATGACACACACTTTGCCCACGCCTATTTTTAAATTTGCAAAACAAAATATCATTTATAATGAATCTAATAATCGCAAGAATCACGAGTGGCGATTTTCTATGCTACGCCGCGTAGCAGTGCGCCTACGCGCGTAGCAGTGTCGATGTAGCGCTACGAGATTTTGGTAAAGTCCGCAAAGTCGACCGACTGAGTTTCGTAGTATATTTTAGTGGTAGTTAAATTTTAAGCGTGGAGTTTCTTGACTATTCTTTAAGATCCATGCTTTGGAATGGACGCACACACAAAATGTCTGTACTTAGTTTAATTGAAAAAAAAAAAACTTTTAAATGAGATTTTTTTTAATTGTTAAGAAAGTACCTATGGTCTTACAAAGTTTACATAGAAGAAAAAAGAAAAGACAGTTATTCGTATTATGTATTTTGTGTGTGTTTGTTATTTCTTGACGCATGAACAGTGGAACGAAATTGGAAAAAAACTGGCACACTTTTTATCCTGGGAGTATGTTTCCTTGGGATAATTTACTAATTTCACGCGGGCGAAACCGCTGGCAGAAGCCAGTCTTTCATAAAAGTAAGAAATAACAGAGCTGAGTAATACAATGCATTCTTACTTCATGTTAATATACGGTTACTTTTTGTCCAATTAAAATGTTCTCAGAATTAGCGTATTATATAATTATTTATAATCAAGTTATCTTTGTTGTGTAGACTAGTGTAATAATTAAATGAAATAAATAGTTCAGAAATATAAATAACTTTTAGGAATATCGACTTAACAAATCTTAATAATCAAATATCGGACAAAATCGGGTTTACAGAGTCAATCTCAGACTCAGAGCGAGTGATGTAGGTTTAGAGGTCATGTCAATCACTTCTATAACATGGCTACTGAAAACTGACATCGTAAATAGAAAATGTTTTCATTTGGAAATCTAAGTTGGTCTACGTCGACAGGTTATAAATAATCTAGACTTGTGTGGAAGAGGCTTATTCGTAGCCTTTTATTTTTCTTTACGCTGTTTTCGTTTACTTTTTATTATTTAGTAAGAGCGGTCGCCCTTACATTATTTTAAAAGTTATGTTTTAAAAATAGAACGTACTAAGATCAAAACGTCTTTTCATGATGAATTAAGGTCAATTAATGCTCTATTTTTAGAGAATTTATTTGTGTGATGATAAAATCATGTAGTTAAGAAATTCCAAAATCTTGTCGCAATCTTATGAAAAAACACATGATAAAACTGGATAAATTGCGGATATTTTTAACAGGTTGAGACCGCTGGCCTTTGCCTGGTGTGCTGTATAGGCACATTGCTTTGTGTAATTTATTTCATCACCACTGCTCTCAAAACGGTGAAAGAAAACATCGTGAGGAAACCGGCATGTTCAAGAACTAAAAATTCGAAGACATGTAACATCTACCAATCCGTACTGGGCCCGCGTGGTACACCCTCCTAGAGAGGAGGCCTGAGTCCCAGCAGTGGGAACATTAGAAGGCTGATTATGCTATGCTTAAACTTATATAACCCTTTTAGACGACTGGGACACTAGAACGGAATGGCTGCCCCGATTGGAGTGAGAGGGAGTATCAGACTTTTACTGACTAAAACCCACCTGAGTTCCTTCAGTTGCCGCAAAGAACTCGAAACTATTCTATCAAAACTACCTTCGACCCCTTTAGGACATGGTTCCTCACGATGTCCTAACAAGAACAGAAGGTTTGAAGACGTACCTGGTAAGTCCGGCATCAGGCTGTCCCTCCTTGGGCAGCTGCACAGTCTGGTGCTTGCTGAGCATCACGCGCATCGCCTTGCCGAACACGCGCAGCTTGTCCATGTGAGTCATGGCTGTTGGAAGATGACATGTTTTTTATTTATTTATTATATACTTTATTATACACCTCATAATGTGGACAGGACAATTTACAAAAACGTGTAGGTACAATGGACGGTCTTATCGCACAGGGCAATCTCTTACTGTTGTTATTATGTGGTAAGAAAAGATCTTATGGTTCTCCGAATCTGTGACTTTTTTATTGTTTGTATGAAAAACGAACTTTATCTAAAATGGCAAATAAAAAGAAATTTTCAAATTCCTTTAATATTAATCAAGTTAGAAAACTTTTAAATCTGGTGGAAGGGGAAACTGTCAAATAACAGTTTGTAGATGCACATACTGAAATGTGACGTCACCGCCATTACGTGTGCTCAGAGATGGCGAAATATTTCCACCACGCCCCACTCTTCCTCAAACCAGTATTTGGAATGCTAATTGTTGCTTCATTTAATAACCAACTTTGATGCTGTTTGTTTTTTTTTAAAAAAATCGTTTTAGTGTGATTTGTCGTTTAGTATAAAATGCTGTACAAAAATAAGTACAGGCAAATACAGAGATACATGTCAACTAGTTTCGTGCTCACTGCTGTTATCCTAGCTTACATTGCAGCGATGTCATGGCGGTACTGCTAGATTGCGCAGTCAGGAAAATTTGCTATAGTGTGTACCTTACCTCACCACTGTTGGTCACGCAGTCATCATACATTTTTTTTTGATGTTCATGACCTGGCTACACCGCTATGGCGTCCCAGTGAGGCAAGGCTATACTTATCTTCCTCTTTTTAAGGTTCCGTATACAAATGATCCAAGCGAAGCCGTATTGTCTTCGTTCGTCCGTTTCTAGACTAGCTTGGTGGCCATATTGAGTTTTTGCGCAACGAACAAAATGGTCTACTAGACGGGAGTAAGGATACCTAATAAAATTACCTTTTCGAAGCTTGCCAAAAAGATAATAGATACTAAAAAATAGCCTTATTCGTTTAATTTTGGTCTCGCACACATTATTCTTATTATTAAATTGTTTTTTTTTTACATTATTTTTTGTTAACAATAGTTTTAATAAGTTGTGTGAGGAACATTTTTTCTTTCTTACTTTTTTCATTATAATTATATTTAATATATTTTAACATAGTTTCAATAGAACACTGTGATAGTTCCTAATAAAATAGACATCTATAAGAGATTATCGAAAACAAATCTATACTAAACTAACTCAAGGAGAAAAAACAAAGTGTCTAATAAGAAACTGTTAATGAATAAGACTATAAGTAGCAAGTAAACAACGACACTTCATGTTACAAGAAAAACAAACTACAGCAAAGAGGAGAACCATAAGTACACTCATAATCCTAAACAAATACATCTCCTCTAACGGAAAATCAACCTTGGTACCTTCAAAATAGGGTTTGTAATGGTCTACGTACCTAGATGGGCCTGGTGTGGTTCGGCCATCTGAATGAGGGCTGAATCTTTCTTGTTGTAGAGTATCTTCACCCGCTGCACATCCCCATACACGCCTATACGTAAACAAACGTCTTACAAAACACGTATTGAGATTATTTACACATAGAATCTATGGATAAGTACCCTTTTTGTGTAGAGTGTGTTTTGTTTTTGAATTTTGAGAATTGGTTTGAAGAGGAACACAGTCTAACAATAGGATTCGACTCTGTCAATGTTGTCTAAAGTATACCTATCGCTAAACTAAGTAACTACATTAAACACGGTTTCTTTAAAATACAGAACATATTTTAGTACAACGGCTTGTAATATATAATGTCGTGAAACGGGACAGTTGGAAAATACAAGAAGAAACAACTCTCAAGCTCTAAATTGGTCACGTTAAGCTTTCGATTAATGCTTTAGCGGTTAACAGCACCGGCCGTGTACAGGCGCGCTGCGTTAAAGCAAATTACTGCAAACAATTATTCACTTCTACTCACTATTTAATTGGAAACGAGCTCTTAAACTCTCGTTTGCTCATAGTTAACGCACCTCTCATTTATAAAAAGCTCTTAACAGCGATTACCATGTTTGTGGTGTCGCCGGTCGTTTACCGATATTTAGGTACGTATTGCTACTAATACTAGGTAACTTAATAGAATAACAAAAAACATAAAAATAAATTAAGTACTATGACGTTTTTGTCACATAGAGATGCGTGTATCGCTGTACCGTAACTAGTTTGAAACTGACAGCCAACAAAGAAAATAAAATAAAATAAAACTGAAATAAAGACAACACTGGGTAAACAATAGACGTTCTAAGTAACTTAGCTACGACTAGGGTGTCTGAAACACAAATTGTCATACGAGTTAATAAGCGTTTAGAATTTAGATTCGATAGTGTTATCAAGCAAAGCTTCGACAAGTCGGATGCGGTTATCAGTACAGAAGTCGAGAATGTTAGCTGACAATTTGTCTTTCAGGCGACAGGGCTCAGGAGCAATATTAATGTTTTAATATAAAATACGGAATGTATGTGCACACGTACCGAAAAGGGTAAAGAGAGCGTCAGGCGTGACCATCTAAAACAATAGGAAAGAGAAAAGAGACAGTATTATAAATAGTCGTAAAAGATATCTGACATCATATCTATAAATAAATTAGCAACTTATCTTTAAGGAGTTTAAGTAGAATATATAAATAGAACAACCTGTAACGCCCTTCGCGTGGTTAATGCATTAGTTGTTTGAATCGAAAGTGAACCCACAGTTACAATGGTGTCTGATACGGGCGTTACTGGCCATTGTGTTAGCGTAATGAATAATTGCCAATAAACATTAAACTACAAGTCGAAACAATGTAGGAATTTTGTCTAAACTGTTTTAACGGGAGTGGTATTCGAATTTTAAGTTTTGAATTTTGTTTTTGAAAAGGGCGGTTATGTGAAAGAGAGGTATAAATCCGCCTGCCAGTATTGAGGTGGGTTATGTTTGTGGGGTACCAACCTCCTCGTTGAGGTTGGAGACGAGCAGCACGGTGGCGAGGGGGAGCGGTGGTGCGGCCAGCGCACGCAGGGCCGGTGACGCCGGCGTCAGTGTCAGCGCGCCGAACGCCGGCAAGCCCACGCCGCCCACGCCCACGCCGTACGGCGACGCCAGACCAGAGCCCAAGCCCAGGAACTGAGGAGCCAGCACACCGCCACCTGTGGTGATATGACCACTGTTACGATCCTGCTTCTTAAAAATTTTAAGTAAAAAATGAAAGGAAAAAAGTTTGAAAAATAAAGAAGTCCTACCTAATTTTTAGATACTAAATAAAATTATTTAATTCCTAGCCTAAATAAGCCTTTTATAAATATAATAAAATAACTTTCAAACTACATACCTACTGATGTGTAAGCTCAAAAAATTTAGATATAGGTATGTCAAACCATAACTTATAATTTAGGAAGCTACTACAATAAAAACAAATCAGACAAAGAACATAATTATAGCAAAAGCAGAACATTCGCAATGGCGGAATGATCCACACATATTACAACCCTCTACGGTGCAATACGGATTTATGACGAGTTATTAGTCACCGCGGGAATATTTAGCATTGAAATATGAATAATAAACAAGAAAAGAGCTAACGTGGAATAGCAAATGTAATTTGGAAGCGTTATTGAAGATTTATTTCACACTGTTACTTCATACGTAGGTACATATATTGACGCAACAAAAACATACGCATTTACAGTCAAGAATACAAAATCACCGTAATTTGCAACATAAAGAAAAAAGGCAAAGGAGCCTTTATACAAAAACAGTGAAAATGAATAAAATATGGGGACCTATCAGGCTACACAGGGAACAAAGCATATTTCTCAGGCATTCAAGATTAATGCTATTACTAGGGACATAGAAAATGTTCTGAGAGTTCTAACATAATGAGCATACCTGAGCTTGAAGATTTAAAATGGAAAGACTTTTGAGATAAGAGAACCAGTAAACTACCTAAGTAAAAAGGTGCAATAGCGATCGAAGTCAAGTCGAATAGCCAAGTGTAAATGGGGCAGACGTAGATTACCGAGAGCGCGCTAAAAACTTGGCATTTTAGATGATTAATTGCTTGAAAAAAAAAAAACCGTGTACTGGAGCAATCATCTGCCCCATTGGGTGGGTATCGTTGGATGCAGGACGCAAGAGTCTACGATACTGTGTGAGAGTTGGAGCGCGGTGAGAAAGCTTCCAGGTGCGCAGAGTAGTGAGGACTAACTCATCCTGGATGCGAGGGCCAGGGCGAGGCGTGCCCGCAGTGGCATCAACTCACTGGTCAACAGCTGGTGCGCGTCGCCGTCGCCCGACGGCAGCGTCGGGTTCGTGTAGTCCCGAGACTTGTCGTTGTTATACTTCACGTTCAGACACGTCATCTTCGAGTAGTCGATGCGCAGTGTGCAGCAACCGTTGTAAATATTCTGCCCATCTAAAGACTAAAAAAAATAAAGAAAGTTAGGATTATTGAAATAACTTTTCTCGTTTGACACGAAAACAGAACGAATTATAAATCTCATCAAAAACATATTACAAGTCGGAAAAGTTTCACTTCTTTTGAGGGTCGTTTATTTGAGTGATAATAAGGATGTGACGATTTTTATTATTAGTAATAAAATGAATCGCCTTCAATTTAACTTTTTAATACGAAAAAGTTGAAGGAAAAGTATTGAGTAAACCTGGATGTTTATTAATTTCACAATTTGCATCGGAAGTGTAAGGCTAACAAAGCAAAATTCCTTTTAGCACGAGATAAAAAAGTGGATCGATACACTACCCGTAACAAAGAAGAAAAACTCGCATTATAGCCGTGTCAAAATTGTTACGTAGCGAGAGCAACAGCTATTTGTTTGGCCGCGACGCCTGCGGGAGGCTGATAACACCACATCGCGATAGAAAAGAGAATTAATTAAAATGCAACAGCACTCAACCCATTCCTGCGAGCATAAAGCTCGGCGGCGCGGCCGCACCCGCCCTCTACATAATATTTTTATAATGAAACCAGAATGCAACACGTTTTATTTTCACTAATGAAACTAACGCTATAAAAGAACCGTACAGTCATATTTATGATCGCCTACCTACTCAGTGCAATCGTCTGGCATAATTTATTGTTACAAATGGAATAGAATTATGCAAAGAGCACTCAACGTTTTCTGTTTATTATTTGTTTTCAAGTTAACAGAATTGAGTCGAAACAGTATAATCGTTGGTGTAAGAGGTATTGTAATACTCTTTGCTCTTGAACGTTACTTTTTTAATTGAAACAGTAGATTTTGGTCTTTTGGGACCAATGTTAAATGAAACTTAACAATTCGCCAAATTAATAAAACAGTTTCGTAGAATTAAGTTAATGTTCGCAAAGAATCCAGGCGGTTTCAGCGGGGCTTTAAAAGGTTTTGTTAGCATTTAGGTGAATACAAAACACGCTTAGGTAGCTGTGTCGTAAGACACAGTTTTAGAATTAATTTCTATTGCTAGTATAACTTATTTTATATTCTTAAAATGCTCGCTCCAAAATTGTTATAAGGTAACGTTGCTTAAATATGTAAGAAGTCTGCAGAGAAAAAGTTTTATCAGCGGATAAAAATTAAAAGCCTGAATTACTTAATTCTTGTGGAGTAAATTGGAGTTCCTTTGTAAACCGTCATCTGTCAAATGAATTATGACATTTTTACGACGGACTCCATTAGCTGAATAAAAATGTTTTGGGCTTTTAATGCCTTAGTACCGTAAATGATTGTGCTAGTAACCATCGTTAATTATTGTCGTAGCATTGTCTCTCTTATTTTTATGTAAGAAGGTAGACGAGAATAAAAAATATGAAGGGCTGTAGAAGAAATAAATCAAATAGATAGTTTATTAAGTGCGTCTCATAACAACAGTTTTACAGTGCAATAAAAATATCAGGAGAGTCGTCGAAGACGCAAAAGTTCGATGTCGGAACGTGGGATATTGGCTGTAGATTTAATAAATTTCTGTTCTATATGCAAATGCGACCCCCTGATGTGTAGACGTGAATAGATTGGCTCGTTTAAAGCTCAACTTATATGGAAATGCGAAAGGTACGTAAGAAAGCGAGGAAGAAGATAGCTTCGATACGTAATTAGTTTTGTAGAGCCTCGCGGGCCCGAATTCGATTTTGAATGCCAAATGTAAGAGAACGTAACGAGTAATTAATTTAGAATTCTATTAAACATCCATTCAATACATAGACATGATCGAGTGACATTTTAAAAGTCAAATGAGAAGATAATCTGTAATTTCAATATTGCTTCATTTTCAGCTCTTTGCATTTGTTACAAAATATTATAGGATAAAATCAAACAGTGTTTCCTGATAGCTACAACCTAGGGGTCTTTTAGTTAACTGTAAATAGGTCACTTCTAGACAAGCGTGCTTCATCGTCGGCCACATCATCGCTTACCATCAGGTGAGATCGTGGTGAAACGCGAGGAAAACAAAAAGTAGTTCCTAAGGAGCAAATACCTCTAGGGCTACAGAAAGAGTTATCATAGCCCTGGGACACAAAGGGCAATTGAAGGGACACAGGTGGATTTCAACCAGTAAAAGTCTAGCACTCCCTCTCGCTCCATCAAGAGCTGGAGTAATTATTCGACAGTTCCCCACCTCAAAAAAAAAAAAAACAAATACCTAGAATTCATAAATATTTTTTGGTTTGTTTGATAACACTCCAATTGGCCTGATTTTCAATGAAACAGGAATATAAAAATTCACGGGAAAGGAGAACGATCTAAAACAGTGGTATTGTTTCGAATCCATTTATCGAAAGCTGCTTGTAATATTTTAATTTGTTCATTTGCACAGGAACATTGTGAACAAACTAACTGGGCTTAAGTGGATTTCAGGGGTAGGATTTCCCAGTACAAGGAAAGTGAAATAAAGGTTTGAGGCAAAATAATTGCTGACATTGTTTAAGGAGATACCAATGGGCAGGTCCATTTCAAAGCTAGTTCAAATACTAACTGCTGTTCATTATTGAGGTCGAAGCTAATCACATGTTATTATTACACTAATCACACTAATATTAGGTATAAGGGCCGAGTCACACCGGGATGGCAGTGGCCGGCAGCGGCTGGCTAGGCTAGAACTACTGACGACCGGCGCGCGGCCTTTTTATGCTTTTCATGCGATACTGGTCTTTTAAGTATGTAGATAAAGTTTAAAATTATTTTACACTGAAAGTTCTCGCCGCGTCGCTGCTATTCCGGTGTGACTCTGCTCTAAAGTTGAAAGCTTGTGAGTGTGTATGTTTGTTACTTCTTCACATTCCAACAGCTGAACGAATTTGGATGAAATTTGGCACACGGACAGGCTGTGTCTTAATACTCAATACTCAATTATTTATTGCATTCCACAATGTAGACTTAAGTGGTAAATATTTGCCAAAAGAAACAATCATGGACCCTGTCGGGCACAGCAAAAGAAGGATATAATAAGCGAAGAATGTCCTGGAATAGTACATAGAATATTTTTGCAATCGAGAGTATGTATCCTAGGGAAAATTCTCTACTTTGACGCGGGCGAAGCCGCAGACAGTAGCTAGGCAACAATTTGTATGTATTTGTTTGTCTGATTGTTCATCCTTCACGCTCGAATGGCTGCATAGGTTTGGATGAAATTTAGCACACGGGTAGACCATGTCCCGGAATAGCACATAGGATAGTTTTGCAAACGAGAGTATGTTCCCTTGGGATAATTTCGTATTTTTACGCGAGTGAACCCGCTGGCAGAAGCTAGCATTTCAATAAAGGTCTTCTTAAGGATAAGTAGAAATAAACTGTTATATTCACAATTAGACCTTTAATGAAGGTATCTCAGCTGAACGTTTGTCGTGGATTTGCCAAAGAAAGGAATGAGAAGAAAAAGAATAAGAGGGCAAGAAGGATTTTGAATTGCAGATTAATTTCTTACTTTTTATAAGCTTTTTCGGAGGCACTTTTGAATTTAACTCGGTCGTTACTTTAAGAAGTCTTTATTCTAATCTAAAAATCTCAATGTTACTTAGAAAAGATTGTGTTTATTTTACGAATGGATCTGAAAAAACATAACGTCGTTGAAAATTGTGCTTTATGAATAAAATTTTCTTTGATTTATTTTCCTTTCTTAGCAATAAGAAATCTTTGATAGTTTATACTTTTTTTTATAATAAACGTGGCCTCACACTTGGAATTACTCCTGTATCGTGGGTACACCCAGACCCGGAACAACTATCTGTAGGCTGTAAAAATATTTGTTCCGTGAGGTGATCGATTGAACCCACGACCCGCTGCGCAGCAGCCAGTTGCTCAACTTCTGCGACAAATGGGCCTTTAAACACGGCAATGAATTCAATGGTCTTACAGGTACGTTGTTCCGCAGATTCATTATCAGTTATCTTAACTCACTGTAGACTCGAGAGTCTATAGGTCAACTCCCTCTGAGACTAATATTTCATCATTTCACTTAGAAGTTCCACGGGCGAACAAAGTTATTCCGTAACATTAACACCTGACTGCTGTAAAAATCCGGTATTCAAACTATGAAGGAAAATGTGCTGCCCAGTTTATAGCAGCCGGCCGATCTACTCCTCTCGCAGTATCAATATTCTTGAAAATTTCATTTTAATCTTCTAAAATGGTTATTTGCGCTCGCGAAGGGAGTCGTAATTGAGGTAAAAAAAAATATTAGGAAGAGTGACAAGGTTATAAAACGACAAACGTCACGCCCGATTTTATATTGGAATCTTTTACTGCGTAATAGGGTGAACGAATTTCCGTTCAGACGATTTATTGGACTCGACAACACTGATAATAAATTAGAATTTTTCACTTGTATTTTCTGGGGCAGTAAGTTAAGTTTGAGTACTTGAAGCAGACGGGCAGGCGGTGTCGTCGGCGTCAACGTAAGACGTAACAAGTGTCCTCCGTATCTCTTAATCACGTCCCCGGTAATTGTTTTATCTTTAGCTCGTTAGAACTCGTTTAAGCAAAGCCTTCTTAGTGAAGGATTAAATGCGGTCCGCCTTAATCCACCCCCCCCCGTTGCTAATTCTGGCGGTTTTTCCACGGAGACCAGATAAACGTTTTTGTTGGGGTCCCGAGCTTGCAGCGTTTAATATTTATAAGAGCCCACATAGCTCAGAGTGCTTCTGTTGCCGGTGCAAGGATTACGCTAGCGCCGGAATGCATTTGGTTTTTGTCCGCAGATGACGTCAGAGAAATTGTAATGAAAACATTTCGGGCGCATCGTTTTTTTTTATCAAGTGGCAGACTTTGAATTGTATTCAATTTGTGTTGATAGCGAAATAAATAATGTATTGAGTGTAACGTTTTAATTTAGAATAGTTGGGTTGGTTCACTAAACAATGTTGTTTTGGACGGGCAGACATCCGCTCGATTAGCCACGGATAAAGGATCACTTATCGAGACGGGAGCGCGGGCGGCCCCGGCGGTGCACTAAAAACGTACACCAAGAGCAAGCTTTTAACTATTAATAAAAATAAACCAACAAACAAAACGAATGCAAAATTGCTCATTTTAATCACTTCGCTTTTGCTATTGGAAAAGCATTTAAAAATTTAAATCGGCACAAAATGAGATTGCACTGTGACGAATGGCACTTTGAGTAATTTCTTTTTGGTTTGTTGGAATAAAAAATTAAAACCGTTTTAATTCTGCGTCGAAAACGCATTCGATATTCATTGTAAATGGTTATGATTTTGATTTACAGGGGAAAGACACATTATAGATCTAGCAATAAACAATAGTTCTTAGTAAAGTACGCGTAAGCATAGGTACACCTGATTCATGATAATACTCCGCAAAATTTACTGCGAAAAGCGGACTTTCGTAAAAGGGGAAATAATAAATTAAGTTTTGATAGTGGCTCTAACCTAATTACGGTACGTAGGTACACATTTGGGGACGCGTCACCGAACAAACCGCGTTCGCTCCATTAGACAATGTAATTAATACTCGCGGTTACCCCTAATTGTGGTTGACTGATAGTGACGAACGAAAATCGAGTGACGATAGCTCAACAACCGCGCCCACTTAACACAACGTTCCAGTTTGCTTTGGAAACGAAACTAAATTGGTGCTAAATGTATGAACATAGTGACATCATGAATAATGAACTCTACCATTTTAGCCGCGGGGTAAGGCGTGAATCGGTTTTGTCCATGAACAATATATTGTTCATGAAACATAATGGCATTGTTTTACTTGTGTTCGTGTAGTATGAACGTGTAATACAGCCTACGGGCCGAGTAAACCATGCGAGTAACGAAAGTTTAAAACTTGTCGTGTTCAACGCTTGATTGTCAGCCGCCTCTTGATTACGGTAAGCAAACCGGCCACAGAACACTAACAAAACAACTGCTAAACAATGTTTGACACGTAACTAGGTGATGCAGAGTGCAGCTCAAGCGGTGTTGACATAGTCTGTAGGAGTCCAAACAGGGGTGGGCGATGGCACGTGCAATTTTAAACGGGACTCGGACCTCGGTGCAGGTGAACGGCGAACTGTTTGTTAGCCGCCGTGAAATTTCTATGAAGTTTGACCGTCGCTAGCACAGAGCAAACGACTCTCTATAGGTAGTTTCAAAGTTTGAGACAATGTATTTTGTGATGTCAATAGCAATATTTCAAATAAAGCAAAGTTCTGCGAGGCAGCGAATGAAATTTCCTTTGATGGTGCATTGATCTCTTTCAGCAGATAGGTTTACGGCAGTGGATTCGTGAGATGCCCCCGTTCGGTGCAAGTATTATAGACCCGCTCAAAGCGAAGATATAACATTTTTGACGGTTACATTGTTTGAACACGTCCCAGTGTTGACACAAAGACACCGGTTAGACGTTGCCGCAGTGCAAAGTGCAATTTTAAAATGTAAACAAAGCCCGCACCTTGAGTCCATAAACGGTATCTCGGATTTCGCCTTATTGAACCTTGGAGACCAAGTCTTGTCAACTTCGTTTACTTATATGAAACCTACGAACGGCTGTTACTGACACGTATTACTTTTTTATGACGATAATTCATGCAAATAGACTGCGCTGTATGAATTTGACAATTATTTATGATATTGGAAACGATTTATATTTTATTTATTCGTGCTACGTAACGGGTCAAACGATTCAGAAACGGCTATATTCGGTGTGTAATGAAAAAATATGGATGTAACATGATGTAATCGGGGTGTGCATATTTATATTGAGGGTGCGTGATGAAAAATCGTGTGCGATATAAACAATAGCTGGGGACGCACCTCGGACTGTTAATATGGATTGTCTGTGACAGCGTCCGCTATGTTATGGATGAGGCTGGAGTAGCAGCCGTAGGGCCGCATGAATCACATTGTTATCAATCATAACTTACTGATGGAGCGGCCAAGGTTCTGATTAACGGCCCACGATACAACCACTATACTAATGACTGTCTCACTTGCGACTAGCGCTTCTCTACGAACACTGAACTATTGTTTGTCCGTAATAACTGGCTTTGAATTTTGGATGTGTCAAGAATGTGACAGATGAGTGTTGTGATTGCTGTAAAAATGGTCGAATTCAATTCAAAATGTTCAGTATATTTTACATAGGTAGGCCTACATTGGCACTTAACACTTTCATTACCACTACGATTTTCGCGATGTTGTCCCGGATGCCGCCTACATTTTACGTTGGACTCGCTGGGCGAGTCGCCGGCGCTGTAACACGAATTGAATCGACTCGCCACGCGAGTTCAGTGGCATAGCGTTAGGGTGAAAACAATGTTTTGTTATTTTTGTGGCCGTGACAGTGTACGTTACGTGTTTAACGCAATTAAAAAGTGTTTAACTAACATACGGTGTAATTTAACATATAAAAATGGCAAGAAACACTATAGATAAAAGAAAAGGTAAGTTTGTTTCGTAATTTATGCAGTGACTGTCAATCTTATAAATAGTGGTTATTGTTGAACTAAAAAAAAAAATTCGAGCCCCTACAAGATGTAGAACACAATCCGCCGTTGTTTTACGAGTGAATGTGACTTTTGGTAAAATGAAAATAAAAGTATCAACCGTACATATAGATATTTCATTAATAAAAGTTTGAGAATCTATGTCAGTGAACTCGCCTAGCGAGTTCAAGGCATTTCAGAATAGTTTATTTTCTTTCGATTATAAACTGGGTCTGCACACCCGGCCCACCACGTAATTCTTTAGATTAGGGTATATTTAGTCTTCAGTATCATTTTAACCAGAAAATACACATGCATTTTGGAAAAAAATAGCAAACACATTGAACTCGACGGGCGAGTCTACGGCGCTGGAATAAAATTTACGTGGACTCTCCGGGCGAGTCGGTGGCACTGAACGTGTTAAGGCCGAAATAGACATGCCTGAAGTTGAAACAAAAGTATGCGTGTAGCATGTATGCCTATGTATGACTTCCTTCAATCAGAACTTGTTATGGCTCACTGGCATGCTAGCTACTTGCATACTTCTGTGCTAGCTACAAGTATGTATTTCGGCCTTTATAGAACTTCAGAAGCCAGTGCAATTATTACAAAAATATAACCATTTATGTTAAAACCTATCCTCCAGTTAGTGACATCCTCAGAGCACTTCCCAACCGTGCATTTGGTCGGTTAGCCAAAGCGCTGCTCGGTTATTTATATACATTTACATGTAAATACATATAGTCGAGCGCATTAAGAGCGTACATATCGTGTCTGGGCGCATAAGCCGCCTTCTGAAAAGATTTGATGGCGAGGTTAGAGATTTATGTCAAGGATCATAGAGGCGGGATCGGGGGATTTCAGAGCTCCTAACATCCGACTGTACCCTTTGTGGCTGGAGCACTATACGGCTTCACTTCACTTTGTACCTCTTACTTGTGCTGCCACTTACCTCGCGGGACGTTTTAATTCCATTTCGAGAAAAAACCGAGTCCGAAACGAGTGCCTATCCGAGAGAAGTCCCGTCTGCTCTCGGATAACGTTCGGTTTGTAAAGGTGATGTGTAACTAAGTGTGTAGTGTGTTTAAGGATTAAGTCGGTCCGAGTAGCTAAGACTTGAAGATAAAAGAAATTACTTTATTGGTGGAATTTATTGTGATGTCTTCAATGCAAGAGGTTGCATTTGGGTTCGAAACCAGGTAGGTACCAATGAGAATTTTTCAATTCATATGTACCTACTTTTCTAAGTTTATCTAGGACATTACGGTGACATTATGATGATGGAATTTATTTTTAGTTCAATCACAGATTTGACGCCACCAACTGCATCAGACTGCTTAGTGACTTGTTACAAATTTCGTAGTTGTTTTTTGATACTGTTAACTTTTTCGTTTCCACCATTTTAGTGAGTAATACTTTTTGAAAGCGTCTCTTAGAGCCCTTTATTTTGACACCCTACATGACTATGTCACAAAAAAAGCATATAATTTTATTTATTTTATGTTGTTCATCTAAGAAGATGTGAAAGTGACACTGGCACACGAATCTAACGACACCTCCCAAGCTAAAATGCAATAAGCCGTTTAGGCTATAAGGCGTGCCAAAGAATATATACAACATAAACTTCTTCTAGGGCAGACGGATAATAAAAGGTTGTCTATACCCGCTATCTAAAATGTGAAGTTTCATTTATTTCTCTGCTCCTATAGCCGATTAATTATTTAAAGGAAACTAATTAGCTACTTACACGAAACAGACAACACACAGTAAAACTTTCACTGCCAGAAAACGAAAAAGAATTATAGGCCAATAAACTAAACAATGATTAACAAGAACATGCCGATTGCATGTAGCATTGCAATAAACAGGAGAAGCAATAAAAATAGATGTAGTAGCCGACATTGTATGCTCGTTAGGTCGCATCGAAGTTACGGAGTCGGTAGTTACGACCTTAGGTTCCTTAACGGGAGCAGACTTATTGCTGTCGCGACTACTACCGAACTGGAGTACCGACTAAACCAATGTTATTGCGCTGTCACTGGGATTAAAGTATGCTATTCTCATTTCAATTACGTGTTAAGATGCCATTCGATTTGTATGGATTGGTGTTTAGGTTTTTATAGGCTTTGGGCAGGTTTCTGAATTGAGTATAAGCTAAGTATGTTTCAAACCCTACTTAAATACCAAATAACAGGTTTTCAAACTATAGTACAGTTTAAGAAATATTCTACTTCAAAAGCTTAAATCAGAAACAGGGATTTTGACTTAGAAATACTCAAACGCTAATGTCTGAGTTTCCTTTATGTTTAACACCTACGTGAAAGTTGATAATCATCCCCAGGGATAATAAGTATACTACGTCCTATTCCTGGACATGGTCTAGCCTTGTGCCAATTTTCACCTCAATTTGTCCAGCCGTTTGAGCGAGAAGGAATAACAAACATATATGTACATATATACCCTATACACGCACAGACACAACATACATAAATTACAAACAAACTTTCAACTTTATAATATAATAAAAGTGTGACAACAATTTGACAAATAAAGGTACGGAACAGTTATTTAATGACGTTGTAACGAACTCAGTCGTAACAGCTCTACAAACAATGCATTGTAATATATCAGACAAAACATTTGTAACATAAAAGCATGTAGCAGCATGTAAATCGTGAAAGAGTAAAATCAATTTTATTCATAATGCCAAATGGTGTTTCGAGTAAATCCGCGTTTATTACAGCTAAAAATAAAGCCGCATTTGATCCGGCTGTACTAGTCGACACGGTTCTATGCTGGACTCCAATCAGGACACAGTTGATGGGACTTAGCGTTGCTATGTTTTCACCACTCTGCTCTGCCGGTGATATCTCAATTTCACGAGGTTTCCCGCTACTCCAACATTAATTTCTAGCGTTAAGTCATAAGCTGAACGCGGTGCGCACTCTTAAATATATACCTGTATCGTTCAATTGCAACGCGCTACCAGTTTGCAGCTTATACCAATCGTATTAAGCTCCACAGGAATTGGGCGTAAAGAGCGACTAATTAGGACGGATAGTCGAGTCGTTGTTGTAGAATTCATTAGCGAATTGTACCTCCGCCGCGAGGTATTACAGACAAATTCGGCAAATGAATGGAGTAACAAGCACGTTGATATTATCTTTTGTGATGTTATTATCCCTGTTACGAATCGTTTCGTTCGTATACATGAAACTTCTGAAAATAACAAAAGAAACTTTTGCACGAATCGTTGCGTCGAATGATAAAAATCAAAAAGCGAAACTCTCAGTCGCCATCGGTCGGAAACAAAGTTACGTTCAGCGATTCATAACCGTATGGCAACGGAAAAAGAAACAAAAACTCGATAATTATACTCGTAAAGCGAGTTTGTGGAAGCCGCAAAACGAAATTTAATTTGCCCTGAACGCTGCATCAGAAATAAAGTTAAAACAGTCGCTGCAGTAGGCGGCAGTACGCCCAACTTCTAACGCAAATGAATAGCGAATGGGAAAAGTTGAGCCGAGAAAAATGATGTCCCACTCGGCGAGTCGGGCGCCGACTATTGTCGCGGGCTGGCGCTGCCATGTTGTTTCTCGATATTATTGTTATTAAATGCACATAAACGTTCTGTTGTTGCTAAAGCTTTATTGTAGGTAAGCGGCCGACGAACGTACACGGAACTTTAATGTTTTGAGGGCGTCCACACTCCAAATGAACTGAATAGATTGCCCACAACTTTTTCGTTTGTCCAAAGTTGTTTTTTATTTAGATTAACTGTTACGCGAACAATTTTGAATGATGTTTTGAATGAATATTTGTGTTTTGCTGGTGTATTTCTAAAATGTTAGTGATATGTCATAGTTCCGCAGTGACGTAGTTCAAGAGAAGTAAAGACCGGAAGAGTGACTTCATTTCGAGATAGTTCGAGAGTCATTAAAGTGAATGAAACGTGCCGCAATAGGAACTTTGTTTTATGGCTTTACTTTACAAACAGTTAAATAAAAACAAAGAAGTCTTTTACTTACTGTTTTTGCCGTTTGCGCCGATACCGTGTCTGGATACTGAATGAGGGCTTGGAATGAATCTGTAAACAAAATAGACTTCGGATTAGGACTAATGAGAACTGGAGTGTTGAAAAAGAAACTCTGCAAAGCTTGTTGATCTTTATTTGAAGGAAACGAAATAAAAGTTTACTTGATGTTTTTAGATCCTTAATTAAAATGTGCAGTTGTATAATAATATATGAGGTATTATTTGGTAGTAGAGTATTTTTGAATTTTGAATTTTTTAGCATATTTTACAGGGTTGTTTCTTAAGTCTTTATGTATTATTATTATAGTTTTGAAATTAAAAATCAAGTTTAAAATAGCTATGGGGATCGGAATAGGACTTACATTCCATTGTTTGTAAGTACAACATAATAATCTATTAAGCAATCTTACGAAAACGTAACAAGCTACACCAATACTTAAGTAACATGTGAGTATTATGAAATATAACAATTTTCGTAGTCGTAAAACAATTTTCTCTAGAGTACTCGAGTGTTGGATGTCTCACGGAATTCCTGACAGGCAATATCTTGTTCACAAGAACGTTCAAACAAGGTGAAATTGGCGCCCGACGTGGGCCACCCGCGATCCTCAACCTCGCTCCGAGAGAGTCGCAGGTGCACCGCAGCTATTTTATCATCAACACTTTACCGAATATTCAACTAAACAAGTTTCATGCCTATTTACTTTCGTCATAAACCCGAAAAGCAGGAATTTATTGCGTCTGTCACGTTGTTTTACTTGTTCGCCTTGTGAAACTTTGATGCGGTAGCGTGTAAAGTTGCCTTGTTCCGAGACGATTGTAAATAACACATAGTTACACATGTACTGCACGGTATTCTCTGAGGTAATCAATGATCAAAAAACTCGTTAATCACAAAAAAGAAGTGCGTAAACAACGTGAAACTGGGGGAGCACATTCAACTGGAATGGTCCCACAAGTAATATAGTTGGTGGAGTATATTTAGTGCGGGGATAAGCGTTAAACCCCCTAATTTAAGGCATGAGCCGGGCGATCATTGCCGTCCGCTGGGCGAGACCATAAATTCACATTTTTAGGAAACATCGTTGGGGTAGGAAGCACCTGCGTTGGCCACATTACGTACCATTAGACGGTGTGACACAGACTCTCGCTCGGTTAAGGCACTGTTACCTCATTATTTTGAGATTGCTTAGCTGTTATGAAAGACCTCAAAGCTGAAATATTTTTCTAGTAAATATTTTTTGCAAGAGGGATTTATTCGATTTTTATAACTTGTCAACTAATAAATGACAGGAGCTAACTTTTGGATACAATAAGGATTACTTTTGCTTTTCACAATGTGCGCTTTTGTAGGTTTAAAAAATAACTAAAAAATTTGGTACTTATTTGAAATTATATTGATTATTAAATGCATGATATTTTTTTTACTCTACCTTTTAATCAACTCCAATAGGAGCGTCGTCACCTAAAGGATTATATAATAACAAGGCAACATACTCATCCGCAAAAACCCAGTTTGCCCAAGGCTTTACTTGTAAATTCAAAAACTTGCCAGTAAGGAAAATCCTTAAGACAAGGAAGAGATTAGATTGTATAAAATATGAAGCTTATAACAACCAACAAAAGTTCAGGTAACAAAATTTGTTATTGGACCTCTCCTTAACAATTTGCCTGCACCTATAAAATATAGAACGTAGAACCACTCAAGGTGGGAAACGCCGGCGTAAATTAAAAGTAACGCTGTGTCTCCTTCATACATAGTTAAATGCTCTTTAAGGCCCCATATTTCCTTCGGCCCATTTGGGAACGTTAAAATGGAATGCATAAAAAGGCTTACCGCAAATTGGAGTTTTTATGTAATTACATAGTGAATAAGCAAAAACTTTTTATAGGGACAATGGAGACGGCCACTTGAATGTAATAGTTACTTCGTATGCACCGAGTTCATGAAAACAAAGGAAAAGTGTAGCTCAGGTTTATTTGGTATTCTGAAAAATGTTTTCACTTTATATTACTACGGAATTTTTATAATAAGGACTGAGTCGGAAAGCCGATCTTGGCAGAGATTAGGTATGCTGTTTTGAGGAAGAAATGCTTGTCGTTGTAGGTTTAAAAGTTGCAAAGAATTATACGGGTGGCTCTCTTTTGACTTCCTGAAATTACAATGACAGATAGTTTTCTGAGGTCTTGGTTACAAAGACGTTTAATTAAAGTTATTTTTCACGTAGTTTTTGAGTATTTACTCCGCTCTTTATGGACTTGTTTCATTTTTGTTCTGATAGATAATAATAATTGAGATTTTAAGCGTATGTAATTAAATATCTTTACTTTACAAGATAATCTTTTGATTATACTTAAACACAACTCCACTTAGATAAGAGTACCTACGATGTAAAACGACTCGCTTATTTCAAAATATGTATGTACCTATCTATTTTGGTGTCGTCAGTTGACTTTATGAATAGGAAAAACAACCATGCAGAAACGCAGTATACCCAGCAGAACTTTGCGTAGCAGTTATGAGAAAATTTCAACAAATTTTCCATTAGCCGTACAAATGTTAAACATTAATTTAAATGAAAACCCATTCACAAGCTGTTGTTGACAGAAAAAGTTTTATGCAGTTTAGGCAATAATCAAAATGGAAGTTTGGCAAAATAATTGTCCCCTTTGCTCTGTTTTATTTATCCAAGCTGAAATATTCAAGCGCTAATTCGATAACGCTGCTTGCGGCTCCGATTGCGCGCAAGAAATTCAAATCTCAATCAATCCGTAGCGTACGCGCCGCTTCATTATGTTTCATTAAAAATTCAACTCGAATGCGCAATTACTTTATGGAATATTTAAACGTCAATGTCTGCGCAAAAACAAGATGGGAGTTGTGGTAAAATTAAAATTTCGTAATCCACGTTTCGCTGTGTAGCAAAGAGGTTGCTTCCGCTATGTTAATATTAAGCGGTAGGGCAGGGCGGTACGCCGGCCGACCGATTACAGTATAATTTGATATCTTAAATCTCGACGTCTCCCCTAAAATGAGCAGGCTCTGTCAAGCCTGAATGCGTCCTCGTTCGCAATTTACGCGCCTTTTCAACTAACCTTCGCCTCCGACACTCGGATACTACTTGCAAATTGCTAAATACTTGCACAGGAACGTCGTTAGCACTTACACTTCGAGAATACATTTAGGTTGTTCCTTAAAATTGCTCGGCAGAATGAGTTGCGACGCGACGTGTTGCCAGTATAGTAATATTCACTGGGGTATGTAAATAAGCTCACTCTCGGCGTTTCTGCGAAAACTAAGACGCCGCAAAGATGATATCTGTAGACGAATCAAATCCTTAATTAAGGGAATCTAACGACGACATAGACACGACACCTACCGCAAACAGGGGACGCATAATAATTGTAGCGGTCTGCTACACCTTAATAAAGCCAATCGGGGCAGGTTGCGGGGCAAGGGCCGGGCCGGGGGGCGGTGTAGGATTACGGCGACTCCGCGCTCTTCATTGAGATTTGTTTCGGGATTAGGAACGCGTTTGATGGTAACCTCCCGTCAGCCTGTGGCCGACGCGCCAACAGAGCGGAACCGCTATTATAAACGTTTTCTCTATACCGCATTAAATATTAACGCGATATAAACATAACGGAATATTCATCAGGCAAACTTCCGAACTCATGAAAGTAACATGCATGAAACAACATGAATCAAAATTCGGCAACAACTTCTATGCGATTAATGTTATAAGAAAATTGTGGCTTTGGCAAACGTAGACGGCGAATGTGTAAATATGGGTACTCATAAATAAATGTGGAATATTAAATATCTGATGTCGGGGAACTCAGGAACTCACCTGTACTCACGTTGATAAGGATAGCTGACAACCCCTTCAATTTTTAATCTGTTCAAGCGATGACTTGTACGAATAATTCTGGGTATGCGATTGAGTATCTTGGAGAAAAAAAGTTATGTCGCAAATTATAACTTCGCTGCGTCGTCGGAGGAATTTCAAAACGATTATGTAAGCGATTTAGAAAATAGCACGAATATCATCGGCATAAATAAGAAGAAAGCGCTTTATGTAAATCGTGTAACAGGTAAAATATATTCTTGTAGGTAAGTTTAGGCAGGTGCGTGACACACAGGGTATTGAAAGCGAAAATGAGAGCGATATAGCACGGATATAGCTATGTGGTTTATTTGCTCCCCCACGAGACAGGATAATTGAAATAAGGATTTATACGTTTCGGATATGCAACCTACTTCAGCTTGCGTCTAGGTATTCGATACGGTTTTAATAGACTCTAGGGTTAGCACACGTGTAATTTA
Source organism: Mythimna impura (assembly GCA_905147345.3). Lineage (NCBI taxonomy): Eukaryota > Metazoa > Arthropoda > Insecta > Lepidoptera > Noctuidae > Mythimna > Mythimna impura. Next base: position 12,376,197 of record LR990343.1, on the reverse strand, counting down.
ATTAATGTTCTGTTTACTGTAGGTATATATATACTTTATACTTTTTTAAACGATTTAAAAAAATAGGAGGTTTTCAATTCAAGGTATATTCCTTGATTATTCGAAGATGTCTGGACCGATTTGGATTTTCTATTTACCCAAGTGGATCCATGATCATCAGGTCAGGATCTGACGACGGGAGCCTGGAGAAATCCAGGTAACTCTTCTTTTATAGGCACACTTATAATGGTTATATTCTTAAGGGTTTAGGTTACGCTGAGGGGTACCACAACCAAAAACCGTAAAATAAAAAACTTAAAAAAAAAGGTACTGACACCGGTTGTATTTTTGTAAAAACTTTTTTAGTATGATGGAAAAGACTCTTCAGAACACTTATTACTAACGAAGTTAAAAGTTATTTATAGCCAAACAAAAAATAAGGAAAGAAACCTTATTTTCACTTCATTCAACGTACAAAAACAAGACACCTCAATTTCCTTGAACGTATTACGTACCTATTCTGACGCTATTTACAATATCACTGCAGTACATATAAGAGTCAAACGAGCCAGTCAGGTGCCGTTATGAATATTCAGAAGGAGAATAGGTGCCGGGAAATTGTCCGGAGACAAAAGCTTTTACAATTGGACAATGATGAATGTGGTAAAAAAGCAAACAGCCGCTGGAAAGGTGGACGTTCGGAAATTGGAAACGCTGCATTAGTAGAACTGATGTCATGATACCGACAAGTTATGAGCCCGAACTGCTTATACCCGCTGCGATCCTGGTACGTGTATTGAGATTTTGCGGAACAAAACCGATTAACTGTAACGGCAGATTGCTGTGATTTGAGTTTGATAGCTTTTTTATGGGAATGATGTTTACCTTACACGTATTGAATAGGGGTTGCGTTCATGTTCGAACGTTTAGATACAGATGTGCTCGATTTTTTTGATGATTCAGAGCAATCCAAAGTTGTATAATAAGTTATAGTAGTAAAATAAAGTTTTAAATTTTATGCCCCAAAGTAAATAAGGAGATGAACAAAACTAAACAGACGTTGGCTGAAACAAGCCGGATCGGATTTAAAATTGCAACTGTTTCTTCGTAAAAGTTGACAAGTTGCTATCCGTGCAACATGGCACTATTAACTTTTTTTTATTATCTTCTTTTTTAAACGGAGAGTTTAAGCTGAGGGGATAGGCTGTATAAATCTTTCGTGGACCTAAATATATAACAGTTTTGTAATAAGGAGAGGTAATATTAATCCGCTATGATAATATTTACAGACTAAGAATCGACTAGCCCATTCTTGGAAAGCGATTAAGATTATGTTAAGAGGTTAGCTAGCAAAATATCTTTTTATCTCCTAATAACATGGCTACGATCACCAAAATGCCTACCATGGTGATAAAGACCATATTCTCTGACAGTCCATTGGTCAAGGTCAAATGAAAGCTTCAATAAAAAGAAAACGAACTCAAAGTAATGCCTAATGTTTATTTTATGAAAAAATGGTTTCAATATTAGAAATTAAATATTAATCATTGACGCTAAAGCGGCGTCCGAATCGACTTAATTAATGAAGGGAGCGATAAAAATTAATTACTCAAATTCTTTTTTACGATTTCACTGCTCTATGAGTATTCATCTATCATTAATTTCAGTAATCGGATCTCCAGAGGTATTTTATAATTGAAGATCGTAATTTATAGCTTTCATCACAGAGATTATTTGCGATTGCTTTAATTACGAATTTTGAGCAAATACAGAGAACTATTATCTGACTGTGACAGTGACTGAAAAGTTGAAAGGAAATCGCTTTGTTTTGGTATGGTCATGTCAAGAGGAGGGATGAAGCGCATATTACTAAAAGAGTTCTGAGTTAACATGTAGATGGATGGAGAGGGAAAGGGAGGGAAAGGGAGGCCAAAGAAAAGATGGATGGATTGTGTGAGGAGTGATATGAAAGAAAAGGGAGTTAGTGATAGTGTGACGGGGGACAGGACAGAATGGAAGAAAGAAACGTGTTGTGCCGACCCCAAGTAATATGGTATAAGGGCAGCAAGAAGACAGAGAACTATTATGTTTATCCTTGTTTTAATAAAGAGAACTATTAAGTTTTCAGGACTTCCTTGTTTTAATACAGAGAACTGTTATGTTTTCAGGACTTCCTTGTTTTAATCTATGTAGGTATTTACTAGCAATTTACCAGCGACTTCGTTCACGAGATTTTTTTCATAAAAACTTTAATACCCTTTAACCGTATTTTGACGGTAGTTTTGAAAAACTAATAATGTCAATGTTTATTATTTATTTTGATTAGAATTTGTGACAAAATTCTAGTTTATTAACGATCTTTAACACCCTCTATCTAATTCGTGTTATGGGTCTAAGTTTGAAAAACGAATAATGAAAACTTTATTTATTTAAGTTACTTTTTATGCTAAGTTTCAAGTATAGAGGCCCAAGGAATTAAATATTTTATACATATTTTCCCCTTTTTCACCCCCTTATAAGTTGAATTTCCCCCTTCTTAGTGCTCGTCTTCGTCTTATAAGGAAATCTTGTGCAAAATTTCCCGCTCCTGGTTCCAGTAGTTTCGGCTGTGCATTGATAACGTCAGTCAGTCAGTATTTCCTTTTATATATATATATATATAGATTTAAAGAACTGATAACAGCACTGCTAATATTCTAATCGGTAACTTGTGTTGGCTCATGTTGGCGGGCCAATGTGTACATTCCGCGTAGCACTAACGGCCACTTTGTACAGGCAGCGTAGCACTTGCCTGCCGTAGCACATGAAGCGTAGGCCGGCGCAGCGCCAGTCAACTTCTACGCTGCTCTAGGGAATTGCTTGTATCGCTCGATTAGTTTACATAAGGTGCAACGATGGTCAGTATGGTTAATAGACGAAACTTAAAGCTGGGTTAAGTCAACCAACTCGTAGCTAACTTGCTACGGAAACTCGTAGCAGCTTATAAATTGTGTAATGTTCGTTAATTTTCCTATACATGGTCTTGCAATGTTTGAAGTGTCTCAACCTCATCAATGTTTTAATTAAATAGGATTCAATTCAGGTTAATTAAGTGAAAATGTCGTCAAGAAACGTTTTAGCTTGCAATTTTCGAGCGCGGCTGAATAATTCCGCGGGCGTTGCCCAGCGGGGTTTTTAAATAAAGTTGATTTGAGGTTTCTCGACTAGGTACTGTGTAATTAGCCAGGAGTGAACTGTAATGTCGGCACTCGCTACCACCAGGCCGCCGCACGCTGCCCGCGGCTCAGGGGAGCTTATCAAATATGTACCTACCTACCTGCCTCCAGTGTGCCGGATTTATTTAGGATATGCATGAGGGTACGATTTAAATTTTAAACGGATTGCGCCCTTGGATTTCGGCCCTGTGTTATGTTTGGTAAATCTATCACTATAACACGTCCGACCGAAATTAATTATAAAGCTCGCCTCGTTTCGATTCAATAATAGTTGTTTTAGCCGCTGTAATCCTGGGTTGCCATAGACACAAAGCGATTGTGACAAAAGGCTTATTAAACAATATATTTGAAGCAAATTACAGAGCGGCTGCATAATTAATTAGATGAATTTTGTGCAAAATCGTGTTAAAACAAACGGAAGGCTCCTGAGGTGTGGTGTGTGAGGCTGGGAGGTATTGTTTGAGGGTGCGTGAGGCGTGTGGTAATGTTCCCTTTCCCTCCTCTTCCTCGTTTTTCGGTGCGTACTGCTCGCACGCGGTTTCCAAGGTACCTGTGGCTCATCTATCAAAATGGCGTTCGGCGCTGAAGATGTAACTGTCTTCCGCAAACATTACGAATATGCATATGCATAATTATATTCCGTAAATCCTACCCTGCGTACGTGTACCATTTATCAAAGAGCATGGTTATACGTGATGTTAATAATAGGAGTTATGTACTTACTATTTTTAGTGAATGTGACGATCTTGAGCACCTTGCCGTACCGTTGGAAAATGGAGTAGAGTACGTCGAGCACGATCGGGTATAACATGTGTTCTATGATCACGCGCAGGACTGTGTTGGGACCACCCTGTGAACAAAACTAGTACATTAAAATATGCAGCAAAAGGAACCTAACAAAAAAGTTGGTATAAGTACTGGCTGGAGGCTTTAATTTATTAAGGCCGCCACAGGTAAGTCCGGTAACCTCATAGGCTGACTTGCGAGAGGCCACACAAAAAAAATGGTAAAATATGTGTAATTTTATTTTATAAAAATGGCGTAAAATAATCTGCTTCTCAAGTTGCGAGACAGTCCTATGCTGTTAGGACTGCACTCGATAGCCGCCCGGAGAAATAGCCCGCTTATGCGTACACAGGTGGATTGAACCAGATAGTTATTAGTTATTACGTCTTACTAACATAGGCTAAGAGATTTTGTTACTAACACAGTGTACCTCTTTATTCTTTATGAATAAACGACACTAATATTATAAAGGCAAAAATTTGTGAATGTGCTGTGTGTATGTTTGTTACTTCGTCACGCTCAAACGACTGAACCGATGTTGATGAAACTTGGTACACGGATAGACCATGTCCTGAAATAGCATAGGATACTTTTTATCCTAGGAGTAGGTTCCCTTGGGATAATTTTTTTAGCTAGTAAATAATAATAATTATTATTTTATCCGATAAAAGTTTATCTTGTGTATTTTCAAGTAATTCTACGAGAGGTAAAATATTAATAATGCTAAACTAAGGGATCGAAACAAAGACTTAAACTCGAAACCAGTGGTTAAACCAATACAGGTAAGCAAAGATTTTATTAAGGAAAATTCAAAATTGTGACGGCCATTGTATAACTCAAGAAACAAGTACAAAAGAACCTTATACAAATACCTGCTTATTTACATGAAATCTTTGGTTTAATTAATTAAAACATAAAAGGAAGTTCAGCTATCAATTACACGGTAACTACGAACAAATAATGTTATAATTTACTTCCGTTAAAGCATTAATTAGTGCTTATGAGAAAAGCTTATTAATAATTAAGCTCCCTACAGATATTTTGTGATGGAGATACATGAAGCTAAAGGTAGCGACACACTAGAAAGCGGCGCGATATTGTCCAATGTGTCATTGTTATATAACCCGTTGGGTATCTCTTGGAGATGTGAGTTACTTAGTGCAATAGACTTAAAGATGTAATACACGTGGGAACTTTTGACATAAAACGAATGCCAATCGTTTTTATTCCCATGGCTGAGACATTGTAATTAAAGCGATGTACAGTTGTTTTTTTTTTTTAAATAATCGAAATTCGAAATGACATGTGTGAAAATAAAATATTTTTGTGTCAGAGTTATCGAACTGTAAATGCTAGGTACCGACGCCCCCTGCTAGGGTTATGGGGAAATTCTGGAAATGAAAACCTGGTCTTAGAACACAAAGGGGTACTGAAGGACACAGGTGTGGCTTTAGTCAGTAAAAGTCTGAATGCCCTCGCTCCATCCTAGAGCGCGAGAAATCATTGGACCTCTAATGAAGCAACTGTTTTTTTTACATTAAATGTATATGGTGTGGTAGTACTCTCTCAATTAATAAATAAAAGGAAGAATAAATCAGCAGCCAGTCTCAGGAAGCGAATTGTTGACGCTGCTACCAAATTTCTGGGCAGAAATTACTCTCAGCAAATCGTCACCTACCCTACTACGTCCGCTCCACACTAAAGTACATTGACCGAAGCAACTGCATGATCCCTACCCTCCGGGCGACAATCTGTCGAACGTCTTAGACAAGTCTATCTGAATTCTATCCGCAGACTCCATCTTAGTCTGGGACCCCAAGAGAATACCCAAACCTAATTTGTGGAGCACGTTTAATATTTAAACGTCTTTCTAATCGGCTCTATTTCAATGGCTCATAATTATATTGGAATTTCACTGTATTACTTAACTTATGTTATATGTATCGGGAAAGGTAAGATGATTAATGGATACAGTTTGAATTAATTATGTATATGTAGTGTTAAACACTCTTATTGAAGACAAATATTTTGGGTATTTTAGGTTATTAGTATTTGAATACTAGCTACTGCCAGTGGCTTTGCCCGCCTGAAAGTTGAAAATTATCCCAAGCGACCATACTCATCATCTTCCTGCCCTTGTCCCATCTTATTTGGGGTCGGCACAACATGTTTTTTTTCTTCCATTCTATCCTGTCAACCTTCATGCTATCACTAACTTCCTTTTCTTTCATATCACTGTTCACACAATCCATCCATCTTTTCTTTGGCCTCCCTCTCCCTCTCCACCCATCCACATGTATACTCATAACTCTTTTAGTAAGATGCGTTTCATCTCTCCTCTTTACATGACCATACCAAGACAAACGATTCCCTTTCAACTTTTCAGTCACTGGCGCCACTTTCAAACTTCCTCTAATATACTCATTTCCCACTTTATCCATTCTCGTCACACCACACATCCATCTCAACATTCTCATCTCCGCTACATGCAGTCTTTTTTCATCCGTCTTTCAAGCCCGTCGTCCAAGCGACCATACTCTCGGGACAAAAAAAATTCTATGTCCTATTCCGGGACATAGTCTATCCCGTGTGCCAATCTCGAAATCCTTACAGCCGATTGGTCGTGAAGGTGTAACAAACATATACACACGAACATACACACAAACAAACTTTAGCCTTTATAAAATCATTGTGCTAATGAATGTGGGGTTTACTTGAACACATAGTTATATATTTTGCTACTATTGCTGAAATAGTTGTTGTAATATTGCTACTAAAATTTGAGTGACAACGCTGCATAGAATTTTCTTCTATTTTTTTTAATTTTCCTTGGCAATATTTTTTTTTTATCAACCACCTCAATTGATGGGTTCACCATGCATCTTTAGTTGTTAATGGCCCCGACTAGAGCAGTGGTGGCAGCCCCGATTTGCGAGTAGTAGGTCGCGGGTTCAAGCCCAGCCAGGCGTATTACTTTGTGTAATTTATTTCATCACCACTGTTCTCAAAACGGTAAAGAAAAACATTGCGAGATAACCGGCATGTCCTAGAACCAAATATTCGAAGACATGTGACATCCACCAACCCGCACTGCACCCGCGTGTTGGATTACGGCCCATTCCCTCTCCTGGAGAGGAGATTCCCTCGCCGGAGTCCCAGCATTATAAGGCTGTATATTTATGATAAGTATGTATCTATGTATAAGTTGACCATTAGTGCTGTCCCACTTTTGGGCAAAGTAATTTAAATTGTTTAGTTTAAAAGTAGGTAAAGATTTAAGAAATTTCCTTACCTGTATTTCTGTGCCTCCATTCGCAGGCTGCAAAGCTGCGCCCGCGCCGGCAACCAGCGCGGCGCCGGCGCTATTGGAGATGGCCTGCGCTGCTTGTAGCGCCGCCTGCGCCGATGCCGACTGCAAAAATATTACCTATAAATAATAGGTAAGTGTACGCCGAAGGTATATGTCGTGTGTTAGCTTATTATACAATTATTCTAGACCTTAACTAAGTATTAAGAACTACGGGTGAGGAAGGATGGAGTAACTGGGTCGAGATTTTGATAGTTCTCATGTTTTTTGTTTTTAAATAATAAACATATAAATCAACATTAGGCACACGTGGGCCACGTACGCCGATCTGGGCGTGTCGTTCTCCAAATATTTTATATGGCAACTAGGCTGGTAGTAGTGTAGAGCTTTATAAGATACACGCCACGTGACGTCACGCGACGCGCACTAATCAGGCGTGGCCCACATGTGTGTCAGTCTAATGTAGTTCCTGCAATCATGCAATTGTGTAGACGATTTTTTAAAAAACTTAATTTTGCTTTAGCATACATGCTCGCATTTTTATTCAACAAGATGAAAAACATAGGATATGGAATTTACATCTTTAAAATGCCAAGTGTGCATCGCACATCAACACAAAACGTGTTAATTCTCTCTCACAGAATGTCCTTCACTAAGTAAAAACATTCATTGTCACGCAGAAAAAAGTATATACAAACAACAGCCCTTCGCTCTCATAATTTCGCGAACAATGAAACGTAATGGGGAATGGAGAGGAGTTATCTGACACACGCGTGAGCCACCTTCGAGTGTCCAAGACCAACAGATAACATTGACCACATCAAACAAAGGGAGGACATAAACTTATTTTGTATCGTCCGGGAACAATTCGGTACTTTGTTGCGTCGTTATATAGGGGCGGACGGCATTGTGGACGCGACACTTTGAGCGCTTAGCGAGATGGATAACATTTATAAATTGGTCATATAAATGAAGGTGTTTTTTTAGAATTTCAGGCAACGAATGGTAATTTCGATATGCAGTGATATCTGAACGTTGAAAAAATCTTCACAAGCATTTCTAACAAGCTCAAAACATTTCAGTTGCAGCCTACTGTTAGAAAAACCCAATATCCACGTGAAAAACCTTCAACACGATCAAATAAAAAACGTAATGACACGCGAGTGAAATACAGCGTGTTGTTTACACGTTACGATCGCATGCAAGGGCGCGGCACACTTTGATCCTATATTTTCACATGGCTTTGTGCGACGACGGCCTGACAAGCGGGCAGGCCAGACACAAAAATAAGGCTTTAACCGTGTCATGGTAAGCCTGCCGCCGACGGCAAAGGCTCTGGTACAAATTCACGTTGACTTGTTCCCCCTCACTCCTCTTTTTCTCCGTTACATGTTCTTTGATATGTCTGTGTTGGAACTATTACGCAGTGTGTGTTTTCGTAATAACTGGACGGTGGGCGTGTAAATATTCTAACTGTTGTGTGGCAAAATGTATATTACATACAAAATTTATTCTTAGTATTAGTACAGACATTGTGCGTACAGCTAAGGAGTGGAATTCCTTGCTGGAGTCTGTGCTTCCTGCAACTAATGAGTCTTTAAGTCAAAAGTGAATAGGTTACCGCTAGGCAAGCGTGCTCCATCGTCGGCCACATCATCGCTTACCATCGGGTCAGATAGTGGTCAAACGCGAGACTATCCATAATAAAAAAAAAGACAGCAGCATCAATAGGGTACCCTTCCTACATTAAAATACCTTAGAGAAGGGGGTAAAATTGATGATGTTGCCCGTAGCTTATCGCCCATTCCCTGTTTTTTGTAATTTTCTTCCTTTATGTGAACTATTTTTAACCGCCGATGTATCCAGAGCGATTATTTTCTAAGCATAAAAATCCTGGCATGAAACGTACACACAACAAAAGGATTTTAGGAATACGATTCCATCAAAAATATTTTCCGTGTCACCGGTGCTCGGTATGTCGAACTTAGAAGATATTTAAAAGGTCTTCTTATCCGGATGACGCGCAATCTTTCACAGGCGACCACTGGCAGCCATTCGTCGAGAGGACGCGACAAAATAACTCCATTCGCACTACGAGAGTTCTATTCAACCACGACAAAAACCTTTTGCATCGCATGATTGATCAAAGCTTTGCGTTCAATGCACGTTCTTTAAATGCAGCTGGTCGACGTCATTCTCTCAACTCGGGAGCGTTCAGAAGACAATTCCGTTAATACGATTAAATTCAGATGTTCAGTGATGTAATGATGTATAAAGCGTGTCTTTTCATGTGAATCACAATAACAAAGCCTAGTCTGTCTATTCGTAACAGCCTCGTTATAACTTTTAATAGTGCGCAACAAAGAGATCCCGAAATGTGACGCGATAGAGATAAATCTTTATAGTCACATTATCTTGTAAGTATTTATGTGTTCAGTGTTAACACTCACACTCATATTTTGTTCGAAATGTGTAGTGGATTAAATAAAAGTGAACGGTGCACTTATAGTATAGTTTTATGAACGATAACTTTGATTCTATGGCGTGGACTAAAGTTTGGGTGATATCTGTCCACTATGTCTCTACATTGTTATCTTATATTAACTGAAGAGGTTGTCTCAAACGTAATATTATCGAAGCTTTCAGGAGTGCTGAAGTTTCAATTAAAACATTCGAGCGGGTTATTTCGTGAGTGATATTAATATGGATGAGAATTTTGAGAAGATCTAGTCGGTATACTGGGTTGAAATCTAATTTGAGTTATAGAAATATGAGTGAAGTTATTTTAAAGAGCTAAGTTTACAAAGAAATCACAGTACTAAAGGTTTAAAAGGTACATGGAAAATGTGCAGGGAATAAAATCGTCGGTAATGGTAACGAGTTCTCGTCGCAGTCACATCATTATGAGGTATCGAACAGATGACGCTACGTCAAATAATATTCTTGCTTCCTAGGCTCCGAAATAAGGACTTCTTTTTGAAGAGAAATTTTAAGTGTATTCTTTAGGGAGATCGTTTTTGTTCCGTTATTTTTTGTGGTCTGGATTTGAGAAGGTGATTTTTTTACGCGACTTTTAGGTACTACTCGTAGTTCTTAAAGTGGTTTTCAAGGTACATTATATATGTTTTTGACACACAAAACCTATGTTTTTATATTGTCAATTTTAGGAATTTCCATCACTCAACTTACACCTTTGTAAATAAACACCTATTTTCCTCCCCAAAATTTCGTTTGATTACCCAATACCTCAAACTATCAAAGAGCAAATAACCACACCTACTTAAACCAGAATTCGGAGATAGGTATTTGTACCCAGTGTCAACCATAATTCGCTTAAGATGTTGCAGATCAATATTTACACTAACAGAGAAACAGGGATTACCGCAAACAGATAATAGACACCTAGATGTATCCGTTTTGAGTTTAATCATCACATTAATTAGCCACGTATTGACACAAACGCCTGTTTGCGATGCCGACAATTTGATCAAACAACCTGCAACTATTTAATAAACAATGTATGGCGAATATTATTTAATGTTACAATAATAATGTCGTGTACATATTTGTAAAGCGCAAACTTGTGAATAAATGACCAGTTGCAGACTTGCTAATAACACCTAAATGCGCTAACTGAATAGTTTACTGTGTTTGCAGTCTATTTCACGCGATATAATCTACCTGTCTTGTCCAAGCTCTCGTCTGGGTCCTAAATTACGACGTCGAAAGCTTTTACCGCAAAAAGGGTAAATTATATTATTAGTGGCAAATAACGATTGTGTTGTTAGACAATCCGGTGGGTAAATATTCCCCGTGGTCCTACGCTAACCCTTGCGCATGTTATCGAGTGCCATCCCAATTATGGCAACACAAATTTAGGCAAGAACAATTTCTCAATAATATCAACCATCAAAATGGTTGAGGGTTTGTTTTTGATAGGTTTCGTGGATAAACGAAACTAATTAAGCGTTTTAATTAATCCTTCCATAGGGTGTTTTGTTACCGAAAATATTGATTTCCTTTCTCATTGGCGAAGAGCCTCTGGTAAGAAAGGTTCACTCACAAATGTTCGGCATTTATCACTTTTTTTACCAAACGTTATCCCGAAAGCCTTATTATGGAGGGGTGGTTAGATTCGGGAGCGTGCCAGTTGATTCTTATAGTGACGAATTGCGACATAGGTGCTCGGCTCCCGGCTTTATTTTACACAACAAGTAATACGAAAGTCCCGAACTTGTATAGCGTTTAGTAACCAACTAGAGGATGGAACTAGCTAACTAACGTTTTGATGCGGTTAACTGAGCAGATTCAGAGACATAACCTGTCCGAAGACACAAATAAGTTCCTAAAGGGTTAGTTACCAGTTAAACCAGAGTAACTTTACTTTAACTTGGACGATCTGTTTTGTGTCTATTTGATTACAACCGCTTATTGAGAGGCATAAAGGATGTTATAGTTGTGAATAGCTGTGTTCGTAATTATAAGTCAGCGGGTGAAGTCATCATAATAAAGTAAAGGGAACTAAAGCAATCAACAAGACACGGCGACATTAAAGAGTTGAGCATATTTTTTAGTGCTCGAAGATGTTTAAGGGGAACGATAATTATAGCGAGCTGATGGAGTGACATCCTATTAAAGATGGAGAATAATTTTATCTTGAATATGAATTTTATGTTTAAAGCTGAGAAAGTTTCGTTGTAAAAAATTCAATTTTGTTTAACTACGTAATTTTGTGTGTAATAGACAAGCTTTTAAATATGAAAGTGATATGAAAGAAAAGGGAGTTAGTGATAGCGTGACGAGTGACAGGACAGAATGGAAGAAAAAAACATGTTGTGCCGACCCCACATAAAACGGGACAAGGGCAGGAAGATGATGAGACAAGCTTTTAAATGATGTAGGTACAATCGTTTGTATTGTTTTGCTTGTAAGGGTGATTTGTGATATGAAATCACGATTACAAGCTAATTCGTGATCGTGTGTGAATCTAATTCCGCCAAGCCCGTTCCATCATCTGCCCACCACGACAGCCTACGACGATGCGCCACTGGTACATGGTGGATATAACATTTTAAGCGTATGGGTGGGCCAACGTTAAAAATGTTTTGAGAACACATTCATTGTGCGTACAGCTAAGGAGTGGAAGTCCCTGTGGGAGTCTGTGTTTCCTGATAGTTACAATCTGGGGATCTTTAAGTCAAGAGTGAATAGGTTACTTCTAGGCAAGCGTGCTTTATCGTCGGCATTTGGCCGACGATAGAGCACGCTTGCGTCGTCGACGCTCGTCGCTTCGGTGAGATGTTGGTCAAGCGCAAGCCTATCAATACCTACTAAAAAACTGGGCAAATGCGAGTTGGACTCGCGCATTGAGGGTTCTGTATAAACTTACGTATGAAAACAGTTCGATTCCCGAATCCAGTTACGAAGATTTTTCCGAATTGCAAAAACTGTTTTTTTTTGTGACGTAACTGCAAATTTACTGTTTTCAGATTTTTTCCCATTCTTGTGTTATGATATCTTGCTTCATGCCAAATTTCACGATTCTGGGTCAACGGGAAGTACCCTATGAATTTTGAATCCCTTGAGAGTGTCGAAATACACGTTTTTGGCAACAAACGGCCATATATTTTTTTTGATTAACTTTGAAATTTGATTTTTTCACAGCTTCAAGAGACCGCAGACCTGAGTATATGGTTTTAATTTCAACTCGATACCTCCACGCTTTCCCGAGATAAAGTGTCTTGACAGACAGACAGACAGACAGACGGACGGACAACAAAGTGATCCTATAAGGATTCCGTTTTTTTCTTTTGAGGTACGGAACCCTAAAAAAAGTGACGTAACATCAGAAACAAAGCCATCGAGAGTCCCATACGCCCTATATAATCGCGACACACACTGATTCGTACATTTACGAGCATTTACCCCATAAACGAGGCAACTTTTCGTGAAATTATTCAGTAGTCACGACACGCACGGCCGGTATCACGGCAAATGTATAGACAGAACAGTAATAGTTTAGTAACTCAATCAAATCGGAACAACGTCGGCGACTCAGTCCCGTCGCGGCATGCGGGTTTATTGAATACCGTTATCTAAATTGTGGGGTCTTGGTGTCCCCAACAAAGATTAAATTAACAGGTCGAGTGCAGGCCAGCGGGGAGGTGCTCCGCAATTGTAGCATCGGCTTTAAAGCCCGATCGCATACCGCACGATAATCCCGCTGTTGTGTAATAGGCCTAATTGAACTGCCGTTACGATATTACGTATTGAGTGGGTATGTTTTGTGTCTATCCAGCCCGTGAGCGTAATCCTAATTAGTTGCTGTTATATCCAATGTTAAACATGTTCTATGTACGGATTTGGTAGCCTATCAGCTGATTAAAATAACTAGCTGCTGTACTGATTTGTGCGAAGTATTAACGTGGTCTGAATTTCCGTATATAGCCCCTTTGTTTTGGTATTGGTTTTAACTGGCATTGTCGTCTGGCTTTTTCCTAATTATTTGGAGATCAGTTTCCAGTCTAGTGTTTTATATGGAGCGGCGGTCTACCAGGTACTTGTCTGCCAAGGTGACAGGTTTGTTCGAAACAGTTACCGTGGCCCTGGAAAGTAAAGGGAGGCAAAAGAAACACAAGTGAGTTTTAGTCAGTAAAGTCTGACACTCCCTCTCGCCCCACCCCTTAGAACTTATTTGATAATTTCCCACCAAAAAAAAGTCTTTCTGACCCCTATCAAATTAAGACTTTTTGACTGCCACGTCAAAAAAGCAAAAGCTTGCTGTCGGCGTCAACGGGAAACTCAGCGATTTAACAGCAAAACAAACTTATTATTTCCTATAAGATTTATTAGCGTTTAAGTCTGTCACGTACTGGGGACATTTTCCTTTATCATGTATATACATCACAATGGTGGTCAAAAAGTTTAGGCGTTTTTTAAATGATATAAACTAGTGCTTGACTGCGATCCCACCTTATGGTAAGCAGTGATTCAATCGTTGATGTTGAATCGCACTAGTTTATTAAGAGCCTATTCACGCTTGCCTTGAATACAACTAAATTATAATTGGCTGGGAAAACCGCTCCAGGTAAATTGTTCGGCGGTATAAACGACGAGGCAAAACGCTTAGTCCGGACCGTATAACGTAAGGGTGGACACTTGCCGTACGTCGGGTTGTGGTCAACTTCGGGTTACTTTATTTGTTGGTCTTTGAACAGTCTAAGGACCTCATTTACATATAATCTTAATAAAATAAGAGTACTTACGGCATTGCTGTGTGTCTGATCGGTCTTGAGCTCCTTGTGGTTGGAGAACTGGACGTACACGGCTCTGCCGCGGAGCTGAGCCACGCAGCCGCCGAAGTACGCCACCATCGCCACTGCCGATATCTCCTCCGCCATTTCGAGGAATGCCTGCCAAAAACAAGGAAATCATCAAGCTTGGTTAGGTATAAGAAATTTATGAAAATATCTTGAAAATAATGTAAAAAAAAGCTGGTCAAGTGCGAGTTAGACCCGAACACTTCAATCCCGAGTCGAGTCTCAAAGTTTTTTTTTGTGACGTAGGTAACTACAAGTTTATTACCTATAGTTTTCAGAGTTTTTACTTGCGATATAAGACCTTGCTTCATGCCAAATTTCAGGATTCTAGTTCAACGTTCAGGTTATATGTTTTGATTTCATAAATAGTGTCAAAATATAGCATAATAAACGGCTTTATTTTTAGACTGCGTTGACTTGGACGTTTGATTTTTTCACTGCTGCTTAGGGTAGCACATCTGAGAATTTCAGATTCATACCTCCATGCGTATGGTTATGTGAAGAGGAGGGATGAAGCGCATGTTGCTAAAAGAGATACGAATTTACATGTGGATGGATGGAGAGGAAGAGGGAGGCCAAAGAAAAGATGGATGGATTGTGTGAGAAGTAATATGAAAGATAGAAAAGGGAGTTAGTGATAGCGTGACGAGTGACAGGACAGAATGGAAGAAAAAAACGTGTTGAGCCGACCCCAAATAAAACGGGACAAGAGCAGGAAGATGATGATGGCCTCCATGCGTTCCTGAGAAAAAGGGTCTTGACAGACGGCCAACAAAGTGATCCTATAAGGGTCCTGTTTTCACCTAATTTGGCAATAACAGAACAGAACCCCAAAAATGTCTCTTAAGTTTCCACGTTTATTCTTCTAATATTTTCAAGATTCCTTTCAATCTGTTCAATACATATTTTTACGGTAAGGTCTATTGTCACTTGTGATCCTTTTATCCGTATACACTAGTCCTACTTTGCAGCAATTCTAAGCATTCTAAACGCCATCTCTCAACGTCGAGTATCGGACAAGACAGAATAATAGTTCCAAACTCTTTTGTTGGGTCGTTAAAACGTACAAACTCCTCGCTCGTAGATATAAATCAATTGTTTAACAACAGCGGTAGTGTAATGCGGCCCACCCCGACTAGGTTTGTGTTTGCCGGGTCTATGGAGTCCAATTAATCGGATCCGATCCCCCGACCATACATAAACCTACTCCAGTCCCAGGTACCGACTGATCTGTACTATTCTGTATTCTGCATCATTCTCTAAATTTGAACGTTATGATTTCAATGGCCGTTTCACCAGTAAATTCATCTATACCACGTCGTGTTCAAACCGCAGTATCCTGCTTTTGGCATTGGACAATACGAAACACACGGCTCTTTGTGTGTGTTATGCCGCAAATTAAATAGAATACTTGCCCCGGGCTAATTAAAAATATTCCTATACACGGCGATGAAAAGTGGGGTCAGCGGAGAATTCTAACGTAGGTACCTACTCCTATAATGTAAACTAAACGTTTGCGCATCGTATTTTTGGAGTATATTGCTTTGTTATCCATTTGATAAACAATAATATGTTCAAAACATTATTTACAAAACAATCATGATGAACTATTTGAATTGCATTTACAAAATAAATAAACATTCGAAATTGAATGTTTTTCACTGAATTCAAACTTTTTAAGTCTACGTACGTTAAATGAATCATTGTCCCTATGATTTAAACTGCTCGAACATAGGGATACACAATCTGGGTTAGAAAACCCTCAATCACAACAGGTAGTAACCAAAATTTCATCCCATCGAAAACTGTTACGGGATCAAAATCGATGCAGCACAAATTAATAGAACCGTAGCTGTCACGCGAGCGACGATCGTAAAATAGTGTCAACGCCTCTTTCGCTTTAATCACCGAGAGTGGGGGCGATTGTCCGACCCACTCACATCGATGTTTGCCTACCTCTCCACAGATGGCGCCTTTGTAACCGGACTCTCACAGGTTCGGTAACCATCGACTACCAACGATACTTTTCATCATCCACTCTGAGTGCGTCAAAGGACTAGCGTCGACCACGTTCGGTACTTTATATTGATTAGTTTCAAATAATCTGGCGATGTGTGATCTCAGTTTACGAAAAGATTTTTTTACACTGAACGTTGTTTTTTTTTATCTAATATACTGAATCACAACGTATATTTTAAAATCTGAAATAATGAAAACTTATGAAATTTTTTAGCTAAAAAGGGACACGGAATATTTCATAAGAAAAAGCAAGTAAAAAGCCTGTGACCGTTCATAAAAAGGGATTCGACTTGTTTCTCGTGGTAGAAGAGAGATTGTTTTCCTTCACGCCACGGTATATACAGGGTGGATGTCATACGAGCTATTTATTAGACGGGATAACATTGTCGCGGCTGCCTCCTGCGTTCCCGTAATAGGATTTTCTTTTTATTATTTTATTTCTCGGTTGTAAACTAACTCATTTTTAATTTGTCAGCGGGAAATCGTAAATTTCTCATTGCACGTGCCCGGTGGGTGTTTCGACGTAAAATACGCAGTAAAACCGGCTGGATGTCGCCTTATAACCTGCTGGTAGTTCGCGCTCGTGTGATGATGTGAACATTCTTTTTGATGGATTACTAACTGTACCTCGCCAACTTGTTCCTGGACTTTACACTCTGTGTATATTGCGCACTTGAGCTAAAAGCGTCGTTTATTATAAGTACTTAAGTATAAAAATGTTCACCACAATACGTCTAGAAACGGATGCTTACAGAAATTGAATAAAATATGATCATAAAATACCATTTGAGAAGGTCAATCAGGGTAAACGTATCTCAATCGACATTCATTCATGAGCCCTTCTCGACCCAAATTGAAATTTATATTAGATGTCATCGCCTTTAATTTCCGCACTGTACAATTTTAGATGCAATCTCTCCCTGGGGTTTCAATTCACGAACTGTACTTTTTAAAATAAGCTGGTAAAATGAGAAAGGGGCCTAAAATGTAAGAGTGAATATTTGTTCCAAATTCGCCATTCATTTTGACCCCGCAATAGATAAACGTCGCCCGTTTGACGGGGGTTAGTAGGGATGTCGATCATACTAAAATTGCTTTCCATCGTCGGCGCAACATTTTGTTTTAAAATATACAAAGCGTCATTTATCGTGCGTCTCCAATATTTGGGTTCGTTTTTCTTGTTTGGTAAACAAAAAGGAATCAGGAAATAGGTCGGAAGATGTTCTAATATTAAAATCTAATACTAATCTTTGAAAGTTTTGATCTCACTTAATACAACACAAGAACTATGCAGCGTCATTGTAAATTACTGGTACACAAACAGAATCATGTAACTTCCGAGCAATACTCATTAGTGCAGCATCCGACAAATCGTAGTCAGTCATCCCTTGTCCTCTAATACTGCAGTAACAATAAAACTCGGGTAGGGGTAGGCTGTGACAATGGTTGGCGGCCTATTTGCGGACAAGCCGTGCCTGCCACTTGTTGTGCTTCCTGCGGAGGCAGCGGCATTGTACTAGAGTGGCTACATGACCGACTTCATTTGTTAAATGAGGCCTGATCGGTTACAGGGCTTAAGTTTGGCTAATCCGTCGTCTCGGTTGATTAGAGGACTGGTATAGATGGATTTCGGTATTCAAATAAGATTAGAATGCGGTACTAAATGTAACCACTGATGGAAATAGGCCTGCCTCTTATCGTTTCTTTTTGTTATGGCGTTTGACCACTATCTCACCTGACTGCGCACACTTGCCTAGGTTATAGCTATAAGGAAACACAAATTCCCGCAAGGAATTCCAGGGTTATCAATTTGTTTTACGTAATACACATATTTTCAGCAACTTCCTACTCAAGAGATCTAAAACATCAAATGCGTAAATAGCTTTTCTCTATTACATTATCAATTTTGATACAAAATTTTCCTTTCGGAGATAACACAAAATCTCTTTCAATTCAAACACAGTAAGTACCTTAATTAAAAGGATTACATTTACAAACCAATTTACCAAAAACAAATGTAGTATCTTACCTGGTTTTTGCCTTTAAGCACGAGTACATTAGTGACCCTCCCGAAGGGCAGGCCGAGTTGTATGATCTCGGCTTCTGTCGTCTCATTAGGGATGTTCCGTATGTGGATGACCCGCGACGGTTTGCCGACATTCTGTTCGAGTTTCACCTGTTAAACAATAAAGAAATGTTCATAAAATGTTATTAGGTACAAAAAACATCTATAAAAATATTACTCAAAGGACTTAATGAAGAGAAACGTTGGGTAGAGTAAACATCTAATATATCAAAATCTCGTGTCAAAGTGGCAGATTTTTTTTTATTAAGGTTTTTATGTAAATTTGGTAGGTCTGAGAATATGTAGATGATAAAGTATTTTTCTTACTCCCAACCCCCATTTTATAATCCCGATATTTCTTCGATAATATAATTTATATAGCAGTACAACGTTTGCCAGATCACCTAGTAATAGGTACAGTCAGGGATCAAAAGTGCAGTCTACCAATGCTAAAGTGTCTAAAATTTCTTTGCTGTAGAAGTTCAATAGTCCACAACTAGTTTATTCAATACTTTAGATTCTATGCAACCAATTAAATCAGTCGTGAACCATTGATCCTCTTCTACAAAGAAATTTTAGACATTTTAGCATTGGTAAGGTGGAACTGTACTTTTGACCCCTGACTACTTTAGATTTTTATACATAATGTTTGCTGGCCGCGATGATCCATAATCAAGCGGAGTACGATTTTGGTGGAGTGGTGTAGCAAACGCGAATGTAAAAGGCACACAGCGTATAAATGACCGTTCTAATATACATAAATAAAGCTAGCATTGTTCGCGAGGAAGAGCCGGTTGGATAATTGAAAAGTCGATGTAGTATAATTGTCGAGGCTTATCAGGCCCAACCCCGATGTGGGCGCCATTGTTCCCCAGAGAGCCTTTTGATTACGGCGGCGGGCTCGAACCGAGTCCCGAATATATTGTAGCTTTGTATGACACTTCACTTTTCATTGAAGTGAAAAGAGCAACCTTTACAGTGCGATTTATGATTGTGAAAAAATCGTAAACAAATTAAGTTTAGAATTGTAAATCTCGCGAGCAAGTTGAAAACGTAATAAAACAGGATTATCAAATGTTTCCACGGTTATAATTATGTTTTCAAGGAAATCTTAGCGGAGATTTCAGTTGGAACACCGAATAAGATTTTGGGAGTTGCGGGGTATCTAAGCGTCTCCCTTTTTACGTTCTTTGGCGGGCGGCGAAGCGTGGAGGTGTAACAAATGAGTCTAATGCCTATTAGTTCGACCTTGTTAAGTTCAGACAAAGTGAGCAGCTGGTCTGACAAAAGTGCAGGGAAAAGTCGAAACACTTGGAGAACATTGTGGCTCTTTGTGGCTAGACTACTTACATATAGGTAATGTATGTACAATGCGATTGACCTTTTAATTTTTTGCACTCAATTAAGAAGTAGGAGCACGATTGGAAGTTTATTTAGGCCTGTGCGAACTTTAAAAAAAGATCAAATTTTAGAAAAATAATGAAACAAATCGCAGTAGTAATCCGATTGATTGTATACGAATTTATGATCAGGGTTAGAAAAAATACTGATTACACAAACTGTTTAACTAAATACATATTGTTTCGTCCAACGAGACCGCCCAAAGAAAAAAAAACAACAATCGAACAGATCTTTATAAAAACAAACCGCTAAGTAAAAGAAAAGAGTACAAGAGGATATGATATTTTTGAACAGCCCGAATTTCGTTAGAATCGACATCAAAAGAACCAAATCTCCGTAAATAAACAAATAAAAAAAATATTTTTCCAAAGTGACTTGCAAAGGGAGGAATAAATCGTCGCACACGCTCGCCCACCTCGAAGGTACATTTCGGTATTTTCTCTCCTCACGAAAGAAAACAACTGGTACGTAAAACGTAAAGAAGGACATTACTTTCGCTGGGTCAGAAAATCTGCGAGGAACGATTTCCACATCAGGCACTTTAAATCATCCGCTCCGTCTCACATTTCATCCATAAATATTAAATCTTGGCTTGGTTCTTTGGATAGAAAAAAAAGCTATCGTATGACATTTTCCCTGTGAGGATTTCCCGGAATCGGTCAATTTTCCCGGTGATCGCGTCGGCCGTGTTTATTGAAACACTATTTCTCAGTTGGCCGCGTCTACGGCGCCATATCATTAACTATAACTACGTCCACACTCGTGTTGACGTTTACTTTGACCTATCAACACTTATTTTATCGCTCGGATATTAATTAATTATAATTTTACTCACTTATTTCGGATTTTTGTGTATATTTTGGTACCGTATAGTGTCGGACGTAAAGAATAGCCATTCCCATGGGTGTCGTAAGAGGCGATTAAGGGACTCACCAGAGAATGGGCAGCAGCATTCTCTGTGTATTGCAACAACCACACTGCGATCTCCAACCCGCTTGCTAAGTGTGGCGATTATCGCAAACCATAATATGAGGAGCGTCAAACGTTATCTGGCGAGGGTCAAGGGAATCGGGATCCGAGACGCACAGGACCAGCCGTTGTGGCGACACTTAGGAGAGGTCTATATCCAGGAGTGGACGTTTTACCACTGAAATGATGATGATCATGTGTATATTTTTTAGGAAATTCCTATAAATGAGGTGATGCATAAATTGAAATATTGACCCGCGGATCGAATAGCATAACTGCGCTATCTAAAGTACCGTCGTAAATTGATAAAATACGGAGAAGTTTGACTTAACTACCGATTAGACCTGTTTTAAAACTTGTTTGCGGTAATATTATGGTTCTATAAACTCGCTGCCACAATTTAACATCACTATGTTTTCTACAAAAGAATAACGGCACTTGTCTGTGCAGTATTTATGAATTCTCAGTTACTGTTTAATTATAGAAAGCATTTTTCCTCAAAGGAAAACTCTGTGAACAGTTTAATTTAACCCATCTATTTTCCATCTAAATGCTCTTTGTTTTCTATGATTTTCATTGCAAACCATTTATGCTAATAGCGATAATTGTTTTGGTAGTTATTTCTTTCGTTTTGTGAGTTTTTCGTGGGCTTCGGAAAAAGAAGAGATTTATGTTCCGGACACTTGGAATAATTCCAGTATCGTTTGTGTGTTCACAGACATATAAATTCACATAATATAGAAGATACATCCTGCATCACGTGCCCTGTTGCCTGTTCATGTAGGGACCTAATGACAGCATCAGCGGACGGCACTGCCGTGGCCGAATACTGGGCCAGGCAAGGAATTTAACTAGCTTTGCCATCGATACGCTAAGAAGAAGAATATATAGAAGACACCTAGCCATGGGAAAACGTTTGAAAGGGATACTCATGATCCAAGAACGCAAAGGGCAACTGAAGTAACATAAATGTGGTTTTAGTCACTAATAGTCTGACACGCGCTACCGATCCACCTTAGAGCGGGAGAAGTCATTACATGATTTCACACCTCGGAAATAAAAAATCATAATATACAAGACATCCAGACCCGGAACAACTTTTTTTTTTGTAGGTGGGAAAATCGACCTATGACATCTCTCGCTCTTGGGCGGAGCGGGAGATAGTGTCAGACTTTTACTGACTAAAAACCCACTCCTGTTCATTCCTTTTGCCTTCGTCCCAGGGCCGAGTCTTCCTTTCAGAAATCAGACCCTTGGCCCCAGTAGGCTTCAACCCTGCTGGGCCCCAACGGTTTGCTAACATCTCCTTGAGGCGCGCGTGAAACAGTACGCGCCATCGACGACTTGGGCTCGGTCCGGACGGTTACCGGACGGTCGGACAGCGAGCTGGACCCGGAACACCTATCTGTGCATCCATCTGTAGCATATATTATGAGCGACAGAAGTACGTATATGTTCCGTACGATTTATTTCAAGATTAACCCGTTTTACTAAGACGTCTAAAAATAAACTACTTCCCTACAAGCAACGATATAATCAACCCTAACACCCGATTATAACACAACTAAACAAGTTCAAACATCTGAAGCATCGGAATTTGTAATCATGTAACGCCCCTGTAACCGAACACTAATATTGGCACGTTCAAGTAAACGTAACACGACTCAAATGTACCTGAGCACACTAAGTATTCTGCTTACAGCGCGTTGACAAACGCCCCGTCGTCGGTGGCACCGTGACTAAGGAAACGACATTCCCTAATCCGCTTGTGGCGTACGGGTCAGGCTCTCTACCCATCAGGAACGGGTGGCATTACCCCGTTTAAGAGCCACGTCTTACTTTTTTCTACAGTTTTAACATCTGTTAGGGATTACGTTAAGTCTTAAGAAACGTTTTTGCTGTACGTTAAGTATCTACTGAGTAAGTAATAGTCCTTCCAATGTAACGATATTATATTTTTAATATTCTTCGCTTACCTGTCTAGGACGGCTACTTTGCATCGGTTAGTGGTACAGTAATTGACAACGGAGATGTAGGTAGGTACATATATTTTCTAATAAGTCTGCGATTAATATTTGACTGTGGGATAAAATATAAAGTACCTTAGTTGATTTGAATGGAATTTTTATACAGATGAAAATGTATTCATGATATGATTTTCATTCTACAAACACGATTTTGCAAACTACACTTACGAGTCGATTTAGCGACTTAGCAAGGTGGACCCGAGCACCGGGTGAGGGTTGTAGGAACCCGATAGATGCGAGACGCGCAGGACTGGTCATTGTGGCGACAGTTGGGGAGGCCTATGTCCAGCAGTGGACGTCTTTCGGCTGAATGATGAAGCATGACTTTAGCGAGTATAAAAAATATATTAAATCTATATATATTTCAGGTATTATCAAAGTATACCAGTTACGGTATCCACAGTGGGCAGACAATGACTGAGCGGATATCAAAGAAAACGTCCCTCGAAGCCTACAGCGTAATCGATTCCATGATGCAGGAAAACTTCCCACAAATATTTATTTTATCTACGTAAACAAAATGTATGGGAAATTTCACCGTATAAATAATCACATAAGATGATTCGTTTAAACTTTCAGCTGTACTGTTTAATAAAATAATATTGTGCTAAGTTGTTTTAAGTCGGTCCAATTTATTTGAGTGAATTGTTAAGAAATCTGATAATCGTTTGGTAATATTTCGCTATGCTTCTTGTTGCTCCAACATTTTTAAGATAACTAAACGAGCACATATAATTTACACGTTATATATATATAGATAGTTATACGAAGATCGGCACATTTGACAACTAGTTGACGACGCTGTCCGTACTTATGGAGCAATATTTTCACTCCACCAAGTATTTTCAATTACAGCAACCTCTCGTCAAATAGTACAAATATGGAAAACTCACGACAAAGTGGACAAACTTGATGGTTTGTTAAGGTAAACTACGCCAATTGATGGCCCTTAAACACGTCTGTCATTCGAGAAATAATGTAGGTACTATCGAAGAGAAATCTCTCAAAGTCAGTATCGGCATCCTTGAACTAATAACAATTGCGATTTAGTGGAGCGTTCGGTAGCAAGCCGATGAAAGTTTGAGTACCACAGGTACGAGGCACAAGTTCTCATGGAGCAGCGATATTTTAGCAGACTAGATGCGCCGGTGACTCTGCTTGCGATATTAGACTTTTTTCAAAGGTAAATGTTAAACGTTATGTAATGAAACTTTTATTTAATGATAATGTATAATTTGGTATCTAATATTGTGTTAGTTACACTTGTTTTGATTATTTTAATACATTCTTTTTTTTATTACTTTATAAGTCAACTGTTAATTTTTGTAAATATTGAATTGATGTGGTTATGATTTTAATGTTTTTATTATAGTTTCTGTCTTGTGATGTCTAGTCACCTATTTATTCTTGTATTTTCAATTTTTTTTTTAATGTAATTAATTAATTAATAGATAATATTTAAATAATAATGCTCATTTAGTGGCACTCTTTACCACATATTTTTGATAATTTGCGGATGATGCAGTGGGCTGCAATATTGTTACCACTAAACTTATTGATATTTGTATATATTATATATTGTGGCTGTTAATTGTCCCTAAATAAATAAAGTAAATATTAGATTTTTTCGCTCAGACGAAATTCTTAAGAAAATTAATCTTTCAATATGCACATCATTTTGGGTTCAATATACTATACTGTGTGTACTTACAAAATACAATGCTATTAAATCTATTTATATAAAATCAATTGCTATTCGTTAGTCTCCCTAAAACTCATGAACTGGACCGATTTTAATAATTCTTTTTTTGTTTTGTTCATCAACATACAGGGATGGTTTAAAATTAATAAGAAAAAAAAATAGATACAAAATTCAATTTTAGCAAACAAATTTGAATAATAAACAAACCCAATACGCCCTTGCATATTGTTTCCTAACCATCCTTTAAGCCAGAAGTTTCAATAAAACAATTCGCCATAATTGATGCTTATAGCTTGCACCGCACTTGGAGTTGCATCCGCCGTTAAAATTTCAAGAGCATTATTACACCAGAAATCGTTGGAGTCGATTCGTTGAAACTTTTAATTGGCAGTCCAGTGGAATATTGTATTTCATTGCCGACCATCAATGATATTATTTGATACAGATTGAGAACTACTTCCGAGCTAGTTAGTATAGTTCGACCATCAAATAAATAGAAGCACCAGCGTTCATCGTATTGGTTCGTTATTAAGTCTATACTAATTGGTATTGTATAGAAATTATTTGCAAATTGTGGGCAGTGTAATTAGTATGAAATTATATTGTGGGTGTTATTGGTATTTTCAACGAAAATGGTTGGTCTATATTTGTTATTAACTGATTTTGGTCTATTACGAAAATAGAAACATTAAATTTAATTATAGCATTATAATAAAACATTAGAACAGTGGTGGCCCACTGGTTAGCCCCGACTTATGAGTGGAGCTTTACTATGCGTAATTAATTTCATTACCACTGCTTTCAAAACCGTGAAGAAAAATATCGTTAGGAAACCAGTATGTCCTAGAACAAAAAAAAAATCGAAGACAAGAATAATAAACATTTTATTCAAATGATAGATGATGATCTGATTAGAGAATTCTAACGAAACTGTTTGAACCTGTTTAATATCATCATTTCAGCCGAGACACGTACACTGTTGGACCGATGTCCACGACAGATTCAGTGTATCTCGCATCTATCAAATTCCCGCGACCCTTGTCAGGTCAACGGTCCACCTTGTGGGAGGTCTTCCAACGCTGCGTTTTCCGGTTACCACTCCAGAACCTTTCGGCTCCATCGCTCATCTTTTCTGTGAGCAATGAGCCCCAGTCCATAGCCAATTAATTTTGACGATTCTTAGGACTGTGTCGTTTTAATGTCACTGCCACGCTATCATGTATCTACATACCCTACCTGTATAATAATAAAATCTCAACGTCTACTTTAGGAGACAAAAAATAAAGACCAACAAAACCACTTATCTCTTGTAAAAAGTTGTAAAAATCAGGTGCAGGAAATTGGTTTGCCGATACGTGGCGACGACAGACGAATCGATAAACTTAGTGTTGTTCACTGGTTTAAGATATCCACTGTGATACCATACTCGAAACTTACGAGATGCTTCATAAAATACGAAGGTGTAGCCACATATAAAAATTGTCAAAAAGAGACAAGTCACCGACGTTTTTTTGCATTATTGTCATTTATTATTATGGTTCGTATGCTTTGTAATACGAAATACTATACCAAAAGACATTCCCGGTAAAAAAATATGCACATTCAGATCCTTGTTTTTATAAAACTCAAAAGCTACGGGTTCCTCAAAGAATATTCCAGAAGTGGTCGAACATTCACACTTTGCTCAGCTAGGTGCTAATTCAACCATGCATAAGAATGGGACAACTTCTCCCCGGTAAACTTTTAATAGTGGCCTTCGCTGGGCCTGAATCGCTTTGCAACTTTCAGCCTTTTACCTTAAGAACATTATTCATTGAAATAAATATTGTTATCCGTTTATCCTTAATTAAGTTTGCTGGCGGTTTTTCTTTTAGTGTTTTAGTGGCTTTTTATGCTGAATTGAACACAATTTTGATTTTATTCATAATATTGGTAGACGAATGGAATAGAAAATAATCCAGAAAAAGAGAAAGTAGCCCAAACCGCCAGACAGAAACTTGAATTTTGGACAGCAGTTTAATTTATAACATAGATGCGTCTGCTAAGAAAAGATATTGCGAAAATCACCCTTTAAGAGGGGAAAGTGGGGGAACTCATTTGTACAACAAATTTTATTGTTTCGGTTTATAAACTTGAAACTTAACACAAAGGTTTATCTAAGTAAACAAAATGTGCTACTTGAAAAAGTAAAATTACCCTTAAAAAAAGGGTTTAGAGTGTGTTAAAGTTTGTATAGAAGGATCATAGTCACACGCGCACAAACGCCTGGACCGATAAAGTTGAAACTGGATACAAAACACCCTGATAAAAAAAAAAAAACTATGTTGTAATTTCCGTTCTTCCTTTAAATCAACCTTCAAAGGTGTGGAAAAGGGTTTTGACGTTTTTAGGGAAGGATTTTATTCCTTGCTTCAATTAACTCGATTATCGATTTAAACAATCTTGAAATTGAAGCGTTTGAATGAGACAAACGACTTTTTCATAAGAAACCGTTATCGGGTTGCACAAAGGACAAACAGTTTTTATAAAACATTTTATTCCTTTAATTTAGAAACCTAAAACTCACAACTACGAGTATCTAGGTAAATGAGGATCGCTATTATAGCAAAACTACCCCTAATAGATGGTGGAGGTGTGTTGAATTTTGTTTAAAAACAATCAAATATCAAATGGCGCTCGAGAAGACACACATTGCAAACCGATAGGAGTTAAACAAGGCTTCTGTTGAAAAAAAAAATGCGTGAAATCGGGCTATCTGTTTAGGACCTACTATATCTCATTCAGACACACACAAAGAAAAACATCGTCGTCAAATTTAGAAGCCTCTTTAAACGTCGGGGTTTAAAAATGGTTGTGACATAATTATCCCAATTTAGGTTATCAGTTCTTAAATTAGTTACAGATATGTAAAGGTTTTTTTTTGTTACAATGAACAAATAAACACTATTCTCTTATTCTTATTTTAATCTAGAAGATAGACTAGAAAAAGAGGGATCAATTTAGATAGGAAGATATTTTTAGAAAATTATCCAATGACATCCCTCGTTGTTGGGCGGAGAGGAAGATAGTGTCAGACTTTTACTGACTAAAAACCCACTACTATTCCTTCGTTGCTTTTCATACCAGGGCTGAGTCTTCCTTTCAGAAGCAGACCCTTGGCCCCAGTGGGCTTCGATCCTGCTAGTCCCCTACGGTTTGCTGACATCTTGAGGTGCGCGTGGAACATTACGCGCCGTCGACGACTTGGGCTCGGTCCGGACGGTTACCGGACGGTCGGACGGCGAGCTACCCATTGCTCGCCGTCCGCAAGTGGCAAGAAATCGGGATCAGGATCCCGGCGGCTTTCACACTGGCGAAGCCATTGGTATTATAAATATAAAAAGTACACCCATAGAAGCTTTGCACATTTAATCGAGATTCTGAATGACGATAATTTTTCTTAAAAACTGTTTAGGGTTTAAAAAAAAAAAAACACGTATTTCCTGGAACAAGTTATGTGAAATATTCGAGTAAATCAATTACCGAATGCCAACAGAGTTTTCAGGCGTTCTCTCTCTCTATTTTTTGCGTTGCCTTTGCGTTTGCCGTTTGATTGCGTTAGATGAAGCAACAAGCTTTCAAACCACGCTCGACGTTGACGATAGGCGAGTGGAAAAGGGCCCTCTTAAATAAGGTGAAGGGGTTGTTCTTACAGGAAAGTACCTACTAAATCTTTGTAGACAAAGTCGCGGGCAAAGTGCTAGCGTGCTTATAAGTTGAAATATTAGTTTATGTTAACTTCTCTTATCAGAGCTAAGATAGTGAAATGCTCGCAGCCATAAAAAGTAACAATAACAATTTTATTGCAGCAAGCTAGTAAAAGCATGTCCAACGGGTGCACAAAGGGAAAAAATAAAGTTTCATAAATGGAACGTTTTTTTCCTGTCAGCCATGTCAACCAAAAATCTACCTAGCAAAGCATAAAATATGCATAATTAGCCTCATAATGTTGAAGGACTTTTGGGGCTCACGTCTCCTCTCTTGGAGAGAGAATGAGCCGTAATCCACCACGCGGCCCTACTGCAGATTGGTGGTTGTCATATATCTTCTAACTTCTCATGATGTTTTGAGCGTTTTGAGAACACATTTATTGTGCATACAGCCAAGGAGTGGAATTTCTTGCCGGAGTCTGTGTTTCCTGATAGCTACAACTTAGGGGGTCTTTAAGTCAAGAGTGAATAGGTTACTTCTAGGCAAGCGTGCTCCATCGTCGACCACATCATCGCTTACCATCAGGTGAGATGGTGGTCAAACGCGAGCCTACATTAATAAAAAAAAAATGTTATCTTTCACCGTTTTGAGAGTACTGGTGATGAAATAAAATACACATAGTAAGGCGTCTGAAAGGTTTTGAACTTCTGGGTCACCAAAATATGTTGCCAAAATAAAACTTGAATAAAATAAAATATATAATTTTTCCGTGCGCTCTGGGTGGAGCGAGAGGTAGTACCGACTAAAAAAAATATGTTCCTTCAGTTGCACTTTGCGCGCCAGGTCCACAGTAACTCTTTCGAACCATCCCACAGCTCTGGCGATGAAATAAACATAATCTGTCCATAACATTCACATACGTTTACATTGAATGTTATGGAATAACGATAACAGACTATAAAGGTGTACAGTAAACCTCCCCAGTCTGTAACTATGTCTTAAATCATATGTTCTATAAGTTTTAGTTTGAACAGACGTTCAGGCCGTGTTCGTGGTAGGAAATCGTAAAATAAGATAGCCAAATGGTTTTAGTACCCCCTAAAACTAACCGTAAAATAGTAAGTGCCCGGCAATGAATATCTTTATGAGATCATTTGATTGATTACTGAATTTTCTGGGAACGAAATCGATGAAGTAGTTGTACCTGTTATATTTGATTCGTTGTTTTGAACTGCTTTATTAATATTGCAAGTTTATTTTAAGATAGATAACTTTAAGAGGAGCTCGTGGCTATGTATTATAATAACAGCTGATCGCGTCGATGTTTAAGGTTAAGCAAACTCTTAGAGATGTCTGTCCACGGATAGGTGACCATCTAAACTTAAGTTAAACACGTTAAGTCTTTGGTCCCAGCTGTCATCTAAAGATCTTTGTTAGTCGTTACGAGGAGTCAGAAGCCATGTAATCTGACACCTGTGTTATCAAAGTGTAATGCGTTACCCAGTTACTGGGTTGTGGAGGTCAGAGGTCAGCAATGGCTTTACGTAAAATACTGTTACTCAGCGGAATCCGGTTAGACTAATAGCTGACCCTAACTTAGGAAACTAGCCTTTTCCAGTTGCAGGTTAATTTTAAGATTGATAACTTGAAGTAAAATGAAGTAGTCTCTGTTTAAGCGGCTTCATTAGTAAGCAATATTAATGGTAATTGTTCTATTAGCAACTAAACTATGTGCTAACGAAGTCAATAAACGCGGCCGCGTTATTTGCGTACGCGCTTAGCACTCACAATACGCAAATATCTTACAGCTCCAAAGGCTGTTTAGGGTACTTTACTAAATAAGTTATTCTCGCCTTCAGAGCGTCATTCGAATATAAAACAGTAAGCTATTTATATTTTAGCCAGCTAATTTACCGTTTTCCACCGAGTAGGACAGTTTAAAAAGAAAATAACAATTAGGCACTTCAATGAATAAGAAAAAAAGGGACGGAATAGATCGTAAATTCTTCTCCAAATAAGATCAGCAGTCAACCTGTGCAAGCGAAGTCGTAACTCCGTAAGACAAGCTCGTAAATGCTTAAGTAGTGGGAAACGGAGTCCCTGGACATCTACTGATTTGATTGATCTTCACAAGGCAGACCCTTTGCGTTTTTACAGGAAACGTCAAGAAAATGAGGAAAAAAAACGGGGAACATAATTAATTACTTGATTTGGACATTAATGACCCGGTCAAAGAGGACGAGGGTTGATTAGTGTGTTTTCTACAGACGTGCTCCCTCTGACATTGGTATTATTTCAACGAGCGTATTTTGCCAAATACAGATACAGAATTATGACGTCAAGGTTAAAGCAAACAATTCAAAATAATTAAAACTGTCTGCATTTTCCGTTCACTTTGATTGAAAATACTGGAAAACATTGGAAAAATTTATATTTTTTTCCTGTAACGGCCCAAATACAACTCATAAAACATTCTATATAAAAACAGAGGCTCAGAGTTTTCCTTCAATATTTTCACAGCATGAAGTGTTTGCAGCACAACACAAAGAGAGAACATAAAAAAATACTTTTAAAAACGAGTTGCCATTCCGCCGATAGGCACCAAATGAATATTCAGGGCAACAAAGGAGAAGGGGTGTCGCAAAAAGGCATTGCCTTAATTTTCATGGTAGAAAAAAGCGGAGCAATCGCAAAACCATAAAATAGCAAATAAATAAGCAACGTTGGGACACGTCCCTATTTAATTATGAATTAAGGCCGAGCAGTAACGAGATCACAATGTAATTAAGATTACTGCGGCGAGGTTTTTTCAGGGCGCCCCTAACAAGTGAGAGTAAATGGACGGCAAAACGCCGCGAAACTATAATGGCCACCTTGTTTTGCTTGAGATACCGAATCATTTAATGAATCTTGTTTGGGATTAGATGATTACGAACTAATGGATCTTCGATGTATTGTTATAAGGATTAATTGTAAAAGCTTAATGATCTTGTAATCTAATAATATCAAAAGACATTAAAATATCCGCTATATTTGGAAAATTGTAAGGGAAAAAGTCTTCGTTCTTGCAAAAGTTGAGAAATATTTTGGAATAGACTATTCAATTTAGAGTAATGTTATTTTCACGTTTCTTGAGATGATATTAACCTAATAAAATACTACAGGTAGGTAACGTTGTACTTATTTACTAAAGTGAGCAATATCGCAAAGAAAGTATAAAAAAAATTCTTCAGAGCGACTACACATCAGAAATACCTATAAGAATCATTAAAAAGGTTCTACGTATAATTTCTATTGAAATAAAAAAAAATCTCTTGTACGCAACAGCCAGTATGATATTTTATTTTCGCAGTGACATAATGACCGGTGACAGCGGGGGAAATAAACTGCCTGAGGGAAAAATAAGAAAATGGTTTCTTTTCAACGAGACGGTTCGCTTCTATTTAATTTGTGTAAATGATACCTACGGCAATGTTAAATATAAGGTTTGGGGAATGAGAACACACTATTACAGTATTACCTGTGTTTACCGAAAAATGTTGCTCTTGCTCGAGTTTATTACGAAATATGATGTTCGCAAGAAATATCGAGGAGCGGTAATATATTGAGTTTAAAACTTTTAGCAATGCATATGAAGTGACAGGTCCATCGCTTACCTACTTAAGGCACTCTCTATCTCACAATATTGTTTTCATGGAAGATATGGTTTCATTACATGTAACAGAGATATTTGTAACACAAAACATGTTTTAAAAGAGTGGCCATGGAGTTTCTTAAAGATTCTTCTTCAGAGATATAGTACGCTTTGGAATGGGCAATTAGCATCATTAAGGTTACGGAACCTTAATGATACTTAGGTACGGACCTAAGTCGGCAAAAACGGAACCCTTGTAGTGTCACTTTATTATCCGTCTGTCCGTCTGTCAAAACCCTTTTTCTCAGGAACGCGTGGAGGTATAAAGCTGAAATTAATATGAAATACCCTAAGCAGCACTGAAAAAATCAAACTTTTAGGTCAAAACAATCTAAAGATAAAGCTAAGATAAGACCTATAATTCTGAAATAAGCCATGAAGCAAGGTGTCATAGCACAAGTATAGGAAAAAATCTGAAAACTGTAAATTTGTAGTTACGTCACAAAAAGAATACTTTGCGCGATTCGGATAAGTTTTCGAGACTCGATTCGAGAATTGGAGTACCTATTTACATATACAAGTTTGAATGGAATCCTCAGTGCTCGAATACGATTCGCACTTGTCCGGTTTTTTTCTGACTGATTTATTGACAGTTAAAAAGTGAAATAAATGCTTTGATTTGATTGATTTATTGACATACACATTCCAAAAATATTAAGTTCATTGATTGAATGCGAAATGATTCCGTTTTTGTGTAGATATGTACAAATGTTAATTTATAAATTATTTGAAACCCCACACGGTTAATTTGCATGAGTCTACCAAAGACATCAGAGGAAGTCGTGAATTGAGCTGTATTAAATTGAATTGCAGCTTTAAAGTAAGCAGTGGAGCTAATTAGCACTCCAAGACTTAAGTCAGCTTTTAAACTCAACATTTTTATAAAACTTCTTTAAGCAGTGCGTAGTTTTTATAAGCTTGGTAAGCTGACGTAGGGGAAGGCGGGAATATATAACACTAGCTTCTTCCAACGACTTTGTACGCGTGAAAGAAGTAAATTATCCTAAGAGAACCTAATCCCAGGATAAAAATTATGCTATGTGCTTTTCCAGGTCATGGTCTACTTGTGTGTAAATTTTCATCGAAATCCAATCATCCGTTTGAGCGTGAAAGAGTAACAAACATATAAACACACATACATACTAACAACTTTCGCCTTTCTAATTTGACTTAGTAATATAACGGAGTAGCTCCTGCCGGCTTCTTCATCATCATCATCATCATTTCAGCCGAAAGACGTCCACTGTTGGACATACCTAGGCCTCTCCCAAGTGTCGTCATAACGAACAGTCATGTGCGTCTCGCATCCATCGCATCCAACTTCTTCACAATAGAAAATTGTCTCAAAGGAATATACTTCAGGGATAAAAAGTATCTTATGTCCTGTTTCATGACATGGTCTACCCGTGTTCCAATGTTCATTGAAGTCCATTCAGCCGTTTAAGCGTGAAGGAGTAACAAACATACACACACAACCTTCGCCTTTGTAATCTGACCTAAGAATATAACAGATTATTCCGTTTTAATGGATGATGCCAATCCATTTGGTGGTCAGAACCCAGGGCCAGTACTGGTTTCGGCAAACAAAGAACTGTTTGGACAGCACCAAAC
Organism: Mythimna impura; assembly: GCA_905147345.3. NCBI lineage: Eukaryota > Metazoa > Arthropoda > Insecta > Lepidoptera > Noctuidae > Mythimna > Mythimna impura. Next base: position 12,342,413 of record LR990343.1, on the reverse strand, counting down.
AAAGTGTGCATGCAAAACTCGCCCCGCATTTATGTAAATACACGATGAAACAACTGCACAGTAGGAAAGACCCAAAACTGCGACCTTGTTTATTTTTTTAACAGTTTTCTTCTGTACTGATTGTTTTCTACCTTTTACCACGTGAGCGTATTGTTCTGATTTTTTTTTTAATTTTTCCTCTCTGGCATCTCGTTGATTAGTGCTGTGCACACATTGTCTACATTGTTGATGCTTTTTAACCATTTGGTTAACGGTGTTGGTTTATGTTACGTTGAAACATGTATTATATAAAGTTTTACCTTTTTTTTTATTAAGCATTGCCATAGAGCATGGACATTCTGGACATCCCAACAGTATTTTGGGCACATTACTAGTCGACAGCGATGTGGTTTTTGACTTGGTTTTTAGTTAGTTTTAATTATTTGTTGGTTTTACTTTAATAATTATATAAAACGAACCTCATGTCACAGTTTGGCTATTTTTACCCTCCTACCCCAACCCCCATTTTTTTCTTTGATAGTTTATATGGCAGAATAACGTTTGCCAACGCAGCTAGTAAATATATACCTATGTAATTAAATGAATTAGTTACTTAGGTATATATTTACTCGACTCGGCTTATAATGTTCCCATTGTTGGGAGTCAGGCCTTCTCTCCAGGAGAGGGAATGACCGTAATCCACCATGCGGGCCCAGTGCAGATTGGTGGATACAGAGCTATATCATTGTGTTTATTAAACTATTTTACTTTACTGTCAGAAAATATATCTTTAAAAAATCGGTTGATTATGAAACTTACGTTTGAGTAATATAATATCTTTGCATTGAATTTTTTTTTATATGATATAAACCAGTGCTTGACTGCGACCCCACTGGTAATGGTAAGCAGCAATGCAATCGTTGATGGTAAAGCGCAATAGTTTATTAAGAGCCTATTCATTCTAGGCTTAAAGACCCCTAAATTACAATCGGACGGGAAGACCGCAGCAGGCAAATTGTTCCAGTCTTTCGTCATACTTACTTTAACTTTTCAAAAATGTCTACAAATTTTACCTCTCGTATGTGAATTGAACGAGTTCAAATGAGTACGGAGTATAAAATGTTAAAAAATAAATAAATATAATAACAAGCCGATAGGATATATCATCTCGTTGTAAACGCAATAAATTATCTAGCTGTGGAGTGAAACGGGGAAACGTTCAAAGAATTAGGATAATGGAAGTTCTTTTCGTGTATTTAAAATTGTTTTATGAATATTGAACAAAGGACCTTATTTTGTACTCGTTCGTTATCAATTAATATTTAATTCTTAATTATGTAGATAACAATTCTTTTTTCAGTACATTCTCGTCTTGTTTAAATATTAATTAAAAATTAATAGAAAAAAGGACAAAAAATTGCCTGAACATTATTTTTTATTTAATTTTAAGGGCTGTACACACTGACCACTTATAAGGGTTAATCGGTTAACCGTATCGATTTAATTTCTATATGTAAAAATACATACCGGTATCAAAAATTCAGGGGTGGGAGATTAATAAAAATTTGGCCCCCAAACCCTTAGGGTAGCTCTTTATGGCACGTTGGCTTTTTACGAGGAACCTTTTATTTTAATACTTATTACGGTTTCGCGATTCCGCCGTTTTATCGCGATTAATCGTTTTTCAGTTAATTACACATTTCAGCGAAAGAAGTGCCGTTAAAAAGGTAAGTAAAGGAATAGACTGTAGCTACGTTTCCTCTGTCTTATTGAATTTTCTCTGAACCAGTAAGTGCATATTTTTTACTTTAAAAGAAACCGATTTTGATTCACAAACTACTTCACCTGCGCCCGCGACGATTGCCGTTAAGGAGGCAGACCGCACACAAGAACAAGTAAAGAGAGGGACCGTATTTTTCATGCCCCCCCGAGTGGAGTGAGAGGGCGTCTCAGATTTTTACTGAACAAAACCCACCTATATTCCTTCATGTGCCTTTTGCGTCCAAGGGCCACAGTTACTTTATCAAACGTTCTCGCAGACAGGTATATTACTTTAAACAATAATGTTCTATTTACCTTTTTCGCAGCGGAGTCCTGGTTGTTATTGTCGGCGTGGTGCGGAGCGGCGGGCGCCATGACGGTGACGCCACTCTGCGAAAGAAGCTCGTCGGAGCCTCTCTGTGGACAAAACAGAAATACATTGAGAACACTGCCTGATAACAAAAAGTTGACAGATAGGTTTGACGAACTACTGATGGGAAAACTAACAAGGTACCAGAGGTTTTTTTAATTTGAAGTTTTTTGCAATAATATCTAATTTTCAATAGTAACAAGAGTATATATAGTATGTATAGTAGTAGCAAGAGTAAGTATAAAATTAGATAACTCACGCTTGTTACAGCATAAAAGATATGGTTGCAACAACTACCCCTCTGTCCGTCGTTAGCAAGAATACGCATCTATTACTAACACTAGACTGCGAGGTAGGTACATGCTAGATAATAAAATGTAGTTCCTACCTTACGCATTTTGCAGAAATAAAATAAGACGACAGTTTTATGATAAATCAAATTAATAGGTAATTTAAAAATAATGATTAAATAAAAGTTTTATTGGCACAAAATAAAAAGGTTCTTTGTTATGGAGCACGCTTGTTTAAAAGAAACCTACTAACTCTTGACTTGAAGACTACTAGGTTGTATTTTTATCAGGATTCCAGCACGGATTTCCACTCCTTAGCTGTACCCACTATGAATGTGTTCCCATAACGTTTTGTGCGTATAGCTTCCAGCTACCACCATGAACCAGTGGCACAACGCCGTACCTACGTCTGGTGAACCGATGATGGATCACTGATTATGAACTTTTCCTTTTAAACTAAGGCTACCTATATCTTGAGAGACAGTAGTTTTAACTTTATGTACAATTTAAAGGAGGAGTTCGTGGCTAAAGTAATAACAGCCGGTTAAAGTCGATCTCCAAGGTTTCTAACGCTTACCGAGGTGGGACTGTAGATGGGTGACCATCTTAGCATACCAAGACATCCCTCGCGCCTCGGAAAGCATGTTAAGCCGTTGATCCCGGCTGTCATTTATAGATCTTTTATAGTCGTTATGGATAGTCTGAAGCCAGGAAATCTGACACCAGTCTTGAAAAAATGGTGGCCGCACGCGGGAGGCAATGAGAACCATTGCGCCCCAGCCGCCGGGATTCCGATCCCGATTTCTGGCCACCGTAGGCGCCTGCTTGCGGACGGTGAGCAATGGGTAGTTCGCCGTCCGACCGTCCGGTAACCATCCGGACCGAGCCCAAGTCGTCGACGGCTCAGTGTTCCACGTGCGCCTCAAGGAGATGTCAGCAACCGTAGGGACCCAGCAGGGTCGAAGCCTACTAGGGCCATGGGTGATGCGAAAGAGATCCCCGGGGCCTTGGAACAATGGCAAAGAAGGAACAGGGGTGGATTTTTAGTCAGTAAAAGCCTGACACACCCTCGCGCTCCACCTAAGAGTCTGGGTTGTGGAGGTCAGATAGGCAGTCGATCCATGTAAAATATTGTAATTCAACTGCATCCGTTAAGACTGGAACCCGACCCCAATATAGTTGGGAAACTAAATTAGGCAGATTGATTATGTGCAAATTAATCGATTTTTTTTTTATTGAAGATCAGCACCGTTAACAGATGTTACTAGGGACAAGGATCTGATTCTGAAAGGAAGACTCGGCCCTAGTATGAAAGGCAACGAAGGAACAGGAGTGGGTTTTTAGTCAGTAAAAGTCTGACACTATCTCCCGCTCCGCCCAAGAGCAGGGGATGTTATTGGTTGATTTTCCCACCGAAAAAAAAACCGTTTACAGATGTATGCATGTATGCTGCCATTGAAATTAAATAGCCCAAATTATAAACCTAAATATCATCACCTTTGTAATTAAAAGTAATGTAGACCAATGAAAGGGATTGCTTGTATTGAAAATCAGTCATTGGACAAATTGAAAAGCGGAAAATTTTCAATTCATCAGTTACAAATATTATTTTTTATTATTTTAAATATTATTTTCGGACAGATATACCTAATGAATTTTATAGTTTCTGGTGCAATTTAACAAAACTTTTAATTAATGTTCTGTCGATATTTGAATGCAGCGAGAACGTATCAATATCGAGCTCTGTAACGATGTGAACCGAGCCATAAATCGACCAGAAACAAGGTCGCATCGCTGCCAAAATATTGACAGGTGACTTTGCATGCGCGAAGACGTCATCTCCCTCGGCACAAAGGGAAAAACGTAACAAAATAAAACAAAAACACAATTCCGGGACACACCAACGCACACGTCAACCCGCCCTTCCCCGGGATCAATCTCAATTTAAGACGGCGAAATGACAGACCTCAGCAGTTAAACGCACCGGGCTAAGGTATAAATCACGCTACGTAATAAAGAAAACGTACAAATGACGCAACACCGCGGATTTTGTATCGCGAAGCTCACACCTGGCGACGTCGGCTGGATATCACTCACACGAGACACTTAATAAAGCCGAACACATCAATTGTTTCTAACGCGAAAAATGACAGACCGTGATACACAAAATCAACCTATGTAAACTTACAATCGATTATGAAAATGCAAATTAGGAAAGTAATCTGTTATTGGGTACATCCACATCAAGCCTACGTAATCCCTTCGAATTGTTAGCACGGGATTTTTTCATTTTATCACAACAGAATATTCGTGGAACTTCACAATATTTTAAGGTAATAATAAATTCTGAAACAAAGTATGCAGATTTTGTTTGAACTACACTCCAATAAAAGAAAACCTTTTAGCTCTTAGTTTCGCATTTGTGATAACTGTGACCCTTTATTTGCATTTTACTTAATATTATGAAAAACAGATAAAGGAAACAGCGGGATTCTCATTTTTTAGCATAAAGCTTTCATTGTAGAAAAAGGACCGTTCTCTCTGAAATAAAACCAACATTCGCGAGTTCTATTCCTTGGAGTAATTTCGTAGAGCGCGTGTAATAATTGCCCGAAATTAAATAACATTTTTCACAACAACGAAAAAACAGCACGGATGAAAATTTTGCGGAAGGAAGGCGGATTGTGTTGGGAAAGAGGGCAGTTATCGTTTCCTTGGCAATTTCTCAACTTAATGGAGAATGATGTTGAATGATGCCTTCATGATGAAGACAATGGTGACATTGGGTATAACAACGGGGACTAACGTTATTAGCCTGGAGCTCATCAGCGGCAGGTAAAACGTATCTGTTGGAAACTTAAAAGCTGCTGCCATTTTGTTTAAATGATCGACGCTTATTTTTTACAAGGACTTTTTATTATAATACCTTTAGATTTAAAGCCTGTATCCGAGCAAATTCGTTTGAAACTTTTTAACACAAAAAATCGGGAGCACGTTTACTTTTCTTTATTTGCAACAATTTGTAAAAGAACTATTTTTTTTCTATGTCATATCATGAAATGAACGTATTAATAAAAAATGTAATCTGGCCACATAAAATACGTATGTAGCTATGTACGAATGGGACCTACGAAGTAAAATCAATTCCCTAGATTGGTTCTTCAGAAGATGGTATTTGGTTTTACTCTCGAAAGAAAACTGTGATCTTTTCCCGATGAGAAACATACTCAAACGTTCCTCCAATATGTCATTTGAATGAGCGTGATACGAGGGGCCCACACATCAAAATATACGGAATAAAATATACATGAAAGGTTTACTTATAACAGTCGAACGAGCTTGGGCCCTTCTTACAGATAGTAAGGACGCAAAATGATATGTTTACGTGGTCAAAGAGGAGTACCGAAGTCCATTGTCGGAAATCAATACGGATAATGTATTAGTGATAATAAAATGTGCTGAAAACGTTTCGAACGATCGGACACAAAGATTCTGATGTTATTTATGGAATCTATAGGCATAATGGTAGGAAACATTACTTTTGATTAGAAGTAACTTTCCTGAAAAGAATAATGTTTTTCGAGCTAAATGTAAATAGGTAAGGTTGAAATAGATTACAGGTACTGGACTGGACTATCTGGCTATTAAGAGTGGTTTACTCGTTTTTTATTAAACATTTCAGTGTAGACAGACCAGATTCGATTTCTCAAAACCATCAATGTTTTCGCATTTACGCCAGTTTACGCTTACAAGGTTTTTTACTATCAAAGGTTTGAAAGCTTATCGATATGATTTTATTCGGAACAGAAAATACATTCGTCAAAATAATAATAAATTCAGTCTGCAATAAAATTCTGTGCAGTATGTAAAACGATAACCCTAGAATATAGTAAATAATACCATTTGTTCCTAAACTGGCACAGCGCGATTTTTATGAACATCATAAACATATCCGACAGCACTATCGTGTCATATGAAATATTTATGTGACACTAACACTCTTCAGATCATTAATCGATACGTACGAGTACCTGCACTATTCGGGCCGAGTATTACATTCAATGGAACGCAAACAACTGATTATTTTCGAGACAATGTCATTGAATCGTGATACTGGAGATCACGAATATTTCCGAACTCTATAACAATAAGATCGATGCAATACCATCAAGATTTCGTCCCAACGACGGATGTCAAATAAAATATTATAGGTAGGTTCACTATGCAGCATAATAGTAAGAGTAGGGTAAGCTGATATAATAAAACTCGTGTCGAGAGCACCTTGTTTCTGTGGTCGAATAAAATAGGGAGAAACGAGAGAAAACGAACATTTACGATGCGAATGAAAAATCGCTTCGGCATTTATGACGTCATTGTTCCTGAGAATGAATCTAATATGAAAAAAATAAAAGGGTCTAGCGTGGAAAGGCTGTAACGAGTCTAATAATTTTTATTGCGATTTCACGAGCTTACAGTCTGATTTAACTCGACGTGTGTAAATTATGATTTAATTTAATAACCAGCGTTGAAAACGAGCGTAAAATGTTTTTATGTGAGATAATATACTTTTCATTAAGAGTCATGCGTTACTCGCACAATTTTATATTCATGTTTTATAGGCGCAAGCAACTCGGCGGAATTGAATCGTTAACAAAAACATACATGGATACAGGATTTGCGTAACAGCTTGCTACAAATGCTGCCAACAAGAAGTCAATATATCAACCAATACAAAGTTGTATAGTTTAAGGCATTAATAATACTGTTTACATTAACCTCCCTAATTTCTTTAAAGCTCTTAACAGAACAATTTTTCACCTTTGTTCCCAGAGAGTGTTAATTAACTTATTTTGCCTTGATTAAAAGAAGGGGTTTACTTAAGTTAGAAGGAAAATAAATCAAAAATAAATAGGTATTCCTACGTGAACATTTTCTTAAAACAGAACCTACTTTATAGTAACTTTACATAAGAGTATTAGCTTTAGAATACCTTATGCACTTACATAATAAATGGAGCTTGTTCGCTGGGTACTTTAAACCAAGCAAAATTCTAAAGTAAAACTTGAGACAAAATAATTTTCTGGGAAATAAGGTAAGCTTTGCACTAGGTAGGTAAACATGTACGTAACCGCTAATGCTCGCGAGTAGAGTCTGGAGTGTGGGAGGTGCTAACAAGCTGTGTGTCAGCAGACGATGCGCACTAAGCACCCGGCTGTCGATCTCATCATCGCCAGCCGCACCGTGTGCGCCGCACATTCGTCTAATGCTTCACATCATACCGCCCGACCGCCTTCGACTAAGATGTCGAAATTAACGATCTTGATAATATTTGTCGGCTCAGCGCTGCCAAGCTCTACTCGTAATTAATTGCACCAATTTGTTCTGCGCTTATAACGGACATTTGTCAAGCGCCCACCCGCGCCGGATGATTTTCGCACTAACTTCATAATCGATATTCGGAAATATCGATTATCGCCCAAACTCTTTGCCCCAACTCGGATATTAAGACGTTCCGCAGTCATTAATAAGCCGTAACGATGTTTTCTTCGATTCCAACGAGCAATATAAATTCCATTCATAATTTATTACGTTTGCACTTGCCGGTGTAGTTGAGATGTGTGTATTAAAAATTCAAAGTGCGACTGTGATAAATTAGGTAGATAAGAGACGATGTAAAAGTTAACAATTCTCATCACAACTAGGAGGCAAACCTCTTAGCCCCAGAACAATATAAGGAGACATTACTCGCTGTCACAACTCTACTTTATAGGGAAAGTAGGGGCTGCGAGTTTGTGTGAACAAAGTTGTAGGGGCCTGCCTGGTTACTTCAGTAACGAATAGAGACGTCAGGAGGTAACCGCTACTCGAGCGCAACTCGCGGGCCATTTCAACTCGGCCCGAACTATGTCGGCCGACGCCGGATCGATGCGGCAAACTGCTCTGTTACTCTCAACAATATATTAATTAAAGGATTATTTAGTATCCGCGTGTATTACGATCCGGTTTTAAATAGCACCTGTTAAACTTGTAAGATAGATCGGATCATTACGTTCACTAAACTTGAGCTTAATGGCCGCTCAATTTACGATACTGTTAGAGCAAAACTAATCTAGTCCGAGGAAAAGTTGCGCGATAAAAGTTAACAGATACAGAGCGAGAGAAACAAAGGCCAAACGTTTACAGGCGACGTTCATTTGCATACGAGACGATACGAATACAGTGCAGTGGGCGCATTGCCGTGTTTTATGGTTTTCACTATTTTATAAACAACTGGAATGAAACCTTGAATAAACGTCCGAAAGAACTAATTTACGTGGAAACATTTATCATTAAAAGTAATTTAGAGTTAAGGAAAAGTTAGAGGTCTACATTAGTCATAATTTCTATGTTAAATTATGTTTTGTAAAAATAATATGGGCCTGGTAGGAGTAGGTCCAGTTGAGGGTTCGTCTTTCACACTCTATTTTTTGACGGTGGAATATGACAGAGCAGAATCCTGAATAACGCACTGACCATATTATCATGGATGCCCTTTGGTGATAACACTTTCTTATGGAGGTGCTTAAAATGAAATAAAATAATTCTGATTCCGAAAATATATTTTTTAAAAAATCGAAAAAATGTTAGTTGTGCCTTTTTTAATTACGACGGCAGACTTAAACACAACATGCTGCTCACTTTGTTCTGTTTGCGGAAATTATGGCGGATACTTTGATAAATAAATTTATAAAATCACAACTAATTATCGCATTCGTTTCGAACTTTGCATACTTAACTCGTGTGAACTACACTAAATAATGTCAGTAGTTTTGATTTTAAAAATCGAATAGATCTGTATCAAGCCGAGTACTTTTTAATCCAACCTCGTACTATTTGTTCTCAATGTGATTGAATTAGTCCCATGGATCCAATAAAGGCTAATGTCACTATAAGAAACGTGTTAATGGTTGTTATTTATCGTGTGAGGCTAGCGAGTGAGAGAATAATCATAGATACAGTCTGCGTCTTAACACGGATGTTACAAGCCAACCAGTCATGATTGATTGGGGAATTATTTTCCTTATGGTTCACGAATAAATAACGAAATGGTGATTAATTATAATAAAAAAACTGCAATGTTTAATATTGAATTTTCAGGGGTATTCAGTAGAGAAATTCTGCAGCAATCACTACAATTGGATATTCGACTTTTTTTTTTTAATTTTTATCAAAAAGAAGTAGCTATAACCAAAATCACAAATAGAAATAATTTTACAAATCCGTTCAAAATTGAGTAAGGTAAGAAACCTTTCAAATCTGGGTTGGGGGAAAACTGTTAAGAAACAGAAAAAGGATACACAAACTACAATGTGACGTCACCGCTATTAAGTTACGCGTGTAGAAAAGAGATAGCGAGACTTTCTCACCACATGCCATATATATTTTTTAGTACAAACTATTGTACAAGTTAAACACAGGCAAGTAGGTACCCAATTTGCAGCTAAAACTTATCTTACTCAAACATACAGTTGGAGCAACTTCCTTAGTTTTTACTACCCATATTCATAATACTTGAGGAGTTGCGAAAGCGGCTTAGTGTAGGTTGTGACGAGTCAGGAGCCTTAACCATGATGTGTTAAAATGTCAGTCGTGCGAGCGAGAAACAAGGATGGAGCTATACACCCTATATAGCTCCATCCCTTTAATAGTTCAGTTAGGTCGTAAAATGGATCGCGTTAAAAGGGCCCTCCCCACTCGTCTATCGTCAACGTGAGCATGGTTTAAAAGCTTGATATTTCTTCCAACGCAATGTTTGATAAAGAGGCAACGCGAAAAAAAAAAGATCCAACCTAAACGCTTTGTAGGCATTCGGTATTTCCGTGATCTTCTCGAATATTTTACAAAACTTTTTCCAAGAAATATGAGTTTTTTTAAAACCTGAAAAGTTTTTGGATTAAAAAAATCCTTATTCAGAATCTTGATTAAATGTGCAAGGTTTTCTATAGTTACATTTGCTTTCTTTCTTAAATTTATGAGTACATTATGAAGGGCCTAAGTTCAGGCAAAATAGCAGATTTTAAGAGGTTTTTACTGGATTAGTCTTACACAAATTTATGATTTGATTTCAATAGAAACCTGAAATAATATCCATAAGATGCGTTTCCAAAATATCAAGACAAAAATGTATAATAACGTCATAATCACGTAAGAGCGGTGGAATAAAAATGTATCTCGAGAAGGACGCTCTTAAGAGTTCGTGGTAGGGCTTCAGGTCCGTCCCGCTTCTAATGAGAAACTATCAAACAACAACGGTACATTTGTCTTGTTAATGCTAATATTCAATTCTCTTGGCGACGCCGCGCCGCTAACTAGGCTTTTAGTTGATCGTACACCGGTACTCCGGTAGACTAATGTAGATACTAACACGTAATGTGTAATCTACATATATCTAGTCAAGGAAAATTAAGTTAATCATGGTGAGTAGTTCGGGAGTTTTTTGCTCAGAATTAATCTCTAATCAAACTAATCAATTTTTTTGTTTTTTTATGATGGGTTATTAGCAAATGACTTCTCCAGTTCTAGGGTGGAGCGAGAGGTGTCAGATTTTTACTGACTAAAACCCATCTGTGACCTTCCAGTTTTCCAGTTACCTTTTGCGTTCTAGGGCCACGGTAAACTCATTATTAAAACATTCTTTCAGTCCTAGCAGGCATCAACCCTGGGCCCTTTGAGGCGAGCATGGAACCTCCTTACTGGACGACCGGACAGCGAGCTACCCATTGCACGTTGTCCCCAAACCCGAACCAAACTAACTTTACATTCTAAGTCAAAAACTGCCAGCTAAAATTATACGCGACACGAAAATAAACTCACGAATATAATTTGAAAGATGTCACCAACAAAGGCCCATGAATGGGTTCGCTTGTATCGCATTAGCACATTCATATGGTAGACAATCGATATCACTTGACTAAGGAAAAACAAATAGATTCTTTATGGCAATGTACGAAGGTAACAATTCACCCCTCAATGGGCCGTACGGAATCTAAAGCGATCGTAATTTCGTCTGGCAATATTCCGCCTTTTCATATTTTCCTTTGCCTTCCAAATGTTATATCGTACCCAATACAAGGCAGCGATTTCGTTTGTTATTTCAAGCCCTCTCACGCTTCTCCGATTTAGTATATCGACACGTGAAGCATCAGTTAAACAAAATATGAAATCACTTGAGTTTTGAAGAGTCATAAGCGAAAAGACTTCGAACAAGCAAAACTGCGTCGTAGAATTTACAACATGAAACATGATAGACGTACTTCCTGAAAGTAGTATATATAGAATCGGCTTCTGAATAGATTTCAGCTATTATTAAAATAGCTTTTTTTTAAAAAACCTATTTTGATAAAATCTTGATTGCTTCACTAGCGTGTCTGTGATATTAATACCGATGCGTTACCAATGTAGTGTGTAGATGCCTATATTCTACTGGGGCCCAAGGGTTTGCTTCTGAAAGGAAGACTCGGCCCTGGTATGAAAGGCAACGAAGCAACAGGAGTGGGTTTTTAGTCAAAGTCTGACAAGGGCGGGGGATGTCATTGGATGATTTTCCCACCTACGAAGAAAGAAAAATAAAGATGCCTATATTATTTTCCTACAGTTAAGATCCTACCTAAGTGCAAGTGAAATTAAGCAAGTGCAAGTATTTAAGTAAAACTTCAGTATTTCAATTATGATTGTAACTTAGTTTTCTAATTGGGGTGTATAAAGGTGTGCTTAAGTGGTAGTGGGCAGGGCACATTGGTCGCAGAACAGATGGTTGATGGGACCGAAAGTTTCTAGAGTGGCGTTGGAAAGCGTCCCACAAGGTGGACCGATGACCTGGTGAGAGTCGCGGGAATTCGATGGATGCCAGACGCACAGGACCGTTGTGATACTTGAGGGAGGCCTATGTCCAACAGTGGATATCTTTCGTCTGAAAATATGATGATGTTGATGAAGGGTATGCATTATTGTAAGGCCTTATTAATAATAGTATACTCATAAAAACGTTATATTAATAGGCAAGTACCTACGAGAAGTCAAAATACATCGGCTAGTTACTCGTACATCATGCCACTTTCCCATTTCACCGATGAAAAGTATAACAAGAGTGTCACATTTTCAATAGTAACAATCCTACTCCAGATAGCTACGAGAGAATGCAAAACGCGACACCCTTCAGTCGCCTCGTAAGGCTGCGTCAAAGAGGACCGTTTCACAGCTTATGCTGATACTGTGTCTTTGAGGAAACGCATCCAGTGCTAGATTATGTATGCCATCTTTAAAACAACTCCAAGGAAATATGTTTCGTTCAACTATTGAGGGAATTTCGCCAAGTGAAAACTTTCTGACTTTGTAACCACTTTTTGTTTGTTCTTTTATTTTCTTGAAAGGGGTTAAAATACTTTGGCTTTTTCCAAGCGATGAATGTTTACGAAATACAGTCAATATTTTTAATCAATTGTTTAATTTTTAAGTATTGTCATATTTTATTGATGAAAATGAACTTCATTGTAATTCTTTGACAATCATTCGTGTTAGTTAAATTATATTGTGAAAATGACATGTAGTTACTTTTTTTTTATTTGTTGTTAGGTTCGCGCTTGTCCGCTATCTCACCTGATGGAAACCGACACGATGTGGTCTACGATGAAGCACGCTTGTCTAAAAGTAACCTATTCACTCTTGACTAAGAGATCCCCAGGTTGTAGCTATCAGGCAACACAGACTCCTTATTAACAAAAACATTCCAAACAGAATATAAAACGTCAAACGTATTCTACGTCACACATGACAAACAATTTAACTTCACGTCAAAACTATTTATGGTATGCTGATGTATATCCGTGGGTGGCGTTTCAAAGGCAATGGCGTGTTTACATTTGTCTCCAGAAGAGCGGCGGGTACCTCCAGATATTTAACCGCCGGTGGCGCTTCGCAAAGATAAATAAAAACGGCTGAGATTTAAATACTTTTTCGTTCCTTTCTTATTCTTCACCTTCCCTCTTTGAAGCGAGTCCTTTATATTTATTAACGTCGGATAGCAATATTTAATTATCATTAGATCGTTATGAAGTTTTATTGGATGGTTTGCAAAGGGCGTGACAATGTCTGTGATGCGCTTAGGGAGTTATTTCTCTTCCAGTTTCTGGTCTTTGGGTACACGATCATTAAAACTGTTTTAATTGACTGGCCTGTTGGTCTAATGATTAGTGTCCCTGACTGCTATGCCGGAGGTCGTGGGTTCGATTCCCACCCAGGAAAAATGTTTGTGTGATGAGCACGATCATTTGTTCTGTATCTGGGTGTAATTTATCTATAATATGTATGTATTTAGAATTATATAAGTATGTTTATCAGTTGTCTAGTACTCATACCACAAGCTCTGCTTAGCTTGGGACTAGACGGCGTTGTGTGATAGTTGTGTGAATATATATTATTATATTAATTAAGAAAACCACGGAATATTTGATGGCAATCTGTTCATTGAGGTTTTTCCTTTTTGGCTTGTACCACTTTGGACACACGGACTTTGAGGACGTTTGAGGTGTACCAAACGTCCTCAAATAGAACATCGCCAATCAAAAACCCCAGTCGATACGGACCAATGGCCTGCAGTCGTCTTTTTGAGACTCACCTAGCAACCGATGGATCAGTATTAATTACTCTAGCCAGAAAAGAAACAGGTATATTTTCGTTCGCTTTCTAGAAGAACTATTTTTATACGTACCCTTATAAAAAGAGTATCTTGTACTAGTATTTTCATTCAGAAAATAGTCTACTTGTATGTCAATTTGTATCTTACTCCATTCAGCCGTAAAACAGTTATTGAGTAACCAAAATCTCAACTCGGAGACTAACTTACTTTAAAAAAACTTAGCTAGAGTTTTTTTTATTCTTGATAGGTTCGTGCTTCACCACTATCTCACCTGATGGAAAGCGACGATGCGGTCGACGAGGATTTTCAGTACGTATTTATAAAATGTACCTAACTGGAATAATGCACAATCTCATACACCCCAATTAGACAGTTAAGTTACAATCATAATTCAAGCAATATTTTACTTAAATGCACTTAAAAAGAGTTTTTTTTTAAGAAGTTAGTTATCTTATTTGTAAGCAAATAATATGGGAATCGACGCACTACACCGGTAGCGCATCAGCCCCCCTAACCAAGTTACGATCGTTTCGTTTGCGTCGAACGCCTCGAGTAGGTCACGCCTCCGATTTCTTTGTTCTGACCACGTGACTGAGCGTTGAGATGACCTCAGAACAAAGGAATCGGAGGCGTGGCCTACTCGAGGCGTTCGACGCAAACGAAACGATCGTAACTTGGCTAGGGGGCAGTATTGATATCTATGCACGCACATACGAACAGTCTCGTGTCGCAATCATGATTTATCAAGAATTTATCAAAAATGGTAAAATAAAATATTTTAGGTCAATAAATAACCTATTTAAAAAATAGCTGAAATCGATATAGTATCCCATTCTGAACATTCTACTTTCACGATGTGTGTTGATTTGTTTACACGTTGTATATAAACAGAAATCATTTATAGGTAGATATACAAAACTAAATACAACACAAAAATACACAAACAGAGAGAGCAGTTACCAACCATAGTTGGTACAAGTGCACTAATTAATTACTAAGTACATAATACGGTGTATTTAGAGTACGGCTGCGAACATTGGCCAGCACAGCTATTGATTAGACCCCGGAGGTGGTAATACCAGGAACATTGCAGTTCCGAACTGCAGTATCGAGACCGAGACCGATACCAAGTTACAGAGCATACAGGACTAACTAAATGTTAATGTTATTGTTATACGGAGCTGTAGGTCTGCTGTTGTGTTGTTATACAAGTATGTGTTCTGTTAGTTTAATTGTAGTAGGCTGATGTTAGGAGCTATGTTTCTTGTATCAATGGGAGGGCAATTATATTTATTTTTTAGGATTCCGTACCTAAAGTGTAAAAACTGGACCCTATTACTAAGACGCCACTGTCAGTCTGCCTGTCTGTCACCAGGCTGAATCGACCGTCTCATGAACCGTAATAGCTAGACAGTTGAAATTTTCAAAGGTGATGTACTTCTGTTGCCGCTTTATACTAAAAACAGAATAAAATAAATTGTTTTAAAAAAAAAGTTGTATACATACGGAACCCTTCGTGCGCGACTCCGACTCGGACTTGACCGGTTTTTTATTGCTAGACAAACGTTTGCAAAAACAAGTGCAATAGGCGGTCTTATCGCACAGGGTAATCTTGCTCTTACAGATAACCTTTGGATGAACTGAACGAAAGGATATATTGATTTAAGGCTGTCAGTGTACAATATTAATTAGACATCCATAATATAAGATATGCATTACCAGTACCTATAGGTAATCATAAATATCAAATATAAAATTGAGAAAGCAGAATAAAAAAATCATATTAATATAATGCATACACACAATTTTTTAAAGAATCTCGGTATCGTTTGAGCACGCCTTACTTCTTTGTATTTTGTCTAGTGTAGCTGAGAGTAAATTTTAGTTCGATTTAATGATTCGAAAGAATAAAGATATATTTTCATAATTTAAAGAAATATTTTTCTAAAAGTAAACACTAAACTTTTGAGCATGTTATTTTAGCTACTCAGGATCTCTAAAAAATTTTTGCTGGAAGAGCGAACCGTACGTAATGTAAGTTTTACATTCATAATTTTATTAGGTTCTCCTTCATGAAGTTTTTACAACATATATTTTAATAACTGCACTACCGTACCCGGTTAAATGTTGCGACTATGAATCATAATCAAATTGCTATTCGCAGCGAAATCAGAACACAAAATAATGAGGAAAAAGGGTCCATGGACAAGAATACAGATAAAATATTATGGAATAACAAGAAGAAACAAAACAAAGGACCAATAAATGATTAAAGGGAGTTTTATTTCAGCCATTGAGCCTGCCTGTTAGCAGCCGAAAAGCAATGAAACGAGAAAACTGCATTGTTGAGCAGTAAAGCTCGGTTAAGTTCAGTGAGAACCTGTTATAATCCAATATAAACAAGTAATTTTGGTACAAAGGCTTGCACAAAGCAATTGACCGGATAAAGCAAGTGTTGTTGGCCGAAGCGAGTGCCAAAAAGCGTTGTGCATCAAAACCTAGTCCACAGCTCTTGACGCGTTAATGGACTTACCCCTGGTACAAGTTTGAAAGCCTTGTAGCGTTACAACAACCATGTTACGAGTTCGGAGCGCTTATCAACAACACACCGCATGTCTAAGAGATTAAGGAAATTAGTTTCCCCGTCAAATTTTTACAAGCTACATACTGAGAACGTTGTGAGTTAGCTTAGCTAAAAATATAAATATTGAAATGAAAATGTATTTTTAAGACATGAGATGATTTAAATAAAGTACTTGAAAGAAGTTGTCATACGATGGAAAGAAAGTAACATGAAAGTGCAAGTTGGTAGCTTGCTATGTGAAAAGAATCTCCGACATAATAGGTTTGCTTCAAACTTTTTCTCTTACAAACTCCGTTCCTTTTACCAAGTTGAATAAAATTAAGAGAACAACAGTCGAGATTCGAGTTTAAAAGTGAGTCCAGATTTGGAAGTAGCTAATGTTCTTAAATCGGAACAGACGGGTAACGAGCCAGGACAAATATTTTGCCACTTCGGAACGTTACCTGACCGGGGAAGTGGCCGCGGTGGAGTCAGCCGCGGGGAGACAAAGTAAATATGTCCCCGTTTCCCGGGTCGTCCCCACATTTTATCGGGGAGCGATCGGCGCTCGGGTCGGGAAATGAATTTAAAACGTGTTTGCGGGTAATCTGTTATCGGTCCCTTGTCTCTGGCTGGAATATAGACGTCCAGCCCGCTCCTATATCTCGATCGTGATTTTGTGCCGCCAGTAAACATCACCGTTTATAGTAGTGATCGTTGTGCCTCATTACACATTGTTCCCCGTTAATATCGTTATCAGTTACCCTTACACTGACAACATTATACTGGGTAATTATTACGTTAAAATAACATAATAGAAGCTATTGCTATTCCAATTTCATAGCATAATACGAAATGTCGAGTGAGGGATCCAATTGAATAAGAGCCACAGCCGTGTTTGCTAATTAAAAGTGATCTGGTAGGTAGCTACTCCTTGCAAAACATAAAGATACAGCCTCATTATGCTGCTTATTGAGTTATAGCCTACAGCCAAGGAGCAGAGGCATCGTTATTTTTTATTAAATCGTACAAAGGAAAAACATCGCTAATCTGAGGAAATTTTGTATAAAGAGTACAATAAAATGTTAAATGTATAAGTAGTGAATGTTAGGTGGAAGCGGTGTTCTAATACGAGCAACACTGGGTTAATTATTTCGTCACAAGAGCCCTCGTAAGCCACTGTAACAGCGCTTCAGCCGAGCTCGGGGGGGCCATAAAAGCTACATAATACGCGGTGACGTAAAACTCTTATTATTTTAGTATCTGCGAAACGGTCGCGGAAAACATATCGTAAAATAAAACCTGTCGCCTTGTACGAAGATGCAAGCCCCTCCATCGGAGTCGCGGTTCAGCCAATGTGCACGCTCTAAATCCAGGTGGATTCAGTGTGGACACCGGTTAGGATCGAAACCAGCGAGCTAGGTGGATTTCTATGGTAAATACAGACTTTATGGTAGCCGAGGGATAAGTTTCCATTTTAAATTGAAGAGAAACTCTGAAATGTTTCCTTGTCTCCCGACGGAGCTGAGCGCGCGAAGCTGAATAAAAATTCACGTCAGGTAAGCATACGGAAATATTTACACAACTGAAGAATTTACTGGGAGTTGCAAGTGGTTACATATAAATAAATACCTAACCTTATAGAAACTCTTTCCTAATGATTGTCAGCAGGCAGGAAAACAACAAAAAACAATATCATCTTGCTCTTTAAGAGCGGACAACCCGGGATACATTTCCATACAACCGCTTTAACGTGATTATGACGTCATTACACGTCTCTCTCCAGATATTTATCTTGTGTATATTATTTAGCTTTTTATTGAAATCAAAATACAAAAATTCAAAACACTAACCCAGAAAATACCTCTAAAAATCTGCTATTTTGCCGTTAACTTTGGCCCTTCATTATACGTCTATACTCATAAATTTAAGTAAAGTAAACATATCTATAGAAACCTTGCCCATTTCATACAGATTCTGAATGATGAAATTTTTTCCGAAAAACTAAGGTTTTAAAAAAACACTTATTTTCTGGAACAAGTTTTGTGAAATATTCGAGTGAGTGACGGAATTATAATTATCTCTCTTTTTTCACGTTGCCTGTTTATCAAACATTGTTTTGGATTGCATTGGAAGAAACAACAAGCTTTTTTTAACCATGCTTATGTTGACGATAGACGGCACGGGGTACTCAAGTCTAAGAGTAAATAGGTTACTTCTAAGCGTGGTCCATCGTCGCTTTCCATCAGGAGAGATAGCGCTCAAGCAAGTCTGAAGAAAAAAGAACTGATGGCACAAACTTAAAACAAGCAACGATAAATCGAGAATCACAGATTTGAGTGAAAAAATGTCAACATGAAATTATTCAACATTTTTTGGCGAAAATGGTACAAGTCCCGGAAACGCCCATTTACATAGCCGATGTCGGCGCGATGGTGCGTGGCGACTTCAAATGGGAATTATAATACCAAATTGAATACAAAACTTTCCTTTCAGTGCCGAGTAATGGAGGAGTCTATGCACCGGAACAATCGAAAAGACAAATAGAATGAGAGAGGAGACGAGACACTCGCTCTGTTGAAATAATAAGTGCCTAACGTCTTTTTGGACGTTCCTGCCGCGCTTTTTTTGTAACGATAAATTTTTACGCTTTGATCTTTCCAATTCAAATAGGCTTTTTTTCCTCGCAGAATCAGAAGTTATAGGAATATTTCAAAAGCTTTAAGTGAGGCGACGAAGCAGATATTTTTTTTTCACCGGCTATATCGTTCTGATTGAAATGCAAATGAAACGGTGTCCGTTCTAAATGTATTTATTTTATCTACCTCTTTGGTTAATCTGTCAAATTAGGGATATATTCAACAGTATCAGTAAGTGCAATTAAATCTACCTGCGCAACTTTAACTGAACCCCTGTATGTTGAACTAACACGAAAGTATTAAATTCCTCGTTTTGATATTACTCCAAGAAACTATAAAAATATTAAATTTAAATATCTCAGCATTAGTAGTAAAATTTATGAAATTTTAATCTTCCCTCTGCAGTCGAGCAATGACAGGGATTGTTTGCTGAAGAATCTGAAGCGGTTCATTATTCCGTTCCGAGTTATTTGGCGCCCAACGAGGGGCTCCGCGCGCTCGACGGCGAACATCTGACGAATCACTCGCAGATTTGAATCTGTATCCACGGAATGTTTCATTTTTAAAGCTATATGCTCGGGTTTGTTTTATTTTGACGCTCCATGTGTGTGCGTCATAAGCGCCTAACCGCGTTTTGTAGTTGTAACTTCAAATCTGAACAAGTTACACAACGAAACAAGCTGCAACAAAAACATTTGCCTATGCCGACGTTAGTGAATTGTTCTCCCGCTCGTGACTGGGTAATTTCCATACATTTCAAGTTCCATCGCCTGCGGGACGTTCGTTCTTTTGTTGATAAATGTTTGACGGGAACTCCGGGGACGCCATTAAAAGTTTTTTCGTGAATAATTCCAGTTTACATACGCAAATGTTTACTCGTGAGTTTACCCCCGCGCTCACCTATTCGGTGATTTCTTTTCATAGAGGCGTTTGTTCAAGGAGTGGTGAATTTCTTCTGAGCGGAGTCGTTGAATATGTAATTGGAAAAGTTTTTGTGTTTTCTTTGTCATAACCCTTAGTTTTGATGTAATTTACCAGGGGTAAACAGCGGGCTTTTAATATTGTAAAATTTTGTAGAAAAAAAGTTGGCGGTAACATTTTGGGTGATTGAAAACTGCAAACAGTCTCGTATATTAATAGGAGTCAGTTTGCGGATAAAGTTTATTGGAAAGTTTTTGTAGAACAAAGTGACCGATAAAGACACGTAGACCTTAAAGTTGTCGGCGACGTGGTCGGGTGAAGTGGTAAGTTCTGAGCCATAACTCAGTGGGACGAAGTTGGGCGATCAGATTGTGTGCCAGACAAAAAGAGCAGGGCGTCACGGAAGCTAGATTGCGTGGATAAACGCGCATGCTCCCGACACCACGGGTTAAGCTCGCGCTATATCAAACCTTTTTACTCGAATATCTAGTATTAAACATTTTGGAGCAAGTTAATCCACATAGTGCTTAGACTTTATTAAGTGAAGTAGTTTTCGTTCAAGGCTTCTTGTAGTGTTTTTAGGGTTTCGTACCAAGTCGGCAAAAACGTAACCCTTAAAGGATTACTGTGTTGTCCGTCTGAAAATAATATCAAATACAGAGGTCTGCTAACCCAAGCAGCTGAGACAAATTCGAACTCTAAGTTAACGCAATCTAAACAAATTTTAAACTTTTAGGGTAATTTCCCTTGACCAAGAATCCTGAAATTTGGCATGAAGCAAGGCACAAATGTAGGGATAAATCGGGAAACTGTAAATTTGTAGTAACGTCAGACAAAAATACTTTTTTTTTTGCAATTCTAACGAACTATTAACATAGGTAAGTTTGGCGGAATCCTCAGTGCGCAAGTACGAGTCACACTTGCCCGGTTTTATAAAATTTAATTACAGTCATAATCTGAACTTGTAGTTTTTTATTATTTTAGGCATTAAAATTACCTACCCTTAAATTACCTTTCCTTATGCAATTATGAGAAGGAATAAACAAAAGCCCAAAAAACGTACAATTAATTGCCAATATAATCACGGATATATTTAATACGCCTAAGCTTGACCAGTATCACCAATGTTAAGCGATGATGTGGTCGTCGATGGGTTACGTTTGCCTAGAAGTAACCTGTTCACTCTTGACTTAAATAACCCCAGGTTGTAGCTATCAGGAAAGACATACTCCGGTAGGGAATTCCCCTCAATTGTACACACAATGAATGAAATGGAAGAAGTACAGTTATTTTTATCCACACAAGAAAAACGTAAATAGATTGTCAGCATAATCGCTATTATATCAGCTACATTATTATCTCATATCTGTTTCCTTACAACCAAGTTATTGAGCACGGATATCTTCAGATTAATTAACACTACTAATTCCTCGGAACTCGCTCTTGAACTAAGACACTACTTAGGTAATCCTTTACCGGGATACCGTTAACTAACTGCAAATTAAGATAACACGTCGCGATAAGGCGACGTGTCGGGTTAAAACGGGATCTCCAATAAGTGGGTATAGCTAGGCCGCACTTGGAAATGTGCGTTTAGACGGGCAATTTTTTTGACAGACAATCGCCAGTGACCGTGGAAAAATTAATGACGTCATCTTTTTTATCGCTAAGTATTTTTTTCGGTTTCAGTAATGTTATCTTTATTTGCTCCATTGATTTTGTCTGTTTATTTCTATTGCGTCGTGGGTTTACTGACAGGGCTGCGGGATTGTTCAAAAGAGTTAGCGCGGCCCTGGAACGCAAAGTACAAGTCTGACACGCCCAAATTATCAAATAGCTTATCCCGCTCCACCCAGAGTTGGATAAGCTATTTGATAATTTCACACCTCAAAAAAAAAAGGTTTTACCGACTCTATTATCACCATTATAACCTAATTTGACAGCCAAGAGACTTAGCTTCTGGTATCATTCCTGTATGTTTTACTTAATTTCTGTAAGAAATTGAAACTTTAAAAATTGTTTTTATTTTACTTATCAAGTATAGTAAAAATACAACTATCTTGGAATTGTCACCATGACATCATAGTTGCCAAGAATTGCGCAATTTTAGTTGCCCGTATAAACGGACCTTTCCCAAGTACCACAAGATATTTATAGCCCAGCTAGGTTCTCCAATCTACCTATTTTATTAGCCTGGTTTAGAAATCAATGGTACATTTTGTGGGCTGTGGAAGTTTGAGTTGTTATAATTGTTGGTTCAATAATATTTTTCTTTGAAACAATGATTCGGTTTTCCTGTATAATTAAGTAGGTTTGTGATATTAAGGGTTCTAGTAAATATTGTGTAAAATTTAAAAATATTAACAACAGTCAATGATATTATTTTAGCCAACAGTTAATGAACATTTCAGAGTTTTCGAGTTCGATGTGAAACAAAATAAAAACTTCTAGTTACCATACAGTAGGGATCAACATATTTTTTTTAATACTGTATTCAAAGTCAGGTTTTAAATTAAAACTACGTTATTCGATTAAAGGCGGCAGGATTTCAATGTGTACATACCTATAACTCACGTACCTACTAACAAATTTTGTATTAAACGTAAATAATTTGAAGGATCAGTGGAGGCTGGCTGTGTGATTATTTCACGCTAACGAAATTAATAAGGTAAATTTCAACAGTGTGCGAGGGGCGTTATTGCGTTACCTCAGAACCGCTTGTTTGATGTGAACAGTCAGGAAAAGCAGCGATTTTAACAATACTGGTATAATCTTAACTTGTGTTAACGTTATTAAAAAAAATCTGGGCAAGTGCGAGTCGGACTCGCGCACTGAAGGTTCCGTATAAACATACCTATGTAAATAGTTCAATTCCCGAATGGAGTCTTGAAGATTTTTCCGAATCGGAAAGTTTTTTTTTGTGATGTAACAACAAAACTGTTTTTAAATTTATTCCTATACCTGTGCTATAAGACCTTGCTTAATGCCAAATTTCAAGATTCTGGGTCAACGGGAAGTTATACCTATGACTTTTGATTCCCTTGAGAGTGTCGAAATATACGTTTTTTGCGACATAAACGGCCGTATCTTTTTTTTCGTTAACTGAGAAGTTTGATTTTTTTCACAGCATCAAGGGACCGCAGACCTGAGATGGTTTTAAATCGATACCTACCTCTACGCGTTCCCAATATAAAGAGTCTTGATAGACAGACAGATAGACAAAGTGATCCTATAAGGATCCCGTTTTTCGTTTTAAGGAACGGAACCCTAATAAAACGGTGGAACGGTTAAGATACCTATCATAGGTAAAGATTTCTTGAGAAATTCATCTGTAAAGGCAGCAACGACAATACAAAAATCTTAAAGAATAGGAGAAAAATAATAGGAGCAAAAATTGTGATAGATTTAGTTCCTTTCAAAGCTGTTTCCTGGAACCAAAATATAATATCTTCTAGAGTCTTGAGATAAATATCTAGGGAATTATATATAAGACCTAAGCTTA
This sequence comes from Mythimna impura, assembly GCA_905147345.3. Lineage (NCBI taxonomy): Eukaryota > Metazoa > Arthropoda > Insecta > Lepidoptera > Noctuidae > Mythimna > Mythimna impura. Next base: position 12,318,714 of record LR990343.1, on the reverse strand, counting down.
CACAAAAATGAAACAGACAAAATATATTTCAGGAAAAAAAATAACTCTCTAAACACTATCACCAACGTTTTATTTTCTCACATAAAGGCTAAATCCTCAATATTGTGAGGCTGCGAACTATCAAACTATACTACCTCGTAATTTATTATGAAATATTCAAACATACAAACCTGGCAGAAACGGCAGTGTCGTGGGAAAAGCTAAGTGTGAGCCAAGATTCATGCAAGTTAATAGATATGAAGTTTTTATGAGCCATAACGTCACCTCTGGAAGTGAAATAAAAAGTGATATAGCCTTTTTTATGCGACTGCTAAAATATTATATTTTTCCTTAATTTAGACTACTGTAGATATTACTATGAGATTTATTGGTCGCGAGGAAAATTGACGTTTATAAGATACCAACCAACACACAAGTAAAATAACTGAAAATTAATTTTTGAACATGTTTCGCCTTTTTAACCGACTTCCAAAAAAAGAGGATATTATCAAGTCGGTTGTATTTGCCGCCGGGATTCCGATCCCGATTTCCGGCCACCGTAGGCGTGGGCTTGCGGACGGCGGGCAATGGGTGGCCCGCCGTCCGACCGTCCGGTAACCATCCGGACCGAGCCCAAGTCGTCGACGGCGCGTATTGTTCCGCGCGCGCCTCAGGGAGATGTCAGCAAATCGTAGGGGCCCAGCAGGGTCGAAGCCTACTGGGGCCATGGGTAGTGTGAAAACGAAACCGTGGCCCTGGGACGAAGGCAACGAAGGAACAGGAGTGGGTTTTTAGTCAGTAAAAGTCTGACACTATCTCCCGCTCCGCCCAAGAGCGGGATTTGTCATAAGATGATTTTCCCACCTATAAAAAAAAAGAAAAAAAAAAAAAAAAAAAGTCGGTTGTATTTTTTATTTTATGTGTGTCACCTCAAAAACTCCGTCGTTTATGGACCGATTTGCAAAGTTTTTTTCCCCTTATAGGATATGCTTCCAGATTGGTCCCATTTTTTTCAAAATTCATTTCTGATTATGGAATCCATGAGGAATCGAGGGAACTCCTCAAATATTATAGGCAACCATATAGGTAGTGATTTTGGTATTTTCATCGAAGACTTAAGCATTTACAGTTAAAAAGTAACATTTGATGAAGTGGAACTGATGAAGAAGACCAGAAATGGCCAACGGAACTTCATACTCACATAGATATCACAATGAAGATAGTTATGCGACTATGACAATACAAATAAATAAATGGTTCTGAATAGTTAAAAATGGTATCATTGAAGTGGATGATGATGATGATGGAACCGAAAGATACGCACCAGAACTCCGTAATTAATCAATGTGTCTTAGCCGTGTTTGGGCTTATTAGAATTGTCATGAGATGCACTTTGGCTATAAGGTACTATCGAACTGATCTGACGATGGAGCTGGAAGGTGAAAGGTGGACACGGGAACTTCATAATAAAACAATGTATCCTAGCAGTGTTTGGGTTATTTGGAATTGTCATGAGAAATAGGTACTCGGGCTAAGTGTACCGCAACTAAACTAAAAAGGGTGAAATAAAAAACTTTTCACAAAAAGAAAAAAAAACCGACTTTACTAAAAAAAAACACTAATAGGATCAAAACAACTTTAATTTCGGAAATCGGTGTTTTAGTGTTTTTTTAGTGCATTCGGTTAAATTCATCAAATAACTCCTTCTGATCTAGGTGGAGCAAGAGGAATGTCAGTGTTTTACTGACTAAAACCCATCTGTGTTCCTTCAGTGACTCTTTCCGTTCCAGGACTAAGGTAACTCAAATAATCACGCAGCCCTTAACTGCAACTATTTCGCTATTTACGAAATAAAACAGAAAGCAGATTTATCAGGAAGCTAACTGCCATGAAAATCATCATAAGCACATTTTACCCGTGTACAGAGTAACAGTCACTTCAAAGGGCGATGTCGAGTCGAGGCAAATCGAGGGTGTCCAACTCTCGTACGACAAATTATGTGCCCGCGAACAGATAGCGATATTGTCGCCCCAAAAACACTTTTCCCTTGTTTTTTCCAGAAATGGGGAAGGAAGAACGGTAGTTCGGCAAGACAGCTTGATCCGGTGTACGGCCGTTTTAGGGGCAGCAACAAGTATCTTATATACACATGGGAATACAAACTTTGTACCCGAGAATAAAGAGTTTAATTTATTTTGTTCGCATGCCAGGGAAGAGAGAATTCATACGTGCCTGTATAAGGAGGAATGTGAAAGTGATGGAGCGACTCACAAGGAAACGAGTTATAGTCTGAATCATGTACTTAGTTTTATTGCGTTTGGGCTCACTGGTGGCTGGGTAATGTACGAAAAAGATAGTGTCAGTGACACTGATCGCTAGTTGTTTTATCCTGTCCAAATACATTTTGAGACATAACATGCGTGCGAAGTGGAATACGTTTCAAACTTATTTAACATTGATAATCTTAGTCAAAGGTTCTAAAATAAAAGCGTGGAGTAAATAAATCTGTGCGGAATCTTATATACGAGTATGTTATGTAAGCAATGACATTAAAAGCTAAGGCACCTTCAAACGACAACGTCCCAAAGTAAATACTTTAAAAAGAAAGGAAAAAAAAAACGGGGAAAAACCAATTGTGCATCCCCGCTTCATTGTGAGGAGTCCAAAAGAAGCCCGATATAAACGAAGGACGGAGACAACTCGTCAAAGAGATACTTATGAAAAGAGGAGATTCGTGGAAAAAATCGAAAAGCTGAGGTAAACAATAGAGACCGGTTGGAGGCGCCGCGACAAGTTTTCAATTAACAGAATGAGACTCAAGTAGACGGCAACTCAACAACTCGATAGCATAGGTACTACACTTGCAATTCCTCTTACTGTAGCGGATTCAGATGTAACTACGTGTTCTGGCGGTGAAGCAAAAGGGACGATGAACTTTACAATACGTAATAGGTGTTTATGCGAAGGTGAGTTGGCGGAGGTTTCGGAACGGCCTGCAAACTGAGTGAGTTAAATGGAGCGTGGACGCGACGAGGCCCGCTGCACTTGTTGCAATTTCTCTCCACTCCACAACTTAATTGTGCCAAGTGTGCCTTTACTTTAGCTATAGACGAATGGTGTTAATTTCACTCGGAAAGGTTACCGTCCATTACACTAATTGCGAGCCGCATTTCATCTAAGCATCTCACAACTTCGGTTCGCAGTGAAGAAGCCTTCAACAAAGTCGAGAAAATTCACAGAAACCAACTACCAAAGAGTATGGAAGTTAACGAGGACGCTTCGCTAATATTACTAATTAAGCTTTTAATGTAATTGAATGAGTGGAGACACATTGCGATCGGAAGGAAGGAGTGAGCAAGCAGCGCACCCCTTCGCTCGCGACCAAAAATACTTTCAGATAAATTACTTAGAGCGAACTCAGCGCGCATACAAATCGGCCAGCGATTCTCCATATTTCACCTTCCCGAACACTCGCTCGATTTACACACTTCTGTAATAGGCGGAGGAGGCTATACGCGATGGACGAGCGCCGATGCAGAGATCTCAACTCGGTGAAAATTAAGCCATTTCCGTTTAGAAGCGTCGTGTTCTAACTTTATTACTAATCGAGTCACGTCACGAAAAGAATTTCCGATATACAATTAAAGGTGAAACGGGCGTCGAAGATCTTGAGTCAGAGGTGGGCCGATAGCGGCGGCGTCTGTCGCGAGGAGGCAAATAACCGGAGAGTAGGGGCACCTGTGCTCGATAATGCGCCCCGTCTGGCCGAATGGGAGAGGAATCAATTAGGCCGTTGCTGAATTGCGTAACGGCTCTAGTTACGAGCATTACGAGTGGGTCCGCAGCTGCTTTTTGCTCATCCAACCTCTTGTTATTGCACAATCGACATTCGACGCCTCAGATTAAGATATTACATATTCATCGGGCCTTTTCATTATAGTTTTATGTAACGAGTTAAGTAAACAGGTTTTGACCTAGGTCAGTGGCTGGCAAGCTATTTCATTTGCTCCATCTTCTACTGGACTCCTATTTTTGGTACAACACTTAGATGCACACCGCACTATGGCTCTCATCTATGCAATTCTTTTTTATCTTCAAAGTACCTACATGTGTTTATTATTTTTTATAAGTTATTGTTGTTTGTATTTGTGTAAGTGTTTAGTTTTTATAATATAATTGTGCTTTTGTGTATGTTTTGTGTTGTGGTAAATAAATGGTTTAACTATTTATTTATTTACTTACTGATTACAGAGTATAAATCAACTGTAAGTTTACCGATAGTAAAAATATTCTGGTTCTATAAAATAACATGTAAAACACGATATAGTTTTAAACGAGTTCGCGTTGTCATGCGTGTATTTAACGACGACCGCACGCATTCGCTGCTGGCGGCTGGGTAATGGATTACCTTAAACGCAACTGTATCATCGGGCTAACCACAGCGAGAACGATTCCAACTAAAAATTACATTTAATCCGTTTGGAAATATCGCGGTTTTTACTATTACATTTTCAGTTTGTTTTTTATTCTTTGAATTATTATTAAGTTAATGAAGCCTTGATAACTTGGTAATTTGAAAATTGTACTTATTTTCGTTTGTTAATTATGTGTGTTTCTTAAAAAGGTATTGTCTGCTGTTTAATGTTCATATTTATTAGAAAGGTACCTCGATAAAAAAGCTAATTAAAAATTTCGTGTGAACGATCGATAAAAGGGAAGCCGCAAAAATCATACGTGGCAAAAAGTAAGCCTAAAATTAATCGATGTCTATAAAACTCAGATAAAGGCTGAGCACCCATCGTCACGGGCCGATGCTGTAGTATTAAAAAAAATCCAAATTAATTAGGGAGAATAAATTAAAATCGTCAAGGGAACGAGCTCGTAATTTTCGCCATGTCCGCTGTAGATTGCGGCGTGTGAGGGCAGTCGTATGTGAATTATTTAGAGGCGGTCGCGCGGCCGACTGGCCCGCAATTAATGAAGTGGTCCGAGTCGTTTGTCAATGCGGTGGTCTGTGGCGGTCGGCGGACCCTCACCTACACCAATCTGTTACCTAAAATGTGTCAGATGCAGTAAACCTAAAGAATATTTGTGATTCATTGTACCAAATCAATCGAAAGCCCCAATTGCGACTTGTACTCCTAACTTAAATTGCGTTCAGTCCTGCTTTAATTGCTTTCCGAAGAAATTGGTAACTTTTCATGAATATTTTGCTGGTTTCAAATAAACTTTAAATGGCCAAGGCGTTTATTATGGTGCTTATTAAATTAATGTTTTCCTGTCATAAATGGCTAAAGGTCTCCAACATGTAATTATTCTGGCTACAAAGCTACCCATAATAATTTTATTATGCGGATTACATAGCATTATCTTACGTCCATTAAGTATAATTTTACTAATAACTATTCAACGGCTTAACATCACTGTGGCGATATTCTAAAAGGTGATTATAAATCTAGTGAAGAGGTCGGAAGCGGGCCGGGCAGGTCGCCGTTAATTTTAATGGTGAGATTTATTTGTCCCCGATTACGAGGAGTTTGATCAAATTCCGAGGCGGCGTGTAAGCGCCCTCGCAATGACATTAGGCGCCATGCCGCGACCCGCCGCGCCGTGCCCCTGTAATCGTTCCGTTTAAATATAATTGCAATAAGTTAATAAAATCCCACAGCGCTTTTAATTAATTTGTGGCGACACAGGCGCCCAATTAAATAGGGATTTCGAAAATTTCATAAAGCGCCGTTGTGTGGTAAACGCTATTTTTGCAGGCACTTTGTTTTTGCGCGGTTTGTTTGTGAACGCGTGGCTCGTCGATTTTGAGTGAAAATGTAAATAATGTAGGTAATGGCTTTCATTTGGTGATTTAATTAATGTGAGCTTTTCAAATGACAGCAGTTAAAAATCAATCGCAAGTTATTTATTATGTTTGTCGTAGTCAATACTGTTAATTGGTTAAAACTAGTTTTCACTGGCTTCAGTCAATACTTTTTTAAGTTAAAATGCGTTTGTTCTATTATTTTAATAGTACCAACGTAGAATCTCTAGTAGTTTTGACTGGTCAAGAGACTTCTGATCATTTAAGTGGTTTCGACTACTTTACAGTTTTGGCTGTTACATGTACTTACATTGATAAATAAATGGGCTCAAAAATATCTATAAGTACCTAAATGCAAAAATATGTTATTAATGGAACCCATTTGGAATCACGAAGTATGAAATACCGAAATTCGTGTACACGGTTGAATTACTAGGCCAGAAAAGCCGGTGTAGTCTGTTATCAAAATGTAGCGTCTCAATTCATCGTCCTTATTGTAAATATGCATTAGGGCGGATGACGCTAGCTTCGGCTCCTCATTACGGGGATGCGCCATCAAAGACGTCCGCGATCCGGACCGTGAAGTGTCCCGGATACAAGCCGCTCAATTATGTTAATGGATTTGCAGTATTCTGCCTACAACAGGCCTGCCTTCAACTGATTGATATGCAGCTTCCACTACACTACGTTACATGTACATATTTATGACAATTACACAGCCATCTATTATTTGAGTTACGTTAACGCTGAACGTAATTATCATGATAATAATAGCGGCTGAAACAAAACAGAAGCTTATTTGCTTTACACTGATGCTCATTTCATACAAAATCAATAGGTAGGTAATAAAACAAATACATTTTATTTCTCGATGTGTCTAGTAGGCGCAAGGGAATGATTGATAGTGCTTTGAACACACAACGCTTATTGAACAGCAACAGAGGGGACCACCGAAATAATGACAATTTTTATCGATCTGACAGGGGAGTGTTATCAAAAATGTATTAATATACATTAAAATAGTAATTAAGACAAGCTTTTAAAACTAAACACGATTGGAAATAAATCAAAGTCACATCGACGCTCTTGAACAAGTGAAATGATACCGATACATAGTTTGTGTGAGCTGTGAGTTCGCAAAAAGGGACCCCAGCGAGGCAACGGCGGGTTGTAGAGGCGACGCGTCATTTTACATATATAAGAGAAGTCGCACACCTGCGAGCCTAGCCGTAAGATTGGCAGCAAAACGCCGACTCACCCGGCCGGTATACGCTTAAATTACGCGTAAAGCCGAACACAAAGGCTATGCGTATTCAAATTCCATTAATCTCCCACCCGGGGGAAGGTGGGGTAAAATGAACCGGCGCGGACAAAAACAATGCCGCCGGCAAATAACCGGCTCAGCATTGTTCCGGCAATTAGAAAGCTTTCCCATGTACCGGTCGTGTATAAAAACAGTGTAACATCAGCACGAATTGCTGCCTATTGCTCGTTACAGTTGATGTTTATTACGGTTATTAGGACTAAGCCGTGCGGTTCCATAATAATGTTTTTCGTATAAGTTGTTTTAAATTAATCATGTGCCCACATAGGTAGCTAATCACTTGTTATTTGAATTTCAAAACTGTTATAATCTGATCGGTAATAGCATCGTTAACTTTGATTGCAGTCCGAATGTGTCGAAGTCGTTTTAAGCATGATTGGACAAACGCTATCGTACGACGATATGATCTGCGAAAAGCCGGATCAAAGGTGGATATCAGCGAATTAAAAGCGACTGTCGAGTGTTCGGTGGCGAATGCGACAAATGACACCACGTTACGAATTGATTTCGAGATAATCCCTGACCGGTCATTCGAACAAATGTCGGTTCTTCAGATATCAATACGTTGAAATTACGTTTTTATTGATGAAGATTTTTTGTAAGAACTACATACAATTTCTACACATGCTAAATGGATTCATGAAATAGATGATATTACATGTGAAGTGAATGAAGTTTCACTACAATATTGTTAAAATAGAAACTCACGAATGTATAATCCGCGATACCGATAACAGGGCAGCTTACCTGCAAAGAAAATTATGTATACATTAGGCAATATATTATTTAAGTTTACGTTCCATTGAACCCAAACTGCAACTTGACACAAGCTGCTCCTCGTAATGGGAACAATGTGGCTACCGCAATCACAAGGAGCATGGCTGCGCTATTGTTTTTACCGCTGTTATTGCGGAGTGCCGAGTAGCAATAAGCGAGCGTTGTTTGCTCAGGCCACTATTGTACCCGGTTATTAGGACAGGTCCTACGCGGCCCGCGGCGGCGGCGGGTTAAGATCGGCTCAACCAACTCAACCCAGCTCCCTTCCTGTAGATGGCACACTTAAGAGGACTACAGGAGCTAATCGCGAGTTTTACAATGCGTTAAAGTATATTTATGATCCATTGCAATAAACAAAATCAGAATAATAAATGTTATTCTTCAGGATAAATGCTACATAGATAGTGTGTTCATAACATAATAACTACAGCTAATTTAGTACTTACAATAGAAAATAATAACGAACATGCCTCTAAAAATTCCTTCTTCTAGAGAAGAGGCCTGCGTCCCAGCAGTGGGAACATTATAAGACTGATTATGCTATATGCTTATGCTCTAAAAATTACTTTTATCAATTAAAAATCGGATTAATATACATGCAATCCTACGGATTGTTTGTCAGTTTATTCTAGAAGCAACGTTTTACCGTTATAGTGTTTTGACTTTATAATTAAATTTGTTTTTTTATTTTATTAAATCGCTATAACGCTTCCTACTTTGCAAGCGAGAGCAACGAGATGCGCAAAGACACAATGCGTATCACGTTCTTTTGTATGCAGGCCGTGAGTGACCGCGCTTTAGGTGTTGTAGTCATCTTAAACCAAGAGACGTCAGGTGGCGTCGGGTTCGAACGTGTAACTTTCAGTTACCTCGGCAACGATATAACATATCTGAAGGATTACGTACACGACTTTACAGTGTTACAGTACCTTGATTAAATGCTTGTGTATTTAATTATACGAGTGTTCCGGCGAAACAAGCGTCAATTTGTCCCGGCTGCACGGAGCAGAACTAATAATTAATTTGACTGACTGAGATTTAAGCGTGCTCATAATACTCGGCTCGCATTTCCGCAATGCACAACATATTCCTAATATCATGTTGTTAAAGTTGGCGTATTCATTGCATTAATTGCGTCACTGTTATTCAACGATACCCTTGTAACATTTTCGTCATGCGAAATGACCTATTTTCGAAGGTACATAAATAACTTTCAAATTCAAGTCGTAATATCTTTTCATGCACAATCTATGTCAATAATTAGACTTTTTTTTTGCTGGGAAATCATCCAATGACTTCTCTCGCGGTCAGTCTTTTACTGACTAAAACCCACTCTTATGTTCCTTCTTTTCCTTGCGTTCCAGGACCCCGAGTTTCCCTTTCAGAAGCGAACCCCAGTAGGTTCATAATTAGATTGCGATGCGAATGCGAATACGTCTTAAAAATACGAGAATTAGCCCTCAAATTATGAATGTTATGGCAGAGCCTTTAGGAATGCTTATTTAAACTGGTAACAACATAAATGCTAGCATATAGCATATTCAGCCTTATAATGTTCTCACTGCTGTGACTCAGGCCTCCTCTCTAGGAGAGGGAATGGGCCGTAATCCACCACGCGGGCCCAGTGCGGGTTGGTGGATGTCACATGTCTTCGTATTTTTTGGTTCTAGGACATGCCGGTTTCCACGGACATAAATGCTAAGTGCTTAATAAATAGTACTTAGCACCTAAGTAGACATGAACCATCCTAAAGTACCTAAACTGCAGAAGTCCGCACGACACGTGTATTCCATTCCACAAAAATAAACTGTATCTTTATACAATGTTAAATTTTAAACGTCATGTAGTTACAAACTCTCAAGTAAAAGGATTATAATCAGGCAAACTCGCAAAGTATAGCTAGTTACGTTATAAAGTTTCCTTCAAAATATACCGAGTAAATGTATGTACTTAACAAATTCCGGGATTGGAGAATGTTTTAATGACGCCCTTATCGAGCCGAACATTCCTGACAAATTCAAGACGCTCTTAAAACGATACCAATTTCAATAATTACGTGTCCTTGACATAATAAAAATTAAGACAGGAGTATCTTTGATTCCTGAAGGCCGTATTTGTCTTAGATATAAACCCACAGTGAGCTTAATAGTAAATCAAAAGCAATTATTAATACTTTGTGTTAGGAATTGATTCCTTGTTTAATTGCTTATGTCGTGACCATAGCGTTTGCCCATCACAACTGAAACTTCATAGGTCCCATATACCGTGCTTCAACCCTCAAGAGGAATTAATGTTTGAGGGCACTATACAGGTTAACTTAGAATTCATTGGGCAAAACATACAATATATTAAATTAGTGATTTCAAACCTGAATTATAGAATAGTTCTTATTTATGCATTGGTGCATTCACCCTTTAAAAAAATGCAAGGAACCAAAACCACTTAAGAAAATTGGTGGCCAAATCCGATGCATTTTTTTTTGCATATATTTCAATACTAGCTGCCCGCCCCGGCTTCGCTCGGGTGCAATTTTTTTTTCAAACATACCTTGTTCTGACAAATACGAACATAACAAATAAATAATATTTCAGTATTTGCTGATGTCTGATTTCATTTTTTTAGTTAAATAATTGCTGTCTGTCAGTCTGATTTGAATAGTTTTGTTTTACCTCCAGTTACTGTATTCTATAGTTCCAACGTGAATTGAAAAACGACCAAACTTTAATTAACATTTTATTTTGGTAACAAAACAATTAATCCTCTTGAATTTTGGCTAGGGTTATCTAAAGAAACGTGTCGGGGTAAATCTAGAACACTAAAAGCATATTTTGCTTTTAGTGTAGTTGTTACTTTGATAGTGAAATTCCTAATAAAGTATGCGAAAAATTTCATAAGAAATATGACAAAAGCTAACACATTTTTAGCCAGTAAACAGGTATAGATTTAGCAGATATTGTTAGCCAAAATTTCGAAGTCTGAATAATATAATTGTGAAAAATATCTCGTTATTTGCGATGGCTAAAAAAATATATTTTCATTTAAAAGTGCTCTGTATAAATAAAAATTAAAATATATATTTGTATGTCCTACGAAAATTTAAGTGAAATAAAAACCAAGGGTTGATTAAACAAACCCGTCAAACCGAAGAACCAATAAGGCAATGATACCTTTATTTGGATAAAATGTTACGTCTAATTCTCTGCACAAATAATAGGTAGCACAACGGATATGCGAGCAAACAGATTGTGGGCAAACATACGTCGCGGTTGTCATAGCTACGAGGGTACAAGTATTGGTGGGATGGTGGGTAGCTAAGTGCGGGCCGGCCGCGCGGCGGTTTACCACCGAACATTAGCTGTCGACACCGTTTCCGACAATACTGTGATTATTTTAAATATTAAACGCTTTTGCCGCATCTGAGTAACGGAAAATAATATTGTGGCAGTTTTAGTGGATATTACTTCGCGGTAATGTTGCGGAACTTACGGAGTTATGGTTGGGTTTATTAAAAAGATCCTGGACGTGTTTGTTTGTGTTATCTATGGACGGAGAAAAGGCACTAAACAGCCTGAATAGTATTCTTAAGAATTTTATTAAGATTATTTTTTTAGGGTTCCGTAACTCAAAAGGAAAAAAAACTGAACCCTAATAGGATCATTTTGCTGTTCGTCTGTCTGTCTGTCAAGACCCTTTATCTTGGGAATGCGTGGAGGTATCGAGTTGAAATGAAAACCATATAAGTACTAAAATCTGCGGCCCCTTGAAGCTGTGAATAAATTAGACTTCTGATTTAATGAAAAAAAAAAAAAACAGCCATTTATCTCGCAAAAACTTATATTTCGACACTTTCAAAGAAATCAAAATGCATAGTGTACTTCCCATTGACCCAGAATCAAGTCTTATAGCACAGATATAGGAATAAATCTGAAAACAGTAAATTTGTTGCTACGTTAGAAAAAAAAAACTTTTTTTGCGATTCGAAAAATCTTCGAGACTCCATTCGGGAGTTGAACTATTTACATAGGTAATTTTGTACGAACCCTCAGTGCTCGCACTTGCCCATTTTTTTAAAATAAATCATGCTTCAATTACCTTAAAAAGAAACTAAAAATAAACCTATAAGTAACGTTAATGTGTTAAATGACTTATTAATTTAAACGACCAAGTAAGACACACCAGACGAGTGTTTCATAGAACAGGTTCTAAGAAGTTCAGGCCCATAACGGGATCGTAGACTAGTCATATACCACGGCCAAGGTCCGTTAGGTAAACCGAGATAAGCTTGCATCATCAACTTAATGTTGAAGAACATACCACTAAATTACACCTTGTTTTCCTTTTACTTTCAGTTCAAATTGCCTAGAATTTAAATAAGATTACCAGCTTAAAATAATTGTAATTATGATACCCCAATGAAATTTCTCACTAAACACGCTCAATATGAACTCCATTATCACAGCTATTATCTTCCATTCGAGAGTTTTCCCTGTTATTTTCTCGTTGCCTACACAATTCATTAGAAAAACGGAGAGGGCTCCATTGCGACAGAGTTCGTTGTGAGAACCGCAAAGGTTTTGTCAAAACAAGCTCAGGTTTGAACGTAAAGCGTTAGTCTTTTCACGTAAAAAACTCAGCTCATTTATCAAATCACCGTTGTCTACATTACAGCGGCGGGCGTATTGTGAGCAGGCTAAAAAGCCCGTCTATACAAAACGTCGTGGAGCGCAGCGCGACGTTCATTTTACGTGTAATCACGCACGAAAATGAACCTTAAATTTGCCTAATCTTAGGCTTTTCTGGACAGATTCGCACAACGTTACTACTGAGGCCAGGGGGTCCGACAGAAAAGTAATTTGACGCCTAAATTAAACGAGTTAAATTATACAAATAAAATTAATGAAAGTGCAAAAGCTTAGCGATTTTCCAAACAAACATTATTTAAGAAACTCGGAATAATTAAGAATTATTAAAATTCGGTATAAAGCCCACAGTGAACTCTAATTTATCACGTTATTATTAGAATTTAAGGGTTTATCCTGGCGAGCACGGATTTCTACTTCATCACCGATGAGCAATTTTCCGGCCTGTTTCTAGGTCTGACTTTCCTCTGAAACACTAATTGTTATTCCGTTTGTTTTGTCAATTCTTTAGCTAACTTAATTCCCAGAACATCGCAATTTGTCCCGTTCATTCAAGCCATCCTACACAAACTCCCAATCTGATAGGTCCTTACAGATACTTTTATATGGTGTGCATAAAATTTTCACCGCCTTTTAGTAAAGCGGATTGCCGTGAGGCAAAAACGACGAACGAAAGCTCTTTCATTTGTTTAAGAGTGGCTTTACCTCCTTTAAGTGCTCCAGTATATAGGGCCGGGCTGGCTTGAATACCCGTGAGTGTTGCAGCGGGAAAGGCTCACTTAAAAATTGCCTGAGTAATTTCTATGACGAACACGTACGTGTGAGACTCAAGTGCATTCCACATCGGAATTGGGCGCGGAGACCGGGACTGTGCCTCCCCAAGCCCCGAGCCGCGCTTAGCCGCCGCAGGTACACTCCGAGCGAGAGATTACTTAAGCCAATTTTGTCTTAGTGCTCACGCCATTACCTGCACAAGTACATGGACACACACACGCTTTAGGGACGTGATTAACAGCTAAGTGAAATTTATTTTATCGGGCTCTATGCGAGCGAGAGTGTATTCCATTGTCTAATGGAACATTCGTTTTGCTTACTCTCAAGGAGATGGAAGGAAAACGGTGCAGTGGATTTTTTGATTAAATGGGTATTTTCGACAGAAGAGTCAATAAATACAATGTAAATACAAAAGCACCGTTTAGGATAATTAAGTCAAACACTGATTATTATTTTTTCTTTTACGATTAAGTGTTTATAAACACACACTTTACGTAATTCTTAAGCTGGAGATAAAAAAATGACTAGGCCCTGACGGTAACGGAGTTTTCACGTCGGAAACTCATATAAAAGACATTTCGGTGGAGCTCGTTGCCTATCGGCGGTATTATTCAAATTAATTTAGCGCGGTGAGGCAAAAAGTGTGCGCGTTGGGAGTGCCGCCCCCATATTCATAGAGCTGCCCTAAATTAGCATCACAATGAAGTGTTAGGAGCGCGACTCGCGAGCGGCAAGTGCTTAATGCGGCCTGCTCCTTCTCACACGATTATATCACATACTAATGAATTAAGTACTAAACTTTTCAGCCGCAAAATTTGTTTGGGCTCCCGCGAAATTAAGTAAGACTAATAATTACGGGAAGAAATTCGCTCTCACAGTAAATTGCTCATAGTTACGTTAATGCCTTAAAAGTCTCAAAGCCGGGAAATAAGTATCGCAGAACGGAAGGTATAAATATGTAGGTTTATTCATAGGGGCGTATAATGTTAAGTGTCCCAAGTAGCGCGCCAGCTGAACGACGCGGTATATTGTTTTTGGACCACCCTTTTACGCTTTCACGCCTATAAATAAATCAAAATATTCAGGAAGGGCTCGACTTTAAGGCGGCTTAGCGGAATCGTAAAATTCAACAGCGTTCGTACCGCCCCGGGGTTTATCTTTCGCAAGCGTTTGGCGTGTTTTTGCTTGAACCGTAAAAGAGTATCACAGTGTATGAATAGAAAGGAACCCTCCCTTTTACCGAGGACATATGGAGCAGAGCACTTTACAAATTTAATGCTGAGAGCAGATTATCTGCTCATAGGAAATATGAACCTGCCTCTGCTTAGTGGTGAGCCTGATGAATAATTACTGACACCTTCGTTACAACCTCGTACCCGCTCATGAATACCGTAAACTCACGAAGCTACTAAAAATTTGCACTATTTATTTGAGCCTACAAAACATGTGTGAAGAATATCCTTGACTTGGCTTCACCTGGCGCCACAAATCTGTTTTTATTTTGCAAAACAACTAAATGTTATTAATTTTATGAATAGTTCTAAGTAAACAATTTACTCGGCAATATCACTAAGAAATTCGCTATCAATTAGGGACGATCAGTTTCAATTATCCCTGTTGTTATATTGACTGTGATGAAAAATCTCCATCCATAATCTCCGTCTAAGCGTATGCAAGGAATTCGAAATTTATCCACAAAATACAAGCAGCTTTTGTTATTCGCAAGTAGGGAACGTTTTGGTCATTAATAACAATTTATTTAGCACAATGCCGTAATTTCGGTCCAAACCTTAGAGAAAACGTGGATTCGATATTAAACGCCGAATCGTTTTCTAAATTGATTAGATAGTTTATGATAAATTGTACAAGTTTAGGGATGCGTCCGTTTGTTTGAAACCCGGATAAACCATAGATGTTTGGACATGTTGCTTAATTAATACAAAAAGGTTTTATTTGATTAATTGAACTTTGTTTTTAGGATGTTTGAAAAACTTTTGATAAGAATTCATAATTTAAATGAGCATTAGGTGAACGTAACTTAATTCAGTAAGCTCAATTAAGCTAAATGATTTATTCATAAAGCTGAAATATGAACAAACAAGCAGGGTTTTTTAAACGCTTTAGACTTTTTTAATGCGAAGATAAGTCAACAATTCATAAAATACCCACCCGCATAGCAGGTTCTTATCAGGAAATAAGCAAGGCACTTTTTTGTAAAATTCTTTCTCTACTGAACACACAGAGCAACTTTTCTTGGACAAAGTTGAGGCTTCCAAAGTTTTCCATTCACAGCGACGGCAGCCGGCCATTGTGGCTAATTCAAGGCTATAATTAAATTTGTTTACATAATATTCTGTTAGGAGACGAAAACTTGTTGGTAATACACCCTCGGGGGTAACAAGTCAAATTATATTTTACATAGTTTTATAAATACGAACATTAAGAGATTTTCGCGGTTCGTTGTTTAATGCTTTAAAAGTTATAACAACTCATTAGGTTTACGATGAGACTTATATACAGCTCGACTTAATTCACTCCTCCCAAAAGAGCGAAATATCTTAATGAAAGGCAAGGACATAAAAAGTTATCTTAAAAGATTTAACGTTTTAATAAATTCCTTTTAAATTGAATTATTTTCCTTGATATCCTCTCCTACCTAGTTTTTTTTTATAAAAGAACATCTCTCTGTTAACCCGAAAAGAGGGAAAAAAATCTGCCTAAATTACTTTACATAAACAAAAGTGGATTTCAAAGGGCATAAATCAACATTAAAATTGTACAGTCCAGAGTTTCATTTGTGAAAGCAATTTTTTTAGAAAAATAATGAAATTACCCTTGGAACTAAAGTGACCCGCCTGAGGAAAAACAACAATATTCTCGGCCCTCACTACAAAGAGGCCAGCATTTGTATTATCATTCCATTAAACAAAAGTCACCGGAGTTTCAAATGAAAACACAGAACTCATTATTCCCGGGGCAGAGAAATGATTTCAAATGTTAACAAGATTCCCCATAATAGAGTTGTTCACGAAGAGATTTAAGAAAACAAGTATGAGGTACAGGCCGCGTTGCCTTGTGTTGTGATTCTGAAGAATTGTGTTAATAATAATGTCTCGTACAATACAACGCCACTCGAGGCGGTACACGCTTATATGACAAACGGAACCCACTCGCCGTATTGTTTTATAATCTCGGCCTTTTGTTTATGCAATGTATTCGAGTACCTATCTAATTTGCCTCGTCGGGATTATCTTAAAGGACCGAATGGATGTTTTGGGGATTATATGTAATTAAACTGGCTCAAAACAAATTCTAATGCAATTTTTAGGGTTCCGTACTCAAGGGTATAAACGGGACCCTATTACTAAGACTCCACTGTCCGTCTGTTTGTTACCAGGCTGAACAGTGATTGCTAGGCAGTTGAAATCCTCAATGATGATGTATTTCTTTTGCCGCTATAACAACGAATACTTACATTAATATGTAGATAATGCAATGAGCTGCAATATTGTAAACGCTCGTTTGTACCGTTTTTTTAATGCTTATGTACGAGTATATTGTAGCTGTTTTTGGCATACATAAAAATTCTAAAACCACTTTTTAAAAATCACGTTTGTTGTAGATATGTTTATAACAAACGTGATTTTTTTTTCCGTTTTTTGCTTGATATTAATAATAGTTACAATATTGCGTTTAATGATGTATTTGTATAGATACGGTACGGGACCCTTCGTGCCCGAAACTGTCGCACTTGGCCAGTTTTTATAATTTTGCATTTACGATTACGTATTCTTTTAGAAGTAAAGATACATTTATAAGCATACCAATTTCTTGAACATAACCAAACGGGGAAAGGTATGCCAAATCTAGAACCCGCGTCTTCCCGGCCCTCCGCGGATTTCCTATATTATATAATACATTGGGGAGGATCATTTTGCTCGTTTATTGCCGGATATATCTGTGAATGCTCGTTTGTCAAATGCACAGTCATTTATTCAATGGTTTATTTTATGACTTCGTACCTCTATCACACGAAATAAACAAAGAGTTAGTGTGCATCCCTCGGGGGATAACTACAAGATAAATGTGCTTTTGAGCTCGCGTAAATATTGTATTAAAACACTTTCCTTTTTATTTATGCTGCCGGAATATTTGGAAAATTGTAGGACATATTTTTACTTCGTTGATGATGTGGTAAAACTCAGTTTCTTTTTTGCGTATTAACTTGAAAAATTTGCTATTACAAGACTTACTGCCTTAATTCATAGGTACACAAAGTGAAACTTTGTGTCGAATATAATAATTTTACTTTTCAGGAAGCTTTTGCGGTAAAGTTAATAAATGCGAATAAACGCGAGTAAAGTGGCGGGGAAAGCTAGTTTATAATTCAAATAAGAGCAATATATTCGTAAAATAACGCGGGTATAAAAATAAATTATCACCTGGCCACAACGAAAAGTATAAAAGGAAGAACTTTTTAATTTTAGCAACAACAAAAAAAACCAATGTAATTAAATTCGGAGGTACGGGTTAGGTCCATATTCTCGAAATACGGAATAATTGATACCTGTTTTAGTGAAATAGGGAATATGCATGAAAAAAAAATTGCTATCTAACCAGTTTACCAATAAATATACAAAAAAATGGAAAACTGTGAAAACAATATCAAAATTGGTACAAAAGCAAACGAAATATTAAACAAATACATAAATTTGTCTCGAAACGACCCTTTTCTATGGCGGCTGTACGGGCGCGTGATGGACTTTGACGTCAAAGTTCATATCGGACTTCCCTTTCTTATGAGAAGCGTTGAATCAAGATATTTTAAAAAATATTTCATACTGGTTTGCTTATCTGGCAGTGGCCCTGCCCACATTGCTCGCAGAACAGATGGCCGTCGGGACAGAAAGGTTCTGGAGTGGCGAGCGCGTAATGGAAGACGCAACGTTGGAAGGCCTCATACAAGGTGGACCGATGACCTGGTGAGGGTTGCGGGAATTCGATGGATGCGAGACGCACAGGACTGTCCAACAGTGGACGTCTTTCAGTTGAAATGTTGATGATGATGATTTGTTTACTAAAACTAAAAATGCTTTAATTTAGCAAATAAAAAATTGCATGCTTATTCCCTGTTAAAGAAACTGTGCATTCACGGAACCGATTTAGCGCAATACGTACGTTCCCGAAGGGTATTCGGAAACTGATCTGTAACTAGTGTTGTGTGGCCTTTATCTCTCTATTCTCTGCATACTGCCATTCATTTGACAACACGACACGGAGTTACGTGTCCCATAAAATGTCGTAGATACGGCACTAGTTTGATATTTCTAATTAAGCTCTGTATTAGTTTCGAGATTTGATTAGTAACATAACTCGCCAGACAAAAGCAATACATAGTTGTATTTTGTAGGTGTACGTTCCATCTGATATAGAAAATAGGGTATTATATTGTGTTTATTTTTGTGCAATATTTTACGTTTAACTACAAATAACACTATTCTTTTTTCAATTAAAATTGGTTATTAAATCAAGCAGCAACAGCAATTATTCAAATATTGTTATAAGGAAGTGCCACCAGGTGTGCAAGATGTTCCATCTCCACTAGTGGGAACATCCTGTTATCTTTTCTGTACGCGCGTAACCTAATGGCAGTGACGTCACCTGACAGTTTGCGCATTATTTTTCTATTAAGTACTTGACAGTTACCCCTCCAACACGATTTGAAAGGTTTCTAACTTACTTAATTTTGATCGAATTTGGATATTTTCCATTTTGGACAGAATTACTTTTTGATACAATAATAAAAAAAACGGGGCAAGTGCGAGTCGGACTCGCGCACTGAGGGTTCCGTACAAACTACAATTCATGAATGCAGTCTCGAAGATTTTTCTGAATTGCAAAAAAGTATTTTTTTTTGTGACGTAGGTAACAACAATTTTACTGTTTTCAGATTTATCCCTATACCTGTGCTATAAGACCTTGCTTTATGCCAAATTTCAGGAATCTGGGTCAACCCTCAGAATTTTAATTCCTTTAGGTAATATTATCGAAATATACATTTTTTGCGACATAAAGGGCCGTATCTTTTTTGTTCGTTAACTTAGAAGTTTGGGTTCTGTTTTTTCCTTTTGAGGTACGGAACCCTAAAAATTAGTCAACTAGCCTTTTATTTCTTGAAAACACGTAAACTCATCACACAAGACATCCAGACCCGGAACACCTACCTATGTATCTGTAATCCATACAAATATTTGTTCCACGCGGGAATCGAACCCGCGATAACTCAATCTCTCAACCATTGCGCCAACCATACCGTCAATAAAATGTTATCTAAAGTTCGCTTTGTACATTCTGCCAGTTTGATTAGCTTTCAATGTTCCTGTCGTTCATTTTGAACAGTGGACGGGTGAACATTGTAAATATGATATGTCGCATCGAATTTGTAGTTTCAGGTGCGCGGGTGAGGCCGGCGGCGGTGAAGCCTGTTCCACAAATCAAACAGTGGTATAGAAAGCGAGCGTCCAAAGGCTTTGTATCTCATAATAAACCCGATATCCAGGCTGTGGACTGCTGCATCCCACAGAAATTAAATACCTACGACGTGGCATGAATTTTTTTCAAAGGGTCGGGTTTTACGGTTTTCAGGAACGTCCGAACGTATTGTTTTTGGATATGGATTGCATTTCCGATAACAACAAAAGGCAACAATGCGTGTTCTGAAATTGTGGTGAAGTGAAATCGGCCTCCCATTATAATATTACCTGATGAATAAGTTGACGTCGTAATATCGGAAGACTTAAGGTCACCCAAAGGGCAATGGAAAGGGCTATACTCGGAGTTTCCTTGCGTGATCGAATCAGGAATGAAGATATCTGCAGGAGAACCAAAGTTGTGTGTATGTGAAAAAAAGTGGCAATGGGC
This sequence comes from Mythimna impura, assembly GCA_905147345.3. Classification (NCBI taxonomy): domain Eukaryota; kingdom Metazoa; phylum Arthropoda; class Insecta; order Lepidoptera; family Noctuidae; genus Mythimna; species Mythimna impura. The sequence goes on along the minus strand of LR990343.1, from coordinate 12,298,487 downwards.
AGGGCACTTTGCTCGCAGAACAGATGGCCGTTGGGGCCGAAAGGTTCTGGAGTGGCGACCGCGTACCGGAAGATGCAGTGTTGGAAGGCCTACTACAAGGTGGACCAATGACCTGGGCCTCAAGTCTGCTATTACAATAGTGTCAGAATGGTCCATCATTGATTTCATAATTGTTGATTTTGACAAGTTTGGGAATCTACTAATATAATGGCGTCATTATGACTTTCCAATGGTCAACCACTAACAGTCCATTGACAGAAGTGGAATAGAATGGTAGTCTCTTAAATATTGACATATGAATGTCTGACGTATGCGGTAATCTGCTAAAATTTTGACAATTCCTTTGATCAGTGACCTATCATTAGAACATCATTGTGCATTCATTGCTTTTAATAAGCTCGATATTGTCATTCTACCACAACTCTATTACGAGACCATTGATCGATTAATGATCGACCATTATCAATTTGCAGATTACGAACTTTTAGCAAAATGACAATGGGATTGTGTTGGAATGACCAATTTATAAAAATAGCAGACTTGGGCCCCTGGTAAGGGTTGCGGGAATCCGACGGATGCGAGACACACAGGACCGTCATTGTGGCGACATTTGGGGGAGGCCTATGTCCAACAGTGGACTTCTTTCGGCTGAAATGATGATGATTATGATATCGGTACGGGGCGGATTTCTTCAGGATGTTTCACGTTATATTTTGATATTCTAGGCAAATAAATTACTGTGATGTAAGTACGGGGTAACTACCTATATGGAGTGTATTTTTTTATTTTATTTCCAGCAAAGATAGTAAAACATTTCAGGGATCAACGAATGTATATGTACGTATATCAATAGGTAAGTGTCAGTGTCGCGTGGGGTTGTGGTAACGACACGATTGAAAAGTTTCCGGTGTCATAAAACCACCGAGTTGTAAGTGAAAACCAACATATTTATATCTGTTATTCGTTAAAAGCCTCGTAAAGTTAATAAAGGGTTTTTTGTAACAAGCAGGGAGCACGTTCGAGATAAGCCCCCGGTCTCGCGTTGGAATCTTTTAAAACGTCGTTAAAACCAACCCCCAGTCGGTACAGACAAAAGGCCAACAACCTAATTGTTGACGAAAAATATTCTCGATGCAAATTCGCACTCTTTACAGCCCATTCGGAATTTGTACTGGACCCGAAAGAAGTTAACGTAATTAGCCCCCGTTGTTGGGGTGTATTCAGATTTTGTGAAGTCGTGATGTAATTGTGAACAACTTTGTTTTCAAGCCTACTGTGGAAAGCTGTATCATTTTATATCAAGTAGCTAACATTTTAGAGCGTATCCTAAAATATGATATGAAGTAATTAGAAAGTAAGAAAGACAATGAATTTATTTAGCACAACACAAGGCACAGAAATCATAAAGGTTTATTTCAAATAGACCAATTACAGGCATTTTTGAGTTGTCAAAATGTCGACGAGTCAAAAAAAAAAAAAACTAAATTGCACGTTCCAAAGCGTAGATCTCTATGGAAAAGACCGTGCAAGAAACTCCATGGACACTCTTATAATATAAATCATATTATGAGTTACATCAATGCACACGCATAATAGGTAAACAAATTTTAATAACTAACATAATAGTTAGTAATTATAATGACACACTTTAGGTCTTCTCTAAGTATAACAGTTATGTTAATAGATTTAATGAGTATAATTGTGTAAATACATATACATGTCCTTACTGCAAATATATTTTTTTTACCTTACTTTTCGATACTGGACTGCAAATTGAATCGGACGAAAATTTGAATTTCGCGGACTACCCTGCAGCTACCTTTTGGTAGAAATAATATTGGTAATTTGTTTTCATTTCTATAATCTGGATAAAATACAATGAACCTTGGAGCTTGTGCTATGATACTGTTAATGAAATTAAAATCGCTACAGAATCATGGTACAACTGTGATAATAACATCAGTTGTACTTCGTAGAGAGTGGCTTGTTATTAGTATTTAATTAAATTCTTCAGCACTGTTGCGAAGCGGTGACTCCGTCTGCCTTGCAGTTACCTTTAATTTGGATTCCTACGTAATAGGCCTTAATGATACCTCTCTTAGGTCAAAAGATACCGATGAGACAATTTGTATTAAAAAATGCATCTACTACGATTGGATTAAAATCTACAAGTAAAAACAGGATTTATGGAAGGCGAAATTCTCTTAAAAAGTTTTTCAGAAAAACTTAGAAGTGTAAAAATAAATAAGTTTTTTTTTAAACTTCCAGTTTTTAGTTTCGGTTATGCAAGTTTGTTAATACAAATTCGAAGTTTGCACAAAGAAAAACTATTTTTTCACAGCGTTTCAATTTTTTGCATCTTCATCGTTTACCATCAGGTTCTTTTTTGCATAAATATTAAAACGTAGATTAGAAAATTAACGCAAGATTCAATCACAATTTTAAGAGCTATTGCATAATGTGATATGTCCTCACTAATAGCCATACCTATAGGTATTGGCTCGTTCAACAGTGTTTACGTGTTTACATTGGAAAGTATAGCCAATGGACGTTTGCCGTGTGCTGTCATTTCCTGAACGTAATTTGGTGACTAGCCCTTTATCCAATTCTGGCGATGCTTTCCAGTTCATCTGCTATCGACAATTTCGACTCTAATTTGCGTTATCATTTCCAATTTCATAGAATTATACAATAAAGTACTTGTATAACATGCTATCCTTAATTGGTACCTACGGGGATCTGGAGTGCTCATTGGGCACACTTCTCCCCGAAGACAAAGGTTCGTGGAGTCCTTGCAATCGGATCCGGCGCGCCGACGCCCTCTCGGTAATTTTCTCGTTAACGGAATGAATAAAACATTTCATTCCTTACCTTTCTTTTGTAATTGTTAATGGTTGATGGGTTTTGGCAATTTATGTTCGGTTTCTTTCAGAAACCCTATTTTGCCGCGTCATTTGTTATTCGATATCCATTCAGGATTTGCGTGACGGCTTTAATTGTATCCTGAGAGGTGACCGGGTACACAAACGTAGCTGTCTCGTGGCCCAAACGACATGGTTGTTTTATCGACTGTTTGACAACATTAAGTAAGGCGGTATAATACATATTTACATGGTTATTATAACGCTTCAAAATAATAAAACGGGACCCATAGCTGCGATAGACAATTTGCAAAGAAAAATACATCACGATAAAAATGTAACTCTAACGAGAACCTCAAAATGGCTCGTAAGCAATGAAACAGCGCAATTTCATGAGAAAGGCGGCCCGCAAATAAACCAAAGCGGAGCACATTCCCGCCTCCATAAAACGCAGACTGAAATAAACGTAACAGACTCCGTTCTTTAAAAAATCCGGGCGACGACAACCGCAAAGCTCAACAAAAATCTCTAGTGTGAGTTGGAATTCCAGCGTCGGAATTTTCATAACTGGCGCGTGGCGTCGTCGGTCGTTGAAGCGTTCCAGGTGAAGGATACCGAATTTATATCCCGAGGCGGTTCCGACGCCGATCGTGATCCGGCTCGCGCCACCGAGGCCGCCGCGCCGCCGTCGGGGAATCCTAGCGCCGTACTTTATTAGGTACCGAACCCGCTTGCCTCTCGCCAAATATGTGTGCGGCCCTCCGATGACAATAAACACCCCTATGAACGCTGCCCACATGAAAGGCTTTATTTCGCCAGGTGTCATGTTCATGTATGCGCGTAAAACGTAAACGCGTCCGTTCTCTGTTATTGACATTCAAGGGAAAATTGTACCACCTCAATGTAATATGTTTGTTGCTTCATTTTCATAATGTAACATTTGAAACCTAGGTATACAATTCACATATCGATTGAACCGAAGTTCTAAGTATTCAAATATCTTCATATTCTATGAGAATCCATTTGACTGCATTGTTGAAAACTATCCTTAATTGCATTATTTACCATCTTTGGAATCTACATTATTATTTAGGAGATTTTATAGATATTATGATTTATGTTTATTGTACTGTAAATAGGTAGATTCCCCAGAAAGAGATTTATAAACCTGTCATTCGGAAACACACCTTTATACCTTTTAAAACATTAATGTAACAATTGAATTATGTTTTAACAAGAATCATCTCGCGGAGCCAAGTGCAGGATATTGTGGGGCTGTGGGCCACACCCCGCGAAGATTACGCGAGTTTTTCATATAAAGCCATTCAGCCAATTTCCTCATATCCTACACAGGAGCATAATAAAGGAGGCTTTTGTGAAGGAAAGAGGTTCGCGCACCTACAATGCGTAGACACCGCGTGTACACCGCGAGGGAGTGAGACAGGACCACCCACTCTCGCTCTTTTCGGATAACTTCTGATATTTAGGGTGCTACCGTTGTGAACAAATAGCTTCTTTTACAACGTCAACGTCTGCTCTATAGGAGATTTAGTTTCGTATTCAATTTTCACTAAATCATCTGCTTAGGAAAGGTTTAGTTTTTACGTAGCTAGTTCAAAATTTTCTCTCGATAAAATGCGACGCTTCTGGCGCGTTTTCTGATACTATTTGAATTTATTCGTAGTCAAACAGTTTTCGTTCACAACTGGTTTATTTTTATACCGACGTAGACAGTGTAAATACAAACATTTTTGAATGCAGGAGTAACATATTCAAATCTTTTGTTTTATTATTACTCCCACAGCTGGGCAAAGACCTCCTTCCATTCCTTCGAACGGATAATTTCTTCGCTTCTTTTTTCTAATTTTCAAGGATCACGTCCATCATAGTCTTTTATCTTTACGAGGCTACAGCTCGTCAGGCATGTGTGATTTGTTATTTTAACACATAGTATGCTGCGCTCCAAAGCACGTTGGAAAGTTTGGACTTTTGGATGTTAGTTATAGACCCATTCTGTGCACCAAAGGTCAAGACGGGGAGATACACATGTCCAAAGACATCATGATATAAGCAAATCTGTAAATAGCTCCTTCATGTACCAATAGCTAAATATAATAACGCCATGGACATCCATTAAAACGCAGTCCATACTATCTTAACTTTTTTCTACAATTGCAATTTCGACATGTCCTAGAACCAAAAATTTTAAGACATGTGACATCCACCAACACGCATTGTGCTCACGTGGTGAATAACGGCCTATTTCCTATCCTAGAGTGGTGGCCTGAGGACCAGCAATGGGATCATTAAGAGGCTGATTATGGCTATAGGATAGTGTGGGTTACAGCTGTCGGATTCATACAATGCCTATCCTTTTCTCTCATCTTAAAGATGCATATTTTCGTCCTGCGGTCATCTTCTGCATCTTTCGATCTGCGGTAATGTAAAAAAGACCTTAAGAGCGTCCTTTTCGAGGTACATTTTCATACAACCGCTCTTACGTGATTATGATGTTATTACACATATTTCTGTAGATATTTTGGATACTCAGCTATCTTGTGGATATTATCTAAGCTTATATAGAAAACAAAATATAAATTTGTGTAAAACTAATCTAGTAAAGACCTCTGAAAATCTGCTATTTTACGTGAACTTTGGCCCTCCATAATGTACTTAATCATATTTAAAAAAAATTAAAAAGTACATCAATAAAAGCCTTGCACATTTGATCGAGATTCTGAATGACGACAATTTTACTGAAAAACTATTAAAGGTTTAAAAAAACACGTATTTCCTGGAACAAGTTTTGTGAAATATTCGAGTAAATCATGGAATTACCGAATACCAACAGAGTTTTCAGGCGTTATCTCTCTTTTTCTTTAATGGCCTCTTCATCAAACATCGCGTTGGACGTTAGATGAAGCAACAAGCTTAAACCATGCTCGATGTTGACGATAGGCGAGTGGAAAAGGGCCTCAAACCCTCTTAAGAGCTATCCTTCCAAAGTGGCATAAACACTTAAAAAATACAGATACCCTTTACCATGAACTCCGTAAATGAACAAATTACCTGAAACAAATGAACACACAGATAAATATAGGCTAGTTACAGACAAACAACATGTAGTTTAGCATTAAGTGAACACTATGTAGGCTAGGCTGGAACAGCTGATGTTGACAGCGGTTCCTGCGGTTGCCCCGGGTCGGCACGGTGTACCATCCAACACTGGTTAAAGTATTAACAACGCATATTTGACGCTTTATTTTGGGTTGGATTTCTGGTTGAAATAACTATATGGATAGATGAGATTTTCGGTAAACAATTTATTTCCAATATAAAAATCGTTTCGACATGATTTGCAACGTCATTATTTCACTTAAAAAACAACTATTCATGTTTTCATGTCATATAACTAAAAATGATACATGAATAGTCTGTTCCATCATCGGACTACTAGACGTACGGCGTTGCGCCACCGGTATATGGTGAACATCCCACCCATACGTAAAAAGCGTTTTGGGAACACATTTATTGTGCGTACGGCTAAGGAGTGGAGTCACCCTGCCGGAGTCTGTTTCCTGATAGTTGTAGCTAGCCTGATATACGCCTAGGGGTCTCCAAGTCAAGAGTGAATAGGTTACTTCAAGCATGCTCCATCGTCGGCCACATCATCGCTTACCATCAGGTGAGATAGTGGTGAAACGCGAGCCTATCCATAATAATAATAAAAACAAAACACCAGTGACTACAAAACATTAGCTACCTACAGTTATAAAAACAAAACTAAATTGATACTTCAACCAACCATCTTTTCCTTGAGGCCCAATAAAACAGAAAAAAAAACACCCATCTCATACAAGATAAACTCACCCACAAATAAAATATTAACTAAATATTCACTACACTATCTAATAAAATATCGAACATTTTTCAATATACGTCTCTAAGAGAACGGCCCTATGGATATTTATTTGTGTAGTAACACCCTAGCGGCCGTTGCGAGTCCGAAAATGCCATTGGTATCGTAATAAATCGTTTGAGACGTGCCGTAGTACCAATGGAGCTCAGTTACTACTGCCCTGTTTTTACTGGCAATGGTTTTCCGTTAATCTACTATAACCAATGCTGGTATCGGTACCGGCATCGGGCGGCGGCGGGGTTAAATTAGAGCGAGTGTTGCCAATTAATTGTAAATTATACTAGCTGTCAATTGCGTATTTTGTTACTACTCCGCTCCCGTGGATCGTAGCGTGCTTTTTTAATTATAGAATTAAATCCTTCCTCGATAAATGAGACATCACTAAAATAATTTTTAATTTTTAATTAGTAGTTCCTGAAATCAGAGTTTTTAACCAAAACAAACTTTTCAGCTTTATAATAATATTAATATATGTATATAAAAGGAGAAACTGACTGACTGACATATCAACGCACAGCCTAAACTACTGGGAATAGAAGTGAAATTTTGCATAAGGTTTCCTTTTATGACATAGGCAAGCACTAAGAGAGGATTTTGCAAATTCTAAAGGGATGAAACGGGGGTCCAAAGTTTGTATGGAAAACATCTATTTTCAAGCGGGCGAAGCCGCTGGCAGAAGCTGGTATTTATATAAGAGTATAGATATTATGTTAATGTCCGTCAGTCTGATATATCGGGCTACATTTCAGTTTTTGGGTACTAAAAATCGATTTTGAGCAAGTTTTTATACAACTCAAAATAGTACAGATCAATCCCTCTCACATTAAATTACCTTGACAAGGGGGATAACCAGTTGAAGACATTGTCAATATCAATTGATTTCTTAAATGCAAATCTAGATGAAACGGCTAAATCTATGTAACTCGCGTAAACTTTTTATCACTTACTTGAAACTTCAGCTGTGAAGGAAAGCATCGCAAAAAATTCACGCATTAATAATAAACTAAGCGTGTGGGAGCGGCGACAGGTAGCGCCACGTGTCACTTTGAATATAAAGTACTGTAACCTAGATACATATTTGCTCACTCTGCAAGAACGCAAGCGTGATAATGCCTCCACAGCACACGTTTATGGCACACGCATGTACGCTATTATTAACAGAATAAAGAACAGTTACCATTCCAGTAAGTATCAACTTTACGATCACTATAAATAATAATATAAGTTAATTTTTATAACTGTCTTATAAGTCATTATGAGATCAGAACAAATTCAATCAAGCAATATTTACTGGCTATAATTCGAGTGCGTCCCTCGCCGATCGCAATGTGAATAGATTACGTTTCCGTCGCGCAACTTTCCTCTGATACAACGACACTTCTACTAGTTTACGGACGGTGTAAAACATGGACACCGCACTTTTACGAGTGTCGCTTAACATATAGTGCCGTAAAACTGCGAAACTACCAAAAACTACACACAGACATAAACAATGGACATTTCGCAGTTCGTTAGCTAATTGGATCGTAATATATCGTTATGCTACAGCAATCAAATTAATGATATTTCTTTCTGTGTCGTGTCTGCTGTTGAATGTCTGCTATGTGCCATATCATTAAGTTCACACGCGATATAATAGATCCATGTTACGGTCCTGATATGCTAAACGTCCTGTTTCACAAACATTGAACATAAATTACACATTGCGTTCATTTTGATGCTCATTCGACGGCGTATTTTTATTTAATTCTACGCAGGTGCGCTTCGGCCGTGTTTCAGCCAATATTTTTGCACGATTACCATGCTGATGAAAAGCCAACATCAGAACATGTTACATGTTTCCACACACGTTCGCACCTACATAGTTTTAATTCCATGTTAAATTACACCTTTGAAGAGAAAACGTACTGTTTTTAACACAAACATTAACAGTGCTCCAAGACTTAAAATTAACGCGCGTAAATATTACTTTAGTTAATACAATTTGTGATGAGAATTTTTTTGGCGGAAATGTAAACGAAATTTTATATTAAAATACAATAACAATAAACAGATAAAACCGATTACGTTCTCCGTTGGAACCAATAAGGAGAGATCCCGATCGTGGCTTTTCCCAATAAATATATCGAGATGAGACCAAGATAAACATATCGGAGCGAGCGGGCGGTAGGTTTAAAATATGCAGCCTTCCGCGCTTCGTGAAATTCGTGTAAACAAGTGTAGCGGCCGACTGCGGATAAATCTTTGGGTATTATTGTATTCATATTCTGCGGCAAAGAAACCTTCGTCGATACTTTTTTACGTATCGGTTAAGCTGCTCACGAAAATTGAAAGACTTTGTTAGCTTCATACATATAATTCGTCTGAAACATTCCTCCTTTCTGGAATATGATTAAAATTTTATACCGGGACTATATGAAATGTTCGCATAAAGTATTGGGATATGAAATATTTCCAAATCTAATATTTCCTCCTGGCATACTCTCTATAGGTGTAATCAGATACCTGTTTAACTGTTTACTTTAAATCTGCTACCTAACTACATTCGCGAAAATAAATTGAAGATAAGGTACGTCATAAATAGCTGTAATTGATGTTTATAAGACCCATAAAGAGTTAATTAGGTAATTTTATTTAGCCAAGGGTATATATTAAACGGTTAACCCACATCATTAGGTGGCAAGTTACGGCGGTGGCGCACAAAAGTAACGGAACTGTTGTCGGAAACATATTAATGGTTGGTTCGGACCTACACAAAGAAGTTTGACAAGACGGCGCACAGGTGATCACTGACATGTTTGTGTGCCGACCCTTGCTACGGACCGCTGTGCTATATGCGTCTTATCTCATAATATTTATTAGGTAACTACTACTGATGTATATTGTTATCAGAAACTAAAGTATTAATATTGTAAATTACAGAGAATTGAGAATCAGAGGAGTCAACCAGTAGGAATGTATACACAGGATACATCCCATATCCTAGTTGTTTTGTAAAATTGATCAATGGGATAGGAAGAAAAACAAAGAAGATACATCTACACATCCATGAAACAATATTTCTACCTGTGCTCTCAAAAGCAGACATCAAAAGAGCAATGTTAATATGAACCATATATCTTCTAAATCTCATTCACCAAAGAATGCATTGTACCACTACAAAATTGTATTATGTAGCGCCCAGAAAATATGATAACTCCATTCCAATTTCGGAATTCAATAGTCGCGAACACCGAGCTATTTGAAAAATCTCATAAAGATTCGATATTTGGAACATTTAGTTGCAAATATCGAATGTATGAAAATTGACTGGTAGTTTGTCGGTAGTTAAACGATCAGTATGGTGAATAAAAAACATATGTCGCCGATAAATTCATATGCAAATAACTGAACGAATGCGCATTCAGCAAAAGTTAAACGGCGAGGATAAAAGTTGTGCAAATATGTTCATTTGGGCGAATAAAAATGATCAGCGTGCGATGCGAATGCGACGGCGCGACGACGTGATGCGAGCGCGCACGGCGAATAGGAATGCGAATACACGCACTCTGTTAGCACGGACGGGTTGTCAGTAACGAGTTTTCAGTTTTTTTTAGCTCTTTTTATACTTCTATCACATTCCAAGGGGTACTGGATTATTTCACTTTCTAATCACTTGCCGAGTCCTGTGCGGGAAGCAAAGTACGTCTTTATTGGAAGGTTACGTACCGATACCGTACGATTTCGAGCCATTTGCAAATAATGTAGTTTTTGTTCAGAATACACCTAAAATGTATAATTTTCTTATTTATTAAGGCAAATTTCAAAAGATGATATTTATTTTGTAAATACCTTTATAGGTACATGTGAATATTTTTTGTCAGTTTGAACTAGATAAGGCCGGTGTTTCCTAGCTGATTATCATGAGAAAAAATCTCAATCAAACTCACGAGGTTCTATTTGTCTAGTCTATTTTGTCCCACACGTAGACAAAGACCTATGTCAGCCTCTTCCACACAATTCCGTTGTTTGCCAGTCCTTTCGGTAGGAGTTCGAGTCTTCACGCCGTCTTCACTTTGGTCTGGTGTTTAATGAAACCCATTTGGTAGTTCTTTTTGCCCATGTCTCATCCGACATGCGGCAGGCAGGTCGGGCCCAATCTCGCAGATTTATGGGTGACGTGACGTGACGTCTACGAATTCTCGTTTCGAGATTGACCCTCAGGATACGCTCTATGGTTCGATAGCTTGGACTTCTGCTGAAGTGTCTAACACCAGGTTTGGGCAACATACGTGAATGTAGGTAGAATACCCATATCCAATTTTCCATTTGAAACACAGTGGATCCGTGTCCACACAATCCCTTATCTGTCCAGTTTTGTACCAAGGTATTGAAGGCTTCCTGGAGAGTGGCAGTAAAGAGCTTTGGGGATAAGGGATCTCCTCGCTTGACTCCTCTTATAATCAGAAAGGACGGTCCAGTGTTTTTATTATATATGGTTTTAAGTAGATTGATGTACGTTGGTTTAATATCTTGGTTAGACTGAGCACTGAAAAGTGAGTCATAAACTCAGAGGTTAGTCCGTACAATGTATACTGGTCAAATCACATGAGAATAGCACAAACTTGAGTGGACCTATTTAGGCAGTGCAAGCATTTGTCAGTTATCGTGAAATTAAAATCATAACTTCAAGGAGCTCAACTATCCGCTGAGCATAACCAAAATATGAAAATTTTGGTATGCTGAATAAGGTACTTAATCTACCAGACAATTATGAAATGGGTACACATTTTTCAAGTTTCCAATTTTAGTGGCGAAACTTTTTCTTCGGTTTTCGTGAAAATTAGGGACCCAGGACCCTAATTCTCGCCAAAACCGAGGAGAAGAAACTGAAGAGAAGAAACTTTTTCCCCAGTTTCCGTAAAAATTAGGGACCCAGGTCCCTAATGTTCGCGAAAGCTGAAGTAACGGTTTCGTCACCAAAATTTAAAAAATAAATTATATAGACTCAAATCTAGGTAGCTAACCTACATAGTCCTCATATTCACAATATGTTATGAAAAGACCATACAGATAAGTGCCTGCTGGTCTTCTAAGGAAATAACCTCTATGTGGTTCTTTCCTTAAGTTTGAGCGGACCTATCTAGCCAGTGCAAGCCTGTCAGTAGTCGAGTAGCTCAACTTAGAACTACTAAGCAGCTTAACGACTCGACTATTTAAGAATTGTGGCCAGCCCTATCCAAGCATTTGCGAGAGCGAAGCGAAGCGAAACCCATCGTAGTGGATAAGCGGAAGTCAACCCGGCAAGTAATATATTTTTAATTGATGCATACAGCGACCGATGTGTCGAGTAAACATTTACGGGTTTATTCGAACGATGACAGGGTCGCCTTTGTTGGTCGATTTTAACTCAAAACATTAATTGGCGGAAAAGTGTGCAATTCGCATGTTTAAACTTTCAGTCGATGTAAATATTAACACAGTAATTATGAGGGCGTTGATTGTATGTGTCGATTTTAATTTTGTATGCACTCTTTGTTGTATCTGTTGAGGTTCATTTAATACTGTAATGGATTGTGAGAGTTATTCAATATTAGCCTTACGTAGGTAATGGTGTAGCTTATTTTTATTGATTTTGACGTGGGCATAATGATAACACCTAGGTAGGTAGGTAGGTAAATAAAGAGTGTTACATATGATATACAAATCTCTTTATGCAATCGTGCACTCTTGACAGAGTGGTCACGATCATGTCTAGGTCGAGTCTTGCTTCAACAAGAGCCTTTTTAAAAATAAAATAAAGCATTATGTGTTATTAAGCCAACAATAATTTTTAATTTCCGTTCTAGGCCCGCTCAGTGCACTGAATACCAATTACTGGTAGTAGCGTAACTACTGAGCATATGGAATGTGAAGCCTAGCTCTCGGGCAAGCGACCGATTTGTGTACCACGTACAATACGCCACTATGTGAATCAATGGAGATCAGGTATGCGGCACAGGAACGTTCAATCACTGCACGGGAATAGATAACGTTTGTTTTATAACATCACTACGCCAAATTAAATAGGGAAGGGAAAAATTCCGGCAATGCGGAGTTTAATTTATTTGTTGTTGTTTGATATTTTATCATGAATTTTAATAATTCTAATTAAGTTTTAATTAATTGACGATTATTACTTCACAATGGATGAGACATTCATCTGTAGACATTGATTTACCGATTACATTAAATATTTGTGTAACAACTCAGAGCTAACCTAAATAAAGCCTTTGTAATTTGTTGCTGTAAGAATCTATTTAACATTAACTGAAGATTTCCATATTAAATGTGAAAATAAACATAAATAAGACGAAAAGGTGAATTGCTTTTATCAATCTGGAACTTTACGAGAATAGCAAAGAAAACCAAATATAAGTAAATATACTCTCAAAATCTTCCTCTCAGATATTTGGGTACAACAAAGAATTGTTGGTTAACAACAAATATCCGAATTCAATACTGGCTAACCCGTTGAAATATAAATTTGTGCCCCGGCGGATGTGTGCGCTTGCCAAGCTTGCAACCCTTTGGGACGAGAATTGCCTGCTTGCACGTTGCACAATAACAGTTTTCTTACCCTAGTGGTGTTCGATACATTTTGGGTGGGACACTCTCGAATCACAACTGTTTTGCCGTGCAAAATGGAGGACTTTTTGGGACACTTTAAAACATCTACATTTATAAATCACCTGATAAATCAGCCATAAAGTGTTATGAAACAAAAAGATAAAAAATAAACTATGAGAGCTATACGAACTTTTACTAAGATTAATTACAAGATCAACGTTCAAAGCCATTCATCAATTCCACCGTGAACACAAAGCCATCAGGGGTGTCGCGGAACTTCTTACGTTATTGAAATTTACTTTTTAAAACAATGTTAAAGTGCACAACGCTCGTATTTACGCTGCAACCGGCGGATGGCTAGTGGGTAAAGTTTTTACGATGGCCCGTCCCGGGGAATATTGTTGGTGCATTAACGTTTAATGCCCTCCGCAGTTTCACTAAAATTTAAAATTGGTACGCGAAACAGTTGCAGCGATTAGACTGGATTGCGAGACCGGACTAATTTTCGGGATGAGTTTCGAGTAATATGTATTCAATTACTTTTCTGTGATAAAAGTAAATTAAATGTTACTTTTTCATGACTTCACTGCAAGCGACTAAAAAGCACTTCAGAACTTTAATGATTTACCTACATAAAATACATCAATAAGTTACACTTTTTCCCCCTTTCTACTTAGCTTCGCACAGATTATACGAAGTCGCGTTTCGTAGCTTGCATACACGTCATTTTAAGCATGTTTATGTACGGAGGGGACAGAGAGTTGGTACGTCAGAACGGTATCAATTTCCGGCCTTCCACTGCCATTTGATTTATGTTTGCCATCTCTTTTTTCGAAAAAACTAGTTTGTTCCTGAGTGGAAATGCAGGTGGGAATCTGCCGCAACAGAAATAAAGGGCCGTGTTTTTGATCAGTGTGTACTGATGGACGGAAATTAAAAAATAAATCTAGAGAGATTGTGTCTCGTCAAGTCACAATTAATTTGCATCATTTAAGTTTCTACAGTAAAATATAACTGACATAGGATAGTATTAAAAAGCGACTATAAAAAGATGAGAGCCGTTTTCCGTTTCATAATAATTTGAGAGATCTTTGCTACAAGTTTAAGCAAGGTTATGTTTTTGTATCAAACGTACCACATCTTGAACTAAATTGTTGAGACTGAACATTTTCGAAAATTAATTAATTAACGTAAGTACAAAACGCTGGAGGCAATAGAACTAAATAACATGATAAAACTCTGTAATGCCTAACATTGAATTATATCTTATAAATAGGCACTTCTAGGTACTTTCAAACTTATTATGTAAGTAATAGGTATTCCGATTCAAAGGCAAATCGGCTTCCCGACTAATCGGATGATCTATCTGACTTCCATAACCCAGTAACTGGGTAGGTAACATGATGCCTCTTGGCTTATTAAACTGGTGTCAGATATTCTTTCCGGCTTTTGACTATCCGTAACGATTGCAAAAATCTCCAAGTGACAGACGGGACCAACGGCTCGATATGTAATGGATGGCTCCCCATCTAAGGACTGACCTCGACAAGTGTTGCTTAACTTACTTTGCCACGAGTTCCTTAAAGATTATACAGTAATTATTATAATTAAATTAGAAGCCATTTATAGAAGATTTTCCTGTTATAAAATAGGATTTACTTGCGATAAAATTAAATAACAAAGGGAAAAAATAAACATCGTTATCGAGAATCGAATCAAGAATTGTTCTGTTTATTAGCTGAGTTATTTATTTAATTACACTGTCATTTAATAGGTTTAACAGGTACGGAAGTTACATATGTACATATACTTCACTAATCAATCATAATAAAAACATCAGAGGAGCTATGACGGGTTGGAGCTGATCAAAATCATGTGGGAAATGGTAGAATGTTCGCATACAATATATCGACCCGAATAAATAATAATTATGATGATGGTTTTGTAACGTATCTCTGTACCAAACCAAAAGAGGTTAAGAGGTATAAGAGTATGCAACCCGGCTAGTAATAGACTTATAGCAGAGCGAGACAGATGACAGATACAATGTTATTTTTTCGTGGGAAGTCCTCAAATAACGTCTCCTCCCGGTTTGGATGGACCGAGAGTGACTAAAACCTAGCTGCGTTCTTTCAGTCGCCCAAAGAATTGTCGTGGCCCCGGACCACGACAATTCTTTCGAGTAATCCTGCCCTGGCAGACACCCTGCCAGGCCCTGGCGGCCCTGTCGATCTTCCTGATCCTTGACGGATGGCGAGCTACTAATAGCACGCCGTCCGAAAACCCGCGTCTACGGTGGGCGGACCTCACCCTACGTCTTCTGCGGCGGCTGGGGCATGAGCATGTTCTCTCCCTCAAGCTTTCCGCCACCTCCTTCGCTCACATTACTGCTTCGCAGAAGGAAGTAACTGCTTCCCATTCTCTCTCATTCTATACCATGGCCTGAACCAGGGCTGGACGCCGGAGCCGATCGTCCCCAAGAGGACATGGCGGTACTCTGCCTAAGCGGGGCAGACAATGGCAACACCCGGGAGTTTCTTACCGCCGAATTTGAAAGAGGAACTTCTCGAAACTATCAATGACCTACGTCAGGCGGAAAGTGGGAACACCGTGGCGCCTCTATAACCACTTCTCAAAGACCCCCGACTTACTGACAGATACAAGTCTAGAAGTAACTGCGTAAGCTAGCTTAAAACAAGACTAGGCACCTGCTGGCAAAAATCCCCAAAATATCTCCCCTTTTGAAGCACACATCTCACCCCTATTAAAAGTGATAGTGGTGTAACGTGCCAACCAAAACAACAACACACCGCGGTGACTAGCCGAAACTCACACGTACAGTATTCGACAAAAGTGCTACCGACCTTAATATTGTTAGGAAACAGTAACCTCTCAGGTGCTGGCAGGCTATATAACCATTCAATGATTAATACTCGAGCGATGACACGACGAAGAACGAAAACCATACGTTTTCATACCTATAGCTTTATGTACACGTATGAAATGGTTGCGGTGCTGACTATACCGATATGATTACGTCACGTATGTCTCATGTTGTTAATCATAATTATTGTAGATAATAACTTTAAAATGAATTACGTATTTATTATGAAAGTGATGATTTTTGTTATTCTTTTGGCGTTTGTACTTATGATTACTTTGTGATTACTTTTCACAGTCACTACAAAAAAAGCAATAATATGTACATAATTATTTAAATTGATTCACTACATAGATATCTCATTATCAAGGCATAAAACTAATATCGCGTCACTGCCAGATAAAATGTAAAAATATAAACAACTAAGGTGTTTATGCATAAATTAAAACGTTTAAATATTAGGTATTTGACAATACCTACCACAATTGGAAGAATTTCACTAGATACTGCGTTGTAACCTTATACAGAACAACAAGAAACGTTTGTTATCCTCACCTGAATATCATGCAAGCAGTCACGTTCATCATATGTGTACCGCAAACGAGAAAATATACCAAACACCATTTTCACTAAAATATAGAAGAAACCTAGGAAACAAGCAAGAATTAACATGCGAAATTAATAGAACAACTAGTTAAACACATGACAGAAGAGAGAATGGTAAGTTAACGATGTTGCGTTAAACTTTTAATGCATATACCCTCAAAAATTAAATATTACGCACAAATTTTTTCTAAAACACATATTTGACAGCTTCGCGTATGTTTACTTTTTGCCGCGCTGTGTTTTTTTTAAATATGGCGTTTATTTTTTTTCGAAAATTTTGAATAAAGAAATGTTCAATTTGTCATAATTCTATATTGTCTTGGTAGCTTGCCGGCCTTTAAAAATACAAGGAGGTTTATTACGGTTAGCTAAACTATTATTTTTTATTTAATTTTTTGTAATCGAATGGGAGAAGTCAAGTATTTTTTACTAAGTTTTTTTTACCGATAACATGACCAATGACCTATTTTTTTTTTAATAAAGGTGCCGTGCCTATTTAACTTATTAAATTAATTCTTAACTATTGGATTTACCTATTATATTGTTGTGAAGGATTTTGAGTTGTGAATTTATGAAAGCATTCCAGAATGCTACAAACAGTAATCCTTGTTTCCTGGTACTTTATATATGCGATTCTAGGATTCATTTCATTAAGTTACCTAACACACCGTCCTCAGTTTTATCGAATTTTATTCTTGTTATAAGCTATTTAGGAAAGAATATAAGTATCCCATTTAGTGATTTGACTGAATATTTTCTAGGCGTATTGTGAATAAAAGAACCATTATCGAGAATAAAAGCTCTCAGTGTACTTACATTTTATGCTAAACGTAATGAACCCACCTAGGTGTGTAATATTTATAGACAATGTGCTTTATGCTAAAGTTGTCAAAAAAATAAAGCCCTGTTTTGACATTTGTATTTTGACTACCTAGCGGCTTGTCCGGTGTAGTGTAGCTGCAGCTACTACACCGGACCCCTAATTTTTATTTTTGGGCACGCCATAATTATGGCGGTAAATCCCCTCTTTGAGGCGTGGCTGGAAAGTCCTCACGGACTTCGAGCGGAAGAAACGCCCGGGTGTCACCATTGTGTGGACCGCCCGGAGGACACAGTGGAGCACACGGTGGAGGTATGCCCCGCCTGGGCAGAGCAACGCCGTGTCCTCGTGGGGGCGATCGGTGGCGGCGATCTCTCGCGCCGGGCCTTGGTACAAACCATGATCCGGAGCGAGGAGTGGCAGGTGGGCGCCTCCTTCTACGATGCAGTAATGCTAGCAAAGGAAGAGGCCGTACGCGTGAGGCACCGGTCTTCACGCTCCAACCGCCGCCGGGATTCCGATCCCGATTTCCGGCCACCGTAGGCGCGGGCTTGCAGACGGCGAGCAATGGGTAGCTCGCCGTCCGACCGTCCGGTAACAGTCCGGACCGAGCCCAAGTCGTCGACGGCGCGTGCTGTTCCACGCGCGCCTCAAGGAGATGTCAGCAACTGTAGGGGCCTAGCAGGGTCGAAGCCTACTGGGGCCAAGGGTCTGATTCTGAAAGGAAGACTCGGCCCTGGTACGAAAGGCAACGAGGGAACGGGAGTGGGTTTTTAGTCAGTAAAAGTCTGAAACTATCTCTTGCTCCGCCCAAGAGCGGGTCATGTCATTAGATGATTTTCCCACCGAAAAAAAACCCCTAATTATTATTTTCTTGTTTTTTCAGTTTCGTTCCAAGTTACATTTTAGGGTGTTTCTCAAATGTCAAAACGAGCCTTTTATTTTTTAAATAGTTCATATATTCATTGCTGATTGAAGTATATCATCTTCCTGCCCTTGTCCCGTGTTATTTGGGGTCAGCGCAACACGTTTTTTTCTTCCATTCTGCCCTGTTACTCGTCATACTATCACTAACTTCCTTTTCTTTCATATCACTCTTCACACAATCCATCCATCTTTTCTTTGGTCTCCCTCTCCCTCTCCATCCATCCACATGTAAACTCATAACTCTTTTAGTAACATGCGTTTCATCTCTCCTCTTCACATGACCATACCACGACAAACGATTCCCTTTCAACTTTTCAGTCACTGGCGCCACTTTCAAACTTCCCCTAATATACTCATTTCTCACTTTATCCATTCTCGTCACACCACACATCCATCTTAACATTCTCATCTCCGCTACGTGCAATCTTTTTTCATCCGTCTTTTTCACAGCCCAACATTCTGATCCATACAGTATGACAGGCCTTATCACGGACTTGTAGATTTTACCCTTCAACTTGAGGGGCATCCGTGGGTCACAAGTTGTTCCCGTGACCTGTCGCCATTTCATCCATCCTGCGTTGATCCGATGTGTTACGTCCCGGTCTACCTCACCATCCCCTTGGACGACTGACCCGAGGTACCGAAAGTCGGAGCAGATCGGTATGGGTGTTCCAGCGAGAGATAAAGGCACTGGATTGGAGAGACCGCCGAAATCGCAGAACAAGTATTCCGTTTTGGTTCTACTCAATTTCAGGCCAACACTCTCCAGTCTGTGCCACCACACCTCCAATCTGTTCTGGACCTCTAGGCCACTCTCGGCAACCAACACAATGTCATCGGCAAACAGCATACACCAGGGAGCCTCTTCCTGAATGTCCGACGTCAGAGCATCCATTATCATCAGGAAGAGGTAAGGGCTGAGAGCCGACCCTTGATGTAAGCCGACAGCCACATTGAAGCTGCCAGTGGTGCCCACTGTAGACCGGACTTGGGTACTGCATCGACTGTACATCGCTCGGATCAACTGCACATACTTCCCAGGCACACCTTTCTCCTTAAGGGCCCACCACAGAACCTCACGAGGTACCCGGTCGTATGCCTTTTCGAGGTCAATGAATACCATGTGCAAGTTTTTATGCGCACCTCTGTATTTCTCGCACAGCTGGCGTATAGCAAAAATGGCATCCGCTGTACCCCGACCCGGCATAAAACCGAATTGGTTCTGTGAAATTTCACTCTCTTCTCTCAGTCGCCTTTCAATAACTTTCTCCCAGGCTTTCATAGTATGTGACATTAGCTTTATTCCTCTATAATTGTTGCACTCAAGCACATCACCTTTGTTTTTAAAAATCGGCACCAAAGAGCTATTGCACCACTCATCAGGTATGGCTTCTTCCAGCAACAACTTATTGAAGAACAAAGCTAACCACGTCCATCCATCCACTCGCAATAACTTCCACACTTCAACTGGTATTCCATCTGGACCAATGGCTTTACCATTCTTCATTCCATTTACTGCTATTCTGACTTCATCCATACTAACCATTCTCACTAATCCCACATTCACTGGTTTATTTTCTAACACCCCACTCCAATTATTTTCCTCATTCATCAATCTTTCAAAATATTCCTTCCACCTCTTTCTAATTTTTTCATCATCCGATAGAACCATTCCAGTTTCATCTCTTATACATCTTACATGACAAATATCCCTCGCCTTTCTCTCTTTTATTCTAGTAAGCCGGTATAGCTCTTTTTGGCCTGCAGGACTGTCCAGTGCGTCATATAGTTTGTCCTGGGCTTTTGATTTTGCTATTGCCACGGCTTTCTTGGCTTTCTTCTTTAAAACGTCATACTCACTCTTTTTTTCAGCTTTTAAACTAGCGTTTCCAGGCTCTACACGCTGCCATTCCTTGAATTTTCTCTTTTTTTCTTTCAATACACTCTGAACTTCTGTCGACCACCACCATGTATCCCTATCTATTATGCCCTTTCCTCTCGTCTCTCCCAAAATATCTTTCGCTGCATGCCTGATACACTCAGCCATCTCATTCCAGCTCTCATTTATACTTCGATCATTCATATCTCCCATCTCTATCATTCTGTCCACCACTCGCTCCCTGAACTTCTTCGCACAATCATTCCTCTCTAACATATGCCATTTTATTTTAGGGGGAGGACGCTCTTTGTATTTGGTAGACAGTATTTTAACCACTGATGTCATAACCAGGAGTCTGTGTTGTGAGACTAGGTCTTCTCCTGGCAGTACTTTGCAATCTTTGACGTGCTTTAAGTGGTTGCGCCGAACTAGAAAGTAGTCGATTTGGGTCTTATAATTACCACTTTTGTACGTGATCATGTGTTCGTCTCTTTTTTGGAACCACGTATTAGCTACTGCTAGGTCAAATGCAGTAGCGGATTGCAGCAGGGTCTCTCCTTCACTGTTCAGACTACCGAAACCCCATCCCCCATGTACTCTTTCATAAACACCTTTCATTCTTCCCACATGTCCATTAAAATCACCTCCAACTATCAATTCTTCATGAACAGGGATGTTCATTAAAGCTGTATCAAAATTCTCCCAAAACCTCTCTTTTACCGTTTCATCACATCCTACTTGTGGTGCATACACACTTACTATATTCAACATCACATTCTCTAACATAACTTTCACAACTATAAATCTATCACTAATCCTTTGTACTTCCATCACACTTTCTTTCAATTTACTGTCTAACACTATTCCTACACCATTTCTTTTTCCATCACTTCCACAGTAGTAGAACTTGTATCCCTCACCAATTTCTCTCGCTTTTGTTCCTCTCCATTTAGTTTCCTGCAAGCATGCTATATTTATCCGTCTTCTTTTCAATACATCCGCTAACTCTCTGGCCCTTCCAGTCATAGTCCCAACATTCCAACTTGCATACCTCAATCTCGTTTCCCGAGCTAGCTTCTTACGTTGCACCCGCCCGAGGTGGTGCAACAACCCTGGTCCATTTCCCACAGGAGCCGGGTGCTGCCCCTGCGCGTCGCCTGTGGGGTACACCCTAACCCTATCGCGCATTCTATTAAAACCAAACATGTTGCAGATGGGATTTGGCTAGTTTTTTTTAAAGTCGGCCGCCAGCCTGACACCAACCCTCCTTGGGAATGCTTTTGTTGGTAGTTTACCCGCCACCACGGGGTGACCTAAGGTGCTGTAGTATGCACAGAATCTAAATATCCCTTAGTCGCCTCTTACGACACCCACGGGAAGATATGGGATGGTGCTATTCTTTACGTCCGACACCATGAAGTATATATTGAACGATTATTAGTCTATTTTTTAAGATTCTAAATATTTCAGAATTTTTACAATTTCTGACTAACATAACGTAACATAATCAGCCTTCTAATGTTCCCACTGCTGGGACTCAGGCCACCTCTCTAGGAGAGGGAATGGGCCGTAATCCACCACGCGGGCCCAGTGCGGATTGGTGAATGTCACTACACACAATTTTTGATGTTTTCCTTCACTATTTTGAGAGCAGTGGTGATGAAATAAATTACACAAAGTAATGCGCCTGGCTGGGTTTGGACCCGCGACCTACAACTCGTAAGTCGGAGCCATTACCGTTCGGCCACCACTGCTCAACAACTGACTACCAACAAATTTTGCTACTTTATCTGTGGTATGAGTTTCTCATCCACATATTTTCAGCTGTCTTATTTTCCACGAAGTATCTGCGCAATTTACTGGAATTGATGAAACTTACTAATTAGTTGATATCTCGTTCCACTACATAACCACTATAGATAGAAAATCCTCGTCTGTCCTAATTAAGTAAAAACCGACACGTTTGTTTAAGTCGATGGCAAATTTGAGAACTAGACTGGAATGTACTGGATTTGACAGCAGTTTGACATTTTTCCTTTGCAAGTGGCGCCACCATGACGTATATGGATAAATTTGCTGTCCTGAAGGTAACTATGGCCTCATTGGCAATGAAGGAAAAAGTGTTGTTATTTAATAGTAAGAATATAAAATATCGATAAGAATATTTGCATGATTTTTCGATTTTCTTTACCAATTACTTTCATAGATTCAGTTGAGATAATAATATGTTATTTTGTATGTTAAACTGTCTCATGGTCACAAGCAGATGCAGCTGCTGAGCGTGAGGTTTTGGGTTCGATTCCTAGGTCAGGTAAAAAGTGCTATTGGGTTTTTCCGTTAGGTACTCTGCAGATAACCGAAGTTTGAAATTTGGTGGTGTGAACTCCCGTGCCTCGGAAAACACAAAATCCGTTGATGGAACTGCCGTCTCATTGGACTAAGAGTGCCCATGTGTGTGTTTGCGCACACGCTTAACATCTATAATATCTCTTGCGTATCTCCCTTGAGATTGGTCACCATGATCGAAAGATCGTGAGGATTTATGAGATATGAGTAATAAAACGTGCCTATACAACAAAGGATGTCAATAAATTATTCGATCGAATCGTAGAAAAGCTGCCAGCTATCAAGCATTAAAAATCCAAATAAAATAACTACGAACTACGAAACAAATACCAATGAATAATGCACAGACCGTGAATATTAGATGAAACTCGTATTTACTCCCTAAGGCCTCTTCCACATGGCGGGGCGTGTGCTCACATATAATAATCGCAGCGGAAACGCTGTCGCACGCTCGCAGCCCGCTGGAGCGGAGGTGTCAAACGGCAAATTTCACGGCGCGACTGTCCTTAGATCTCTTGTCGCTATGTCGCGCTTTAGTGTCGCTGATGTGACGCCCCCTTAGGCACGGCGCGGTGCAATCATTTTTGTTTTGTTTTAAAAATCGAGTTCTAAAGTTTTGTGCTCGATACATTCGGGTTGTTTTGGCTAGTTTGATTTTTAGCGAGTTTGTTTTGTTTTTATTTGGTTTTAGAACTACTAAACTTTCATATGTGAATTTTGAAAAATCATATGGATATTCGCTGCGGGATTGTTCGAAGTATTTACCATGGCCTATAAACGCAAAGGGTAACTAATAGAACAACGGATGGGTTTTAATCAGTAAAAGTCTGACCCTCCCTCTCACTTCACACAGAGCGAGAGAAATTATTTGATGATTTCCCATCCCAAAAAAAAAAAACAATTATGGATATCCGCAAATCCTCAGCTTAACCACTCTAGAGCAACTCCTCATAACCCAGCACACGCAATAACGGAACATCAAAGATGGCCGTATTCGAAACAGCTGTCAATTACCGTTCAACGTAACATTGTTCCGGGAGTAAAGCACTGGGATTAGATTGCAATTGCAGACGCATCTGTCCACTAATGAACGCTGGCACGTGCATACTGCTGGCAGCCACCTGACACCTCACGAGTCTGGACGCCTGGTACCTACATTGACAGCTCATCGAGCATACGTAGTAAAAACACGTGTAGACTGCATGTTGTGGTTTATGAAATCATGGATTGAATCCTAAGTGGAATCATGGTACCTACTAAATATTAGAATTATGTTTTTTAATTCTTACTTATCTATAGGTTTT
Organism: Mythimna impura; assembly: GCA_905147345.3. Lineage (NCBI taxonomy): Eukaryota > Metazoa > Arthropoda > Insecta > Lepidoptera > Noctuidae > Mythimna > Mythimna impura. Next base: position 12,274,356 of record LR990343.1, on the reverse strand, counting down.
TATTTAAAATTTACAAGTAAGTATTTACGTATTTAAAAACTGGGTAAGTGCGACTCGGACTCGCGCACTGAGGGTTCTGTACAAACTTACCTATGAAAACAGTTCCATTCCCGAACTGAATTACGAAGATTTTTCCAAATCACTTTTTTTTTCGTGACGTAATTACAAATTTACAGATTTCAGATTTTTTCCTATGCTTTTGCTATGAGACCTTCCTTCATGCCAAATTTCAGGATTCTAGGTCAACGGAATTTTGATTCCCTTGAGAGTGTCGAAATACAATTTTTTGGCGATATAAAAGGCCGTATATTTTTTTTTTGTTTACTCAGAAGTTTGTTTTGTTCACAGCTTCAAGGGACTGCAGACCTAAGTATATGGTTTTAATTTCAACTCGATACCTCCACGCGTTCCCGAGATAAAGTGTCTTGACAGACAGACAGACGGACAACAAAGTGATCCTATAAGGGTTCCTTTTGAGGTAAGGAACCCTAAAAATAAAATAACCTTAAGAACTAACTAAATGGACATTTTTTCAAGACTTTTTATATCTCACAGTCTGTAAACCCCTGGTAAAAAAAGAAGTAGCCAAATTACCAAAACCTAGCCTAGCTAACGCCCAATTTATTGCTTTTTCAATCGAAAGGACTACTCTGTCCTCACGGTTCTGCATGCCTGGTACATTGACAGCTCGTCGAAAACAGTAAAAATGTATGAGCGCTAACAACGTGGCTCTTAGATGAAAATTAAAAAGTTTTCAGAGTCCCAGCACGTATAAAATAGTTAGTAAGTTATCTTTTAAACGGAGTGCGATGATTAGCTTTGGTATTTTGGTGTGTATTTTAGCTTTGTCCACACGTGCAGAGGAAAATAGTTGGGAGATATTTTTTTTGTTTTTTTATCACACAACCCCGTCTAGTCTCAAGCTAAGCAGAGCTTGTGTTATGGGTACTAGACGACTGATAAACATACTTATATATTTCTAAATACATACATATATAGATAAATTACACCCAGACAGAATAAATGATCGTGCTCATCACACAAACATTTGTCCTGGGTGGGAATCGAACTCTCGACATCCAGCATAGCAGTCAGGGCCACTAACTACTAGACCAACAGGCCAGATTTAGTCAAAACAAAATCTTCCTTTTGCAGTGCAAATTCCCCCGTTCAAGGGCCAGAGGTCAACAAAGACCCTTCTAACAAGCCAAATTGCATTCTATGATTATTTGAAATTAGTTGTAAGTATCTGGAGGTACTCCTAATCTCGTTTCTAATGGATAAGGGAGCGCCGACTCCAAAAAAAAAGTAACAGAACCTTTTTACTAAAACGGCGAACAATAATAATACATCCATACATAGAGGTCCATTTGCCGAACTATACCGAATAGCTTCGTATTAGGAGGCTCATTCAATTCCCAAAATGTAGCAAACGTTGTGAACTTTACGGTTAAGGCCTCCATGTACCGATATTAGTGAAAGAATTACTATAAAGATCGAACACACCAGTCGTAAACGTGTACAGGAGGTACACAGGCTAAAAATAAATTCTTAGTAAAACTTTCCTTCTGACTAAGCCAAGGAGCTTGGGAGTCTAAATTGAGTGGTTTTACAAAAAGATACCTCATTTTTAGGGTTCCGTACCTCAAAACGAAAAACGTAACCCTTATAGGATCACGTTGTTGACCGTCTGTCTGTCTGTTTAACAAGACCCTTTATCTCGGGAACGCGTGGAAGTATTGAGTTGAAATTAAAACCATATACTCAGGTCCCAGTTGACCCAGAATCCTGAAATTGGCATAGGAATAAATCTGAAAACAGTATATTTGATGTTACATTTAAAAAAGAAAAACTTTTTGCGATTAGGAAAAATCTTCGAGAATCCATTCGAGAATTGAACCATTTACATGGGTAAGCTTGTACGGAACCCTCAACGCGCGAGTCCGAATCGCACTTGCCCGATTTTGTTTTGAAAATTTGTTTTTAATTTTTGCATCGAAATTTTAAACATTTCGCATCAAAACAGCTACTCAAAAACCCCTAACTTTATCAGAACATTAAAATAAAATAAAAAAGGAAAAACATAGTTTACGAATGCAATAGCAATCAGGATTTTTTTTGTCAAATTTTCACGCCTAAACCGCTTAACAGATCTTAATTAAACTTTCCATGGAATAGATCTGGGACCTACAAAATAACTTAAGAAACTTTTTGTCAACATACGAGTACTAAGGGGGGAAGCAGCGGACTGAAGTTTTTTAGTGTATGTCATAAAAGTACACACAAGTTACACCACTTTTTTAGCTTCCGAGATCCCTTGGAAGCTAAAAGTGCAGTAATAGTAGTATAATAGCATTACTACTAGGTACTGCTGTTATTTAAAATTAATACAAACATGAGATCCTAGTACAACAGGATTTAAATAAACATTGCAATTCAACAAACTTTCTTAAAGTAATTTAAGTAAATTGTAGATATTTATGTTTATTGAGAAAATAGCTTAGAGAAATCGTAAAATCGAGTTTGACTATCTTTTTTTTTTGATAGGTTCGCGTTTGACGACTGTCTCACCTAAAGGTCTACGCTAGAGGAGCCCGGGTGTCATCATAGTGTGGACCGCCCGAAGGACAACGGTGGAGCATACGGTGGAGGAGTGCCCCGCTTGGGCGGAACACCGTCGTGTCCTCGTGGAGGCGATCGGCGGCAGCGACCTCTCGCGTCGGGCCCTGGTTCGGGCTATGGTCCGAAGCGAGGAGGAATGGCAGGCGGTTGCCCTCTTCTGCGAAGCAGTAATGCTAGTGAAGGAGGAAGCCGCACGTGTGAGGGAACGAATGTCCTCACGCCTCAGCCGCCGAGATTCTGACCCCGACTACCAGCCACGGTAGACGCGGGCTTGCGGAGGTCGAGCAATGGGTAGCTTGCAACCCGCTCCGCACAGATCGCGAGAAGTCATTAGATGATTTCCACACTTAAAAAAAAAGGAGCCGAGCACGAGCGGAGCACGAGCCGAGCTCAAATACCTAGAGAGAAATCGAGGGTGGGTTAGGTTCTGTACCTTTATGGTTAGCGATGATGTGGTAGACGATGGAGCACGCTTGCGTAGAAGTTACCTATTCACTCTTGACTTGAAGACTGTAGCTATCAGGAAACACAAACTATGTACCTATTTAAACATTTATGATTGGACTCGTAACATAAATAAGGAAAGTGGCTAGACAAATTTAGTTTCCAACCAGATGTTAAATATGTATTTATACGTTAGAAATTGATAGTCTATTAACCAACAGACACATCACTGTTACTGCAATATCATTAAGCGAAGGAGGCTGTTGCTTAGCTCACGACACGTAAATTGACTTAAGTATTCATGGCCTGATGAATAAGTGATAGGAATGAGCGGGGATGCGATCGAATCAGGCCCGATTTCAATGACCGAAATAAGTTTCTTAGAGGTTTCACTTTGGTCCAACTGTTATATACAGGTAGACATCTCTCAATAATGAAAACAGTAATGATAATAATAATAACCCCATCGCCGTATCTCTACGTTGACGTCGTGGTGGGGCTTGCGTGCTCCAATATACCCTAGGTCTGTATCGGTAAAGTTTGCTTTGCCGTAATATGCCTAGGGTGAGGGGCCAGACTAAGAGAGATACAATCCGCAGTGCAGTTTTGTGGCGAACTGTTGGGCATTAGCGACCCCACGGACCCGATCTCCCGGGAGAATTCTTGTTCTTCATCTCCGGCTTGCCTTTATTGGCCGGCCGTAGTGAACAATCACGAGGAACTGAGCTCCCACCTCTCTCTTGCCTTTATTGGCTGGCTTGAGTGGAGATTCGCAAGAGCAAACGTGCTCGGGAGAAGGATCTATAATCTAGTAAGGTGCTGGTAGGGATCTTGACCGTACTTCCGGGATTGTCCTGATAGCCGTGGTATACCTCTCCACTTCTCAAGCACCTCAAGATATGTTGCCCTCTTGTTGCTACGTCACTTCGTGCTAGCGGCCGTTTTTGGGGGCCCATTTATTGAGTGTGCAAGTCACCCCCTGCCTTTTTTCGATGCATATTAATAACGTTGTTCAGGCAGGGGCCATAGTCTTGACATAGTTCCATGTTACCAGTCCACTTAAGACTCCAAAAACCATAGCCCTATTATCTTTGTTCTCCATATGTCGCAACAGTTTTTCAATAACCGGGGGTTGTCCTTGGGTGCACTAGCATAGCGCGTACAGGAATAATCGTCGGTTGGTATCATGTTCCATTATAATTATCTAAAGGGCCTCTGCGAGTTGGCTTCGGCTCCTCGTACGCCTCCCAAAGGTCCAGGACCTCAGGGTCCTGAGATAAATAAAATATATAAAAATAATAATAATACGAGAATACTTTCTCGCAGTTACGGCAGTACTCCTGGATACGGCTCGCGTTGTAAGCCCTAACCATCGGTAACTTGGACCCTGTTCCCGACACCGGCGGACAACTATTTTTTATATTTATAAATATTTTTATATGATTTTGTTAAAAAAAAAATATTTAAAAATGATGTTTAAGAAATGAATAAAGGAGATAATAATAATAATTTATTTATTTGCCAGAATGTAGGTATACAAAGTAGTATGATCTTAACATTATTGAGGCTCCTTTACACTCTACCATTACATGTGATGTGCAATTATTTAATTTCAGATTACATACAACATGCCATGCCATGCCATGTTATGTCTCTGCACCACCCTAAGGTCGACTGGTAGAAAATGCCTAAGGCATTAAGTCCGCCTTTGTACAATGTTTAGTGCATGAAGTTTTAAATAAATAAATACAATTGATTAAAATTATCATAATATGTCTTCAGTTCTCAAGTCACTATAATTGTTACAAAATGTCAGATTAAATAAATTAATTGAAAATATTTAATTTCACAAAACAACGAATAATTAAAAATGTCATAATATATATATGTATTATAATGTCAGGAATTAATAAATACAGTGTTCAAAAATTATTCAATACAATGTCATAGGTGTTAAATTCAATTCAATTATTAGGGATGTAAGCGGCAATGTCATCCAATTTAAATTTAGAATCAAACTTTTCATTTAAAAACTCATCTGTTTAGTACCGTAACTTCCCAGTATCTTTTTTAGGGTTCTGTACCTCAATCAGTAAAAACAATTTTTATAGGGTCACCTTTGCTGTCCGTCTGTCAAGAACGTTTTATCAGGAACGCATGTAAGTATCTATTAAGCTAAAATTAATATCAAATACTCAGGTCTGCTATCCCTTAATTAAAACAGTAAAAAAAATTAAGTTTTAAGTCAACGCTATCTAAAGATAAAGCCGTTTATGCTCCGTTTAGGTGCATATTTTGACACTCGCTAGGTAATTATAATTATGGTATTTCAAGTTGACTTAGAATCCTGAAATATTACAAGAAGCAAGGTCTCAAAGCACAAGTAAAGGAAAAAGTCTGGAAACCGCACCGTTAACTTGTAGTTACATCAGAAAATAATGACTTTTTGCGACTCGGAAAAATCTAGACTCGTTTTAAGAATCGAACGATATACATAGGTAACCCTACATGCGTAAGTCCGACTCGCACTTGACCGGCTTTTTATTAGTGGGAAGTCATCAAATATTCCTTTTATCTCTGGGCGGAGCGAGAGGGAGAAACAGACTTCTACTGACTAACTGTATAAATGTTCTTTCAGTTGCTATTTGCGTTCCAGGGTCGCGGTTACTCTCGAAATCCCGTAGCCCTGGCAGGAACTTCCCAGTACCTACAAAAAAAATTGCTTTACGAAAAATAAGAAATAGTAACAAAGAATAAAAAAAAAATAGTAACACACGTAAAAATATACTTTCACAATGTAATGCTCACTCATATTTCATACATAAATTTTGCACATGCGTCGGGGAACAACACAAAGCACGAGAAAGCTTCTTTAAATATTCCTTCCCTTCATAATCAAAGTGCTGCGTTTGTGAGATAAGAATTCCCTACGCGCCGAGACGTTGACTGTGTGTCAGAGAATCGTTACACCAACGAATTATTTAAGTCAGCTATTTGTCAAAAATACTTCGACAAATATTTGAAAGACAATACTGTACTGTCATGTTTGCTCTCTTATTTTAGCCCAGCTAATTTGTCTCATGATAAATTAAATATCTTTCGCAATGTACATTAATTAGTCACAAAATACATATTTAACCACTATGAACGTCTAATAAAACTTACTTGAGTACTTTGAGGAAGTTTGTAAACAGAATCAGAGTCCTCAAGCCAGAGAGAAAGTTTCATTTATTTTCCTACGATAAAAAACTCTCAATTTCTTTTATACATATAAGAGCTTACGAGAGACGCGTGGAAAAGTTACTTAAAATCGTATATAAACAGAAATAACGTCTCCGCAGATTATTTAAAGCAACCCGTGAAATTTCAATGAATATCCTTAAAACGCGGAGATTAAACCAAAAAAGTTTTTGTATTTGCTTAGCTCTTCACAGCTGATATAACTGGATTGCAAAAGTTCTAAGGATGAGCATAAAAATGCTCCAGTTGGGGGGGAAAAAAAGAAAATCAGTATTAAGAGTGTCGCAATAAATGTGAGTGTGTTTTTGCTACGGCAAAGTTCTTGAGTAACTAGGTAACGCTGGTATAATGGCCGCTGAGTAACGTTTTATGACGTACGTCAGCGAATAACTACATAACACCCTATATAAAAGTAGGTATATCTGTTATTTTATTCACAAGTAATGTCGTATAGGAGTACTTTTGTTTGAAGATGCTCCAAATTGCTCGCTTCGAATCAAATGTACGAGTATACTCGTATATGAAAATGTTGTAATAGATTTCTTATTATGTTATGAACAAAATATATTTCGAGAGCGCCAGTTTATTTATTCGAGCCTTTAGTTATTATTTTTACCGACGAATGTTTCGAGAGATAACTGCTGAAATTTGTATCGTTGATTTTGACTTGAAGTAACGCTTTACCTTTAGTGTATAGTAGTTCTAGATCTGTCGAACTCTTTAGTGTATCGTGGTTCTAGATCTGTCGAACTCTTTAGTGTATCGTAGTTCTAGATCTGTCGAACTCTTTAGTGTATCGTAGTTCTAGATCTGTCGAACTCTTTAGTGTATCGTAGTTCTAGATCTGTCGAACTCTTTAGTGTATCGTAGTTCTAGATCTGTCGAACTCTTTAGTGTATCGTAGTTCTAGATCTGTAGAACTATTTAGTGTATCGTGGTTCCAGATCTGTCGAACTCTTTAGTGTATCGTAGTTCTACATCTGTCGAACTCTTTGGTGTTTCGTAGTTCTAGATCTGTCGAACTCTTTGGTGTATCGTAGTTCTAAATCTGTCGAACTTTTTAGTGTTTCGTAGTTCTAGATCTGTCGAACTTTTTAGAACCAATCGAAAAAGTTACCGTATTCCAGGGACCTTACTATGACGTGTTAAAATGTCAGTCGTGCATGCGAGAAAGAGGGATGAAGGTACACCTATACATCATTTTTAGTATATGCGAAACCTGAATACAATTTTTTCAGAGTCAGTAACTGATTCGATTCCAATAATTTTTACACCATGTTATATTTTTTTCCAAAAATATTTAAAAAACGGTCACGAGTTAGACACCACCGACACTAAATACAACACAGGTCACTGCTGATCATAGCGGGGATTAGGCGCCAGCGCACTGCTGGATGCGGAAGCAAAACAACTCCTCAGCTGCCTGGATGGCCCGGTGACCATGTATTTGTTCGGACAATCAGGTAGCATAAAAAGCTTATAATTTTGTGATTTTTCATGATACAGTTATAAAATTTTGTACATAGATTGTTTACATAAAAATACTAGACACATGTTTCGGGTTTCGCATATACTGAAATTAATGTTGTATATATATTTTTTTATTGATATAAACTAGCGCTTGATTGCGATCCCACCCGATGGTAAGCAGTGATGCAATCGTTGACAGTGAAGCGCACTAGTTTATTCCGAGCCTATTCACTCAAGCCTTGAAGACATCATCATCATCATTTCAGCCGAAAGACGTCCACTGCTGGACATAGGCCTCCCCCAAGTGTCGCCACAATGAACGGTCCTGTGCGTCTCGCATTCATCGGACTCCCGCAACCGTTACCAAGTCATCGGTCCACCTTGTAGGAGGCCTTCCAACGCTACGTCTTCCGGTACGTGGTCGCCATTCCAGAACCTTTCGGCCCCAACGGCCATCCGTTCTGCGAGCAATGTGCCCTGCCCATTGCCACTTAAGTTTGGCGATTCTTTGTGCTATGTCGGTAACCTTGGTTCTCCTGCGGATATCCTCATTCCTGATTCGATCACGCAAGGAAACTTCGAGCATAGCCCTTTCCATTGCCCTTTGGGTGACTTTAAGTCTTCTGATGAGGCCCATTGTAAGCGACCACGTTTCGGAGCCATATGTCATCACTGGCAACACGCACTGGTCATAGACTTTCGTCTTGAGACACTGTGGTATATTGGACGAGAAGATACCGCGCAGCTTCCCGAACGCTGCCCAGCCGAGTCGGATTCGACGATTGATTTCTTTCTCGAAGTTAGACCTTCCCAACTGGACCGTCTGTCCCAGGTTAACATAGTCGTCTACAACTTCGAGTGTAGAGTCCCCGATCTTGATAGGAGTGGGTGCTACATGGCTGTTTGCTTGAAGACACCTAAATTATAATTAATCGGACGGGAAGACCGCAGCAGACAAATTGTCCCAGTCCATCGATGTACGTAGTATAAAGCTTCATCTTTAACCGTTCAGTATAAGTCGTGAAATGGTTCGCGTTAAGAGCTCAAGGTAGCAATGCTGGACCGCAAAGGCCAACTGAAAGAACACAGTTGGTATTTAGTCAGAAAAAATCTGATACACTCTCACGCTCCACCCAGAGCAGAACAAATCGTTTGATGATTAGCCGCGTAAAAAAAAAGTGTTTCTTAGTTAAATTAATCACAGTATACAGTATATATTTTTTTTTTTTAATTTGATATAAACTAGTGCTTGACTGCGATCCCACTTGATAGAAAGCAGTGATGCAACCGCTGAAGGTGAGGCTCACTAGTTTATTAAGAGCCTATGAATGGACAAATTGGGTTTACCTCAGGTTTCATAATTCATTTGTTTCTTATTTTTATTTGATTCAAGAAAAACTTTCTCCAAACGTTGAAGTCCTCCTCGCATGTATGGACCCTTCAGACTGTTACGAACCTTTATAAATGACTTCGGAGCATGTTCATTAAAAGCTCCTCTTTCATCTGAGAACATTTCAAGACGACAAAAAATACTAAAGAAATATTATTTCGTTTCACCATTTTCGCCGAAGTTGCCAATTCATGATAGGACTACAGTTAGCTAGATAGATATTATCTATTCATCGGAAGACCCCGGCCCTCCTGACTACAAAACAGGATCACTTGCGAACGAAAATGTATTGAAATCACAATGTAACCTGAGGCTTTTGTCCATTGAAAAACATTTTTTATGCATTAAAAATATCTTAGAAATGTTTATTTAACAATAGCGTTTAAGAGAAATTACTTATTCATGGCACGTCTGAATTTTCCTTTCTTTTGTTAACGGTGGAAATCGATTCGCTTGCTTCGTGTAATTTCATACCTGATGCAACTGAAACTGTGTATTTTTGACGCTGTTGTACTTGCCAAGTTTCAAATTATATTTAGTTCTACATTTCCAACTTTCGAATATTAACTTTTCAATTTATTATGAGCGGGGATTTGATAATATAGCATTTGAATCAAGTTCGATGGTCCGTAGTGATTTTATGTTAAAAGCGCCAATTTAATCGATTCGACGGAATTAAATAATGAACTGACGGGACCCGCGTCCATAAAACACGATTTTATCATACCGTTGGGAGGGACACGTTTTCGAATATCGTAATAAAAAAGTCACAGATGTCAAATTTATGACGTTGGACCATTGTAAAGAGATTAAAAGATTTACTACGGATGAGGGTGGCTGCTACGAACGCTACGCAGCTACGCCGGCCGCTACGTCGGTCGCTACGCGGTAAGTTCTACGAAAAATAATTTTACAAGTTTAATAATGCTGTAATCCTTTTGTATCGCTGAAATTCACGTCCGTCTGTATTACCAACTAAAGTTTGTTTGTTTTTCATCCTAGACAAATAGATGACTATTTTTGCTTTGTAAATAGGGCTAGTAGAAATTAGTATTTCGTTCTATTTAACATTTCCCACAATAAAGACGGCTATTAAATTAGTACTAAACTCACCCAAAAGTTCTTGAAATTAACAAAAAGTTTACATACCTGAAACAAAAATAAAAACTATGAAAACACAGTAAAAAAAAAAAAATACCCGACACCATAAAGAATTAAGAGAAATACAAAATAATTAAAAATTCAGTGCAATAATTAACAAGTAATAAAAATACAGCATTACATCAACAAATTCATTGTAATGTCTCCGAGCGCAGTGCTAATGTTGGCGTCAAACTCACAGAATTACGAAAAAGATATTTCCCTTGAGGAAGGGGCGATGCCTTATAAATGTCCGTAACTTGGTGAATAAATCACGGTAAGCGCTAACGCCGGCAAATAAATAATTTTCTTTATTCATCAAAATTAAAAGGAGCAGTTGACAAAGCGAGCCTTAATTATTATTAAAATCCAATTTTGTTCGCGACTATTAAAGCCCGATCTCTAAGTAACCGCCAGTTTATTTGCCCAACGGTCGTACACAACAAACACCATTATTGAACTTATACCCAGTTTTCTTTCCCCCTTTCTGAATACAGTTATATTTTCTTTCTTCCTAACCCCACTTGTTTTTATGAACCGAATCTGTCAATATCGAAGGATTATTGATGTGTTCTCACGTTATTATGAATATATTGAAGAATGTTTCAAGTTTGGATCGAATGTGGGAATATATGTGAATTGAGAATGTGCCTATATATTTTATTTTGAGAATATTTTGTATGTTTCTGTTTTTGTTAGCGTACAATAGTTGTATGACGGTCAAAGGCTTCTTATATGTTGGTATAGCAAATTAAACAACTACATCATCATTCATTATCATAATATCAGCCGAAAGACATCGACTGTTGGACTATAGGGCTCCTTCAAGTGTCGCCACAACGACTGGTCCTGTTTTTTATTTTAGTTGGGAAATCATTCAATAACTTCTCCCGCCCAAGGACGGTGCGAGTCAGACTTTTACTAACTAAAACCCACTCCTTATATGTTCCTTCTTTGCCTTCGTTCCAGGGCCCCAGGGTTCTCTTTCGCACAACTCATGGCCCCAGTAGGCTTTGACCTTGCTGGGCCCTGTGCGTCTCGTATCCACAGGATTCCTGCAACCCTAACCAGGTTAAGAATTCAAAGTTTAAAACAGGCATTCTTTTCTCTGACATACAGCGTGTTCCATTCATTGTTCTACTGGCAAATAATAAAAAACCATTCGTATTTTCTGATTCCAGAAACCCTGGAGCTGAAGCTTGCTAGGTGCATTAGCTGGCGTTTTCGAAGCCGACGTGGAGATTACTTAATGATCTAAACCAGACGCGAACTTGTAGAGGAAGCGATGAAAAAAGGAAAATAAAACAACCCGGTACCTAAGGGTTTGTTTTGTGCTGAGAAATACTGAAATGCCAGTACAACAATAGGATTAGTACGTCCGCAGCACGAGGGGTATGTTTCCTTATTTTTTTTACGTCCCGTTGAAGTTAAGTTAATCTACAATCGATACGAGCATCGATTCTTTATAATTATTTTAACCGATTCTGCCAATGAGAAGTTTCGTAAGTTTACTATTATAGAATATTTATTAAAGTAAAATAATATAATTAAAGGTTGTAAAACAACACAGTAATAATGTATTAACCACTTTATACGTATCTCCATAAAATATATACATTCATATAAGTAGTATAAGCCTATAATATTATGTAAACGGTCTGCTTCTAACCGGTTGTATATGTTTAGCAGTAAAAGATTTATTTGTAAACGGGTGTTCCGTACAAGTGCACATCGAGTTTTCAATTACACAAAGTGATGGCCACACTGAGGCGGGCGTACCGCGAAAAACGCCGCCGCGGTCAGGCAACCTGACCGATTGCACACCGCTCACTCGAGACCACTCCAATCTCGGCAAAATCAACACAAACAATCACAAAATAAGGTTAGTTTTCCAACGCTCGCACCGCTGCATCTACGAAAATCGAGGAACAACTCGTTTTCGAAAGGTTGAAGGAAAACTCGATCGCTTTTCCAGGGGGAAGCTCTCAGTGGTTTATTGCGTTATTACCTGGACGTGTCTGCCGCGTCGGGACAGCCGCAATTTGGGGAGAAAAGAACGATATGTTGCGAGGAAAGGGATTTTATAGAGCTCCTGAGCAGCGGCTCCGGAAAAAGACCAAGCGCCCGTCTCAGTCCACGCCTAGCGTAATTTTCTTTGATCGAAAACTCTACAGGACACTACTTCAGTTTTTATTTTCATCCGATTCAATATCGTTGAACGGTTTGTAAGACACGCTTCGGAACATTTCCCAGTATTTTGTTTGTTCCTTTTAGTTTATATTTCGCTTGATTCGTTTGTGCTGCTGGTAATATTCTGCGAGGTGACAATTTTATCTCTCGTTTCTATTTTAAATCACTACCGATTTTAGATTTATTTAAAAGGAAAATAAAGGTGAGGGAAATACATCAGTTACTCGGATACAAATACACAATACGTCACAAATATAAGACTCGTATTACACATCGTTCCCGACAATCCCATAAGCCATCTACACCGAATTCGATTCAATAAAAACGTTAGATGTGACCAAAGATTTGCTCCAATAATCGAGCGACAAAAACTGTTACTTCGTCTTAGGGCCAATGAAATAGGAGTGGATGTCCATAAAATAAAATAATAACCGGTCAATAAAATCTTTCGGGTTTGGGGCAAATCTGTCAAATACGAGTATGTCTGGCGGACTGTGAAGGGGGATAAGAAAGATGTCGGAGGGTGGGAGGGCGCCAAGTGCTCGGAACTTGATCTGCCGTAGGTTGGAGGCAGTTGCCATCAATCGGCAGGTAATTGGGGCCATGTCAACCGAGTAAACGATGCCGCCAATGTACCGAATATTCTTTGTATTGCGATTGAATAGGAGTACAATACTAAGTTATCGATTGTTGTGAGATTTATTGAGTGTTTATTACTTGATCTTATCTTTAAACTATTAACAAAATCTACATTGTATTCAAAATAAATAGATCTATATGTATTATGTTGACAATAAACGAGAAAACTTAACTCGATGCAAAACACGTAGTTACTTAAATTGTTTAATTGGGATTTGCGATCATGTGAGCAAGAGTACTCTTTAAAATAAAAACTCACTCGGAACTAAGTCCGTCACTCATAATAGTAAGTTACGAGTACAGTTTTTACGAGTTTCCTACTCACCCAACTTTCATTTGAATGTCCTATATAAAGAACTTCCATCCAAACTTTACGAACACATGAATTAATAAAGAAACATCGCAAAATACAGAAAAAAAGGTAAGAGAAAAAGCGGAACGGCGCGACAGATGAGGTATCCGGAGTTTGCGATGAGCAAGAACAACACTACAATAATATGACGGAGAAGTTCCTCAAGTCGAGAGACGTCGTCCGTCGCTAAATTATGTACGACTCGAAGGCTGATTGATATAGAATGCTATTTACCTTCGGTGTCGTGAAATAAAGACGTCCACAGACCATTATTTATTTACACAGAACGGATTTAAAAAGAAAAGGTCGAAGTTACGACTCAAGGTCCTGATTAACATGCGGTGACGGAGAAAACTGTAATCGGTTGTGTCATTAGTACCGAAATCAAATCGAACATTAACTTTCGTACTAATACGAGTCTAATGTAACTTTAAATATAAGTTTCGTTCCCAAGGTTCCTAAATAACGGAAAACTATTACTGGCTATGATATTATTTAGCGATATACAGTCGCGGATCGTAGGGCCCGTAAAGCTAACGCCTTGGCTCCTGTAGTGGGCAATCGGTAAATGTGAGCGTTTGGGGAAGCACGTGACTAGAGTCTGCTATGTAACGCTAACATCTGTATCACATTTTATCGCGTTTAAATAGATTTAACTTTTTTTGTGAGAAATGCGTATTTTTTGGTTTGGAAAACTGCAAGAAACTTACCAGATCTAATCCAGAATCCATTTTTGAAATTGTTTAAATTAAAATTATGGTGTATAAAAAAATAGAACAAAAATAATCAAATTATTTTTTTAGGCAAAGTTGTCGATAGCAGTTTTGATTTGATTTTGCCCATTAAAAGAAAAAATACCAGTCATGTCCCTAATCCACCTTTAGGGCTATAGGAATCAATGTGTGCATCCCAGTCTCCATAACAATCGAGGCAGGAAATTGCCGACTTGGTCCGATCCGCGCAATAACCTCCGACTTCTCATTATGCAGATTGCCCCTCGACTCACATATGCACGTACACTAAACATCTTGCCGTGGTCCACGTGTGGCTATCATCTACGTTTTTACAACTTGTGAGTCTGAGACGTGCTAGTTGGATTGGTTTACCTACCGCTGATGAATTTATGTTTCTGTACTATTCTGAGCTGTGACTTATGGCCGTTGTGTTTTAGTCTCATTTTTAGTTTAGTTAAATGGAGATTGTAGTGTCTCTTTCTTTTTAATTTAAAAAGGTTCTGATGAAAAGTTGATTTCAAGAGATTTCCTTGTGTTCGTACTAATACCTATTAGATGCCTATTTGAAGAGATTTTGACACATTATATCGTTCAAAAAGTGTTGGTAAAATGTATATCAAAATCTCTAAGTCCGCAGTAGCTGGCTTAAAGGCCCAAAAATCGGTCACGTAAAAGATTCTAACTACAATCAAAGTCCTCTAAAAAAAATACAAGTCCACTTTCCATCCTGAACATTATTAAACACGAAGAGGGCGTAGTTTCTCCGGCGGGACTCTCATCCCCACATCAACGTTGATCAAAGTGCAGTTAAGTAACGTTTGTAATAAGTGTATCGTCGGCGACATAATCTACATAATTGGTAGTCGTCGTAGGATATTGCGTCCACGTGAGGCGGCGCGCAATTTTCTGCGCCATTTCCTCCGAATCGTCCAGTCAGATGGGCCATCCGACGCGCATGCCTATCCGATGCTTAACTTTAACGCTTAATTGATACAAACTACGAGTATAACGCTGTGTTGAAGAATGTGGGCTATGTTGCATATTACTGATTTGTATTGGATGGTTATTTTGTAGAATGTGCTTGGTTTTTTTATTTAAAAATCAAACCAGGATAAAATAAGTGTTATAAATAAATCGAACTTACAGTTTTGCCCAAAAATTTAAGGAAATTTTATATAAAAAAATAATAAACATACAACACGGTTAGTAAAGAATCTTTTAACAAATCTTTAGAAATTTTATTCCTTTAAATGTTGAGAGATATGGCTAATTTTATTTCCATAACCGAATTACAGAAATTACCTCACATATTATGACAAACGTTAACAAAGTGAAATTAACAAACGGTACCATCACCAAATCTTCACATTCGTAACCCGTAACATGAACAATTGATAACCTGAACGCGTAAAGGGTTAACAGATCAAAATGTGTTTGTTTAATTAAACAGGAGTTCCAAGCAAACGTCAGTTAGATTGTTGGCAGATAGGCATTTGTACCCTTTGATTACATTTCACTTGTCCGCCGTTTACTTCCTCAGAAATTGGCGCTAAATTACTCTACTAATGAATTATCTAACGTTTAATCTGTGTTGTAATTAATCGTATTAATATGGATGGTTTTGATAGGTGACATTTCTGTTTAAAGACAACGGTTGTATATGTTGAAGGGCGTTGAGACCATGATTAAAATGAGCAGTGGTGGCCGAGTGGTAACGGCCCCGACTTACGATTTGTAGGTCGAGGGTTCAAACCCAGCCAAGCGCATTACTTTGTGTAATTTATTTCATCACCGCTGCTCATTTCAACCAAAAATTCGAAGACATGTGACATTCACCAACCCGCACTGGGCTCGCGTGGTGGATTACGGCCCATTCCCTCTCCTAGAGAGGAGGCCTGAGTCCCAGCAGTGGGAACATTAAAAGGCTGATTATGCTTATATGCTATGCGTTAAAACCAGTTTAAAAAAGTTGGTATTAATAAACCATTATATGTTTTGCCTCCTCCAACTACATGTTTTTTTAAATCTAAGAGTATTTTATTACGATTATCAACTTCTAAACATAAAATTGGTGCCCAGAGAAAGTGAGACGGAGTCGTGGCAGACCATGAAGGAGATGGGAAGACAAAGTAGAAAGATTTTGCTAGAACTGGAAGAAAAAAGCGCGGGCCCGCGAAAGATTGAAGGAGTAGAGGGAGGCCGTTGCTTAGAAGTGAAAAAGAACAAAATAAAACTTCGTGAATATTATTATTAACTGACTTCAAAAAGGAGGACGTTCTATGTTCGGCTGAATGAATTTTTTATGTATACCAATTTCTCGGTCAATTGTGGACCGATTTTGAAATATTTTTTTTTTATTGACATGTTATGCTTTCGAGTTGGTCTCATAGAAATATTGTTATGATCTGATCATGAACTTCGAAGATATGGAACAGAACTCCTCATAGGATCACAGCTGAACCGTCGTAAGAAGTAAAATTGCTTTGTTTATACGTGTAGTCGATGACTGACTGAAAGAAGAGGGGGAATATATCGAAGTGATCTGATGATGAAGCCTGAAGTTAGGCACCGGAACTCTATAATAAATTAATGTAATCTAACCGTGTTTGGGATTATTAGAATTGTCATGAGATGCACTCTAGCTATAAGGTATTTAAGTTTGGCTGAGGGGTACTTTTTAGTGGTGGTACCATAACTAAAAAGTGTGAAATAAAAAACTTATTACCAAAAAAATACAACCGACTTCAATGTGAATAAAAAAACACTGAAAAGTGCAAAATAGTCGGTGTTAAATAACGAAGAGTCATAACTATTATAGAAACACCGAGCAGCATTCAAACAAAAATGCTAAGGCATTTTTGTAATCCTCTAGCTCTTCATTGCATGTCTCAAAAACGATAAAGCCAATAAAATTTAAATGCAAAACCGACACCAAGAAAAAAGTCCAACCCTAAAAAACTCGCGCAGCCGACGCGTCGCTCCAAAACTGTCCCACTTAGCGATTTTCACCTAGACCTAGTAACTTGAAAATGATTACGCTCCACATCGTCACGATCGATGCGTCCGCTCATCCCGACGTCACGCGATTTGTCGTGCAACGCCACGTTTTTTCATCGGATGAAAGCCCCTATTTATAACTCTGGCAAATATTTTTAACGGACGGCTGAGTTTTCTGTTTTTGTTCAGCGTGCACTTGAGATGCATTTATATCACGTTAATTGAAGATAGTGCTGCAATTCAGTGGTTTTTTGTCTCTAATCCGCAATTAAAATGTGCATCAGCATAACGTGGTTTGTAATTAAGTTTTTATTTGTATTAGTTGAGAAGTAGTAAATCAATTTATGTTAACACTAGTGGCTTCGCTCGCGTGAAAGTAGATTTCTCCATACAAACTTTGGACCCCCGTTTCATCCCCTTAGGGGCTGAATTTTGGAAAATCCTTTATTATTCTTTGTATTCATTATAAAAGGCAAACCTGTGCAAAATTTCAGCGTTCTAGGTCCAAAGGTTTGAGCTGGGCGTTGATGAGTCAGTGACCATGATGCAGCTATGCTGCGAGGAAGTAATAGCTATGCTGTGAAAATAAGCGATGCGAGTAAGATGTGCTATAAAGATGCGCCGCCGCAAAGTAGTTGCGCGAGGAAGATGCGTAGCTCGAGCTATGCAGTGTATGGATAGTAGGGAAGCAGCGAGGGCGGCGCGGTGAGGGGAGAGGCGACAAACGCGGACCTACCTACTGTAGGTACTGCTCTGAACATAGCTACACCACTCGCGACCATCCAAAGAATGCATCTATAGCAAGCAACCATAGCACACATCTTTAGCACATATCCATAGCACGCATCCATAACACGCATCCTTCTATATAAAAAACATATATTAGTTGAATCAGTTTCCACCAGTGCTAAGCTATATGCAGCAATGAATATGATTAGTGGATATCAAACGTATCCATAGCAACGTAGCATAGCACATCTGCGGTGCAAAAGCACCATAAGGACTGTGTCTTTTAAATATACAGATGAGCTATAACTTTCTGAGACTGTGACTCTGTGTGTGTTTCATTATCATCGTTTCTAAAATATAATCACACACACCAACAAAAAGAAACTTGCATCACATTCCATTTCTGTATTTCTCTACCATTTCACTTAAAACCGGATAACGTCATAACACATAATACAACATAACAGCTTTCATCAAATAAATGTGGCCACAGAGGAAATGAAGATTTGAAAAGCAGGTGTCCAAGGATTACAAGGAGATGGGGTCACGTGCGCGCGGCTGAAATGCGATGACAATGCAATCGTGCACATTGCACTAACGTATTGCACTTTGCACATAATCCACACTAATCGTGGTCCAGTGAGGATGAGGATTAGGCGGGTATAATAGGTTGGCGAGGAACAATGTTTTTTTTTTGCACCTGGCAACTTGTTACAAGGCCTTTTATAAAATTGTGTAAAAGGTTTAATTTTTTTGTCCTTTTTAGGAATTAAGGAAGAATTGGTAAACGCTAAACGTTTTTTTTTTTAAGGTGGGAAATCCTCCAACATATAAGTCTTTACCCACTTTAGAGAGTAGCGGGAGGAGAGTAGTGTCAGACTTTTACTGACTAAAACCACAACTGTGTCCTTCAGTTGCCCTTTGCATTCTAGACCCACGGGTTTTCTTTTCAGAAATTCCCCATTGTCCTAGCGGGCATCGGCCCTGCTGGGCCCAGCGCTAGACGGTTAAGTTTGACAAGTAGCATAATTTTAAACAAGTTATACCTACCCACTTCTAACGTGTTTGCGGACACGCAACAGGATAGTTTGTTTCCCAGAAAATAAACGACTACTAAGTTCCTCTCTCAAAAAATAAGGAAAATAACTAAGTACACTTTGTACAGTTACTTTGACTCAGTATTTTTATCTGGAAAAATTTACTTTAACTCAGTACAAGACTTTTTCCAACAAAAATCGCATCACGCTAGAGATGTTGCTACAAATTTTAAATGAAGCTTGTTTTTGAATTTACAACTTTTTCGATCCTAATGCAGAAACTTATTTCGAGCAAAATTAAAGTGTTTACGCTACAAAATTAACCGGATCCGATAAAAGTTTATCTTAATTAATCTTTTAAGCTATTTAGTCAAAGAGAAGTAAATTCCGTTGGCCGCTTTATTGAATTCTAAGTCCGGAAAGTTGGCTAAATAAGAAAGCATCGATACCCGCCGGCTGAGCGGCGTGGTAGTCTTTAAACGATTTCCTAACTTAATATAAAGTTACAAGATTGTCTAGTGGGAACTTGACTCCATTTCAGATTTTTCACTAATAAGAAAATAACCGTAGTTACTACTATAACATTGATTTTCTCCACACCTTCAAGACAGCATTTGTTTATTATTATTTATTAGAGCTATGAACATTCTGTTACAGACATAGCCCGAAGAATCGCCAATCTTAAGTGGCAATGGACAGGGCACATTGCTAGCAGAACAGATGGTCGATGGGGCCGAAAGGTTCTGGAATGGCGACCACGTACCGGAAGACGTAGCGTTGGAAGGCCTCCTACAAGATGGACCGATGACTTGGTAACGGTTGCGGGAGTCCGATGGATGCGAGACGCACAGGACCGTTCATTGGGGCAACACTTGGGGGAGGCCTATGTCCAGAAGTGGACGTCTTTCGGCTGAAATGATGATGATGATGATGAACATTCATTCTTATTAAAAATCAAATAACTTCTCCTGCGCTGTGTGAACCGAACGGAAGTGTCAAACGTTTTGAGAACACAAACATTGTTCGTACGGCTAAGGAGTGGAATTCCTTGTTGGAGTCTGTGTTTCCTGATAACTACATCCTGGGGTCTTTAATTCAAGAGTGATTAGGTTACGTCTAGGCAAGCGTGCAAGCCTCAATGGTCGCCCACATCGTCGCTTTCTGTCAGGTGATAGTAGCCCAACGCGAGCCTATCAATAATAAAAAAGGTTATTGCTGACTAAATCCACTCATGTTCTTTTAGCTCTGTAAACAACTTTGCATGCGACTGTATCGTATTATTAGTTTAATTAATCGCTGAGTAAATAAAAAAGCCTTCAAAGTCACAGTTGGACTAATACCTACAACTTTTTTTTCAGAGCTAGATTTCTAATTTAGGTGCAAATGTAGCTTAAGATTCGACACAAGCTATACTCGGTTTTATTCGAGCACGTTTAAATTTTTATATTCAAATGAAAATCAGCCATTATTCATTCAAGTGTACGTACGGGAATTAGTAGCGTAAATTACCATTGTAAATAGTCGTCGAAGGTAATAGCGAATATTGAATTATAAATGAAGTATTGGAAGTGGGAGATGAATACAGTTTTTTTTTTCTGTGTTGAAAACCCTGAGGGAAATTCCCGGCAGCGTTGCGGCTGCGAAGCCTTCAATTTATGCAGGGGGCGCATTGGCGTCTATCCGGATGACAATCTTGACATACGGGAGGCGGCTGAACAATGCAGTTTTGCTAGAACAGCGTACACTAGCATTTGCATTTTTGCACACCATTTCGTCGTTTTATGTATCGATTGTTACACCAATATAAGGAACTATAAGAAAATGCCACCCTAAAGCAATTACGAGCCCCAACCTAAATGAAATTTCAAACTGAGAAGAGAGAGTGCTTGAGACCCTAAAGATTTCACTGAACATTATTACAACTACAAAATCACACCCAAAGCGTGAACTTTCAAATTTATCCTAAATTCACGACAACAACGACGAAAATTATTACACAATCAAATCACAGAACTGTGAATTTAAGCAAAACTGGATAGGGTGGCACAAATGGAAAATATGCCTGGTGTTTGTGTTATAAACTCAACCAATCACGTCGGCGCTAGCACAATGTGGGACTAAACGGCACGCCAACAAAAGAGCCGTAAAGAATGGGCCGCCGACACACTCACGCTAATAAAATAGTTCGCAGCAACAGGTCGCTGCGGCCCGCTCGCTTGCCAATACAATACTACCAACTATGAGTGTGTATCTGTGATTCCTCGTATCTACCTCTTGCAATACAAAGCTCTTCTAGATAGATGCTGTATCATAAGATGGTGTATCGTAGTATTTCTTATGTGCCAATACCTTTACCGAACGCGTTTCGATTTTATTTTTCGTTAGCAGATTTGTCAACGTGTTTATTTATATTTAATCTTGAACTCAAAGGAATAATAAGGATTCCAATTGACTCGTAAAGTGCTCATTTATGTTTGACGGAATTGTGAGCGACAGATACAGAAGCAAAGAAATCGGTGCCGAAAAGAGCATGGAAATCTTTTGAATATTCGTATCCTGAATATTTTATTTTCTGAGCTCGCTCTTATTCCTTAATACGAACGAGGTAAATTTTTTCGTTTATCCTTTAGGACTGCTTAAATTTTTCCATATTTTTCAATTTTGGTACCTACCTTAAACAGAACAAAAAACATATAAATGCTAAAATAGTATACTAATGAATATTAAACATTATAATTAAAAGAACTAAAAATATTTTAATTGCTACGATGATCAAACTAAGTTTCAAAGGACTTTAAGTAGTAGTTCCAAGTTTTACGTTTGAAGGAAACTCATCAACTCTCAGCTTTTTTGATGTCGCTTCCCATTGACCTCATTCTAAAGTTTGATGATAGAGAGAGCGTAAAAATTAGACATAAACCCAGTGCCATCACCATTATCATCATTTCAGCCGAAAGACGTCCACTGCTGGACATAGGCCTCCCTCAAGCATCGCCACAACTAACGGTCCTGAGCTTCTCGCATCCATCGCATTCTGGCGACCCTCACCTTCGAACACTTCGTCTACTGGTGCGCGGTTGACACTCCAGAACATTTCGGCTCCATCGACCATCCGTTCTGCGAGTAATGTGCCCTGGCCACTGCCGCTTAAGTTTGGCGATTCTTCGTGCTACGTTGGCAACCTTGGTTCTACGGATATGTTCATTCTTGATGAGATCACGCAAGGAAACTCCGAGCAAAGTCCTTTCCTAACCCGAGTGCATTGATCGATAAACCACTTGACACTTAATAATTTAACAGATAAATGAGACTATCAATAATAGCAACAATAGCCCAGCACTATCCTCTTTGGCTCCCTCTATTACTCCCACGATATGGAGGGCCATCCACTTGCGAGCGGCATTGTTTTATCGGACGCACTCAACGGCATTTAAGATAGGTTATATTTTGATTAAAAGCACTTGTGAGCCAGTGGCATGATTTGTGGTGGAAATTGTCGAGGAAATAGACATTATTTTAATTATATATTGGAGTCATTTTTTTTTTGTATTTGTATTTCGGGCTGGATGGTGACCGCAACTCCACAACTAAAGCGCGTATTTTGCGTATGAGTGGGACAAATGTTGAAGTTAATGTTGAGTTGCCCAAACTAAGACCACATCTCACAACTTACCAATGCAAGAAATTTCCAAAGGGCCCGTACACACGAAACTACAGACCACACAAAACAGTCTTGTGAATCTGTACCTGTACCTACGTTAACTAAGGCTATTTAGATGCTAGTAAGAACGACGGTCGCGCTGAGCCCCTAATACCCGGGTCGCGTGTACCTTGCGGTCCCACCACAGGATTTACAAGTTTTCTTCTATTGGTCCAAATGCTTATTTCTGTTAAGGTTCGCTACGACTTAAGTAACTTTCTCCCGCCGTGTTTTCACAAAGTTAGCTTTCACCAACCCTTTGATATTTGGTCGATTTGTGGTTTTCCTGCTCGTGCCTACTACGACAAGGAAATTCGCTTGTTGAATAAACTTATCCTTACAATCCATTGTTACCCCGAACCCCTTTCGAACTATCTGATAACTATGTATGGGATCAATAAAAACATTTTTACGTGTTTTTTTAGGCCGATCGGTCATTGCGTTGTCGAGCTTGGGGGCATAATAAATCATTTCCATATAAAGAGAGCGAGGGTTGATTTAATACAACGAACTTTAATACAAGATGAAAAGACATGCTTTAATTTGAGGGTAAACAAAGGCGGACGTTGTTTAACGTTCAGCCACAGCCGACAAAGAACAATCTATTTAAGAGAACAGCGAGTACATTGGGTGGGAACGCGGCACTAAGTGAGGAGTGACAAAACTTGAGCCGGCGACTAATTAGCAATACAAACATGAATCAGAGGCTATTACTTGTAATTGAATTGTCGCCGGCGGCAAAGTTGTCGCCGCGGCGAATTTAAATATCGCGCTTTACGAGGTTCTCGTACTTTGCCCGCGGGATTATTATTACGTGAGTTTAACTTATAATTGCAACTAGCACAGCTATTTTTGTAGATAAAAGATTTTTATTAAATAACTGTTGGTGTTTACGATTTAATTAAGCTTTTTCAAATGGAGTATTTTTTATGTAAGTTCTGTGTTTCTAATTAAACGTTTTATTTTCTACTTGTAAACGTATAGAAAAATGGTGCTTCGAATAAACAAATTATGTTTAAGCTTCCTCAATAAATCAGACCGATTAGTAAAGATAATTTAAAGGGGATTTTTATTTTATTATTTATTGAGAGACAAAATATATATCCGTACATTATAAACACGAGTACAAAGGAACCATTTTTATAGAAATTAAAAAATATATTATAATTTTGTACAAGTGTGTTCAATGTTCGTGTGAGTAGAGTATTTATAAAAACAGGAGAAAAAGAGAAGGTATCAAATAACCTACATATATAATGTTAAAATTAAGTCGCTAACCTAGGTCGGCGACTCCGCCCGCATTAAAGTAAAAATGTATCCCGAGGGGCCATACTCCAGAACAATACATGGTTTATCCGTATACCAAATTTCATCCAATTCCTTTAAGCTATTTGAACGTGTAGAAGTAACAAGCATACACCCACATACTAACTTTCGTCTTTATAATTTTAACTAGCTTTTGCCCGCAGCTTCGCCCACGTACATGAAATATATGTCACTCAGGATTAAAATAAATAAATAAATAAAATAAATTTATTTCAGACTAATTTGAATGTCCATATTATGTTAGTGACTGAAACATAAAACTACGTTATAAACCTATACCACACTGGTGACTCTATAAAGCAGCTTTCTATCGGTGAAAAATTTTAGCAATCGGAACAGTATTTTCAGAGATTACCTCCTACAAACAACAAAGCAAACTTCATCTCTTTATAATATTAGTGTAGTGTAGATGTGAAAGTATGTGTGTACACATATATATAATAACATACGCTTATGTAAATAATATTTCTTTTATGATAACTGTAAAACTGCCAACAAGTTTATAAAACGCATATTCGGAAATGCAAACATGTCATACAATGCGAACATTGAATTTCAATACGGTCATTGTTTCGGATCGGCTAATAAATATTCATCGCAAACAAATGACGCTAAATTACTGCGGCAACTTTGCCCGATTGGGAGCCCTTTTGCCCGCGGACAATTTTTCACAGAAATATTATAAAACACTTCTCTCCTTGCTCCGGAGAAATTATCTCCCCCATTGACTAAAATTTTTCACGGCAAGTTTGACTTCAATCCATTACTTATATTTTTTCCAGTTTTATCTTGAAACCGTCACGACAAAGTTGGATTGTGTTAATTGGGAGGCTGGATACTTTTTGTTACAACATTGTATGTACTACAGAACTGTTTTTTAAATGGAAAATTTAGGCGCTGAATAGTTTGCGGTTGTTGCTTTTGTATTATTTTTCCAGTCCATTTTTGTACAGTTTATTTTTGTACAGTTTATTTTTGTGCCGTTTATTTTTGTGAATTAAAAAATAACTTTCAAAGCAATCTACATAATTCTAGTATCACAAAATGCTTTGTGGTATTTTGCTAAAATTCTATGAGCGTTGGCTCTGACCTAAATGTTGGCAATTTCTATTATCAAATCGCAAATATACTTGGAAACTTTGTTATAGGACACTTAATAAGTTTAAACATACGGGAACACTAATTATGTTACCCGCACTGGCCTATCTTGCGCGTGCTAATAACTTCCCATACGTCATGCGCTGGTACGTTTCATGACGTCACATATCTGAACATCTTGCTTTTAATACTCTCGTATGTGTAGGTATAAATTAGAAGTTGAGTTTCATTCCCCTGTATCAACATATGAACTTTACTTAAGGGCCGCAAACTCGACTGGTGTGCATTTTTAAACAGGTTAAACAACAAGTGAACTACGGTTCGCTTTGTTTAACCATGATTGATTATTGTTCATGAATTATTTAGGTTTTTGGGATTGTTTCTACAATCTATATCAAAGGATCGACTTACTTTTTCTGTTTGCTTACGAGGAGACAAAAAGCTGGCGCCCATAGAAAATTAAAGTTAGCATAATCAGCTTTATAATGTTCCCATTGCTGGGACTCAGGCCTCCTCTCTAGGAGAGGGAATGGGTCATAATCTACCATGCTGGTCCAGTGCGGATTGGTGGACGTCACATGTCGTCATATATTTGGTTCTAGGACTGCCGATACTATGTTTTTCTTCACCGTTAGGAGAGCAGCGGTGATGAAATAAATTACACAAAAACCGCGGTTGGGTTTGAACCCGCGACCGAAGTCGAGGCTGTTTCTACTGGACTACCACTGCTCAAAAATTAAAGTTACTTCCCATAAAACGACTTGGTAGATACGAATATTATCCAAAGGCAAATGAAGGCACGTTTAAGAAAATTCTAACCCTGAAAAGTGGGACGGAAAATACACGAAGACGTCGTTAGGCAGCCATCAAGGCACTAATTTAAAATACCTTCCAGTCATTACCATTCAAATCACCAAATCGAAGATGTCTCAAGAGAAAAACAACTTATCAGACAATGAAGGCAAGAACTTCGTTTTCCCTGAAATAACCTCTGGACTTAATTTCACTTGTTCATTTTGCCATAGAATAGATACATGTAGAAGGCCAATTCTGTATCGTGAGCAAAAACTCACGCAGGCATAACCACGCTTCACTTAGATAGGTACAGCTAATACAAGATCACTCACGGCTGGCATTTGTTTAGATAGTCATCAGATCTTGTAGACAGTACTCGTATAGTTGGCATTCGCACTCATTCACTCATATTTGGTAGAAAAGGCATATTATAATATTATAACATTTGAAGGAAAAGATATGACATGAGTGTAGAATTATTGCACTTACTTTTATTATTTTATATTTATTTAATTTTCCTGACATTTTGATTTTGTCATTTTTTTACCTATTGACATCTTTAATTGTATTATGGCTTTTTTTGAGGTGGAAAATCATCCAATGACTTCTCCCGACATCATTAGTCTGACAGATGACAGTCCCTCACGCTCCACCCAGAGCGGGAGAAGTTATTTGGTGACATTCCAACTCAAAAAAAAAGGTGTACGAGCAACTGGGTTGTGAAGGTTGGATAAGTAGTCGCTCAATGGATGTTGGACAGCCTATACACCAGTATATTCTATCCAAAATCCAGGTCGGATTCCAGTAATCGGATGCAGTTGAATACCATAGTTGCATGCGGTAACTGAAACCCAAACCCAGCGTTGTTGAGAAAGTTCTCGGAGGATACATCGCACATCAAGTGCGTGAGTCTATTTTCACTCATTGACCTTCTATATTAAGTTATTCTACGTCAGCAAAATTACCTTGATATTATAATACCATGCCCAGACAATATTACACAAGCAATTATTATCTGGCCCTTTGTTTGCAAAATTTCACGCGAAATTTCCATAATCTGAACGTAGAGGTTGAATTTCAGGTTTTATTTTTGGGTAATTTGAATTTAATTTTTGTAGAGTAATTTGAGGTATTGATGATCTTTTACTGGTAGATAATGTTATGGGAACCGTATGTACTGATATTGAGAAATGGAAAACTTATTACGAAAACCTTTTTGTACCTTTTTTTAGGTGGGAAATTTTTATTGTGTTTTAATTTAATTTTTTTTTCTTTTCTACTTAAAGACTTGGAATAATTTATTTTAATTATTTTTTTATTTTGACATGAAAGAAAATGAATTGAATTTTAATATAATCTATATAATTGTATATGTTTGTGTATTTGTGTAAATTGTAATTAATTGTAGTGTTTTAATATGGGAATAATTTCCTGACCAATAAATGATTATTATTATTATTAATGACTTCTCCCGCCCTTGGGCTGAGCGAGTGGGCGTGTCGGACATTTACTGACTAAAAAACCTACTCCTGTTCCTTCGTTGCCTTTCGTACCAGGGCGGAGTCTTCCTTTCAGAAGCAGACCCTTGGCCCCAGTAGGCTCCGACCCTGCTGGGCCCCTACGGTTTGCTGACATCTCCTTGAGGCGCG
Source organism: Mythimna impura (assembly GCA_905147345.3). Taxonomy (NCBI): domain Eukaryota; kingdom Metazoa; phylum Arthropoda; class Insecta; order Lepidoptera; family Noctuidae; genus Mythimna; species Mythimna impura. The sequence continues at coordinate 12,246,804 of LR990343.1, read as the reverse complement.
CGTGGAACAGTACACGTCGTCGACGACTTGGGCTCGGTCCGTATGGTTACCGGACGGTCGGACGGTGAGCTACCCATTGCTCGCCGTCCGCAAGCCTGCACCTACGGATATAGTAGTTATATAATAGGAATAATATGTGAAACATTTACGTACCTAAAAAAAAAATAAGATAGGTACTCTATCAAATCGACCTACATTTAAAAATCAGTCAGCAATTTTTCAGACATAATTGTACCGATATTCCAGGTTCTCAGAATCAAGAGGCAGATTGTATGAGCTCCCAATTCCTTGACTCAGCTAAGAAGGGATTAGGCTGCTTCGCACGCACTCAGATTCCTCTGGTACAGACATCTCCGAGTGAAATTTAGGGATTAAATCCTCTTTGGTACCAAATGGCGCGTTGAGTTTGATTTAGTGACATATTTTAGTACCTATATTTAAACGAAATCTTAAATGGATTTCTATTAGGCGTTTACCAGTTGACTGAAAATTTTGGGTTAGTGCGCATTATTATTTTTTATTAATTTATTTTATTATTAATGATAGGCTCGCGTTTGACCACCATCTCACCTGATGGTAAGCGATGATGTGGTCGACGATGGAGCACGCTTGCCTAGAAGTAGCCTATTCACTCTTGACTTAAAGACCCCTAAGTTGTAGCTATCAGGAAACACAGACTCCGGCAAGGAATTCCACTCCTCGTATCAGGTGAGATAGTGGTCAAACGCGAGCCTATCAATAAAATAAAAAACTTATGAGTACCTATTAGAACTTTTGACGTTTTGCATTATGGACATTTTTTTCTTTTGATGTTTTATGCTTTGGATATTTTCAGCTTGGATATGAAGCATCATCATCAAAATCATGTTTAATCAGGGTTAATTCATTTTGATTTCAAACTTACGTAGCTTTTGTTTGATATGAAATAAAACCTCGGTAGAAAACGAGTTTCATCCGCTTTTATGAAGAACATAAAATACGTTTTCAAAAGGAATAAAAACCATCTACTATAAATTTTCTTTTAAAATGCTGCACAGTAAAAAACCCTATAAAATAACCCCACTGTCATTAAACATTCATTTTCACGTAGATTGACTGTGTCAAAAACTTTTTCTATCACAGAAATCGCTGATAGCGACACTGGAAAATGAGGAGAAAAAACGATTTTTCGTCGCCATCCACTAAAACTATAAAGGACCCATTTCCTAAATCATGAAGGAAACTTTGACCGATTGCCGTAAACTGATATAATATTTATCCTTAGATTGCTTTTTCCTCAAAAAAGAATGGCAACACATTGTTTGTTGTGGCCAAACATTATTCCGCAATCGGATCGGTTCCAATAAGATATTTCGTAAAATATTTGCTACGAAATTCTTTCTTAGGTTTGCTGCCATAGTTTTGAATTCCACAACTTTGCCCTTTAAAGATAACTTGCATTAAAATCACATTGTTTATTTATTAGCTTTAATAGCAAAGTTTTGCTCTTGTAGATTGTACTTGATTAGAATTTAATCATTGAAAAGTTTAACTGTTTTTCATATACCAAAGTAAGTGAATAAATTAATTAACTCAAAGCTTATAGCAAGTTCAGTCAATCCAAGCGAGCAGTACAAACTAATGTTCAGGATTTCTAGAAATAGCGATTTCATACATCTAAACTTCATAGCGAACCAAAGTTGGTAAGGGGCATGTTTTCTACAAACATTATGTGGTGCGGGACGGCATGAGGCTGTCTGAGAGGTTGCTCCTCCGAGTCTGACTTTATCTGATCTAGCCCCTGGATTAATTAACTTAAATGCAACAAGTCCGAGTTTGCGCTGCTCTCGAGATAGTCTGTCGCGTGTTTTATTATAGAAGCTGCTGAATTAAGTAAGTAGAGTCACCCAGAATTATATTACGTTTCGTTATAGCATCTCGTCTCGATTTGTATGCGAACTTGGCTAATAATTGCTTTTAGATGTCTCTAAATGAAGATAGTTTTGAGTGCATTGAAATTTACAATGCCGATTTTGATTGAGTCTGAGTAAATGTTGACGATCTTTGCTTTAACTTTAACATAAGTAAAGAAAAGTTGTGTTTTAAATATTTTTCTAGTAACATTGTACATTTTTAAGCACAAAAATGTGTGTTACTTCTGCAGATTTGTAGTCTGTGGGATAATTGACTTAACAAGTCGCAGTTTGCTTTGCTGTAGAACAGTGCCATCGTGTGTTTTAATACGGAATTAAAAAGTCCCGACTGAAATATAAGACTGAATGCTACCGTTTTTTTTTAAAATTAAATGTCTAATTATAAGTTAAGATTAAGAGTTTGCAATTTAAAAAAAAACTGAAAGTACTTTTGTTAAGTATATCCAAAGGTGCAATTTCTAACACGGAGATAATGTTAGAAGAAAAAAATATCTTCAAATGAAGTTAGGACATTTTTGAAGCAACTTACCCCGTTTAACAAAAAGGAATCAAATACTATGTGTTTCAGTATATCATAACAACTATAAAGACTAGCAGTAATTATAGCAACAATAAAGATAATATACAAAGAGCAACAATTTATTGGGAAGAGAAATCGGCGCTGTTGTATCGGATCCGTCGTCGGTCCCTCCGACGTCCGTTATTGGGACTTCAGGCTTACTCTCGCCAATTTATACGCTACATTCAAATTTATATCGTATACTACCGTAATAAGGGTGCAGGTCACAGCAAAGATAAAGTTGTTAAGTTATACGGAAGCGGCCTAATGACGACATGGACTACAATAGCACGTGTGGCCCCTTGTTATTGGTATCTGACCTGACCGCTACGAGCGATTTGTCTAAATGAGATCCGGACCTCTTCTCCGATGCTTTGTTATTTTTTTTTTCGTACGTTGCCCCTTGCTTGTGAGTCTTGTGACATATTCGTAGAAACTTGCCGTTTTTCTTGATCTTATAGATTTTGCCAGTTGCTGTCTAAACTTTTTATTAAGGCTCTGAAAAGACAATCTCCAAGTAAAGTTCATCACTGATTTATTAATGTCCTAGAACAAATAGTTTTCCAACTTAGATTTGTACCTATATAGGCTTGATTCTCGTTTGTTTCCCTTAATGGCCGGGAAGTGTAGGTAAAGCGAACCAAAACTTCCTTCAAATAATTTACACGATTTATTACTAAAGTAAATGATGATTTTCCTACAGAATTAGGTGATATATTAAAGAACCTTTACCTAACATTCAACTATAATGAAATAACACTGTTAAATAGAGAAGTTTAAGGAACGAATGCCTTTGGGCCTAGATTTTGTGATGGGCTGCATCATGGGAATTTGAGCTTAGAGTTGTAGCTGATAGGGGTTATAATAGGTTAACTGTGAACAGTTATAGGTACGTGGGTCCACCGCAACTACCGTAATCCCGTATACCGGCGATTAATCTTCGTTCCGGCTCTCACGAGGTGGTTTGTTGTGGGTATATTTGTGGGGATGGCTACGATTTGCTGGCCATGGCCCCCGTGGGCCGAGTTCGTCATATATTAATCCTTTGTTGGTTTAATCGCCTCTTTTATCGATGCTAGATTAAAGGCACGACGTGACGTAAAGCCAAATTGATAACTAATGGATATAACTGAAATCGTGGAATGTAACTACAATTGTGTCATAATTTGACTGATATTTCTAGGTTCATTTTAGATTGAGTGGTATATTTTCTAGAACAGTAATAGTTTTTTTTTTCAATACACTTACGTGAAAATGCGCTCTTATCCTTACTGCTTTTAGGCACGGTAATTACTGTTTTCTACACTAGTGCGGAAAAGCGCACGAGTTCGCCCTCGTCACAATTTATTGTATTTATGGTATTAGGCTGGGTGCCAGGTGACCCCCACGAGTCGCCGGCCAAACTCCGTTTATATTTCTTCGTTTGATACACGTGGTTTGTCACCGCAGAATTCCGCCTCGGTCGTAATGACAATCTTTCTCCACTTATATCAAAATGTACTATTTCGTAGCAAAACCACTCAGAACTGAATAATAAATGCTGTAAAGCTTATAACATCACAAAGCACACTCATACGAAAACAAAAATCAGTAATAATGTCCAAAAATACGATAATTACATGTGTGTGTGTGTGACTTGAATATTTGAACACAGTTCTCGTATCGTAAACATACACATTAGGTGAGCATTGTTTTTTAGTAATTTGTTGTATCGCAGTATTGTAGGCAAAGCTTGGAGGGCGGCCTGGTGTCACGTGACACCCCGCCCGCCTAATGTTTCACTCGCGTTACTGTGACAACTTCTACCTTTTACCAAATTGTATTTTCGTGTTCGGCCGAGTTTTCCTTATAAATACTGTCATTAAGACAGCGACACGGTGACAGGTGCTAATGTTTGTAAAAGTATCGAACCTATTTGTAAATAATGTAAACAATACATGTTATGACTTATGACATTTTACTGACACCTCGTGAGATTGAAATCAATTTTATTTACGGGAAGGTACCGTCGACATGGTATGGAATTCAGGAACAATAATACAACATTTTTTTTTATTTGACGGGTAATATCGTTAAATAACTCCTTCTGCTCTGGGTGGAGCGAAAGAGGGAGTGTCAGATTTTTACTGACTAAAACCCCCACGGGTAGTGTGAAAGAGAAACCCAGGCCCTGGGACGAAGGCAAAGAAGGAATAGGAGCTCCGCCAAAGAGCGGGATTTGTCATAAGATGATTTTCCCACCCAATAAAAATATACCTGTCTTCCTTGAGTTGCCCCTTGCGTTCCAGGGTCAAGAAATTCTATTTCTAGTAATTCTATTTCATTCTAAAACAAAATACACGAATGTAAAGTCCCATAAGTAGATTGATAAATTCTAAACTAAATCATATAACTCGATCCCATATGCCGAAGGTATTAAACGGATAAAGTATAAGCCCACGAATGATGTTAGATACGACTATAACGACAAGAACTTCCACGAATAAATTAGTAAGAGGGGAATTGTGGAGCGGGCAAACGCTTGTTATCTCCATTCGCGATTTTACAGCTCCAAGGGAACAAAATCTTTAGAGTAATTATTCGAATTTGGATTTTGAGGGACGATGAATAAAAAAAGCTACGAGATTTTTACACAAAAATGCTCGAAGAGAATTTATGTCCGAACATGTAGGCACGATAGCAACTGAATGTCAGTGTTAAAATGTCGAGACAAAAATATAACTCGGTGTTAATTTTTATCAGAGTCAGCGGCGCTGAAAGGTGTCATTGAGGTTGTCCGATATCGCATCCGTAAAATATACATAGCTCATGGCGGTAACTTTAAAATGGGTCCTAAAAGACGAGAGGAAGGTACACCCGGGGCGTCATTACGAGGCCCCACGTCATTTGTTTATTAAACATCCTGCGAGGTGGAACAGAATAATGGTACGGTAGACTTTGTCACGGCCGCTTTACCCTGAAATTAAATCGTAATGATGATGCGAACCTCACTCGCCGTTTTCGGCTCCCCCCAACCCACAGTTATTAAGTCCCGTGTCGTCTTGAGGTCAAAATGAATAGGTTTTTTTAAAAGCCCACCCGGTATGACAACTGTTATAGTTATGAAAGGAATCGCGTTGAGTGGTCTACCGAGGTTACATAGAAAATGAAAAAATGCTACGGTTTTTCATACTTTGTGGGCGACACCATTTTGTAACGAAGTGGATACGTATGTACGCCTTTATTTACTAATAGACTTTTGGCATTTATGTAACGGAGTCGGGGAGATGTTGTCAGCAGTAATAGAAATAAACTGGAATCTTATTTTAGTTGCTTCTGATTGTAGTAAGTTTTACTTAAAATATCCATAAAAGAAAGTTCTGTCTGTATAAACGCGATAAACTTAAAAATTACCGAACGGATTTTCATGAAGATTTCACTAATATAAAGAATGAGTCATGAGGAGGGTTTAGGTCTGTCCGGAATCTGTTTTTCCTGATGGCTACAACCCGGGAATCTTTAAGTCAAGAGTGAATAGGTTACTTCTAGGTAAGCGCGTTCCATCGTCGACCGCATCGTCGCTTTCCATCAGCCCCCCTAGCCAAGTTGCAAACGATAAACGTGAACGCTTAGTAATCTCCAATAGATTTTCAACTTTATACCTAAAAGCATAAAGTTGAAAATCTATTAAAGACTACTGAGCGTTAGCGACCGGAACGAACGAAAACACTATGTAATCTTCAATAGATTTTCAACTTTATAACCAATAACATAAAGTTGAAAATCTATTAAAGACTACTGAGAGTTTACGTTTATCGTTTGTGACTTGGCTAGGGGGGCAGGTGAGTTAGCGGTCAAGCGCGAACCTATCAAGAATAAAAAAAAAAAAAAAAAAAAAAAGGTGTGTAATATATGGCATATTATAGTAAAGAAAAGACAAACATTTCAAAGATTTCTAACACCCGTGCGAAGTCAGGGTAGATCGCTAGTAATATATTTGGGTTTAGTATAAATACTTATTTATATTATATTTTAAGTTATATTTTCGAACTGTTTGGGGTTGAAACTCTCGGTTCGTGGGGTCCGACTGCTCACAAGTTGTATAAAGATCTGTCAAAACGTCTAGTTGGCAATTCGCGTGACCCAAGGGCTGGCATTTACCTCGGACAGAGGATAAGCATTGCCATACAGAGTGGCAATGCCGCCAGTCTTTTGGGCACATTACCAGTCGACAGCGATGTGGAAGAGTTTTTTGACGCCATATGTTAGTTTTAGTTAGTTGTAATTAGTGTAGGGTTTTTATTATTATTAATTTTATTGTAATTATAGTTTAATTTAATTTAATTTAATTTAGTTTAATTATAGTTAGTGTTTTTAAATGTAAATAAATAAACATATTTAATACCTATTTAAATTTCAAATGTACATAATCATATATTGTTTGAAATTTTTACAATAAAAATAATGTTTTCTGAGATAAAAGAGTAAGTTTTTATTTGGTACTTTTTATGTGGCCCATATAAGCTTTCACAGATACACAGAAATATGAAAGAGACTCATTTAAAAGTCGTCAAGAAACAACAAGGGAACCCATATACTTATCTAAAAAAGACTTTGAAATAGGAAATTGAAATTATCAGCAGACCGTTAAGATTTATTTCGGCTTCGGCGAAAGAATTTTAATTAAAAACTTGATAGAAATATTCGCAAAGAATATGTAATCTGTTGTTAGATGAATTATTTCATAATTGGCCGTTAATTGTGCCCAAATTAGGGAGTTGGCAATACTTTTACAACTTATAGATAAATGTAGACTAACACGGAAATTGCTGAAATTTTTCAGTTAATTTGCGTTATTAGGATTTTCAATCATACTCTATATTAAACTAGCAGGCTTCGATCAAGTGACAGTAAAAAATATATGCCTATGTCACTCAGTATTATAGTAGCAAACTACTTGCGAAAGAATTTTTAAAATCGGTCCACTAGTTTTTGAGCTTATTTATTACAAACAAAAATTCAAAAATACTACTCTTTTCTATTTATAATATTGTATAGACCAGATTCTGACAGCGGCTTTACTCGCGTGGAATTAGCACATACGTTAATCGAATTTAAAAGCTATCTTGGTAACAAATTTCATCGAAATCCGTTCAGCCGTTTGAACGTGAAAGAGTAACAAACATACACACACATACAAACAAACTTCCGCCTTTATAATATTAATGTGATAACATTATAAGTACCTACGACTGTTTCGAAGGGTATCTAGATCGTTTTTATTTTTTAAAATCTGAATAGGCTGATGTTTGACCACTATCTCACCTGATGGTAAGCGATGATGTGGCCGACGATGGAGCACGCTTGCCTAGAAGTAACCTATTCACTCTTGACCTTGACATAAAGACCCCTAGTTTGTAGCTATTAGGAAACACAGACTCCGGCAGGGAGTTCCACTCCTTAGCTGTACGCACGATAAAGGTATTCCCAAAACGCTTATTTGTTTACCAACAAAAGTGTGTAAAGAAGAGATACACCTTAATTTAGAAGCACGATTTTGTACTTTTCTAAACACGATTTTTTTAATTTTTTCAAGCCACGACTTCCGCCTAAAACACCTTCCAGCTATCCTGCTCTGTATTCAATTAGCAAACATGATTAAATTTTTACGCGACTTAAAAATACTTCCCGTAAAACCTACTTCAGGAAAATTTAGTATCTACTATCCACTGCGAACAATTTTATTAGCATAAAAATGTTAAAATCTACCAACTTAAGGTTTAATGAATTTGTATTTTAATGGAGAAATTATGTCGAAAGTATTTTATAACTTTTTTATTTTAGTTTTTTTTTGTTTTATTTTCCGATACTACGGATTATAAGTTAATGTCATTAGGTGCCTATTATAATAATCTCTGTGGGTCTTTATTAAGGCACAAAATAATATTGCACTGTAGTAAAGTGCGTGTCTATCTGCGGCGGTGGTTTTCATGCAGCGGCAAAATCAAACCGATATAGATACCGATATACTTAGGTATGTATTCGATACATTAAATATGTAGGTATATTCGAAATAGAAATTAAATAAATATTATAAAAAAATATTAAATTCCATTCCATCTGACAAGATTTTTCCGATATTACATGTTTTGAAACATCATTTAATATTTTGTATTTTTTACAATTTTTTTTTAAATTTTTTCTACCGAATCTACAAGCTCAACTGAAGACCAATGTCGCTTCCCAAACAAAACAACAAACTACCCTCTGCGAACGGAAAAATAGAATTACGTGCACTCGTCCGCGCCAATTATACTCGCGATGCATGCAAAACGGCTCGAATCAGATTCTGTAGTGCCGACCTGTGTCAGCAAGTTGAAGTACAAACATAAATCTACAACAAGCCCCTCTAGGGAATAAGTGTGGAGTAATTTGCGAGCACACGAGCTTGCTTCGTCGCGAACATTAACTATTAAATTCGTTGCATATTAAACTAGAACCTTAGTGTAATCCAGACCCACCTGAACGTTAGGTTGATCTCGCGAGGCTCTTCGATGCTTCTTAAGTAACTTATGAGTTTTGGAAGTTTACGGAAATCGATATTGAGATGTGGGGCCGGTTGTTGTCTTGGAATAGTCTACGATATATTGCTAAGCTGTATCTTTTGCTGTCTGGGGAAACCTTCAAATGGGCCATATAATGCTTTTGAGGAAAAAACTAATGCGCCTACAAGACGCATAAGTTTCACCGCATCGCAGGTGTTCCGTATACAAACCAGCCTGCGCAGGCAAAACTGTGGTAAAGCTTGTGTGTGTGGTGGAATTTTTAACTCACCAAAACCAACCCGGTGATCAAAAATTCGCTGCTCGGCTTGATTTACAGTTCGAAAAATAAAATTCAACGAATTAATTCGAAAACAAGAAACAAATAAGACGAGCCATCGACTTCAAGGGTGCAAATCTCAGGTGATTCGAAAGTTCTCAAAGAAAGGAGAAGTTATGTCGAAAAATACCCTCTTTGTTTGAGACAGGCAACAGGGCCACTCAGTTCTGTTCGAGAGTACGGAACCCCACTTGACACGCTTCATTTTTACCTTTCTTTAAATTGAAACTGGAGCGAGGGTGCTCTTTCTATGCTCCGTGTATCAGCCTTCATTATGAATTAACAAGATTTTTCAGAACATTATTTTATAACTCCCCTACGTTAACTGGACTGCTTTGAAGTTCCTTTAACCTGTCGGCACATGCGTGATTAATGCTAGAATTGTTGAAACTTACTTAACTGGATTTCTCAATACTTGCCACATGGTCAGTGACCGAAAAAAGAACAATATATTTATTGTACACCAGTAACGAACTTAGTTCAGAAACCAGTCACAAAATTGAAGCTATTAAGCAAGTTCCACGAGTAGACCAGTTCCGCGTGGTTCTTGCAATCAGAACCGTTGTGATAGCGGTGTTTGAGCATATATCATGATATTTCCCATAAAATTTCCCATGTTGGTGGATATTCTACGCGCACGGAGAACAACTTTTCCCATCGAGTGCGGTGCACTGCGGCCGTGGCAATGCACTTTCGCTGACCCCTTGGTTCCTCCCACGGCGGCCATCTCTCTCACTCTCCCAACTTTCTTCGTCGTCTGTCTCGCTCGCACACAGTTGCGCCTGCGCTTCCCGGGTACCGAGGTAATAACATTCTACGACGCGGTACGCCGCCGAGTGGAACGGGTTCTGTCGATGACTTCGACGATTATTTGTATGAAAGACAATGGTCAGCATGTATACGTTAAAGAGGCTGCCTTTAGACGCAGTGATACAGGGATATTAAATTGTAGATGTGTTAGCGGTCATTAAAAGCGAGCGTTGTTCTTTCTGCTAATTAAAACTAAGCGTACACGGCTGTTAAAATCGGTGATAAATCCGGTTTAAAAACCACTTTTGTATGAGTAATATTAGGAACCTTAAAGAAATTGTGTAAACTTGAAGTTAAATCTTGTTGAATCTAAACAATATAGCACATAAGTAAAGCAGTTTCAGAATATACGAGCAATTGAGCAGTCGTGGATTCAGTCACCGTAAGTGGAATAACTTTCTTGGTTACGAGAGCGTCTCGACTGTCTTTGTTAACGCCCTATACAGTTACGCTTATCTAGTTGCATTCCAGGTGAATGATCTTCGCACACAATATTCTTAAAGTTTAACTTAAGAGACGACAAACCTCGCAGACGTCAGGCTGCATAATATTATACAGGTATTTATTGCGCACCTGCATCCGAAGCTGCGTTTAATTTTTCTAAATTTCATACTACCTCGGTGGAACTGGTACAGTATCACAAACGTGACTCAAGTTACGGATTACGTGGGAGAGCACTGGAATGGTCTGAACAGTCTGCGAGAGCTATACTAAGTGTGCAAACGGGCGTCACTGATATTTCGACTTTATCTATCAAAAATTTAGGACGACATTCGTTAGTATCACACTCAGGGGGACGTCGTTCTAGGCTTGCGAGCATATCGCCTAGCGTACCTCTAAACGTTCCAACAGAGACGTGACAGCCACTGTATTATGAGACGTAGGGCCCAGGGTTTGGGTGCACATTCGATCGCATGAGCAGTGCCCGTACGAGGGAATGCGTCTGGCAACATTCCATCGCACAATGAGTAATTTAAAAATTCAAAAACTCGTCGAGGCTCGGCTGCGCGAGGTGAGGCGATCCAACGAGTGCCGCTCTGCAATTGAGACTGTTATCTGCCTGCATGCTGCTACACAACGTACATACATACGAGGGAATAATCCGCGCCGCTGAATAACACGGTTACCTAAATATAAACTCAGCTATCGAAACGTACGCTGCAATCGAATAGAAACGAACGTATCGAAATTGTAACTACAAATAAAACCGAGCGATTCGTTACAATATAAGTTCATATCTTATTCCGAGAACATTCGAATAGGAGGAGATCAGAGCAGCGCACCGGAAGGGTTTCTTGAATCTAATATCGAATGGAAGTAAAAAAGGAACGAGAGAGTTGTACGTGAAACGCGATCTCATTGCTAATTGGTAAACATACGGCGAACAAATTGCGCGCGATCTTCCGAAGCTAGCTCTACTATTTTTAAATGAAATTCTTTCCACTCATATATTCCCAAGCACAATTACATCGTAGTCCAGTTACGTTGGTTTTTGGAATTCCCAAACAGGTTGTAGAATTTGATTGCGATTTAATTATTCAGCATTCATTCGATGCATATCCTACATGTCGATTCACAGAAATGTTGTCATATTTCAATCATACATGCTCGTACGTATATCTTTGTTTGTGTTATTTTACACGGTGTTTTGAGTAGCGCGCACTTAGCGTTGAGATAATTAATATTGACGCTCTTTTATGAAGCTATAAGGAGAACTTCCGGACAGAAAACTATAATTAAATGTAATGAAAATAGCATATTTTTAAATTAATACATAAATATACTTTTCGTATTAAATAAAAGCAGTAAGCAATTTTGAAACTTAAAAACTATAAATGATATAATTACTGTTATTAGTAATTATAAACTCGAGGTGTACGGACAAATCTTGAGACTTAACCAGCTCGAAAATGGTTCATCTTTAGCAAGATAAACCTGGACCTAATAATATTTACGGTAGAGCTTAAAATTGCTTGATTGCGGCAGTTTAATTTCCCAGAGATGGATGTTTGAGTAGGAACTTCAATCTTAGTGGGTGGTTTTTAAGTTTCAATTTGGCGGAACGTTGAAGATGGAGGGTTGGCTGCAGGGAATATTGGACACTGAATCAGTATGCGAGAGTTTTAAATTCATTGGAGTTACATTTGGACTTTTTCGCCAACGGTTGCAATGGGAACATGTTAGAGTGAGGTGGTAAAAACTCGGCTGTAATTAGTCTTTGGATCCGAACCGTGAACAGATGCGGGGGAGGGCTGAGTGGCCGCGGAGCTCGGAGGGCCGATGCGTCCGACTCTCACTGCTGAATTAAATTTTTCGATGGCTACGAGTTATATTTTTGCTATGATTTAGATTTTGATTGCACCGGTGAAACGTCGAAACGAGTTTTACTTTGAAACAACAGATTGGTCTGCTAAAAACAGACCAATTTGTTGTTTCAAAGTGTGTATCTATGTTTTTTTTTTTTCTAAATTTTGAATGAAGTTGTACGCAAACATGCTATTAGTTTGTATTGTCATATCTTCTAAGGTCCCAATAACATCTACTAAGTAGGAGTTCGCTGTGGGAAAGTTAACATAGACATGTCATTATACTCGTAGTTGAAGACTACGTTATGCTGAGCCGCAGCTGGGCGCACTGCAGCGTGTTAATCCACACGAATCACTTCTATACATTTATGAACCTACGGTTATATAGGCATCGTAATAAAAACCCAACGATGCGCTGCCCCGCACGCACTAATGTACGCACACATTTACAGAAGCCTCGCTTTATTTACAGTTATTAAGCTCCGTCAATACAGAAAGAAAGTATAAACTTTTTACTAAATATTAATTTTTTAGTTTACGTTTGTTTTTCATGAGAAAGAATAACAAACGTGGCTGAGATACTTTTACAACACTACTTCGAATGTTCCAACAATAATTTCTGAGTAAACGCGTAGGGAAGTGTCTGTTTATCATATTTGAATGAAACTACTCCTCTTGTAGACGCCATATTGAGACTATTCCAGGAAAGAAGAAGTAGAAATTGGATTATAAAGTAAAAATATATATTTACGCAAGTGTAGCGTCAGTAGAAAAAAAAAACGCGGCAACTTTTAGCAAAGTACGACTCTCGCTTTGATACTTCTACAAGTATGAAAAAGTCTTGTTGATTAGCTCTTGGAGTTTTTATTTCGACGTATCTTTTACTTTTTTCGTCTTATTACGATTTTGAACAACTTTCGTGGTCCTTCAAGTTTTCCGTATAAAATAATATTAGGGAAACAAATTTGCTAACAAATAGACGATTCATTTGGACATTTCGCTTAAATATTCTTGAAATTTGAACGAAGTTTGTACAAAAAAAAATGTGTAAAAGTTGTGCAATAGACAGACATAATACAGTCATCAAAATCAAATTTGATTCCTCCACCATAGACACATTTTACTACCACAACCAAAAAGTTCACTTATCAAAACATTGCCAATAAAAGCGTGTTCACATGAAGTATTGAAACTATTTGAATGACAGAATAGGCGTGATTGAAGGGGGGGGTCAGTGTGAACACGATAACTTTTGAAATGGACTCACCGTGTCGGACGCTGTGAAGCGCCCGCTGCTGCACTCAAGTAGTGAAGATTCACTCACCTGGAAACAAAAGAGAAATATTGTTACTACTAGCTCGAATAAACTGATTCCTGGTATACTTGTTCTATCTTACCTTCACTTCGTTAAATTATAATCTACCGAAAAATAATGCGTTAAATTATAAGCAGTATGTTACGGTTCACAATCTTTCGACAGATTACAATCTCGCGAGATAGATTATAATTTAACTGTATTTACAATTTTACGTTGACATATAGATACAAGAACAAGCACACTTACTATTCGTGTGAAACAATGTGCACGTGAATCTACACACACAGCGATTATCAACCCGCCTACGTGAAATGGAATATCTACCAATACAGTTCCACGCGCGGAACAATTGCCGCAATTCCATGGAATCCTGAGGTACTGTGGATTCAATCGCACGGTGTCGAGCAATGTCTTTGTCAGTGTTATTATGTTTTTTTGGTGAAATTACTTGAACTTCAAACGGTACTTTTTATGTTATTCATAATCCTGTTAGTCTCTTGTTGGGTTATGTTTTCGTGGAAATACAAATACAGGTACAATGTATATCTGCCTACTAACATTATAAAGCTGAAGAGTTTGTTTGTTGGTTTGTTTTAACGCACAAATCTCAGGAATTACTGGTTAGAATCGAAGAATTATTTTGTGTTTGGTAGCTCATTTATTGATAAAGGCTATGTAACATCACGCTTTGACCAACAGGAGTGGAGCAGTAACCAAAGACGCGGCTGAAACCGCGGGAGACTGCTAGTGATTAATGCTTACACACCTACGAAATACTAGAATCCTGAATCTACGTTGATTACGTTATTATTTGTTTTTGTAAATTGACCTATGTGGGCCAAGTTTATATGAGTCTGAGATAAACCAGCATAGCCTATAAATTTTTTTAGGGTTCCGTACCTCAAAAGGAAAAAACGGAACCCTTATAGGATCACTTTGTTATCCGTCCGTCTGTCTGTCTGTCAAGACACTTTATTTCGGAAACGCATGAAGGTATCGAGTTGAAATTAAAACCATATAATTAGGTCTGCGGTCTCTTGAAGCTGTGAAAAAAAAACAAACTTCTATGTTAACAAAAAAAAAAAAAGGTACGGTGATATAATTGTCGCAAAAAACGTATATTTCGACACTCTCAAGAGAATCAAAATTCATAGGGAACTTCCCGTTGACCTAGAATCCTGAATTTTGGCATGAAGCAAGGTCTCATAGCACAAGTATAGGAAAAAAATCTGAAAACTGTAAATTTGTACGTCACAAAATCTTCATAACTCAATTCGGGAATGGAACTGTTTTCATAGGTAAGTATTTGTACGGAACCCTCAGTGCGCGAGTCCGACTCGCACTTGCCCAGTTTATTTTTCTAATAATATACTTACATAAAAATACGACTACATTATGCTGTAATATATTTTTTGGTAGGTTGGGCCTTGAAGTTGGACTACATGATCTTCACGCTAATATTATAAAGGTGAAAATTTGTGAGTGTGTTTATTACCTCATCACACCCAAACGACTAAACGTATTTGGATGAAATTTAGCATACGAGTCAACTCGTATGCTAAATTTCATCCAAATACGTTACGTACGTACCATGTCCTGGAGTAACACATAGGATACTTTTTATCTCAGGAATATGTTTCCTTGGGTCACCTTCTACTTTTACTTGCTTGTAAGAAATTAAAGTGTTTAAACTTGAGTTAAACACACATCGCAAGGAAACCTGCATGTTGCTACAATCAAAAATTCAAAGATATGTGACAGCCACCAATCCGCACAGGGCACGCGTGGTGGATTTCCATTCCCTCTCTTAGAGAGGAGGCCTGAATCCCAGCAGTGGGAACATTATATGGCTGGTTATGCTTAAACTTGAGTTCAAAGTGTTCCGCACATAAGATGACGCTTTCAAAAATGTTTAAATACAGAAAAAGTGAACACGTTCTAAAGACTTTTTTAGAAATTTTCGTTAATTTACAATAGAAACTAAAAGCTTTGCGTCCTTTGTACCGCTCGCGCTCTCTGCGTCTTCAGATTCACTGAACTGATTATAATCGGATGTTTTTCCTGTCTTTTGCTTGTTTTTGTTACTCAAGGGCTTGTCTGTAAGCGTCCGAGATTTTATTAGCAATGAACATTCAATTACACGATTGTATTTATTTATTTCGCCAGCTTCGCCCAAGTAAAAGTCTATAATTATTCCAAGGAAACATACTGCTGGATATTTTTTTCTCCCAGGAAAAAGTCTATTCGTATAGCAAATTTCATCAAAATCTGTTCAGCCGTCGAATCACGGAGTAACAAACATACATATAAATACACTTTCGATTTTATAATATGAGTGTAAGAGTCTGATTTTGTTTGTTGCCATTTCCAATTTGATTGAAAACATGAAACATTTATGTACTTATTTTAAGATGAAAAATTGTCTACCTGTGTGTCACTTTTAATCTAATCCGTTCAATCGTTAACGTTTTGACTGCCACAGTCATGTATACATGACAAAGAAAAATGTGCCCAGCATGCCAAGGACTACATGACAGATTAAAGGAAGAAATCGTAGCTTAGTGCCGATAGCATTGTTTTTTTTTTTTTTGACGTAGCGTAGCGAAAGTTAAAGGCAAACTTTCACATTCAATTATTGTAGACTTAATTTTGATAAAGTGTTTGTTAGGTAACCTACTAAAAATACCTATCCATTACCTAATAGCAATATTGTGTAGACATCCATGCACTCAAAAATTGTAATCTGCCAGAATCTTTGTAGCCTCATTAGACTAATGGTCGCGGATTTGAAAAGTGTTGCGCGGATTTTCAGACACGACATTTTCTGTAGCTGCCTGTGGTTAGATATTGAACTGCCTATACCTACCGTTATATAATTATAGGCTTATTGCTAGAGACATTATAGGAAGTGTCTGCCGCATGCCTAACGAACTGTGGTCTTTTAAAACACAGAATTGGGTCGTGGCAGGTCATGAAGGAGATGGCGGGACGACCTATTTTAGTTTTTTTCGTTGGGATGTCATCCGATGTTCCCGTTCTGGGTGCAGCGAGAGGGAGTGTCAGACTTTGACTGACTAAAACCCACCTGTGTTCTTTCAGTTGCCCTTCGGGTTTCCCTTTCAGAAGTCAACCCATGGCATCAGTAGGCTTCGGCCCTATTGGGTCCCTATGGTTTTGCTGACATTTCTTTGAGGGGGGCGTAGAACACTACGCGCCGTCGGCGATTCAGGCTCGGTCCGGAAGGTTACCGGACGGTCGACGGCGAGCTACCCATTGCTCGTCGTCCGCAAGTCCACACCTACGGCGACTGGGGCGTGAGTTTGTCCGTTCCCTCACGCGTGAAGTTCGACCATGCATCAGATTCTCGATTACCAATAAAGAGTATTTTAAATAAACTTTCCCACCATTTAATAAACTGCATACAAATGTATAAATCCTCGTTTATTAAGTGCATTGTTTATAAAGCCGGTAACAGGGTAACGTTGTTCTATTCCGATTCATAGGGGTGGTCTACAATCCCCGCTTAACTTCATTATGAGAGCGAATTGCTAAACGTTCCCATTGTTGACCACGGCCCGGGGTTTAAGGGGTGGTTAGTCATGCAAATAGACGTCAACTAGAAACAAGCTCTTGGGGATTCAGCGAATGCGTTCCAATGTTTTGGTCTGCGTCGCCGAGACGTCCGAGGAATTGAATCAGTTGCTTGAGAAGTGTATTTTATTTAGAGGATCGTTGCTTCAAGATAAAGTGGTTAGGACGGATTTTGCGGTTGAATGCAGTTATGGAGATTTGCTTTTGGTTTCTCGAGGACAGGGTGCCTCATGTTGTTTGTTGTTCAGTTAAGAGGATTTGTAGACCAAAATAACTCTTTATATGTGGCTGAATAACTGTATGATGACGTGATAAGGTTTTGAGGAGAAAACCTTATATTGTCGTAATTTTTAGTTAGTTTTTTATTATTGATAGGCTTGCGCTTGACCATTTACTTTTTTTATTTATTTATTGGGTAAAACAAACAATAACACAGGGAATTACATAAAAAGGCTTAGAAATAGTTTTACACATGTGATATCAACAACGTTCTCCACATATATAAAAACGTGAGACACTTGGTTTGACAAGCGCTGTAACATTTTTTTTTTAAAGAAATGAAAAATGCTTTTTTAAATTACAATGCAGTTCACAAACAATAGATAGAGCTGGCTTATTATTAATTATATTGATTTTTTAACAAGTTGAGTAAAGTTATTTTGAATTTCCTTTTAGGTTCAGAAAACAGATCTAGATCGCTGAAATTTTTATTAAAATTGCTCGTAAGGTGATGAAGAGAGGCACGCACGCCAGCATAAATTTGTTCGACTGATAGTAGTGACAAATACAGGCCGTGCGCGCACCTCGCGTCCCTGGCATATTCTGGGCACTATATAGCACAACTTTTTACTAATATTTAAACAATCATACCAGTTATTACGTAAGTCATACAGAAATGTTATTATTACCAGCTATTAGGAACCATAGACTCCGGCAGGGATTTATAGTCCTTATTTTACGCACAATGAATGTGTTCCCAAAATGTTTTATGCGTATGGGTGGAATAAATAGAAACTTTTGCATTAACCGAACAATATCTAAAAATAACTCATACCTTTTCCTGAACTATGTCGTATTTACGTAACAGTTTAATAACACATCCATTACAAAGTATTGCCAATCCTATAGAGTGATATTTCACAGTTATTTATTAGCTATAAACAGAAGGTAAACAATTGTTCAGTAACATATTACTGATCGTTTCCCATTTGCCGTTCAATTTGGGAACACGTATTAGTTTGTCATTGAACTAACCCGAATTTGAACAGCTATTGTACCGAAAACTGAAAGTCGATGAAACGAGGGACCAGTTTAATGGCCAAAATGATTTTCCGCTAATAAACGTTTAGCGCACAAAGGACGATAATAGAGAAAGCATTATGGATCTCTGTTATTAATACTGTTCCAATGTAGCCGAGCATAGAAACTCGATAGTACGAATAATAGTGACGCGACAATCGACCACCGCCGGAATTGTTTCGCCTCACTATTATACAGTTTCATTATTGACGTATTAACTGCCACGATAATACACTTTCATGGAACGTTCGTGATTAAGCCCTAGAATGAAGTACGATCGAAATGAGCAATCGAATAAATATGTGCTAACAAGAATGCATTGAATAAAGGATTATGTCTAAATCCCTTAATCATTGACGATTGAAAACAAAGGAAAACCCATGTTTTGAATTCTGCCGTTTTATTGAAGTACAGACAATAGGAGGAAAATCAGGAAAATATGTCTGGACTTCCCGTATGAACACATTCCTCGAATCTCTTTCATGCATTCTCTGCTAAGTTGAACATGCACGATTGGAAATATTGGTGCAGCTTTAATAAACTTTTGTGAAATGCGCTGATGCTATTTTGGTACGTGGAATTTATGAATGGAATTTAATACCGTATATTAAAATATTTGTGTGAAACACAAACAAGGTATTAAAACATATTTTGATTGGTTGGACGAAAATAAATAAATACGCACCTACTATATTAATTACAAATAATATTGACACTGATCAATATACATACGGTGGATATCGATACCTAAGTTATTTAAATTATAAATAAATCTATGTTTTTCGGTAACATCGAGAAAAGCACTTCGCTTACAAATATCATACGTTTTCCTTGAAACTAGCCAGACATCTCCAACAAGTGGCTAAGGCAAACCTCGTGTATTGATAAATAATAGAAAGAGGACAAGTATCGGTAGTCACCCGCTCCGTCAGGCGTGAGTTAGTATCGACATCGATAGATATTGAATGAAGACGTAACAACACTACTAACCTACCTATACTTTTTTGTAAAACATTACATATGTGAATCATAGAAGACGTAAATTGGTTTATCTACTTCTTTAGGGAAATAATTGTGTAAAAAGTTTTTATTTTTTAAATACCCTCATTAGGTTCAACTTTTCAATACCGTACTTAAACTAAAAGTTTGAAGGTCTTATATTCAAAAAGGTAGTTTACTCGTATAATCCATTAGGAGTTCTACAAGTAAACTTTAGTAGTTCTACGTAATTACCTTATTTTACAGAAAATAAATACAAAGAAAAAAATACTATGTTTACGAGTATGTAGGTCTATCGAACAACTAGATTTAAAAAAAAACTAAGAATCAAAGTTGCAGGTATAAAATCAAATCAACTAACTTAACATCGTACCTTTTACTAAAACAATTCTCACATACTAAAACAAGCATAATGAAAGAAAATACCGTCTTCGTCAATCAGAAAGATCTTAACAAAGCACAAAGTTTTGAAGCTCCAAAACATTGCAACGTAATTCACAAAGAGCGTCAGACTCCTAAGAAAATCCTCCATTTTGGAGTAGTGACGTGAACAAGTGAACATCAGCGGTGCTCGGGGCTGATCACAAGTTAATGCAGCAGAACTTGTTGCACCGTCATGTCTTAAACTTAACCGTGCCTTAACTAATTACACAGACCGACCCATGTTTGCTTTGTAAATGTGAAATGGAAGTTTCTGAATTTCGTTATGGTTGTGTTCGGAGGTGATGTGGGAAAAACAATGTATTTAGTAATTTTATATGTATGATAAGTACGAGAATATTACAGTCAATCTGTTTTCATAAATCATATTGTGAGAACTACGTTCTAATGGCGCCCACTTGGGACTAAAAAATCCCACTTGGGCGCCAATAAGCAAGTTTTGAGTAGGTGTAATTTGATAAGAGACATGCAAAAAGAGAATTCAGTAGCGATTAATATATCAGAAAAAAAAATTCACGCCAATTCGAAGAAAAGACTGCAATTAATTTTAGAGGCAAAAGATGACTGACCCACTCAACTCACTTTGCTGCCTTGGTGACCCAAGGCAGCAAAGTTTAGCACAGTTTTTTTTTTTACAGAATTCCATGGCGAACACAATGTTTATATTTAACCCAATTTAATTTAATCAAATAACTAACTTTGTCGTTCATCGCTAACTTTCCGTTGCGAAATGCTAAAATAATTCCAATGCTAACAAATACGACGTGGTACAAAATAGCTGAATAGCGAAACCGTGAAATAGTCTCAGAGTCACCTTGTGTTCAGTTCATTACCAGTCTACGTCGACTTACGTCATGCAATGTTCAAAACTTAATAAACTTTAAACAATACCCGGGAAGATGCGTTGTCAGAACTTCTAAAACTTGGAGTGAAACAGGCAACCGACGGAGCTACGCCCCTATTAAGTAAGATACACAATGTGTCTGATGTTTAATAACCTACCTTCGCAATATGCGTAAGTGTACCGGTACCTTATACTCGAGTAACTCACACAAACCGTAAGCCTAAGCTTTTGTCGCAAAATAATTTGACCGAGAAAGATACTTTATTTGAAGGTATGTCTCCCGAATAGTTTTCCAACAAAGCGAAGCTTTCTATTTCATTAAATACGACAACAAAAAGATCAGATGGAAGTAATCACAGAACTGCTTCGAATTAGTTTTCACAATTTCAAAGGAGGCATTCCAAGGTTAGACAAATGTTGGAGGTTCAGAGTGGAGGCCTCTTGGAGACCTTGTCGCCAATCCTCTTCTCCTTTGATCACGGAATACTTGCTGACTTCTGTTCCCAATTTAAAAAACTTGGCTTTGTTCGTACGAGTTGTTTGACCACTTCTTTCTTTGTTTCAATGGGTATAGGCACCCATTTGAAACGGTAAATTAGGAAACATTTTGATTGGCGGGTTCCACGATACTGATAAACTTTTGGGTCTTGTTTCAGCACAAACCTTTTAAAGAAATTACACGTTTCACGCTTCTTCCTTCTGCTTCAAACGGTTTTATTTATTTCATAATTCATTCTAAAGGAATATAAGTAGGTACAGAATGTATTTAAGCCCCTTAATTTCTCTATAAGACTACACTGCATTATATTCTCCCCGTACAATGTGAAACATTTTTTAAATTGGGCCATAAAGCGAAGCCTTACCGAGCCAGCCTGGGCAGGTAGCAGGAAATTTAATAAAGTAACGTCTATTTTATCATGAATTATTCTAGAAAGTATGTTTTGTTTTTAAATTAATTCGCAATGTCTCAGGAAGGAATGCGGAATACTAACACCCAAAGCTATGCTGTAGGTAATTTGAACACGGACATTCACTAGTAAGGAAATGAATCCCGAAATAACTTAGTAAGAAACGTAAAATTACAACGCTCTGGGCAGTTCGGCGTAAGCCACACGTGTTCAACTGTTCAACGCAATACGTATGACGCCGACTAGTAAATAAACAAGCGGGAAATATTACAATTTCTAAAATAACGTCCTGCCGGCTTTTCTTTGATTTTTATTTTTAGGAGCGTAATAGCTATAGTTTAATAGCTTACGCGATGTTGAATGTTTCTTTGATGGTCGTTGTAAAAAGAATAATGCAAGTTGGAAATTATTAAAAATGAATATATAAATCTGCCATGAATAAAAAGGGCATTAAGGCTGTGTACATAGTACATTTATTGGTTCCTGAGCATCTTTATTAATCTTTTGTATGATGCAGTTCCGAGGCAGTACCGTAATCTCACCTATTCACAGCACGTCGACTGTTTATTAACATATCGACCATAAAGCGGACAGGCGCGAATCTGTGTCGATTTTTTCAACTTTCCGGTGCAGACGGCCATTCAACGAGCCTTTTTGATATCGCTTCACTGCCGGTCTATTTTTACGGAAAAAAAAAAGAGGATCAATGATGTTTTCACAGGGAAATAGGTGTACAGACTTAGGTACATGCTTTTCGAGTATCCTTTTATTAGAATTCTAAAGGTATGGAGTAATTAACTTTATTTCATTCAAATTGTACAGGTTTTTAAAATACATACGTAACTTTACTTGGAAAAATAGGCTGCGACTAAATGTGAAATTGATTAGAATCATTGAATATTTGTTATTAATATTAACTGTACAACATAAGATCACTTTAAATCTCCGTCTGGTAAAACACTGAGTCAGAAAATCTGTTTTCAAACAGCAAGCAACATAAATAAATAATAACACAGAATAAATAAACGCAAAAGAGTTAAAATATGACAACGAATCGATAGGAATGAATAACATCGCCATACGATTTCAATGTTTGTGTTCGCGTCTGTTTGTTTAGCATACAGAGGAATGAGACGACGACCGGATCCCGAGCATCCGAGCCATGAGCCACGAGCCCGGGGCCCGAGTCTAGCCTCGCAAACACAAGAAAATGAAAATAAATAAAAATCTCACTTACAACGAACGAAAAATGAATCTGTCTAAACGCAAAAGGGGACAAAAGATTAATTGAAAATCGATATAGGGCATACCTTTGCGAATCTATCAAATACATTCACTTTCAAACGATAAGGTCGGACTGAATTATACTGTCAGTCATGATTAATGCGGACTTATGACATGGTTTATTGACTCTTTCGCCATAAAGCTGACGATGCAAATAAAATGGAATCCAGTATCACTGAAAGAAAATACCTGCGCTCAAGTAATTAAATGAAAAGATAATGATTAATAACCGTCATTAACTGATCCGCTCTGTTTATATATTGTAGATATTTTCAACTGATTGCATGGTAATCAGAGTCGTTTTAATATCTATAGAATATTTTTTATTTATCTAAGTGTGGAATAGAAACTTGCGAGATGAAAATAGCGCGATATACATTATGATACTGTTGTAATTGCCGCATGCGCTGATAAGTTAAGTACTTATAATAATATTGCCCACGAGATAGTTATCTCCTCTAAAGGAAATGTTTATACGATTATTTTTGTTTGTTCAAGTTTTGCAATGTTTTTACAGTATTTTCATTAGTGATTTATTATTATTATATAATCGTGCCATTTATTAATTGGTTTATTTTTATATAGTTTCTTTTTTATAGGTAATGTGGATTTGAGAACTCTGTAGAATCCGCAAACACAGAGGTTTTTTATATTTCGGTACTCTTTTTTTTTATTTTACTTATTTGGTTCTATATTGTCTGGTCTGGTCTGGTCATATTACAATATGAATAAGTATGAGAGGACAATTTTTTCATATGAAAAGATTGTAAAAATCAATAATTTTTTAAAGAGTAACTTTGTAGTTTCTTCTTCATAGGAATCGTGCAGTAGCTTCTGACGTTTTACAGGTGCCCATATAGGCTTATATGAAATAAAATCATTTGAATTATGAATAGTATCTATAAAATTCTTTTTAGTGTTCCAAATTTTACTATGTAGTTAGTTGGATTTATTCTAGTATAAACTTCCAAATGTCTAAACTACCAAACTCGATAATATACAAACAAAGGGCGCGCGTCGTATCAATTAGCTCAATTTCACCCTTTTTTATACAAATTCAGAACCATTAACAGCACTGGTTTATTTGAAAACCATTAGTGGCCCGAATGGATACGGTTCGAATCATCGATAAAATGAATGGCTGTCTTTCACAAAAGCCTCGCGATACGGGCCCGATGTGAACTCGAATTATTAAATTAACTTTTTAAATAAAGGTATGCACGATTATTTTATCAGAAATATTATGGCAGGAAAAAAAAATTAAAATGAAACATTTTTAATTCGTGTCACTGATCCCAATGAATGGACAGGATTTATTAACAGCCCCGGATTTTTTTTAATTACGTCTAATCCGATACAAAACCGCGTAGAAGAACACAATCAACGCTGGGTGCGCAACACTAAATCAAAACAAACTTCAGGCTGGATCCCTTTTACAAACTTTCTAAATAACGGCGAACAATCTTTTTCATTAAAAATCTCCATGAGCCCGATTATTAGGGAAGTAAAACGCCTCCGGTGGGCCGGACCGGAGTTTGGGGGTATTCGCAAGATTTCCGCGAGGTCAAACTTGGGAATGTTAACAGATAATTACGGGTAAGTTTTAGCTAGCACGAGACATTTAACAGATGCTTTATTCCGGAGCGCGCGGCCGCGAGCGCACGATGAATGCTAATGAGGCTGCTACGCGCCGGAATCCGGCACCTACGCCGATCACAATAAGCGTCGGATTGCCGTGATACCGGCCCGATCCCGGCTTCCCGAGCCGCCCGTTAACACATTTGGACTCGTGTCTAAGGTTAATTAGATTAGTATCCAACAATGCTACGCAGATGTTATATAAAAACCGATTTAGGGCACATCACGCGGTTTATTTCGCAATGAAAATTAATGATGAAACTTTAGTCGATGTAAGAACTCTTTCTGTTTAGCTTTTCGATATTACTTGCTTATATTGTAGGTAATAAATAATTAAGACTTTAAAGTATGTTGAATTTTATATAAGCACAGCATCTTGCTCGACGTAGTTCTGAGACACCAGCAATTTACATGAGTTGTGACTGTCATACATCCTTCCGTACGTTACGGGCCAATTAATCTAACACGGAAACGGATATATGAGCAAGGCGCAAATGGTTTCATCATACATATAATTTACAGTGTGTATATATCATACTTGTGGACTTGTATAATAGATCGTGTGAGTAAGAGAAAGACGTCGGTCGTAATTTTCTAGTGGAGTGTTTCGTACTATTAAGTTTTTCAGGATATTAATTTAAATTCGTGTTATGATTATCTACTGATTATCAAAAAGGCAGTTTCAATATAGTACACTAAACTTAAAAATTTAATGCTTAATTGTGATTGTAATTGACGCACTCGCTCTTCTTTGGTATAAAAAGGAGATGTTAGGATTTTTTCGGCAAAAAAGCAGCCATGTTATCGCCTAAGCATTCATTCTACTTTTATTCCGAATCTCTTCAGCAGTAAATAACCAAGCATCTAGAAATCATCCTAACATATAATTTTTGTTTATTAAAACCATCCCAGACGAAATGAAATCTCTAAACCTCCCCCAGCTTCCTTTACCAACACGTCAGACAAAACACAATATCTGGCAACACCTTAAGGTAAGCGCAATCTGTGTAAAAGCTAATTAATTCCAAGCAGGAAACGGAAGGGCAACGGGTCGCGTCATTAGATGCATTATGCAACGCGCGACGCATGCGCTGAGCATTACAATGTTGTGTGCAACTGTGATGTCATGACGAAATGTGCCGGCGCCTTTGTTTTTCTTGAGAAATGAATTTAAATGTGGGTGGAAATAATTCTGTTGGTGTCGCCGGAATAAATGTTTTTTTTTTTGCATAGTTTTTATTTTTATTGAAGAATTTCACACTTTAATCTACTATAGATAATATTAACTATTAATTATAGATAAATGATTTATTACAGATTATTTAAATTAACAAGTAAAACCCCGAAATTTAAAACAATATCACATTCTTAAATATAACTAAGAACCGAATAACGTGGCATTAAATGATATAAAGAATTTCTTAAGGAAAACCGAACACTTATTTAGAAAAAGACGTAAATAGCTTTGATAACACTAAAAGACTGCCTATCTCTAATCTCTTTTATCCGTATTTTCTGACATCTTATCCAGAAATCCTAACGCTTATACAAATCTTACAACTGATTCCAGCTTCGAAGTACTTACTTATAGAGCATACGTGTAGTAATTTAGCAGTATTTAAATAGTCGCTTTCAAAAATAAATTGCTTAGCAGACGCTAGTGCAGTGATTTAGTATGATAGCTATCGGCGAGTGAGAGAAACCAGGCGGTGTGAGCGAGCGTGCGTCTGAACGCGCCCGCATTTTATATTGTACTTATAACAAGCGCTAAGAACATCTTAGTGTTAAAATTAAATTTCGTTTACATGTCTGTCTTTCGGTGTATTTTGGACCTAATGGATCTTAGTTTTTTTTCTGTAAGATGGAACGGATGAAGTGGAAGTTTTTAAATGTTTTCCTTTGGGAAATTTATGGTTCTCTGGGAAGTCACATAAGATTCAGGAAACTCAATTTGTTTTGATAAGTTTAACGCGTGCCAAGTCTGACATTAAATTAGGAATAGTAGGAAAAAAGTATTAGCTTTCAAAAAGCAGTGTGATATTTTTTTGCTAAAAAATATTTTTTATACAACGTTAATTTATTTTCCTTTTATCTGTTTGTACATTTTTCTCTTTTATGTGTTTGTTCGTGTGTTTGTGTTTGTCTGTTTTATTGTTTAAGTTTATAGGTATTATTTTATTTAGTTAGTTTATTTCAGTATCTTTATATATAAAAGCGAAATACCACTCACTGATTAATCACGAAATCTCAGAAACTCTTACACCTACAAACTTAAGATTTGGCAAGTAGGTTCCTTATAGGGTGCAGACATCCGCTAAGAACGGATTTTATGAAACTTCACCCCTAAGGGGGTAAAACGGGGTTTGGAAGTTTGTATGGAGAAACCTATTTTTACGCGGGCGAAGCCGCTGGCTGAAGCTAGTTTATCATAAATATAATTACTAGCTGACCCGGCAAATATTGTGCCATATAAATTATGATAGAATAACATGGGGGCATTCTCAAATCAGAAAAAAATACAAACAAAAACCGGGCAAGTGCGAGTCAGACTCGCGCACTGAGGGTTCCGTATAAACTTAAACGTAAACCTATGAAAACAATTCAAATCCCGAATTGAGTTACGAAGATTGTTCCGAATAGCAAAAAAAGTTTTTTTTTGTGACGTAACAACAAATTTACATTGATCAGATTTTTTCCTACACTTGTGCTATACGACCTTGCTTCATGACAAATTTCAGGATTCTAGGGTCAACGGGAAGTACCCTATGAATTTTTATTTCCTTGAGAGTGTCGAAATACATGTTTTTTGCGACATAAACGGCTGTATCTTGTTTTTTCGTTAACTCACAAGTTTCATTTTTTCACAACTTCAAGGGACCGCAGATTTGAGTAGGTCATATCATCATCATCATCATCAGTTTGAGTAGGTATATGGTTTTAATTTCAACTCGATACCTCTACGCGTTCCCGATATAAAGGGTCTTGACAGACAGACAGACAGACAGACAGACAAACGGATAACAAAGTGATCCTATACGGGTTCCATTTTTTCTTTTTGAGGTACGGAACCCTAAAAATGCAATAGAAAATCATTAAAATCGTCAGATGATGTTTATTTATCATATTATCAACAATTTATCAATCCTTATCAAAATAAGCAGGTTTCTCAGCACAATTACTAAATATATCTGTTTTTTTCTTTTTACTGCATACTAATTGGACAAAATGGTTAAAAAGATAATACGAAACTCGCAAGCGCATGCACAAGAATTTTTCACCGAACGCTCAGTTCGTCTAGCACTCTAGCCGAATTAAATGCGAGATTGTCGCAGCTGTACGAACGACAGTCAACCGATTTCATCAAAGTTTTTGTCTTTAATCTGAACTAATACTGAAAAACTGATCTCTTAAACGGTTAAGGTGTAAACTTTAATTTAATACCTACTCCATGAATTTCGTGTTCTCTATTTTTGTCATCCAAAACCAGTTCTTAAGTGGTGGGTCTCAAGTAAGGTTACTAAAAATAAAGCTTCCTCTTCATCACTAAAATAAAATGTTTTTCACTGGTTATGACCGCTTACGGAGACATTGACTGACACGTGGATGTTCACTAAAGATAGTGGTAACGTTATAAAGCTCAAGAGTCTATTTGTTTGTTTCAACGGGCTCTAAATAAATAAAATAAATCTCAGGAATTGCTGGGTCGAATTAAAAATTATTTTAGTGTTGGATAGCCTATTTCTCGAGAATGGCTGTATGCTATATAACATTACGCTACAACCCACGGAAGCGGAGCAGTAATCAATGACGCGGGTGAAACCGTGGGGGACAGCTAGTAAATTATAATTCCATAAACACAAATAAAAAAAACTGGGCAAGTGCGAGTCGCACACTGAGGGTTCCGTACAAACTTGAAAGGTAATTTGCGGTTTACGAATTGTTAAAAGTGTCTCTCGCGCAAACTATTCAGTTTAGAAAAAATATATTAGAAACCTCAATATCATTTTTGAAGACCTATCCATAAATACCCCACACGTATGGGTTTGATGAAAAAAATTTTTGAGTTTCAGTTCTAAGTATGGTGAATCCCTAAAATTTATTGTTTGTTTTCTATTTTTGTGTGAAAATATTAATGCGGTTCACAGAATACATCTACTTACCAATTTTCAACAGTATAGTTCTTATAGTTTCGAAAAAAAGTGGCTGTGACATACGGACGGACAGACAGACAGATGACGAATCCATAAGGGTTCCGATTTTTGCCATTTGGCTACGGAACCCTAAAAACACAACACACATAAGAAAACATTAGTATCTTCTCCACAATCCCGCATAAGTCGCACGATCCTCAGGAAATGTGTAACCTAATGGTGCATCACTAGACTCATTAAGCCCTACATTATTGCTGAATGCTTCTCCGAGTGGCACATACATTTCGTATTCGATGCTCTTCGGGCTGCTCATGACTTGAATAAGCTATGTAGCTAGATGTTGCTAGAAAATCGCCCCGGGTTTGCACGGGTGCAAATTATACACAAAAATCTCCCTCTCGTTCTTTCGTTGCGTGCGTTCGATTTTGTTTTATAATATGTAGAGAAGAAATATTGTAGGTTTAATTCTTAGCTAATTTTATTATGGGTATTTGCAACTAAATTGCTTTGTTTTGCAGGGTTTGAAATACTGATACAATAGCAGCAATGAAGGTTTTCAGGAAAATTCTTACCTCCAGTTGGCGCCAGTTAGCCGAGAGGGCTTCTACTTTTGAAAACGTATACAGGACGTTGACGTATATATTAAAATTTGAAGTTGAAGTTTATGTCAACTAATGTCATTAACATAAGAGGTTTTGACAGGTGCCTGGACCCGACGACTCAGTGCTGCCATCTGGTGAATGTTATTTTAGAAAACCCCTTATTCTTTCACTAATAGAAAACTATACTTCCGCTGAGTACCATAGACAACCAACTTAAAAAAATACAAAAAGTATTCAAAATTATTTTGTATTATCTACTCTCTTTTTAGGGTACCGTACCTCAAAAGGAAAGAAAAGGAACCCTTATAGTATTACTTTGTTGTCCGTCCGTCTGTCTGTCTGTACTCAAATCTGCGATTCCTTGAAGCTGTGAAAAATCAAACTTCTGAGTTAACGAAAAAAAAAGATACAGCCTGTTTTTTTCAAAAAACGTGTATTTCGAGACTCTCAAAGGAATCAAAATTCATAGTCAACGGAATGTACCGTTGACTCAGGATCCTGAAATTTGGCATAGAGCAAGGTCTTATAGCACAGATATAGGAATAAATCTGAAAACAGTAAATTTGTTGTTATGTCACAAAAAAAAAAACATTTTTTGCGATTCGGAAAAATCTTCGAGACTCCATTCGGGAAGTGAACTATTTACACAGGTAAGTTTGTACAGAACCCTCTGTGCGCGAGTCCGACTCGCACTTGCCCAGTTTTTATTTGTAATTATCATGTCAAGACCTTCCTCGAATCAAACCACTATTACATTTAGACTTTTTCATTGTCCGTCTTTTATTTCTACTTAGTACTTACTATAATACTAGTGCTTACATAATTAATTAGCAAGTAATTTGAAGATACTCTCGAAGAATACTTGCTCTGAAAACTTGCACAAGGATACTTTAGTTGGTTCATAAACTTATGTGAACGAGAAACACACATACGTACTTGCATGTAATCTTGGGTAAGTTGGTCTTTGTCTCAGCTAAAACACTCATTGGTTTGCCAATGAGTCTATACTCATTGGTTTGCCAATGAGTCTATGTAAGCCTTCTTTTTTTTCTTTTCAAGTCTATGGTTTGCCGTTGTATGTTTGTGGCCACGTTTGGTATGTTTGGCATTTAGAAGTCCACAATTGAGCAGGTGTATAGGCACTTGGGGAAATCACTATAGCAAACCCTGTGTTAGTAATTGTGCATTTACTAAACAGACCTTCAGAAATCGTTGGCGTGACAATGGAAGTTTCATGATTTTGTTAATATCGTATTTAATGAAATGGAATTAAAATATATATAAAGAAAACGTTAATAAATCAGCTAAAACATTTCCGAATAGGCTTTATAAGAACAGACATCAGAAGACAGTGAAATTAATGAAGTATTACACACAACAATTGCAGATTAAAGAGTAAAAAGTTTTTGATTAGTTGAGATATTTAAACGATTCTTTCATATTTTAATTATTATTATTTTTTATAATTAATGCATCAAAAATATGGAAACTTCTCTATTTATCTTATTATTTCCTTCCACTCATCAAAAAAAACCTCGTGTTTCCAAATTTTTTCCATTCCATTCCATTTATTTACAAATAATGACCACTTAAAATCGCCCGGACTTACAGTAAACCTTGAAATTATGAGAAAAGGGGTGATATTTCTACTAAGTTATTCAGCTAATGTACCATGATAAATGGCCGTCCTAATTGTTGAAAACACTTCGTACGATTAGTTACCAATCCTTGTCGATAAATCCTGAATATTTTATGTAACTCCGGTAAATAAATAGCTCTACCTAAAGGCTAGTTTGCTTTCCAGGTGGTATTTAAAAACGATTAACGCTAGGTTGCCTAAGTTCTGGGATTTTTTTCTGTGATTGCAATCTATTGATAGCATAAGCACGGTATAATCTGCCTTATAATGTCCCCACTACTGGGATTCAGGCCTCCTCTCTAGGAGAGGGAATGGACCATAATTCACCACGCGGACCCTGTGTGGATTAGTTGATGTCACATGTCTTCGAATTTTCCTTTTCCTTCACCGTTTAGAGAAGTGGTAATGAAATAAATTACACAAATTAATGCCACCAGCTGGGTTTAAACCCGCGACCTACAACTCGTAAGTCGAGGCCGTTACCACTGATCTTAGCTTGATCCATTGGTACTATTCATCATCATCATCATTTCAGCCAAGGGACGTCCACTATTGGACATAGGCCTCCCCAAAGTGTAGCCGCAACGAACGGTCCTGGGCGTTTCGCATCCATCGCATTCCCGCGACTCTCACCAGGTCATCGGTCCACCTTGTGGGAAGCTTTCCGACACTGCATCTTTCGGTGCGTGGTCGCCACTCCAGAACCTTTCGGCCCCATCGACAATCTGTTCTACAAGCGATTCTTCGGGCTATGTCGACGACCTTGGTTTCTCCTATCTTCGATCCTGATGCGATCACGCGAGGAAACATATGGATAAGCCCCTACTGACAATTTCTAAAACGAATCATACAGTAAATCTTCTGATAACCACAAGAACATTATAAACTGCGCCTACATTTTTAAGATTCAGCCCCATACCTATTCACGCACGGTTTCACTGCAGAATGCAATTTACAATAAATTATGTAGATATTAATAAGCTTTAGGTTAAGGGTTGGAAGTAATGAATGGCCCTCCCATTCATCGTTCGATAAATTGCTATGGAGACATAGTGTAGTCAGATTACGTGCTTCAATATCCGGACAAGCCGACGAACGAGCTCGGGCCTTCTACAAACGTATGTTTTTTTTAATGCATTTTGAAATGGAAATGCGTACATAAATGGAAACGTTGATGTGCTTTTGTTTATGTCTTTCGGACACCTCAAAATGAACTGTTGATTTTTTCGAATTTCGTTTTTCGAATTCGTGTTCTAGAACGGCGTGTTCTTTTTTGAATACAGTAACTCTCAAACCCGCTCGTATCCTTATCACTTTTAAGGTAGAAATACATTGGGCACACATGGGCCATGTACGCCGATCTGGGCGAGGAGGTCTCCATACATTTTTTATGGCAACTAGACTTGTAGAGCTACATTAGATCCACGCCACGCGACTCTACGTACAAATCAGGCGTGGCCCACGTGTGCGGTCGGTCTAATGTAGTTACCTATTTAGGCACGCAACTTACTGTTTTTCGTACTAGTGCGGAAAATTGTGCCAGCTCGCCCCCACTACAATATATTATATGTACTGTATCAGGCTGATCGCCAAGCAGCCTCCTTTTATATATTTCTTCGTAAGTATATAGAAAAACGTCGTTTGATACACGTGGAAATTTGTCACTGTAGTATTTGGCTCCATAACACCCTCGCCTACGGTTCGGACATATTCCACATCGGCTGAAATGACAACGTTTGCCCACTTGTATCAAAATGTACTATATATTTTCAAATGTTTTAAATGTGTTCGCGAATTAGTTGTTGCCATCGTTATCGCCATTCAAGTCGCAGTCTTCCTAAAACTGCGAGCTGGCCAATGACCGCTATATCGCTCTAAATTTTTTTCACACAGGAAGTCTAAAACGTGTAGAAAAATTCGAGTGTTTCCATTCAATTGGCGGGTGATCGTTCGACCGTTGGGTATTGATACGTGAAAAAAATTTCAAA
Organism: Mythimna impura; assembly: GCA_905147345.3. Lineage (NCBI taxonomy): Eukaryota > Metazoa > Arthropoda > Insecta > Lepidoptera > Noctuidae > Mythimna > Mythimna impura. The sequence continues at coordinate 12,213,653 of LR990343.1, read as the reverse complement.
CGCATTTCATCCGGTTATAAGCATTTCCTCCAACGCGAACGTAACAAACATACGTCCCTACAAGTAAATACGTGAGTAAGTACGAATGTGAATGCAAAAAATATATTTGTATCAGGAATGGTTTCTTTCCTTATGAAGCCAATGCGATTTGGAATTATCTGTCGACGTATTGTGCTCGTCTTAAGGCATTAGTCGTATCGATTTCGAATGCTTTGTAACGTTTATGAATTGTTTTTTCATTTCTTTTACGTAAGATAGAAATGTAAAGACAAAGTAATACAGTGCTTAAGTCACTGAAGAAATCCGCTAACGAACTGCCTGAGCTCTCTATGTAGTAGATTTATAACTGTACAATCGAACTATTACTATGAATATTTCGTATATAAACTAAATGTATACTATATTTATGATAGTATATCTTTATATTTATCGGTCCACCTTGTAGGAGGCCTTCCAACGCTACGTCTAGAATCTTTCGGCCTCAACGGCCATCTGGCCTGGCCTGGTAAAGGTTGCGGGAATCCGATGGATGCGAGACGCACATGGCCGTTTATTGTGGCGACACTTGGTGGAGGCCTATGTCCAACAGTGGACGTCTATCGGCTGAAATGATGATGATGACGATGATCTTTATATTCAATGTTAACTGTTTTGTTTGTACTTTTACTCTTACACACGGTGTATATATACAAATAACTTTTTCAATACACTTACTCGAAAACCCGCTCTTATCCCACCGCTTTTAGGCACGCAATAGACTGTTTTCCGCACTAGTGCAGAAAAGTACGCGTGCTTTCCCCCGCCACAATTTTATTACATTTATCTTATCAGGCTGGGCGCGCGTCGACCCCAACGAGTTGCCGGTCAACTTCCGTTTATTAATTTCTTCGTAAGTGTATTGAAAAAAGTCGTTTGATACAAGTGCAAATTTGTCACTGCAGCACTCGGCTCGATAACACACTCGCCTACGGCTCGTGCGAATTCCACCTCGGTCGCAATGACAAAGTTTCTGAACTTGTACCAAAATGTACTATTTTTCAACTCTCGTTTCGCAGGTATGCTGGAAGAGATTTCTATAGAAATAAGCATCACCATGGTATCTATTTCTCTGTTTCCTTCTTCTTGTCTTTTATTATTATGTGAGTACATAAATTGTTAAATAAATAAATTCTAGTTCAAATCCATTCCATTCCTCAGTTTCTATGAAGATTTTTCAAATGGAATAATATAGCTAAAACTTTGTACTCAGACATTAATCTCTGGTCTTCTAAAATAAAAGCTATCTAATCTCTTATAAAATAATAATTAATACGGGGATCTTACTGGTTTCAAGTAAAGGAAATATTTGTTGAGGCAATACAATCTCCTTTGAACAGCAAACACGGCTCGATAATTAACTTCGAGTATTTACATGGCTGTTTAATTATTCCTGGACATAATATCAGAGATAAAATACTAGTGGTGGAACAGTGGTAACTGCCCCGACTTGCAAGTTGTTGGTCGTGGGTTCAAACCTAACCAGACGCATTACTTTGTGTTTATTTCATCACCACTGCTCTCAAAACAGTGAAGGAAAACATCGTGAGGACACCGGCATGTCCTGGAACCAAAAATTCGAAGACATGTGACATCCACCAATCCGCACAGTGTCCGCGTGGTGGATTACGGCCCATTCTCTCTTCTAGAGAGGAGGCCTGAGTCCCAACAGTGGGAACATTACAAGTCAGATTATGCTTTATGATTTTGGACATAATATCAAGAACTGGATACCTTCTGACAACTCTATCTATAGTTAAAAACTAATTTGAGATAAAAGAGTTTTACCCGTCAACATTTGAGTGTTAAGATAAGTACCTAATTAAAGTTTTGTCTGAGACTAGACGCCTAAATAGATCTTTCCAAACTAGACAGATCTTAAACTAACTTGTCACTGAATCTGATTAACTTAATTCAAATAAAAAATAAAAAACTTACCAAGTGGGAATCGGACTCGCACACGAAGAGTTCCGTATTACAATATTAAAATCGAGCAAATTCTTGTATGGGAATCTCCTTTAATTTTTAACTTTATTTTAATTTGTTGTTGTAACATTCTACGAAAATTTCAACTCTGTACCGATTACGGTTTATGACATACAGCCCGCTGACGGACAGACAGACGAACGGACGGGCAACGAAGGCTTAGTAACAGGGTCCCGCTGAAACCTTTCGGATACGAAACCCTAATAAAAAGTAATAAGTAGCGAAGTTTTACAAGAAAAACATAGACTGAGATATCAAATCTCATTCTACGATCTATCTCGGAGCTAATAACACGTATCCCTTAATACCGTCTCCGTCCAACTTCCCAATACAAACATTGGAGAATTCGAATATCTATTTAAGGTTCCCTCCTCAGGCGCTAACAGATTAACGCCAATATTATCCATCGAAAGCGACCGAACTGCAGACGGTCGAGTCAAACCTTAACACTTAATCCTCACTAAACACTATTACTAAGACCACGTAAATTTATTCAGTGTGGATCGCTAATAAAACGGATCAACTTTCATTGTCATACACAAAGACGTAACCGATCGAACGCCGTAACCTATTAACAGCTCTATTATTAACAAAATAGGTGTGGAAATTGATAATAGTAGGCGTAAATCTGCGGTGTCGGTGCAAACTGAGATACGTAGTTGATTGACAGAAGTCACGCTGTACATTGTATTAGGGGGATTGGAGCGAACTTAAACTGTCAGGCTCGTTACCAACTTGAATGGGTTGAGGCTTAGCACTGAGATTGTAAACTGGTGTGCCTTTGATCTTCATAACAGCTAATTAATTGGGTAAGGAAAGCTTAACCGAATGTATTGACGGGCCTAAGCCTCTAAGAATCGCTGTTTAAACAACTTAAGGGACCGACGTTGTTTAATGATAAGCCTTTCAGTGAACATTTTCTGGGCAACGGGTCAATAACGGAAGTTGGCCGTTCATAAAATTTATTTAAAATTGTATCTGAAAAGCGAAATGGTGATTCTTTTCCAATTTGTAGTCTGGTTTCCAATTATTTTTAATATAACTGGAACGATGAGAGGCAGATAAAAGGCATTTTATAATTTAAATAATAACTAAAAGAGATTTTAAATGTTTTTTTTTTCGTAGTTACTTAATTTGGGGATTTATTGGAAAAGACATATTAATAATAAAGATAATAATTATGTAATAATTTGTTATTGTTTGGACAATTCAATTATTACAACGATCCACTCCCCAATTAGGTTTTTCTTCTGTTTTTAAAAGTAGGTCTAATATCAGAAAAATCAAGATCTAAAAGTGTGTCAGCAGTTTGGCCTTTGCTAGAAAAACTATAATGGATTCTCCAATAAAAATAATTTTCAGAAGAATCTAAAAAAGAAACTTGAAAATGCGACTCAATAGTCAATCAATCTTTTTGATTATTATTTGTACCCGATATTCGCCTCACAAAATCTGTAACATGTTTTAAATTTATTAACATATTAGTTCTTACCACCAATCTATACTTAAAATTACAAAGACATAATATTTGCATTTTGTTTGAAATGAATAAACTCAAATTGTACCAATTTTTAAAATTCTTTCAGCAATAGAATGCGACTTTATCACTGAGTGGCTTAAGCTTTTAGTTTCTGCTTTCACGCGGGAGAAGCTGCTGGCAAAAGCTAGTGTAAATAAAACAAAATAAAAACGATTAGGTACCTACTTAGGTAAGGTTTGTGAGACCTAGAAACCGAAAACTAAATAAAAAAAATGATTTTAATTGTTTCAACGTCCATTATAGGCGAAGCTTTGTATAATATATTTATATAACCAATATCGATGATAGAAAAAACAATAAACCGAACACAAAACGTTATCCACTCTCTAAATTGGACCCCAATAAAGTGATCAGAGAACAGCATTGTAACATTTTTCAATGGTGTTTTTACGAGCCACGTATGGGACGCGTGTTTTTTTTTAAAAGCATTAATCGATTGGTTTTTTTTCAAACTAATCCATACTATATTTATAGATACTATAATAATATCTGTAGGTACTAATATTATTAAAAAGAAAGATTTGTATTTTTGTTTGTAATAAATGAACTCAAAAACTAAGTATTTTGTGCGATTTTAAAAAATCTTTCACCAGAAGAATGCTACATTATCACTGAGTGAAATAGGCTTATATTTTTGGCCTTCGTTTTACCCTTTTAATCCAAGGAATTTCTTTGATACGACTGAAGAAAAATTTACAGATATATGTTGTTGTTTTTTGCATTGATCGAGTGTTTTTCGGTTTATTTTTGGAGACAGTTTACTTCAAGAATATGGGCCTGAAGAGTACATGTATTTAAGAGTTTTTTTTTCAGACATAAATATATGATAATTGTAAAAGGGACTTATGACTTGTTATTTTTTATTTATAACAGCTAATTTAATAATAATGTATTTTAAATGTAAATTGTAAGCGTGTTACAATATAATATAATTCAATAAATAAATTAAAAACTACTTTCAAACTAACTTAAAAAAATACTTTCTTCAGACCTTGTTTATACTAGGCAAACATAGCATAGTGATGTAAACAGTAGGTATACTATAAAACTTGTACACAAATTATTTGGTACGCAGTGCACACAGGGCGTTATTACAGACAGGTGTTCGACTCGGAATGCGCTCGTAAAACCAACTCTATATGGATTTATTATTTAAAGTGCTCTACACCTATTGTTGGCACCGCGTGCTTATATTGAGGCAGGTCGCGACTCGCTCTCATTTATTTTTCTTTCATACCAAGGCCGTAGGCACAATTATTAAAACATCTATATAAAATAAATACTGGAACCGAAGAGCCCTGAGCAGTGAACCGCGATGATGCCAACAAAAATAAGGAATAGTAGCACCTCCCACGCAAAAAGTTGTGAAGTCAACAAAACGAATAATGTGTGTGGTCTCACAGGCGGTCGATCAATGCGTCCATCTTCAATTTCTATACCTACATCACTTCACTTTACAAGATACGAAACAGTCAAGTAGTTGAAAGTCATCGATTTATCTATGTTTATTGTCTCTTGTTCACGTCTGATTTATGTAACACTTTACGTCAATCACTTCATTCGTAAACAAAGTTTTGATCAAAGTCAATAAATTTTGTGGCTCTCGCTAAGGTAAAGTTCTAAGGCATGTTAGAAAAAGATATAGGAATAATTATCACAATACGATCGAACGCATCACGATCACAGCGTAAATCAAACGCCGAGTTTACACAAATGAATTAAGATAATCGTTTATGCGTGAAATTTAATAGGTAATTAACGTTTCTAAATGTAACCGTGTAATGTCGGCCGGGGTCCGTTAAACACCGTGCCGTCTATTACCTAACCAAACAATTGGTAAAGGGCGATAGGTAAGTTGCAAGCAAGCGAATATTCCGCAAAGAACTTACGATTAGTATTAGGGTTAAGTATCTTAAACTTGATTACTGTTATCTTCGATTAAGTATTGTTTATGACGTTGATGAAATTAACCGATGTTTAAGAACATTTGTTATTTTAAGCGTTTATTGTTAGAAGGCCGTCGTGTTTATGGTAAAAGCTATAAATATACAGTTACTTTCGTCTCATAATATTATTACTAATTGTATGTCAAATTGTACGCATGATCGTTTATCTATTATTATATATTATTATTTTGAAATAAAAGTTTCTGTGAGTCAGAATTTATACCTTTGGACGCGTGTTTACATCATAAGTCAATATAAAACCTTTGATTATAGATTACGATACCTAAAGGAATACTACGTTTTAGACCATGGTCCTTTTTTTTACCATGACTATGACCATGGTCCTTAAACGCAAAGGGTAATTGAAAGACACGGGTGGATTTTAGTCAGTAAAAAAAAATCTGACACGCTCTCTCGCACCACCCTAGATCGATAGATAGAGTCATTAGATGATTTCTCACCTTAAAAAGACCCCTTCTTTTAAATTGGAAAATCATCAAATATCTCCTTCCGCTTCGTGAGTGTCACAGTTTCACTGGGCTAAACCCCACATTTGTCCCTTCAGTTGCCCTTAGTGTCCCAGGGCCACGTCCTACGACTCTGGCATTTTTTTTTTGTTTCTACTACGGACCTATTCATAATCCTATTTTAGTTTTCTCGCCGTTTTGTTGTTATTGGTCTAAGGCTAACAGTACCTAAATACACAAAAGGTGTAAGTTAACTTATAGTTAAGTAGTAAGTAGGCAAATTAGTATTACAGCAGCATCTGTGCCCCACCTGTGCTGTGCTTATTTTGCGGTACAGGTCTCGAGGATTTAAGTTTGTTATACTCAGTTCAAACAAAGCTTACTCAACATGGTATCTCGTGTACCTGCAACTTGTGTACCGATTTATGTACTCAGTACTTAATTCTTAGTGTTTGCAACACTTGGGTATAAGTGAAAATTATTTGTGTCACGTAGTAGTGTTGGTTTTATAGAGTTATAGAGTGCTTACGATGTGGGAGAGTGTGTATACAACCGTTTTAGTGTTAGTTACACTTTAGTTTTGGGTTTTATTTATTTTTGAGTGGTATGGTACTAATGTTTGTAGTTGTTTTGTTTATGAGTAAACAAAGAATTAGTTGATTAACGCATAGTAATAATAATATAATTTCATTCAAATATAAACTAACTAAAATTAAGATTTACATTGATTACAATCGAGAAAAATTTGATTCAAACTAATGTAGATCTGCGTGATCTAGATTAATGAAAACCTGTGTTTCTGGTCGTAGTATTATAATGTTATAAAATTAATATAATATGCGTGGGTAATTTTACAGCAATAAATCGATACAAAATAGCCACATGACAGCAAGGTTTTCTCGTCACATTTATACCGACAATAATTACGTGTAGTACGGAAAAAAAATATAGATCCAGCTATCAATTAGCATACACACACGAACACAAAGGCTGTATCTACCCAGCTGAAACATTAATCAATTGATAACAGGCGTACCGAACGAAATGTTACAGAAAATAAAATCAATAGTTTTTTATGTATTCGGTCACCCTTTATCATTGTAGTTTATCATGTCTGCGTGTTGTCCTAGATAGCGTGAGTACTTGATTATTAAATGACCGAAATATTCGAATAACCTTAATTTATTTGTCAAACAGCTGCAGTGAAAGGGTTGATCTTAAACGTTGGTATTCTAAACACGCGATTGATCTCGAAGGGTAATTCTATTCATGGTTTTAGTTTCGGAATATTTGGTTTAAATTGAAAAGTGATACAGTCCCTTACGAAAGGGCTTCGTGGAAATATTGCTTGTTGTTTTATAATACTTACTGCTATTTATAATCAACTGCCCATTAATTAAGTCTCTTGTTAGAACGTATGTAATGAAAAATTATAAGTAGGATAGTGCGGGTAAGAAGAATAACTGTTTTTTCCATAAATATATAATAGATGGCGCTTTGACTAATTTTCTAGTCGTGTTACGTGCCACCGGCGACGCTATGATAGATCAACCAAAACAATACACAAGTGCATTTGTTGTGAAAAAAAAATAAAAGAAATATCGTTGTTTTGTTACGATTTTTGTGAAGGTTTGTACATTAACTTTTCGTATTAGTCATTAGTTATCTATGAAATGTTTTATTTATCCAATTGCACGTTTATTTAGGTATTATTTATGATTGTTACTTTTTGTCTACCTACTAAAATTATTTCAAGTCTTGACTTGTTTCTAATATGAGCGTGTTGGGCAAAATGGATATGGGCAAAACGGATAGGTATCTGTTTTCAAAAAATGCACCCAGGTCGTATTGTAAACCAGTACGATATAGCAAAACTATTTGGGGGAGCGTACGCTAAAAGTGCTTCGGTCCAGAATGCAGTTAATGGGTTTAGATAACCGGGAATTTGGCCTTATGATCCAAATGTTTTTGGAGACGAAGATTACGCTCCATCAACGATGACTGACCGTCCTTTTCCTAAACCATTCTCTACTATGACTGAAGGTCCTGTAAATGATGCACCTTCGACAGTGGACATAGATCCTTTTAATGGCACATTGTCTACTGTGACCGTCTGCGTTTTAAATGAATCTCCTGCAGCGAGCTTTACGCCATTTCAAATTAGACCTATTTCAAATCAGAGGTCTACTCCTGTCAAAACTGAGCAAGCATTAAAAATTTCAGAAGGCAAATAATAAGAAGACCAAGATTTCAGAGTTCGCAGGCCCCAGCAAGACTAAAGCTAAAAGACCCTCAGTCAAACAACAGAACAAAAACCCGTTTAGGGTGCGCTGATAAATACACTGAACCACCAGCCGAAGATTGGATTCAGTGTAATCAATTCAGAAGTTGAGCGCATGAAGACTGCACTTATTATGTAGGAGTTGACAGCTACTTCTGTGATGAATGAACGAAGACTGATCTTAACTAATTCAACACTATCCTTTTTGCCCTTGGGGCTTATCCGTTTTGCCCGACCCCTCCGGGCAAAACGGATAATTGATACTTTTTGTTAATACTCATAATTAATATAGAAATCGTTAAAGTTTTTAAGTTTATGTGATTATTTTTCAAAGATGATTAAACATAGTACAAATTAAAAGTACAAAGAATTCTATTGATTATCAGATTATGGTTTTATTTACATTATCTCTTAACATATGCGTCTTGCCCGGGCTTCCCCTAAGCAAGTTTTTTCTGTGAGCTTGATAAATTAACTTCCTGGAAAAATATTTTGTTCCAATCAGTTATTACAATAACAGTGTACTTTTTCACCCTGAATTTGATATCAACACGACTACCTTTACTTATGTATGTTTTTTTTATTATGTTGAAACATTTTCAAGTTCCACGAAAAAACAACAATTTTACAAAAAAAAAAGTTTTAATAGCCACCGTTAATGTAGGAACAAATTTAAATATACGATTATTTGCCCTGTTTAGACGCGCATAGCTGACCTCAAAAGCTCGCAGGGAAATTTTGCCATTGTGGGGATTCTTAATGTATTTTTACTGACTGTATACTGGCCGAAATTAAAATAAGGGTTAAAAGCATTAGAAAGGAGAGAACAAATAAACAAAAATATTAACTGGGTCGGTGTAATGTCATATTTTATTATCACTTCCAATGCTTAGGCAAGCTCTTTTATAATCACGTAGATACAACTACGACTGTCACCATTAAAAAGTGCAATTTATTCGAAAGCCATATTTATATTTTACCATTGAAATAGTCATGAAAACTGTAACGGGCAATCGTAAAATACTATCGATAGAGAAAACATATTGTTTGTAATCGACACCTGTGACAATTAATGGCGGGTTCAGTCCACACCACTTTCATTACTCGCCCGGTATACTGGCCTGATACACTCGCCTCTATGAATTTGTATTCGTTTGTTTGTGCACATATTTAGCGATGAGGGTGGCGCCAATCGCTTTCCGGACTTACGTTCTGTGAAAATTATTTTATTTTCACGGTGATAAGGGTAGTATTGTTTTCTGATTTGGTTTTTTGTTTATAAGTCCTTTAGAGCGAATAATAAACTACTATGTGCGTCGTAGTAGAAACTGACTAATCAGTCTTCACCGTGTAAGTTTCCTTTATATTTACTTATTGTTCATGTCAATTAAATTATAAGGAAACACGAAATCCCACGTATGTACCTCACTGCTTGATAACAATAACAATAGACGTAATCATTAAACAATAGACTACCTATATTACACAGGTACAACAAAATATACTGAACTCAGACTCAAAACGATAAAACAGCTCAGATAGTTTTCGTAACACCTTTAGAACGATTAAGGTAGAACTACTTGAGCACACGTGGGCCACATATGCCGATCTGGGCGCGTCGGTCTCCATACATTTTATATGGCAACTAGACTTGTAGAGCTACATTAGATCCACGCCACGCGACGCCACGCGAAGCGACTACAGGCGTGGCCCACGTGTGCGTCGGTCTAATCTAGTTCCTACTTTAGATGTAAATCTACAATGATTAGCACCTTGACTACACTATTATCAGTAAAGACAGGTACGATGTGGAGTCAACACGAGCCACAATCGATTCGACATCGAGCAATTAGATCACAAGTTTAGTTCCCTTGCGGGCCGCAGTAACAATGTGAATCGTAATTGAAGATCGTGAGAGGTGCACAGGACCATTTGCGTTCATTATAACGTAAAGAGATGCTCAAGCCTTTTAGTGAAAACTGTGAACATTTTAGTTAAATAACACTGCAAAAGAATATGGAAATGGAATTTTAAAGCTGAGGTAAATGCAGTTAGTCTTTAATAAAAGCGTTCAGTTGAACTGTCGGTAAAACACGCCATATCACTGTCATATAAAAATCTCGTATAAGAATTCAAAGGCTTCGTAAATAAATCATCGTACACCCCCAAAACTCTCGCAGAAGCCAGTTTTGTTGTCAATAAATCCATCCTCACTCACTCGTTACATACTCTAAAGTTAACAGATAAAAACTTAGTTTGTTCAGTCCCAACTCCGGGGTTCGATTACGTAAGACGCGCAAACTTCCTCTATTACCCCCTACTTAAGGGTACAAATTTAAGCGCCCCCTATTTAAACACTGTTGCCAAATACCTACGTGTGTAATTTACGCCAAGTGCGGTTTACAACCGACGAACATTTTGGAGCCGGATTTGGACGAGAGAGACGAATAAATCTCTGACGAGACGAACGATTTATAAGCAACCGGTGATTTGTAAGAATCCTACAGGGAATCGAATTTGATTATACGGGAAAACAGGCTTGAAATTTTTCCGATTCTAGTGTACAGTAATGATACACGCATTCGTCTGTATTTATGTTTCGTAGCTTAAGTAATGAAGTAAATGAGTTTTATATTTGACATCTAGACGTCTCCAAAAATTAGTAGAGAAATTTTGACAAAAAAATAAAAAATGTTGCAAGCTTGACATCAACTTTAATAAATTCGGACGACAACAAGTAACATCCCATTACTCCCACACCAGGCTTTCATAAATAATCAGGAGTCCCATTTTTCAGTACCAAAAAGTGTGGTCCCCTCACAGGTGGGCTAACTCCCGCAACACTGTCATCATTTAAGCCGCACATTAGTGAAACTTGCGTCGTTTGAACCAACACCTGGGCCCGCGACACACTACTCGATATTTTACTACCGGAATAAACTGCCCGGCGAAATGTAAATCTCGAGTTTGGGCTTCGTCGGCAATATTTCAATTTGGGATTCGGTGCGCTGTTTTGCATGTTGTGTGTAAGACTGTAATGGGGGGATTGAGTGCTTTTAATTTGCTGTAAGTAATACTGTTTTTAGGGTTTCGTACCTCAAAAGGAACAAACGGAACCCTTACAGGATCACTTTGTTGTCCGTCTGTCTGTCTGTTTGTCAATACCCTTTAACTCGGGAACGTGTGGACGTATCAAGTTGAAATTAAAACCATATACTGCGATGTGCGATTTCTCGAAGTTCTGAAAAAATCAAACTTCTGAGTTAACAAAAAAAAAAGATACGGCCGTTTATGTCGCAAAAACGTATATTTCGGTACTCTCAAGGGAATCAAAATTCATAGGGTAGGTACTTCCCGTTGACCTAGAATCCTAAAATTTGGCATGAGCAAGGTCTCATAGCACAAGTAAAGGGAAAAATCTGAAAACTGTAAATTTGTAGTTACGTCACAAAAAAAAACTTTTTTTGCGATTCGGTAAAATCTTCGTAGGTACTTAACTCAATTCGGGAATTGAACTGTTTTCATATGTAAGTTTGTATAGAACCCTCAGTGCGCGAGTCCGTTTTTTATTATTAAAGAATTTATTTTCAGCACTTCAAATGTTTGTCAAAACACGTTTATTGGCAACATCACAAAATGTTATTGTGAAAAGACGAACACGATCAAGCACGAGTTAACACGACAAACGTGGTCAACGAAGCAGCTAATGTCAATCTGTGAAATCCATAAGATCTTTATCTATCAAAGGGCAAGAAATCGCGCATAGACGCGTAAATATCAAACGAGCCCAGGTGACGACAGATTCGCACGTGCGTTTTTTGCAAACGCGCGTTTCTAAGGCACTCCGATGGAATCGAGGCGTAAGAAACGCGCGACAAAACCTTTTAAATCTAACTTTGCCAAAGGCGTAACATAGTGACTCGCATTATCCAAATCGGTAGCTAGCGGCACGCTTTACCTTTACTGTGACACCTGGAGGACTCCTTAAAAGCCTTTCTGTTTGTTCAAGCCAGTTTGCACCTCCGTATAATCAGTACCATTCGAGATACTCCCATTCAAATGCAACGACACTAAGTCTAGATGTTGAACTACAATATTAATGAACTATTCTACTCCGACTAAGATACCGTTGTTTCAAAGACATTGAAAAATAGCTGTTTAAGTTTTTTGACGTCCCTCCGAAGTTAGCGTACTTATCTACTGAGGTGTGGTTGCCTAGATAGTCATTAAGGTTTTCCACTTAGACCAGTCTATTTATCAGACATCGAGAATTGTTACACCTGAGAGAAAACCACTTCTAATGAAAGGAGCCGTGACGTCATTAGTATCATTAGACGAAAACAAAAACACAGTAAGCAAAATAAAACAAATCTGCTACTTACGCAGTTGTAAATGAATGAAATCTACGTGAACTTTCTCTAACAACACCCACGTACCTGGAAAGGAAATATATTTGTTTATCAATACTGACGGACAAACTAGGTATAACTTTCGCAAACATAATCTTTGAAATTTTTTGATTGTCGCCATTTTGGATAGACGAAAATGATCGACGGAGACCACATTGCAATTTCAATGCAAAAAAAGTTCAGAAAAGCGAATTTAATTAAAGTTATTCGAAAACCGAAACAACATTCCAAATTCAAACGTTAGCTACGTTCGGAAACAAACCAATAGCGGAGCGCTGGCGAACCACGAGCGCGCCAGTTAATCGCCGCCAACTAGTGGGTAATCCTTTCGAGTGGTGTGCATATAACGAGTGCATTCCAACCCGTGCCGCGTTCCGAACGCACGGCATACAGTGAAATTGCGGCACTCGCCGACTCAAAGCGATGACGGGGCCGTATCATTGCATGACGTGCATCAGTAGGCAGTGTGTGCGTGCCACTGACGAACACTGATATGACTGTTTGCAAACACTAGCTTCTTTCTACAATGACACTGATAAATGTTAATGTAGCTTCCAAAGTAAAAATTGTAGCTACCATTAATTCTTACGACCTATGATTTACAGACTATCGATAATCCGCCACGACTTTCATCCAAGTTTTATAGCCAATGTTAACTATGCAACCGTCTCAAATTCACGCGAGCTCCTTGAACGAAATGGCGGGTGCAATTCACAACTTTCACCAACTACAGCGGCGCTTTAAAGTGAGTCGCTTTGTTAGTTGGCGCCCTTTTCTTAACTAACTTCGCGCTTGAAAAAGCTGGACGTTAAGAATAGTAAATAAATGCAGCTTCAGTGAGATGTACTGAATGGGAGGCAGCGAGGTGCGCCGGCGCCGCGTGCATTGCCCTCGCGCCGCGCGCACCCCGCACCCCTCCGCGCAGTGGTACAAACGCGACTGACTGCATTCCGCCGCGCTTCCTGACCAGGGCAAGTGCAGCGGCATTACACTGCAAGTACATACCGCGCCCCTTCCCCCTCGCCGCCCGGACACCGCACCCCGCACACACCCGCCTAGGTTACCAACAAGAAACGAACACAAAGGAACTCCAAAGCACCCGGCGTTTTGTATACGCAATCACGTAATTCGATAAAGATGTCTGATCAATGGCATCGTCTTTTGATGTATAGTAGCAAAGAGCCTTTGCCCCTTTTAAAATAATCATAAAATCTAATATTATGAAGAAAAATAAAAGGACTCCTCCCCGCCCGTTACTCGCCTTCTCCGAGTAAGCCCTTTGTAATCTAATGCATTAAGATTATTAGGTTGTTCTGACATCATCTTAATTTCTTTAAAATTTACCGGTCTTTTATATACAGCGACTTTGTTGAGCCAACATTTACTTTATATTTGGTTCATGTTATATCGTTGTTGGAGAAATTCTATTTCGGTTTGAAAATTTGTCACATTTTATGAAAGGATCGAGATACAAAGTGTGGGCTTCTAAGTCAGAGTGGAATTAAAAACCGAACGGGGAGCTAACAAACGTAGATTTGGATCGTGCACTCAAAACGGTCATACGTAGAGCATTCGATATAAGATACTCCGCCCGGGCAGTTGGAGGCAAAGCAAAAAGTATGGAAACACCCGGTAATAGTCCGCCAGCTGAAAGCGTTTTCCATGAGGCTTTTAAGCGCTTATCTTGGGAATGATAGCCGCGGCCGGACGCTGAAAGGCTGTGACGGCAATTTGCTTACATTAGGACATGCCCCGTTTCACCATTGGGCTACGATGAAAGCCAAGAATTTTACGCTGCAATTCGTATTTCACTTTTTTTTTTTGTTAATACACCTTTCATGCATTTACAGTGTTGATGTAGACTATTGATTCGAAGCGCAGTCAGCTATGAAGTCGAAACTGATTCAGTTACTGTTCGGAATGTAGCAGTATTGTAGCTGTTTGTGTAGCTCCACCGGGTATTAAATTGTTTTTAGAAACAATCTTCGAACATAGTTCCGATTCTTTTCGTAACTATGTGTGAATTTTATTTTGTACGTAACTGAAGCGGGAACCGGCAGTAAATTAGAGCGAGTGAAATAAAAAGAACATATTAGTAGAATAACGTCCTATTTCTTAACAAGCGGTTTTGTTAACGTTTGTTAATGGCGCCGTTAATTTGTACAAAGTGTGTAATTATCGGTTTCAATACAATGTCACGTGACGTTTCGTTTTGTTGAACGTAGATTCGATTTTTCTCCGAGGAGAGGATGAGTCACGAGCTACAGATTGCATCACTGGTTAATCTTTTTGTGTATGGAAGTAGTAAAGATTATAATGTACGTAATGTTAGCTGGTGTAGTAGGCAGGAGTGCGGTGTCCGCAGCGTGTGTTTGTTTTCCGCGGCTATTTCTGGACAGGCCGCGCGCCATTGTTCCAAGAGTTATGGCCGCTCACAAGAAGGTTAAACAACAAAACTATCGCTTCACACGAGAAAATGAAAGTAAAAATATTGTACAAAACCAATATTTTATGTTTTGGACAATTTTATATAAAATTGTTGGGAAAATTTCGAAGTATTTCACACCATGCCTTCCTTTGCCACGCCGGTAGTATTCACTGCACGTAAATGTTACGAATAAGTGTTTGACCGCAATTTCGTAAAATGTTTACATTTAAAGTTACATAAAGATGTGATACTAAACTGAGAATAAACAGTGAGGCAGGTTTTAAACAGTTTATACACTAACACTTTTTTTTTCAAAGCGGTAAATAACTTCTGCCGCTCTGGGTGGAGCGAGAGGGACTGTCAGGTTTTTATTGACTGTCAGGTTTTTATTGACTGTCAGGTTTGTCTAATTGCCCTTTGCATTCTAGGACCGCAGTAACTCTTTCGGACAATCCCGCAGCCTTGGCTTCAGCATCAGCCCAAGCCGGCCCCATCACTTATGCTGACATCTATTTAAGGAGCGCATGGAACACAGCGTGCAATCGTTTTGGACCTGGTCCTCATCAGACGGTAGCTAGCCTCTCTGCTCGCCCTACGCAAGTCTGCGCGTATGGTGGCCACGAATCTTTAGACTCGGACTCTAATTTTCCATTTTTTCATGAGATGAATTTAAAGACAATTATTTAATATACTTGTCATCTCTTCAGCTTTAGGTTCTCATATCTACCAACTCAAACAGATGTTATTTACCCACGTTTATAAGAGAACCAAAATACGAAATATAATTCTGAATTCTCTTTGAAAAGACTGGACTATTTGAACACACGTTTCAACTTTTATCGTGCGAATTATAAACACTTTTGTCAACAGAACAAACTTTGTCTCAAATGAAAATATTTTATTAAAGTCGTTGTAAATGTTAGGTATAGCGAATATTTTTTTCAATATATCTCAAAACAGTGTTCGTGTGCTAGTAAAAAAAAAAACGTGATGTG
Source organism: Mythimna impura (assembly GCA_905147345.3). Classification (NCBI taxonomy): domain Eukaryota; kingdom Metazoa; phylum Arthropoda; class Insecta; order Lepidoptera; family Noctuidae; genus Mythimna; species Mythimna impura. The sequence goes on along the minus strand of LR990343.1, from coordinate 12,197,565 downwards.
TCTATGACCATGTGAAAATATCCCTACCTCTATTTCTTTCTTTGATAAACCAACAGGGGATTTAGGGTTTATTAAACTTTTTTATTTTTTTCGCTGTATACGTTTTGTAGGTTAGTTTTTGATAGTGTACTACTAAAGGTTTTGCATTATTTGGGAGCAAATTTAATGAGTCAGCCTTATCGGCAAGCTTCGCTGATGCTGTCAATACTATAGTAAAATTCTCACTGCTATACCACATTGCAACATCTCACTAGGAATCAATTTGAGAATAATTAAAACATCCACTGAAATTCATTCGAAAAATATTACGTAAAAAAAACCTTTACAAAACTTATCAAAGGGTCGAACCGAAAGCACACAATCAAAACTGCATATCCCATCCACAGAAAAATCACAGTCGAACACACGAAACCAATAATGATTACACTCGCTGTAAAATAAAACGGTACAACTCAAATAACCGAAATATTGCCAGCATGCATACGCAAATTTGACCCGCAACCCGCAACGCTCCTTGCGATTCAATAGCGCACGATAGTTTCCATATCTACATCGTTATTGCTCCACCGTAAACCAATATTGTCGTTAATGGTCGAACATTTGAATGTTTACACCGGTTTTTCTTTGATATTTTTACAGGGGATATTCTGGAAATTGATTTGAAATTTTTACTCTTAGCCAAGCTATTTGATTGGTTCAAAGTTGAAGTTCAGTTTTTTATTGTTTCATATGCCAGTCTTACAAGATAGTTTTTAAAAAGCAAGAACAAGTTATCTTTACTAATATTTAGGCAATTTAGGACTTTACTTAGGTACTAACTAGGTTTTATTAAGTAAATGTTACCCAACTGTTTTTAGAAAGACGATTTTCAACAAAATTATTTTATAAAATCCCCATATCGCACGTTTTAGCTACATGCAGTATCATGAAATTAAATTACTTGAAGCTTTTAGATATAGAAAAACAAACTAAAAAACTTCAAAACTACATAAACAGATCCTAATTCATAAATGCGAAAAAACTCTCCAACTATTGTTTTAGCAGCATGAGTGTTAAAAAACTTAGTTTTCCCTCTGGGGAGAAACTTTCAATCCTTTATTATATGTTTAAGAAATAGAGTTCATAGTGTTTTGCCCTCAGGAATTCTGCTCCATCGTGTTCTAATGGAGAAGTCACTAGTTATATCAATGGGCGAACAAAATAAAAATAGTTCTTAAAAACTAAGTAAGTAAATAGTTTTGAGTCAGAGACGGTTTTCAACAATGAATAGAACGTTAAAGAATATTTTGCCATTGCTAAAGCATTAGATTATCGACAGAGCCCGAAGAATCGCCAAACTTAAGTGGCAGTGGGAAGGGAACATTGCTCGCAGAACAGATGGTCGATGGTCGGGGCGAAAGGTTATGGAGTAGCGACCACGTACCGGAAGACGCAGCGTTTGAAGTCCTCTCACAAGGTGGACCGATTACATGGTAAGGGTCGTGGGAATCCGATGGATACGAGACGCACAGGACCGGACTTTATGGCAACGCTTGGGGGAGGCCTATGTCCAACAGTGGACGTCTTTCGGATGAAATGATGATGATGATGAAAGCATTAGGGCTGCGTCCTACGCAAGCAATATTTGACTTTGTTGAAAAGTTTTACTGTAATAATGTCATGCAGGCATGTCGCAAAAGTAAGATTACTGAATCGAAAATAAAAATGGCTTTTTCAGAGCCTTGTTACACAATTTAAGTGTCAAATTATAAGCGTATTACAAAAGAGTTCGTCTGTTTGGCACAATCCACTCACAAGACTTCGAGTTTACGAGTAATACTTCACTTTGATCAGAACTTCACCTCTTTTTGAAATACAATTTTTTTCCGGCCCATTATTTTTTAATCACTGTGTAACAATTTCAGGAGTCTTAAACATTTCTAGTGATTTCTTCTCCATTATCAAAAAAAAAAATGAAAGTATTACGTAAAAGCTCACTTTAGGGTTCTGTAACCTGGCTGCGGAAATGTTTGAAGGAACACAAGTGGGTTTTAATCAGCTATACTCTGACACACCCTACTGCTCCAACCAGTGGCAGAAATTTTTTGATGATTTCCCACCTCAAAAAAAAAACCGCAGGGTATCGTAACCGAAGGGTAACCAACAAACACCAATTTCTAACCTACACTGTCTGTCCGCCCGTCTTGCCGTCTATCTGTCAGCAGGTATTATCTCATAAACCGTTATAGATTGACAGTTGAAAATTTAACGGAGTGTGTATTTTTCAATTGTAGCTATAACTTAAAAAAAAAAAAACAAATTATGTCCCTATACTGGAAGCGTGATATTTTCAGTTTATAGAATAGAATTTATTTTATTTCGGATACAAAAAGATGCGTACAGTGTTAGTAACTTTTCAGTTTACGGTACGGAACACTATGTGTACGTCTCCGACACGCACTTGGCCGGCTTATTTATTATGTAACAAGAACTTTAACGATGGTATCGGAAATTTTCAGGTAGTAAAGAAAAGGAAGAGTTAATAAGCTTACTGACAGGCTTTCATTATGTTGGCCTCCCATTTCTTTCCATAACCTGCATCATAAAGAGAATTTTATTTTAGTACTTCTTTTCTTGTATAGTGACGGTCTTTTGTTACCGTATCAGAAACAATTGTTGAATGAAAAGTGCTTTTTGTCTTGGGAAAAGTAAGACCTTATTGTCTACTCTAAGTAGGGATTATTTTTAAAAATTTTGATGTACTTGTTCTGTGAAAGATGTGCGGTAGTTTTTCTTATTAGCAAAGCATAGCAAAATCAGCCTTATAATGTTCCCACTACTGGGAATCTGGCCTTTTCTCTAGGAGAGAGAATGGGCCGTAATCAACCACGCGGGCCCAGTGCGGGTTGGTAGATGTCACATGTCTTCGAATTTTTGGTTCTAAGACATGCCGGTTTCCTCACAATGTTTTCCTTCGCCGTTTTGAGACCAAAGGTGATGAAATAAATTACACTAAATAATGTGCCTGGCTGTGTTTGTACTCGCGACCTTCAACTCGTAAGTTGGGACCTGTCTGTTAGTTAATAAATGGAAAGAGAAAATGCTACTAAGTACTGAAAAACTGATTTATAGGTCCCTTTAATTCCTACTATGTTAACATTTTCCTCCAAACTCTTTCGATTTAAAGTAAGTTCAGCACTACAAAATCCCAAGTTTTTCAAGAGCTACGTTACATTTTGTCACAACGTATGTTCTATGTCTGCAACTTGTAAAATTTCCAGTTCGACATTTCCAGTCCCAGAAGACATTATATACAAATCCGGGAGACGTGGCAACGAAACTAAAAGAATTCCGTCACAGCATGGCGCCGCCAACTTTACAGTAGGTATTTACGTAACTACGCTATGTAATGCCGCGTGCGATTTTGACATATTGCTTGGCAAACAACGTAAGCTTCAAAGCTTTGTTGCCGACTGTATTTACGCCATCTTAGAGCAGTCTAGGGCCATGGGAAATTTCTGAAAAGGAAACCCGTGGTCCTAGAATGCAAAGAGTGTAACTGAAGGAACATAGGTGGGTTTTAGTCAGTAAAAGTTTGACGCCCTCTTGCTCCACGCAATTGTCTCTCCGCGGAATTGTCTAATGACTTCTCCCGTTCTTCAGAGTCATTTCATTTCATTCAGAGTCATAAGAAGTCATTAGACAATTCCAAACTACCACAAAAAAAAATCTTAGAGCAGTAGTGAGCCAGTGGTAATGGTCCTGACTTACTTGTCATATACGAGTATGTCGTGGGTTTAAGCCCAGACAGCTTTACTCTGTGTCGGTAATTTATTTTAATCACCACTGCTCTCAAACGGTAAAGGAAACCATCGTGAGGAAACCGGTATATACTAGAACCCCAACCAAGTACCAACCCGTACTGGTTCCGTGTGGTGAATTACGGTCCATTCCCTCTCTTAGAGAAGAGACCTAAGTTCTAGTAGTGGAAACATTATAAAGTTGATTATGCTATTACACCAGATAGATCTTAGAGAGCACAACAAAACAACGCGATCGTATCAGCATCAGTTCTCACGGCAAAAACAAACAAATTATAACTATTAACGCCGCGGGTTGAATATTGCCCGATATTAATATTTCCAGCGGGGACGAGGGTTTTATTCAGCGAAATTGCAGTTAGAAAGATCCTATTAATGAACGTCCCCGAGTCCTTTGTCCGGCGCCGGGGCATTTCCTGCACAATCGCCCTGACACCAAGTAATTAGGGAGAAAAATTCGTTCCTCTGACGTCTAGTACAGTGTTTCAGTTTTGCGGTGAAATATATTTTTAAAAAGTCGTCGAGGGATTAGTGTCGTACATTTAATTTGGTATGATGCACTTTATAATACAGCTAATAGGATATGTTTTTGTGTTGCACGATGACGTTAACGTTGTGGCTTTGACTTTGAATGAGCCATGTTTTCGTGAATCTGTTTACATTATAGAATAGAATAGAATATGATTTATTCGATGCAGTCAATACAATAGGCAACTACACAAAAAAAAGTATAGATTTGCAATATAGTTGCGCTGAGCGTGCCCTAACCGAAAGGGTCGCCAACTCAGCAATTGCTGGGCGTCAGACACCCAGCGCTGAGCAATTGCTGCATTATGGACCTTTTTAATTTTTATTTAATGACATTTTAATATATTTTATTGTTTCTGCAGTTGATAGTGTTATGTTTCAGTGACAATTTTGTCGTAATATTATACACGTTTATACCTTATTCTAAACTAACATAGAAATAAGTAATACTTACTATCAAATCTTGTGATTTATTAATATAAATTATTTTATTTTTCTTGTAAATTAAATTTAGAATATCTCTCTCTATTTTCAAAATGTACCTGTTATTTGGGAAAATATGCTGTTTGAAAACTCAATTAATTTACCATGAAATAGCAATTCAACAGCCTTTAGCAACAATATACAGTTCTATAGAAGGTACATTTGAAATACTAAAAAATTAACGATTCGAAGAATATCAGAACAATTAGCATTCAAAGCGAAATCGTATTAACAACTCATTATTTAATACTTAATTGGCTTTGTTCACGCTACTAGTGCTACTAGCATGTATTCAGATATAATTATTGTATCGAAGTTTTGCTATATATTTTCAATAATTCTACCAAAGATAGGTAATTTTTTTAAATTTTATTTGTGACATCAAATGACGCTCTAGGCGGAGCAAGATTATGTTGAGTGTTAAGTTCTTTGTTGAATGGTTAAGGTCTTATGCTATGTTGAATATCATTTTTATTTTCTTCTGGAGTAGAAAATCATTAAATAACTTTTCTCGCTCTGGATGAAGCGAGTGGAATTGCCAGACTTTTATTGAGAAAACCAACGTGTGTTTCTCCAGGTGGTAACTCTTTCGAGCCATCTCGCAGCACCAGACATAGGCTAGGAACTAAACGTTGAATCTGAAGTTTAGTTTTTCCATATCGCGCATTTTTAAGGAAAAATATGCCACTAAGTGATTGTAGGTTTCTATCGCCCTAATATTTTAAAATATGTAATATACATAATATGTGTTGGATCATTCGGTTCCCTTCAAATTGGTTGAGCTGAGTGGTGCTGATAAACGCGTCATGTCCGTGAATGGACGCTGTCAGTTGACTGGTCATCTCTTAGCTGCCAGTGACTTATTTTGATTTATATATTTTAGTTTTTTTTTTACTTTATCTATTGTTACGTTGTTTTCACATAATAGAAGCGACAAGAAATGTGTAACCGACGTATTTGTAATACAAGATTTAAAAGAGTGCCCATGGAGTTTCTTGCACATTCTTCTCCATAGAGATCTCTTCTTTAGAATGTGTAGTTAACGTCATTTTTCCGACTGACTGACTTCTTGACAATTCAAAACTGCCTATAAACGATTTAATTAAAATTAATGCTTTGATTGAATAGGATAGGAGAGGATAGGAGATTTTATGGTGACCTGGAATGGAAGAATACTTTTTATTCCCACGTTCACATGGGCGAAGCCGCAGGCTGAAGCTAGTCAATATAACAATTGTCATAATCGAATTTCGAGAGCCAATCTTCTACAAAAAAGATTGTGCTTTTTTGCTATTTGTTTAGATAAATTAGTGTCATTTAATTTTTTGTCGGAAGATGTTTGCTAGTGTGTCTTGAGTACGTACAAAAATGAATATTTTGAGGAAATTATTGTGTAATAATGATTAAAGATTTAGACGTACCTAATTCACCTATCTTCAACTATTACGTGATTTTCGTACAGTGTTTGATTACTACATGCATAGACATGTAAAAAAATACGCTAATCGACAATCTGTCTGTCTGTAAGAACAAAGGCGGTACAAATGTATACCTAATAATGACAAAAGACTGCCTACAAATAGTTCGGGAGACTAGTTTTTTAGCGTAGACACTTGAATCTACGGCCGTTCCGGTTTGTAAGTCGGCACGATGACCTTATATTATTTATGGATTGGTTCAAACCTTGGGCGGTAGCGATAATGTACTTATTATAATAGAAAAAATTACACCATACCTAGCAATTAAAAAAAGTAAAACTGTGTACAAGTTTTGTTTATGATAAATCATGTTATTTTTTCATCATCATTTCAGCCGAAAGACGTCCACTGTTGGACATAGGCCTCCCCCAAATGTCGCCACAATGACCAGTCCTGTGCGTCTCGCATCCATCGGATTCCCGCGACCCTCACCAGGTCATCGGTCCACCTTGTGGGAGGCCTTCCAACGCTGCGTCTTCCGGTACGTGGTCGCCATTCCAGAACTTTTCGTCCCCATCGACCATCTGTTCTACGAGCAATGTGCCCTGCCCACTGCCACTTAAGTTTGGCGATTCTTCGATAGTAGTAGTGGTTTGATATTTTTTCACAAACACGGTAAAATATTGTGTTATCATAGCTGTAAACGCATTTCAAAGAGCCATTTATTTAAATACAGACGTTCAAACTGTTGGCTACTCAAATGTTTAAAAATATTTAGAAGCATTAACCAATTAGTAGAATGGTTCAATCGCGTACATATTTAAGTATGAATGGTATTTAATGATCAGCCAAATTAACGCATAAAACAATTATCTAAAGGAAATACACAAAAAATAGTATTTTATGATCATCAAAAGATATTGAACATGGGCGTTGTTCGAAAGACTGACCGTGGTCCTGGAACACATATGGCAATTGGAGAAACTCGGATAGGTTTTAGTCAGTAAAAGTCTGACACTCCCTCTCGATCCACCAAGAGCAGAAAGGAAAGTCAGTATAGATAAATACCTACCTATATTTGGTAGATAAGTGCGGTCTGTTCTTAGATCGGATATTGATACCAAATTATGTATGAACACAGTTTAAGTTATTATTACTAACTATAAAATTATAAGTACGTAAGTGGCGACAATCTGTCACTTAGATAATATCTTTTCTATCCGGTTGTTGCTGATGTTTTTACTGAATGTTGAGTTACTTTTGAGACTAAAAGCTTCTTACTTTCGCAGTGTCTCTCACCCACCAGGATAATATCTTAGTCGATCTGAAATATTCAGCACCTCCCTTTTTGGGAGCGGTCTGTAACCAAGTCGGCTGTGATAGGCTGAGTATGAAAAATTTTGGAGTTGTGCCAACCCGTATACGCTCACCAGATGTAGACGATTTCAAAATTGGTACCGTGGGACCTATTGCCTACTTGAGTTTTAAGTTTATAATCGTTTAACTTTTTGTACAATGATTTTTTTAAATTGGATATAAAAACTTTTAATTAATTTAGAGAGGATGTGAATCATAATCGCTGTCCGCTTTTGATTTAAGCTTCGTGTAATTATTATACAAATTTTCTCAACACTCATGGTGACGCAACGGGGCCCCTCGTTCTTATGAGAGCCCATAAATGACCAGTCGGAGCCCCAAGTAAAGTTTTATGTACTGTTCAAGACATGCTTTGTAGGTACATTCTGATTAGAAAAATTGTTAATTTAATTCTTCCTACTTTCAATTCTATTCAATTCTTTATTGCAATACTAGCTTCTGCCAGCGGCATTGCCCGCAAAGTAGTAGTTTTCACCATACAAACTTTAGATCACCGTTTCATTTCTTTAGGGGGTGGATTTTGGAAAATCCTCTCTTAGTGCTCGCGTCATAAAAAGAAACCTTGCGCTCCTAGTCCCAGTAGTTCGGGCTGTGCGCTGATAGGTCATTCAGTCAGTTTCTTCTTTTATGTGTATAGAACACATGTGTTTTGAAGATTTTAAAAATAGTTTAGCAAGTGCACAAGGACTTTGTCGGGCACAGCGATTTCATAAAGGTAAGTAGGTAGTAATACAAATTAACGGAATAAAGTTTAAATAAAAAAAGTGGAATAAGTTGGATATACAAATCAACAACTTAAATTAAATAATAATACAAATGTTAATATGAAAAGTTAAATATTGTACAGTTCTTGGTACCTAAATAATTCTTGGTACATAAATAATTTCACATACTTATCGGATAGATAAGTATGTGAAATTTATTATAGTCATTGAAGCAAACATTACAAAAATTGTATGACTAAATTGCGCTCATAAACAGCTCCACAGTAAAAATATTCCTTTAAAGCAACATCTATCAGATTCATATCTTCAGAACACATAAATCCAGACATTTTAATTACAACAACAAAATATATTTATTAGCGTAAAAATCCGAAATCTTTCGGCAAACTGAGTTAATTTGACTAATTGGACTGTGTAAAATATTGCAAGTGACCAAAGTAATTTCGTCGTAGGTTTAATTGGTACCGAGAGGCGTGGAAAATTCAGTGTGCACACAAAAGTGGCTTGAAAGTGTAAAACTAGTTTCATCGTTTTTAAAAACTGTTTATGAGGAGGCTTAACGAACGCGGCGGCACGCACCGCGCTCGCCGAACAATAACAAAACGCCCACAGCCGCCCCAAGCTGGAAATAGTTCTGGTCTATTGTTTGATGCATCTGGCTTACTTTATACTCATTTGATTTGAAGAAATAAATACGCTCTGAGATTTTTAGGGAAGATGCAGAATTTATCTAAAAAAAGATTTTTCAATCCTTCAAATAAAGCTCTTCGTAAAATACGTTTCCGTTGTATCAGACTCCTTTTCTTTCTTTGTGATACCTACCTCATTATCGTGAAAAATATTCGTAACACTGTAAAATCTGCCATGAAAAACCGACATTACCGAAACAAATATTTTTATTTTATTTTTACGCATAAGCTGTGTTTTTATCATTATAAGGCTGCCATAGTCGGTATTATTATACCTATTTCAACTTTATGCATGATATAAACACGCCAAATGTGGGAATTTCATTATAACCGTGATAATTCCGGCGGCGACCCTACATGAAGGTTTTAATGGTTTTAAAAGAAAAGCACGTCGGATCGCAGAAGATATTTCGCTACACGACATTATTGCATTTTTGCTCACGAAACACCTGAAAATCATTAATTAATTTTAAAGGTATTATAGCTGCCTCCTTGCTGCGTCGTCGGAACATGCAAACTTCTAATTTGTTATTATAAAATCATGAGAAAATCGTACGGTAACAAATAGTGCGGGTGAAACTCAGATTGCAGTCGGTCACACAACGTTAAATCACTCGGTATCACGTGACAGAATCCGTTCTTTGCATCACTAATTGATTGTTGAATTGGAATTAATACACTCATTAGATGTATGAATGCAATTAGTTGCATAGTTGTGTAGCGAATACCGTTTCGCGCGGTCGCACCGAGCGACTTTCAAACGAAATTACGGAGAAACTGATATAATGGTGCGGCCACCACGCGATGTGGCGCACGTACTTTTAGCATGATTTATTATTTACTGCAATATCCTGGTAATTGATTACAAGTATTTATCATCGGTGATCACCCATCTGTTCGCATCGTTGTTATGGCAATATGCTCTTGGCACGTTTATCGTACCGCACCTGGTCTGACCATCTTTAGCTGTGGACCTATATTTAACTGTTGATCGGCTTTTAAGCATTGGGACTTCCAAGCTTCGAAAATATTGTACAATAGGACTAAATACAGCTTCTGAGCCTCCAATTAAATGTCTAGCAAACTACATTCCATTATTACGTTGTATATTACCATCAGAGCTTAAATATCTTATATTACAGTCAGATAGACAGTTTTCTTTGCTTTCTCCGACATTATGTTGGTTTCTATTTAAAGATAACGACCTCATAAACACAATCATAGGACGTTAACATGGAAACAAGAAGTTTGTTTGAGTGTTTACAATATAGGCGATTATTATGAATGTGTATTTTATACTGGTGAAGCTGAACTATTACTTTCGTGTCGATTGTCAAGTGTAAAATACACTTTACGTAGGATTTAACTTCCCACACGGCTTGGGAGAGTAATTTGAGCTGTGCTTAGAAATACAGGTTCTGGAAACTTAACTGCTTCGGTGAAGTTATTTCAAAGTCCATCTAAACTTAATGGATACATTGAATATAAAATGTATTTTAAATCTACGTCTTAGCGTGTTGATGGCAAAATAAATAGACTAACTTAAAAATGGTTTGACCATAAATTCTGATTCAGATTTGCTAACCTAGTTTTTTTTTAGATTATGTTTATAAGAGAGGAGACTAAGTCGAATGGAAAAAGACTACTACAGATTCAATGTTTTCTTGATACCGTTACATTTAGGATATACAGTTTTGTTCTAACAGAAATTCAGTAGAGTTGACTTAGGCATTCGCATATACACATCCCGTTATCTAGACCAGACTTCCTTGAAGAAATTTTGCATAGTAATGGTTCCCAATTCTTTGGAAAGCTTTGCGAGCCGTTACTTATACGGTCGCGACTCTGAATATTATGAGACGTGATGGAAATACCAACGATTTCATTCAAATGAATATTAGTATCGATTTGACGACCCATATCTCGTGACAATTCGACTGATTGTAGAAATTGAAATATTAGTAATGAGCTAAAAATTAGACTAATTAAAACTGGCACTTTGGAAAGCTTGCTTATTTGTTATTGCTTGCTTATTTAATATCTATTAGTGAGGAATTCAAAAAGTGCTGTATATATTATTTCAGGTTGACAGAAAATTCAAGAGCTATTCGTTTATGGAGAGAGCGAATCAGATTTGCGCACAAGTATTAAAATAACATAAACACACCTTTGACGGGTGGTCTTAATGAGAAAACTTTGATACGACTTCCATTTAAGTCAAAGTTCTGTCATCAGCGTTTACTTTCCTAGGCAGGGTGCGGCTGCTCCTCGGAAGCGAGATAAGAAATCTCAATCGAAACGTAAACAAAACTTGATTTTGTTATTGACTGCAGACGACCGCTCTCCTCGATTTCCGCCTTTCCTAACTTCTGTTGGGATTGCATTTGAAATTGTGTTAAAAGTTTACATTGACGAAGTTCCTTGCCGACAAGTTAAAACAATGTTTTGGTTAGAACAACAGATTCCGATCAGCTGAACGAAAAACGCTTATAAGATTTCCTGTTAAGCGTTTATACGAATTAAAGGATTGGTTCCTCAGTGTGTATCTTACAGAAATAACACTGTTACAAATTAGTTACCTAGCGCTATGCTTAATTTCGGCTACTTTTGCATTGTTGACGATTTTATTACATTGCTTAATGAACACACTCCAAGTATGAAATAAAACATGAATTAAAGTTTAAAAAACAGTTTGAAGTGAACCAGATCAATTAATTTGAATATTCCCAAAGGATCAATATAGCCGAAGTTAAAGTCACAGCGGAGACGTTAATATGCTTAACTTATGCGTGCGAACTTCTGCTTGTCTATAGTTACGAGCCAAGTTAAGTTGTAGTTAGTGCGCCTATCTGAAAGTGTCGCTGTTACACACTGTTACGCAATAAATATAATTGTTATTTATTTGTCGTGTGAAGTTTTGATCGGCGATACTCGTGCCGCACTCGTGCCATGGAAGGCGCGATGCTATCGTTAACATTAGTCTGCGGCCCGAGAGAGTTATTATCAGATCCGTTTGTTCACAACTTTACAGCGTTGTGCTCTCTACTCGTGGAAACTTATCGGTCGAGTGCTCACGGCGCGACAGATAAGTGGGAACAGCAGAATTGACTTACCATGTTAGAGAGCAGCAGTCGTTGGTGTTTAGCGACTTGAGGATCTAGGGCTTGGAGCGGAAGGGCTAGGGGTAACGGGAGAGGCAACGGCAGCGGGAGCGGGTGCGGGTGCGGAGCCGGCTGCAGGATCAGCGGGCAGCAGGCGCACGGCGGCACGTAGGACACGCACCCGAGCTGCGGCGGGAACAGCGTGCCGGCGGCCTCCTCGAGGCCTTCACACGTCTCTCACGACCGCATCCGCGGCCGACCTCCAACCGTCCGACGGCCACAAGCGCCGCCGACTTGTCGACACGACCGAGGTGCCCGACCACCGACTACACCGAAGCGCGCGAGCTTCCGAATTATTTTCAAGTTAACGCGGGAACTATCCACAAGTTCTCGAGCGTGGCGCGAAGTGCGTTGGAAAGTGTGAAAACTCGAGTCGTATTAGTTGAGGAAGGGCCGGGTCGCCGCGAGGGAGCGGGAAACTGAGCGTTCGGGAAAAGCGAGAAACGTCGCACAGGGCTCGCGAGAGTATGGAGAGAGTGGCGTCGTGCACGGAGCACAAGTCGCCGGGCCGGCGTGTGGCGGTGGACTGAGCCGGGCAGGTGCGCGGCGCGGCGGGAGGGCTGGGGGCGGGCCCACCTGAGCCACCTGGGCGCCTGCGCCGCGCCGCGCTCAGCCAGCCTCCGAGCACACAGACACCGACACGTCCACGCTACTCTTTCCAACACTAACATTGCACTATCAACCGTCATTATGCTGCAACTTTTCATCGTAATATATTATTTCATGAGCTTTGCTACATTTTCAGGGTTAGATTGAGCAAACATTGACATCAATGTTTTATGGGTAAAGTTGATATCGTAAAAGAACTTTAGGAAAACTTGTGTTCTTTTTATTTCAGAAAGTTTTAAATACAAATGAAATGTAAACATGTTTTAAGAAAATACCTACAAATAAACATGGGTAATGGAAAATCGATGAAAACTTTTTTCTTTACTGAAGAACCTGACCATCTGTCGCGTAAATCTAAATAGGACTATCCCAATACTATACAAAGAAAATGAGCGTAATAAAATAAATTGGCGACTCGACGACTCGCAAATAAGAGGCATTATCTTGCGGAAATCTCTAGCGAGATAACTGGGATAAATCGCATTGATCTCAGAGGTCCGGCTTTCCTCTGAGAGGACATCTGAAGAGGTACGGTGTAAGCCCGTTGTACACGCTTAGAGGGGATTAGGCACCTTTTAACGTCGAATACTATTTACCTTTAGGATCTTTTCTCCGAAACACAGATTACATTCTCGTTAGTAGCCGATGAGTAAACAGGATGGATTTGGATCACACATGCTTTTGGCAGGAGAATGAGTGCGGAGAGGATCTTAGTTAAATAAAATACATATACATTAGCTGCCTCAGCAAACTTTATTCTGCCATGTAAAATACGAAAAAAAAATTGGGGGTTGGGATTAAGAGGGTAAAAAATAGCCTACGATACACACAAAAAAAAAACATAAAAATCGTTCAAGCCGTTTCGGTGGAGTTCGATAATACACACTTTGACACAAGATTTTTATATACTAGATTAGATGTAACTGGAATAGTGCACACCCTAATTAGAAAATGAATTTACAATCACAAATTAAGCACTAACATTTTACTCAAATGCACTTAGGTAGTATTTTTAATAACATTAGTTATCTTAATTGTAGGCAAAAATAATATGGGCATCGACGCACTACATTGGTAGCGCATCGGCATTCAATATAGAATCTACGCACGCACACAAAACACTCTAGTGACGCAATCAAGAATTAGTCAAGAATTTCAAAATAGTTCATCATCATCATCATTTCAGCCGAAAGATGTCCACTGCTGGACATAGGCCTCCCCCAAGCGTCGCCACAACGAATATGCGTCTCGCATCCACCGCTTACCCGCGACTCTCACCAAGTCGTCGGTCCACCTTGTGGAAGGCCTTCCAACGCTGCGTTTTCCGGTGTGCGGTCGCTATTATAGAACCTTTCGGCCCCATCGACCATCCGTTCTACGACCTATGTGCCTAAAGTGGCTGTGGGTAGGGCTGCCCACTGCCACTTTAGGCCAATACTTTCAAAATAGTTAATTGTTAAAAAAAAATAGTAAATAGTTAGTTGTAAAATAGTTAATGATAATTATATAGCATCAATTTGCCTGTACCGGTCTTCCCGCCAGATTATAATTTAGGTGTTCTCAAGAATAGAGTGAATAGGCTCATAATAAACTAGTGCGCCTCAAAATCAGATGGGATCGCAGTCAAGAACTAGTATAAAAAAAAAAATGGGCTATTCTGAACATACTACTTCCAGGATGTACTTTTAATATGTTAGATACATGTTGTATATATATGTATGTATATACAAATAATATGATTATTCGATGAGTTGTAATGAACAGCTACGAAGTACTAACAACTATAAAGCTGGCCATGAACTCATGACGATCGTAGGTTCCGTACACTATTCATGTCTATTTTAAAACTTTTCAACAGTAACTAATAATAGTTTTTTTTTTCATCTAAGTTTATAATAATCACGTTTTTGCAACTGCGAATGTCTACCTACACGTCATGTTTTTTTAATGTATTGAAGAAAGATTTTTTAAGTGGAATGATATCTGAAATAATGAAAAGTAGCAGAAATTACTAACAAAAGGTTTTTTTTTAGATGGAAAATCATCCAATAATTTCTCTCGCTTTAGGGCGGAGCGAGAGGGCGAGTCAGACTTTTACTGACTAAAACTCACTTCTATGTTCCTTCTTTAACTTGCGTTCCAGGACCGCGAGTTTTCCCTTTCAGAAGGGATCCACAGACCCAGTAGGCTTCGGCCCTGCTGGGCCCCTACGGAACCACTAACAATAAGTAAGAACGTAAATGAAAATATTGAACATTTAAAGGTTATTCATATTAATTTATTTTGCCAGTTACGTCAAATTTCACTTTATATTATAGAAACTAGGAAGACTTTATAAAACAATTTTAATTTAAGGGATTTTCTTAATTAATTATAAATATTTTATGTATAATCTATTTGTACAGTACCTATGTTTTAAGGGTCTTATGAGGAAGCAGCTTAAACCTCTGTTTTAATTTCAAATTAGACAAAACGATTAGGGAAACATTCATATAACGTGAACATAAACATTCTGAATAATTAATTAATACCAGAGATGAGCATTGGTGGCCCAATGGTAAAAGGCCTGACTTACGAGTTGTAGGTCGCAGATTCAAACCCAGCCAAGCGCATTACTTTGTGCAATTTATTTCATCACCACTGCTTTCAAAATGGTGAATGAAAACATTGAAACATATCCTAGAACCTAAATCTTGAAGATATGTGATATTCACCAACCCGCACTGGGCCCACATGGTGGATTGTGGCTCATTCCCGCACTGGGCCCACATGGTGGATTGTGGCTCATTCCCGCACTGGGCCCACATGGTGGATTGTGGCTCATTCCCTCTCCTAGAGAGGAGGCTTGAGTCTTAGCAGTGGGAACATTATTAGGTTCATTATGATAAGCTACACTACAGATGAACAGTTAGACCGACCTTGTTACTTTAAAGGGTTGAATATTTAACCTAATAGTAGATACCTAAATGAATTTCCTAGTACGGATCATTTTCAAATTCGCTTCGTTCTTTCTCTCAAAATTAAAATTTTTAAGCACGATTGAAGATACCTGCCAGGGCTGCGGTTTTGAAAGACTCACCGTGACCCAAGAACGCAAAGGGCAACTGAGGAAACACGGTTTTAATCAGTGAGTCTGACCCTGTCGCTTCACCCAGAGCGTTTGATGATTTCGTCCCTAGAAAAAGGCAGATAATTTTTACTGGAAATAATTATATAAATGGAATCGTTGAAGTAGGAATGAAATGAATGACTTTTTAAGAGAATTAATGCAATTTAATGAAAAACCCTTTGAAGGATCGTAGTCCGGCGTAGAGCATTGTATCCAAGAAGTGTGTATACTTCCATCTTGTAACACAGGCCTTGTTCACCTAAGGGACTGATGACAGCTTCAGCGGATGGCATTGTCATAGCCGAATACAGGGCCAGGTAAAGTATTAAGAAAATATACATACTATTTTTGCCATAGACATGCTAAAAAGAAGATAAATCATCATTGATTATTTAGCAAGTTACAATCACAAACAGGTTAAAAAGTTGCCGTAATTTATTTTCTTATTGTAACGATATCAAAAACCTCTTTAATCTGTATACCTATATATATAAAAGTCAAAGTCCTGATTCAGTCACTGACTTTTCAACGCCCAGACCAAAACCGTAGACCAAGAACACTGAAATTTTGCACAGAGTTTCCTTTTATTATGTATACCAATAATAAGGAAAGATTTTTTTAAATTCAGCCCATAAGAGTATGAAACGGAGGTCCAATGTTTATATGAAGAAAGTACCTATCGCGCAGGCGAAGCCGTTGGCAGAAGCTTGTGTTTAAATATCTAAGTGGCTACGACAAGATATAGGTAAACACACATAATCACTAGACTATAACAACAACACAACATAATAAGATCGTCACGAATTGATTAGCCGATTACTAAGTTTCCATCTACAAAGGCTACAACTTCAAACGCGCTCGTTTACCATAGTATTAATAATTAATTCTGATCATCGGCATAACAAGCTCAGGTAATTAGAGAATGCGGTAACTTGACATGTTTTTGAAGATGAATTCCATAGTTCCTATGTTGTGAATGCTTGGGGGCACTAGGCCCAAAAATATTAGATTTTCCAAGATGGCGCTGGTTTTGACAGCAGATGTCAAAATTAGAACAGTAGAAAGCAAATATGGTAGAGTAATACGTTGTCCCTATCAATCATGCCTGTGTGACATTATTTTTCTGAATTGTGGCTTAGTAACGTCGGTGTACCGTATTTGGTCCGGCAAGATGGCGCTAGTTTTGACAGTAATACGTCAGTGATACGTCAAAATCGTTACGTTTAAATTGCTTACGTTCTATTTATGTCGGTAAAGGTCCAGATATCATGTGGGATACACTTTGTCTTTGCTTAGAACTAATGAGATTAACGTATCTAGGATGAAAGATGGCGGGTGTGTGTCATGATTATTACTAAATTCGCACCTTCATTTAGTTTAGGTAAGTATTATTTGCGACAGTGTTGGTCGGAAAACTCGCCAGCTACGGTTGGAATTTGTTCATTTTCTTTCATCATCATCATCATTTCAGCCGAAAAACGTCCACTGTTGGACATAAGGTCTCGCCCAAGTGTCACCAGCTCACCACAACGAACGGTCCTGTGCGTCTCGCATTCATCGGATTCCCGCGACCCTTACCAGGTCATCGGTCCACTTTGTGGAAGGCCTTCCAACTCTGCGTCTTCTGATAAGCGGGTTGCCACTCCAGAACCTTTCGGCCTCGTCAATCAACTGTTTTGCGAGCAATGTGCCCTGCCTGCTGCCATTTAAGTTTGGCCATTCTATGGGCTACGTCGGTAACTTTAGTAACATTTTCTTTCAAGAGCGTTTATATGATTCCTAGTGCTTCATTAGTCATAATATGAGTTTGACGACATAAAGTACATAATCTGACCTCATAAGATACAATATTATAGGCAAATGAGAAGAGTAACGTGTATAGAGCTACTTTATAGCACTCACAATTACTACCTCTCGTATTTTCCTTATAATCTGAGCAGTTGCTATAAATAGCACTTAAATATACAGCCATACATACTCATTAGATAGGTACCTATATACGCAGTCATAATTTCCGCGTCTACACATGCAATACGTTTCTAACAGCCTAAATATTTATCCCCTCCATAGCATGTGTATGAATCACAGCGCACGTACGTATGTATGTGTGTAACTAGAAGGCATGTGAGTGCAAATTCCGCAGTTCAAAGTTAGGCTGTGCGCCCGCGCGGGCCCCGGTCGTTGACCCTGCGCGCGCGCCGCCATGCCGTCTACAAGCGGTGTTATGTAACGTGACCTTAACATTGGGCTGTGAGAATGCAACCTTATTCAGTGTCGACCATGAATGTGATCCGATTATGGAGTATTATGAAGTTTTGACAGTGTAGTTACCTGGTAGGTACTGTCAGCCATGTTTGCACCAAACAATGCGATGAAAAAATGTTATTGAGAATATTTTGTGTAACTAATTTTATTTCTATGGAGAATTTTATTATCTTATGATTTCTCCTGCTCTCTAGGGTGGAGCCGAGCAGTGTCAGACTTCTACTGACTGAAATCACACAATTTGTTCATTCAATTGCCTTTTGCGATCCAGGCCCATGAGTACATCCTTGTCAGAACCAATCCCCATGGCCCTAGCAGGCATCGGCCCTGCACTTAAACTTTCCTCAAGAATCACTCTGTCTATTTGTGATAACTGAAAATCCATAGTTTTTAGTTTACCGTGTCCATACATACAGACAGTCGAGGTCGGGGAGGACTTTGTTTTATAATATTTAAGAATTTTAATTTCAGCTTGGTGCTTGTAGGTTTTTTCAAAAGAAATTCTCCAAAAGACTTATATTTTAACATTTATTTAATAAAAAATATTTTATTCATTACATTCTAATTTCCATTCGTGACCTAGAATAAAAATTAGTATAATTATTTGTTCTACATTTTACAATAGCTGAGTGACTGCTGTCTTCAAAATAGTAAGATTTTTTTGCAAATGATTAATTAGCTAGTACCTACTTAGTGTTCTGTCTGTCAAAACCTGCCTTGAAACAAAGACATTAACTATACCTTGAAATGTGTAAGAAGCTAAAGCTTAATATAAGCAAGTAACTAACGAAAACATATATAATACTAGCTTCTGCCAGCGGCTTCTCCCGCGTGAAAGTCGGTTTCTTCATATAAACTTCCAACCCCCGTTTTACCTCCTTAGAGGCTTTTTTTTGGTGGGAAAATCATCTAATGACATCCCCCGCTCTTGGGCGGAGCGGAGGGCGTGTCAGACTTTTGCCGACTAAAAACCAAGGGGGTGAAATTTCGTAAAATTCGTTCTTAGCGGATGTCTACACCTTATAAGGAACCTACCTGCCAAATTTTAAGATTGTAGGTGTTGTAGTTTCTGAGATTTAGTGGTTAATCAGTGAGTGGTATGTCGCTTTTTTTTAAATGTATAGATTAAAAACAAAACCGATTTTAAGTTGACTGTTGTTCCTGCGTATCATTTTAATTAAATCTGCAGACTATGCGTGATATAAGTCCATTAATATATCCACTAATGCTAGTTGCCTCTATAATTAGAAAAAAATACCTTTAAATACTTTTTTTATTATTGATAGGCTCGCGTTTGACCACTATTTCATCTGATGGTAAGCAAAGATGAAGTCGACGATGGAGCACGCTTGCCTAAAAGTAACCTACTCACTCTTGACTTAAATAAATACCCTTAGGTTGTAGATATCAGGAAATACTTGGCAGGGAATTTCACTCCTCAGTTGTACGTACAATAAATGTGTTCTCAAAACGTTTTGTACGTATGGGTGGGATGGGTTATCGTCCACCATGTAACGGTGGTGCAACGTCGGTATACGCCGTCAATACTTGACAGTTTTTTTTTCTTGTTTTTTTTTCTGTCCCTCGGCTGTAGGCCTTCATCACAACTTAGAACAATTTCCATAAACGTGTAATCAAAAGCGAACAGCTTAACAACATTAGTGAAGCGACACCGAGCCTCACATCGATGAAACACGAAAAAAAAATGCAAAATAACGGACGGTGAAAAGAAAACATTAAACAGCCGCATCGTAATGCAAGTAAATCGTCCGTGGAATCCGAGAACAAAACCGAATAAATTGTTTTAATAAGGCATAAATTACGACAAAAAAATCGGACCGATCACGCCGTTACGATGGCTGACCATGGCATTTACGCTTTGTTGAATGCCATACATGGTGCGCTTGAAATGCGCTTTTTGTATCAGCTACGAGCTGGTTTTTGCCGCGGCCTGCATCGCATACACGGTAATTTGCTATTAGTACTGTTACGGGTAGGCAACGGGTAGGTTGCGCTTTGGTGCATCTCTAGCTACCTCTAGTTCAAGACAGGTGACGCAGCTGCGACGCCATAGTGAAGTTCTAACGATCACATGTAAGTTAATGATCACGCATGGAGGTTGTTAACTTGAGCTTAAGAGCGTTACTCAACTTTCAAGCTGAATTAAACTAAGATCAGGTGTTTATGTCCCAAGTTACGGTATTTTGTATGTTGGCACTTGAATTTTAGGTTAGGTGAGTCGTATACTTTAGAATGATGAAATTTTGTAGTATTTACTCAAGTAAGTTGGCTTTCATTACAGTTCAGTGACCTTTCAGGCGTTGTAAAGAAGGACAGTTCTTAGGAAATTAATTTTATAATAGTATGAACTATCACAAAAGAGAACTAAAGATCAAAAACTGATTTCACTGAAGCCGCTAAAAATACATCAAGTATTTTCTGTCAGACAATTCTTTGTATATGTTGTGGTTAGATCTTAGAAATTGATAGTTTTAAACGTTAAAGTTTGATAATATGTCAATCCTCGTTTCCCCTACTTTCCTTGGACCTTTTATTGTCATAAAAAACCTATATCAATGATATGGCCAAACGAAGATTGACATATCATCAAACGTTAACATAACGATCTGGCCAGTTTTAATTGGCCATATCAGGAAGTGATCAATTCTAAGATCTGGCCACAACATATGCAAACTTACTATCCGTTTAGGGAGCCGTACTTTAAAAGTAAAGTAAGTAAATTAGATGGCACGTTTGGAGCGGTGGTTGAACGATTGGCTCCTGCTTTGAGAGTCGCAGGTTCAATTTCCACACGGAACAAATATTTGTATTGCCTGCAGATAGTTGTTCTGAGTCTAGGTGTCTTGTGTATGTGAGTATATATTTATAAACACACACACGTTACAGAAGTGTCCCAACGTATTTTTTTTATTAAAAAAAAAAAGTAGCGAACAGCCTTGGTAAGGTTACCAGTGGAAACAAAAATAACCGCTCAAGGATGTCAACATTTTACAATGACAACAGAAACAGAATAAGTCATTGTTCCAACAAGTAAATAAAACTAAATGTTAACATTTTGATTCGAAAGGAAACGAGATCCTATAAAATACAGAGTCGTCTTTACGTACAAAATATTTTGTTTTGTTGCATACAAAGTAAAGTTATGTGTCCGTTTCAACGGTAGCCATTTTTAAAACGCTTCGGAGTTTCTGCTAAAAATAATTACCTTATAAATATAGGCACGAGATCGGAAGAGCGATATTTATAAAGGTCAAAATACCCGTTAGTAGTTGATAAACATGTTAGCTAGATTAAAACGCTCTAACGGACACGCCCCTGACGTTGGAAGTAGCTGGACGACGAGCCATGGGTAGCTTGCTATTCAGCCGTCCGCAAGTCGACGGCGCGTTGTGCTCCACGCGAGCCTCAAAGAAATGTCTCGCAAAATTGAACACTGGAACACTGTGGGTTTTAGTCAGTATACAGTAAAAGTCTGTCACTCCCCCAATCATGAAATAACTTCAGGGCTTATTTGATGATAGGACGCAAAAAAAGCTAGATTAACATTATCCACGGTAACATGGTTTCATGTATTTACATAGCAGAAACACGCAGACGGGTACGCAGAGGACGACTGCTGTCCACCCGTCCGTAAAGAACTGAGCCCGAGTCGTCGCTGTCGCGTAGTGTTTCACGCACTCCTCAAGAATAAGACGCCAGCAAAACCATAGGAGCCCAGCAGGGCCGATACCCGCTAGGGCCACGGGAATTTCTGAAGAGGAAACACGTGGTCCTAGAATGCATAGGGCAACTATAAATGATAAATGATATTTATATTTCAAGTAGGTTTTTTAAAAACACTTTTACACGTCAATTTTTTTTTGTCAATTTAAACTAGATGAAGCCGGTGTTTCGTAGACACACCAACATGTGGATAGTCAAATCATATGAGAACCATGCAGGTTGGAGTCTGAGATGTGCTTTGAAGAAAGAACCACACACTGAAAGACACAAGCGTGCTTTTAGTCAGTAAAAGTCTGACACGCCCTCTCTCTCCACCCTAGAGCAAGAAGTCATTGGATGATTTCCTTCAAAAAAAAAAAAACTCGGAGCGGAGAAGTTGTTTAACAATGTTTCCGCCCTCAAAAAAATGCACGCAGGTATTATTGCATAGTCTGATATTGAAGCGCGTTCAAATTAAAGCATAATTCTGATGATGCTTCGGACAAAATCGTTATAATTAATGAAAGCACTGCCACTGTGCGTTAATCCACTTCCCATTTTGTGGACTCCATTAGAGCATGTAATGCGAAACACTAAAGCGAAAACAAAATTTCGACTGAATAAACCGAACCACATTTCTAATTATTAAATCTGAAGCTAGAATATTCTTGGAATCGGTTTGTTCATTTTGAAATGCTCCATTGTAGGTAAATTCGTGCATTGCACACGCAACTGTTAATGATGCTGAGATTATCCAGTGAAATACCGTGAAATCTTGACATTTGATGGAAAATGGAAATGCTGCATTTTCGTACGTCTATTTCAGTTGCCACGGCCATTGTAGTTTAATTAATGGTAAAACTATCCTCTGGTGAATCGCTTCGAAGAATATTATGAATACCTGTGTAAACATTGTCGGTAGAATTATAGCTTAGCATAATCAGTCTTTTAATACTCCCACTGCTGGGACTCAAGCCTCCTTTTTAGAAACATTGTCGGTAAATATTAAAAAGAAAAACAAAACTAAACAATTTTATGACGACTTTCAGCGAGTCTTGATTTGATTTTTCACTCAAATTAAAAAGGTCACATCTCATCTCATAATATAATAACGTGTATTCTAAGTACATAATGAGTTTAGGTTGAGCATTATGTTGGCGTAGATATAATTCATTCGGTGTGTACTCATAAGCAGGCTCAGAATATTCTTTGTGGAGCACCGGGGAAAGGGTGTGCGTCGTGTGGTTACTAGTGCTGTACCAAGGAAAGTATCGATGAATTTTCAAATAACTTATACCTATTTTTTTTCAATAATCACTACTTATCTAATATATATTAAAGCTCGTGTCACTGTGTCTGTTACCGAACTCCTTCGAAACACCTTAATCGATTTTTGTGACATTTTTGTGTATATTTGGTAGGTCTGAGAATAGATCGTAGGCTATTTTTTAACCTTAAATCCCTATCCCCCAAAATTTTCTTTGATAATATATATGGCAGAACAACGTTTGCCGATTCAGCTAGTTTAACAATAAAATTGTAGTGATTAGTGTATATTCACTGCTATTGGTTTGAAGATCATTAGAAATCTGGCATAGTTAAAACAACTGAACATAAAAAAAAATCTGCATGAATCATACACAATCTTACTCATGCATGATACACGTTAAATATGAATACGTAAGTATTTACCAAATACAACATCAGTCATTATTGTCGAACAATCGCAACGTACATGCACGCATTTAATAAAAGATTGCAAACCTATCTTTCAGTTGCCAAAGAACACACGCATGCAATAAATGAATGACTGCCACTCATCAAGCGAAATATCGATATCGATACAGCAAGTGCATACCCAACATAGCTCTTTGGCGTCAGGTCCAGATCAAATTAAAAACAGAATTTATTATAAGTATCATTAATTATTTAATGCAATACTGTGTTCACCGGCGTCGGGTCGGCCTGACCGCACTCCGTGTTTTTGCTACCAAATTTACAGGTACAAACAGAATAGGATATTTAGATTAACACTCTGAAGGAACGAACGCCATGCCGGGATAGTCAACTTAGGAAGGATAATTAGTTTCGCACGTACAACATCACAATTAACTTTTACTTCGTTGATGTCCATTTACATGATATTCGAGTGCTTCATTCTAATTTGGAGGCGGATAAATCGTGTTGTTTATTGTGACACTTCTAATTTGTATGCTACAACGCGTTATGTTAATGAAAAATGCATTTGTATAGCATCTGATTAATGGAGCTTGATTCTATTTTTTTTTTGTGACTGATCGCGGTTTTCAATTTCACATTTTATGTGTACCAGCAACATATAAAAATACCTATATTATCCAACAAAAGCACCGACAAAAATAGATTTATGTTTTCAATAAAATATTGTTACAATTTATTTAAGAGCGTAATATTGAGGGATTACAGTGCACTTTAAAAGCGAGGGGATTACAAGCGAAAATGGAAAACGCATTCAAAATTTTCAAATAATATTCTTTGAACTGAAAAATCCAATTCACGATTTTATGAGCAAATCCAAAAAGCAACATAATCCGGGTACGAGTATCGCAGAATACGTTTTAAAAGCATAACACGAAATGAGTTTCATACTACAAGATAGTCGAATCCGTGTGGATTTGAAAACGATGGCAATTGATAGTTCGGGGTAGGACGGGGCCCGAGGAGTACCAACTTTTTGAAAAGTTCCCGAAACGTCGTAGTCGAGGACTAACGTAGGTAAGTTATGTACGCAAATCCACAAAAAATAACTTGTCCGAACATGGACTTTAAATGTTAAAATAGCCTTTTGAATTTCTGTTTAATATTAGTGGGCTCAAAGCCTGGACAAGGAATTAAATATGAATATTTGTCAGGCCTCGTCAACATAATGTTTCCAAGGTCCGAAGCAGGGGTTCTTTATGTCTTTGTGGCGGTTGGTAAGTATCAAGAGTAGGTTTACTTAGGCGCAGTCCCCAGGACTGTTATGGTCGAGCTACTTGTAAAATGAATACGAAAACGTATTTGCTTTGTGACTTGTAAATGTCCTCTGGCGGAATGACGACATTGTTAATAAATTACTTGTAAGTCTTGTGTGTATCTTAAAAACTTTGATGACGTGTATATTACGTCCGTAATTCTGGGGCAATTGGGATTAGGATGATACACTGTTGTGTTGTCAAGACTTCGTAAAGGAGAGGGAATGGGCCGTAATCCACCACGCGGGCCCAGTGCGGGTTGGTGGATGTCACATGTCTTCGATTTTTTGGTTCTGGACATTCATCACGGTTTCCTCACGATGTTTTCCTTCACCGTTTTGAGAGCAATGGTGATGAAATAAATTACACAAAGTAATGCGCCTGGCTGGGTTTGAATCGAAAGACAATCAAATTGAATTAAAACTGAAATTAAAATTAAATTATGTTTTTTATGGAAAAATCTACAAATTAGTCTCTTATTACATTTTATTATCGATAGTAACCTAACCTAAGCACAACACTAAAATATAAGGAAAAATACCCACATAACAGACAATGCAATGCGGGTAATTTGCTCAAATTTAGCCATATCCATCCAGTTAGATCAATGGCGTTACCATAGACAAAACGGGCCACATTTTGACATACACGTGGATCCATAACAGTATGTTTGTTCCCCGTTAAGTGCAGATAAGACTCTCACAATCGAGGCTCTCATTAAACAGGGGGAAGTGTTTGTAATAATTGATTAAACCTATATGTATGTCAACTGTTGATTAATTGACGGTGGGTAGGTGAACAAAGGGTTAGGAGCGACTGGAATGTGCAAAGTTTTGCTGTCTGAAGACCCGATGGGCCTGGTTTTGTCAACGCTGCACGCATTTTATGCTTCAAACTTCTATTGATTTATTTGAAAGTATGGGTACATATATGTGACAATACTAAAGTAGGTACACAATTTATAATATATATATGTAAACTATAGGCATGCAAATTACAGGTTATATCCGGACGGTCGGACGGCAAGCTACCCTTTGCTCGCGCGAAATACAAAGAGCTACGAGTAGTAGTTTTTATCTTGACATTTGTATTTGTATAGCTTCTATATCGACATCATTATTTTAAATTATTATTGACATTGTATTTACATATTTATTGAAAATTAATATAATTTATTGAGTTTGCGTCTTAAATATGTGACATTTTTGCACACCTGATTGTAGTTGAATATGACGGACAATGTTTAAACATGCCAGCTAATTACTATACTCATAATCTAGCAATATTATTAGATTTTAGTCAGTGAAAGTCTGACATTCCCTCCCCATACACAGTGCGAGAAAAGTTTTTTGATAATTTCATACCCCAAAAAAAAGAACCATCCATATACAGTCGACTTAACCACGCATACAGTCAATTTGTTAAACGGAGTCACTTTGGCGCCGCGACTTAAGAATTAGTTTTGACCTCAAACACTTCGGTAAAGCGACTTTGTTCATTTGTTACGAGTCCCATGTGTTTTTTAGATCCCACGTTAAAAGCTTTGAAGTTTGCCTAGTTTTGTTGCTTCAAGCCTTGACACTAAGGCCGGGGTTTTGCGAGTGTGGAGCGGGCGCGGTTTTCATGAGCTATTGAGAGGCAAATATACCCATGATTTTTTTTTTGTACCTGCATAATTGCTATGGTAACTGCATACAGATTTTCTAAGCGACTAGGGATCATTCAAAAGCGGCTGAAAAAGCTGATATATTTCAAGAAATCAGCCCAAAAGTCTGATAGCCAGACTTATCAAAGCAAATCGAGTTGCCCAATAACTGTGTTATGCGCTAACACATAGCATTTACGAAACCATGATCCGGAAATATGTGGATAGCGCCTTATAAACACCAAATGACGAAGAAAACGTAGTATATAATTAAATATAAATGTAAAATAATACTGGGATTAAGATAGTAAAGAAAAATACATATCTATAGCTACAGTAATATTCAGACAGTATGAAATTGTAATTTACTTTTAGGCGTTATTGGTCCAATTCACGATTGGTCCAATTAACGGTTTTTCTAATTCGCAGTTCTTACATAATATCTATTAGTACTGTAATATGGAAATATTGTAACATCAACCACATTTTTTAAAAGAGTAACCATGGAGTTTCTTGCTGTTTCTTCTCCATAGGAAACGACCAATTTGGAACCGTGCACTAGCTTCTGACGTTTTATAAGCGCCCATGTAGGCCTAAATGAAATAAAAATATTTGAACTTAGAATTTTTTTGCAGTTGGTCCAATTCGCGGTTGGTCCAATTCGTAATTAGTCTAATTCGTAATTGGTCCAATCCGCGATTGGCCAATTTGCGGTAAGTGATGTTAGTGATGTACAAGACAGCTCCTGCCTAATTTTTGGACCACAGTCATAATATAACTGTTTTCCAAAATGGTTATAGATATAATAATTATGTAATGTAAGTTGTAAGGTAAATTTCTGCAACAATGAACAAATAAATAGTTTTTATGCGTCGTAGCAACAAGTTACTTCAATATTTCTTAGTTCTACGACCAACTAAGTCGCATAGTGTATTCGCGAAACTTATGCAAATGGCGCCTCTAATCCCGCAACGTTCTTACATACTGGTGTCTCAGCTTCATTGTGACATATCAAATTAATTTCATACGTTATACTTACAGTCAAAACCTGAGGCTTATGTCTTAAAAGAAACTAAAAGAAATGGTCTGGAATAATAAAAGATTTCGGTACCCTTTAATGTATTTTGTAATATTCCGTTTGTCCTAGATTTTGATAAAAGAAAAAAAGGATCAAACGACAAAACCTTTTTCGCTTTTTTAAAAGACTCTCTAATACAGCGGCCGCTTAGAAACTAACAGACAATAAAAACTAACGTCTATAACGTTACACCAACTATAATAACGGTCATTAAGACCAGGTATTCCGGAACACAGGTTAAAGCCAATAAGGAACACGAAACGTTCCAGTAACACCCACTAGCAGCTAATGTACATGATAACCTTTGATTCCCGCGAATGCCCCTGATTCTAACAGGGTTCTCGTTGTGTCCAGTGAACCGATTGCAAAACGTAGTGCGTACCAAAGGGAACTGGCCGTGGCAGGTGAAACAAGAACATCTCTGTTGTAATATTCACTTTGGTACACCACCCCTCCCCCCTCATCCCTCAGTCCCTTCCTAAAGCTCTTAATGCCAAGTCGGCCTGACCTCATGCCAGCTACATTAAGCCGTTTATACATTATGTATGAATTTGTTATGCCGTTTGATGTAAAGAAGCTTTAAACTCAGGTAGTGCTAAGGTTTTAAGTCAATTTTGCTTTAATATTTTTTGGTCTAATTTTTCAATGAGTGTTGTCTTTATCTGATGGAGAAATGTTAGCTATAGAAATATAGTTTATTCAATTTTTGGAGTTAATATAAGAAAACCCTCTTTGTTAATTTATTTGTAGTACGCGCACTAATGTCATAAAAGCGAAAGTTGTGTGTATATATTTTTCACGCTCGAACGGCTGAAAGGATTTCTTTAAAACTTGATACACGGGTAGAGCATATCCCTGAATAGCACAGTTCCTTCAGGATAATTTTCTTCTATCACGCGGGCAAATCCGCAGCTAGTAATATTATATATATAAACTAACATCACTGTATTTCCTTTTCCTTTTGAGTAGCGTAATTAGAGACACAATAGAAAGACAATGACGCGTGAACGCCGGCGTTAATGCGGGGGGATCAACCGCTTACGAGTCTTCACGTACACCATATCATACTATAACCGTACTAGGTAGGTATGTTTTTTTAGTACTTGTCTGCGGTCCCACCTGATGGTAAGCAGTGCTGCAATCGATGATGACGAATCGCATTAGTTTATTAAGAGCCTATTCACTTAAGAGTAAAAGTTTGACCAACAATAGAGGATGCATTTTGGAGAGTGTGCGCAGGAATTGCATGACTTGATTCCACCATCTCATTTCTACCATCGGACAAGCCGACAAACGGCGAGTATCCACCCTTACGTTGTTGAAACGTCTACGGTCCGGACCAAGCGTTTCGCCTTGTCGATTATACCGCGTACATCGAGGGACTGGAATAATTTGCCAGCTGCGGTTTTCCCGTCCGATTATAATTTGGGGTCTCTTCAAGGCTAGTGAGAATAGGCTCTTAATAAATTAGTGCGCCTCACCATCTACGATTGCATTACTTACCACCAGGTGGGATCGCAGTCAAGCACTAGTTTATATCAATAAAAAAAAAGAAAATAAAAAAAAAAGAAACAATAGTTGACACATTGAATGTACAGGTACGATAGGATAACAGACCGTGTCGTTATTCTATGCGTGCTCGGTACGTTCCTAGCACGGACATGATATGATTCGTTGTAGTGGGCAGGCTCCTTCAGTCAGTAAACAACTTGTTCATCTGACGTAATGGCCACGGGCATTTACCAATTAGGCTAATGAAATCTCTGTAAACATTTCATAAACGTAAAAGGACACAAACAATAATACAACAAACAAATTCTGAGGAAAAATATACAGGTGCATTTTATTCTCTAGTTACCTTTTTTTTTAATTAAGTTAATGACAACACTACTCGACAAAGTGTTGCTAGATCCCATCCCTTTCCTCGGCGTCAATAGTGCCCGTATTCCCGAATATTTGGATTTTCGATGAACTGAATAAGCCTTCCGTTGCACGCCTAGTTTTTTTGGCCTGGAGTTTTCCCAGAAATGTAAAAGGCAGCCCAATACCTCTCGTTCACAGTATTTTGACATCTCCAATAACAAACTTTTAAAAGTATTGGTTTGGTCAGGTATGGTAGATATTCACACCATTTTCATAGAGCAGTAATATGTAATTTGAAATTTGAACCACAAAGCTGTAACTTTGCCCACGTGAAAGCGAATATATTCCCGAGATAAAAAGTCATGTTCTAGGACATGGTCTACCAGTGTGCCAAATTTCATCTAAATCCGTTCAGCCTTTCGAGCGAGAAGAAGTAACACACATACATACAAATTTTCGCCAGTAATTATTATTAGTGTGATGTAAGCTTGTTGAGCTCGTATTTTTATTCAAATTTTATTTCAGAAGAAACCAAGTAGGTACGAGTCTGACAAATCCATAAGTAAATACAGCATTTTGTCTACAAACGACAATATTATCTGCCATGCTTATAAATTCTACCGTTAACGACAAAGACTGCAATTTTAAAACATGTAAGCAGTAAACTAATACTTCAACGCATTTCCTGCCTATTAAAATACCAAGATACACATATTATTACAACGACAAAAAACTGAATAAACACCGCTATAGTTAACACTTTTTCTGGTTTCATTTCATATAAATTATTATCACCAAGCCAATGAACACGAATGAGGTAAATAGGCCTTATCCGTTTACTAGCATTTTTTTGCATCAATAAATAACCTGTTCATTTCAAAAGAAAACACCAAATAACAATTTCTTAAAGGGATGTTTTAACTGTGTATCAAAAATCCTATTCTTCTCTAAAAATACAAATTGTACTACAAATATTATTGAACATTTTATAATTATTAAGGGACTTAGGTTAGAAGGAGATGGCGGGGTCCAGTGAGCGAGCGAAGCAAGTGAACACAGATCCCAACATCCCCTTCGTAGTTATTTTTAAACCACCCAGAAAAGTAGATTTTAGTGCATAACTAGTGTTTTTTTTTTACTGATATAAACTAGTGCTTGACTGCAACACCACCTGGTGATAAGTAGTGATGGTGAAGTGTTTTTTGGTGGAACATAGGAATATTTTGTGGTAGAAACAGGAATAAATTGAAGAACAGTTAAAATACTACCCTTTGTTAAAAAAATACTTTTCCTGCAGTAAATTCGGATGTGTAAAGTTCTTAAACAGGTCAACACGAATATAAATGAAGGAACACAAAACTCGCTGAATCTTGTGAAAACTACGGCTTACAAATTCGTTACTTTACATTCAAATGCGGTCTCATTATGATGTAAAAATAAAACTTGTCAGACTTCCCCCATGCAGATTTTGGGAGGGAGAAAAAAAGATGTTTTATTACTTTAATTAATTTACGATGTAGTAAGTGCTTGTCTAAAGTTTGTGTTAAGTTTTCAGCTCAGAAAAAACACTGGTGAATTGGAAAGTTTTTATATTCTTTATTGTAAGCGCAACTTTAAAAAAAAATGGACAGCGTACACAGGTGAATTTAACTCACAATTGAGTTTTCTTACAGCAAACCTTAAGTAGGTATATAGGGTGACTGACGGCAATTAGTGTACGATAATTAAACACGTGATTGTGCTCATGATAACAAACAATTTTTATTATGGGAGCAAAGCCGAAATCGCGAAAAAAATATCAGCTGTTCAGTACATTAGGCAAACACAAATGTACTGAACAGCTGTTTTTTTTTTCGCGATTTCAGGGGATATATATATAAATGAGAGAGAAATTTTGCACATGAGAATAAGTAAGTTTGGTATGATTGTGTTTTTCAAATAGATTGCTCCACTTTAAGAATTATTCCTGTATCGTAGGTGCGTTTATAGACACAAACTTACATACACAATACAAGGAAGAACTGGAACAACTGCCAGCCATACAAATTTTTGTTTCATTAGGGAATCGAACCCGCGATTTTCAGCAGTTGCTGCTAACTTTGAATACTGTCGTACTAAATATCTACTGACGTTAGAGACTAAATTGAGAAGCCTTATGTGGCTATGGTTTCATTGGTTTTACCTAAATACTAAACCTTAATCAACCATTAAGAGGGCCCTTCCCGATTTATCTGTCGTCAATGTGAGCATAGTTTAAAAGCTTGTTGTTTCATCAACCGCAATATTTGAAAAAGAGGCAAGCTAAAAAAGAGAGTTAACATACGTTAACTCTCTTTTTTAGCTTGCCTACGTACGGTCTGTTGGGATTCGGTGATTCCATCAGTAAGTAAAATATTTAATTTTTTTTTAATAGATAGTCTCGCGTTTGACCACTATCTAACCTGATAGTAAACGATTATGTGGTCGACAATGAAGCACTGGTCGTCATTCAGAATCTCCATTAAATGTAAAAGGTTTCTATAAATATATAAATGCTTTCTTTAAATATATTTACTTTTTTTATTTATGAGTTCATTGTGAAATGTTAAAGTTCATTCACAATAGCTTGTTCAGAAGTCTTTACTGGTTTAATTTTACTTAAATTTATATATTAATTTCAAAGGAAACCTAGATAATATTCATAAGATATCTGTATTTCCAAAATATCTATACAAATATGTGTAATAACGTCATAACCACGTAAGAGCTGTTGTATGGAAATGTATCTCAGGTTGGGCGCTCTTAAAACTAAAACACAAAATAAAACATGTACATTTGTTAATGGCGTATTAGTCGTCGTCTTTTAGGTTTTAGTCGGGTATTTTTCGTGACAAAAATGTTTATTTGTTTGATTAAATTTTATGTATAGTAGTGGTTTATAGTAGGATTTAGCAACAAAGCATTTTTTACCGGTTAAATTTTAGATTAAATAAGGCCACACTGTTGTAAGTGTGCACAATAAACAAATGATAAGAGGTATTTGATATAGAATTAAGTGTCATTAATCCTATTATTAGATTAAGTACTCGTTAATTGTTAACTAGCTTTTTACCGCGTCTTCGTCCTCATTAATGTTGGTTATTACTTACATGAAGTCAAAGCAAAAAAAAAGGTGTTTATAATAAAGTAGCCTATATCCTTCCTTGGAGTTCAAGCTTGCTCCGTACAAAATTTCATCAAAATCAGTTCAGTCGTTTACCCGTGAAAGAGACAGATAGGCTTTCTTTCACATTTATGATATTAGTAAGGATAAAATACGTATGTTAAAATAATAAACTAATAAATATTATTTTACCCTTGTATTTATTAATTGAAGTTTTATCAAATCATTATTATTAAGAGAACTCAAAATAAAATGTTCTACTGTGTTACTGTACTTATGTTAAATGTCCTATTAATCTAGAAACTTCAAAATCTCCAATTTATACAATAATAACCAGGACCTTGAAATGGTCAGAACCAGCCCAGAATCGATAGCCGTTAGTAACAGTGTAGTCTACTCATTATTTCCGAAACATGAAATCTGTCCAATTTGGCTGTACCAACAAAATATCAATAACGGCGGACATTATTTGTATAGGAAATTCAATGTAATGTTGGTAAAGATACGCAGTCAATGGGAATAAAATGGCTGCTCAGTCAACTTTAAAAGTTTGTTGAAACCGCTTTCCAAATCCTGAATATGGCTGACTATCCTGGCTTCAATTAATTTAGCATGAATTTTGAAATGTTAGTACTCATTTGCCTGCCACATAATAACTAGGACAACGTGATTGTTAGTTGAAGCATCATCAAAAGGGAAATAGAATTTCACAATAAGAACGATTTTATAGATGATGTTTTTCGACAGCCAATGGTGTGTTCCAATTGTTTTAATTAAAACAAACGCCACAGAAACAAAGTTCCGAACTCATTGAAATACTCAATTTTCCCACTTCAAATTCAAACATTGACAGAACTTTAAAACATTTAAGATAAATCGTACAGAATTTTAAATTGGAAAAGTAACATTAATAATAAGTTTAAAAACGTATTTATCATGGCTCCTAAGCCATGGCAGGCATGTCCGACCTAACGAGGAACGGAGTATTCTCCAAATGTTTTGAGGAGAAAGTCTCAGGGAAGGCGGAGCGGGGTTGAGTTGGGGGCGGTACCTTTTACGGTTCTCAGATTTCTTGGAAACATATCCCAGGTCTAAAGAAGTCGTGTAAACGCTCCGCTACCGCTCGGTTCAGCTCCGCTTCTGCTTGTAATATGACGTGGCCTTAAATGGGGGAATAATCGCGATGCATCCAACATTCTGAAGCATTAGCCTGCAACGCATTAGACGCTACGTTATATTTGAGACGTCTTGATATCGTCTGCGTTTTAGAATACTAATATCTGCTCTTTTGACTGATGTTGTAGGTCTATGATGGGTTTAGCGACCTGTATTGTGGGGCTTTGATGAGTTCAGTGACCTGTGTTGGATGATTACCTACGTTCATTATTACTGTTACAATGAACCATCGCTGGTGACCTTTATTCTCTCCTTATGATAGTTGGTGCTGATGGCAGTTGGTGTTATAATTAGCTGTTAATCAAAACTGCTCACTATCCTCATGACAAAACATATTTCTTAGTCTGTGACCACAAAATAATGACATATAATTTAAAAAAATCTGTTTCGTATCATTAGTGAAACCTTATTGATATTTAAGCCTACGTGTTTAAGACTACATGTGGAGCAGAAAACGAATAAACATTAGTAGAATTATTATTATTAGAATCAAACGCAGGGGAGAATGTAATAGTAGTACATTGAGAAGTACCTAGACACTCGGCAGTGTATCAGCCAAGTTTGCAAAGCAAAAAGGCGACACACTGGCTGTGGGTTTTAATTACAAGAACCATTTTGAGTTTCTCTATTTTTATCATTAACTCACTTCTCAAAGGTTTGTAGGGGCTCATCAGGGTCGAAGCCTACTGGGGCCAAGGGTCTGATTCTAAAAGGAAGACTCGGCCCTGGTACGAAAGGCAACGAAGGAACAGGAGTGGGTTTTTAGTTGATTTTCCCACCGAAAAAAAAACTCCTATAAGGTTTAGACTACATCCAGGTAGCTTACGAAGTTGAAAATTAAAGTTTATGCTACTGAAAAGTGTGACTTGGCAAATTGGAACAGGCTATGTACACACTACATTGTCACTACTTAACTACAAAGATTTCAGTTAGTAAGTAAAAACTTGTCAAGTAGTAACATTGAGAAGCAAAGGACATTTTTTTTTCAAATTATAACAACACCAGAAGGTTGTCACGATGGGAGCCCTCAGTTTTTATTTCTTTTATGAGTAAACCCGGTGTACAGAACTTGGCATTCTTTCACATTTATGTTTTTACTTTTTCTTGAGGTGGGAAATTATTAAATGACTTCTTACGCTCTAGGGTGGAGCAACGTGTGAGCCTTTTACTGACTAAAACCCACCCGTGTCCTTCAGATGCTCTTTCCGTTTGAGGGTCATGGTAACTATTTAAAAAAAATGAGTTAGGATTATTGCATAATATTGGACCGTAGTACTGCACAAAAATATAATTCTACAAACAGATATGATCGAAAAACAACAGGATGATTCATTTTAAAACTCTTACCGAAAAATCACATACCCTCCTTTTTCAATTACTCCAACAACCCAAGACAGATGATATTAGGAAAGCGGTCGAGATAAAAGGCCGATGTCACTTGTTGCACGAATCTGGTATGCGTCACACGTTTTCGACGTCTCGCTGCCTTCTAAACTGTGTTTAGGAACGTCTGTCGTACCCGCTTTTTATTTCAAGCCGTTTAAATTCTATTGGACTTTAGAACTGTGGAGGAGTTTGAGTTAATGGTGAGAGTTTATGGTCACGCCTTGGGAAGAGCAATGTTGATGATGAGACAGAGTACACAAAGATATTATAGTCTTAGGGTAAGGGCTTTTTTTGAGGTGAGAAATCATCGAATGACTTGTCTCACTCTAGGCTGGAGCAAGAGAGCGTGTCAGACTTTTACTGGCTAAAAGCGAAAAAACGTAACGATATATTTCTTCCAGGTACGTTTCTGGATGACAGCGATGTGGAGGAATATTGAGGGTCGAGAGGAGGACCCTGGGGCCCTGCAACGAGGGCAAATAAGAACCAGGAGTGCGTATTAGTCAGTAAAAATCTGACACGCCCTCACGCCCCGCCCAAGGGCGAGAGATGTCATGATTGTACAACTTAAAAAAAAAAAACTGACAGACAGAATTATTTTCGATTTCATAATATTTTCATGGATTATTAACTGACGACCATAAGTTGAACCTTCCTTTTCCTGTACTGTAATCTACAACCACTAAAACAGTGCATTAAACAACCAGTATTTTAGTGAAATGTATCAATTAAATACTAGTGGTTTTGGGCCGGAACAAGTAAAATTCTTCCGTTTACAGGTTCATCGAATTATTTCAGTTGAATAGACATCACGTAACCGTACACCGACCACAATGCATTATGATACCCGCTCGTGTGCTAAAAGTGGTTATTTTGGTTTAAATGTATTGTTGATGGTCAAAATAGTTAAAATCCGAAGGTATACTTGGTTAAATGATATGAAAGGGATAAAAATGTACGGGTCCTGGTACGTGCATATCCTTGCCTAGGTGGCTAGGCTGCCTTTAGGGTAGAGGGCGTGAATTTATAGCCACTATTCATGGTAGTACCTTTTTTGTCAGACTTTTACTGACTAAAACTTTCTCCTATGTTCCTTCGTTGCCTTGCATTCCAGGGTCGGGTTTTCCTTTCAGAAGCGAACCCTTGGCCCCAGTAGGCTTCGACCCTGTTGGGCCCCTACGGTTTTGCTGACATCTTGAGGCGCGCGTGGAACGAAGGAGGAGACTACGTTGAGGCCACTAAAGCAATGAAGAATTCATCAAAATCAGATCGGTTATGTTCTTAAGTTTAAGGTGAATGCTGTATAATAATTCGCAAACTTTATTGTTAAACCTATATACATTTTGAACTGACCCCACTCTTAATTACTTTAACAAAAAAGTCAGCGCTTACGGAATAGCAGTAAATAGTTGGTACAGCGCTGCAGCGGCTACATTGTAACGTAATCCCACATGTAGTCCGGTGCTAATAAACTGTAGTTACCAGTTCCAGTTGTGTGACGTCATAGTCATGAACTAAACTGACGGTGATGTAGAACTACAAATTAGGAAAGTTGAAAAGTGCAGAATTTTCTATTTAATAAATCCAGTGAAGAAACGTGACGAAGATTTAAAATTGACACTGCGGTGTAAAGTTTTAACCACTTCAAAAAAAGGAGGAGGTTCTCAATTCGGTTTTATTTTTGTGATTTTTACCTCAGAACTCCATCATTAATAAAACTATTTGGAAATTTATTTTTAGGGTTCCGTACCCAAAAGGTAAAAACGAGACCCTATTGTTAAGTCTCCGCTGTCCGTCTGTCGATCCCCAGGCTGTATCTCATGAACCGTGATAGCTAGACAGTTGAAATTTTAGTAGACGTCATAGATGATTTAGGTATTTCTGTTGCCGTTATAACAAAAAAATACTAAAAACAGAATAAAATAAATATTTAAGCATATTTAATATCCCATACAACAAACGAGATTTTATGCCGTTTTCTGCTACAGACTGTACGGAACCCTTCGTGCGCGAGTCCGTCTTGCAATTGGCCGATTTTTACTAAAAGTGATTTCTATACCATTTTTACGAAAATCCAG
Source organism: Mythimna impura (assembly GCA_905147345.3). Lineage (NCBI taxonomy): Eukaryota > Metazoa > Arthropoda > Insecta > Lepidoptera > Noctuidae > Mythimna > Mythimna impura. The sequence continues at coordinate 12,160,317 of LR990343.1, read as the reverse complement.
TTCTGATTCTGGGATCCTTAAGGGATTGAGGAAACTATCATAATTCAGAAAACATAAAGTGAATCATATAAGAAGACCACAGATGGCCAATGGGACTTCACAAGCACAGATATCACGATACAAAAAATAAATGGTTCTGATGAAAATGGTACAACGCAGGATACGGAACTCCGTAATAAAACAACGTATCTTCGCCGTGTTCGGCTTTACACTTTGGTTACAAATGGTCTTAATTACTATTGAACTTGCACACTATTTAGGTTTAGTGTTGCGGTATTACAACTAGAGAGTGTAAAATAAAAACTTTTTACAACAAAATATTACAGACTTCATTATAAAAACTCTAAAAAGTGCAAAATGCACTAACGTTTCGGTTGTCTGATCTTATTTACAAAGCTCTTTAATGACTTTTAGTTATAAAAATTAACATTATGAAAAAAGTTTATATTGATTTTTTTTAGGTGGGAAATCATTTAATTACATCTCTCGCTCTTGGGCGGAGCGCGAGGGCGTGTCAGACTTTTACTGACTAAAACTCACTCGTTTGTTCCTTCTTTGCTTTGCGTTGCGTTGATTTTAAGTCAATATCTGGAAGTACGATTACGAGAATTCTTTTATATAAAGCTGCATAGAGTGATCTACATACTATATACTTCAAAAACAGATTCTGTGAGATTTTCATAGAAGAGAAATCTAGGTAAAACTTAGTTCTGTATAACTTGACTTGAGACTTGTTTTATTTTGCAACCAATGCACATAATATAATAAAGATTAAGCAAGAAATATTTTGGAAACAACCATAGCTAACTTCACAGTTGTTATTTAAGATAACGTTATGTAGTATTTTTCTTCGTTTTTGATGTTACATGCTTCGATACAATTCTTATTGTAACTACTGAAATTAATTTATATCTTTATCATACATAAACCTAAAAAATATTTTATCCTAATCCAACGCAATCTGTAACTAGATACACAGTATGTGGAAGCTTGTTTGCAATTTTCATTACCTATGTAAAACATTCATATTTGTTATTAGTCTGTAAGCTCTCTGTAAAAATAAATAAAACGCAAACATAAAGAATTAAAGCAAACCTAATTAATTATGTATTATATGATTCAATTTAGATAATATAGTATATTTTTAATTTTCTAACTTATTTGTATACACTGTGTCTACATCTCTCATCCAACTCTCCTGTCGCAGGTCTGCGGGAAGAAATTTCATTTGAAATAAGCACTACCTTTGTGCTCTTCTATCTGCTTTTGTTATTTTCATTTTTAAGTGTTTGTGTGTACATAAGTAAATAAATAAATAAAGAAATTACTTATTTCCAAAACAAAGGCATGACAAAGTCTGAGCTGTACATGTATGAATATCTCAAAGTGACCAACTAAGCTTGCACTTTCCTATAAAATCCAAAATCACAACACACAATCACAATTCGCAACTCTACAATAACTTACCTAAAAGGTATCATAAACTAAATTATTCCATATGAATGTAATATCAACCAATTATAAAGTTATATTGTTATCAAATTAAACAATGGGATATCAAATTAAATATAGACAAAGTTTTACATAAGTAATTACTTGTATGATTTTCTAGAAGTATTTTATTTTGTTGTCTTCATTTAAATTTCTTCGTAGAAATTATAAGGTTAACCTACCTGCTATGAACAAATTGCTTGCGTCTATTTGAATTTAAAGTTGTTCATTTCTTCGGGTAATTTAGGTTTCCCTGTGTTAGCTGAAGAATTAGACAGCATCATCAGTTTTTGAGCTTCGCGATTGTTTTAAGTGTGTTTTAAGGGGTGAATAGTAAATGCCTGACTCTGTCGCTCCACTCAGAAGGGAAAAGTTATTTGATGATTTTCTGCTTAAAAATGGTTATATATATTTATATTTTTTTAGAACACAAAACATAGAATACAATTGTGCTTTGACAATTAAATTAGGTATAGAAAAACTTACCAAGTAAAAGTCGGACCTGCATACGAAGGGTTCCATATTAAAAACGGCAAAAAGCCGGAGCCCCCTTAAATATTCATTTTATTCTGTTTTTTAATATTTTTTTGTTATAGCGGCAACAGAATCATATCCTCTGTGAAAATGTCAACTGTCTAGCTATCACAAACAGGACAGTGAAGTCTTAGCAATAGGGTCCCGTTTTTACCCTTCAGGTACGGAACCCTAAAAAACTAAGCACTTCCACAAATAATTGTGTTCGTGGCTTACAGAACTATACACATGTACCATAATATTTAAGTCTTCTATAGGTAGAGGCTTAAATAATAATTCTGTTACTAGTCAGCTACAAACCTTACACAATATCTGATAGAAACGTATAAACCTACGCTGAACACGAACTCTATTTGAAATCTGTTCGTAGTTTCCATCGGACCACGTTTCACAGAGCATTTTCAGTTCAAATAAGGCTTTATCAACCAGTTGCGTGGTACCGAGTCCGATCCAAAATTGAGCGTCGAAATGAGCATTTACAGCAAACAGTTGAGCTAAGGTTGAGCATAATACAGTTTAGTACAATTTGTATGTGAAGACAATTTAGCTGTATCGACTTTGTGCTCATTACGTTTGGTGAGACAAGTTGTATATCAACGAATTGGTAGAATGAAACATAAGTAGATATACACAAGAGATTTGCTCGATTGAAAGATCAGGGTAATAAGATATTTGTTTTGAACATAAATATTCTGTCTCAAATAATAAGGACGTAGGTAAAGTCGATTCAATATTCATATATTTAAATTAAAAAATAAAGGTCCGCCTCCAGCTAACATCAACTTCAAATTAAGGGGCAGCACGAATAAATAATCCATTACGAATAAGATTAAAGGCTGCATTTCCAAACAGCACACAAAACACTTTCAGTATCTCCCATCAAAATGCAAGTGAGTGAAAGCTTTGAGGTAACAGGCAAGTTGGACCCTGATTGCGGATAGCAAATGTTTGTCGGGGCTCACGAGAACCGCATCAATTATTCAAATAACTACGTACAGAGACTGACTAGACGAGTAATTTTGCGAATATTACCCGTGGAGGGGCACGAAATGTAAGCTGCTTACAAGTTTCGCGCCAAATAACTTGGGGATACCCGAGAATGGCTCTTTTGTAGTATGCAAGTCCGGGGCCGCCCGGGTTCTAGTTAGTTAAGTGACGTTATTAATCTGATGAAAAGACCTATTGATCGTGAGTGTTGCTCGCTCTTCAAAGTTTTGGATACCTAGATGATATTACACACAAGAACTTTGTTCTTTACCATATCTACTTAATGTGATAACCTCTACTTAGTATAAAGCAACAAAAATAGTATAAAAATGGGCCTCATCAGAAGGTCACCAAAAGAGCATAAGGAATGAGGATATCCGGAGGAGAACCAAGGTTACGGATGTAACCCTAAGAATCGCCAAACTTAAGTGGACAGGGCACATTGCTTGCAGAACAGATGGTCGATGAAGCTGAAAGGTCCTGGAATGCCTCCCACAAAGTGGACCAATGACCTTGACCGTAAAGGTCGTGGGAATCCGATGGATGCGAGGCGCACAGGACTGTTCAATGTGGCGACACATGGAGGAGGCCTACGATTTATGATGATGTTAATGATGTGTATAAAACGAAGTCGCTTTGCCTGTCACTCTGTTTATCTGCTGATTTATTATAAACATCAACACGGATTTTGATGAAATTTTCACTAATAGAAAAAGGAATAAACGAGAAAAGTTTCAGTGTATCTTTTGCCCCCGTGCGAAACCTGGATGGGTCACTAGTCTAATAATAAAATATCTCGTCGACAAAATACTTACATACGTTTTTCTAAGCCGGATTCAGAACCACTCGCAGTTATCCAAACATGCCGAAAATCTCAACTTAAATATAGGAAAAATGTTCAATCTGAATAAAGTGTGCTACGGTGGGCTTTACCAAAAAGGGAAGCAGGATTAAAGAGGTCGCGAAGCTGACATAGTAGGATTAACAGAGCGGTGCCGTGTCAGCAAATAAATGACGATTCTTCGAACGGATACATTATTCACTGGAAGAAGTATTTTTAAAAGATTTACTTGCGAAACAAAATAGTAGCTACATTTTGATAGCATACATTTCATTGCGACCGAGGTTGAATTCGCCCGAGTCACAGGCGAGGGTGTTATGTGCCAAGTGCTGCAGTGACAATTTCCACGTGTATCAAACGACCTTTTTCAACATACGATACGACTAGTGGGGGATGCTTAGCGACCAGCCTGATACGATAAATACATGTGGAAGTGGCCTGCTGGCGCACTTTTCCACACTAGTGTGAGAAACAGTAAATTGCGCGCCTGTAGCGGTAGGGGTAGCGGTTTTTCGAGTAAGTGTTTTGAAATTAGATTTTTTGCATTAAAATATTCTTTCTTATCGTGTTTCCGGTATCAAAGGACCAGCGACCGTACCTAATGGAGCTTTTCCTCTTAGTACAAAAAATAAGCTAGGGTCTGTCCAGCGTCCGCGGGGATTTGACATTAACTAGTCGTTAAAATGCTAGTTGGTACCCGCGACTTCGTCCACGCAAAACAGCACAATGCCAATTGGTCACAATTACAGATTTTTTTTTTGCGCCGATCATTATTTCTTTTTTAAGTAGCCTAAGCACAGACCTACAGACAGACATTCTTTTTAATTGTATTTTTGATATCTATATGTATTAAATATACTTCTAGTATATTAGTAATAGCATTTAGTAAAAAAAAATATTTTGATATTAAGTTCGACAAAGATATAAAATATCCCAAATCCCACAATGGCCATTCATTCAAATATTTCTCCTCTGTGAAAATAAAAATATTAATAGCTTCGTTGGTTAGTCACTTCCAGTGAACTTCAGGGTTGATGGTTTCCGTGAAATAGGCTTAGTCTGTGGCAACACGTCAATAAAATTTGACACTTGTCAACGAAAAAAACGCTTACATTTTCAACGGGTTCCATTTTGATTTTAACAGCGACAGAATTTTTGAAAAAACAAAAAAACAATTTTATGAGTAACGAGTGTACTGTCAGCATCAGATAGACAGTGAGAGAAATGAAGTTTTATTTTATTTAAGATATTTTGCCCTACACTAGAAATTACTCGTGTATAGGGGGCGTTCACAAAGATGTAAAATCTTGTGCCCCGAAACAAATGTCGGTAAGCCATACAGTATAATGCGTTCCAAATAAGAATATGATCGATTGCCATGTTGTGACGTCACGTCATACTGTCAAATCGCAAGAAATTGGGCAAAATTGAAGAACTCAGAGATGAGCAAAATTGAAGAACTGGATTCTGATTAAACTTTTTTCGTTCACAGTTCGTAAATAAATTAAATTTTAAAAATTTCTTGTTTTGCTCACCATAATAATTCTTCGATTTGATATTATGACGTGACGTCACAACATGGCAATTAAACCCAAAAAATATTTTCTGTCAATTTCACCTCCTTAAATATATCAGTGTCTCACTTCTGTTGCAACCTTGAGGCGCACTTTGCTCTATGGTTTTTTGTTCGTACGTCTGTCTGCCCGTCTGTAAGCAGGCTGAATCTCATAAACCGTAACAGGTAGAGTTGAAATTTTCGTAGATAGTGTATTTTTATTGCTGCTACAACGACAAATAATAAAACTAAAATAGAGTTAAAATATAACGGGGTACAAATACAACAAAAATATTGTTAGCCTTTTTTTTCTCGATTTTAATATTGTTGTACGGAATCCTCCGAGTGTGAGCCCGACTAGCATTTGGCCATTTCTATGTTGCATCAAAGTCAATTTCATCCATCTTTGTAAAGTAACAAACTAAGATACCATCGTATACCTTTTTATAAGTTACGAGACTACACACGAAGTCTTTAAAAATATCCAATTTTCATCTAGATTGCCTGTAAATATTCTACATATTAAAACAAGCTCTACAATGATGGGCAACACATTGTAACATCAAACCGCGGAAATCTACATTTCTACACAAATATTATAAAGAAGTAAAGTTTGTATTTTTAATTTTTTGTTTGTAGGAGGTAATCTCTGAAATTACTGGTCTGATTGCAAAAAAAAAATAAATGTGGCACTCGGGGACTGCCGCGGTAAAGCTATTGCATAGCATTTTGTATCAACTTATGCAATTATAATTATTTATTTATTTTATTTATGCAGTATTTCTTTTTCTTTGATATTAATTCAAGTTACACTTTTTGAGCGTGGTGACCGATAAGAAAACAAATTTTTTTCTTTCTTGTTTACTTCATAAATTGCTACAAGTATGTTCAGTTGTTATCATAGAACATTACTATAATCTATTATAATACAAAAAGTCTATTTTTTTTGACCGAGATTTGAACTCGAGGCACGATGATAACATAGGTAGAACACTGTACCAATGCGCCACACAGGACGTTAACGACTTTTCTAAAATAGGTGTTCGGTCTCTGTCGGCCTTCAAGCCACACCTCCGTGCCCGTCGGAGTGGGGAGCGTGAGGTTTTTTCGTTACGGAATTTCTGGATTCGGTCCCCGCGCTCAAGGCCCTCGATAGAAGCTATGCAATAGCTTAAAAATCACCGATAGAAAGCTTCTTTATTCCTGAGTGACATAGGCTATATTTTATGTAGGCGAGCGAAGCTGCGAGCAAAAGTTAGTACATGATATATCCAAGACGTTATTAAAGTTTAATACAAAAGTTGCATCGCTGTGAGGCATAACACAGCATCGCATTTCGAGGAGCACGCCTATAATTTCCCTATCGCTATTACGCCACAGAATCCTTAATTAATACCCTCAACGTTCCTTTAATATTAGATCATTAAAACCGCTATGTTCTAAAACTTACCTGCTTTCAAAACTCGCAAGTTATATAAACAATGCAAAGTTTACGGTTGAACTTTGAACCGGTACCTATGTCAGGTTTACAAGTTATAACTTCCGATTCTAATTAAAAATTTAACAATCCGGATAATGGCGGTGGCTTTTAGCTTAATCATGAATATAATTTTGTATTGGAGCTCAGCAACAAAGGATGGATTAGTTTTCAATGGAAAATTATCGCTCATCAATATCTTGCACGTGCTTATTTTGTTAAGCTTATTAAGGTCATTTTAACTCTTTGGTCTACTAAAATAAAATTTGGGGAATTTTAAAGTACCTACCTTACGTTGTTGAAACGTCTAAGGTCCGAATTCGCGTACACCGAAGGACTGGAACAAATTGCCTGCTGCGGTCTTTCCGTCCGTATTATAATTTTGGTGTCTTCAGGGCCAGAGTAAAATAGGCTCTTAATAAGCTGGTGCACCTCACCATCAACGATTGCATCACTGCTTACCATCAGGTGGGATCGCAGTCAAGCGGTGGTTTATATTATTTAAAAAAAAAACCTATTGAAGCCACATCTAGGAAGTCACATAGGAACTAAACTACGAAATCCTGCATCGCGCAATTAGAGGTCTCTGCGCTATTTGAACATTATGACAACAGTCCGAAATCATCTATCGGGCAGTTGCCCGGTTCAGGCATAACATCCGTCTGGTCGGAGGATCCTCCCTTTTCAACGGAGAATTGTGACAGTACACAACAATCGGTACTTGTTAACCAAAAAACAATCTATTAGTAATAATAATAATAATATTCCACAACCTTCACACAATCCCTCATCTAGTTCTAAACTAAGCAGAGCTTTTGCTTTGAGTACTAGACAATTGATAAACATACTTATACAACATTAGTTTTATATGCGAAACCCAAAACACGTGTCTAGTATTTTTATGTAAAGAATCTATGTACAAAATTTCATAACTTTATGAGAAATCAGAAAGTTATAAGCTTACTTATGTCAGCAAAAATACATAGTTACCAGGCCATCCCGTGACTGAAGGATTGTTTTGCACTTGCACACAGCTGTTTGTTGGCTCCTAATGCCCGCTATGACCTGCCGTGACCTATGTTGTACTTAGTGTCGGTGGTGTCCAACTTGTAATTTTTTTAAATATTAGTGGGAAAAAATATAACATGGTGTAAAAACTATTGGAATCCATTCAGTTACTGATTCTGAACAAACTATATTCAGGTTTCACTTAAACTAAAAATAATGTTGTATATATCTAAATACGTAGATAAATTACATCCAGACACAGAACAAATGATTGCGCTCATCATACATACATCAGTCTTGGGTGGGAATCGAACGACCTCCGGCATAGTAGTCAGGGCTACTAACCAACAGGCCATCTACTACAGCATTATTATTCCTTATTCTGTACCTATTAACAACAGCAACAATAAAACAAAGAAATGCTATATACCACCACTGTAGCACTCAGTCCACAACAAAATAATACCAACAAACAAACGAAAAAAAAAGCAACATCGCATCAATAATTCGCGCCTCAATAACAGTGAAATTATTATTTCAACGTTCAGAAACAACGGCTTGGCTGCAGTAACCACTGGAGACTTCGCCAGACCTAAGCTTGCCTTCGTGATGTCGTTGGCAAGGTACTTAGTTAACTTCCAGTCTTCCAGGGAACGGTCGAGCTTCTTCCAAATAAAAAGAAAATTAAATATATTCGAGGGAACTCGGTCTGACTTCTTTGTAGTGGCGATGTAATTTTGTTTATAGGGGGATCGTTTGTGAGAATTTGTTGTAAGCGTGTTTTGAATTGCATGTGCAGTGCATAATTATATTATTAGCCCTTTATGTTACTAACCTGCTTGCGTCGGATTAATACGGGTAGAAAAAGAAATTATTGGGTATCAAAAAATTCATCCACATCGATATCAAATTAAATTAATAATTTACTTATTTTAATAGGCTTATAAAATTGTTCTGCGACTTAACAGATTTTAGTCAATTTTTAAAATGAAAAAACTCTAGTCTTTGTCTTTTTTCAGTCTCAAGTATTTATGTTTTGTACTTGTAAGTGAAATCATTCTCCAATCCAGAGTTCTAATTAGGCATTTTTGATTTCAAAATATTATACTGAAAATAAAGGCAGGTACATATTTAATAACGCAAAACCGACTTTCAAACAAACAAACAAAACAAAACGTAAATACATCCAGTGTCTCTATCAACTAATATTTGTTGATTTTTAACATTTCCCCACATTTTCGTACAGGATAAAAGCGGACCAAATAGAAAACAGAAAATCCAATTACGTTTGTCACGTTAAGTTATTATGCAAAATTGGTTCCAAGGTTTTTTGTCTCAAACAGTCGGTACCCGGCATTACTTTGTAATGTAATCAAGCAGAAATATTGTTCCCTTTGTGTCTTACGCTTTTCAGAATGTTTACATATTTTTGTAGGCTGCACTTTGTTTTTATTAAATTTAAATACCGTAATTGGCATCAAGTTTAAGGATCTTACTTGGTACCGACATAGCCAAAAGAATCGCCAAACTTAAGTGGCAGTGGCAAAGCTCGCAGAACAGATGGTCAATGAGGCCGAAAGGTTCTGGAGTGGCAACAGCGTACTGGAAGACGCTGAGTTAGGGCCTGTGCACACCACGTCTTTTTAAACGTGCCGTTGACGCGCGTTTTAGAAACGTGGAGGACTATGACTATCAGTGAATGTCTTTCGGTTGAAATGATGATGATGACTTAGTCTTAAGGCTCCCAGTTGTTTCATAGATATGTTTTTAGGGTTCCGTACCTCAAAATAAAAAAACGGAACCCTCATAGGATCACTTTGTTGTCTGTCTGTCAAGACCCCTTACGAGACTCTCGGAAACGCGTGGAGGTATCGAGTTGAAATTAAAACTATATACTCAGGTCTGCGGTCCCTTGAAGCTGTGAAAACATCAAACTTCTGAGTTTACAAAAAAAAAAGATAGGGTCGTTTATGTCGCAAATAACGTATATTTCGACACTCTCAAGGGAATCAAAATTCATAGGGTTCTTCCCGTTGACCTAGAATCCTAAAATTTGGCATTAAGCAAGGTTTCATAGCACAAGTATAGCAAAAATCTAAAAACTGAAAATTTGGAGTTGCGTCACAAAAAAAACCTTTTTTGGCGATTAGGTAAAATTCGGGAATTCAACTATTTACATCTAGGTAAGTTTGTACGGAACCCTCAGTGCGCGAGTCCAACTCGCACTTGCCCGGTTTTTTATTACTGATAGGGTCGCGCTTGACCACTATTTCACCTGATGTTAAGCTATGGTGGAAGAAGCTTACCTAAAAGTAACCTATTTATTCTTGACTAATAGAACCTTAGGTTATCTAATGCGTTGAACCACTTGTAGCCAAAAGGGATGTCACATTTCGCATAACTGTCTGCAAATGTATTTTTATAGACAATAGTTAGTATACGTTTCAAATGCATCAAATCAAATAATTTGTTTGTAAAACATAGGTATTACAGAGGGTCTTAAGCTTCAGTTACTAACATAATATGGACATTGGAATTAGTCTAAAATAAATTTATTTTATTTTTTATTTTTAAGCCTAAATGTATAGTGCGTTGTGTTCTGCCGATATTGGCAACAATAAATAAGAATAATGTTGCTTGTTCTGTTCAATGATGTTAATTAATTCTGATATCACAAAGGGGAACTTAACTTTTGTTTTTTTAATGATTGTTGAGAGATGCGTTCAAAGAAGTAGGTATAGATATCTATTTCTTTTTGGTGAAGTCATGAAATATCTTCTCCCGTTCTAGGTGAAGCGAGAGAAAGTACCAGGTTTTTACTGACAAAAACCCATCCGTGTTCCTTCAGTTGCCCTTTGCATTATAAAGTATTTTGCAACTACAATTTGAATATCTTCTTATTCTTATATTCTTTATTGTAAATAAAAATAACACATTATTTAAAAAATTGGACAGCTGATGTACAAAGGCGAGCTTAACCCACAATTGGGTTTTCTTACAGCAAACCTAAAATATATTTCTAAGAAATTTTATTTATGAGGATAACTGAAAGAAATGCACAACAAAAATCTAAGTTAAAAAAAAAAAAACAGATCAGATCTAAAATAAACTACACAAATACGTACATAGCACACAATACATATAAAAATACTATATACAATAAATAAAACCTATACATATATATATGAGTAATGTTGACATGAAATATTCCCTAATTCTTCCCCTGAAGACCTCCAACGAGGGCCTACCGATCTGCCAAGCCTATCGATCTACATAGGTAGTTGATGGATTATTGACCGACATATTGTGTTCCAAAGGAACCATTGTTAAACACAGGCCTTTGAAAGCTATGACGATGACGCAGGTGGCTGTAGCCAATATCGGCTGAAATGACGTAGCATCTAATGGCTATAATACAGGTCATGGATTTCCCATTCATAAAGTTTCTACGAATTCTAGATAATTTATGAAGTAAAATTCGGGCAAGTGCGAGTAGGACTCGCGCACTCAGGGTTCCGTACAATACAAACTTACCTATGAAAACAGTTCCATTCCCTAATCGAGTTACGAAGATTTTCCCGAATTGCAAAAAAAAAAAAAATATCTACAAATTTACAGTTTTCAGATTTTTTTCTATAGGTACTTGTGCTATGAGGCCTTGTTTCATGCAAAATTTCAGGATTCTAAGTCAAAGGGAAGTACCCTATGAATTTAGATAACCTTGAGAGTGTCGAAATATACGTTTTTAGCGCCATAAACGGCCGTATCTTTTTTTTCGTTAACTCAGAAGTTTGATTTTTTCACAGCTTCAAGGGACTGCAGACTTGGGTACTTGGTTTTAATTTCAACTCGATACCTCTGCGCGTTCCCGAGATAAGGGGTATTGACAGACAGACAGACGGACAACAAAGTGATTCTATAAGGGTTCCGTTTTTCCTTTTGAGGTACGGAACCCTAAAAATGATGAGTACTTCGTACCTTTTCGGAACACCAATCAAAATCACAAAAGGATTTTACCACAAAATTATCCAATTCGTTAGATAATAAAATGGAGCGGTTTCGCCCGCAAGCCAATGGGGCATGCCACCAGAATAGCTTCTATCAATATTCTACGGTCTTCCTTACGACTACATACGTCTTCAGGCTTCGTTGAGTTCGTCGATACGTCTCTTTAGAATTAAATTAAGGATGAAACCAATAGGAGATAGGCAGTCGATTTCGCGGCGACCAAATTACGCGCATGCCTACTTATGCGAGATTCGGCGTAGAATTGCGATAGATCGGGGGATTTCGGTTACATTCGTGATTAACTTGCTTTGTAACAAACTGGATGATGAGGGTTACCTTGGATTGTTGAGATGCAGAAAGTATTATTTAAGCCGGTTTTTTTTTTGTTGCGAAAATCATCCAATGACATCCCTTGCTCTTGGGCGGAGCGAGAGATTATTTTTATTATTTTATTGCCTTTCATACCAAACTTTCCTTTCAGAAACAGATCTTTGGCCCGAGTAGGCTTCGACCCTGCTGGGCCCCTACGGTTTGCTGACCACTTCGGTTTAAAGTTTCAAATTCATGACATTACTTGATATCGGTATGATATATAAAGTTACACGTACAAAGATTACATAAAACTACTCGTAAGTCTACCACCACGTCTGTCTGTTTGAGATAAACTCAAAAACTACTGAACGGATTTTCATGCGATTTTTATCAATAGACAGAACGATTCATAAGAAAGATTTAAATATATAAACATGCATATTGTAGTAGAGGAAAGCCGAGATTTTAAAAGATTTGTAACACCTGTGGGGTGGATCGCTAGTTTTGAAAATATAGTGTGACTGGTAATTAGTGGCCGATACTTAAACACATGATTGTCCTCATGATTACAAATAACTTTCCCAAAGAAACTTATTTATATACTCATTAGTTTTATGACAATAACAAAACAGCTGTTTGAAATTCGCGTGCGCGCGCTTGCGACCGCTCAGCTGTTAGCCGCGTAAGGCCGTTGTCTCATGTACTTTTTGTACCTTAACTACAATAGAGCACCCGCGCAGCTTGCAAACCCATCGGTGTACGTAATCAGTGTAGGAATAAAAGTTTCTTTGAGAAAGTTGTTTGTGATCATGAGTACAATCACGTGTTTAAGTATCGGTCACTAATTACCAGTCACCCTATAGAAGCACCTAGCAAAATCTTACTGTATGAAAAAGCATTTATACACACGTATAAAAATGTAATAGCACACCAGCTTAAAACATCACAAAAATCTCCATCTCCAGAATAAAAATCTTAAGCAAATTCCAAGCGCATTAGGAAAGAATTTAATAACTTAATATAAATTATGCTTCGGTAATATTTACATGAAAGACGTGGTATATTTTTAGTGGAATAACATGCTAGCTTCAGGTTCAGCACAGGTTTAATTAATTTACCTTCAGAGTTAGTTAGCCTTTTGTTTTTTATTAAAAGGACCTCCCACTTTCGCGTCTTTCTTTACACAAATTATGTAAAGGATGGACGTGGAATATGACAAATAAATGACGGTAATTTCATTGGCGGGTAAATTAAGAGGTAACTTAATTTACTGAAGAAATGTTGTGTTTTTTTTAGATGGGAAATCATCCAATGACATCTCCCGCCCTTGGGAGGGGCTGGAGGGCGTGTCAAACTTTTACTGACTAAAACCCACTCCTGTTCCTTCTTTGCCTTCGTTCCAGGGCCCCGGGGTTCTCTTTCGCATCACCCATGGCGCCAGTAGACTTCGACCCTGCTAGGCCCCTACGGTTGTTGACATCTCCTTGAGGCGCGTGTGGAACACTACGTCTACGCCGTCGACAACTTGGGCTCGGCCCGGACGGTTACCGGACGGTCGGACGACGAGCTACCCATTGCTCGCCGCCCGCAAGCCCGCGCCTACGGTGGAAGAAATGTTGTTGGTTTATATTTTGTGGAGTCAATAAAACTCAGTTCAGTATGAATACTTAAGAAGTTGATGAAAAGTATGTTTATTCTTTCTATTTATGTGTGTACTAGCTTTAACACGGCTTTGCCCGCGTGAAAGTAGTAAAGTTTCTACATACTGACTTTACAATTCCGATCCCCTTAGGGGATGAATTTTGATAAGTTTTTTTCTTAGTGCTCGCCTACGTCATAAAACAAAGCCTTGTGCAAAATTTCACGCTCCTAGTCACAGTATTTTCGTCAGTGCGTTGATATATGTCAGTCAGTTTCTATATACATGATCTAGACTTTTTTCAAGTACGATATCTAGTTTTCAATTTCAATGGAAAAAAACCGAGTTCAAAAGATGGGGAAGGCACAAAAGATGGGCTTCAAAAGATTCCGTTTTTCTTTAAAATTACTTTTATCAACACCATAGAATGAAATTACTTGTGTATCTCAAATTTTAAACGCAATACAAGTTTATTTACACCGAGATTATAATTGTTAAACTTCATTAGTAGAACTTGCACCACTATTATAGAGGTTCTATGTTCCAGTGAGGCAACGCACGATCGTGAATTTGAATCTTTAACAATTTGCGCTACCCGAGCCTCTGGTAGCATATTGTTCCTACACTATAGCAATTACCCCGCAAATCCGAGATATCTTGTTATTAGATATTATTGTAGCAAAATTATTATTGATATGAAAACCACAAATTGGCCGTCCATTTTGATATGCAGCTTCATCCTGTAAATAGCAATAATATTGAAATTCTAGTATTAGATTTCAGAGAATATTAGTCCTAATAACAGGGTAAGAGTAAGTTCAGACTGTAAACTATTTACGCGCGTTTTGCAAAATCACCGCAAACCGCGACATCTTAAAAGACATCTTGTACGTACTATTGTACAGTTTCAGCGTGTCTTGGCAAATCGCGCGACTTCCGCTTGCAGTCTGAACTTTATCCAACACCTAGATTAAATCTTGAGGTCCAGCTTTCGTTGTCTAAGGAACTTAGCAATCAAATGTCAAGACAGCTCCGACATGCCTGCTGCGCTTTATTAAATAGTTTTACCTGTTAATATTGCGAAGCATCTCTGTTTTGTCCGATAACTAAACTATTAGCTTTACTAGAATAGACGTTGCATATTTTTTTTATGTTATGAGGTAAATTAAAATGTCGTACGTATTTTAATAACGTGTGAAGTGCCTTTACATAAAATTATGACATAACATTCGACAAGCCAGTGCTTTGTAATGTTCACAAAGCTAAATTCTGTCAAACAGAGCAGTTTAGAATGTGTAAATCAAAACCCACAGTATGTTTTCGAATCAGCAACAGGAATCCATGTCAAAATATGCGTTACATTACCAGAAAGTCCACAGGTCATTTGTTAACCATTCTATAGTCAGTTAAAATCAATTGTTCAAATTAATTGCATGACAAAATTAATTATAGCGTAGTAATTAACGGTACATTACACTTGAATTTTCAATAATAGCTTTTTATCGAATAACACTGGCCAGCTGTTTAATTGCGGCTGAGCTTATATCGGCCGATGCTCTTTCGGTACGCGGAACCCGAATGCACTTTATTTACAATATGCAACCGTAAAAAGTCAATAAAGCGGAAAACTATCGAATTTTATTGTTTTAATTAAAATATAGTTCGTTTACTCGCTCGCCAAGTACTTTTATAACCGTTCAAGTTAATCTTTTTGCCCAAATGTTTATAGACATTGCGCCAAAAGACTGGGATCATAGATGTAGAAAAAAGGCTGCCAGGCTAAAACGGATTGGGCGGGTTATATCAGCCGCATGCACTCTGACCGTTGGGCAAGAGTCTCTACAAAGTTCCCACTTTGTGGAGACTCTTTGGGAAGAGGTTGCGAGATGACCTAGACGCCTACTGCAAGGGCTGGTTCAAGGTAGCTCAAGAAAAGAATACCTGGAAAGGCATATGCCCAGCTGTGGGAAAGTATAGGCCAAATTAAAAAAAAAGTGTTTATAGCCAATCAATTGTCACCAGTCCAAATAGTAGAATAGTTAATGTACCTAACGAATTTCTTAATTCAAAAGGGTTAGATGTTTTTAAATTTTATTAATTACAATGCAAACGTCAGTTGGGTTGTAAATAGTCCTTAGCAATTTTTTTTGTTCTAGCCCCTTGCGCGCCGATTGTACCTACATAAGTTTGTACAATTTGAATGACCTTGAAAAACGCTAAAAAATGTTTTTTTTTTTTTACTAAAAACGCGAAATTACGTAATAATAATATCCCTATACGCACGAAGGGCTAGTCTTTACTGTCCAACTAGTGGGCAAAGGCTTCCTCAAAGTCTTTTAGTTGTGAGTCGGCCTCGACGTTGATAAGCATACAAGATGGCTTATCGGATTTAAAATTTTCCCCAAAAATATTTAAAAGCTTCTCAGTAAATCTATAAGTAACTTCACAACGGAAATGCAAGATTTTACCAAGCTCTTGCGGGAGCTATTTACAGAATATATTTGTCCGTCGTTCAACCGAACTCCTTAGAACATTTGCGGCATTTACCTTCATTGGCGACGTCGTATTTCTCAAGTATTGACTTAAAGAGCGTGAAGTAACAGGCACTTACCGACTGCAAGAGACAGGATTTTCTAAACCTGATCCTTTGTAAATTAAGCTAATTTTTCTTAATAGAAAATGTGCTCTACTTATATTAAAATACTAACTTAGTATTTTAATATAAGTAGAGCACATTTTCAATTTTTGCAAACGTTGTTTTCTTATATAAATTTGAACAAAGAAAAATGGGGGTGGTAGGAGGGTAAAAAATTGTCTACGCTTCTCTTATTACCTATTGTCAGACCTACCGAATAATTATATACAAAAAAAAATCAATCAGTCAAACCGTTTCGGAGGAGTAGGTACGATAACAATAATTGTGATATGAGATTTTTATAAACACCACTATTTTTTAAATAGTGCAAAAAAAATGGGGCTCTATCCGTACCCGTTACTGATCATATTTGTGTAGTCAAAAGTAAAAAAAAACTAAATCCCAAAATTGTCCACGAAAATTTGTCATAATTGGTAAATTCAAAATTGATTTAATAATTCATAACAATTACCACTAGAAAATACTACGTGCAGTGTATTTTTCCATTTTGATCGTTATTTATTCATTCATAATCAATAAATAGCCTGTACAATATTTCCATAAATTGAGTGACATTCTGGGATATAAACAAACGCTAATAACTTTGCTGTTAATGAATATTATTTATTGAGATTTTACTTAATTATTAACAAGACCTTTTCTAATAAGCCCTTGAAGTATTTGTACTAATTAAAAATTAGGGATGTATTAGATAACGATGATCTAATGAATGCATGTTTCTGGTAATGATCATGTAAACGTTGGTAACTATAGTTATAGTCTAGTAGAGTGCATACTCAAGTAGGTACATGCAGAAGGGTGTGTCAGACTTTTACTGACTAAAAACCCACTCTTGTTCCTTCGTTGCCTTTCATACCAGGGCCGAGTCTTCCTTTCAGAAGCAGACCCTTGGCCCCAGTAGGCTTTGACCCTGCTGGGCCCCTACGGTTTGCTGACATGTCGTGCCAATTTTTTATTTCATTTATCCTACGTCGTCCCACAGCTATTTACCGATTTCTTCCAACTATTCTAAAGCTAATTATCTATTTATTAAAACTTTATGCAAGTAAATAACGCTGTACAAAAATAGACTTAATGGGCTTAGATAATTATGAAATTCAAACATAATATCAGCATTTTCACTTATCACAAGAAAATGTTCTATCATAAGTTTCGTCCCCAATAGGATATAACATTATATATTATTATATCAGTACATATGTACCTATAACATTTTCCAGGCGACTGACCACTGTTCAAAGCTGAACCACTCCACTATGCAACAACGACTCAATGTAAATTTTCACTTTGTCACCTTTGTACGGAACCCTGCACAAACCTCCCAATGTTTTTCTTACGCTGTTTCAAATTAAATGCTTTTAAATTAACATATGTAGAAAAGGGAGTGTTCTTTTAAGAGTTCCACTGTATTTTAGTGGAGTACTTATGTTGTTTTATTGCCTTGTGTAATATTGGCGGTTATGTAAGTTTTTTTTTCTTGAAATTAACATAAATTTTTCGTCGTGTGCGTGGTGAACTCAAAAAGTATTTGTTGTTGCCTTTTGCAGATTTTCCGAATGTACATATTATTATATTATGTCACTTTTGGTAAACGTAATAAGAAATACCAGACAATATCTTTGTAAGTATACTTTATATTATATAGCAATCCATCTCCAAACTTAAGTGGCAGTGGGCAAGGTACATTGCTCGCAGAACAGATGCTCGATGGAGTCGAAAGGCTCTGGAGTGGCGACCGCGAACCGGAACACGCAGCGTTTGAAGGCCTCCCACCGGTTGAAATGATAATGCCACAATTATTTGTTTTAAGAACACATTTATTATGCGTACAGCCAAGGAGTGGAATTCCTTGCCGGAGTCTGTGTTTCCTGATAGCTACAACTTAGGGGTCTTTAAGTCAAGAGTGAATAGGCTACTTCTAGGCAAGCGTGCTCCATCGTCGACCACATCATCGCTTACCATCAGGTGAGATGGTGGTCAAACGCGAACCTATCATTAATAAAAAAAAAAATAAAACAAAATATCCAGGAAAAACAACAGCGCACTCATGAAAGTTACATTCGTTCTAAAAAAATCTAGGTTGTAGTATTGTCATATCCACAAACGATATGACAATATTACAAAACAACGACCAATAAGGGTATGTAACCATTTAATTATACAAAACAAGGCAGTTTAAATAACATGTTGCTAAGCTCAGTGTAAGCCTATAATTGAAAATGGTTTGTATCAGATTAATTTATTAATTAGATCTTGAGCGCCATACGATATTCCTTTAACAACGAAACAGAAGTGCCTCGGATTTACAATATAAAACTAAAACGTAATTATTTTCAAGGGGTGATCGGATACAGCTTTAACGATTTCCCATTTAAATGAAAGTTTGCGTTGATTTTTATAAAAGGCAATGAATATTTCGATTCTTCCGTAGACCTATCAAAGTACTATAGGGATTTTCACTTCTGATATATTTTTCTTACTGAATTTGAAAAAAAAAATGTATTTGCACTTTTTGGTCGTATTGAATTATCGTTAAAAACTATTTTTTTTTTCATTCTTCGCAGTTATGTTTTATTTAACAATTGCTACATACTATCTATATGTTATATAACAATATCAAATATATATTTTGGCGTTGAAAATCTCCTCCGCATCGCTGACGACTGATAATGTGCCCAAAAGACTGGCGACATTGCCACGCTGTATGAAAATGATTAGCCCTCCCCCCCCAAGCTAAAATCCAGCCCTTGGGTCACACGAAGTGTAAACAATACTATTTAATTTAAAAAATCGTTTAGGTATAATTTGGACAAAACATCGCTGAATAAATGACGCAGCCAGAACATCAAATTAATGCAACGGCGAACGGGCGAGGGCACTTGGAGTAAGCTAAGAAAAATCTAGGATGTATTTTAATCCGAGCGTTTCAGCGAGATAAATATACAGGGTACACGCTCTATCGCGTTTGCTTACACATATTTAAATTTAATTAACTATCAAGAGCACATCTCCTTTGTGCTTCGGGCTTAGAAAGGGAAGGTTTACCAGGCAAATGACTGCCCGTTCTACGTTCTCTACCGCATATTAAAAATATGGTGTTTTTGCTGCAAAATGGCGGAATTATTAATTAATATTTTAGTATTGATATGTCTTTCTTCTTTTCTTTTTGCACTTAGTTCTTTTTCCAGGTATGCTCTTTACTACGGAAAAGCTTTATTTTATTTTAAAGAGATGTCTAGGTAAGGAAATGTATTGTTTGATTTCGCTGTTCTGAATAATGCTGTCCCTTTGAATACATCTAGTAGTCATATTTAAGTTCAGCATTTAATTAAAAATGTCGTATCGTCTTTTGCTATTTGTTTTATAAGGTGCATACGAATCTAATAAATAATAATAAATTATACAAATCTTGTTTTAAGTGTGTTTTTTTTTGCACATTCATTTGATCGTAGTTACGTCATAAATATTCGTAGTCAGTTATTATTTAAGTAATTTATGTAGGTACATTTATTGAGTGATATTCTTTGTAGTTGTATATAGAGTTATTGACGTAAAAACAAAATACTCGTAGATACCTACCTAATTTAGTTTTAGATTATTTTCTTTTTAAAAGGGACCAGTAGTTTACGTTGTAGGTATGATCTAATAAATGAAAATTGATCCTTCTATTATTAAGTTTTTTTAATTAGGTAATTCTTTAATTTAAATTAAAACAACTACAATTATGACTTCAATTCTTCTATTTTATAAATAAAAATTAAAAAAAAAACTCCAAATAAATGTAATCAGTCGGCAACCAATAAGGTTACCAGTTTCCTAGTTAAGGTAGTCACTACTTGCTCCATGCTGATCATTACGTCGATACATTGTAGCTGAATGAAGCTTAAGGACTATCATCTCGACTCGAGTTAGTACTGTTTCACTCTACTTATCGTGTCGTTGAAAAAGGGGAACTTACGTAGGTATTGTTTTTGTTTGCAGCAAATACATGATATTTTCTTTGTGGTTTTAACGATTTAACAAGAGTACTTGTACTTTTTTTTTTGTTTATAAGGAATTCGTTAACTGGATACTTAGAGATGTCATTAAAATTGCTTGATTTCAAACGATGCTATAGAAAACTGTGTAATATTTTCTCGACATTCAAATCTACTGTATTTAGCATATTTTGTAATTACAAAACTTTTTTAATATAAAGTCAGATTTTTAATCTTAAATTGTAAGAATCTTTTTAAAAGTAGGTACATAAGCGCCACTTGACTTCTGTATTACATTTTTTAAATTAAACGAAAGTTCATCGCAATTTGGAGAACATTTCTTTTGCTGTAGAAAGGCTGCTAATTAATAAAACTTTCAAAGATTTTAGAAGTTCACATTTTCGCTATATTAACAAAGAATTTCAGGTTTAACGGTAAGAAATTCGCTAAAGCAGTTCAAATGAGCGAAACAAAGATTTTTAAATACACTGTAACATAATCAGTCGGTCCGGTGTTTGTAGCTCGGACTACGAAAGGCTCATTGAACACCAATTACCTCGGAGGCCTCTAAAAGGTCTTTAATTAAATCCTTCTCCGATGACGTCATAATTATAGCGTAAATTGGATTGAGACACCCCCTTGTTTCGTGAATTGTAAGTAGAAAATTTCTTATCTAAATTAATGTGCTTTAGGCTTTATTGGGGGTAGTTGTTGTTCATTTATTTTGGTGTTTTGGCAATAATGTTTCTTGGAAGTAATTTTAAATTATCACTTTTTTTTAAATAATATAAACTAGTGCTTGATTGCGATCCCATCTTATGGTAAGCAGTGTTGCAATCGTTGATGGTGAGGCGCACTAGTTTATGAGGAGCCTATTCACTTTATTCTTGAAGACACTCAAATTATAATCGGACGGGAAGATCGCAGCAGGCAAATTGTTCCAGTCCTTCGATGTACGCAGTATAAACGACGAGGCAAAAAACTTAGTCCGGACCATAGTGGTTTCAACAACGTAAGGGTGGATACTCGTCGTACTGATTTCTTAGATTTCTGACTCCATGAATTTTGATACGCTGCAAGACATATTTTATTTCTGCGGTATGCTATCACAAAGAAATGGGTCTTTAACGGTACTTATAAATTTACTTTCAACATTTTAAATACCAGCACAATAACTTAAAAAACTCCGCTGAACTTTATTTCCTTCAACATTATGAGGTGGTCAACAAAGAAAGAGCGTTATGAATAGACAGAATTAAAAAAGAAAAAAAAGTCACATGTACAGTCAGACAAACGGTAAACACAGAATAGTAAAATATCAGCTTATTTACGAGTACTTTGTTTTCTTACCTTTCGTTAACAAAGAACCCGTTTCAAAGTGAAATTCAATTCCGGGAACGAACATTTTTCCAACATAGGTTCTCTTGTAATACGGTATTGTAGTCGCTTATTTTCTAAGGATGCATTTGATGCTCAGACTAAAGGATAAAAGATATAATACAATATGTACTGCGACTTTAAAAATAGGAACCATTTGTTCATTTTCAGGAGTGGTTATTGGATTTTTTGGTTTGGTTTCGTGAGTTTAGCGTCGATTGGAAGATTAAAATGTACAGTTTCTTTTTAGATCCATCGCATTTGTACTTTTAATATTGTAGTCAAACGGGCTGAATAGGAACTACACTTGGATAAGATATTTTTATCATTGATTTCTGACAAAGCATCGATATTTATAACATAAGATTGACCAATATATTTTTTTTGTTTTGTTTTTATTTACCCTATTTGACTGTACAATGACTAAAAACAGAACGTTTAGTGTTGTCAGGAATCTAAGATTCAGTTTCAGTATCTTGAAACTTTTTATTTGTTTTTTTCCTTTTTTTATTCACATAAATAAAACCAGTGTCCGTCAAACTAGAAACATCCTTTATCTTAAAGAACATCATCATCATTTCAGCCGATAGACGTCCACTGCTGGACATAGGCCTACCCCAAGTGTCGCCACAATGAACGGTCCTGTGCGTCTCGCATCCATCGGATTCTCGCAACCTTCACCAGGTCATCGGTCCACCTTGTAGGGGGCTTTCTAACACTGCGTCTTCCGGTACGCGGTCGCCACTCCAGAACCTTTCGGCCCCAACGGCCATCTGTTCTGCGAGCAATGTGCCCTGCCCATTGACACTTAAATTTGGCGATTCTTCGTGCTATGTCGGCAACCTTGGTTCTCCTTGGTTCTTCTTAAAGAACAGTGTACTTTAATTGGATTGATACAGATTTTTTTATTGATAAGTGGACATTATGTAGACAAGTATTTTTTTTTATATCTGACCTGAGTATGACCTACTAAAAGTTAATGCTCGAGACAATTAGACTGGGTTCGATTATGATCAAAGTTACAAAAAAAAATGTTTACACTTTTTAGTTTTCGTACCATAAAATCTTCGTAGACCCATTACAAAATCCTTTAGTATATAATTATTATAGCAAATCCAAACTAATCTAGGTTACGTGCCTACTGCAAATCAATTTTCAACTTGAGATCTGAAACTGCCAGCGCGGAAACTAATTAACAATGTTGTTTGATTGAGATTCTATTTCAGTTGTTGCTATGCTAATACTAGGCTATCAGGTGATGGAAGAAGTAATTAAAACAAAACTTTAGTCAGGTAACCGAAGAAATACATCATTAAGGAGTTGGAACGGAGAGGGTTACCTACCCAATTTCACTGCGTATCTTTACGTAGCATATCAAATCTTGCAAATATAATTTGTACTAACTCTTGCACGCGGCTTTTCTGTGTGTATAATGTTTCATTATGCTGAGAAAATTTGCTGATAGGATGAAAAGTGTCCTATTCCAGGGCATTGTCTATTTGTAGGCAAAGTTTCGTTAAATAAATAGAATTGACAATTCTAGTTTTAAGTTCGATCGGTTATCGATTGTCTATAATAATCGATTACGTCAATGCTTCTTTGTCAACTGTGTTTTGTTGTTTTTATTTATGTACCCCTTTTTTATATGCTAATGGTTTATTGTTATTTTTGTTATTGGTTTGTTTATTCAATAATTTTATGTATATAATATGTAATCCTTGCTGACCGATCAACGTCTCAACATCGACGACGGCTGGTGCTGAAAACCAGCGCTGAGGCTATGTCTTACACGAGCCCCGGCATTTTGCTGAGCGCTAACCGTTTTGCGCGGATGTGACGCATATCCTACAACTTATAACATAAGTCGTTGTTATAATTTGTTTTTATTTTTAAGGTATGTGCCATGTTTGACGTGAATAAACTCTTTTTCTTTCTTTCTTTCTAAATACAAATAACTTATTTTCTTAATAAATTAATCCAAATCTTATTTAATAATTTTTTATTTTTATTTTATTTTTACTAATCTTTTTTAATATTTTTTTTCCTTTCACTTTTGAACTAATATTATGCTAGTTTCTGCCAGCTGTTCCGTCCGCGCGATAGTAAAAAATATCTCAAGGGATTCCAGGATATATTCTAGCGGTGTGCTAAATTGCATCCAGATCCCTTCAACCTTTGGAGCGTAAATGAGTAATAAACATACCTATACAGACATAAAATTTCATCTTTATAATATTGTGTGATTAACAACCAGGTATGGACTGGAAATACTCTCTACCAACAGACTACTTCAAAAGTTACAGATACAGCAAAAAGTTGTTTTTATTTGTAATTTTACAACACAAAATATTTTTGAAAAAAAAATGCAAAGTATAATATAAAAATAACGAAATTCGTAGAAGACAGATTTTTCCAAGAATTTCGTCTCAACCCTTGAAACACACTAACATCGCTGCACATCTTCCAAAGCACATCATTACTAATCTCTGCTCAGACAGTATTGGAGTTTCATACGGCTTACCGCAC
The DNA here is from genome assembly GCA_905147345.3 of Mythimna impura. Taxonomy (NCBI): domain Eukaryota; kingdom Metazoa; phylum Arthropoda; class Insecta; order Lepidoptera; family Noctuidae; genus Mythimna; species Mythimna impura. The sequence continues at coordinate 12,135,929 of LR990343.1, read as the reverse complement.
ACCGATTTACCTGACTAGGCATAAGCCAATGTAGTGTAATTGGTAACTCAAGCCAGGCATGTTCCCGAAATGGACTAAACTCACTGCGTATGAATTTGATACGTAAACCATTAGAATACCGAGTGCCTAGTTTTTTTTTTCGGATGGGAAAATCATCTAATGACATCCCCCGCTCTTGGGCGGAGCGGGAGATAGTGTCAGACTTTTACTGACTAAAGACCCGCTCCTGTTCCTTCTTTGCTATTTTTCCAGGGCCCCGGGGATCACTTTCGCATCACCCATGGCCCCAGTAGGCCTCGACCCTGCTGGGCCCCTACGGTTGCTGACATGTCCTTAAGGCGCGCGTGAAACACTTCGCGCCGTCAACGACTTGGGTTCGGTCCGGACAGTTACCGGACGATCGGACGGCGAGCCACCCATTGCTCGCCGTCCGCAAGCCCGACTGAGTGCCTAGTGCGAGTTTGTTTTACGTTAACGCGATCGACACGTTTATGAAGTGCGGTGCTCCGATTGGTCTGCTCCAAGCTCATAACCAATCAGAGAGTCAAACTCAGTAAACGTTTTGATCGCGTTACCGTAAATCAAACTCGCACTCAGCACACTGAAAGCTGTAGGCTCAGCTGTAGAGTAAAAATATTGCACTATTGATCAAAGAACAAACTGGTATTTGTTTTCAATTATTAAAACTTCGTAAAGAGTGTGAGCGTAATAGTAGTTTACGAAACTGCCATGTAACGAATTATTTTTAATATATTATTTATGTGCAGTATCGCACACTACTTTTTCTATATTCATTAATTTGAACACACACAGAATGTTTTATGTTGGTATTTAATATAGCTAAAAATTGTTATCTATTTTCCAATTAAATTAATTCTGTTGAGTTTCGAGTTTTTTTTTGTATTGTCGAGCTGTACCTCTACTTTATTATAATAGAAAGATACTATTTTATAGCATTATTTTGTAAGAGTAAATTAGTAGTTAGTAATACGAGTAAGCTAACAACAGATGTGTATAAAAAAAAACTTTTTAATTACCTGTGGATAAAGTCTGTCTACAAGGTATTTGATTTAATTAGAAATTTACTTGCCCGATATAATACCTGATTGATTAAAACTTTACTTGATTGATACTTAATTGATATGAGGGTAGATAAATACTTTCATTAACGAATGATATTGTAATGAGTTACGTATCTATATGTTAAATACTTGTAACAACATCTTTTATTATTTCGTAATCTAAGAGCAACTTCTCATTCATGCTAAACATTTTTGTACGTAACTATTTCATATTTAAAAATAAAGTGTTTCCAAAGAATTGTATAGTAAACCATTAAATTTCCTGTGATCCCAATTTTGTCTGTAATTTGAAGCAAAAGTCCGACATTGCGATGTCCAACCTCTGAATAATTCGTCGCGCTAGCCGGAAGATGTCCACAGTTGACGTAAGCTTCCATGCTGCGCTGCAAGCCCGGCTGCATCTAAAGGCTTCCGCACCCCTCATAAGGTTTTCCGTCCCTGCACTGAACCTGCTTTACGTTTCTGCCTTTGCGGTTAAGTCTGGTTTATTTAATTCTAAATTGGATGAGGACGTATTTGTTTGGCCAAAGGTTGAAAGATTTTTGTAGAATTATACCTAATACTGGCTTACTATCGTCCTGTAGAGCAAAGACATTCTCAAACAGAGAAGGCATGATTTGATTAAGTGAATTAAAATGAATTTATTTTCCTGTTTGTTTACTAAAATCCTTATTGAATAATTAAATAAACAGTTGTATTGTTTTACAGAGAGCAGTGATGGCCGAGTGGTAATGGCCGAGTGGTAATGCCCCCGACTTACGAATTGTAGGTCGCGGGTTCCAACACAGTCAGGCGCATTACTTTGTGTAATTTATTTCATCACCACTGCTCTCAAAACGGTGAGGGAAAACATCGTGAGGAAACCGGCATGTCTTAGAACCAAAAATTCGAAGACATGTGACATTCACCATTCCGCACTGGGCCCGCGTGGTGGATTACGGCCCATTCCCTCTCCCAGAGAGAGAGGAGGCCTGAGTCCCAGCAGTGGGAACATTAAAAGGCAGATTATGCTATGCTATTATGCTATTGTTTTACAATAACATGTGCTATTCTTGATGTTTCATGACCAAACGCAAAGAAAGCAAAATTGAAGGAATACAGCTTGAATAAAAGAATTTTATTGAAATATTGTAAAAAAAATATTTTGCAACATTTTAAATGCATTTTAGCAATCTTTAAAAAAAAATAGGTCCAACCTACACCTTTTAATGGTAGTTTCAAAAGCTGCGTTATCACTTTAATTGTTTGCTTTCAGGCATCCTGTAAAAACATGTTGGCTAGATAATAGAGAGGGTACCACTCGACATTACCCGTGAATATTCATTTAGCTTGGACACGTAAAACAATTTGCCAGTCAAATGAGTTTTCTAAAAAGCCGATTAAGCGAAAACTAAAATCGGTTAATTATTTATCGAACGTGCCGATGCCGTACGCAACGGAAAGCGCACGGTATATTTAGTTGGCTAATTTTCACTGAATAATTAATTGTTGCGGGAAATATCTAGTTACGAATATTGCAGCTTAGCTTATTTTTTTAAATTAACTTGTAAGCTATATTCACAACTAAAAACCAAAAACAAATCCGCAATTACCAGCAAACACATATTTAAATTGTCCATTAGTAAAATACAGATAAACAGCGCTGAAACTGTATTCAGGTTCAAATTAAAGCTCAACTTTGGATGTAACTTACATAAAGTTCCTCTTGATGATGACATGCAATATTTACACAGTTATTGGTGGGCAATATTTAAATAGCCTCACATCCATTACCTGAACAAATACGAACTCCGGCTTACCTGCAACAAATGTAAAACAAAGTTTAAAAACGCTAAATCTGCAGTGCAAATTAGTTGGAAACACAGCTGATGTAAATACTCGCGTCCATACAAAATTGTAATGAGTATCTATTTTTCACTGCTATTTCACCTTCAGTATTTTTTCATGTATATGTATCTGATTTTCTTATTTCTTTTCTAAATAAATTCGTCACAGAATTATAGGACATATAAGTAAATTAAAAGTATGTCGCAAGCACAGCCATTTTATTTATTTATTTAAACTTTATGTACAGTAGGTAGTGGTACATAATGCAAAAAGTCATTCTCATCTTTGGGTTTAAAAGACTAAACTCCGGCAGATGTGCACAATTTATTGTGCATTATATAATAAGTACATGGCAGGTGTGGTGGCATGAGCTCTTATAATCCAATGTCAGTTCGTCATTTGTCTGTCTCTCATCGATTTTGAGATATGCACTCGTAATATTTGAAAATATGATGTTTATAAATACGATCATTAAGATTGCGATTTTACAATTCTCTCCTGACTCCTGGGAATCTTGCAGTCAAGAGTGAATAGTTTACTTTTATGTAAGCATGCTCCATCGTCGACTTCGTCATCGCTTACCATCAATCCCCCTAGTCAAGATACAACCATTTCGTTTCGATTCTCTTTTCGTCGATCGCCTCGAGTAGGCCACGCTTCCGATTCCTTTGTTCTGACGTCATCTCAACGCTCAGTCACGTAGTCAGAACAAAGGAATAGGAGGCGTGGCCGACTCGAGGCGATCAACGAAAAGGGAATCGAAAAGAAACGGTTGTAACTTGGCTAGGGGGTGAGATACTGGTCAAGAGCGAGTCAATCAACTATTTAAAAAAAATGCCGTTGTCTTGCTGAACATATATAGATACTGCGCTTAACATGTAGGGCCTTAGAATTGCATCAGTCACGCAGTATTATTCCACCATGCGTGCTTTAATCTAAGGGACAGACAGTGCCCTCATCCGTAAAGTACATGACTATACATCAATGGGTAAAACAAAAAATGAAGAGGGTTTCCTATAAACAATTAAAGTGCATAAAATAAAAATTAAATGTTACAGGTTTAGTTATACGAAATTTATGACATATTTATTAGCACAGTGCAGCAAATGTTCAAACCAAAGAATACTTATCACTAAGTTAATACCATTGAAAAAACAACGACACATCTGAAAATATTAGTAAGTAGGTTCTTACCCCTTTTTAGACCTATTTGGCGCAGACACACAGTATTAGAGTTACTTTTCAATTTTTAATTTCTGCGTGTTGTTCTAGACTGTGTGCATCTATGTGTGCCAATTAATTAAAATGTTTTTCTTTGTTTCTTTCTTTTCTTTTTTTTTTTTGAGGGCGGCATATCATTTAATAACTTCGCCCGGTCTGGATGGAGCGAGACCGGACATTTTTCTATTCACTTTGACACATTCCCTAAACAAAAGTTGTCAAAGCGCAATTTATATTCGTCCGGTAAAATTAGTCTGACGATTGAAAAATCGACCCTTCAATATTTTTTTTCATAAACATTTTTCAAAACTAAATGTATACATTTTATTTCATAGCTCCGTGCGCGCGTGCAAATGAACGCTCACTTTATTTTAATCGTGACGCTTTACCCATTAAAAAACAACATGGTTTATAAAACCTCAGATACATTACGGGACAAAATGTCCCCCAACATGACGTGCATGCTCAATTTATATGACGCTGCCATCAACTTAAATTCTGTGCGTAGTACCTACATATATATCGATGGACGCTGCAACGTTGCCCAGTAACCCGCATCTTGTATCCCAACAATTTACAATGCATTCATGAGCCACAGGACATGTTGTCGGAAAATTTGACAACATTGCCCGTCACGTTGGGGGACATTTTGTCTTCCAATGAATCTAGAGCTTTAAAAGTTCGTCTAGAATGTATTTCATTACCGTCTTCGATTATAAAAAATAATGATTTTAATGCGGTTTTCACTAATACAAAGAGCAATAAACGGAAAAGGTTTACGTACATAATTTTTACCCGTGCGAAGCCGGAGCGGGTGACTAGTCATAAATAAACACTAAAAACAAATTTCATGGCAAAATGTTTAATCAAAAGCTGTATTTGTTATCAACTTTTAGCAATATGATGAGCATATTTAGTCGAAACTGTTTTGTGGTTAACGATGAAAACAATTTTAACATTCATTGCAAAATTATTACATTCTGCACATCCATAGGGATGTATTTTGATTTAGAGTCAAAATAAGCGTCTAACAGGAAAAGTAAATTACGCTAGAATTTATATTATTATTTAAAAAATAAGCCTTGTCTTATCTTGCCTTGACATTTTGTGTGAGCAGTGGTGGCTCAGTGGTAATGGTCCGAATTCATCGTTACGAATTGGTCGTGGGTTCAAACCCAGGATGGCGCTTTACTTTGTGTAATTTATTTCATCACCATCATCACCTCTGCTTTCAAAAGGGTGATGAAAAAATTTGTGTGGAAACACGAAAAATACATGTGACATCCACCAACACGCACGGGGCGCAATGAGCCCGCGTGGTGGATTACAGTCCATTTACTCTCTGAGAGAGAAGGCCGGAGTCCCAGCAGTGAGAAGATTAAAAGGCTGATTATGTACACGTTATGTATGATATAGGTACACTTTGCATTCTCTAATCCCAGCGAAGAATAACCTCCTTTAATCTTCTTATTAACCTTAGAGACCACTATAACAAGATATTGGACATCTTCCTTTGAGCAAATATACCTAATGCTATCAGTAATCTTTTACGTTATCTTACCAAGTTAATCTTTTAACGTGGTAACAAGTGACAAGTTCCCGACAAAAGCTTGTGTTTGTTGACTACGTATTTTTTTCCGCATCGATCGATACCTAAGTAATCTTCAGCTTCTGACGTTTTATAAGTGCCCATGTAGGCCTATGTGAAATAAAAACTTTTTGACTTTGAAGTGTAGGTATGTGTCCCTATGTAAAGTCACACCATCAGATTCCTCCCTAAAACATGGCACCTGCTTTACCCAAAACGCATGCCGTCAAATCCCATAACATTTACCAAAAAATAACGCTTTTACACGGCACAATTTTTAACGCTAAAGAAATCCGTGACGATACATACACACAAGTATCTTCATGAGAAAAAACAAATCTTTGTCTTTGCAAAGAGTCGCCGTCAATATTCGGCGTAGCACACACTGTTTGCGATGTGGCAAGAGCTAACAGCCAGGCTTTTATACTAACATTTAAACAAGAGATCCCGCTCCGGGGGAAAGATTAAGGCTTTGTCTTCACGTAATGCAAAACAGACGATGCTTTGAGACAGAATTTGATTTTGTATAATACAAATTATCGTTTTGAATCCGCTACGGGTAATTTCAATGAGTGAGTGTCGGATCGCTTTGTGTTGTGTGTTTTGCTTATTTTGTAAGTAATTTTAAATGTAATTTTGTTATAAAATTATTTAATTGATTGGATAATTCATTTTTAAATACAAACTTAATATAAACAAAACATTTACATTTACATTTATTTATTTCATTAACCATTACTTGATGATTATTTTTTACATATAAAATAATGTAAACTTGTATACCCGAATCCTTAGGACAACGAATTTATTTGATCACCCTCTAAATGAAATGTACTGAGCAAACGCTTAACAGAATTTCGTCCACAAATGTAGCTCAAAAGATCTTGTACAAGCATGATCATTTTGAGTTTATGGAGTACTTTGAGCTTACCTAATTAATCTTTAATGAGCTATGTCAATTTCAAAATTTCGTGAATAGCTAGCTTCTTATGAAGAACAGGACAATATGAATCCACGAACGCTAAATCTACGTGACGCTGCAACGTTGCTTAGTGTCCCGCAACTTGGCTCCTAATATTTTATAACGTATTTACGTGACGCGGGACATGTTTGATAGCTTTGCGCGTCATGTTGGGGGACATTTTGTCCCCTTGTGTTTCTGAGATTCTATCGATATATATTTTTTTAATGATTTTGAAACGTTGTTTTAAGTAAGGAAGTCTTTATTTGGAAACATGTGCGATACGATTATTTAATCGACAGAAACAGCGTTTTGTCAAAAAAAATATTTTAATGAGAATGTTTATCGTTCAAACACAAAAATCTTAAACAAACTATATCTGAAACTAAAATATTTTAAAAACATATTTTTTCTAGCTTTTTATTGAAACTATTTTTTGTCTGCAGTAGCCTTTAAACGTCACCCATGTTCGACGTTAAACAATTTGAAATATACTTTATTCATATACAAACAGCATAATATGTTGATCTTTTTGAAATCTATTTATAAAATATTCTATTAAAAATAGGTAGGTAGTTGAAAAAAAAATAACTACCATTAAAAACCAACGAAATATATACTCAAAACACATTTTTTTATATCCTACAAAACAATAGCATAATAGGATCCAATTTCTCTGATTCAACAATGGATGAAAAAATATTTTAGCGAATTTTCCTTTTCAATTATGAAAGCGTATTGTTGAAAAACTATTTTATTGAAATAAAAATAATAGTGTGGTCCATCTATGTAATGGAAATCATCTATTATTGAGGTCGAAAAAATATTTTGCATTTCAACCCACTGTTTTATTCCATCACTATTATTTTAAAGTTTATGGCTGAAAATTTGCAAACGTTGTGAAATACAGTAAAGTAAAGTAATATTGTGTTTTTAATTAACGGATTTACTACTGGGACTTGGAGTAACACAGGGCCAACGAGATCGCTACAATTGATCTTTATTTTAGACTAAATGTCCCCCGCGGTTTCACCCGCGTCTTTAGTCTCCGCTCCGCTTCCATGTCGTGATGTTGGCTGTACCAACATAGCCATCCTCGATAAATGGGCTGTACAACACTAAAAGATTTTTATCAATTCGAACCAATAGTTCCTGAGATCAATTAAACAAACAAACAGCTTTTAATATACATATTGAATAAAAAGTATATTGCTGGCGTTATAGTTCAGGGATTGGCTGCCGCGCTCCGGGTCGCAGGTTCGATTCCCGCACAGAAAAAATATTTATTTATTATTATTTATTTATTATATTCTTTATTGTACACCACATAAACAAAAATACAGGACAAGGAGGACAGAGAGGGAGGGGAGGGGGGAGGGGGAGGGGATATTTGTATGGCCTAAAGATAGTTTTTCCGGATCTAGGTATGTTGGGTATGTTGTGTTTGTGAATGCACCCAGGATTTATTTTTTCGGTGGGAAAATCGTCCAATGACATCCCCCGCTATTGGGCGGAGTGAGAGGACATCTCCTTGAGGCAAGCGTAAAACAGTACGCGCCGTCGACGACTTGGGCTCGGTCTGGACGGTTACTGGACTTTGAGCTACCAATTGCTCGCTGCCCGCGCCTACGGTGGCCGGAAATCGGGATCCTGACGGCTGGGGCGCGAGGGCCGCTCTCTCGCGCGTGCACGTGCAGCCTCCTCCTTTGCTAACATTACTGCTTCGCAGAAGAAGGCGACTGCCTGCCACTCCTCCTCGCTTCGGACCATGGCCCAGCCCGAGAGATCGTTGCCGCCGAAACGCACCACACGATACAGAAGTTATTCCTAGTGTGGCAAAGTTTTTATAAAAAATAAAATTAAAAAACTAAAGCACACTGCCATTACTTTACCTACTTTAGACATAATTATGTATATTTATACGTAGTATTAAAATTTAGTAACCTTAGAATGTGGTCTTCGAACCCGTAAATATAATTATAGTGATTTCACATTACCTAATTATAAAAACAACCCCTCGAGATCGATGTAATTATAATTCAACCCCTCTAGCACCCACCCTCGTAGCGTCTTAACGAAAGGTCAATGATCCATTCAAAGGTAAATGTCTAGATAACTTACCTAACGTCGTATTATGCTTATGTTAGTCATTCTCTAAAAGATAGAAGTACTTACTTGTGGCCAAAGATCAACATTACGTTGTTGGGATAGGATTGAGCTTAGGACTCAAAATCTTATATTTGCTCCACCATATACTAATATTTGTTTAGGATCAAGTATTCTTATTTGCTCAATAATTGTGATTACGTATGGAACAATGGTTCTCTAGCATAATACACCTAATTTCATACCCATAGAAAGTTTTTTTTTTTTTCGAATACCGTAGTTAGAGACACAATTATAGAAAGAAAATGAGAGAGCGAACGCCGGCGTTCGCTTGGGGTTTAATGAATTTTTAATGATATAATATGCATCTGTCACTCAGTGATAAAGTAACATTCTACTGGTGACAGAATTTTTAAAATCGGTCGTGTGTTTTTGGCTTTATTCATTACAAACAAAAATCTAAATCTTTACTCTATATAATATAGATTTCATGTAACATTAAATGAGAAAAAAAAACCGCTTAAACAGATGTACGATGAAGAATCAGTCTATATATTAACTTTAAACTTCTGAGCAAAATTTTATGAAATCTCATTATTTTTATCAAGAGTACCTATCCAAACTCATAAAGAATTTAAGAACATCTCAGATCTCACACTCCTACATACCATTGTAAAAGTTTTAAAAGAGCAGGGCCTCCTAACACAGGTATTTCATATAGGTGCTTTAAAGGAGATCCCTGTGTAAGATATATTGTAGAAGTCAGATCTCATTTTACACTAACAAAATAATCCGACATTAAATTCAACTTCGCCAAAGACACAGGTATAATACACATCTCAGATCCTTATCCCCGTCTGTACCAAGACTTCACCGTCCAATTCGGCAACTTAAGATGCAGCCCTTTCATGATAAGGCCAGCAGATGTCACCCAAGATGTAATTGCGTTCGCCTTTGTGCCATTCCTAATGAAAGGTTCACGAAACTGATATCTTTAATCAACGCGAACTTGTATAACGATGCGGGTGGTTGACGGAGCAGCAGTCAAACTGCGAATCATGACGAAAATATAGATAATAATACGGTATTTAACTACTGTCAATATTACATGGAAGACCTAATTTTTTATTTTTATTTGTTGTTTATTCGATATGCTCTCTTTTCTAATCTATTTTTTTAAAAATTACAATAATTCAAGTATCAATATTAAAAATATTGATGCTTGTAATTGTGTGTGTGTGTGTGTGTTGTGTTGTTGTTGTGTGTAATTTTTTTTTGTTGTTATATGTGATTTTGTAGTTTTAAAAAACCACTGTTTATGATCTGCATGCCTTTCATTGATTTGTTTACACGGAACCAAAGAAGAAGCAATCATGTATAAAAAACGACACACCAATAAAAACTTATTTTGAACATGTTTTGTCTTTAAAAATGAAGTCAGTTAATAAATGAAATCGGTGGAAAATAGAGAAGTTACACGCATCTGATTCTTTTTATTTGTCTATGTTATGTCTTCGCAAAAGTATTTAGCTATTCAAAAAGTGCGAAGTTTAGTTTTTAATACAGTCACTTCCTTTTCCATTAGAATATAATTATGTAACATATTTTCAATGCTATATTTAGATAAAACATTCTAATGTTTTTGCAGTATTTAGCAGCAAGTGTGTCAAGTCTGCAAAGCCTTTTCGACAATCTTGGCTTAGGTACCTACATTGTCAATACTACAATAAAATTTTTGGCTACATTTTACAAAAAACGAGCCTGTTTCAATGAGCCCCCATATTGTCCAGCTAACTTTTGAGATACAAAACTAAACAAATTTTGCGTCAAAATATCCACAACGAATCAATTTGCGAATAATAAAAATAGCCATTGAAAATTACTAAAAAACAATCCCGCTAAACATACCTTTTATCTTTTTTTTTAATTCTTGATAGGTTCGCGCTTGACCGCTATCTCACCTGATGGAAAGCGATGATGCGATGGACGATGGAACGCGCTTACCTAGAAGTATCTTAGTCACTCTTGACTTAAAGATTCCGGGGTTGTAGCCATCAGGAAACAAGAATGATTCGAAATCACGATGACGTTAGACGACAGTAACGTAAACTTCGCCATTTTTTGAAGATTTTTTACTGTCGTTATCTTTGCTGTTCGAGAAACCGCTTTGCTGAACGAGTAGGTACAAATTTTGTAACCTAAATACCATTTTTTTTTTTAGGTGGTAACAAATGTCATCCCCCCCGCTCTAGATGGAGGAGAGGGAGTGTCTGACTTTAACTGAGCCAAACCTACTTGTGTTCTTGCAGTTGCCCCTTGCGTTATAAATCCACGGTAACTTTTTTCTCAGCCTACCCTATGTTGCCCAGCGGCGATTCATGTCATGTCTGTGTACTAAATTAATGACAGGCCATATTAGAATTAGGAGATGTTAGAGCTTTAGCAATGGGATACAAACTGCAGCGTGTCGGCTAATTAGTTAATTAACCGCGTGTATTTGCTTTCGTATTATTGAAGCCGCTCGTTGTAGTGTGTGACCACATTATGGCGGACGGCTCATCACTTCGACATGTTATTTAATACTTATTAGTTAATTTACCTGTTTTTTTTTTTAATATAGATAATAGCTACAACTTAAGGTTATTTAAATCATGGGCTTGCGGACGGCGAGCAATGGGTAGCTCGCCGTCCGACCATCCGGTAACCGTCCGGACCGAGGCCGAGTCGTCGACGGCGCGTAGTGTTCCACGCGCGTCTTAAGGAGATGTCAGCAAAACCGTATTATAGAGGCCCAGCAGGGTCGAAGCCTACTGGGGCCATGGTGCGAAAGAGAACCCCGGGGCCGTGGAACGAAGGCAAAGACACACTCACAAGTGGTCAAAGGCGAGCCTATCAATCATAACAAAAAAAAAAAAGTATCTACACCCAGTTTCTAAAACTTTTGCTAAGTCAAAGCTAATTCATACAAATTCAAAGAATAAAACCAAAACAAACTATCAAAAGCCATTCATCCCGGACAGCTCATAAAAGGCAGACTCCCGACATTAGCAGCAACACAGAAACGTAAGGAAACTAATCTCTTTGAGACAATACTAAGGCAATATCTCTGGTTTACGACGGCCGCCTTACTAAATCTACAAATATTTGAACATTCGCCCTCACTCCACCATTGTCTAGGTCAAACTAATTTGGGGATCTTCTGAGGAGTAATTTAATTTTGCATTAAGACCATCAGTTAAAATCTGGTTAACCTTTTAATTAAACTTGTGTATTGAGGGAATCAAATCAGTGGTCTTTAGTTAAAGTAAACACTGAATAGTTGACTGTGACAGTTGTTTTTTTATGGTACTTAATTTTTCCATACCTACGTTTAGTAATGTATGGAAAAATTAAGTACCTTATAAAAAGGTAGCGATAAAGGTAAAGATGATCTCATTATGCAACGATAAGGAAGTACGCGGAAGTTGGGGAAAAAGTGTTAGAAACAGTGTATAAGACTGTGAAATTATGTAAACTATATTACATATATGTATAAAACTCGTGCTTGAGTACGAGGAACATAAATATCTCGTGTATAGCCCCATTCACAATATACAACGGCAGTTTCCTCCCTCCAACGCGACTAATAACTAATCAAGAATATCTGGAACGTAGTCTAGATATTTATACTTTACCGTTTTTTTAAAGTAATTTCTAAAATGGGTTTTTATAAGAAACGTGGTATGAATTAGCGCATAAGTTTCCATCATCAAGAAAAAGAGATTTTTATCAATCTGAGGTTTATATCATTATGAGTTTGAATAAATCAGACAGTCCTTTACTTCCCGTAAATTATTTCATCATAACTGCTCTCAAAACAGTGCACGAAAACATCGTATGGAAAGCGGCTCGTCCACGAACCAAAAAAATCCTAGTCATGATGTGACATTCACTAATCCGCACCTATCCACGGGTAGTGTGAATGTGAAACCCGCGGCTCTGGGACGAAGGCAAAGAAGGAACAGGAGTGAGTTTTTAGTCAGTAAAAGTCTGACACTATCTCCCACTCCGCCCAAGATGGGATGTCATTAGATGATTTCCCACCGAAAAAGAAAGAAAAAAACCTGTAACGAGACCTGTGAGATTGATTACAGCCCACTCCCTGTAACAGAAAGAAGACCTGGGTCTCATCAGTGGGAACAATTTTACTGTCCTACCGCTGGGTAAAGGGCTCCCCGAAGTTCTTCCAGATATTCTTCTCTCACGAGTCTTGAACCAATCCTCGACGTCTTGATCGTATTCGGTAACCAAATATAGAAAACGGTTAATTATGTTAAATCAAACACTACAAGGTGTATCTCATAATTAATGAAATAGCGCTAAATTATAGTGATTTTTAAAATTAGTGACTGACGACTACAAAAATAACGAACTGTATAACTTGGTATTGATTTGTGGTCATCTGAAACAGTCCAGTTGTCGGGTGTGTCACTAGCCTTACTACTACCAAAACGATGTAAGCAGCTGTTACATTAACGTATTAAACGACTATGCAAATTTTATCATCAATGGCCGTACTACAACCAAGAATTAAGATTGAAGTCAAGACCGTTGTAGGGAATTTATGATATTATGGCAATTACTTGAAGTATAAATTAAATATTTGCTCAGACTTTAATCATGAAAATCACACTATTATTAAAGGCGAAAGATTCTATGTATGTGTGCGTGTGTTTATTACTCCTTTGAACAGATTTGGCACATGGGTAGACCATGTAAGTTTTTTTAATGTGAGAAATCATCTAATGACTTCCTCCGCTCTAGGGGAGTGGGGATCAGACTTTTACTGACTAAAACCACACCTATGTTCCTTTAGAGTGAATAGGCTCCTAATAAACTAGAGCGCTTCACCATCAACGATTGCATCACTGCTTACCATCAGGTGGGATGTGATAAAACTCCTTTAATTAATAAAGAATGAAAAAGAACCGGTGGGATCACAGTCAAGCGCTAGTTTATATCATTACCTAAAAAAAAAGTTGCCCTTTGCGTCCCAGGATCACGGGTCCCCCTTTCAGAAGTGGATTTGCACAGAGGATAATTTTATCCCTTGGAATAATTTTCTATTTTCACAAGGGCAAAATATAGTTATAATTATTATTCTTATTGCAAGGCAAGATTATCCTCCATACGTCTCTAGTTCATTTCTAGGTAAAAAATATCTGCACAGTTATTTTCAAAGTACTCGTAGAATGATTAGATTTAGAAGACCCAAGACTGCTAAGTACGACAGCCTTTGAAAAGCTAGATTAAATTGAAAAATGATCCAGTTTTAATATGGTGAAGGTGTATCTCGAAGCAACTACTGAAGGGAAGGTGGAATTGCATTCAAACTCTCCTGCCTTTTGTGCTCCAAATTCTGCAGCCTAAGCCACCTTTACACTACATCTGATGATGACGTTGAAGTGGCAGAGAGTAGGACCAATTTTGTGATGTACGGTCAAGATCAAGTGCCTGGCCTCAAACACAAAAAACAAACACTGACCTCTACCATTTACTACACTAGACTGGCTGCCATCAAAGTGCTTTAGTGCCCGTTTGATATTCGCCATTTTTATACAATCTAGTCAATGGTTTACCACTAGTTAAAACTAATAATAATAATAATAATAATCCACAACCATCACACAACGCCGTCTAGTCTCAAGCTTGTGTTATGAGTACTAGACAACTGATAAACATACTTATATATTTCTAAATACATACATATTATAGATAAATTACACCCAGACACAGAACAAATGATCGTGCTCATCACACAAACATTTGTCCTGGGTGGGAATCGAACCCACGACCTCCGGCGTAGCAGTCAGGGCCACTAACCACTAGACAAACAGGCCAACAAAACTCAACTTAAGATTAGGGTTCGTTGTCACTAGTACCATTAACAGTTCCATGGTGGAACTACTGATATTTTTTTTAATCACTAGTGCTATTTTAAAAGAATCTGGAAATAATGGAACTAATGTTGAATTTTGTTATGACTAGCTCTACTTATCTATTATCTAGGGCTCTTGTGAAATTTTTAATGGTGGAAAATCACTAGACGTAAAAACACTTGTGAATTTTTTTAAGAGCGTTAAAACACTAGAGGTAGCACTTAGTTTATAATTATATTCAATAAAACCATATTTTTTTTCATTTATATTCGGATTCAGCATGGATTTAAAATAATCGTCTGATGGACGATATCTCAGATGGCATAGCGTTTGGACTAGTTTAAATGCTTCTTGGGAAGAGAATTGTTGAAAATTCTATATTCTATTCCCCTTTGTCTTCGAATTCATCTGCATTTATCACAGAACGCGCTCATCGTATTTTATCTAAAAAAAAACCACAGATATTTAATTTATAGCTTTTTTGCACCCCGAAAATGAGGAATACTGCCAGTCTTAACCCTTTCACTTGATAAAAATGACGGCCTACCTTCGCGAGTTTGAGGGTAAAAGTGGAAGTTGCGGGCCGTGTGAGCCGTTCCGCTCCGGCGCATGGCGGGGCTCTTCGGGCCCATACATCACTTAGTCACCCGAGACGACCCCGCGCATGCGTGCCCACCGCTGTTCAATATAGACTAGGGATGTAACGGGAGCGGTTATATCAGAACCAAATTCGGAACTACCGTTTTTTTTAATTTGGTTTATTGGATTCGGAACCGAAATCGATGGCGGAGGCAGAAGCTCCACACAACACTACTAAAACTAATCAAAAACTCGGATAGGTATTAATGAAGAGTGAATTCACAACATTCCAATACGAAACCAACAACGATTGCATCACTGTTTACTATCAGGTGAGATCGCAGTAAAGCCCTAGTTTATATAATTAAAAAAAAAAAAAACAACAAGTGAAAGAGTAATCGACAGAAAGCGCGGGGGGAGGGAAGTTCCCCGCGCGACCAGTATAAACTTGTTTTTACCTCCGATATATATAAGCTCTGATTTAAATTTATTTTAACCGAAATCGGAATCGGAGGTGTAAAATCAAGGACGTTCCGAACTTTCGGAACCGGAATTGGATCTTAGTAACATCTCCGTTGTTAACTTTACGCCAAGCCCAGGGGTATTGGTGGATAATTTACCTGGCGAGGTGGTAGTTCGGAATATTTTAAAGTTATTGAACTTTTTTTTCAGTGTTTTTTTTTTTCGTTAACGGGGTCAGACAGATTTAAGAAAGATTTTGGTAAGTAACTGACTTAGTGATATTTTGAATGTTCTGTTCAGCGTCACGTCGCGTAGGTGCCTCCATTTACCAGTTAGTTTAAAAGAAAAACCTGGGCAAGTGCGAGTCGGACTCACGCCCTGAGGGTTCCGTACAAAGTTACCTATAACGTTATGCGTTAGTTGATTTCTTGATTGGAGTCTCGAAGTTTTTTCCAAATCGCAAAAAAAAATAGTGACGTAACAACAAATTTTCTGTTTTCAGATTTATTCCTATACTTGTGGTATAAGACCTTGCTTTATGCAAAATTTGAGGATTCTGGGTCAACGGGAAGTACCTACTCTAGAATTTTGGTTCCCTTGAGTGTCGAAATATACGTTTTTTGCGACATAAACGGTCATATCTTTTCTTTCCGACAACTTAGAAGTTTGACTTTTTCACAGCTTCAAGGAACCGCAGATTTG
Organism: Mythimna impura; assembly: GCA_905147345.3. Lineage (NCBI taxonomy): Eukaryota > Metazoa > Arthropoda > Insecta > Lepidoptera > Noctuidae > Mythimna > Mythimna impura. Next base: position 12,119,483 of record LR990343.1, on the reverse strand, counting down.
GGTACTTGGTTTTAATTTCAACTCCAGATAGAGGGAGATAGAGGGTCTTGACAGACAGACAGATAGACAGACAGACGGACGGACAACAAAGTGATCCTATAAGGGTTCCGTTGTTTCCTTTTGAGGTACGAAACCCTAAAAACTTGACTCGGTACATAATCAAGCCAAGCCCGTTCCTTCATCGGAATACCAGTACAGCGATGCACCACCGGTACATGTTAGACATCCCTCCTATACGCACAAAACGTGTTGGAAACATATTCATTGTGCGTACAGGCGTTTGTGTTTCCTGATAGCTACAACCTCCCCTAGGTCTTTAAGTCATAAGTGAATAGGCTACTTCTAGACAAGCGTGCTCTATTGTCGACCACATCATTGCTTATCATCAGGTGAGGTAATGGTCAAGCGCGAGCAAATCAATAATAAAAAAAGATAACTTATAAGCCTTTGTATAATTTTAATTTCATTTCAAAAGTAAATACCTACCTAGGTACTGTAGCGTCACCAGAACATACTTTTTCATATTACATCCACACTGTCCGTTGATTAAACAATGCTTTTGTTCAACGCGAAACGCCACGGCGACAAGTCTCTTAATGACATTCAAAAAAATTCGTCATTAAAAGTCAATTGAATTTACTTGTTGGCGCCCGATTGAGGGCAGCAATCAACTTCACCAATTACATGATGTGTCGACCAAAAAAGTGTAATTCTTTTACAAGGGTAATGTGTTAAAAGAATGCGTGGTAAATGTCAGGTTAATAAAATTTATTTAGAGTATCTACCAATTTTTTACTGGAGTGTTTCGCATAATTACGAAGTAGAGTATTTTTTTTAACTTCTGAATTTCCTTTAGGTTTATTTATAACTAGCCGTCTCCCGCGGTTTCACCCGTGTCGTTGGCTACTGCTCCGCACCCGTGGGTCGTAACGTGATGTTAATATAGCCTATAGCCTGTCTCGGTAAATGAGCTTTAAAAAACTAAAATAATTTTTCAATTTGAACTAGTATTTCCTGAGATTAGCGCATTCAAACAAACAAACTCTTCAGTTTTTTAATACTAGTATAGTTGCTACTTCCGCTACTTCTATTTATCCATATTCGAATAGTCAAATCTATATATAAAAGAAAGTCGTGTTAGTTACACTATTTATAACTCAAGAACGGCTGAACCGATTTGGCTGAAAGTTGGTGGGGAGGTAGCTTAGAACCAGGAGACGGACATAGGATACTTTTTTTTTTGTAGGGTAGAGTAGGGTAGAGTTGGGTAGAGTAGGATATAGTAGTCAGTTGACGGGAGCGAAGCCGCGGGCAAAAGCTAGTACCCAATAAAAACAGAATACTAATTAGTAAAACCAATAAACAGTATACTACAAATACACCCACTAACCCATCAGTACACGAGACTTACGACACCTAATTGCCATGAACCTACAAAATCTTTGCATAAACGCTAGTGCAGAAAGTACCTGATCCCCGGTAGCCGGGTAATAAACATAAACGTTTTCCCCAATAAGACTTGATGCAAATTGAGTCCCGGAGGGTCGCGGCGCCGGAGTATTTACCTATCCAAGGAACCCGATCGGGCCGCAAGCCACTAACTAGTTGACGTCGTTCAAAATATTGCTGATTCGAATAAAAAACCGATTGCTATCCCACTTTGATGTAGTCGGAGGAAATGGGATCTGCTTCCGATCCGCGAGGAAAGGGAGAAAATCTCCTCCCCGTTTTCTGGGTACCGCGGGCAGTGTTCCGGAACCCTATTAATCCTGGCCCAATATTTACCTGTCGGTTGCGCCGTGTGGTCGCCCAAACAAAACAAATGTAACGATATTATATTCAATGCAGCCTGTAAGTGAATTGGGAAAGTCAATGTTAAAATAAAAGCGTATTTCAAAGTTTGTGAAATTGGAGGGAATGTGATTATTTTTTCGTGTTTTACCGCTTTATTGGGTCGAAACGGTTTATTAAATAAAAATGGAGAGCAGGAAAATAAAAATAAACTTGGATAGCCAACACTCAAATAATCTAAACGTAAATAACCAGATCTAAATTAAAGAATCGTTTACTTGTACAAATACTGTCAATCTTAATACCATTTTGAAGTACTGAACCAGCGCGTACAAACAGATTACTCGTCTGGCTTACTTTATAAATTTCCTCGTGATTGTAAAGAGGACGGATAGCGTCATATCACCGTGGAGGGCCCGGTGTCGACTTTTGACCGTTTCGAGTGCCGATCTAATTTGCCGAATCGGGGAAGCATATGAAATTTAATCGGTTCGCTTAACCGAAGATGGTTTTCGATAATACTGTGAATTTTCTGAGACATTACAGTCTTGTCAGGATAACCGATACGACTTGGAAGTAACAGACGTATACGTCAGAACTTGTAGACAATTAGGACTGAAATGGATATAACAATGGACTGCAACACCAAATGATTTTGAATGTAATTGATACTGGACAGGCTTTCAGGCCAAATTGCGATGTGCCTATCAACGCCAACAATACGTAGCTAACGAGCGAATTGTCAGGTACTACCACACCACGAAACAAACTCACTCTAATACCTCGCAAAAACCAGGGGTAGTCCATCCTAAGGAGGGTTCCATCACTTGATATAGGGACTTAAATGATTAAAGATTGTCGTCAAAATTGTCGATGAAAAACGACCCACTCATAAACAAAAGAGGCCGAAAGGTATTGCTTCCCTGATTAATAGGTAATTAGCTAAGACGTTATTTATGTCTTCGCGCATTTCCTTATATTGTTCACAGTTGATGGTATTCAAGCAAGATGGTTTGTTTTTAAGATTTGACTAAGTATTTTATGTTTTATGAAAACTGATCCTAAGTATAAATCTCTGAGTATAGCTTTGACCTACTAACGGTTAAAGGTTTGAATTTAATCCAGGTCGTACGGGAAAATCTGTGGTAACATTGAAAGGTTTTTTTTGCGAAACGAGTATTTCGCAAAAAGAGTGAGCCGCAGTTTCGTGGAAACTTATAAGGTTTGCCAGATTTTGTATCACAAACGAAAAATATTACTTATCTAAGTGACGAATTGAGATGTTATACAATTTGTTCATAAGTTTACAAAACACTGTATGTTTACATCTGATTGTACATGACTGCATATCTCAAAGATGAACACGTACCAATAATTAAATTCAAAACAAAAGCGTTAACAAACGGGACGTGACGTAGCCGCTGTAAGTCGAGTGTTGAGAAAAAAAGCTTGGATTTGTGAAAATATAACTTTTCCCTAACACAACGTTTTCCTACGTTATTTCCTTTGCAGTCGCAGGTGAGATTTATCTTCGGATAATTGGATAAAGAACGCGTTTGCGAGAGGTGATACGAGGTGGAAGAAGGGGGAAGGGTGGCGTCAGTGGAAAAAAATCCTAACAGCCAATGATGTGTTACTTTTGAATATAAATCTTTTGTTTGAGCTGTGTTGCCGAGTACTTGCAATGCAAGAATAAAATATTGTTATGATTTTTGTTGAAGTGGGACACGTTACTCCAAGTTGTTAATCTGCAAGGCTTTATAAAGAAATGGGTAGTATTTAACTGTTCCTCAATTTATTTATGTTTCTTACTAAAAATACTCAATGCCTTTCTTCCGCCGAAACTACTAGTTGCGCACTAAAATATGCTCTTTTGGATGGTTCAAAAACTAACCTAACCTGAGCGAGTCGGAGCGCCCCAAAGTCCCTTAAAAATTATAAAACAGTCCATTAATATTTGTTGTACAATTAGTATTTTTATTAAAGAAAAAGGTCTTTGATGCACAGTTAAAAATATCCCTTAACAAATTTGTAAAATAAATTATTAAAATTTGCACATTTTAATGAGGACGATTTTCTCTCTATAAATAGAAATGCGTATTATTGTGTGTGTATTCATCATGTACTGCTAGCATGTTATTAATCATTGCATTTAACAGTTAATCATTCCGCGAAATTCAAAATGTTCCAATTATAAATAGCACAAATGGTCAATAATACTGACCTAATTCCACATGCATTACAGCCAATAGGTAAATATTAATAAAACTTACAATGTTACTAAAATTATTTGCTGACCGCATTAAATTAAATCTGTCAAACACAGCGGATTAAAATAAGACAGAAAACAAACCGCACCGTCGACCAACCTCATTTGTAATGAGCTTTTACATAGTGCAGAATTATACACGACCGGATAACAATACTCACCACAATGTTTGTTTAATATGAAAATATGGTCTACATACCCATCCTTACATCAGTCTATAGTAGGTCGGGAGTAGGACCACTCCAATATTAAATTTTGACCAAAATATTTAAATAACACAGAACGGATGGTCGATCGAGCTGAAAGACTCTGGAGTGGCGACCATGTACCGGAAGACGCAGTGTTGGAAGGCCCCCTACAAGGTGTACCGAGGTCATCGGTCCTGGTGAAGGTTGCGGGAATCCGATGGATGCGAAACGCACAGGACCGTTCATTGTGGCGATATTTGGGGGAGGTCTATGTCCTGTAGTGGACGTCTATCGGCTGAAATGATGATGATGAACATCAACCAGGGTCAATGGTTGTCCAGTGATAAGGTTATGTAATTTATTTCATCACCACCGCTCCCTAAATGGTGAAAGAAAATATCTTGGGAAAACTAGCATGTCTTAGAATCAAAAATTCGAAGATATATTCTATCTACCAACTAGCACTGGACCCGTGTGGTAGAGAAGAGGTCTCAGTCCCAGCTGTGGGAACATTATAAGGCTGATTATGCTATTGTATGAAAATACGATCTACATAACCACCCTTACATCAGCCCACAGTACATTGGGGGTAGGGCCACCCAAATATATAATTTCGTCGAAAATATTTAAATGTAATATTAACATCGACTGAAATTCACGGTGATCGAAACAATGCACACGTCAAAAATACTCGGTCATAGGTATTTCAGAACCGAATTTAATTAAGTTACTATAAACAAAAGGAAAATATACAGAGTGAACGTTTTCATTCAATTACATTTTTTTTTTTCAAGTTTCCCAGAACTCAATTTATTTAAAAAGCGTGAATTTTGTAGTCGCGTTACTTCAGTATTTGAACAATACGATTACAACACAGAAAACATTTAGTATTAGAACAACACAAACAAGTAAAATATAAAGTTAATTAGTGCCATGAAATAACATTCCATATTCGACAACGAGGTAACAAAAGGGAAAAATTAAACAGCTAGTGTTCTAAAGTTAGCAAATACCGGAGGAGAACAATCAGAGAATTGAAATATTTACTGAAACTTGAACAAAACTAGGCGGAACACAATGTATGTTATGTGAAATGTTAAACATCGCGAAACCTGACTACACACAGAGTTTACCGTGGCGCCGCGCCGCCAACGAGAATGCTGTACTTTTGTGTGATTTCGTATATGGATATTCGAAAAGTGCTGCGTAGTTGGAAAACGTTTTGCTTTCACGCTCTGTGTATAAACTACTTATTTGCAATTCTGTGGTAGGTGCGTATGACCTACAACAGTGTTTTAGTTTTCCTTAGATTTACTTTCAGGAAATTACAAAGACTATTTTCTGGTCTGCAAAGTGTCATAACAGATTTTACTTTCAAAAGTTTTTTTTTTTTAAACATTCAATACGGCCAAATACCTACAAAATTAATATAGGTACTACAGTAGGTACCTATATCGAGTTAGTTCCAAACAACACAAACGCATTCTAGTGGCCAACGCTACGCTAAGAAGTGGAAAGCCAGCTTCGAAGTGAGAAAAAAAGTGCGACACACAATTTGAAATTCTAAACAAAAAAATCATACGTTCTACGCTCCTAAACCGTATATTTGATTTTGTTTTGCGGTGAGTGAGTGATTTGAAATGTATTTACAAAGTGAAGCCCCAAACACACGAAAGGGTTAGCGTGGAGTATATTAAGGGCAGTGAATAATTCATATATATTTTTGGCATTACCTTGACCATTTCACGTAATGCAACCGGCTGCCGCTCACGATGAAGACGTCAGTCCAAACTTTTTATACTTTATGCACTTTAATTTTATTTACACAAGTCTATCAAACTTTCTTTCTACAGTCTTCAGCGCAGTTCAGGATAATAGCGGTCCCTGAAAATTAATTCCAAACGTTAGTAAGTAAACTAATCAACTTTAATGTTTACATAGAGTTATGAAAACAAAATGCTCGACCCAGCTGTCACAACAGTTTGGGAGAATTAATTTTATTTTGAATCTCAGATGCAGTACGCACTAACTTTGAATAAATGGAGGTGTCTTGCTAATATAACTTTGTGTACACGAATATCTTTTGTTACAGCTTAGTTGTTTCAGTAAATATAACGTTAAGAGGACTACGAGACTCCATTCACTCTCGGAGACTGTACACAAAAGGTGAAGTAAATGCGCAAAGATACAGTGCTTGCAAATATGAAGCATTTTAGCTATTTACTAAAAATTTACAGATTTGATTATAAAATTAAAACACTATAACGGCAAAACGTTGCTTCGAGAATAATTTGACAAACAATTAGAATGATTGCATGTAAATATATTATCTCGGTTTTTAATCGATAAATGTAATTTTTAGACGCATTTTCGTGATTTTTTTCTATCGCGCTAAATTAGCTTTATTATGTTTTGAACGCGCTATCTATCCACCATTTGTCCTGAATAATAACATATTTCTTAAAATTCTGTTTACTGCAGTGGATCGTATACTTTTGGGCATTATAAAACTCACGATTAGCTCTGGTAGTCCTCTTAAAAGAAGAATCTACTTCAACTTTGAAACACTTAATTTTTAATGTGAAACGTTTTAGTCAGCTGTGTTTTAGTACAAATATTATGACAATGAAGATTAATCACTTTTAATACTAAAAATTAACACACAATCGCAACGACTCTAATATGATTTTTCCCAGAATGGAAAATTCTATAGTGTATAGATTTGTCTAATCTGAAATTGAATTTTCAGTAAGGTAGCCAAACTCAGCAGGTATTAGCTCAGTAAAGTACGCAAAAGATATTATAGTGCACAAATGTGTGCGCAACCGCAGGTGCACGGCGAGCAATGGGTGGCTCGCCGTCCGACCGTCCGGTAACCGTCCGGACCAAGCCCAAGTCGTCGATGGCCCGTACTGTTTCACGCGCGCCTCAAGGAGATGTCAGTAATTGTAGGGGCCATCAGGGTCGAAGCCTACTGGGGCCAAGGGTCTGATTCTGAAAGGAAGACTCGGCCCTGGTACGAAAGGCAACGAAGGAACAGGAGTGGGTTTTTAGTCAGTAAAAGTCTGACACTATCTCCCGCTCCGCCCAAGAGCGGAGGATGTCATAAGATGATTTTCCCACCGACAAAAAAAAAACCACAGGTGCACGCTCTGTACTTTTACTCTCATAGTCCCATAGGACGGCAACCCGACTCGACCTAGAGTGAGATCATGGGTAGGACCCACGGCTTTGCTTGTTTTCCGAAGCACGGGGATGTCCACCAAATTCCAAACTCCAAGCTGCTACAAAATAATTCCTATGATGAATGCGCCAGGGCAATGCACGAAATTCAAATTGGCATACGTTTTTTGCAACAAGAAGACCTAAAAGGTACCATTTTACCAAATACCTTATCTCTAATTTAAAGTCATGATGGGGGTTTTAACGAGTCATCATCATCATCATCATCATCATCATCATCATCATCATCATCTTTCTGCCCTTGTCCCGTTTTATTTGGAGTCGGCGCAACACGATTTTTTTCTTCCATTCTGTCCTGTCACTCGTCACGCTATCACTAACTCCCTTTTCTTTCATATCACTTTTCACACCATCCATCCATAAAAGTAAGTAAGTAAGTATAGTTGTGTAAATACATACATGGCGTTATCGCAAAAATATATCGTTATCATATTATTCGTCACTGAGCAGCGAATGACAAAAATCTTTCAAAAATTTTAAATTCGAGGCCTACCTTATTTTTTTTAGATTGGAATTCATTCAATGACTTTTCTCGCTCTAGGGCGGAACGGGACTGTTAGACTTTTATTGACTAAAACCTACTCCTATGTTCCTTCTCGAGGCCTACCCTAAACCCAATAGTACTTTTTACTCAACCCGGGAATCTAACCCAGGATCCCATGATCAACAGCCACACGACCATCGAGGCAGTAAAGTTCAAAGTGACTGATTACCTGAACTAACTACACGATATGTTTTCAACGGTTAGAGAGTACCTACCCACTGTGAGCTAAACGACGTCACTTTAAATCGTCAGTGTAATAGCTAACCGATTTACTAGCCCGATGCGGATGGTTAGGGAAATCTAGTTTTTTCCTTTTTAAACGAGTTTCGAATTTGCTCTTCGGAATTAGTTTGCATCGACGTTTGATCGGATATTCCTTTCAAAAAGTTAAGCAACGGTATCGAGTAATCTAGTTTTTTCATTATAATCCGAAGTATGCTTGTTTAAGTGAAAGCATTCCGTTATGTTTCAGTCTTATAGCACAAGTATAGGGAAAAATATGAAAACTGTAAAATTGTAGTTGTCACAAAAAAAAAAAAAACAAAATTGCGATTCGGAAAAATCTTCGTAACTCAATTCGGCAATTGAACTGTTTTCATAGCTAAGTTTGTACGGAACCCTCAGTGCGCGAGTCCGACTCGCACTTGCCCGGCTTTTTATTTTTAAAAACGATACCTCACACTAGGAATTACATTTGTATTGTGATTGCGTTCAAAAACATATAAAGTCACAAGACACCAAATCCTAGAACAACTATCTCTAAGCCGTACAAAAATTTGTTAAATGAGGGAATCGAACCCACGACACGCAGCTCAATTGCAAATTGCTCAATCACTGCGCCAACCATACCTTAAATCTGGTTAAACTATTTTCGTTATATCCGTAAACGTTGACATATTTCCAAGAGCCGTCTACGAAAACAAAAATAAAAAATCTAAACGCGCGCACCTTAACTTGGTTACCTACATACTCGTACCTAGGCACAGAATAAGAAATAGTACAAGTACAGAAATTGCACTCCTTGATAGCAAACATACGAATTTAAACCTACTAATAACAGCGCTAATGTTCATAATACATTGCACGGCACGGACACGACCTTGATTTTATTAGCCTACCAGATCCAGTGGCGCTCGTAACGAATCAAAATGCACCGTAAGTCCACGCGACGAGAGTCTCTTTTATTATGCCCATTATGCGCCTTTGAACAGGCCGCTCTTGTTATAGGGTTAGGACTTGTGTGTTTTTGAAAAACGTGAAATAGGTACTTACTTACGTTTTACTACATAAAAAAATATAATCAGATTTTCTAAAATTATATGGTAGATAGGTACCTAATTGATTTCTACCTATTTACTTATATCCATATTTTAAAACATATTTTTATAAGTCATCTCATAGAAGTGTCAAGAGATTTTAGATTTAGTTAGGTATCTAAACAAATGAAATAGGTAATTAAAATGAAGTGTATACATATAACTTTGTTGGTTTTGTATGTCGTTAGCTTTGCGTTCATATATAATTTTTAAAAGGTAGGTCGTTTAAGACGTTATTATACATAATAATTAACATTTTGTAAGATATAATTGCAGTCTATGTTGACCTTGCATTAGTAAGGTAGTCACTAGTACTGGAAGGTCTACTTATATTGAAAGATCTTTAAGGTCATTGACTCGTTTACGTGAAAAATGTCGCAAATACTTGAAATAAAAACTCGATAAAGAATTCGAAAATAATTTTTGTTAGCGCGGGTCAAGCGGAAAATCGAACACGCGTGTGACACTCTACCGAATTTAGCCTCGCAAGAGAGGCCGCGGGCGTAGGCATATTTCTATACCTATAGTTAGAACTTAGAAGTGCGCCAGGCCTGACCTAGGTAAACCGGTAGGTCGTGGGGAATACGATTAGTGATATTTTCTAGTTAAAGTTTACTCGGTTTTTTTAATAGTAATATCATCAAATAACTTCTCCCGGTCTACGTTGAGCGAGAGGGTTGTTACAGACTTTTACTGGATAAAACCTATCTGTGTTCCTTCAGTTGCCCTTTGAGTGACAGGGCTGTGGTAACTCTTTCGAACAATACTGACCGTTGCCCAGCTGTGGGACACAACAGACTCATAATAATAATGGAATTAGCTATGCGATGTTGGAATGGACTAAAATCAAACCTGTGTGGTGTGATTTTAGTCAGTAAAAGTCTGACACGCTCTCCCGCTCCATTCTAGATCATTCTAGAGCGAGAGAAGTCGAGTAAGGTGAGAACTAGATCCTCGATACAAAACAGCATTTATGTTTGCATTCAACTCTGTTAATCCTCTTAATAACTACAGAAACCGACCAAGAAGGAAGATTAGGTAGGTACTGGCCACACAAACCAGACTGGGCTTCATGACCGCAAATATATTCCCCAGGAATTGACTATGAGGAAGGCATATTCTACAAGTTGATTGTTTTTGTAGGTAGGAAATCACACAATGACTTCTCGCTCTAGGGCGGAGCAGGATGTCAGATTTTTACTAACTTAAACCTACTCCTATTCTTTCTTTGCCTTGTGTCCCAGGACCCCGGGGTTCCCTTTAAGACAACTCATGGAGTTGATTGCGACTGTGGCATTTCGTTTCCTATATAGCTGTACTTCAAATAAGACAAATCCAATAAATAAATAATGTCCAGGTAATTACTGCCTATTCTAAGCTACCTAGAAGATATCGCGGAATGCAATAAGGACACATATTGTATGTACGCGTTTTAGTTTTTAGTTTCCTTATTGCGAGTATATACTTACTTATGTATAGGTATACTCGTAATTTATCAATAAATCGCTGGAGAAACTATTTTCTCTTTGATCTTAGAATAAAGTCGCATTTTTCTGACTAACATTAATTCTCTTTTGTATTTTATTAAACATTAAACAGTTTTAGAGCAGTGGTGGCCAAGTGGTAACGGCCCCGACTTACGAGTTGTAGGTCGCGGGTTCAAACCCAGCCAGGCGCATTACTTTCTGTAATTTATTTCATCACCACTGCTCTCAAAACGGTGAAGGAAAACATCGTGAGGAAACTGGCATGTCCTAGAACAAAAAAATCAAAGACATGTGACATTCACCAATCCGCACTGGGCCCGCGTGGTGGATTACGGCCCGTTCCCTCTCCTAGAGAGAGGAGGCCTGAGTCCCAGCAGTGGGAACATTGAAAGGCTGCATACGCTAAACATTAAACGAATTCATTTACTTTTTTTTATTGTGATTTCAAGAAATATTAATCATATTTTGTGTATCTATTTAAGGGGCAGATAAAATGTTTCAATAAATCCACTTTTCCACATTAATCCCTTCTCCATATTAATTTCTTTTCGGAATCATAAAAGCTACTTTTTGTACAACAACAATACCTACATACATTTTTATGTGGAATTTAATCTAGCGTACAATGTAATTTGGAAAATTCGCAATATTCAACGTGAACTGAAAATATTCAAATTAAAAATTCTGAGAATTTATTATTTAGGTATATTAAAAAATATGAATGAAAATATATTTAAGGTAAATATGAAATACAATATTTATTTTAATATTTAATTTGGTTTTTTTTTTTAGTTTTTTTTTTTTATGATCTGCCAAAATCTGTATATATAAAAGGACAACGTCCTGATTCACTCACAGACTCATCATCAATCTTTAATGATGTATACAAATAATAAGAAAAGATTTTCTGAAATTGACCCCCTAAGGAGATGAAACGGAAGTCCAACGTTTGTTTGGAGAAACCTATATCACGCGGGCAAAGTCGCTTGCAGAAGTTAGTATTATATACATACGTCTGAAAAAACACCTAGATTTATTTCAAAAAATTAATTGTGTTCTTTTGTATATATTTTACCTCTCAGGCCCCAGTGTACCGAAAAAGGTACACCTCGTACCAGCAAACTTAAACCTTATTACATATTCATAAGGTTTAAGTTAGCTGGTACTAAGGTGTACCAATGTAATATAAAATACTTAGTTAATGTTTAAGTTTCAAAAAACTAACTCAGCGTTTTTTAACTCAAAACCTAAGAGATATTTGTAACCACTAATCTGTCACCGTAACAGCTGAAATTCAAGTCGTTTAATTTAAATATTTCTATACATAACTGTCTTAATTTACATCTCCAAGTACAATTTATTTGAAAACTAATTTCTTTGCTTAATATAACAATGTATCAGTCTGCGCCCTTTGTAGATGAACAACGTCATTAGGGGAATATTTTTTGAGATATCTTTGAGCCCATGTGTTACACAAGACCAGTAATAACACTCTATACGGATTGCAGCATTGCTTGTATAATGCCATTACTGAGCCAAGCCCTCTTTCATGAGGACGAAGAGCAATAGGTAGCTCGCCTTCCGGCCGTCCGGTAAACCCCAGTCGACGGCGCGTTGTGTTCTACGCGCGCCTCAAATAGACAGACAACTGAAGGGCCCCAGTGGGGCCGATGTCAGTTGAGGCTGCGGGAATGTTCGGAAGACTTACTGTGGCCATGGAACACGTAAACAGTACACAGAGCGGGAATACTTAGTCATTTGATTCTCAATTAAAAAAAGGCCTCTCTCATGCTTTCCAGCTGTTAAGGGGTGGGTTGTAAACTAGCGCTCCAACCAAGGTGACCTTGGTTTATGTGTTTGGTTTGTGTTGCGACTACATGGATGTAAACCACGCGCCAACACGTTCGGTGGTTGGGTAAACACGCCTCCCTACCAAGTGCGTTGGAAGCCATGGATTACAACTGCTGTCTACACGAATTGAAACTAGCAAGGTCACCTTGGTTAGGACGTTGGTTTGCAACCGCCTGGTTACCCCATTACGGTTCAAGGGTCTTGTGGACAGACTTGTCTCCAAGCAAATGTTACCCTGTCTAAAGACACACGTAAGTTTAATATTTTATACTAAACAACACTACGCAGCAGAACCAAGGTTGCCAACATAGCACGAAGAACCGCCAAACTTAAGTGGCAATGGGCAGGGTACATTGCTCGCGGAACAGATGACCGTTGGGGCCGAAAGGTTCTGGAGTGGCGATCACGTATCGGAAGACGCAGTGTTGGAAGGCCTCCTACAAGGTGGACCGATGACCTGGTGAAGGTTGCGGGAATCCGATGGATGCGAGACGCACAGGACCGTTCATTGTGGCGACATTTAGGGGAGGCCTATGTCCAGCAGTGGACGTCTATCTGCTGAAATGATGATGATGATGATGATGAAACAACACTAAAATGAATCAGATCAAAACCATCAAAATTGGTTATTAAATGAAGTAGCCATGTGCGTTTCAAATATTGATATGAGATAGAGAGGGGGCCTGGTGGGAACATTTCGCTATTTCTTTTGTACACACGTAACCCGATGGTGGTGACGTCACATTTCAGTATCTGCATCCTTATTCTATTACTTGACAGTTTCCCCTTTCACCAGATTTGAAATATTCTTTCTATTTGCGATTTTGAAGAAAATTACTTTTTTTTAACTGACTTCATGTCAACTACACAATTTGTGCAAACAGCATGGTTTAATTCAATTTCAAAGCTATATCTTCTTAACACTGTTTGCTTGTGCAAATCGGTGCAAAAAAGATTGAGCATGTAGCCGCGCCTTAAGATTTTGTGTAAAAATAATTGGAAGAAATTTTCCTAGTCCATGTTTGTTGACTTTTTACATTGTTGGTATGCCTAAGGTTTTCTTTCTAAAGAGTAGAGGAGAGACTATACTTTATTATTATCTAAATTTTTTTTTTTCGTTATTGTTATTTGTTTTATTTTTAAGGTATGCGCCATGTTTGTCGAGAGTAAACTCTTTTTCTTTCTTTCTTCTTTCTAATATCTGCCTGCGTCTTCGCACACGTGTAAGTAGAAAATTGTCCTAAGGGAACATAGGTACTTCTGGAATGAAAAGTATTCTAACATTTCCGGTTTTGACGGCTAGCCCGATCTTACGGTGGCCGATTCAAATAACGTGCGTCTCTCATTTAAATTCGTTTTAATTTTTCAGTGAAACTAATGGTTAAATGGTCACTTTCGAAGGTTGTATGTTTTTTCCGATATTATGCAAGAATTCAGAACTAATATTGATACGCTAGGAAATTAAAGGGACTTATTTCCACTTAAAGCAAAAAATATTTTTAATTGACGAAGACTTTAGTAAGACAAAAATAGCACACCTAAATATAGTTATAAAAAAAAACATTTAATTGAATTTAGAACCTCGACCATTTTTTTAAGCCATTTAAAAATAGACTTTACTCTAAAAATACGTTGATAACGGCAGAAAACAGCAACTGAAGTGGGTGGAAATCAGACAAAATCCATGTTTTTCAGCAATTTCCTCGACTCAGATTGACGTCAACTATACCTACGGGGCTCAACTTTTCCAAAGAATCCAAATTACTAAAACAGGGGATTCTTCCACATTTTTTTTTTTACAATTTGTTTTATTTGGATACTGAGTCCTTTAAGCTGTTGATCCCCGCATTAACGCCGGCGTTCACGCGCCATTGTCTTACTATTGTGTCTCTAATTACGCACTCAAAAGGTTAAGCCATGTCTTCTTATAATTTGTTTACCATTAGAATATGGATGTATACATTCCAACAGAGTTCATGTACATAGGCGGGCTTAACTCAAAGTTGAGTTTTCTTCCAGCGATCTTTCATTGAGCGGTAGAGAGAGATCACAATAGAGGTTAAGATCAAGGGCACAATTTTAAAATTACAAGTAATAAAAAATAAAATAATACACAAACATAAACATACCTACATAAATACATACTTAAATTCAAATTAAAGAAAAAATTAATAAAAAAAATTTTTCATTCTGTTTTCGTAGTATTAGTTTCAGCAACAAATGTATGAATTTTCTCGGCAAACATCGCTGAGGTAGTTAACGTTACAATAAAATTCTCAACTCAATTTTTTTATATATATAGTATAGTTGATAGGTTCGCGCTTGACCGCTATCTATATTTTACCGTGACCACGCTTATTTTTATGATTCCACATATTGTACAGTTGCAAAGATAATTGAAATACAAAACTACACCAATTTTACAGCGCAATATCCACTAAGAATCAATTTGTGAATAATTGAAACAGTCACTGAACTTTGCTCGAAGAAATCCTGCCAAAAAATCGATCTACTACCGAAACATGATTTTAGGAAAGCGTATTTTGTTTAGACCTTTTATTATCATAGAAATCCTACAACAATGATATGGCCAAACGAGGATTGACATATCATCAAATGTTAACGTTTAAACGATCTGGCCAGTTTTAGTTGGCCATATCATGAAGTGATCAATTCTAAGATCTAACCACGATATGGATACGTCAACGTAATTTTCCCACTGAGAAAACTTTAAGGAAGTTGTTGCATTAAAAATTTAAAACTTGGCGGATCTGTGTAGTTAGTGAAGGAGGGCAAGGAAGGTATGGCAGCACTCGCACGTGTGAGACTACCCTCTTCATTGTTAGGGATTTCAAATATTAAAATATGCTCGTGAATATTTTTCTTTTTAAAAATCTTTGGTTTTATTTCCGTAAATTTTTGATCACAAGCGGATGTTCAGTGTTAATTCGATGTTGGTTTCATTAAAAAAAACATTTATGTATTCCATGCAAATAATATATTACCATTTTCCTATTTTCATTTGGTTTTTGACGTTTGTTTAAAAAATATATGTTATGTGTGCCTGTCAGACTCCATCTTGAATTTAAAATTAAATAACGAATACTAAATAATAATTGATTTTATATTATTTTTTTATATCTGAACTTGAATACCTACTCAAGTATGTGCTCACTTATTTATTTTATGAAAAGAATTTATTTATATAAACATTTCTTTAAATATTTGAAACCGTTTAATCCGTCACTCACTACTCGTATATTTCTGTTGGCAACATTGCTGAACTGAACCTTTTTGGCGCAGCCATGAGGCACACACAATGTTATTGTTTTTTTTTATTGACTGTCGCTGAGGTGACACAGCATAAATAAAATAAAAATGTATGATATCTTGGTGACTGTCCCCAAATAAATATGTCAGTGAAGTCAATAAGTACGGAAGCTTGAGAACGAATGAACGAGTGAAGTGATGCTGACGTCATACGTCACTTTGACCGAATCTGGGCCGACATTCGTGCGAGCCACATAAAAGTTCCGACCGCAGAGACGCGGTAGTTTTTTCTGTATCGGCTGCCGTGTGAACAACAACTAATCTAGGGACTGTCTAATGGCTTGTTATGAAGTGAATACCTATAGCCTACATCATTTGTTTAGTGCTCGTTACCCACACTAAAAATAGGGTTTTCTGGAAAGGACTTCCATAGTGATCGGCTTCTGGACCAAAAAATATATTTACTTTCTTCTTTCTGAAGCAATTCTTACTAAATATTTTATATTCGACTTTCGCCAGTGTACTTAATCAGCGAGGAATTAAGTCGTTTCGACCCGGCAAGTGTTCGTGCCGGTTTTAGTCGCAATTGCCGGAAGACTTTCCGGACGGTCCGGAACGGTGAGAAAGTGGGAATGAAGCGTGACAGGCATTTCTTGCAAGATTGTTTGCTGAAAGATGTTGGCGCAGTGATTTGTTTTAGGGAGATAGTTAATCAACAGCTTCATTTAAAAACTTCTTGAATGAAGTTCTATATTTAGGAATATTTTTATAACTATTGATAGGCTCGGACTTGACCATGTATCGAACCCTTAGAAAAGCGATAATGTTGTGATCGATAATGGAGCACGCTTGCCTAGGAAGTAACCTATTCACTCTTGACTTAAAGACCCCTAGGTTGTAGCTATCAGGAAACAGATTCTGCAAGGGAATTCCACTCCTTCTTATCTGTAAGTACAATGTGTTTCCAGAACTAGGTACTTATTGTCTCGATAACCATTTCACACCGCGTCACTCACATGATCATTGAAATATTGGTCCGTACATTTTCCCCAGATAAGAGTAGCCTGTTGAATCATATTAAGATCAGTACTTCCGCAGATCACCTTTTAAAAACACATAAACAATTTTACTTTACAACTAGCGTATCCATCTCACTAGGCGTCAAACATTGCTGGCGTAAAAAATGTTAGTAGCATAATCAGCCTCTTAATGTTCCCACTGCTGGGACTCAGGCCTTCTCTTCAGGAGAGGGGATGGGCCGTAATCCACCACGCGGGCCCAGTGCGGGTTGGTGGATGTCACATGTCTTCGAATATTTGGTTCTAGGACATGCCGGTTTCCTCACGATGTTTATCTTCACCGTTTTAAGAGCAGTGGTGATGAAATAAATTACACAAAGTAATGCGCCTGGCTGAGTTTGAACCCGCGACCTACAACTCGTAATTCGGAGCCATTATCACTCGGCCACCACTGCTCACTCGACCACTACCAAAAATATTAGTAATCACAATCAAATGTATAATTGTAGCCTATGACATTCAGAAATAATGTATCTTTCAATTGGTAAAAGAATTTTCAAAACCATTTTAGTAGTTAGACATAAATTCCTACAAACTCACAAATTTTACCTCTTTATATTATTGGTGTAGATGTTAGTTTAAATTGTGTTATTTGATTACCTTCGCAGCTTAATAATACCATTTAAGCAATAAAACGAACAAACCATTTTATCGTTGGCAATCTTTGTAGTTAAAACACGAGGGAATAAGTCATTCCGCCGGTCGGAAATGCGCCGTCCGCGCCGGTCCTAGTTAGAATTGCCGGATGTCTTGCCGCCGAGTTGCTTCCGAACCGCACCGGTACCACGCGTTTGATCGGTAACGTCTTTTCAGTTTCACTGATATTTGATATTGGCAATAATATTTAGAAGGCCTTCCACAAGGTGGACCGATGATCTGGTGAGAGTCGTAGGAATCCGATGGATGCGAGTCGCATAGGCCCGTTCGTTGTGGCGACACTTTGGTGAGGCCTATGTCCAACAGGGGACGTCTTTCGGCTAAAATTATGATGATGAATATTTAATTGCAGATCATATTTAGGTATACATATAAACAGCCTTGTAATATTCCCAGTGCTGGGACTCGGATCTCTCTGAGATAAAGAATGGGCCGTAATCTACCGCGTGGGCCCAGTACGGATTGATGGATGTAAAATGTCTTCGAAATTTCAGTGAAAGTTAATAGGATTTTTAGTTAATAGTGGAATAGTATCTATTATTATATTCCTATTTAACCGACTTCAAAAAAAGAAGAAGGTTCTAAATTCGGTTGTATTTTTGTTACATCAGAACTCCTTCGTTTATGGTCTGATTTGCAACATTTTTTTTCTTCTTGAAGGATATGCTTCCAGATAGGTCTCATTTTTTTCAAAATCCAGTACTCATGATGGGATCCATAAGAAATCGACGGAACACCTCAAACATTATAGGCAACTATATAGTGATTTTGGGATTTTCATCGAGAACTTAAGCATTTACAGTCAAAAAATAACATTTGATGAAGTGGAACTGATGAAGAACACCAGAAATGGCCAACGGAACTTCATACTCACATAGATATCACAATGAAGATAGTTAAGCGACTATGACAATACAAATAAATAAATGGTTCTGAATAGTTATGTTGAAAATGGAATCATCGAAGTGACCTGATCATGATGACGGAGCCGGAAGATAGGCACCGGAACTCCGTAATTAGGTAACCAATGTATCCTAGCCGCGTTTGGGCTTATTAGAATTTTCATGAGATGCACTTAGGCTATAAGGTACTCTCGAACTGATCTGATGATGGAACCGGAAGGTGGAAGGGAGACACGGGAAATTCATAATAAAACAATGTATCCTAGCAGTGTTAGGGTTAATTGAAATTGTCATGAGAAATCGGAACTCTGGCTATAAGTGTATAGCAATTAAAAAGTGTGAAATAAAAAACTTTTAACACAAAAAAAAAATAACCGAAATCACTAAAAAAACATTAAAACGATCAAAATAACTTTAATTTCGGAAGTCGGTGTTCAATAAGAAACAAACAATACCGAGAAACACCGATTTAGCAAGGAACCCGAATCTCACGTTTTTCTCGAACAAAGGCCCAAATCTAGTTCCATAATAAACAATCAAACTTGAACACTCGGCCAGTCAATTCCTGGCTAACTACGGGCCGTACAAACTCCAGTTTATTCCAATCGAACAGCACTGAGCTTACGCGTTCATAGTGACCTATCGTTAACTTTAATCCTCAGTTAGTCCAGCCGTTATGTCTTATTTGTAACACGTACCGCAGCTTTATTTTTCTATGCCGTGTATAACGTGGGGAAAAGTTTTCTAATAAAGGCCTCCAGCAATCGGCAAGTTTGTGTCGTTCCCTCTTATTGGCTACAGGTGACAATTGATGGCGATCGCTCTTTTTAAATGACTTCATCGTGAAAGTTTTTCCTAAGGTAACAACACTTAACGAGAGAAAGTAGCGATATTATTTTATATCTGAAACATTCTGTGGGGTCACTGGAGGACAGTTTTGTAGGATAACGGTCAAGAAATCGGTGTAGCGAAGAAGATTTTTTCTCTCTATTTCAAGTTTTGTTTAGACTTAGAACTCTTGAAAGGAATGAGGTTTAAAAATAAATAAGCATAGCTTTCGGGAATTGGGACCAGCCCCCCTAGCCAAGTTACAACCGTTTCGTTTTGATTCTCTTTTCGTTGATCGCCTCGAGTCAGCGACGCCTCCTATTCCTTTGTTCTGACCACGTGACTGAGCGTTGACATGACGTCAGAATAAAAGAATCGGAGGCGTGGCCTACTCGAGGCGATTGACGAAAAGAGAATTGAAACGAAACGGTTGTAACTTGGCTAGGGGGGCAGTTCCCGAAAGCTGAGCTGCTATTAACAATCTGTTTTGTTTCTCAATGATAATATTTTTGACTAGCCTGTTGGTCTAGTGGTAAGTAACCCTGCTTGCTTAGTAGGTAGTGGATAGAATTGACGATTGTGGCATCATTTTTGTTTGTTGTTATGCAGCGCTACTTGTGGGGAATTAATAACAATAACGGCGCACTTTATTTCTGCTGAATTGTCATCTAGTTGAACGTGCAGTAGCCGCATTATTGCAAAGTTTTTCAATACGGTACGCCAACTTGTAATACGACGTTTTTTAAGATAGAACTGCAATAAATATATAGGTATAGATACGAGTACCTATCTAAACGATGATTTTTCCATTAATGTTATTAAAGACATTATATCAATAGTTGGTATATCTCACGTTCATTATATTATGTGAACGTTATTGAAATGAAAATATACCAAATAATTTATATGACATGAAATTCACCCGTCTAAAACTAGTGGTGTTGGGGCCGAAAGATTCTGGAGCGTCGAGCGCGTACCGCGTTAGAAGGCCTCCCACAAGGTGGACCGATGACCTGTTGAGGGTCGTAGGAATCTTACGGATGCGAGATGTATGGGACCGCTCATTGTGGCGACACTTGGGGGAGGCCTATGTCCAACAGTAGACTTCCTTCGGCTGAATTGATGATAATGGTGAACTCTAGCTTTGTTCTCTCAATCCTTTGATGAAAGCCTAATTATTTCGATCCAACAGTTAAAATGCTAAACTAACATACAAATAACTGACATAACATAACACGATACCCGTATTAGATACGACATAAATCAAAACCATCCAATCCACGCTCGTCATTTTATAAATGACGGTAATCCATTTCAGTTTTGATTCTAATAGTTGGGTAACATGTCGGGGAAAAAGCGCAATAGATAACGTTTTAGGGGTGTTTTCGTTAGTTAAAAGGGCGAGGCAGGTAATATATAAATTAATTTTTAACACTACAATATCAGTAATTAGGGTTTCGCGTGTCAGTAACGCTTCACGCAGGTTTCGTACGCGCCTTTTTTGAGGGTTGAAGTACCGGCTCGAGTGTTCCGAATTGGGACAAAACAAATGAATGTGTTCTACTATATTACTGTCGCTGCCAATTAAAATTTTCGATTTTTTGTGAGTCGCTCTCGCGTAAAAATGCTTTATTACCCGGTATTGTGACGCGAAAGTTTCACAATGCGTGATATGAACCCCTTGACGATGATATGAACTCGCTGCTTTACAAGTTACCCGAAACTTTTAGTTGCACAATTTCGTGACACTGAAATTTTAATCTATACTTTTATCTATATATATAAAAGCGAAATACCACTCACTGATTAATCACGAAATCTCGGAAACTATAACACCTATAAACTTAAAATTTGGCAGATACGTTCCTTATAGGGTGTAGACATCCGCTAAGAACGGATTTTATGAAACTCCACCCTTAAGGGGGCAAAACGGGGTTCCAAAATTTGTATGGAGAAAGTCACTTTCACGCGGGTAAAGCCGCTGGCAGAAGCTAGTATATTATAAAGAAAAATATTTATATTTTTGTTTGTAATGAATAAACTCAAAAACTGCTATAACGAATTTAAAAATTCTTTTACTACTACTAGTCGAATGCTACTTTATCACTGAGTGACATAAGAGATTTTCTACTTTATTACGGCTGAAGCCACTGGTTAACACTGGTCCTTTGCTAACATTACTGCTTCGCAGAAGGAGGCGACCGCCTGCCACTCCTCCTCGCTTCGGACCATGGCCTGTACCAAGGCCCGGCGCGAGAGATCGCTGCCGCCGAACTCCCCCACGAGAACACGGTGGTGCTCTGCCCAAGCGGGGCACACCTCTACCGTGTGCTTCAGCGTTCCTCCGGGCGATCCACACAGTGGTGACACCCGGGAGTTACTTCCGCACGAATCCGGTGCAGGAACTTCCCGAACTGACCATGTTCGGTGAGAACCTGCGTCATGCGGAAGGTGAGGACGCCGTAAAGTCTTGCCAGCCACTCCTCAAGGGGACTTACCGCCAAAAATTATGGCGTGCCCAAAAGGTTTTATCTGATCTGTAAAGTATCCTTTATGCGATCTTAGGTCGTGTGGATGCAAATCTGGATTTAAATAGGCACGCTGGTAGACTATTGCCTGGAATTGCATACAGGATGATTTTGATAGGAAGTTGTTTCCTTGAGATGAATTTCTACTTCAGACGAAAACGCTGGCAGAAGCTACTTTATCATATACGTAATTTAAATGAAATTAAGTTGACACATTCGTCACAAACGAAATTCCTCGTCCACAATACCCACATCTCTGCTCACCCTTCTAAGCCAACAATCCGTTCAAATCCAGCCAACTAATCTTAAGATTAGATAGTTAGCAATTAAGACCGTAGCTGCACGGAAATTACATAATATCAGGTCGGACCGTCGGCCGTGGTCTTCCTTTGACATTCAACATGTCAGCTGCAAATGGTATATTACAATTGTAAGCTTATAAATTAGACTGTCAATACCTTCTGTGTCTAATTTCATGGAAAACCACAGACCTAAGATAACGTGGATTGGCTAAATAGGGATCGTATCACACTACCGAAACGTTAGCGATTGGTAAGTCTGGTGAAGATATAAAGGAAATTATGGTTTAAGCTAGAGCGGGAAGTCATTTGAAGGTTTCCCAAATTTAATTTGTATTTTAAATTCTGTTGATTCGTCGCATGGTACCTATGTTGGTGACGGACCAGGGTATTGACATCTCCTGGGCGTCGGGATTAGCAAGGCGATTATTGGCCACGATAGGCGCGGGTTTGCGGACGACTTACGACGAGTAATGGGTAGTTCGCTGTCTGCCCGAGTCGTCGACGGCGCCTAGTGTTCTCCGCGCGCCTCAAAGACATGTTAGTAAAACCGTAGGGGCCCAGTAGAGCCGATGCCCGCTAAGGTCACGGGAATTTTTGAAAACGATACCATGGTACTGGAACGCAAAAGGCAACTGAGGGTCATAGGTGGGTTTAAATCAGTTAAAGTCTGACCCGCCTTCTCGGTCTACCCTAGAGCAGAAGTCATTGGACGATTTCTCTCCTCAAATCAAAAAGCCTATTACCATCTACCGGGCACAAATCCAGACTTATTTTCTCACTTCAAGTAGAGCGAGAGGAAGTTCCAGACTTTTACTAACTTTCCTGCTTTCCTTCAGTTGCCCCTTGTGTATCAGTGTCGCGGTAACTATTCTAGCTACTGCTACCTAAGGACACATATTTTCGATAAATTGTATTATGTAGGATTCTCAACATTCTCAATTTTCGTAGAATGTTCCAAAGAAGCATTTTCTAACTAACGAACAAATTACAAAGTTTACAAAGAAGCTTATCCTGTTCCCATCTTTCAAAACAGTAGACGATAGGTATTAAACAGAAACCACTCTATTAAAAAAAGAACCACACGTTTAATAAACTCAGTCCGAATGTAAAAACAGCAAAATAAAACCAGTTGCACTGTTTCATTGTTAAAAAAAAAATAAACAACAATTGGAAAACTTTTCTAAATACAACGTAGTTTTATTCCATGCAGAATGAATAAATATTTCGATTTCGCTATTGTACGTCTAAAAAACAAAACCGTTGTTTTGGAAAAAAAAAACTGTAATGTAATTGAGATGCTCTCCGTAATAAAAATAACTATTTGAAAACAAATGAAAAACATTCGTCGGCAGAAATAAAATGGAAAATAACAGGCACACATCATAGTATTAGGTAGATATCGGTTTCAGTTTGTATTTATTTTGCACGAAGCAAAAACTGGACGCGTTACGTTTGATATATGGAAACCGTGTATTAAAAAGCCGCATGTGCAAATACATTATTTACCCTCTGCTCTTTGATTAACCAATCGAATTGATTGGCAAAGGGAACGCAAACTATAATATTTGAGTAACAAACACGTAATAATGGGAATATGGTCATTTATTTAGCGATCGTGTCCATTACTTTTATGATATGCTCACGTATGCTGAGTCATTTGCACAGTGCTGACTTAAATACATATAATATTACATTAAAAAAAAAAATTAAACGTGTGCAACGTTTGATTTCGCTAGCTTTAAAATTAACCGAGATATGCCACTTTGAGAAAAGTCGACTCTGAAATTTTTTTTAACACAATAGCTTTGGTAGCAGTATACCGACTACCCCCTTTTTAGTTTTTATAAGTTCTTGTAATCTTGTTGTAGTCCATCTAAGGGCGGAATTCATCAATAAAACTAATCGCGTTTTAACGTTTGGCTCGCATAATCGCGTTTAGCCGCTGTCACTAGTGTCACTTGTAAAAATACAACAAAAGAAAAATACAGACAAGTGACACTAGTGACAGCGGCTAAACGCGATTATGCGAGCCAAAAGTTAAAACAAAAAAAATACAACAAAAGAAAAATACAGACAAGTGACACTAGTGACAGCGGCTAAACGCGATTATGCGAGCCAAAATTTAAAACACGATTAGTTTTATTGGTGAATTCCGCCCTTAAGGTTGCCTGGTTGATATCGCAGTTAGCCATAAGACAGTCATTGTACCCATAGATTTAAGTTTGTCAAAATTATGTTACTATTTGGTGTACAATAAGGTTGATTCTTTTCTAAAGGACTACGTTAAATTGCCAGTCGTAGGTTCTTAATTAAAAAAAAAATAACGAAGAAAATTTTAAAAATAATAAAGATGGCCGATACTAAGTATGCCACAAGTTATGAAGAAAGATCTCATAAGTCTAGACACTACGTAGAAACCTAGAAGAATTGCGCAAGTTTTTATTAGAAATAGGATTAATTTCTATGGTTACCTGGGAAATAAAACCATAATTTCAGCTTATTGTAGAGACCCGTAACAGCTGGGAGATACAGGTTATTTTTGTACGTCACATCAAAGATTATTAAAGAAGTCTTGCCCTACATTACTAGAAAATGAAAACTGAAGAGCGGAGCTCGTGGCTAAAGTAATAACAGCCGCATTTAAGCAACGCTTGTCGAGGTCAATCTGTAGATTGGTGACCATATTAATATAGGTCGTGGTCGTAAGTCTTGAGCATCGGCGCTGAGTTACTAGCCTGTCGGTTTTCTATCGATTACATTTCGAGGAGTGTGCATTGGAAATGCACAATTTAATTCCAAAAAGTCCGTTCCATCATCGGACCACTAGACATACGGCATTGCGCCACCGGTACATGGTGGACATCCCACCCATACGTACAAAGCGTTTTGGGAACATATTTATTGTACGTATAGCTAAGAAGTGTAATCCGCTGCCAGAGAATGTGTTTTTTTTTTATCTCAATCATATAAAAATCGGATGGTTGCTTCAATTGATTTTTATAATTTGTATCAAAAAGTGTCTGTATCCAAAATTGGAAACAGGAAGAATTTTACAAATCCGTTCAATATTAAGTAAGTTTTGAAACCTTCCTTTGACGGAAGGGAAATCTGTCAAGTAACAGAAAAAGATGCAGCTATTGAAATGTGACGTCACCGCCGTTAGGTTACGTGTGTACAGAAGAGATACCGAGATGTTCCTTCCACGTCCCCACTCTTCCGCATTCAAATATTTGAAATGCTAATTGCTGTTTTATTTAGTAACCATTTTAGATGCTGATTACAGTAAAACATTTTTTTAGTGTTGGTTTTTGGTTAGTATTACCTAAATATTGTACAAAAACTAAACAAAGGATAATACCCAATTAAGTTGTAACAAAATTGGTAAAAGAAATAACCCAAACAATTAACTACATTAAAGGCATGCGGTTATGTCTAATTTAAAAAAAATTTTGTTTGACATTTGATTAATTTTTTTTGGTGTAATCAGGACTATATATAATGTAATGGATCTAAGTGGTCTGAAATAAAGGTTTATTATTATTATAAGAGTAAGTACCAACTGATGCATACAGTTATTCCTTTAACTCCACAGAAAACCGGAATTAACTCAAACTCGACGCATCCTGTTCAAAGCATCGTTACATTTTATTACCTTCTCAAGCTTCAACTTCAAACAGCCGACAAAACGAACGTGAACAGTATTTCAGTTGGTCGATAAATATATAAATATCGATATCGACAAAGGCGAGGCGCGGTGGATGACGGACGGGCCGCCATTAACCAGTGAACGCTTATTGCGTTGCCCGCGACGTTTATATTGTTCCTTAGATAATACCGGGTTATTTAGCACAACTCAAATATTCAACCGTTTTTTTTTTCGTTCCCGTCTCTCCTTGTTAGACGAAAATCTGATGTAGACCGCCACATCATTTACATTGTAACGGGGGATCGTTTTTATAAATTTTTTGCCATTATCCAAGTTTATAAAGGTTTTTTCTAAAGGTGCATTACTGGTTTCGTTTAAATGTCTTTCGCAATATCTGTCTCGGTTATTATGTGCCTTTTGTAATTAAATTTGCTTTATGAAATATTCTAACAGAAGGAAAGTTTCATAAATTAAACTTTTTATGAAACGTTGTAGAATTTTTAGTGTCCAATTTCATAATTAGGTGCTGAAAGGTTAAACTAGTAAAAGCTGAGAGTTACAGCTGGCGTAAAAGTTTCGTAAAGCGTTGATTAAAAAGGACTTTACATGAACGTTGCTCATCCATACCAACATTATATAGGTAATGCCCTCAATCCCTGGTCAGTAAATCTGAAGGCAAAACTTCATGTTAGGGCCCTCCCATACAAAACTACGATGCGGTGCGATTTCGTACAGCAAAGCCGATACTTTGCCGCACAAAATCGCATCGCCAACCGCAACCGATGTTCAGGTGACCATACAATATGCGATGCGAATGAATTCGCAATTACTTGCGATGCGTCGTCGTAGCTCGTAGATTTTTACAATACGACGCGATGTCGCATCGCAGTTTTGTGCTTGGGACCTTGCTTGTGATAAGTTGACGAAACTAAGAATAATGAAGCAGGTTGAAATAAGACTTGACAGAAGCTAAAATTGTGCAAAAAGTGCACTGCGGTGACTCTTTCGAATAATGCGGCAGTCCAGGCAAGCGTAGTTACTTTTTTTACGGTTCTGTACCTCAAAAGAAAAAACGGAAATCTATATATAGGATCACTTTGTCGTCCGTCTGTCTGTCAAGGCCCTTTATCTAAGAACGCGTGGAAGTATCGAATTGAAATTAAAACCATATACTTAGGTCTGCAGTCCCTTGAAGCTATGAAAAAAATCAAACTTCTGAGCTAACGAAACAAAAATTTACGGCCGCTTATGTCGCTAAAAACGTATATTTCGACACTCTCAAGGGAAACAAAATTCAAAGGGTACTTCCCAATGACCGAGAACCCTGAAATTTGGCATGAAGCAAGGATTCAGCAAAAAAATCTGAAAACTGTAAATTTGTAGTTACGTCACAAAAAAAAAAATGTTTCGGCAAAATCTTCGTAACTCAATTCGTGAATTGAACTGTTTTCATAGGTAAGTTTGTATGGAACCCTCAGTGTGCGATTCCGACTTGCACATGCCAATTTTTTAATTCTATCCCAGCCCCATTGCAGCTTACTATAAATTACTTCACGTAGAAACTACTTAAGAACTAGAAAAAGCATCAATTTTTTAATCAAAACACAATAACAAAAATAAAAAAGATTAACTCCACTCAAATGCGACGCAAACCGAAGAATCTATCTCTTACTTTTGATCCCCAAACAAGATGTAGGTACGTTAAAGTCCTGTTAGTAAATCTTCTAATAAAACAGTTTTCAGCGACCACAGTGTCAAGTTTCCGATACTCCTAGAATTGACTGGTCTGAACACTGTGAACTGAAAGTTAAGGAACTTCTAACTCTCATATTTCATCGCTTACTTACAAGTTTGAATTTTGCTAAGTCCCGGTTTATCTATTGCCGAAGGCCTAGTCTAGGTTACAAGTTCTTTGGCGCACTTAATTAGCTAAACTTTTGTTACTTCATTAATTTTTATTTAAAATTTATGTAATAAATCACCTTACACGGGATAACTTCAAACACACCTACGATCTTAAGGTTTTATTTTTGTTATTTATACATTTTTATTTTCAAGCATGTTGTTATTCTTTTTTTTTTCTTTACTTTTATTTAAGGAAGGGTCACTTCGACTTCAATAATTAGGTGACACTAATGGGAGAAGACACTTACTTCTATAATACAGGTTTCTACTTAGCTCAGAAGTCAAGGCTTCAAATTTTACAGTGTAATATAATTGTTTGTGTCAATAAACTATTTGATTTGATGTACAGTAGAGGCACACACGCAGACTTAATAATAACAAGGCATTCTCTACCAGTCAGCCTTTAAATCAAAAAAGTACTCGTATACTATGGTAGTCACGACAATAAATGTAAATATATGTAAATATTTACGCTTACAAATTTAAGTTTCTCTTTTTTATTAATGGCCTGATAAGAAACAAATGAAGGCAAAATCCAGGCAATTTCTTACCAGTTGCATGTTGTCTATGCAAAAATAATAATAAAGTAAATACTATGGTTTACATTTAACATTATTGTCAAGAGTTTTATATTGTGCGTCTTTTTAAACACTAGTGGTTTCCCTTGGTTTCGCTGCCGTGGCTTACCCCAGAGTAAAAAACATACATACTCACACCCACAAGCATAAAAATTCAAACTTTCGTCTTTACAAAAACTCTCTCTCTCTATTCTTTTCGTTTTTCGTTTTTTTTCCGTTTTTTAAGATTTGCTGGGAGAAAACTCATTCTTGAGTTGAAACTGTATGTACCACCGTGTACTATGTATGTTTTTGTGTACAATAAAGAATTAAGAATTATAATGTCAGAATAATATAAACTTTATTACGTTATTACAGTTAGTACTCGCAGATAGTTATTGATTCTTAGAATTCGTAGAAGAGAGGGTAAAAGCTCACTTAAAGTTGCCATTAATTTTATTACAAACATCTGTATTGACGATACACTCTCATTTCCTTTGACAGTATAAATAATAAGATGAAAATCAAAGTCATTTATATTAAGATGCATTTCTAAAATGAAAAGCATGATTCGCGGTAAACAAGTAATAATAAAACAACAGTCATTATTATTTTTCAATATCATTATCATTTCAGTCGAAAGACGTCCACTGTTGGACATAAGCCTCCCTAAGTGTCGCCACAACGAACGATCCTTTGCGTTCATCGCATTCCCGCGATCTTATCATTATTATCCAGGCAAAAACACATGATTTAAATATTAAAAAAAAAAATACAATAGAAAAGAATCATTTCAAAAGAAATCTTAACGCGTAATAATTATTTAATTCTTTGATGAAATTCCACTAATAGACATCAAACGGGGAACTAGAACTCACAGTCTTTATCAGATGAGAATATTGTCTTGCAAAACTGCTTCGTTTTTAAAAAATATTGTTAAAGTGTGGCGTATTCCTGACTTCACACTATATATTTTCTTAACTGTCCCGTTCAATATGTTAGCATTGAAAAATATACATTGCATGCAAGTTATGAAGGTGCTCGCAGGTGGCTGTTCAGAGTATGGGAATAACACCACTTTTTGGAGCCACTTTCATTATAATGGAGATATCAATTACATGCACTGAATATACTGACATGCTGTGTTGTAGCGGAAGGATTTTGCATTGAATATTGATTCATGAGACCACGAGCTTTAAATGCAATGTATTTGACGACCTAATCAGAATTGTTAGAGAGATGGAGCTATATAGGATGTACATTGTAACACGTCAAGTAAGGTCCCTGAAAGTCTTTTTTTTTAAGGTGGGAAATCATCAAATGACTTCTCCCATTATAAGTTTGGTGTGCTCAAGGAAACGGCCTTACAGCCACTAGATGCCTCTGGATTTACTGGCCCGAGACTATCTCTAACGTGTCTTCTGTCGGAGAAATGACCACAAGATCGTAAGGGGAGGTAGATTGGTCACACGCTTAAGAGGGATCACATACCTAAATAGGTGTAGGACTGGAATCCTTTCAATCAATCCAGGGAAAAGGAAGCACGGCCGTCCTCGGCAAACCTGGCGACGCACCGTACTGGCAGAAGCAACGGCCATCATATTGACATGAAGCGAGGTGAAGCGTACACACATGACCAGTGTGAACGCCCTCTGCCCCAGCCATCTTAAGTCAGTATATTAAGTCTGTTCATTTCTTTATGCAAAAACTAATACTAAATAAATCACAGAACTTTTCCTCCTCAAATCAAACTTATATCTTTTCGAACTGCATCGGAAAAAAAAAAAACAATTTCTTATGCGCACCGTAACAGGTTGCTTGCCTACAACTTACAAACAAGTATTAGTTATAAGTTATAACTTGATAACTCTCGCTAACAAGTTACTTAACAAGCACCTGATTAAATTCCCGACTACTTAACGCTTATACTTAACTTCAATAGAAACCGGTAAGCGTGTGACAAAGGAAAACTAACTTAAATGGTGAATAATATTGTGAGTGTTCAAATAGATTGTGGTATAACTAATTGTCTAAAATAGGGTACTTCAGATATCATTGTTCATTTATTTGTTACCCGTGGTTTCACCCGTGTCTTTGGGTAACTACTGCTTCACGTCCATGTGTCGTAATGTGATTATATATTATTCCCATTATTATTCCCCGATAATTTTTTTTGACAGTAAATTCGACTGGTCTGTTGGTCTAGTGGTTAGTGGTCCTGAATGCTATGCCGGAGGTCGTGGGTTCGATTGCCACCCAGGACAAATGTTTGAGTGATGAGCATGATCATTTGTTCTGTGTCTGGGTGTAATTTATCTATAATATGTATGTATTTAGAAATATATAAGTATGTTTATCAGTTGTCTATTACTCATAACACAATCTCTGCTTAGTTTGGGACTAGATGGCGAAATACATACATATTGTAGATAATACACAAACATTTGTCTTGCGTGAGAATCGAATCCACCTCACCCCATAGTAATCAGAGCCACTAGCCACCAGACCACCAGGCCAGTCAATAAAGTTACCTGCCTTGTACCCGTACCAAAACCGCAGAATGAGACATATAATACCAGAATAAAGAAAATATACTTACGCTAGTTAGGTAAAATTGTGATTTAATTTAAATATAATATATAACATGACAATCGTCATAATGAGCTAAGCAACAAAATAATATACGAATATTTCCATCTAACGTTTAATAATAACAAAGCAAACATCGCAAAAGAGAAGTCGTTAAAGTTGTTTGCAGCGACAAAGTGAAAGATTATGACAAGCGGAATACAGCATTATGTCCTGAAGAGCATTATGTTCAGAGCAAATCATACATGCATGCAATAGTGCAAAAGGGAGAACATTACGGAATCCAATCCCGCATCAAACTCACGATCCCGCAAGCCTGCGGGGATTGGGATTTAAAAAAAAAATGTTTTATGTAGTAATATACAAAAAAATGATTGGGACCCTGGTTCAGGCTATGTTCCGGGGCGAGAGGGAGTGGGAGGTGGTCGCCACCTTCTGTTTAGACTAGTGATGCAACGGAAGTGTCTTAACCGAAGCGGAAACGGAAACAGATGTCAATAGTAAATCTTTGCGGATGCGGAAGCGGAAGTGTTAATACAATGAAGAAAAAGCACATTTTTTTTTTTAAACAACAGAAGGTTTACGTCGTAATCACGTCACAAGGCACGGTGATGCGCAGAATGAATCAAAACAAAAATAATAATAAAGAAACTCGTTGCGACACGTTTGTGTATTTTGTCAACGTCTACGTTAATACTACATAGATATTCATAAAATAATTTAGATACATTTCATTGAATCCTAATTTACCGTATATAGATTCCTACGTTCAATTTAAACTAGTTGAACAGATTATTGTGCGATCTACTTAATTTAATTTCATATTTGTCGATGTTTTCGGTGTTCGGCGCTTATAATCCCCGCGGCTATAATCCGTTACAAAACAATTTGAATTTCTCAATTTAATGTTCATTATGCTTTTGAACGGGCTTTCATGAACCTGTTCAATACAGTATAAATTTTCCAACAAAACTGTGTAAACGAAAAAAGTGGGGTATTACAAAACAAACCACATAATAAGGGCGCCGCGCCGCGCCGCGAATATGAGACAATAAACGACAAAGCTGTATCGTAGCGGTCTACGTGGCGCTTCCGTAGCAAAACTCGTAGGCGACTACGCCGTAGCCCGTAGCAGCGGGATACATCTAATGAGGGCACTGATATTGTACCGCTCAGCCGGCGGCCGACTCAGGCGGCCTCTATAAATTGGTTTCATGCATATTTATTTATTCAAATATGTATGAATTGAAATCTCCACGACTACTGAAATATGGCACTCGTGGACGAAAATTGAATCAACAGGGTAAATTAAGTTGACAGGCGCAGTAATAGTGTTTGAAATATAAACTCTTTTAGTTGAATAAGAAGCGTAACTTAAGAAAGTGCTCTCGTGGCATTATTCAAAGTATTCTTCATAAAGTTCGCCTTCTAGCTAGCGAACTGCGAACAGCAAATTTTTCATATTTTGCTATTCTGACGTTTGGGGAAATTGGTGTTTAATGAGTAAACTTATGCACCGTAGCGTGCGCTAATCTTGTGTTTTTTTTTTGTGATAATGCACGTTTAGAAAACTGCACGTGTGTTAAAAGTTGCACCTTAATAGTTTTTTGATGACTTCGCCGGTGCAAAATTGACCGTGCCCGACTCTGTATAAAATACTTTGAAGTTTCCGTAAACCGTTTTGTTTGTTAAATTTTATTTGGTAATGCGGTGGCACGGCGACTCGCTGTTTTGTACAAATTGGGGGATTTAAAACCAGCGTGTTTCCCGCTAGTATTTTTACAAAGCTTAATCAAATTTACTTAATGTTATAACCGGTAAGACAAAGGAACAGAGAATTGGATTCAGCGTTTATCTTTGAGTTTTTAGACAAAGAATCATTTATCTTATTTCATAAATAATATATTTCGTCTAAAATTACTATGTACAATTGAACTGTAGCAACAGATCTGAGAGATAATAAATGAGGCGAGTGTCTCAAAACTGGAAACTAATTAAAGTCGGCAGACACGAATCAATACTTATAAATTAAGACGGTTTAACTTGCAAAGGTAATTGGGCAAAAGTTCATTTCAAATATTGACACTGGAATGACGAGAGAGCTGGAGTAGTCATTCTTTAGGGCGCAGTTTACACTCCCACCTCATCGTTATTCGTCTACACTGAATTGTTAACGGGAAATTGTCCTCGCTCATTCATTCTTTGTATTAACAATGAATCAAGTCGTTTTCAAAGTTTGTGAATTTAACGATTTGTACGAAAGCGGGGAAACCATGAAAATGCGGCTTATAAAAATATTGGATGTCGTTTCTGTGATTGATTTATTTTTATTGGCTCAATAAGCGATTTGCTGAAGACAGGCGATCGGATTTTTATGTGACACTTGTCTTGTGTTACTTAACTTAATATCTTCAATTTTGACATGATTTTATATCAGTAATTTTCTTGTGTTCCCCTGAAAAATATATCTTTTTTGAGCTGGGAAATCATCGAATCACTTCGTCCGCTCCAAAGTAAGGGCGAGAGGTAAGAGAGGGCGTATCAGACTTTTATTGACAAAAACCCACCTGTATCCTTCAGTTGCCCTTTCAGTTCCATGGCCACAGTAACTCTTTCAAAAATTCCCGCGGCCCTATTGGGCATTGGCCCAATTGGGCCCCTACGGTTTAGCTGGCATCTCTTTGTGGCGCGCGTAGAAAACTACGCGCCGTCGTCGAGTCGGGCTTGATCCTTACCGGACGGCGTGCTACCCATTGCTCACCGTCTACAAGCCCGCGCCTAAGGTGCCCAGGGACGCCATGATAAATCTACCTTGACGATGAACTTCAGAAAGTTGACATTAGACAAATAGATAACTTCACAGCGATTGATGAATGAGTTATTTTAATTATTTACAGAAACCTCTAGATTACGTTAAATATTTATAGTTAAACAATTTGCGAAAAGGAATCTTACGTTGTGGGTAAGGTTCGTTTGATCTGTCTGTTTTAATATTAAAGT
Source organism: Mythimna impura (assembly GCA_905147345.3). Taxonomy (NCBI): domain Eukaryota; kingdom Metazoa; phylum Arthropoda; class Insecta; order Lepidoptera; family Noctuidae; genus Mythimna; species Mythimna impura. The sequence continues at coordinate 12,085,531 of LR990343.1, read as the reverse complement.
TAAATAATTTAGTTTGACTTACGCGGTTATTTTTCGTTTAATTAGGTTTATATTTGCAGTTTTTGTGAGCTTCTAATCTTCAAGTATGTTTAGGTTCAAACTTTATTTATGTTGTAATTAATTATATTTTAGGTTTGCCGAAATAATTTCTTAAGAGAGTAAATTAAATAATATTTAATTCAATAATGTTACTATGGGTTATTTAATACCTGAAATTAACGATAAATAAATAAATTAAAGTGTATTATTTATTTATTTATTTAAACTTCATGAACAGCAGTGGTACATAATGCAACAAGGCATTCTCTACCAGTCAACATTTGGGTTAAAAAAGACAACACTGTGGTAGGTAGAGTAGGTACCACGAACACATTTTCATTGTATGCAACTTTTTGAATTCCCAACGATCTTTTCAGTGCACTTCCCGTCGATAGTGACACACGACAAAAATTTTTGACACCATATGTTAAAAGGGTGTGACTATATTATATGAGACGCACTACTTTTTTGCACTATTTATTCACTTTAGCCTTGAAGACACCTAAATTATAACCGGACGGGAAGACCGCAGCAGGCAAGTTGTTCCAGTCCCTCGATGTACGCGGTATAAACGAAGAGGCGAAATGCTTGGTCCGGACCGTAGAGGTTTCAACAACGTAAGGGTGGATACTTGCCGTTCGTCGGGTTGTCCGATGGTAGAAATGAGATGGTGGAATCAAGTCATGCAATTCCCGCGCACACTTTTCAAAATGCATCCTGTGAATTCTGTCTTTTTTTTTATTAAGCCCTTAGGAATAACCACTGTATCGAGGGTGCGTTCACAAACATGTACAAGACTCCCAAACCTGGAACACCTATATGTAGACCATACATATATTTGTTCCATGCGGGAATAGAACCCGCGACACACAGCACACTAGCCAGTCGTTCTACCACTGCGCCAATCGTGCCGTCAATATAAATGCCATACTCCTCTACTTTAGGTACCACTTCCCCAATTGGGCATATATTCAAAGTACCTATTCCACGAATCCACATGTCACATCATAAACTCCCCTATTCACAGTCATGTCGCATCAATTTATTGTATTGGCAACATTTGGTAATCTCGAAACGTTTCGCTGCGCATTAATTTGGCTAATAGTTTGTTTTTGTTCAGGTGTTGCCATAAGCCGATTATGGATGGTTATCAAATATAGCTCATTTATTTGGCCAGTTTCCGTATTAATGATTGCAGTCACATCATTGTAACGAGAGTTTAATGTTGTTCGTTGGTTTTACCTACCCACACGTTGTTGGTGTGTATGGTATGGTTTCGTGGCTTGTAATTCGAGTGGAAGCCGCATCTTTGAACTAATAATTATTAATTTTGCTTTTTAGAGTTCCGTACCTAGGTCGATAAAAACGGAACCCTTATAGGTCTGTCCGTCTGTCAAGACCCTTTGCCTCAGAAACACTTGGAGCTACTTACGTAACTGAAATTAATATCAAATACTCAAGTCTGCTACCCCAAGCAGCAGAGAAAAAATCAAACTTCTAAGTCAACGCTATCGAAAAATAAGGCCTTAGGTTTAGGCGCATATTTTGACTCTCGCTAGGAAATCATAACCTATCCTATAGGTACTTCTTGATGACCTAGAATCCTGAAATTTTACATGAAGCAAGGTCACCTTTAAAAAAAAAAACACTACTACTACACCACTACCCACCACCACTACTACTACTATTAAAAGTGTAGAAAAAAAATCTGAAAACATAAATTTGCAGTTACGTCACAAAAAAAGCATTTTTACGATTCAGAAAAATCTCCAAGACTCGATTCGGAAATTGAACTATTTACATAGGTAAGTTTGTACGGAACCCTCAGTGCGGGAGTCTGACTCGCTTTTGTTTTTTGCAGTACAGGCGCATATACAGCATCACCTTAGATTACACCATTACATAATAATTATTATAATGCTTGTATTCTCATCGTTCTATAATGCAAGATAATTTCAATCCGACTCAATCATACACTCGCCTATCGTCAACATCGTGCATGGTTTAAAAGCTTGTTGTTTCATCTAACGCAATCCAAAGCGATGTTTGACGAAGAGGCAACGCGAAAAAACAGAGATAACGCCTGAAAACACTATTAGCATTCGGTAATTCCGTGATTTACTCGAATATTTCACAAAACTTGTTCCAGGAAATACGTGTTTTTTTAAACCCTAAAAGTTTTTGAAAAAAATTCGTCAGTCGTCATTCAGAATTTCGATTAAATATGCAGGCTTCTATGAATGTACTTTTTATATTTTTAATATATGAGTACATCATGGAGGCCAAAAGTTCACGTAGGATATTAGATTTTCAGAGGTCTTTACTGGATTGGTTTTACACCACTTTATATTTTGATTTCCATAGAAGCCTAGATAAAATCCACAAGATAACTGTTTAAGTGTATATCCAAAATATCTGGAGAAATATGTGTAATAACATCATAATCTCGTAAGAGCGGTTGTATGAAAATTTACCTCGAGTTTCCCGCTCTTAAGTTGATTATTAATTGATTTTTTGTATTAAAAAGGTCTTTTAAAAAGCAAGGGTTGCAATAGAATTTAAACTTTATTATGTACGACATAGAGTTTATTTTGAAAATTTTACAATTATATCGAATTATTTATTCAAATATCTATGTAGTAGAGTGTTACTAATCACATACGTGTTGTGTGTGTACTAGTCAAAATTTTTCCAGATACGTTACAAAGATTAGTAGATAGGTATTAGATATCCATTACTCAATTAAATGTATGTATGTTCCATATGTTATTTGTATCTTTTAACATTGTACCTTATTTCCATGTACCTAAATAAAAACTAAGAAAGCAATCGTCAACAGTCTCAAAGTTCCCTTATATTCTTTCGTCTACTTCATATTATTTAAGCTTTGATATATTCGCAATTTAAGTTGCCTGAAAGTCGTTGGGGAGCGAACAGATTAAATTACATTTTTTCCTACTTACCGACGGAAGCAAACGACTTTTTACTGTAAACAGGGGAGGAGGTTAGAGTCAAGAATAAAGTCGTGTCGCCAAAAAAAACTGGATGGATATTGTGCTCTTGTAAATGGCTGCATCTACAAGTGTTAACAACATTTATCTAAATCGAAAAGGCTTTGTATTAAATTACTAAGAAGTTCGTCAAATGCAGCCAGGTATTGTTGAATTCAAAGTTATTGGCGGTTGAAAAGTGCGCCAGGCGCAGCGCACTGCCCCACCTCTCACTCACGCACTCAGTGTGTGACATTGCTTCTGCGCGGCGAATCACCTCGTCTTCCGAGCCGCCATTAGTTAGAATTTAATTACACTAGCTCTCTTAAATTATAAAAAAAAATTGGAATGATTTTAAATATTTTTTAAAAAATAAGTCAATACAAGTAACAGGTAGATAAATGGCGAACTTGAATAAAATAATTAATAAATTGATGTTTTAAAATCAATGTAAAAGTAGTTAATAAACACGAACAAAAAAAAAAAACAGAAATATCATGATATAAAGAAAACATTTAATTACAACATGCAACTGTTAGATCTACAGGCTACGAAATAATTACCTTTATTCCAATGTGGATGGGGAAGTCAGAAGCCAATGCAGGTTGCGGATGAAGTGCCGGCAGGAGCGGCAGTGGAAGAGGACAGGACATCATAGCTGCGCCAACCTGCCAACAAACAACAAGCTAGAGTTTGTACAAATCTTGGATGTAAAGACAAATTGTGGATGATAAGACAGTCTTGTGGTAATGAGCCAGCAAATGATGGACTTTAGTATTGGTAGCCAGAGTTTGTATTATGTTTTTTTTGTCAGGTGGGTTTACTGCCTAGCTGTATTTGTATTTAGTTTCCCTTAAAATGAATCTGACAGGTGCTTTGATGCACCGATGGTACATGGTGGGCATCGTGGACGGTATATGAGTGATCATACGCACAAAACGTTTCGGGAACACATTCATTGTGCGTGCAGTTAATGAGTGGAATTTCCTGCCAGAGTCTGTGTTTCTTGATAGCTACAACCTGAGGGTTTTTAAGTTAAGAGTGAATAGGTTACCTTAAGGCAAGTATTCTTTATCGTTAACCACATCATCGCTTACCATCAGTATTACCATAAATCATTATCAACTGATCAAACGCAAGCCTATTAATAAAAATAAATAAATAACAAGAGCCTTTAGTATTAATAGCCAGTATCTGTACAAATGTTAGAAGTTAAGACAAATTGTGGACGTAATGACAGTCTCTTAGTAACGAGCCAAGAAACGATAGACTTTAGTATTGGCAGCCAGAGTTTGTACCAATGTTTTGTCTAAATTTGTAAGGACAAATTGTGGATGTATTAACAGTATTTTGGTAACGGGCCAACAAACGGTAGATTTAAGTATTAGCAATCAGTGTTTGTACAAATGTTGGTTGTGAGCATCGTTGTGAGTATCAAGTCATGAAAGTTATTTGTAAGACTTCGTCTGTAGGATTTTTATACATCATATTTCAGTCGAAAGACGTCCACTGTTGGACATAGGCCTCTCCCAAGTGTTGCTATAACGACCGGTCCTGAGCGTCTCGCATCATCGGATTCCCACGACCCTCACCAGGTCATCGGTCCACCTTGTAGGGTACGTGGTCGCCAATCCAGAATCTGTCGTCCCCATCGACTTATCTGTTCTGCGAGCAATGTGCCCTGCCCATTGCCACTTAAGTTTGGCTATTCTTCGACCTATGTCGGTAAACTTGGTTCTCCTGCGGATATCTTCATTTTTGATGTGATCACGCAAGGAAACTCCGAGCATAGCTGTTTCCATTGCCCTTTGGGTGACTATAAGAGCTAAATAGGTTAAAGTGAAATAAACAGTCTAATCAAATATTTAAATTAAACAAATTAAACATTCCACATCTATCTACGATTAAGAAACCGGTCCTAAAAAAGTTTACGACACTTTTAATCGCCAACATCTGTGAGCACCATTTAGGAATCCGTATCATAATTTCGTCATACATCGATACAGGAATAGGGATGAGAAACGTCGAAAATCATTTAGTTAGCGATGTATTCGGCGAGCCTGGATAAACTCGGTAGATATGCCTCTCTAATATTCCGTGTGGACTGCTGGGCCCGCTGAAAACGATATGAATAATATATAGGCGCGAATGCACGGACGCGGGAGATCAGGCCGCATTACGACATTCGATACGGCTTGTCCTGTGACGAATATAAGCGTGGAACGGAACGACAGCGCGATCCAACCATATTTTATGTAGATGATGAAAACATTTGTTTGATTGCGTGCGGAAATTAGTTTGATGTCTGGTTGATTACGATTCTGTCACGAAACTAAATATGTTCGTAGAAACTGATGAACCAAGTTTTTTTTAATATTTTATCATCATTAAATAAAAATTTTGTGTCGCAATATTTGCTATCGAACTCCTCCGAAACGGCTTGACTGTGATTTTTATGAAATTTCTTGAGTAATTTTTTTAGGTCTGATTTTTACACTCCTATCTCCACCCACCATTTTTCGAAGAGAACATATCCGGATCAGCTAGTTTCTTTATAAAAATACTAGTGACTAGCCCCGATTTTGCACGGGTGCAAATTATAAACGTAAACCTACCTTGTTACCTGGGGTCTGGGGTCCACTTTTGAGGGTTACTCGTGGTCCTAAGACGCAAAGAGCAACTGAAGTGTGGTTTTAGTCACTAAAAGTCTGGCACGCCCTCCCGCTCCGCTCTAGAGTGGGAGAAATGATTTCCCACATTAAAAAAAAACCTGCCACGTTAGTTGTTCTTTTTACTAGCGAAAACAGAGACGCGGAAAGCAACTTTGTTATGAAAGAAACTTAAAGCTGAAAATTTAATAGGGACTATCAATTTTCATTTACTATTTATCTATATAAAAAACACGACATGTGTTTAATGAAATGTTTACCAAACCCAGTAGGTGTAAGAGTTATGGCATTGCAGTGTATAGTTTTCACTATACCGTATCTGATTCGCCGGAATTCAGGAACATGAGACTCCCGGTTCTGTATTGACGTGTCACGACTGAAACTAGGTATGCCAATCGGATCCGAACGACCGTTTCAAGTTCACTTTGCTTTCCCTTACCACAAACTGAACATTTATTTATTATTTATTTATTAAATTATAACACCTTTATACGCTAGTGCAAGGCGATGTTATAACTAACACTTAATATATGTACATAGTCATGATATTCTTAAATTAATTAAGGTTATAAATTATGTAATGTCCAGACCTTTTTTAATAATTTTTTGAGCTGCTTCTAAAAATTTCGGCAGGTTTTGGCCAAATAACGGGTGATTCATTTGGATTTACTTTTTTGTCTATGCATTTTTTGACAGATAAAGCGTCAGTCATGACAACCTAACCTAATATTTTCATTCACTATAGTTTGACATTTTTCTTTCTTTCTTTCTTTCTTTCTTTCACGGTCCATATTTCTTCAAAAACGAAGCCGGCCAGAACGTCACTGTCAATGGTGACCGTTATCGTACCATGATAACGGACTATTTGTTTCCTGAAATTGAAGTCCGTCATCTTCAAAACTTTTGGTACCAACAAGACGGCGCCACTTGCCACACAGCACGTGAAACCATGGCTTTGTTGCGAGAAAAATTTGGTGAACAGTTAATTTCGCGTTTCGGACCAGTCAGTTGGCCGCCTAGATCCTGTGATATCACACCCTTAGACTTTTTTCTGTGGGGTTATGTAAAGTCCAAAGTTTATATGGATAACCCGCGAACGATTGATCAACTGGAAGCCAACATTACTCGCGTTATTCGCCAAATACCACTGGAAATGCTCGGTCGGGTCATCGAAAACTGGAACTCCAGAATGGACCACCTTAATCGCAGTTACGGACAACATTTGAAAGAAATAATCTTTAAAAAGTAAATGTAAGGAATGGTTCTTTTGTATTATAATAAAGATTACCCGATAAATTTGTTTTATTCATATTTTTTTTAGTTTTGGAAAAAGTAACTCCGAATGAATCACCCATTATATCCTCCGATAGTGCTTTATTATTAATAATACGTATGGCTCGTGATAAAGGGGCAAACTTTAGGAGGTTAGTCCTAGCAGACGGCACCTCTAAGAGAGCAGGACATACATACATAAATATCACTGAACATAGTTTAGTGATTTATCAGACCAATTGACTGACGATATCGACAGACGATACGGCAATCTTGTGGAATTTAGCCGAATTAGGCACTAAGGAAGCGATCAAATAACTTTTCCTGACATTTTCCTGCTATGATTTGATATCGGATTTCAATTGAAGTAGGTTTGTGTAAGATTATTTTTATTTGTGTTTATGTAGGCTTCGAGACACGAGGTTCGTGAGGTAATATTTGTCAATATCTGTAAAGGTCAACCTGTATACCTCATCATAAATACGGGCTGTTTTCAGTAGATATGAAAGTAATGACAACCCTAAAAGCCATCAGCAAATCCTAAATGGCAGAGCCTTTAACTACGTTTTAATAAAACCACATAATAGAGATTGGAAATTAGTAAATATCTAAACAAAATCAAACAAACAGTACAATGTTAATATGAATCGGGAAGGACGAGAAGTTTTAATCGAAATTCGGGCGGCTGTATCGAGCGTCCCTAGGGGTGTCTCGTTACAACAAATTAATTCACTGTACTAATTGAATGTCACAAAACGAATTAACTGTGAGAACTGTTTTTAATAGTAAAGGGCTGCACATCAATAGAAAATTGTTGTCATCACACGAATATTATAGAGGAGTAAGTGTGTGTATGTTTGTTACTTCTTCACGCTTGAACGGCTGAATCGATTTTAATGAAATTTGGCACACGGGTAGACCATGTCCTGAAATAACTTATAGGATACTTACAAACTACATGAAACACAAGCGTCAGCTTATAACTGCTAGTGTGTCTTGCCAAATAATAATAATAATAAAGCTGAGAAAGATAAGCAAACTAAGTATCTTGACTTAGCTCGCGAGGTTCTCGACATGTGGGAAGTGGATAGAGTAATTGCCGAGTAATTGCTGAGTATTGGCCGTTACTACTACTCCTCGAACTACATCTGAGGAGGCTCTCGCTAGGCAGATGGATCAAGGGCAGAAAGAAAAAGAAAGCAGTACTCCTGGACACGGCGCGCATTGTTAGGAGATTCCTCTCTCAGGAGCCCTGACCGCCGGCAGCTTGGACCCTGTTCCCGATGCCGGTCAGCTACTATTTTTTATATTTTTAAATGTTTTTTTTAATGTGTTTTTTCTAAAGAAATATTTAAAAATGTAAATTATGTATGAAAAAATAAATAAATGGAATAATAATAATAATACTTCTTATCTTGGGAGTATTTTTCACATCATCATATCATCTTCCTGCCCTTATCCCGTTTTATTTGGAGTACCCGTCACGCTATCACTAACTCCTTTTTCTTTCAAATCACTTCTCGCACAATCCATCCATCTTTTCTATTTATGTGTATGTGATTTTCTTTTGTGTTTTGTTTTGTGTCATCTTTTGTATGTTCCCTTGAAACAATTTTCTACTTTCACAAGTTATTCTATAGTTTCACTAACTTTAGACAGAGGCTTTTCCCGTGTCAAAGTAAAAAATGATCCCTAAGGGTACATACTCCCCGGATGAAAAGTATCCTATTGCTGTTCCACGACACCGCTTACTCGTGTGCCAATGTTTCATCCAAATCCGTTTAACCGTTTTAGAGTGAAGAAGTAGCAAATATACGAACAATTTTTCGCCTTTATGATAAGTGTCAGCAAAGGTGCCTTTTGGCAGCAGAATATAGCTACATAAATTTTAGAGCGTCTAGAATAAGCGATCGCGAGTGAACGATTTAATTAATTTTCCTAAGAGTCATTTAAACGGTTATATCGCAATCTATTCTGCCTATCAGAGTTAAGTCCTAAATTTGAGTATCTCGGCTCTACCGAACACTGTTTATCTTAACATTTAATATGCCCTTTTGATTTCGATGTGTACCTTCATAGCAATTTTTTTTTATTTAGCCTATTTTTTCACACTGATGGGAAAAGCCAAATCCTTCCAGTTATCTCTCTCTCTTCTCGGGCTTCAAGCGCCTCGAACACATACTTGCGGTAGATGTCTAGGTCGTCTCTTTACCTCTTCCCAGGTCAGGCTCGGCGGCGTCGTCCTTCCTTAGGCACCCACTTTGTGGAGACTCTTGCCTACCGGTGAATGTGCATGCGGCTGACGTGACCCGCCCAATTCTATTTTACCTATCTATTAACTAATAAAAAACCATGACCTGGTTGGCTGGGATGGCTGGGTTTTTTTTTTGGCCAACGAATCAGCATTGCCATTCATCGTGGCAATGCTCAAAAAACGGTTTAATTGGTTGGAACGGTTTAAAGTTTTTATTAAATATTTCTCGAACGAAGTCGCTGTGCAGTGCTAGTCTATCCAACAAAACAGCAAATGCCCGATGAACACCGTCCGTGCATTGACCGTGTTATATTTCCACGGAGGAAAACCGCACTCTTCAACTATTCAGGACTCCAGCAAAGTTGTTATTATGACAGTTACCTAACTCCATTAATTACATTAATGAATGCATTAATATAGAGTTAGCTAACTATGCCGCGGGCTGACAGCCGACGTGAAATCCTTTTTACTAGATAAAATAAAAATTGTTCTTAGGTTAGTTGACTAGTTGGATGAAAAGTCGGTCTTTTAATGTGTTTTAATATAGAATAGAACTTGATTGAACAAAAAAATTGTAACATAATTTAGGTATACACAAACTTAAAATTATGGGTACATTAGCGGTTTTATCGATGGCCGCGATATCTACCAGACAACCTTAGGATAGAGCGTGTAAACTTAAAATTTTACTTATTTTTTTTATGGGTTTTTAGAATGTGGGTTCTAATCTATGGTTTTAGAGTAATAGTCTGAGAGACAAATGAAATTTAACTCAAATATATTGAATATGGTAAATCACACGTAACTTTCGTTCTAAAACACTTCGTATGTAGACCTTCATCAATGATTTCAGATGAAAGACGTCCACTGCTGGACAGAAATCTTGCCCGAGTGTCGCCATAAAGTTAATCCCGTGCTTCTCGCATTCAGCGGATTCTTCCGGTCTCCATCAAGGTGGAAGTTAAGCATGGAAGAAGTAAATCATGGCAGTACCATATATCTGTAGCGACATCTATGGCGTCACATAACAACTAAACTACGAAATCCTGCATCGCGCAATTAAAGTACTTCGCGAGATTTGAACATATAAAACAGCCCGAAATCATCTATCGGGCAGTTGCCCAAACCAGACAAAACACCAGTCTGGTCGGAGGATCCCTTTCCAACGGAGGTATGCGGTACTATACTCTGTTCCTCATACCCCCAAATAACTATAGCGTGAACTTTAGATTGTTTCCCGTCAAAAAATCACGTTTCTACCTTTTTTTATTTACAACATGCTACCCTTATTTACAGATACCCGTTTAATAATTAAACAATTAATAAAGGCTGCCTTGAACATTAATAATGACTTTTTAAAACCTCCAACCTTAAATATACCTATAATCAATTCGAAGGGGAGCGATTGGCTTTCTATAATTTTGACGGATCCAATTATTTTATCGCTTCTTCCCGAACGTTGGATACCCTCGAATTTAATTAATTAACTATTGGTATAATTAAATCATCTCGGCTCCGCGAAATTTATTCTTTCAAGTGGCGGACAAAGTTTCTTGGTTAAATTATAATGGCAGTAAGATCATAACGGTATGATTAACATGACTGAAGTTTATCGTAAATAAGAGGGGGAGCGGGAGTGTGATGATTCATGGTATAGCCTCACTGTTACCCGTTTTGTTACTAAATTAGAGTTACGCAGGAAATCTGCGGTAACGACATTTCGAAAGTAATTTGCACTGTTTAAAAAGAAAACTGTGTTTGTTTAACGGTTCTTTTACAACGTTCTTTTACTGTATTAAGTCGGCTATGAGCTAAACAGTCGCCTTTTTGAGTTAGTTAGGGAAGTTTTTTTTTTTTTAAGATTGCTTTTAAGGAAAAACACATTTCGAAACATGAACTGTAGATCATTTTTCTCGACACCAATCGGATATTTTTTCTGCTGAACTTATTAGTAACATCGGCTACTGGTACTTTGGTCATAAGTTAAATAGGTAAGTAGAAAAAAGCCAAGAAGCCTTTTTTTTTGTTTTTGAGTGAGAAAATAACAAATAATTTCGCCCACTCTAGGTGGAACGAGAGGGAGTGACAGACTTTTACTGACTTTGCCAACTCTCGTTTAGTCAAATCGTTCTCAAACTGCCAGCAGTTAATTCGATTTTTTTATTGATATTTTAAATTTTAGTTTGTGTTTACGGAGCCCGCTGGGGCCGATGCTAATCGGTGCTGAGAGATTGACCCAAAGAGTTAACGCTGCCCCGAAACGCATAGAGCAATTGAAGGAATACGGGTGTGCTTTAGTCGGTAGAAATCTGACGCCCCTCTCGCTACACCCAGTAGTTAATTGACGATTTCCCAATAAAATAAAAATAAAAACCGTAATAAATAAACAAAATACATTATTAAGTTTTAAAATTGCTTCCTCCCCTAAAGTAAATAGTGTAATAATTTATAGCCTATATGTTGACCAGGCTAAGGATTATGTATGCATGCTTCCCTTGCTGCTGTTTTCTAGCCGATGGGGCTGACCCCACGGACTCCGACACCACGGTCCTGCGCCCGGCCTGCCCCGACACCACGGTCCTGCGCCCGGCCTGCCCCGACGGGCCCGGCTTGGGCACAGCAATCGTGGCCAAGGCGGCGGCGGCATACGAACAGGATCCGTTCAGCACATTTTGTTCTAATTGAAAACATCGCTCCAAGTTTTTACATCCAGCGTAGCCATGCGGTAAGCGTATGCGCACGATACAATTTTCTCACATTTCCAAGTCGTAGAAAATAGTAACTGCTGTTAATTTAAATTACAGATTTTCATAGTCATAATAATTCACAGTCGAAAGCAAAGCTTGGCTCGCGAACGTTTCTGAATGATGTGTAGTTATTATTTTTAAGGGAAGTGAAGTCATGACTGACGCGGTACACTGGAAGTCTGTGGAAGCCGGATGTTCTGCAGAGAGATATAAATGTGGAACGTCAGCGGTGCAGTTTTAGAATGATAAATGGTATGGAAATGTGCGAAGGCGAATGTTGGTGACGTCTAATTGAGATAGCGTATAACTATCAAAGTTAGTTTTTGTATTATAGCTTGGCAAACAATTTGTTTCAATCCTACAATAAATTTTATACATGAAATCAAATTTATTTTGTTCGGATGTTTTCTTTATTTTAGGTGGGATTATCATCTAATGACAAATCCTGCCCTTGGGCGGAGCGGGAGATAGTGTCAGACTTTTACTGACTAAAAACCCACTCCTGTTCCTTCGTTGCCTTCGTCCCAGGGCCCCGCGTTTCGTTTTCACACTACCGATGGCCCCAGTAGGCTTCGACCCTGCTGGGCCCCTACGATTTGCTGACATCTGTGTGATTTTGATAAAACTAGCTTTTGCCAACGGCTTTGCCCGCGTAAAAGTAGAAAATATATTGCCTATATCGCTCAGTGATTAAGTGGGATTCTACTGATTAAAAAAAAATTAAATCAGGCCAGTAGTTTTTGAGTTTATTCATTACAAACAAAAACACAAATCTTTTCTCTTTAAGCACTAGTCTATATTATTAAAAATAAAAAGTGGTTAAGGAGACAGATCTAGGTAAAAACTAAACTATCAAAATTGTTCAGTTAATTTATTAGAATGCCGTAACATTCTCCTCTGTAAAAATGACAGTTTATTTAAAAAGCTTCAAGCGCTCGTTAAATCTACCCTTCCTTTCCTCAAAACTCCTTTAAAGAAGTAACAAAAAGTATACTAATGCCACTCGGTATCTCAGTCGGAAAGATTTTTAAAATATCTCAGGAAATGTACCTCAAAAGCAGTACTAGCTAGACTTTGTTCGTCATCCTAATATATCCTATTACGGTTACACCGTCTTACCTTACCTAGTATTTTTCAGAACATCTAAGGGTCGTTTTTCACAAAAAATATTGCTAGTTAAAAAGCCGTGCGAGTTGTGGAGCAGCGCTTTAAATATGTGTGATTGTTTCCACAAAAGCTAAGCGAGGAGTTTGCGTGGCGAGACGAAGCGTAGCGAGGAGTTTGCGTGGTGAGACAAAGCGTAGCGAGGAGGTTGCGTGGTGAGACGAAGCGTAGCGAAGAGTTTTCGTGGTGAGGCGAAGCGTAGCGAGGAGGTTGCGTGGTGAGACAAAGCGTAGCGAGGAGGTTGCGTGGTGAGACAAAGCGTAGCGAGGAGGTTGCGTGGTGAGACGAAGCGTAGCGAAGAGTTTTCGTGGTGAGACGAAGCGTAGCGAGGAGGTTGCGTGGTGAGACAAAGCGTAGCGAGGAGGTTGCGTGGTGAGACGAAGCGTAGCGAAAAGTTTTCGTGGTGAGACGAAGCGTAGCGAGGAGGTTGCGTGGTGAGACGAAGCGTAGCGAGGAATTTGCGTGGTGAGACGAAGCGTAGCGAGGAGGTTGCGTGGTGAGACGAAGCGTAGCGAGGAGGTTGCGTGGTGAGACGAAGCGTAGCGAGGAGTTTGCGTGGTGAGACGAAGCGTAGCGAGGAGGTTGCGTGGTGAGACGAAGCGTAGCGAGGAGGTTGCGTGGTGAGACGAAGCGTAGCGAGGAGGTTGCGTGGTGAGACGAAGCGTAGCGAGGAGTTTGCGTGGTGAGACGAAGCGTAGCGAGGAGGTTGCGTGGTGAGACGAAGCGTAGCGAAGCTGTGAGTGTACGAGGATGAGCAGCGGGCTTGTCAAACTGAATGTGTGCATCCCTTAAACACATTCCTCGCACATATATCTCGCTTTTTAATGGTTCGGGACCCTATTATTAAACCTCCACTGTCCGTCCTTCTGTCTGTCTATTTGCCAGTCTGACTGCGGTCTGTATATCACAAACCGTAAGATGTAGAAAGTTGAAATTTTCACAGAATATTTATTTCTATTGTCGCTACCACGACAAATAACAAAATTAAAATAAAGTTAAAAATTAAAAGGGTCTCAAGACGCGTCAATTTGTTGTTTTTTTTTTTAAATCTATTTTAATATTGTAGTATGGAGCCCTTTGTGTGCGAATCAAACTTGCACCAACCAAGATAGAAAATGAAGACATCACACTAGTGGATTTCTCCGAGCGCATCTCTGTTGGGAAAGCACGATAAGAAAAAGATTCCTAGTTACCAACTATATCTTTTCTTGCACACGAATAATAACTTTCTGTAATCTACCACATAACTCGAATGATAAGGCAAATTGCAGCGACCGCTACTAATTGCAGCCCGGCTAACAATGCTCGCTATTTGCGAACAAACAATAAGTTTGTACAATACCTTAAGAATTAAAACTTGTTCTAAACGCTAAGTTAGCGATTAAGTTGCAATCACGGCGGTGCAGTACTGCTAAGTTAGGGGAGGTAAACAAGCGGACGTAGCTCGCATTGTGCCAAGTCAATTCTAAACTAAGTTACGATTGTTTAATAAGTTTTAACAATTATGTTGTATGTTCGTTAACGTGTTCTGTTTACATGATGATATGGTGGATGAACTTGGCATTTTTTTTTGCGGGACATCATCAATGATTTCTTGCTCTAGGGTGAAGCGAGAAGGCGTGTCAGATTTTTACTGACTAAAACCCACTGTTGGTCTAGTGGCCCTCACTGCTATGCCGGAGGTCGTGGGTTCGATTCCCACCCAGGACAAATGTTTGTGTGATGAGCACGATCATTTGTTCTGTGTCTGGGTGTAGTTTATTTATATATGTATGTATTTAGAAATATATAAGTATGTTTATCAGTTGTCTAGTACCCATAACACAAGCTCTGCTTAGCTTGGGACTAGACGGCGTTGTCTGATAGTTGTGGAATATTATATATATTATATTATATTATGTTATATTATTGTATATTTTATTATATTATATTATATTATATTATATTATATTATATTATATTATATTATATTATATTATATTATATTATATTATATTATATTATATTATATTATATTATATTATATTATATTATATTATATTATATTATATTATATTATATTATATTATATTATATTATTACTTATGTTCCTTAAGAGGGTCCTTCCCGACCTGTCTATCGTTTAAAAGCTTGTTGGTTTATCCAACGCAACCCAACGCAATGTTTGATAAAGAAGCAACGCGAAACAAGAGAGAACACCTGAACGGTTTGTTGGCATTCGTTAATTCCGTCATTCAATCGAATACTTCACAAAACTTGTTCCAGGAAATACGTGATTTTTTTTAAAAATTTAAAAGTTTTTGGAAACATTTTTTGTCATTCGGAATCTCGATTAAAATGTGCAATTAAATGTGCTCGGTTGCTATGGATATTTTTTACTTTTTGACTGAAAATTCACGCAAAATAGCGAATCTTGATTCGATTAGTGTCACACTTTATGATTTTTGATTTCAATAGAAACCTAGATAATGTTCACAAGATATCTGTGCTTTCAAAATATCTAGAGAAACAGGTGTAATAACGTCATAATTACGCAAGAGCGGTTGTATGAAAAATAATGAAATTAAAAAAAAATGTGTCTGGTTGGACGATCTTAATTTGTCCTCTCTGTAACTCTTTCACCCGTTTCCACAGCCCTAGCAGGCATTGGGCCTACTGGATCCTTTCACTTTTGCTGATATCTCTTTGATGCGTGCGTGGAACACTACGCGCCGTCGACTCTCAAGTTTAGTCCTTACCAGTTAGCCGGACGGCGAACTACCCATAGCTAGTCATCTGTAAGCTCGAGCCCTTCTTTCAAGTAAGGGATTACCCACCAACTCTTTGACAACTTCCTTTCTCGAGAAATTTTTCTGAGTTGTTAGAGTTGAGTGTTATTTAATTATGTAAATTGCACATAAGTTGGTTTGTCCATTCTGTCCTCAAAGGATGACTAAGAAGAAATGCCCCTCAACAACTGTGTTAGTGAAGTATTTAATACCGTAAAAGAAAACACTGCCGCTATTTTTGTGTTGATATTACTTGGCTTTACTTTAAAAAGTAAACATTTATTTCCCATTACAACATTCATAATGAATAAACATGTACGAAAATAATGAAAACAAGAAAACTCTTTTTGTAATATAATGTGACAGTACTAGGGCGAGTTTTTATGGAAATTACACTTCAGACATCATAGTTTCTATCAGATGTCGTTGTCGTTACAAGAATAGAGCAGAGTAGCATAAAATAGAATGGTTTCGAATAGAACAGAATAGAATAAAAAAGGATAGGATAGAATAGGATAGAATAGGAAAGAAGAGGATAGAATAGGATAGAAAAGGATAGAATAGGATTGAATAGAATAGGATAGAATAGGGGTAGAATAGAATATTCAGGACATTTACAACTCTCTATTAGCCATATGCATGCAGCTCATCCATTCGATACAAAACAAAAAAATCAATCGTCACTCGTTCGGTAAGAGAAATTATTAACAGGAAGCAAATATGCTTCCTGTTATGGTAAAAAATATTGAATACCATTGTAAACTGTAAAGACACATTTATTAATTAACAACGCTAATGGAATGAAAAGTGTTATCTTCCAATCCTTGGATTTATTTTATGTAATATATTCAAACAGAATAATGAACCAAGTAGGTACAGTCAAAAGCATCGATACGTCTACACTTTTCGAAATTTAAGATTATTTTTTTTAGGTAGAAACTCATCAAATAACTACTTTCACTCTGAGAGGCGCGAGAGGGCGTGCTATTCAAAACACACCTGTTTCTTCAGTCGCCCTTGCGTTCCAGGGCCACGGTAAATAATTGGCAATCACAGTAAGGCATCGGTCCTGCTGGGCCCATTGTATCTATTTATAATTTAATTCAATAACGCATAAATGTATTCTTGTAGATGATGTTATTTATCATTGTTTTTTTTTCTTTTTTTATTGTATTGTTTGTTCATTTTTTTTTTTACATTTTGACTCAATCCAATTTTATTAAGAGGAGAGTCCTTATGAAACACCTCTGACAGTTTTCAAAATTTCTAAAACTACACCAAAAAAAAAATTAAGAACCTAAATAGATGTGCCAACAGTTTCACCACGAGATATTTGCAAACCTATCATTAATTTCGAGAAAAAGAAATTGTTCATATCTCTCATTAACAGCTAAATCGTCCTTTTCTATTTGTAGGATTTACTAAATTTTAAACAATCTTTTTTCTTTTTTTTATGTAATTCAGTGCGGTGTATTTTTAGAAATTTTGAAATCTGTAAGTGACTTTTTGGTGTTTCTTAAGGACTCTCCTCTTAATTTCATGTGTTTTATCATCCGATGTCTTATTTTATTGTTGTGTTCAATAATTTATGAATTAATTATGTATTTATTAAATGATTTGTGCACAAAAAAAAATATAGAGGCGGACTCTAATGCAGTTTCTACCAGTCAACGTTTGGGCGATGCAGAGAAAAATAGTAGTAGGTACAATAAAAGAGAGAGAAAAGGTGAATCCAAGAATTGATATACTAATAAACCGTAGATTTATTTATTTAATTCTTTATGCACACAAAAGTACAGATGCGGACTTAATGCTGGTTAGTACGAGTACCTAATATAATCACAAAATTAATTCATGATGTTCCAAACCAGTGTCTGTAATTTTGAAGATCTTACTACAGCTAAGGAGTGGAATTCCTTGCCGGAATCTGTTTTTCCTGATGGCTAAAACCCGGGAATCTTTAAGTCAAGAGTGAATAGGTTACTTCTAGGTAAGCGCGCTCCATCGTCGACCGCATGGTCGCTTTCCATCAGGTGAGTTAGCGGTCAAGCGCGAACCTATCAAGAATAAAAATAAAAAAATGACCACATTTATGCAAATAAAGGTTTTAATTATTAACCTATTATTATGTTCGTGCTCGTGACTGTACATTCTGATTTTCCCCATAAATGTCTATCACAAATTAATACCGACACTCAGCCCGTGTGCGCTCAGATGTTAATGTGTAATGATATGAATATAATTACATTATAATGAGTTGCTCATGATTAATAACAAATGTTTGTATATTAATGAATAAGATAGCTGTATGATTTTTATTGATTATTTATTACTGTGCATTATAAGAGCGTTGTTTGAAGTTCAACGGATTTTGTAAACAATATTTTATGTAAGAACTAGCTTCTGCCAGCGGCTTCGCCCGCGTAACAGTAGATAATATATAGTCTATGTCACTCAGTGATAAAGTAGCATTCTACAGGTGAAAGAATTTTTAAAATCGGTTTATTAGTTTTTGAGTAAATACAGTACAAACAAAAATTCTTAATTTTTTAGTTCAAATTTATCAATCAGTCCATACCTACAGAGAATAGTTAACTTTTAAGAAGGTAGCTTTATTATTTTAATAACCACTTAAAATCTCTACTTTTATGTTCGCAAATGTTTAAGTTTTCATAATGTTTTGTTACGATGTGGTCGGATTTTATTTCTCAGCTCTCAATTTCTTTTCGTCTTTTTCTTATTTTATTTCTACGTAAACTAAACAAAACTATTAACAAATTAATTGAAAAAATAATGAACCACCATCAAACATTTTCGGCACACTAAATGTTACGTACCTACTTAAAATATTCATACTCCTAATTAGTTTAATAAATCTACTTATTAATCTAATACATTTTTGACGATACTTTTCAAAGGTACAGTCAGAGCAAAAATAAGTTCGTCACCCAAAGATCTACTTTGTTTGCGCTATGCGCCATACATAGAATTTTTCATATCACAGCATGATATTAACTTGCTACTTGAAAATGTGACAAGAAAAAGAGCAACTTACGCCAATGTCGTGTAAAGGAATGAAACAGAACAATGAGATAAATAGATAAACATAGACCTGTCTGAATATCGAGTGGTGTAATAGGCGCTTTAGAGAGAAGCCCTAAGTCCCAACAGTGGGAACATTATAAGGAAGCTTAAGCTTATGCTATGTTATGCTATGCTGACGAAAGTGTATCTAAAGGACTTGACTGTACCTACTGGTAACGAGATATTTGCCGCCACCTCCCCTAATTACGCCGATTGAAATATTTCATAACGAAGTGAAAAACGCATTAAAAGTTTATCGGGCAAGTCTTGGACGAAACAAAAACAAGTGCCACAGAGTAAAATGTTGCTTTGTTAACAGATTTTGTCTTGCCAGCGGGTTAATGAAGATGAATCGGTTGGAATTTAGCTTTGAACTGGATTTGTTCGTGATTTAATACGATTAAGGGTCACTTAGTTTTTGGATCGTTTATAAAATAATTGTAGTTTAGTTTTAGTGAGTTCAATATATTTAGGTATTGTTAGATATATTGACCTTATTTTTTGGAGTGGGGAAACCTATTTATATAAGAGGAGTAACTGACTGATTGACATATCAACGCACAGCCCAAACTATTGGGACTAGGAGCGTGAAACTTACACAAGGTTTGCATTTATGACGTAAGCGAGCACTAAGAGAGGATTTTTCAAAATGAACTCCCAGGAGGATTGAACGGGCGTCCAAATTTTGTAGAGAGCAACTTACTTTTACGCGGGTGAAGCCGGTGGCAGAAGCTAGTCATCAAATAACTTCTCCCGCCCTGGGTGGAGTAAAATAAATTGTCAGACTTTTACTGATTAAAACCGCTCGTGTTCCTTCAGTTGTCCGTAGCGTTCAATGACCGCTATAACTCTTTCGAATAATATCGCATACTTATTGGTTTTAAAACCATAAAATAGCGGTTTGAATCATTCAAAATATAAATTGTTGTGTGACGTTTCGTTTTGTTCACTTTTAGAAACTATAAATTTTTACAGTTGACTGTATCTGACGAGATACATTGTCAGGAATGGGGTTACCCTTTTTCTTGACAATGCATTACTCTCTACTATCCTAACAACTTATTGACATTTTTTTTTTTTTGAGCTAATTTTTAAGTAAAGGTATAAGATTTTCCATATGTTGCTTTAATCATCCAGCCGTTTTCCACAATTATTTTT
Organism: Mythimna impura; assembly: GCA_905147345.3. NCBI lineage: Eukaryota > Metazoa > Arthropoda > Insecta > Lepidoptera > Noctuidae > Mythimna > Mythimna impura. Next base: position 12,065,386 of record LR990343.1, on the reverse strand, counting down.
ATTCCATCCTCCCATCTCTCCATAGACCACCTCTTTGCCATATCTAAATTCATACAAATACTGAAAGTTAAATAAAAGTTTGTACAAGTCACCGACCCTTTCGCAGTTGCATCTCTTTTTCTATGCCCCTCACGTGGTTGTCATAAATTAATTTGACAAGTTAGATTGCGTTGTAACAAACTCAGATGTCATACTCTTTTCAATTTGAAACCCCCTGTGTATGACGCACCCTCTTCTTATGCCAACCTATTATTTTATTTTTAAGCTGCATCCGAAACTTGTAATTGTTTTAAGGGATCCTTGACAGATATAAGAATTATATTCTTTACGAGAATTTGTATTACTTTTCTGTTTTATTTTTTAGGGTTTCGTACCTTAAATAGAAAAACGGAACCCTTAAAGAATCCCTTTGTTGTCCGTTTGTTTATCTGTCAAGACTTTATATCTTGGGAACGCGTCGAAGTATCAAGATGAAATTAAAACCATATACTCAGGACTGCGGTCCCTAGAAGCTGTAAAAAAACAAACTTCTAAGATAACAAAAAAAAAAGATATGGCCGTTAATATCGCAAAAAACGTACATTACTCTCAAGGGAATCAAAATTCATAGGGTACTTTTCCCGTTGACCCAGAATCCTGAAATTTGGTATATATAATTAGCACAGGTATAGGAACAAATCTAAAAACAGTAAATTTGTTGTCACGTCACAAAAAAAACTTCGAGACTCCATTCGGGAATTAAACTATTTACATAGGTAAATTTGTAAGAAACCTCAGTGCGCGAGTCCGACTCGCACTTGCCCAGGTTTTTCAGAATTGAAGGCCAAGGAAATTAAATGTTCCGCCTTTATTACGCAAAACCACTTACAACAAAATGTAAGTAATAATAACGTCTGTTTGTACTGTCTTTATTTTTATGACAATTTTTCTTTTCCCCTTTAATAAACGGCATCAAATCTCGGCCCGCAGTCTGTACAAGTGAAGCACTATGATATACTTTGTGAACTTAGATTACCTGGAAAGAGTAATAGACAAGCTAGATAAGTTTAACAGTGTTTTCTTCAATCATTCAAATTAGGATTCACTTTGAATAATAAAAAGAACTACATACGAGTACATTAGTGGCGCACTTATTACCGAGAATCGGCCACGTGGCTTCTAGCTTCTGTTTTTTTTTTAATTTTTATTGAAAAGCGCTTGATCAGTGTCTCACCTGGGCCTCAAGTCTGCTTTTACAATAGTGTCAAAATGGTCTATCATTGACTTCATAATTGTTCATTTTGACAAGTTTGGTAATCTACTATTATTGACTTTCCAATGGTCAACCACTGACACTCCATTGAAAGAAATAGCAGAGAAAGGTAATCTCGTACATAATGACAAATGAATGTCTGAGATACTTATGCGGTAATCTGCAAAAAATTTGAAAGTTCCTTTGATCAGTATCCTATCATTAGAAGGTTGTTATGCAGTGATTGCTTTTAATTTGTTACGAGACAGTTCGATATTGTCATTCTACTACAATTCTATTACGAGACCAATGACTGACCAATGACTGACCAATGACTGACCAATGATGGACCATTACGAATTTAGCAGACTACGAACTTTTAGCAAAATGACAATGGGATCGTGTTGGAATGACGAATTTATAAAAATAACAGTCTTGGTCCCCTGATGGTAAGCGATGATTAGCCCGCTTGCTTGCAAGTAACCTTTACTCTCGACTTAAAGGTTGTAGCTGTCAGGAAACTGCTGCTGATAAATTCCAGAGAAAAATCCCGAAAACATTTAGCCCAAGATGCGCGATCGAAGTTCATGCTTAGTTAGCGTTTGTGTCCACTAGATTACACTATCAATAAGGTGGGCTACAGTTTATGAGTGTATGAATATGTTTGGTAATTCTTCACGCTAGAAAAGCTTTTTTTTAAATAAGATAAACTCGTGCTTGACTGCGATCCCACCTGATGGTAAGCAGTGATGCAATCGTTGATGGCGAATCGCACTAGTTTAGCCTCAAGGACACCAAAATATAAACGGACGGTAAGACCGCAGCAGGCAAATTGTTGCAGTCCTTCGATGTACGCGATATAAACGTCGAGGCGGACTCACCAAAAAACTCATGAGACTGGACAGAGGCAGCCTGCGCCTGGTGGCGGGGACCATCACCGGACACTGTACACTGAACAAGCACCTCCACACAATAGGCATCACAGATCCAGATGCCCTGTGCAGAGCATGCTTGGAGGGGGAGGAGACAATCGCATATGTGCTCCTAGACTGCACAGGTGTCACTGAAATACGCACACTCCTTAGGATCTCCGAATACGCTTAGTGATGCCCTGAAAAACCTGAGAGGCCTAATCTGTTTTTGGAGAGACGTGGGCTGGTTGGAATAAGCCCACCTAAGGTTATGGCCGCCATGGCCCACGTACAATGGTCCGCATAGGACTAAGTGAGGAAACCATACTCAGACATAATATAACATAACGTCGAGGCGGAACGCTTTCGATAAAATTTAACACAGGATAGATTATGTCCTGGAATAAATAGCACATAAGGTAACTACTTTTTATCCTGGGAGTATTTCCCCTTGGTATAATGTTTTACTATCACGTAGGAGCTAGAGAGCAGTGGTGGCCGAGTGGTAACGGCCCCGACTTACGAGTTGTAGGTCGCGGGTACAAACCTAGCCAGGCGCATTACTTTGTGTAATTTATTTCATCACCACTGCTCTCAAAACGGTGAAGGAAAACATCGTGAGGAAACCGGCATGTCCTAGAACCAAAACATTCGAAGACATGTGACATTCACCAATCCGCACTGGGCCCGCGTGGTGGATTACGGCCCATTCCCTCTCCTAGAGAGAGGAGGCCTGAGTCCCAGCAGTGGGAACATTAAAAAGGCTGATTATAGTATTATGGTATCACGTAGGCGAAACCTCTGGCAGCAATCTACACTATCTACACTAATATTATAAAGAGGTAAGTTTGTTTTTATGTTTTTTTGTTTGTAGGAGGTAATCTCTGGAAGTATTGGTTCGATTGCAAAAAAATTTTTCACCGATAGAAAGCTGCTTCATTCCTAAGTGACCCAGTCTATATTTTATGTACACGGACGAAGCCGCGGGCAAAACCTAGTTAGTAATAAAATAAAATAAACTGTACCTGAAACTCAAAACAATTTCCACAATTCTTTGCCAAGACAAACAGAAGATGGCTTGCAGAGTCTCCAAAACGTGTATATAACAAGTTTGAGCTTATGTGAACTGTAGTGAGGAAGACAAACGGCAAACTAACATTACCCCAGCTTATGACGACATTGAGTTTAGACCAACATGCCACCCCGGGGCTGAGCTTGCTCTGCAAACTGAGTCACTCATCTCAAACTGAGTAAACAGAAACAATCCGCAACTTACTATTGCTATTCATGTCCAATTGAACTAAATGAGTTTTTGAGTAGATATGAACCAGGGGTACACGTTTGATATCGCAGTTCACAAAAAACTTTTTTTTTAATTTAAAATTGATCTGGTCAATAAAAAAAACGTCACAAAAAAAAAACCTTTTTTTTCTTTTTGCTTTTTTTTATTGATGAAAAGTAGTGCTTGACTGCGATCCCACCTGATGGTAAGCAGTGATGCAGTCGTTGAAGGTGTGGCGCACTAGTTTTAGAGTCTATTCAATCTAGCCTTGAAGACACCTAAATTATAATCGGACGGGAAGACCGCAGCAGGCAAATTGTTCCAGTCCTTCGATTGCGGTTAAACGACGAGGCGAAACGCTTAGTCCTGACCGTAGAAGTTTCAATAATGTAAGGGTGGATACTCGCTGTACGTCCAAAAAAACCCGCGCTTAAATTATTTCTGTTTTTTATTTCGGCCTTTCCAATTTGGAATAACCTGTGTATACGATGACAGGACATAATTTGTCACAAAATGTTATTGGGAAGGTATTAATTTATTCTAGTATCCTATTCGAGAAGTCACACCCTTAGGACTCTTGTACGTGAAACACGTTTAAAAAACTATCTAAGAAAAAAAAAAAGTTCCAACGTTTTTTTTAAGGTACTGTTCGGACACAAAACTGGCAGCTAATAATATTTTTTTTTCGAGTCGCAAAATCATCTAATGACTTATTTCGGTCTAGGGTGGAGCGAAAGGGCGTGTCAGACTTTTAGTAGGTAACTAAAACCACACCACGAGTTTCCTTTTTAGAAATCCCCCGCAGCTCTAGCGGACATCGGCACTGCTGGGCCCCTACGGTTTTGCTGACATCTCTTTGATGCACACGTGGAGCGGACGGGTGGACGGCGAGCTACACCTTGCTCGTCGTCCACAAGCCCACGGTTACAGTGGCTGGAGGTCGCTCTGCTATTCCTGACGCCTGGGCCGTCTCCTGAGGCGGCTGCTCGGGCGTGAGATATATGCTAATATTTCTGAGTTTTTTTATTTAACTGGATACTCGACAATCAAGTCGTGACCAGTCCTCGGCTGTCCCCACGCGCATCTAACTCATAATTCTGTAGTCATAAATTCAGAAATATATGTCGATAAATTATTATAATATTTTTACGCTTGACATTTAGACCAGGGGCCACGGTGTGAATTAAAAATGGAAGCCATATCCGGTATTTGAAGTGTCCGATCTATCGTTGGATCCTGACCTTACCTACTTATTTTATGCAATGTGTTTGCTGTCAGAATTTATTGTTTTTTAATGAGAATATTTTTAGTCGAGATAAAAAAAAGAATTAAAAAAAAAACTCATATTTTTTATTAGGTAATAAAAATAAAAATCTCTAAGGTTAAGCAACGCTTGGCGAGGTGGGTCTGTGGATGGGTGACCATCTTAACATACCGAGATTCCTCCGTGCGTCGGAAAGCTCGTCAAGCCGTTAGTTCCGGTTGCCATTTGAATATCTTTGACAGTAGACGGATGGTCAGAATCAAGAAAATCTAGCACCTGTCTTAGCAAGGGGTACCGTGTTACCCAAGGCAGTCACTCCATGTAAAATACAAGTACTCAGATGCGTTTGGTTAGACAGGAAGCCGACCCTTCTGACAAAAGATTTGTAATAAAGGCATAGTTTACTATGCAATATAGTTTGTATAAGCATAGTTTGTAGTGACTGGCCTATTGGTCTAATGGTTAGTGACCCTGACTGCTATGCCGGAGGTCGTGGGTTCGTTTCCAGGACAAATGTGTGTGTGATGAGCACGATCATTTGTTCTGTGTCCGAGTGTAATTCATCTATAATATGTAGGTATGTATTTAGAAATATATAAGTATGTTTATCAGTTGTCTAGTAGATCATAACACAAGCTCTGCTTAGCTTGAGACTAGACGGCGTTGTGTGATAGTTGTGGAATATTATTATAGTTTGGGTTTTTTCAGCATAATCTTAATTTTCTACTTTTTTTAAGATATAAAAAAATAAGTATTGATAACTAGTTGGGGGAGGCCTTTGCCCAGCAGTGGGACAGTATAGGCTACTAAAAAAAAAAAAAAAAAAAAAAAGATAACTAGCTTCTGTCAGCGACTTCGCCTGTGTAAAAGAATCAAATTATTCCAAGAGAACATACTGCTGAAACAAAAATCAGAACACAAGCCTACGTTCTATTCTAGGAACTGATGTACACGTGTACATCAGTTTCTAGAATAGAACGTAGACAGGTGTGAAAATTTACATACATACTTTAGCTTTCATAATATTAGTGTGATTATTGAGCAAAAACTAAAAACGGAACTATGGAACAGTCAGGTACCCATGTAGTTGGATAAATGTTTACGAAAGTATTCAATCGAAACTTTACAAGCACGGCTAAAAAAGCAGTAAAACATCGAATGACGACGCCCATAGCCACGAGTAAATCAAGGTAGGTTTATGTATAAGACGTAAAAATTTACTACAGTCTGATAACATTCTGATTAAATATAAATTAGTCTGTCAGACCTAACAAAATTCAATCGTAGGTACGCTCATAAAATTGTCATATAAAAAGTACATTTTGATATTCACTAGCTCAGTTTCATCTTAACATGTTCTAAATAAAAGACTTTACAAATCCTTTACATAAATAAATATTTTATCACAGAGATTTTTGTCCTGAGTCATGTGAGTTCAGATTTGAATAAAGCTCTTAAAAATATAAAACAATACTTTGTCCTTTCAAATGGACATTGTTTATTTTATGCGTAAACTATTATGAATAAAATATGTTTATAGTATTCTATCATTCGAGAAAATGTATACGAAAAACTTCAGAATGGCTTACTTTGAGCCTAGCGAGACAATAAATAAATATTGACATCTTTGATAGTGCCTATAAACCACAGACTAGCGCTCTAGGCTGGCATCAAACATTTTATACCTTGGAAGTGTCTATACTTACATTTAGGAAGACGATAAAACAAATGATGCTGTTGGTTATTTTAGTTTCCGAATCTTTGATTAGTACTTAAATATAGAGTTTCACTTAGTACAGTAATAATCTATCGATCAATTTGAACGCACGTCATGTGTTTTGATTGGCTACTTATAAAAGTTAGTTAAGTATTTTTAAATGTAAATAAATAAAGTTACTTTTATGTGAAAAATTATAACATTAATATATTTACTTTTTTACAAGTTGTCACCCGCGTCTTTGGTTATCACTCTGCTCGCGTGGGCCATATCGTAATGTTTTACTGCCTATCAGCCTGCCTCGATAATTGGGCTACTCAACAATAAAATAATTTTTCAGATGGAACTCGTGAGATTGATGCATTCAAATAGATACAAATATACGTTACAGTTTTATAATATTAGTATAATTACCTATGAAATTACCGTTTTTTAAAACGGGTTGCTTTGAAGTGTTATATCTTTGGATTGACTTGGAATTATAAGTACAAATAAAATTTATATTAAATGTACGTTATTCTTTTTTGAAATTACGTTTTTATTAGTTTCTTTGTGTGTTGTATTTTCAGTAATATCGCAGTACTTATAACCATTTTTGTATGAAATCTAAGAAAACTCGCATTTTTTTGTAATATGAGTTCTACCGTGGAGACAATGTGTCTCAAGCGGTATGCAATATTGATAATGTATACGGACTTAAAACTGCTAGTGAAAACTTTCTCGTGGAAAATTTTATCTCACGAATAACTTTTCTTCTCAGGGCGGCTACAAGACAAAAGTAAAGACCTATTATTAAAATAAATAACAAAATATATACATGTAGGTACCTACATAGGTATATGACTAAAATATTAACTAACTACAAGTATTTGCAACTTAACTAAGTAGATACATATGTACGTATATGTGAGTTTACACGTTTATGAACGCACCAACGATACAGGAGTTATTCCTGGTGATGGGGCAAAAATATACATATACAAAAACAAATACACTTAGAAGTTGAAGTACTCCTCCCCATTTGACACATGGATGAAAATCAAATAAATTAATTTACACACAAATTACAATTATAGGCAATTATTCACACACTTCTCAATTAAAAATTAAATCATCAGAACACATAAATTATTCAGAGGTAGGACGACATGGTCCATCAATTGTTGTAAAAATAATAGTGTATAGAGTTTTGTGGCTGTTCACTGTTTCTCAAAATACAGGTAATAACCTAGTTTGAGAGGCAGGGTTCTAAAAAATTTTTAGCACAGATTTACAACATACGTACCTAAAGAACTGTATAATTTCTCAACCTATGTGTGTGTTTCATTATGTATCTGTACTTTTTAGTAAAATAAACATATTATTATTATTTGTCTTAGTCTTACGATAATTGCTATTCCAGAAAGTAGACCTAACACTAAACCGATTCCATACATGCTATCCATCAAAAGGGCGCGTTGATCGTAGCGCCGGAACCATACAATCAATTTCGCAGCTTCAGCACCACAAATTTTGACAATATTACACGCTACGTGTCTGAAGATAAAGGAGCTATCAAGGCACAATGATGAGGAAGGCACGCCAATACTGCAGCACTCCAGGTGGTGGATCACTCCTTAAGCGGGTTCCCAACGTTTGTGTCCGATTAATTGCTTAGGCATTCTCTGCGCGGCTCGAAGCCCCGGTATGTGAATGAAAGCAATTACTTGCACACCATACACCTAGCCATTCCTAGAACACCTGTTATGGTCTAAGCTCCTTGCTCGTCATAACTTTAATCGAATATTTAAACGATGTGACAAATTCTCTCGTAACAATACAAATACATATTCGAATAATTAAAAATTCACAATTCAAAATCTATTTATTTTACATAGAATAATTTTGCCGATAATTCCTAGAACAGCACTATATAGTAAAAATAGCTATGCAATGTGTAGTCGCATATTTACCTAATATTTTTAAAATCTTACCAATTAATAAATTTTAAAGGTAATCTTAAATTATGGCAATTGGAAAAGAATTTCTACTAAATGAGCGACATATTTAATAAGAGGTTGACCAAATGATAACAGTTATATTTTTTTTTAATGTGTCTAATAGGTAATATAATCAGTTTCTAATTTACCAGTATTACGAAACATATTTTTGTAGATGACGTTAGATTGGAACACGTTCTACATGAAAAATAAAAACACTTAACTAATTAAAATTACATAATATATACACAATAACTCCTATCTAAAATATGGCGTCAAAAAATTCCTCCGCATCGCTGTCGACTGGAAGTGTGCCCAAAAGACTGGCGGCATTAAGTATTCTAATTCTGACTATAATAATATTGTGTAACTATAATTATATAAATAAATATCACACCAAATGTATGCATGTTACATTATTATGAGTATAAGAAATTTGTACCAACACATATTGCGAATAAACTGATTGATTTGATGGGCAGTTATAAAACGTCAGAAGCTAGTGCACTGTTACAATTAGTCGTTTTCTAAGGAGAAGAACCAGCAAGAAACACCATGGTTACTCTTAAAAAAAAAATGGTTTTAAAACATTTACATATATTAATAGAGAGGACGGCGTAGACCGGTTAACATTGTAACCAAAAGCAGAATAAAAATAGTAATCTATGAATCCGCGGAGTCTACAGTGTTCTCACATTCATATTATAAAAAGAGGCTATATAAAAAGAAACCTATTAATAGATGAGATGCTGACTATAATAAATTACTACTAAAGTTAAGGTGGCTGTGATTTAAATAATATTAAAAAAAGAAACACCAAGCCACGGACTAGTTGCATGGCAGGCCCAAGTCGTATTATCTCATATTATTTAGATGTGATATTATCCTATATAGCTTTTGTTCCTTTCACACTCTCGAATGATGGATTGCTTACCAATAGCCGGATGGCAGCTCGCAAACGTCTACTCCATCAACATAGAAAAAGCGACTTTAAACACGAATTTAGGCTTCGTTCCTCGGCGTAAGGTTCATGTTGCTTTGCATGATCTGAAACAATTTCTTTTACAAAGATGTAAACGCCAATCGATGTGTCAGTGGGCTGATAGGGAAACTTTTCATTTTGCCGATGTACCGAGCGCGATGGTGGGTTGAAAAACAATTTCTTGCTATTTGGTAGCTCATTTTTAACGTTATTGAGTGGTAACTTCTCCTGAGTTTGTATATTGTTTGTTTATTTTGGCAGTTTCCATTGTTGTTTGATCGATCGATCATTCGGCTATGATGTTTTTTTTTTTTTACTGGGTGTGGCAAAAGGGAATTTCAGTTTTTTCCTTATTAAAACCTACCTGTGTTCCTGATGTTGGGACACCCCCTTATCCTCATATTTAGTATTATGGCTTTAGTAACGATTGTTGCACCTTAAAGAAGGTTCCTAAGTTGTTATTTCCGTAAGAGCTTCTATATATTTTACCTGAGGAAGAGCATTTTATTATAAAACAAAGTGAATATTCGCTGTCAGAAAGAATGTGATGTAGTGGTTGCTATAAGTTTGCTCCCCTATTTTCGTCGACAACACGACCTTCGGCGCCGTTCACAATTTTTCTTCATTTGCCATAAAGTTCAGCTAGATTTCATAGTGGAAGGTGATTCTTCGAAACTTTCTTACATGGACAAAATGTTAAGATTTTATTATGATAGTCTATTTTCTTTTGCACTTACTGACATAGCTTTACGGGTAATAACTATTGAAAAGATTGTAGGAAAGAGTTTTAGATTTTCTTTGATACAAATTCTTTGAAGACGGGTAGGCTTGCTCTGATATTAATTAAATCAAAATATGTCAAAGACAATTTGCATATGAACATACAATTTGAAACAAAAATAATGTTGACCAAACGTAATAAAAGCATAGTCAGTCAATACTGGACCATTCGCTCGGAGCGGTTTAATAATAAATATACACCCACCACTACGTACACATAGCCTTTTGGACATATTCGTAGAAATCACTGTTTCATGTCGTATACAGAGGTAAAGTTTATCCTTTACCACTGTGTTCGACATGAAATAGTTATGAACCACGTTATCGTGGAGTACATAAGCTAGGTGATGGCTTTTTGCGGCAAACGTGGATCATTTTTGGTTTGTTTTTTATTTCCAACTGTATTTACCTCGGTATATTTTAATTTATTTAAACTTCATGTACAGTGGTGGTACATAGGCGGACTTAATGCCACAAGGCATTCTCTACCAGTCAACCATTGGGTTAAAAAAGACAACACTGTGGTAGGTGTGCACAATAAATAAATAACAGATATTTGAAATAGAATGTAGTATCGTTAAATTAAGTGGCTTATTGAATTAAATATAAATAAGCTAGATATATATATTTAACGTTATTCTAACCAAATCAATGTCGCCAGAAGCTATTTTAGTTTACCTACTCACTAGTTACTCTGTAATTGTGATGTATTTGGATAAGGCTACGATGGAACTGATATAACAATTTGTTAAAAGTTCCTTAAATAAATAAATAAATAAAAAATAATAATAATAAAATACGTATAAAAATAATTATTATTTTTTCAAATTTCTTTGTATGTCACGCTAGTATCTATTATAAAAGAAAAAAATTGTCTGAAAACATGTACGTTTGTTACTCATTCACGGTATAACGGAGGCACATGGGTAGGTAGACAATATTCTGAAATATCTGCCACATTTTTAGGGTTCCGTACCTCAAAAGGATAAAACGGAACCCTTATAGGATCACTTTGTTGTCCGTCATATAGTATATAATAATTATTATCAACAACTACTCACGCACTACTTTAGGATAGGATAAGTAAATATTGTAATGTATAAGATATGGAACTACTACTGTTCTTATGTTTGTGGAGGTGGGCGTTGATAAATAAATTGTTATATTTATTTCTAGTCTCAAATAAATATTATAATTTTTTATTTTCATTCGTTTATTATCTCAGGACCCTGAGGTCCTGGACCTTTGGAATGCGTACGAGGAGCCGAAGCCAACTCGCAGAGGCCCTTTAGATAATTATAATGGAACATTATACCAACCGACGATTATCCCTGTACGCGCTATGCTAGTGCACCCAAGGACAACCCCCGGTTGTTGAAAAACTATTGCGACATATGGAGAACAAAGATAATAGGGCTATGGTTTTTGGAGTCTTAAGTGGACTGGTAACAGGGAACTATGTTAAGACTATGGCCCCTGCCTGAACAACGTTATTAATATCCATCGAAAAAAGGCAGGGGGTGACTTGCACACTCAATAAATGGGCCCCCAAAAAACGGCCGCTAGCACGAAGTGACGTAGCAACAAGAGGGCAACATATTCTGAGGTGCTTGAGGAGTGGAGAGGTATACCACGGCTATCAGGACAATCCCGGAAGTACGGTCAAGATCCCTACCAGCACCTTACTGGATTATACATCCTTCTCCCGAGCACGTTTGCTCTTGCGAATCTCCACTCAAGCCAGCCAATAAAGGCAAGAAAGAGGTGGGAGCTCTGTTCCTCGTCAGTGTTCGCTACGGCCGGTCAATAAAGGCAAGCCGGTGATGAAGAACAAGAATTTTCCCGGGAGATCGGGTCCGTGGAGTCACCACAAAACTGCCCTGCGGATTATTTATTTATTATTATTATCAACAATAATAAAAAGAAAATAATGCCGCAACCCCAAGATACATATCTGCTCAAACCTACAAGACATATAGGTACCTAGTGATTTCTATTGTAGCTACCGACTTCAATAGTTCAGAAGGTATGGCGCCCCACGAATGCCTATTACATGCCTACCATTATTAGCGTATGTAACTTCAAGCAGCAGTTGCGAACATCGTATTGGATTTCTGCCTAATCCCTATGTGTTACATATGTGTATTGAAACGGAAACGTATCCTGTAAATTATGGGACTATATTGGAATATTTTAGCTAAATTATTTTAAACTTATATTGTATTTTTGGTAAACTGTATAATTGGTTACGCCGTGGAAAAAATAATAATAATATAATCTATATATATATAAAAGGAGAAATGACTGACTGGCATATCAACTCACAGCCGAAACTACTAAAAAAATAGCGAGTGTTTGTTTTTTTTATTTAGTTGGTTCTAGTCTCGGGCGAGGCAAGAGAGTTTTAGAAAATTTTTGAACGCAGTTTTGTTTCTTATTAAAAATAAAGGAATGTCTCCTTTAAGTCAAATGAGCCAACTTAAGGATTTAAGGTAGTTTCCGTCCAGGGCCCGACTTAGTTTGCCACACTGTAGACCTAGAGTCATTCGGGGTAAGAGCTCGCTGCGGGTAAAAGTTCGCACTAGCCCGATCTCCGACAGAGGTGGGGGGACTGAGGTCTGTGTTCGCGGAACTTAGTGACGCACGACTCGCCGTTTCGGAGCCACGTGTCGCGCCGGCGCAAAATATGTACTTGTCGCCACAGGTCGCCAAATACGTTAACAGCAAAAAAATCCTTTAATATTTGTGACGGGGAAAAGTGTATTGAAGTTACATGCATTGATTTAGGACAGTAAGTTTATTACATTTCTATTGTTCGATTATCGTAGTATTTAAGTAAGTGTATCATTATTCTCTAAAATTCATTGACCTGTGTATTGTGATCGATGATTTAATATTTATGCTGATTGGGGTAAGAGTGCGAGGTCAAAAGTACGCACGCGTATTTTTACCCATGTTGCGTACTTATACCCCAATGTAAATAAAAATATCCAAAGTTACTTAAAAGTGGTATATTCTTTCAGCGAGAAATACGAAGTGCCACCGACAGAAGATTGGATCCAATGCATAATTGGTAAGGACTGGTTTCATGAGAACTGTACTGCGTATGAAAACGGAATATTTCAATGTGACTTTTGTAATGAGTAAAATTAATTATGTGATGATAAACCTATACGTAATTTTGATCTCTGTCTATCTCTAGTCTAGATTTAAGACTAAAATTCACGTAATAATTAATGTCCAAAGTTCCTAATTGTTTTAAGTTACAGATAAATACTAAAGTTACTATTATAATCTTCTTAAAGTTGATTATCGGCAATCTTTTTTTTATTTTACCATCTATTTAGATTTCTTTGATGCGTACCTTTACCCGGTACGCGTATTTTTACCCTATGGCTTGCGTAATTTTACCCACGTTACGGGGCAAGAGTACGCGTTCGGAACATGTTACTTTAAACATATGTAGAAAAAAATCTAATTAATCTTGAACGTAAATTTAATTAAATAATGAAAATATATTAAAATCTCAAACAACTATATTCAATCAACTCAGATATCTCATTTTTTATAGTTCGGTGAAACCATAGAAAATAAAGTGCGTGCTCTTGACCCGAATGACTCTACATGGGCAATTATAAAACGTCAGAAGCTAGTGCATGGTTCCAATTGGTCGTTTTCTATAGAGGGGACCGGCAAGAAACTCCATGGTTACTCTTTAAAAAAAAAATTGGTTTTACAATATTTCCAAATTACCTAGAATACTAAGGAGCAGTGGTGGCCGAGTGGAAACGGCCCCGACTTACAAGTTGTAGGTCGCAGGTTCAAACCCAGCCAGACGCATTACTTTGTGTAATTTATTTCATCACCACTGGCAGCTCTCAAAACGGTGAAGGAAAACATCGTGAGGAAACCGGCATGTCCTAGAACCAAAAATTCGAAGACATGTGACATCTACCATCCCGCACTGGGCCCGCGTGGTGGATTACGGCCCATTCCCTCTCCTAGGGAAGAGGCCTGAGTCCCAACAGTAGGAACATTATAAGGCCGACTATGCTATGCTAGAATACTAATACGTATTTGTTCCCGATTCTAATCTCGGGTGAGTGTCCTGGAGACCTGAAATACAGGGTTCCCTTAGTTTAGGCTCCAGTCAACCCCATAATCAACTATAGATAATCATTCCCGATCAATAACAAAAAACATTACGAAATTTTTTACCAAAATTTTGTATCTGTAACGATGGTTTTAACACAAAGGCCTTTTAAAATATTCCCTTAATTGCATTACAACAGTTTAAAAAAATCGAATTAATTGGATGCACGGGAAGGTTTACTGAATAACGAAGCTTGTATACTCCGTGTAATATTTCTCTGTCATACAAGAGAAAAATCGAATGTACAGCATATTAATAGTATTTATTTATTTTGCAGCATACAGTAATATGAAAACCAATGGCTGTACAGGTGAATGGATTAATTTATAAGCGAATGAATATACATAATTTATTGGATTCTGCTTTTACAATGCAAGCGAAAGTATGTATAAATTTCTTCATGATTATTTCTTTCAAACCTAAACTTACAAAATATAGGCAATTACAATAATTCATTAATGTAGACAAGACAAAAACACCTAAAATAAAAAACCGGGTAAGTGCGAGTCGGACTCGCGCACTGAGGGTTCCGTACAAACTTACTATGAAAACAGTTCAATTCCCGAATAAAGTTACGAAGATTTTTCCGAATCGCAAAAAAAGTTTACAGTTTACACTTACAAATTTACAGTTTTCGGACTTTTTCCTATACTTGTGCTATGAGACCTTGCTTCATGCCAAATTTCAGGATTCTAGGTCAACGGGAAGTACCCTATGAATTTTGATTCCCTTGGGAGTGTCGAAATATACGTTTTTTGCGACATTAACGGCCGTATCTTTTTTTTTCGTTAACTCAGAAGTTCGATCAGAGAACCTTACTTTCTTAGAGAATGTGTCTTGTGGGTTCGTAGGTAGTCAGGGTCAAAAGAGCAGTTGCTCTCTACCAATGCCAAAGTGTTAAATTAAATTTAAACTTAAATTTCTTTGTAGTAGTAGTTCAATGGTCCACAACTAGTTTATTGAATACTTTAGATTCTATGCTACTAATAAAACCAATCATGAACCATTGGCCCTCTTCTATAAATAAATTTTAGAAACTTTAACATGGGTTGAGTGCAACTGCACTTTCATCAACATCACCATTTCAGCTGAAAGACGTCCATTGATGAATAATAGGCCTTCCCCAAGCGTCGCGTCGACACAACCCTTAATTTCAGCCTTATTCTCATTTACAAGGTTAAAACTCGAATTTTAATCAATTTAAAATACAAAGTGCTTAAACAGAAAACTGGACTCGGACAAATAAATCTCGAAAAAATAACGTCAGATCGAAAAAGATGAACTCAACTTTAACTCTGTAAAGGTAGGCATTAACATTGTTTCTATACTTTGACTTAAAATTAACATAAACTTCACACAAAATAATAAATAAAAAACCTTTTTTTCACTACAAGCTTTCATCGCGCGTTATAAATACCTACCTACTGATCAAGAAAAGTCCAAAAAGCTCAAACACGATAGGGTTATCTTTTCACGCTCAGCTGTTTTACGGCCACTATCAGTCTCCATCTTCGGACCAGCTTCATGATACCATATTAAAAAAAAAAAAAAAAAAAATTTTATTGATTGTTTACAAGGACCAGATTACACAAATGGATACAATAGGCACATATATGAGTAAAACAAGAATCTAGTAAGCGGGTGAAGCACTGTACTCCTAAATAGGCTACTATTAATGCATTGTCATCCAATTTACATAGGTATACCAAATTTCAGCTCAATTGGTTAGGGGTAACTGTTTCAAAATCCATTTGCAAGATTTGCCCCAAACAAATACATACATACGAACATTTGAAGATATATAAATAGGTACCTTGTAAAAAATGAACATAGGTACATCCGCTTATCACTTAAGGCACGCCCATAGGCTCGCGGCTGTTTTATATTTAACCAGAATAATATGTATTCCATTTTCCCTTTATGTAATCCATGTATTTCATGAATTCGCTAATATTCATGTAAATACTACTTATTTATTGTTAATGATTTAATGTTACGTCCATTCATATTATTCATGTTAAAAATTTATTTAATTCAGCCAGTTCAAACTAGCGTTCAGATAAATATGCAGCTGACCTACTTATGGAGGCTACATATTTTCTGCGCCATTTATTTTATGCATTTACATTACCTACGTTAAAGCAGCCTTCTACTAGGTAAATGCTTGAACGAGATACGAAAGCCCCTTTTTGTAAGAGCCTTTTAATAAGTTATAACATTGGATAAAAAAAAAAAGTTGGAACAACACTCTTTACCACGTACCGAACAAATGCTTTACCAAGTATATACCAAACAATGATGTATTCGTGCTTTAGGGCGGAATTCACCAATAAAACTAATCGCGTTTTAACGTTTGGCTCGCATAATCGCATTTAGCCGCTGTAACTAGTGTCACCTGTCTGTATTTTTCTTTTGTTGTATTTTTATAAGTGACACTAGTGACAGCGGCTAAACCCGATTATGCGAGCCAAACGTTAAAACGCGATTAGATTTATTGGTGAATGCCGCCCTCATAAACACCAGTTTATTTAGTACGACCGCGCATCACCCTTATTCCGACCGTCCGGTAACCGTCCGGAACGGGCCCGAGTCGTCAACGGCGCGTAGTGTTCCACGCGCGCCTCAAGGATATGTCAGCAAAACCGTAAGGATCCAGCAGGGTTGAAGCCTACTGGGGTCATGGGTTGTGCGAAAGAGAATCCCGGTATCCTAGAATGAAGACAAAGAAGGAACATAGAAGTGGGATTTTAGTCAGTAAAAGTCTGAGATTCCCTCACCCTAGGGCGGGAGAAGTCATACGATGATTTCCCACACATGAAAAAAGCATCACTCTTATAACTTTACACCGAAGCGTGGTCTGGCAATACACCTGTATAAACAGTAATAGAAAAAGGACTACAATATATGAAAAACGTATCGTTTGGCTTTGATCACCCCCTTTTCAATAATAGAGCCGGGTCGGTCCCTTTGTGCCGTCTCTTGCCCCGGGCACATTTACCGTAGAACTGTAATGTGTCCATTTAATTTATAATACGAAAATAAGAGTGCTTCTCGATATATAACCCTTTCCAAAGTATTGAAGGCTCTAATTTCTTTAAAATGTCAATGAGAATGTTGACAGATGTATTAAGTCGAAGTGAGCTGAGTGAAGTGATGCTGATGGATTTTTAAACCCTTTCAGGGCCGGTTTTTTTCGGTTACATGTTCGTAAGTATTATCATTTACAAGTACACAACGTTTTGGGAATACATTAATCGTGTGTACAGCTGAGGGGTGGGATTCCCAGCCGAAGTCTGTGCCATGGGTAGTCCGAAAGGGAACGAAGAAACATAGGTGTGGTTTTAGACAGTGAAAGTCTGACACACCCTCTCGCTCCGCCCTAGATCGGGAGCAGTCATTGGATGATTTCCTACTTAAAAAAAGCCAGAGTCTGTGTTTCCTGTCAGCTACGACCGAGGGTTAAGTCAAGAGTGAATAGGTTACTTCTAAGCAAGCGTGCTCCACATTGTCGGACATCATTGCTTACCATCAGGTGAGATAGTACCTTTTTCACGTTGGAAATCATCAAATAACTTCTTCCACTCTAGGTGAATCGAGAGGAAGTATCAGACTTTTATTGCCTAAACCCACCAGTGTTCCTTCACTTGAGAATGCCACAGTAACTCTTTCGATCAATCCTACAGCTTTTGCAGGCATCGAACCTACTGGACACCGTCAATTTTGCTGACATTCCTTTGAGGCGCGTGTGGAACACAACGCACCGTCGATTCGAGCTTGGTCCTTATTGGACAACCGGACGGCGAGCCACTTATTGCTCGTCGTCCGAAAGCCCGCGCCTATGGAGAATAAAAATTATGACACTTCTTTCTTCGTTATCTTTTATTTCAATAAAAATAAGCAGAAAAAGACATAATTTTCTGAATCGCCACCCATAGCGTCCTCTTCATTCAGGCTTTGTATTTAACTTTTCTCCGTAAACAAGTCTTACATAACATGTGTTCGTATTGTCATAACGAGTATATAACAATAAAATGCGGTGTTAATCATAAACAAGCGAGTCGGTCGCGGTATGCGGGCTCACAAACAAACAACCAAAAACGAACTTCTTTTATGTGTAGGCTAAGTGAGGGGCTGATAGCGATTTAGAGTAACATTAACTAAATAGAAACAGATCCGAGGTTAGGCAAGTGGGGGTTAAAGTGTCTTCAAGGCTAGAGTGAATAGGATCTTAATGAACTAGTGCGCCTCACTATCAAAGATTGCATCACTGCTTACCATCAGGTGGGTTCACAATAAAGCACTAGTTTATATCAATTAAAATATTTGCAATTTTGTAAATTTTCTGATACATAGTGGACACTTAGCATAGCAGAGCATAGTCGGCTTTATAATGTCCCACTGTTGGGACTCAAGCCTCTTCTCTAGGAGAGG
This sequence comes from Mythimna impura, assembly GCA_905147345.3. Taxonomy (NCBI): domain Eukaryota; kingdom Metazoa; phylum Arthropoda; class Insecta; order Lepidoptera; family Noctuidae; genus Mythimna; species Mythimna impura. The sequence continues at coordinate 12,046,656 of LR990343.1, read as the reverse complement.
GAATGGGCCGTAATCCACCACACGGGCCTAGTGCGGGTTGGTGGAGGTCACATGTCTTCGCATTTTTGGTTCTAGGACGTGCCGGTAGTGGACACTAAACTTATGCATATGTAAAAAGTTTTGGGAACACATTCATTGTGCGTACAGCTAAGGAGTGGAACTCCCTGCCGGAGTCTGATTTTCCTGATAGCGACAACGTGGAGTCTTAGAATGAAGGTTACTTCTAGTTGAGCGCGCTCTATCGTCGACCAAAATCATCATCGCTTACCGTTAGGCGAGATAGCAGTTAAACGCGAGTCTATAAATAATAATAATAAAATAATAATAATGGCAGTAACTTACTGAAAATATAGGAAATCTACTTTGAAGTGTTTTAAGAAATCAAAATGATCATTGTAATTTTATTTATGCAAAGTTATGAATTAGCTTTAGTATGTCCAACCGATTATAATTTGAGTGTCTTCAAGGCTAGAGTGAATAGGCGCTTAGTAAACTTGTGCGCCTCACCATCAACGATTGCATCTCTGCTTACCATCAGATGGGATCGCAATCAAGCACAAGTTTTTAACAACTAAAAAAAAAGTTACTGCTATAAAATTATCAGAAAAGGGCTCAACTGTAGACAACTTTCTTGGCTTGTCACCCGTAGAAACTGAAATCGGATAATCAACGTTTGAAAGAGTGACCGTGGTTCTAAAGCACAAAGGGCAACTGGAGGACACAGGTGGGTTATAGTCAGTAAAAGTCTGACACGCCCTCTCGTTCCACCCTAGAACGAGGAGTTGGATAATATCTTACCTCAAAAGAAAAAGTCGAAACCACAAATGATGTAACATAAAGACAAAAGTTTTTGAATTAAGCTAGACCAACATATCCTAATTCTTAGGCTAAGTGGAAATTAGTGATATAAGAGCTTTGTTTAATGTTTGTGTTGTTATGTTTTTAATTTGTTTATTTATTTGTAATCAAATTTTTGTTGTAATTTTAACAATAATATAATTATGGTCTCTCTGCACGTGTTGATGTAAAAATTTGTTAAAACAAACAAGTAAGTATTTAACATTTTGTATGTCGTAAATCTGAATTCCGCCTACTACAACAGCATACGAGTATTTACCTGAATATTTATTCTTCTTTACACATAACTCGATAAATGTTTTCATGAAAAAATCTCGGCTTTACATGAATATTGTCGACGTTTTTCATCAACAGTTTCCGTTGTAAGCCAGTAAATAAAAATGAAATAATAAATTCTGTTTCATATTTACTTCAAACGATTGCATATCGCATCAAAAAGGAATACAAAAATCAACAAGTTTGGCGACATACAGCCAGGCACAGATTCGTGTTCACGATTGAACAGATATTTAATATTTAAACCTACCAAATATTGTCAGTTCGTCTGAACTAAAACAGTTTTTTTTTTTATCCTGATAGTCAAAGCATATGAAAACTTTCAATTTATTAAACGGTAGTGACTATAAATAAAAATGGAGGAATGTTGACAGTACTTTACCAGAGAGATTCATATTTTATGTGAAAAATACTTATTAAATCAAAGATTAATGGTAGTTGTCGCAATGTAAAACAAATATTTCACATATTTATCAAGTGCCTAAATTTTTACGAATCTAAACCAATTCCAGACTTTCGTAACCTTTCCTACTTAATGGGAACCGGTGTCAGAATAAAAAAAATTGCAAATGAAGGACAAAGGTGTTGTTTAGTCAATAAAAGTCTGGCACGCCCAGAGTCCTTAAATTCAAATTTCACATTTTGAAACCAGTCTCAGTTGAAGATTACAATTCTCTGGTTTTTATTTATTAGTAAAAATCCGGGCACTTTTTTTAATGGAAAATCTTCCAATGTCTTCTTCGGTCTAGATTGGATCGTGAGGGCGTGGCAGACTTTTACTGACTAAACCATACCTGCATTATTTCAGTTGCTTTTTGCATTCCAGGGCCGCGATAACTCTTTCGAATAATCCCGCTACCTTTAAATTCTTAATTAAAATATTAGGTTTTTTTTTTTAAGATGGGAAAACATCTTACTTCTCCCGCTTTAGAGTGGAGCGTGTGGGCGTCAAACAGTTACTGACTAAAACCACAGCTATATCCTTCAGTTTCACGGGTTTCCTTTTCAGTAAATCCCCGCGGTCCAAGCGGTAGGGGTAGAATAGCTACTTATGATTCAATTAACAGAGCTACTTGTTCTAAAACCGAAAATCTAACATTTGAGTATAAATTACAAGTTCATTAAGGGTCCATTGATACCTTATCACGGACCTCATCTCATATGGCTAATGAATTTTAATCTTTACATAATCGTGGAGCCGATCCATCAAACGTTCTCGGTCAGGCTGCCGGCCCAACAAAGGGTTTCAATGTGGTTTATGGCTTATCTTTGGCTTTGTTAACGCTCTTTCTTTGGTCTATCTTTTCCTTTCAAAATAACTGAACATTTGCATTTACTTCGAATTTTGAGTGTATTGTCGATATTATGTTTATAGCCCATAGAATTGGTCTTTGGATTGTTGTACATAAGACGACCAATATTATGTGTACTTTTCGCGAATTAAACGAGGAATGATTTTTTCAATAAGGAGTGCACTTATTTTTAATAGACTTCCTAGGGACCTTAATATCGAATTGTTCTGTACCAATGTGGCGATCTTACAAATCTATCTCCAAATGGCATAGACATTTTTCAATGACAGCTAACTTCTTTCGTACCTAACTAGTTAATTGACTTGTATTTTCTTTCTTTTTATCTATGTGATGAGGTTTGTAATTAGCAATTTGATAATATTAAACTCTTTATATCATTGGTTCACCAGTCTGTAAGCCTTCGGTAAAATAAAATAGATATATTAACAAATATTCTAAGTTTACCGAAATGATGGCTTCCTTTCTGTAACTGCTGTGTATTTTTTGAACTCTCATCCACACTCCCTTAGCGACAGGCTTTCTCTGGGTGTCTTTTAACAGAAAAATCAAAGAGAAATTCCTAGATATTCCTTACAATCTAAACTAAAGCACTGAAATTTCACGTAAACGCACTTAGGTATTTATTTTTAAGAAATTAGTTATCCTAATTGTAGACAAATAATATGGGCATAGAATATACTCGTTAGTGTTTCGGTCCTGTACTGCAAACTTATACATTTTAAATAAATAATCCGCGCACTGCATTAGTAGCGCATCGATATTGGTATATACGTACGCGCACACGAACACGCTAGTTACAGAATCAAGATTTTTAACAAGAATTTATCAAAAATAAAGAGTTTTTTATTCTAAAATAATTCTTGATTAATTTAGGCAAAAAAATTACCTATTTTTAAAATGACTGAAAGTCTTTCAGTCGCTGATTCTGAACATACTTTCAGGATGAGCGTTTATTATGTTACATATTGTAGTGCTTGTGCATTAGAATGTTGTGTGTGCCTAAGGCATTAAGTCCGCCGCTGTACTTTTGTGCATAAAGTATTTAATAAATAAATAAATGTTAAGTAGCACAGTGGAAAATAAACAATCAAGAACTAGGTAAGCACTTAGTAACGTCAGTCGCAATATTATAAAATATAAATTCTGAGAAATTAATTTTATTACAAAACAATAATAAGGAATTGAAATTTTACTATGAAACAAAGCAAACAATGTTTATAATAAACAGCAATAATTAAATTTAACTTAACAAACAGGTATCGTTTAATTCCCTGCTCCAATGGGAGTAAACACAAAACACAGCTACTATGAACGATAGCTAATAACGACATTCCTTAGAAAATCTTGCAAAGGAAAGGACAAAATCTTTAGTCATTGTATACTAGCTATTAATATAATACTTGGCTAAATAAACGCAAATACTTTTAAGCGCCCTTTAAGTTTAAATTAAAGCTTGCCTATGTCTGAAATTCGGCAGCATTTACAAAGCAGGCAAAGAAGCGAGCGGCCGCCCGAAGGCACCCTACTGAGCAGATTTAATTAACAAGATATGGGTCTCTTTTAAACCAACTCTACCCACTTTTTGGAACATTGGAGATTAAAATTCAATGAGCCGACAAGATATTAAATAAAATCCGAGACTATAGTTTTACGTACGAAAAGGAGTTAATTAATTTTTAAAATTAATCAAGTCAACGTCGCTACCAATAAATTCTTCTTGTACCCGTAACACTGATCGGGAATTCGAGATCCCATTTTTAAACTTCGTAATTCGATTAAATTTCTGATGTAAAATTGTTTTCATTATCAATTTTGTTTGGGACATTGTTTCCGCTCGTGAATCTCGTAAATTATGAACTGTATGTTCTCTGCTAGCCCTCCGGCCAAGCCGTAGCTGTGTTAAAACGAATTGAAAACCGGTAATCGAATACGCGCAATGGGAGCTATGTCAATATTTTAAATTTAAATATCAAATGGAAGTAGGTACCGAACGGGTTAATATTTATTTTATTCACCATGTTACATTCATCTCTGCTCGGATTTTAAATAACATTCTTGTTTTAAATGAAACTATGTTTATTTGTGTTCAGTGTGGTACAGCGAGTATTATTCGTTACTTTTGCTGAAAAATGTACGTAGGCAGGCATCAACTTTCACAGGTCGTATATACAGTGAAAATGGCGGATATGCCGTCATCGATGTAGTGATTAATTTTATACCAAAATAAGCTTCCTTCCAAAGTTGTTTTTCGGTTAAATTTCGTAAACACGGAGGCATGAACGATGAATAAAAATAAGGGGGATGTGACACGAGATAAAGGAGGTCACAACTTTGTTGTTACTTCAGAGCCTGAAACATCTTTGGCGTCATCTGACGGCGTAGTTCGACGGGAAAATTAAAAAAAAAAGCAGAACGCCAGCTGCCCACCTTAATTAGAATTTTTCGAATTATATAACATTTTTTTCGGAGCGTGTTCGTTGGTAGGATAACATAAAATTGTTAATAACTGCACTAAAGCTGAAGGTACAATGTCGGAGATTTTTACGTGCCTCGTTCCTGAGCAATAAGATATTGTCTTTATGTGTCTGATTGGGAGGAGTGAGGCATTGACAGAAGGTAAATATCTTTTTGCTCCTTTTCTTTCAGTGGATGAAAGGAGGTCGTTTTGTTTTTACAAGCAGCTGCTGTAGCGGGTCAAAAACCTGATTCTGTTGAAATACGGCTTCTTTGTATCTTGTAACTTTGTCACATTTGGCTTTAGAGTTTTTTTTTACAAAGTAAAGCAGGACTCAGGGTAGTTTATGTACATCAATTGATTGCAAAACTTTTAAATATGTTTTTAAATGACCACGTAGCCTAGACTGGAATGGTAGAAAACGCCTAAGGCATTTTCTACAAGCCTGCCTCAGTACTTTTGTGAACATAAAGCATTTAATAAATAAATAAATACCTGCCTAGTTTTTTTATGGTCAAATGGAAATTCGCTTCTTGACAAGCCAATCAAATAAAGTGCCTGAAGTAAAGGCAACTATAGCAAACAGCCTTTTGAAATGAGACCACGACAAGTCAAGCTTCGTTAACACAAGCACCGAGAAATGCTCTCATTAATTATTATAGAACAATGTATATTGTAATAGGTACCTACTGAATTTTAAATAAGACGGACAGTGACGAAGGTTAAGTATGTTGTCTGCGTCGTTTATTGTACTCTACCTGAAACAAAATAATCAAAATGTTAATTTGGAGTGAATGAGATACACAAGAATGAAATAATTTAAGGTTTCTTCATCCAGTCATAGTTAAGAAATAAAAAAGGAACTATATGTTAAATAATATTTATTTTGCAAATAGGTTTTAAAAAACTGGTCAAGTGCGAGTTGGCCTCGCACACGAAGTGTTCTGTACTACAATATTCAAATCGAGAAAAAAACGCCGACAAGATAACGTTTCTTGTATGGGAACCCCCTTTATTGTTAACTTTATTTTAATGTCATTATTTGTTGTTAGAGCGGATGGATTGTGTGATGAGTGATATGAAAGAAAAGGAAGTTAGTGATAGCATGACGAGTGACAGGGCAGAATGGAAGAAAAAAACATGTTGCGCCGACCCCAAATAACACGAAACAAGGGCAGGAAGATGATGATGATGATTTCTTGTTAGAGCGGCAATAGTAGTCCATATTCTGTAAAAATTTTTAACTCCCTCTTACGGTTTTTGAGATACAGCCCGCTGAAAGATGGTCAGATAGACGGACGGACAGACAGCGGAGGCTTAGTAATAGGGTCCCATTGGAACCCTTCGAGAACGAAACCCTAAAAACACTTTTACATGTTTTTTTTTTCGTCAATTTAAACTAGATGAGGCCGCTTTTTTTAAAGATCAAAGTCTCTTGTAAAGTCCATACAGCAAACAAGTAATAATGGTCGAATCTTACGAAGACCATGCAGATTAATGTCTGAGATTTTCTTTTGAGGTGTTTCAGATTTGAGTAGGCCTAACCCGTAAGTGCAAGCTTTTGACAGTTTTCGTAAAACTTAACTCAGAACTACTAAGGAGCTTAACGACTTGACGTACAATACCAAAAAAAGGCCGCTTAAGTAGTACTCAACCTACCAGATATATGATAAAATGACTGAAAAGAAAAAATAAATCCACTGAGTGGAAGCTCAGTGAATTTTTTTTCTTTTAGTGAATGTATGAACATTCACTATAATAAAAAATAAAAAAACTGTATATATATATAAAAGCGAAATACCACTCACTGATTAGTCACGAAATCTCAGAAACTATAAAACCTACCAACTTAAAATTTGGCAGGTTGGTTCCGTATAGGGTGTAGACATCCGCTAAGAACGGATTTTACGAAACTCCACTCCTGAGGGGATGAAACGGGGGTCCAAATTTTGTATGGAAAAACCTACTTTCACGCGGGCGAAGCCACGGGCATAAGCTAGTATAAAATAAAATAAACCTATAGGCACACAAATGGCATGATTATGTAACAATAAATAAATCAGAATGGAAATCATGTCTACAAGGAAAGTCACATACGAAGATATCTTTATCATACTCGCTAAGATACAAAAAGAAAAAAATTAGGAAACAAAACATTCTCTATTTTCTCCAACTCTCTTTCGCAGGTATGCTGGAAGAGATTTCTTTAGAAATAAGCATCACCTTTGTACCATTCTTCTGTTTCCTTCTTCTTTTCTTTTATTATTGTGTGTACATAAACTGTTAAATAAATAAAATAAAAAGCTACTCAACAAACTACAAATATCCGCGTAGATTTTAGAAGGAAGTTCACAACCAACTCCACAAAAAAAAAAAAAAACGAAACGATGATAACGTCTGTAAAAGCACCGAAACGAAAAACAAGCGTCTGTAAAAGCACTGAAACAAGTACAGCTTGCTAAAAACTTCACATACGACCCCACATCTTGTAAGCACTCACAAAAGACCACATACGGGAAGCTTTTTTCTTTAAAATAAAATAGTTCTCATTTAAATCCGAGGCAGTCAACAGGTGACCCTGGCAACCAGCCAGAACAGCTTGGTATGGAACGAGCTGGCTTATCTAGCAAGCTATTGAATATTATGGACTCTCATGACCCATCTGTAGACCAGTTTTTCATATAGTGTGGAGGGTAAATGTAGGTAGAATAATGATTTCATGCATAATTAGCTGGTGCTTGAACTTCTTCCGCGCCGGACTCGTAAATCCAGCACATTGCCATTTAGTCAGATGGGCGGAGCGGGAGGGTGTGTCTTCCTTTCAGAATCAGACCCTTGGTCCCAGTAAGCTTCGACCCTGCTGGGCACCATTCAGTGCTGAGATTTGTGAATCAGTTTGCGTTAGATTGTCTAAACAAACTAACTGACGAAGACTGTTAAGGTCGATGCCTTCCAGGGCTAAGGGATAGTTCAGAAGAGTTACCGTGGTCCTGGAAAGCAAAGGGCAACTGAAGGAACACAGGTAGATTTTAGTCAGTAAAGTCTGACAGTACCCCTCGCTCCACCCAGAGCGAGAGGATGTATTTGATGATTTCTCAGCTAAAATAAAGATAAAAATTGTGACATTATATTAGCGATGTGAAAATGACAAAATGTTTGACAACCTGAATAACTCACTTTTGATGATTTCTCAGCTAAAATAAAGATAAAAATTGTGACATTATATTAGCGATGTGAAAATGACAAAATGTTTGACAACCTGAATAACTCACTTTTTCACATACTAAATTAAACAACTGCTGTATAGGCACTAATTTCTACATATTAAAAAACAAAAACAATTTCCGCGTCAGTCTATTTTTCCGCTAAGTCCTCCTAAATCATGAAACGGATATTGATACGGTTTTCGCTTATATATCTAAAATGAGCGCACAGCCGAAACTATTGGGACAAGGAACGCGAAATTTTGCACAAGGTTTCCTTTTATAGCGTAGGCGAGCATTAAGAAATATTTTTTTTTTAATTTCACCGCCTAAAGGGATGAAGCGAATGTGCAGTTTGTATGGAAAAACCTACTTTTCGGCGGGTAAAAGCCACTGGCAAAAGCTAGTGGAGTTATAAATGAGAAAGTTTAATTTTTGTACATAACTTGTACGTGTTACCATGCGAAATCGGGACGGATCGGTAGTAAATTATATAGCATAGCATATAATAGCATAATCAACCTTTTAATGTTCCCACTGGTGGGACTCAGGCCTCCTCTCTAGGAGAGATTTATATAATTTATTGTTATTATATGTATTCCTAGATGATAAATCATAAGACGGTCCACGTGTTGGTTTTCAAATACTAATTCGGGTTTAATCTCCACTTCGGGTAAACATGAACACCTGATATCCGTTTAAGATTATTTATATTTAGGCTTAGATTAAACTCACTAAGTAATTAATCAATAACAAGGGAAAATCCCACGGAAATTTTACTAATCTGATTCAGAGAAACTGACTGACTGACATATCAACGCAAAGCTAAAACTACCGGGACTAGGAGCGTAAAATTTTGCACAAGGTTTCCCTTCATAACGTAGGCGAGACGATTTTCCAAAATTCACCCCCTAAGTGGAGGAAACGGGGGGAGGAAATGACAATTTATCTCTAACGGCCGATCGGATTTGGATGAAAAAAACACTGATAGATGATACATGAGCAGTGGTGGTCGAGTGGCAACGGCCCCGACTTACAAATAGTAGGCCGCGGGTTTAAACCTAGTCAGGCGCATTACTTTGTGTAATTTATTTTATCACCATTGCTTTCAAAACGGTGAAGGAAAACATCGTGAGGAAACCGGCATGTCCAAGAATTCGAAGACATGTGACATCCACCAACCCGCACTGGGCCCGCGTGGTGGATTATGGCCCGTTCCTAGAGAGGAGGCCTGAGTCCCAACAATAGGGACATTATAAGACCGACTATGCTCTGCTATGCTAGATGATAGATGACCTAAGTTAGAGCATAGCATACTTTTCATCCCGGGAAAAGTCGCTGGCACATGTTAGACGTTACCTAGTATAAAAATAAACACCCCCACTGCGTCTTTTTATTCACGACTAGCTTTTGCCCGCGGCTTCGCCCACGTACATAAAATATAGCCTATGTCACTCAGGAATAGAACAGCTTTCTATCGGTGAAAAAATTTTGGCAATCGGACCAGTACTTTCAGAGATTACCCACAAAAAAAAAACATTATTATATTATTATTCACGATAAACTCAAAAACGACTGAACGAATTTTCATGCGGATTTCACCAATAGATAGTGTCACAATTTTTTTTGTTGTGACGAAACAACACATTTACAGTTTTCAGATTTATTCCTATACCTACCTGTGCTTTAAAAACTTGCTTTAAGCAAAAGTTCAGGACTCTGGGTCAACGGGGACCCCATGAATTTTTATTTTTTTCGAGACTGTCAAAATATACGTTTTTTGAGACATAAACGGCCGTATCTTTTTTTTCGTTAACTTGTAAGTTTTATTATTTCAGAGCTTCAAGGGTCCGCAGACGGGTATATGGTTCTAATTTCAACTCGATACCTCAACGCGTTCCCGAGATAAAGGGTCTTGACAGACAGACAGACAGACAACAAAGTGATCCTATAAGGGTTCCGTTTTTTGCCATTTCGCTACGGAACCCTAAAAAAGATGTTACTAAGTATAGTAGATACTTTTACCACGATTGACCCAATTCTAAACGGATATGCAATCGTAGTAACTAAAAAACCAGGTCCAAAATAAAAATCCCTCGTTGAAATGTTTGCATACACGGTACTGGATCAAGCTCTAGATTACCGACCAACCAGTACTGAATCCATTTGCCCATGCCCACTGGCAAAATAAAGTGTTTGTGCATCGATTGCAAACAATACGAGAGCCAGTTATTCTGGCAAGATTTTTTTATGCAAGCTCAGTTTGGATAGATTTTGTTTTAACTTTGCTGGCAAACTAAGTTTGTTGGTTGGGTTTCGGCAGACTTTATTGCTGCCTTGTTAGATTTATATTTACATCAATTTTGAATTTTTTCTTAGGAGTTAATAAAGGTAGATTAATCCCATGGTCAAAGCTCAACTAGATTTGTTCTCTCTAGTCCATTTTGCTTACGAAGTAGCTTCTGCAAACGACGTCGCTCGAGTGATAGTCAAAAATGATATCATCCAAGAGAACATACTCTTCTTGATAAAAAGTATCGGATGGGAGTTGTTGGTGGGAATTTTCCGAGTGAAGTTCAGTGGCTGTTGTTAATTATTCGATTATTTATTTAAACTTCATATACAGTGGTGGTACATAGGCGGACTTAATGCCACAAGGCATTCTCTACCAGTCAACCATTGGGTTAAAAAAGACAACACTGTGGTAGGTGTGCACAATAAATAAATAACAGATATTTATTAGAGCTTATTGATACCTAGTAGAAACTGTGATGTAAAATTGGTGTCGTTTTGTATCTTCAGTGTCTGCACCACTGGACAATATGTGTAATTATTGAAACATGCGCCATCTCGATAAAATGGCGCAGTGAGTTTATTGTAACGTTGACTACCTCAGCGAAGCTTGCCAAGAAGACTTGACTCAATAAATTTGCTTCCAAATACTACAAAAAGATTGGAATGTGTTACATCCGTATTCCAAAGGTAAACAAAATAACTGTATTTATACAAAGACATGGTTTAAAGGACGCGTATTCAAGACGAAAACCATTGTATAAAAAATGTAAAAGTACCGGATGTAACCGAGGACATGATCTATGTGTGACCGTGTAATAAGTTTCATTCAAATGTGTTCAGTCGTTATTGCGTGAAAAAGTAACAAACCAATAGAGTTATTTTCGCTTTTATAATAATACTAGCTGCCGTCCGCGGTTCCACCCACGTGAAATTAGTACTTTCCACAGAAATTAATTATAGCCTATAAGCTAATTCCGGACATAAGCTATCGAAGTACCTAATTCCATCCAAATCTTAAGCGTAAAGGAGTAACAAATAAACAATTTTTAAATTAAGCATTTGAAGTTGAATATTTTTGAAACTGTACTTTCGTCTAAAAACCGGTCAAAATTTGACTTTAAATTAGGGTTTTAGACGTCCTTCATAAGAACTCAATTCAGAAACCCGTTCATAAACACACACATACATATATGGTCCAGTACAACAATGCTTTCAGGTTGTTGATGGGACTGCCTCGCTATTGCTAGCGATGTTTGCCGACGCACAAGTGGATGGCTTCCATGCCATAATCCGTAAGCGAACGGCATCGCCGTAGGGTGAGGGACAGTTCCAACAGCTACCTGAGGGTAATAGCTTGTAAATTAGATAGTCCTATACGTAGGCAGTGGATACAAATCCATCTTAAAAATAATTATTTCCTATACATATGTATTAGAGTAAACTTGTATTAACATTTATCCTTAAGTTTCTTTTGGACATGGACACTAGTCTGAAAATAAAGATATTGAATTGAATATTTATTTATTAAATGCTTTACGCACACAAAAGTACAGAGGCAGACTTAATGCCTTAGGCATTTTCTACCAGTCAACCTTATAACCTTAATACATATGTATATACGAACTGTCAACTTTATAATATTAGCGTATTATATAAGTATGGTTTAGTACTGTATGGTGTCGGACGTAAAGAATAGCACCATCCCATTTCTTCCCGTGGGTGTCGTAAGAGGCGACTAAGGGACATTTTTTGAGACTGTTAAGCACCCCAGGTCACCGCGTGGTGGCGGGTAAACCACCAGCAACAGCATTCCCAAAGAGGGTTAGTGTCAGGCAGGCGGCCGACTGCAAAACAGTAGCCATATCTCTTACAACATGATGAGTATAAATGGAATGCGCGATAGGGTTAGGGCGTACCCCACAGGTGACGCGCAGGGGCAGCACCCGGCTCCTGTGGGAAATGGACTAGGGTTGTTGCACCATCCCGGGCGGGGGCAACGTAAGAAGCTAGCTCGGGAAATGAGATTGAGGTATGCAAGTTGGAATGTAGGAACAATGACTGGAAGGGCCAGAGAGTTAGCGGATGTATTAAAAAGAAGACGAATAAACGTGGCGTGTTTACAAGAAACTAAATGGAGAGGAACAAAAGCGAGAGAAATTGGTGAGGGATATAAGTTTTATTACTGTGGAAGTGATGGTAAAAGAAATGGTGTAGGAATAGTGTTAGACAGCAAATTGAAAGAAAGCGTGATGGAAGTACAAAGGATTAATGATAGGCTCATAGTTGTGAAGATTATGTTAGAGAATGTAATGTTGAATGTAGTTAGTGTGTATGCACCACAAGTAGGATGCGATGAAACGGTGAAAGAGAAGTTTTGGGAGGATTTTGATAGAGCTTTAATGGCCATCTCTGTACATGAGGAATTGATTGTTGGAGGTGACTTTAATGGACATGTAGGAAGAATGAGAGGTGTTTATGAAAGAGTACATGGTGGATGGGGTTTTGGAAGTCCGAATAGTGAAGGGGAGACGCTGCTGCAATCCGCTTCTGCATTTGACCTGGCAGTAGCCAATACTTGGTTCCAGAAAGGAGACGAACACCTGGTCACGTACAAAAGCGGTAACCACAAGACGCAAATAGATTATTTCCTGGTTAGGCGTAACCAACTAAAGCACGTCAAAGACTGCAAAGTGCTGCCAGGAGAAGACCTAGTCTCACAGCACAGGCTCCTGGTTATGGTGTCAGTAGTCAAGACACATAACAAAAAAAGCAAAGAGCGTCCTCCTCCTAAAATAAAATGGCATATGCTAGAGAAGAGTGACTGTGCGAAGAAATTGAGAGAGCGAGTGGTGGACAAAATGATAGAAATGGGAGACATGAATGATCGAAGTATAAATGAAAGCTGGAATGAGATTGCTGAGTGTATTAGACATGCAGCGAAAGATATTTTGGGAGAGACGAGAGGAAAGGGTACAATAGATAGGGATACATGGTGGTGGTCGATAGATATACAGAATGTGTTGAAAGAAAAAAAGAGGAAATTTAAGGAATGGCATTGTATAGATCCGGAAAACACTAGCTTAAAGTCTGCAAAAAAAAGTGAATATGATGCTTTAAAGAAAAAAGCCAAGAAAGCCGTGGCAATAGCGAGAGCAAAAGCACAGGACAAACTATACGACACACTAGATAGTCCGGCAGGCCAGAAAGATCTATACCGGCTTGCCAGAGCAAGAGAGAGAAATGCGAGAGATGTTTGTCAGATAAGATGTATAAGGGATGAAACTGGAATGATTCTATCAGAAGATAGTAAAATCAAAGAGAGGTGGAAGGACTATTTTGAAAGACTGATGAATGAGGAAAACAACTGGAATGGGATTTTAGAGAGCAAACCAGTGAACGTGGGTTTAGTGAGAATGATTAGTATGGATGAAGTCAGAATAGCTATAAATGGAATGAAGAATGGTAAGGCAATTGGTCCAGACGGAATACCAGTTGAAGTGTGGAAGTTGCTGCGAGTGGATGGATGGATGTGGTTAGCTTTGTTCTTCAATAAGTTGTTGCAGGAAGAAGCCATACCTGATGAGTGGTGCAACAGTTCCCTGGTGCCCATCTTTAAAAACAAGGGTGATGTGCTTGAATGCAACAATTATAGAGGAATAAAGCTAATGTCACATACTATGAAAGCCTGGGAGAAAGTTATTGAAAGGAGGTTAAGAGAAGAGAGTGAAATTTCACAGAACCAATTCGGTTTTATGCCTGGTCGGGGTACAACGGATGCCATTTTTGCTATACGCCAGCTATGCGAGAAATACAGAGGTGCGCATAAAAACTTGTACATGGTATTCGTTGACCTCGAAAAGGCATATGACCGGGTACCTCGTGAGGTTCTGTGGTGGGCCCTTAAGGAGAAAGGTGTGCCTGGGAAGTATGTGCAGTTGATCCGAGCGATGTACAGCCAATGCAGTACCCAAGTCCGGTCTGCAGTGGGCAACACTGGCAGCTTCAGTGTGGCTGTCGGCTTACATCAAGGGTCGGCCCTCAGCCCTTACCTCTTCCTGATGATAATGGATGCTCTGACGTCGGGCATCCAGGAAGAGGCTCCCTGGTGTATGCTGTTTGCCGATGACATTGTGCTGGTTGCCGAGAGTGGCCTAGAGGTCCAGAGCAAATTGGAGGTGTGGTGGCACAGACTGGAGAGTGTTGGCTTAAAATTGAGCAGAACGAAAACCGAGTACTTGTTCTGTGATTTCGGTGGTCTCTCCGGTCCTATGCCCTTAGCTCTCGCTGGAACGCCCATACCAATCTGTTCCGACTTTCGGTACCTCGGGTCGCTTATCCAAGGAGATGGCGAGGTAGACCGAGACGTATCAAATCGGATCAATTCAGGATGGATGAAATGGCGACAGGTCACTGGAACAATTTGTGACCCACGGATGCCCCCCAAGTTGAAGGGTAAAATCTACAAGTCCGTGATAAGACCTGTCATACTGTATGGATCAGAATGTTGGGCTGTGAAAAAGACGGATGAAAAAAGATTGCATGTAGCGGAGATGAGAATGTTGAGATGGATGTGTGGTGTGACGAGAATGGATAAAGTGAGAAATGAGTATATTAGAGGAAGTTTGAAAGTGGCGCCAGTGACTGAAAAGTTGAAAGGGAATCGTTTGTCTTGGTATGGTCATGTAAAGAGGAGAGATGAAACGCATGTTACTAAAAGAGTTATGAGTATACATGTGGATGGGTGGAGAGGGAGAGGGAGGCCAAAGAAAAGATGGATGGATTGTGTGAACAGTGATATGAAAGAAAAGGAAGTTAGTGATAGCATGACGGTTGACAGGATAGAATGGAAGAAAAAAACATGTTGTGCCGACCCCAAATAAGATGGGACAAGGGCAGGAAGATGATGATATATAAGTATGGTTTAGAAAAGTACGCGATGGTTTTTATTTTCATAGCAACAAAACTTAACACAACTAAGACTCCATTTATATTTTATTTTCTTCAGATTTATATTTTTCCTTTTTCAAATCTCCCGAACGTGTAACCCATTACTCGCCACTTACATACAACATACAGAAAATCTAATAGAACATAAAGTTAAAACCGTGCTTTGTTTCACCCACCATTATATTGACGTAGGGCTCTCCCTCGGGAGAAACCGGCTTTAAATCTAACACATATACAAAATTCCAATTTCGGCATATGGGATTATATACCTGGGAACATTTTGCGGTAAAGGGTACTTAGTAGTTCAAATAAAATTTCTGGCTGGGAAGAATTAAGGGGATGACGGTTGACGTGGTAATCCTAGGTGGCCGTGGTTTAGACTGAGTAACTATCAGTTGAGTGCAGTGTTGACTCGGAAGGGTGATATGAACTAATATAGTAAAGAGATTAAGTCACTTGTTTATATGCTTGTAATTTTGATACACTGAAGTCAATTGACAAGCGAGCCAAGAAGAACATCAACTCAACACAACTTTAACTATGAGTTAAGCTCGCCTATGTACATGAACTCTGATATCCATATATTTTATAACTTATCATGGTGTACAATAAAGAATAAAGAAATACAGATCATCGGCAATGAAGCATTTGTCGAGTCAAAAGTCTTGAGCATCGAAGCCGAGTTGCTAGCCTGTCGGTTTTCTATCGTTTACATTTCGGGGAGTTGTGGCATTGCAATTGCACAATTTAATTCCGACAAGACCGTTCCATCATCTGACCACTAGACGTACGGTACGCCACCGGTACATGGTGGACATCCCATCCATACGCACAAAGCGTTTTGAATACATTCATTATGCGTACAGCAAAGTAGTGGAATTCTCTGTCGGAGGCTTTTTTTTGTGGGAAATCATCTAATGGCATCTCCCGCCTTTTGGCGGAACGGGAGGGCGTAACAGACTTTTACTGACTAAAACCCACTCCTGTTCCTTCTTTGCTTTCGTTCCAGGGCCCCGGGGTTCTCTTTCGTACAACCCATGGCCCCAGTAGGCATCGTGTGTGCAGTCACACACACAACACCATCTCCCAGCACATCTTCTAGAATACAAATAAAGGAGAGTGTAACAGTAGTATTTTTTGCCGTGTTTTATTCTAAGTATGAACCTTCCTACTTATTGTTATTATAGATATGAAGCTGAGCCAAGAGAATAAAGAAAACTAATTGATAGTATTAAAAAGAGTACCAACCTGTCGCAAATAGTGAAAACAGACCAGGAAAGGACTCAGAAATAATATTAACATACCCCGGAATTGCGCAGTCATCTTCAAATATCTCCAAGTTTACGGTTCTAAGTAGCCTTATTCAAACCCACGAAACAAATAAACTGTCTATCTAAGTTTAAATTAAGCACAAAGCATTTTCCGGCCTCAGTACTTCTTGATTCAGTCGACTCATTATTTGAGTTAAACAGCCAGCTTTACTTAAGACACGACAAAGACATCTTCCCCATGTTCTCTCCAAAGGAACAATTTACAATTGAATTTTTCATACACTACACTGTTGCACCTGAAATGTCAAAATTATACGGAGTTCTTTAAACAGTCGCTGCACTATGAAGTCACGTTGAATTATTCAAATTTTCTTCATGATATTTTTCTTAATAATAAACTGGAATGAAGAAGGTTGCATTCAACTAAAATAGTAAAGGATAATATAATCATGTATGTAATGAATTGTCTCCAGACTTATTACCGTCGTAAATACTAAGGTTTAATTAATTGCGGTCGTTGTTTTCTAGATAATGGAATCTTGTTATTTGTGTAATGGTTCGTATAATTTTCTCGGATTTTTCCTCGAAGTTAAGCGCATGCAACAGTTAGCCGAGGCCTACGAGGAGGCTTAAGAACATGACAGTAACAACAGGTAGGCTGGCGCGCAGCCAACTAACCCTCTACGCGGCTACGCTTTGTGCTACGCCTGCTACGAGGCTACGACCGCACGATCGTAGCGTGGCTGTCTTACTACACTGCACTTAGATGACTTTCATTTAAGACAGTTTTAAACTTCGATCAACTGTTTCGAAATTCTGTCAAGAATAAGAAAAAAGCTTGACGTTTTGAAATGATAAAATACTCACAAAGTTAACCTTTTCTATCATTATGCCCTAATTTGATTAAAATCAAGGTTTTTAATTAGTTAGCAAAACAACGTTTGTAAGTCAGATGATTAAAGTTAAGTTGGAGCTTATATTTTCGTCGAATAAAGGTCGCCGCCAGTCACCTCAAAACTCAAAATACTTGGCTAGGTTTAGGGTACAAAGAGTATTTTGCAATTTGTGAGGCGATTTTTCGCAAGTCGGCTCAGCCATATGAGACGAATTACCTCATTTTCATTATATTCCGTGTCACCAAAGAGCACAGTCGGGGTTAAGCGCGCGTATCATTCCAACGTTTACAAATTTTATTACCCATCTCCTTTTGTTCTGCTTTACGGGCGGGGCGGGTTCCGCAGACTCATTGTACTGCTACAGGGTGTAAACACAGCAAACACATGCCGAATAAAAATAACACTCTGAATAAAAAAACACGCCAATAAAACAACGTGGATGCATCGTTAGTTTAGATACGATTCGTTTACAGCCAATTGTTTTAGAATAACCCATTAAAAATATTTCACGTGAAAATATGAAACAAAAACAACGGTCGGTTTGAAAATATTGGAGGCGCAAGGGCCGTGTGTTGAGTATCATAAAAAAATTATCATGCAGAGAATCGAACAACAAAATAACATGTCAGTAAAAATACAAGAGTAACATGAAATAATAATAAATAGAGATCGGTATTTTTTTGAGTTGGGAAATCATCCAAAGACTTCTCCCGCTCTAGGGTGGGGCGAGAAGGCGTGTCAGACTTTTACTGAATAAAACCATACCTATCCTTTGCATGATCGCGTCAGAAATGAAGATATCCGCATGAGAACCAAGGTTACAGACATAACCCGAAGAATCGCCAAACTTAAGTGGCACATTGCTCGCAGAACAGATGATCGATGGGGACGAAAGGTTCTGGAACGGCGACCACGTACCGGAAGACGCAGCGTTGGATGGCCTCCCACAAGGTGGACCGATGACCTGGTGAGGGTCGCGGGAATCCGATGGATGCGAGACGCACAGGACTGGTCATTATGGTGACATTTGGGGGAGGCCTAAGTCCAACAGTGGACGTCTTTCGGCTGTAATGATGATGATACCCTTTGCCTTTGCATTCCAGAACCACAGGTTTCCCTTTCGGAAGTCAACCAATGGCCCCAGTAGGCTTCGGTCCTGTTGGGCCCCTGCGGTTTTGCTAACATCTCTTTGAGACGTACGCGAAGGACACTACGCGCCGCCGATGACTCGAGCTCGGTCCGGACGGTTACCGGACGGTCGGATGGTGAGTTATACATTGCTCGTCGTCCGCAAGCCCACATAGAGAATGGTATGGAGCACATATTGGATATTACGTTCATTTAACGTAGGAATGTTTCATGGAAATCCTTTGCCTTTTCATAATACACCATTTCAGATATGTATTCGTAGAAAATTATATTTAAGTTGGAATTGTTAATAATTTTGTCGCATAAAATGGTAACGAAATGTACTTAATATGAAAAAAATCTTTTAATACCTTTAGTAGAATATGAAATTGTATCCTCACAAATAATTATTTTTATAGGAATAAGATATTTTTCTCATCATTTTTGACAAGCGCCAGCATTTTTTTTTTTGTAAGTTATATGAACCGGAATCAACACAAAGCTTTTTATACATTAAGAACCTATTTCAAATAGATCAACGTTTCTCTGATAATAATTTACCAACTGCTAATATTCAGATACTTTTAACATGCATTAATGTCACAGTAAAACTATTTTGGCTTTTGGATATAAGTTGACTGCTGCGCCTTAACAGGGAAATGTACTCATAAAGTTAAGCGTTGTCATATAGATAAATACCTACTAAATTATAATTACATTTAACCTACATAAAAAACAAAATAATTAATAAATTTGACAAATGATTACTGAATTACACAATCTATATATATAAAAATGAATAGCTGTTCGTTAGTCTCGCTAAAACTCAAAAACGGCCGGACCGTATTGGCTAATTTTGGTTTTGAAATATTCGAGATAATCCAAGGAAGGTTTAAACGGTGAGAAAAAATCACCTCTAATTAAAATGTCATTATAACATGAATTATGCTGTTCTGGTAATGCCAGTAGATGGCGTTATCCTTACTATTAGGCGGTGCGAAGTTCGCCGGGTCAGCTAGTCGTAAATAAAGATTGCTTTCTTTTGAGATACCCATGTGGAAAAAGTATATTGATGGTATAGAACGACACATGAAACCTATACCGTCTTATTATAAATAAAATACTTTAGTACTGCAGTACCAAAGCATTTTTTGTTTTGTATATTTTGTTTTTTTTTTTTGAGTAAAAGGTCTAGGCTTGTTACAGTAAAGGCTCATTTAGACGGATTTTTAATTAATAATTTAGGTACTTATTACTCGTATTACTGTGACTGTTAAGTGTTACATGTTGGTTTGTTTATACGTAAGTCGAGTCTGTTGTGTTATTGTTGTGTACATACGTAATTGTGAGCTACAGTAAAAAGTGGAACAAGGAATGAAAAATGTTTTTGACTATTTGATTTTTTCACAGCTTCAAGAGACCGCAAACTTGAGTAAATGGTTTTAATTTCAACTCAATACCTCCACGCGTTTTCGAGATAAAGGATCTTGACAGACAGACAGACGGACAGACAACAAAGTGATCCTATAAGAGTTCTGTTTTTTTCTTTTGAAGCACGGAACCCAAAAAATACCTATAGTAAACAAAAAAATAATTAAATTATTTTTAATAAAAACAACACCATTTATATCTATCTCCCGTCTCCATCCTTCGGATTAGCTAAAATATAAATTCCGAAGATGTCTCAACTCGTCGAATGAATTATGAACGGCATATCATGTTTCCTGATTCGCAGAATATGTGTAGCTGGCTTTATAGCTACTATAAAATACAGTGAATATGTTACAGTTACTATACTGTAAATTAGTCAAAACTAATTTTGACTAGCTTTAGTCAAAACTCTTAGGTATTCAGTTAAAAGGCGTTTGTTTCATCTATATATCTATACTAATATAATACAGAGGAAGATTTGTATTTTTGTATGTTTGAGAAATTTTGTTAGACAGTTTTGTTCCTTTTTTTGGGAGATGGGAAATCATCTAATGACTTTTCTCACTGTAAAGTGGGCGCGAGGGCGCGTTAGACTTTAACTGACTAAAGCCCACCTATGTTCCTTTAGTTAGCCCTTCCGTTCTAGGACCACGATTATTATTTTAGACACAATTGATACGTATCCTGTGCAGCTAAATATATGGCATAATAAGCATAATCAGCCTTTGAAATGTTCCCACCGCTGGGATTCAAGGCTCCTCTCTCTAGGAGACGGAATGGGCAGTAATCCATCACGCGGGCCCAGTACGGGTTGGTGAATGTCACATGTCTTCGATTTTTTTTGTTCTAGGACATGCCGGTTTCCTCACCATGTTTTCCTTCACCGTTTTGAGAGCAGTGGTGATGAAATAACTTATTACACAAAGTAATGCGCCTGGCTGGGTCCCGCGACCATGTAGGTCGCGGGACCGTTACTGACGTTCTTAGGTCGGGGCCGTTACTACTCGGCCACTACTGCTCATCCAAAATATATAGACTTTAGATTAATATCTGCCTGTAACAACTTTATATCATTTTTAAGGCAAATAAGAACCTAGAATCTAAGTGCTTAATGATACGGTGTACCTACAATAAAGAGTCTATCTATCTTTATCGTAGTTTCAACTGGTCAAAAGTATTTCTAAACAATTTTTTGCAGATAAAAGTGGCTTTGAACAGTTAACAATTTTGACTGCGACATTATAAATTAACAAAGTATTTTAGTGCTTTAATTTAATACTAGGTTTAGTCCTGTATCCGCTCCTGTGCATAAAGCAACATTACTTGGTGTATTTAAATATCACTTAAATAGGATTAGCGGTTCTAGAGTTATGAGGGCACTGTTAGATATAGACAAGTAAAGTGACGATGTTGCATTTAAGACTCAGGATACATTTGGGGACAAAATGTCCCCCAACATGACATATCACGTGAGTGCATAGCAAAATTCCGGGGGACAAGTTAGTAAGGCAAGTAAGACAGTGGGCAACGTTACATAGATTGAGTGTTGCGTGTCATTTTGGGGGACATTTTGTCCCTAAATGTATCCAGAGGGACAAAACGACCAAACCCATTAAGGGGCAAAACGACCAATATACTTACACCACCACTCTAAAGTTCTGTTTGCAAGAAACTCAAAGATCTTTACCCATTTCCAATTAATTAGCAAGCGAGTCAAGTAATTTTATATTGACTCATCATAACTCTTTGCGGTATACCGGTAGCGGTATACTGCAAACAAATCGATCGTACCGGAATGAAGTACAAATAAGTACACAGACAGAAAGTTATTCGAGTCGGTCGTTTATCAGGAATCTTTGGCGAAGTTTTTACGGTTTGATTTGTTACTAGTCTCGGATGTTGATGTATGGGGAGCTGGATGGGTTAGTGGTTTGAATGGAGAGTTTTCTTTTAAAATTGTTTTTTTTGTGAACATTATATGAAGTCTATCAGCAAATCAATCATTTCATTTATTCATTTTTTTTTTCATTTTTGTCGATCATTTGTTCTGTGTCTGGGTGTAATTTATCTATATAAGTATGTTTATCAGTTGTCTAGTACCCATAACACAAGCTCTGCTTAGCACGGGACTAGACGGCGTTGTGTGATAGTTATGTGAATATATTATATTATTTTTATTATTATTTAATATCCTTTTCTTTACGTGAGATATTATCAAATGACAACTCCCGCTACAGAGGGCAGGAGGGAGAGTTGTAATTTTACTGACTAACCTACAGTGTTCCGGGGTCAGTTAAGCATCGACCCTAACTGGCCCTGCTAATTTTGCTGACATCTCATTGAAGCGTGTGTGAAACAGAACGCGCCGTCGTCGATCCGGCATTATCGGAATGCAAACTACCCATTGCCCACTGCATTACCTTAACTACCAACAACATAATTTCAAACTCAGTATTTTGAAGGACCCAGTTTATAAGACAAAAAAAAAACCGTTTCTACAAATAAAGAAGAGTTGCTATCAGAAGATATTATAACTAACTCATTCGAATTATCCGGCTCTGGTAGACATTGGACCCCATCTGTATGTATTGCTGACATCTCTTTGAGGCACACGTGAAACACGTGGTCCTTGTTTTGGACGGAGAGCTTTTTTTTGTAGGTATGAAAATCATCCAATGACTTCCCCCGCTCTTGACCGGGCGGGAGGGCGTGTCAGACTTTTACTGACTAAAAACCTATACCTGTTCCTTCGTTGCCTTTCATACCAGGGCCGAATCTTCTTTCAGAAGCAGACCCTTGGTCCCAGAAGGCTTCGACCCTGCTGGGCCCCTACGGTTTGCTGACATCTCCTTGAGGCGAGCGTGGAACAGTACGCGCCGTCGACGACTTGGGCTCGGTCCGGACGGTTACCGGACCATCGGACGGCGAGCTACCCATTACTCACCATTCACAAGCAAAGAAACATCCAAAACAAACCTTTTTTTGATAGTCAACAAAATCATATGGTAACTTATAATATTCTTCGCACATTCTATGATCCGTGTTTAGTCAGAGCTTGAAGCTTTGTGAGTGTATCCTCGCTCCGTTTGAATTGCCGCTTACTTGGAAATGTTTAAAAGTTATATTACGAATTGGATTTCACTGGAATGAATACTGATCTACTTGTTTTATAACGATATTTTTTTTACTTCATGCGGGAACACCGAATAAATAATTTAATTATCGAAGTAATTTTTTTTCTTTTAGTACATGTTTCAAGATAAAACTTTTGATACGAATTTTTTTTTTTAATTTTTTTTAAGGTGGGAATTCATTCAACGACATCTCCCGCCCTTACATGTCAGACTTTCACTGACTAAAACCCACTCCTGTTCATTCTTTGTCCTCGTTCCAGGTCCCCGGGGTTTTCTTTCGCATCACCCATGGCCCCAGTAGGCTTCGACCCTGTTGGGCCCCTACGGTTGCTGACATCTCCTTGAGGCGCGCGTGGAACACCACGCGCCGTCGACTACTTGGGCTCGGTCCGGACGGTTACTGGACGGTCGGACGGCGAACTACCCTTTGCTCGAATATTTTTAAGTGAAGTAAAATAAAATTATTTTTCTGAGTCGTGCAGTTGGATGTTGATTAGGACTCGAAGACATAAAATATTACATATGTTGCTTCAACAAGATTGAAATATCATCATTTTCATTTATGTCCTGTTTTTGTCCCATGTTACTTAATGTTGCGGTCGGCGCAACTCTTTTCTAACATTTGTCTTGCTATTATTGATTCCCTTTTCTATCCATCTTACAATTTGCATCCTTCTCCGTCTCCATACCTATTCTTTTATGAAACACTAGCGTTTAGTCGCGACGTCTCGACCAGGTAGATCAAAATGAAGAGGAAATAATAAAAATAATAACTATCCAAATTTTATTAAAGTCGGTTCGGTAGTTTAAGCGTGCAAGCGTAACAGACAAACAGAATAACTTTCACAGTTATAATATTAATATGGATTGGCCTGTCTGTATTACTGAATGATTCTAAGATCTTTCCTCGCATTTGTCTAAAAATAGAGCGTCGACCCAAGGTTGCCGACATAGCACGAAGAATCACCAAACTTAAGTGGTTATGGGCAAGGCACATTGCTCGCAGAACAGATGGCCGTTGGGGCCGAAAGGTTCTGGAGTGGCGACCGCATACCGGAAAACGCAGTGTTGGAAGGGCCCTACAATGACCGTGGATCGATGACCTGATGAAGGTTGCGGGAATCCGATGGATGCGAGACGCACAGGACCGTTCATTGTGGCGACATTTGGGGGAGGCCTATGTCCAGCAGTGGACGTCTATCGGCTAAAATGATGATGATGATGAGAGCGTCGAGAGGATAACAAACAGACAGAAACGACTCTAATACTGTAATTTGAGTCCTTACCGTGAAGTCTTAAAATTTCAGTCGTGTGAGCGAGAAAGAAGGATGGAGCTATACACCCATATACCTAGCTCCATCTCTATTACAGTTCAGTTACGTCGTTAAATGGTTTACGTTAAGAACTCGCGATAGAGAGAAGTCATACGATGATTTCCCACCTCAAAATAAAGCACAAGCTGGAGATTCCCAGCGCAAGTGCTACAGCTCTAAAACGCTATTTCGTACCCTTATTACAAAAACCAACTACTTATCTGCAGTTTGTTTACCCAAATTAAGTTAAATATAGCTCTTAATATCGATTCGTCTCATCAAGACGAATCTATAGGTAAAAGCGGTTAATACGACACTTACCTATTTACAAAGATAGCTTCAGCAAAAATTAAATAACCTACAAATTTGATCGAATATAATAACAATAATATAATAATACAAAAATGTTGGTGGTGGAAAATATCATACTCTTAATGGTGTTGCAAAAACCAACTAAATGTTAGTTTGTGCATTAAGAGTAAGATTTTTTCATTGCTGTTTTTTTTATTTTATTTTTTATTCTTCATAGGTTCGCGCTTGACCACTATCTCACCTGATGGAAAGCGACGATGCGGTCGACGACGGAGCACGCTTACCTAGAAGTAGATAACCTATTCACTCTTGACTTGAAGATTCCCGGGTTGTAGCCATCAGGCCATTTTTTTGGCAGTAGTTACTAAATGATTCAATAAAATAATAAATCCTGGTAAAAGTTAAATGCAATAGGTATATATCCAGATCTTCGTTCATTAAAAACGGGAAAATGATTCGAAGAAAGACAGAAATAATACAAGATAAATATCGTCGAAACCTTTGTATTTTATCTACGAATCAAGTCTTCGCTTTTTCAATGAGGAAAGGGGTTCGACAAAACGAGTTTTTTTTAACAAGAAAAAAAAAAAACTCTTTTTTAAAGTAGAAGATAAGTATTACTGAGTAATATTGAGGTTATTCAATCCATTGGAGTCTCAGGCTGTAATGTCGTTAGGAGTACAATGGAGCCGGCCCACCCGAAATGATCCGTGACGAAACTCGCTCGAATCAATTTAAAATACTTAGTTACTTGTTATATATTTGATGAATGGACGCGACAACCATGACGGTGTAATATAATAAATAAGTTAAAGTAATTATGCCAGGGTGGCTTTATGAACAAGCAACGGAAATTTAATGACATTTATTGGAGGTTAACGTGAATCAAGTAAATGGTTGTGCGTATCAATATTTTATTTTGTATCCGTGTTGGTATTTGTGTGTACCTATTTCTTGAAATGTACATTACATTACTTTCACCTGGCTACACACGGCAGTTTCACCTGCATAGATATAGTACTGCCTTATATATTGTAAAACAAAGTCGTCCACTGTGTGTGTCTGTATTAACGCGATAAACTCAAAAACGACTGAACGGATTTTCATGTAGTTTTAATCAATAGACAGAGTGATTCATCAGGAAGAATTAGGTGTATAATACCTCCATGCATAAATATTATATTAGAGACAAGCCGGGTTTTTCTTTTTTAATCGATGAGATGATTTATTTATTTATTTTCAGGAACTCCCCAGATTTAATAGTCAAAGTTTTAGAATTGATCTTACTCCACCCAATTATTCAATACCACATTTGATACATGAATATCACAATAGCTGCAACCTTTTCAATTTCAGGCCAACAAAGATATTTAATAGTTGATATGGGTCAAATCTAACAAGAGCGGCCAATATGGAACACGGAAAATGGACAAGCGTATTGCTTCACCTGAAAAACAAGGACCAACATACCGAATATTGAAACATAGTCACAGGATTCAAGTTAAAAATGTATATCAATCGTCACATTGTCACATAGCTGGAATTTCAAATTCCATGCATGATATAGCTATTTACTCGCATGGCAAATTATTATAAGATATTAACATAGATACGTAATGATAATAATGTTACCTTAGGCCCCTCGCCCACGGTGACATTTTGTAGCGATGCTGTCGCGTTACGTAAGCGCGCGACAGCATCGCTACTAACACACGTTAGTCACATTTGAAAGCGCTATAGCGCACTACTAACGCGCTACAGCATCGCGACTGTATCGATGCGAACGCGTTACAGCATCGCTACAAAAAGTCGCCGTGGGCGAGGGGCCTAAGGCCAACTGTCCACGAACGCATAGCTTTATAGACGCGACCCGATGGTACGACGATGCCGCTTCGTCGACAGAATTTCATAGTTTTTTATGTAAGCTTCACGCAGGCGTACACTAAGCGTATAATGAGGAATACGCGTCTATGAAGCTACGCGTCCGTTGACAGTAGGCCTAAGTCTTTCTAACTTTGTTTGATGTATTATATTAATAATTAAATAATGGCATAGCTCTCTTAAGTGCCTAACCATGTGTCTATATTTTTACTAGTGACCCGTCGCAGCTTCGAATGGGTCATCATCATCATCATCATGATCATCATTATTATGTAAGCCGAAATTACGTCCATTGCTGGACATAGGCCTACCTAAGTGTCGCCACAACGAATGGTCCTCTGCGTCTCGCATCCATCGGATTCCCGCGACCCTCACCAGGTCATCGGTCCCCTTTGTCACAGTATAGATATATGGTCCGTACTGTTCCATATATCTATACTGTGCCTTTGTGGGAGGCCTTCCAACGCTGCGTCTTCCGGTGCGCGGTCGTCTCTTCAGAACCTTTCGGCACATCGAACATTTGTTCTGCGAGCAATGTGCCCTGCCACTACCACTCAAGTTTGGCGATTCTTCGACATATGTCAGCAACCTTGGTTCTCCTGTGGATATCGAATGGGTGTAAGAAATCTTTAAAATATGCATGTATAACCACAGCCACATTGTCTATCGGTAAAACCTTTCAGATGTTTTCGAATTTATCGCGAACAGACAGACAGACACTTTGGGGGATTTTGTTTTATAATATTTATATGGATTATTTCGATAATTCATAAAAAGTGTCTAGAGATCAAACACTTTTAGAGAATATAAAAAAAAAAACTGCAAGTAAAGGGTTTAGATTTTTGTATAAATACTAGAGTACTAAAAATATGGTTGTTTAGATGTATGCTGAACAGGGTGTAGTCTTGCAAACCTTGGTTGAAAAGGGAGGATACTTCGTCTAGACGGTGTTGTATATTATGTTCTAATCGCGCAGAGAACTCTAATAACGCAATGCAGGAATTTGAATTCTAGTTCCTATGTGGCGTCATAGGTGTATCAGTGGTTTATTATAATAATAAATTAATCATTTCAATAATGATTTATTTATAATAATAATAATAAATTTCTTTCAGACTTTATAGTATGTCTATAGTTTTGTTAGTATAACTAACTACAAATGGCGAAGGTAATGGCTTCAATTTATACCATCTATTTCGATCACAAACGATCCAACAAAAACTAGTTCAAAAACCAAGAATCTTCTTTAACCCCAGCATACACTAGGGGCGCGTAACACAGGTGGGTACGGAAATACACGTAAATAGCGTCATCCTTGGCATAAGGGCTGTAAGTATCGTCACAAGGGAACTAATAAAACTTACCGAAATATCTCTTTATTTTGAGTTTGTTCAAAAATATCTAAAGATAGTAAGTGTTTGCGCGATTCAGGGGATAGATTGCGAACTATTTGAAATTTGGCTGGTTCAGTGGGTTTTTTTTTTCGGGTGGGAAAATCATCTAATGACATCCCCCGCTCTTGGGTGGAGCGCGAGATAGTGTCAGACTTTTACTGACTAAAAACCTACTCCTTCTTTGCCATTTTTCCAGGGCCCCGGGGATCTCTTTCGCATCACCCATGGCCCCAGTAGGCTTCGACCCAGCTGCGCCCCTACGGTTGCTGACATCTCCTTGAGGCGCGCGTGGAACAGTACGCGCCGTCGACGACTTGGGCCCGGTCCGGACGGTTACCGGACGATCGGACGGCGAGCCACCCATTGCTCGCCGTCCGCAAGCCCGCGCCTACAGTGGCCGGAAATCGGGATCAGAATCCCGGAGGCGGTTGAGGCGTGAGGACCTTGACCTCACGCGATCGGCCGCCTCCTTTGCTAGCTCTCTTTTCTCTGGTATGTTTCCTTCCCTGTGGCGAAAAGCTTATGTTCGGCCTTTGCCTAAGATTCCTTATCCCACTCTTTCCAGTCACTTTCGTCCAATTTGCATCCTTCCGTTTATGTCCAAAGTGCTTGAGGCCTGTGTTCATAAACAATTCTCCAACTTCATTTACCACAACTCCCTTGTCAGTTCATTTCAATCTGGTTTTAGACCTGGGCACAGCACTATGACGGCTCTCCTTAAAGTGACTGACGATATAAGGCGCGGAATGGAGGACACTAAAGTTACCACTTTGGTGCTAATCGATTTTTCCAACGCATTTAATACCGTCAGTCACGAAATCCTCCTGGCTATCCTATCTTATCTTATGGTCTCTCACGAAGTACTGGAATGGTTTTCCTCTTATCTTCAGGGACGTCAGCAGTCGGTTCGTGTTGGTGACTCTGCATCAAGGTGGTACGACCTTGCAGCTGGCGTTCCTCAAGGTGGTATTTTATCTCCTCTTTTGTTCTCCGTTTTTATAAACCTTATAACTACTAAACTTCAGTGTGCGTATCATCTCTACGCTGACGATTTGCAGCTGTACTGTCAGTCAGGTGTTGACAACATTGCGGATGCGATCGCGGAGCTGAACCGGGATTTACTGGTGATTAAGGAGTGGGCAGATAGATTCGGGGTAGCGGTTAACCCCACAAAATGTCAGGCTATTATAGTTGGTAGCCCCTATAGTCTGAGGAAGCTGGATGGCCTCACCGTACCACCCATTATTTTTAACAGTTTAGTGATTCCGTTTAGCTCCGAGGTTAAGGATCTTGGTCTGTATGTCGACACTTGTCTTGATTGGCGGAAGTGTCAGTCGGAAAGTCACCGGAACGTTACGGTCGCTCTATCGACTGAAGAATCTTCTCCCAGCTCACATAAAGGCAATGCTTGTACAGTCCCTAATCTTTCCTATAATTGACTATGCTGATGTGTGCTACTATGACCTGAATGCAGATCTCCTCAATAAACTGGACCGCCTTCTGAATAACTGCATTCGATTCGTCTTCAACCTTCGTAAGTATGATCATGTATCAACGCATCGATCACTTTTAAAATGGTTACCCATTCGCCAGCGTAGAGCGTTAAGGGCCTTGACAACCCTGTTCTCTTTTCTAGATAACCCTTCTTCTCCTTCTTATCTGACTTCAGAAATTCAATTTATTTGCTCTGCGCACAATAAAAATCTTCGATCTACAAATAATCGTCTTCTACGATGCCCGACACACCGCTCTGGGTTTGTCCATTCCTCTTTCTTTGTCCAGGCGATCTTCCTTTGGAATGCGCTCCCTCTGAACATCAGGACGGCAACCAGTCGGTTGTCCTTTAAAGTGAAAGCACGAGAACACTTTCGCAAGAAGTTGGTAGATTCATCATACTCTTGATTTGTTGTATTCGTTTTTCTCTCAATATCATTTTTTATTTGTATGTATGTATCTAAGTATATATTTATTATTGTTCTTATTTCCTCTCTGTCAGTCTTCTATTTAGTTGCACCTGCCATGTTGTCTCTGCACCACCCTAAGGTCGACTGGTAGAAAATGCCTAAGGCATTAAGTCCGCCTTTGTACAATGTTTCATTAGTGCATAAAGTTTTAAATAAATAAATAAATAAATATTTAACATTTCGGGAAGTTTGCGTCGGAAATGTTTAACTTAAGTAATTTCGCCAGGCCCGTCCCATTGGACCACCATCCCACACAAACGCACAAAACGTTTCCATACGGCTAAGGAGTGGAATTCCGAGTTAGTGAGGCAATACCTAAAGGATATTTAAGTCAAAGTGAACAGGTGACTTAAAGACCATGGGAAGATCATGTCCTGGAATCGCACATAGGATTTTTTATCCCAGGATTATGTTGCATTGGGATAATTTTCCACTATCACGTGGGCGGAGTCGCTGGCATGAACTAGTCGATAATATAAAACAAGATATACCCAATTTGCATTTGTGGGATGCCGGTACAGTTCGCTAATAGATCACAAATGAATCACAAAGGATTCAACAAAAACTACTTTAACCTTCTATGCTGAACAACCCTAATACATACCAGGGGTGGGCCGAATAAGTACGCGATACGTAAATACACGTACCTAAATAGCGTAATCCTTGACATAAGGGCTGTAAGCATCGTCGCAAGTCTCGTCATCGCTGTATAACAGCCACCATTGTATACGGACTTATTGTGCGCCGGGATTGGTTTCCCAACGAAGAAAGCGCCTGGAAATCGATTTAAAATTTTCCTTGAAAGAACCACACAACAAAAGCGGTTAATACTTGGATTCAACGTATCTGGAACATTGGGGTTTTATAATTATTTATGATAAATTATATATTTGTTGAGGTATTGCTGCGAATTATGATCCATTTTCCTCACGATTATTCCAATATCTTAGCAAAAACTGGGCAAGTGCGAGTCGGACTCGCACACTGAGGGTTCCGTACAAACTTACCTATGTAAATAGTTCAATTCCCAAATGGAGTCTGAAAGATTTTCCGAGTTGCAAAAAAAGTTTTTTTTTGGTGACGTAACAACAAATTTACTGTTTGTAGATTTGTTTCTATACCTGTGCTATAAGACCTTGCTTTATTTAAAATTTCTGGATTGTGGGTCAACGGGAATTATTAAAAAAAAACATGCCTTGACCTTCGTCGTTAAGTGTGTTTATTTTACCTATAGATCTTCTAAACACAGCCCTCGCAAAAACGGGTAACTAAAGGAACACTGCAGGTTTTACTCAGTAAAAGTCTGACATTCCCGCTCCACACACACAGCGGGAGAAGTCTAATTGATGATTGCCCACATAAAATCTTTAAGGTCATTAAAAACTCAAAACCACATCCATTTTTAGGGTTCCGTACCTAAAAAAAAGGAACCCTTATAGGATCGCTTTGTTGTCCGTCTGTCAAGACCCTTTATCTCGAGAACGCGTGGAGGTATCGAGTTGAAATTAAAACCATATATTCAGGTCTGCGGTCTCTTGAAGCTATGAAAAATCAAACTTCTAAGTTAACGAATAAAAAAGATACGGCCGTTTATGCCGCACAAAACGTACATTTCGACACTCTCAAGGGAATCAAAATTCATAGGGTACTTCCCGTTGACCCAGAATCCTGAAATTTGGCATAAAGCAAGATCTTATAGCACAAATATAGTAATAAATCTGAAAACGGTAAATTTGTTGTTACGTCACAAGATAAAACTTTTTTGCAATTCGGAAAAATAATTCAGGAATTAAATTATTTAAATAAATCAGTTTTTACGGAACCCTCAGTGCGCGAGTCCGGCTCGTACTTGCCCAGTTTTTTTTAACTAGTGTATAAAATTTTCATGTTTATGAATGAATAACATTTCTATCACATATTTGATTCCACAGCAGTACCTTGGTTTTGTTGACAATTTAGAGGTAACGCTTACGACACCCGTAGGAGTAATATATTTTTAGAAAGGATCCGCACAACATATTACATTACCTATATTAGTATATAAATATAATACATATCGCTTTGAGTTTTCTCGTAATAAGTAAAATAAAATAGAGTTATTATGCGTCCTTTTGAGATGGGAAAGCATCAAATAAACGCAATTAAACGCGCTCAATCGTTGCATGTTTTTAAAAGACTCGTTAGGGAACATTACCTGTCGCTGTGAATATCGATAGTCGTGATTCATATTTCTGTCTATAGTTTTCAATAAATATGTATGTATATATGTATCTATTATATAGCATATGTATATATCTGTGTATGTATTATAATATAATATGTTTAATGCTGGTTTTGTCACACAGGCAATTACTGTCCATTCCAGGTTGCCTGGAAGAGATCGCGTAATGCGATAAGGCCGCCCATTGTATAATT
The DNA here is from genome assembly GCA_905147345.3 of Mythimna impura. Classification (NCBI taxonomy): domain Eukaryota; kingdom Metazoa; phylum Arthropoda; class Insecta; order Lepidoptera; family Noctuidae; genus Mythimna; species Mythimna impura. The sequence continues at coordinate 12,014,170 of LR990343.1, read as the reverse complement.
ATGTACGTATGTGTTTTAGTTTCCTTTTTTATGTTTGTATTAGCGTACAATAAAGAATATAATAATAATAACTTTTGCCGCCCTGGGTGGAGCGAGCGGGAGAGTCAGATTTTTACTGACTAAAACCACACCTATGTCCCTTCAGTTGCCCTTTGCGTTCTAGGACCACGGGTTTCCCTTTCAGAAGTCAACCTGTGGCCCCAGTAGGCTCAGTAACCACTACGCGCTGTGGACGCCGTTGTTACCGGACGGCAAGCTACCTATTGCTCGACCCACGCTTACGGTGGCTGGTAGGCGGGGTCGTGGTCACAGCGGTTGGGACATGAGGATATTCGTTCCCTCACGCGTGCGGTCGCCTCCTTCGCTAGCATCACTGCTTCGGAGGCAACCAATCTAACACTCGTTTGTGTTTCTTCAGTTGCCCATTGTGTTTCAGGGTCATGATAAATCTTTCGAATAATCCTACAGGCAGCTATTTATGGTATCTACAAAAACAAAGAAACAATCAACTAACATTACAAAGCAATCATATATATGTAGATATATACTATACAAGTATATGTATTAAGACCTTTACACATATTGCTTCTATATCTACCACCGATTGAATAGCCGGATCTCGATTATCAATACTAATAGAGGATGCAATCTGTCCAACATACACATACCCAACTACATATGTACATATATATTCAATGTGTCCGAATCATATGGATGGATTAGTAATCAGCGAATGGTCCTTTAATAGAGGTTACCATTTAGCTTTGGTATAGACAAGGAAGACGGAAGTAGAGCAGTGGTTTCCAACCTTTTTTGACCATAGACAACTTTGTTCGTTGTTAGCAGAGGCCAAAAGACCAGAGTTAAAATCTAAAAAAAACTTATATTCGTTAATTTAAGACTAGCTTGTTTAAGGTGCCAATGACTTCTCACGCTTTAGGGCGGTGCGCGAGGGCGTGTCAGATTTTTACTGACTAAAACCACACCTATGTTATTTCTTTTCCCTTTGCGGTTCACACTTTCGGAAGTCAACCAATGACCCTAGTAGGCTTCTACTCTGCTGGACCCCTACGGTTTTGCTGACATCTCTTTGAGGCGCACGTGAAACACTACGCGCCGTCGACGACTCGGGCTCGGTCCGGACGGTTACGAGACGGCCGGACGGCGAGCTACCCATTGCTCGTCGTCCGCAAGCCCACGGTGACAGAAAGTCGGGGTCGGAGTCCCGGCGGCTGGAGCGTGAGGACGACGGTTTCCTTATGCGTTCCACACTTATTCTTCAAAGTTAAAAGTAATATGAGTCAAATAAAACACAACATTTATGATAGATAATTAAAAATCTGTTCGCATATAAATGTTACCCTCGGACCATATTTCAGCACTTACGGACCACAGGTTTGGGTTTTGTCAGCATCTATGTACCTATAATTGCTACTTTAGGCCATTAGGAAGATAGCTGTTGATCAATGCACTGGTCCAAGGGCGTAATCTATTTAAAACGATGGTTTACAGACTACAAATGTATACTCTTTAAAAAATAAAAGGCCCGTTTTGACATTTCAGAAATACCCTACAATTACTTGGAACGAAACTGAAAGAAACAATAAAATAATAATTAATTACATAAAGTGTTTTTAAAAAATACATACATATTTTTGGCGCGTTAACCCTCCGTGCACCAGGTGGGGTTTAACAAACCCCAGTCTTTCAAATTTCGCAATAATTTTAAAACTGTGTACGCGCTGATGCTCGAATTCTCAGTAGCTGGAATTGCGACGTTGCCGTTCCGATTAGTGCCGCTAAATCAGTCCGGCGGCAACCGTCAAGCGAGCTACACGCGCTTAAATTGCGCGTGGGCGTCACACACCCCACCTCGTACGGCGTGTTGACAAAAAGGTAAGAGTTTAATTCGATGTTATTTATGTATTTTTTTTATTTTTGTGTGTTTATGATATGTATATTCAGCATTTTAAACATATTTTTATTTGTTACAGATAACAGTTTACATGAAAAATGTCGCACATCAAAGAAGTAGTTTGTAAAATGAAAATGATTGTGATAATTAAAAGTGCCATTAAATATTAGTCCATAAGAAAAGGATTGTTATGTTTTGTTAATTACAAAAGTTGTGATTTTTTGTTCTTTTATAAAAATAAATACTATACATACTTTTAGTTCGCGTTTTACTTAAACCTGATTATTATAGGCTACTTATAACACCTTATATTTAAATCCACCAAAAAAAAACAAAAAAATATGCTAATTTTATCACTTTTTGATTTGGGGTTTGTTACACCCCACCTGGTATGGGACGAGACTTTTAGTCACCTGGTACACGGAGGGTTAAATAATATGATGAAATATATTGCGAGTATTCTTTTTACGTATTTAAGTATTCGTTTTGACAGATATCAAAAGGGGCCTTTTATTTTTTGACAACTTTAATTTAGTTGATAATACCATCCACCATTAGTTGTTAGTCATCGGTATTATAACATCAGCCTTTGACCAGTTAATACAAGACAAGTTAAATATTAATAGATAGAATTACCTTTATATCTTGTTAACCATTTACGTTTGAATATAATTCTAAACTTAACTTGTGGTTCTTTGGGTGTTCTCCGTAACTAAACCCACTTTGGAGCCTCTAACCATCGGCTCTTAGATAGGCCTATGTGAAATAAAAACCATTTAAATTTTGAATATGGAAATAATCTTACGGAGATATTTGTGTTTTGTGTGACAACGGTTTCAAAAAATAATCGTCCCATCATTACTGCATAATGACGTCGTGCCTACTGCGGGAAGCCTTAAAGCAGAGCATTGTAGCTTATCCAAAATTGGTCTTCTAGTCTCACGTTTTTGCAGTTCATTCGAAGGTTGTCTTGTGGATATCGCTATCAGCGATAAGACCGCCATTGTACCCATAGATGATTTAAGATAGGTACTTTTTATTGTGTAGAATAAAGTCTATTCTATTCTACTTTGTTTCAGCAATCAAGGCGCCCATAAACTATTTGTACTCAAATAAAGATTACAAGCAAAACCACTCGGCCACTTACACGAGCCACGTACCTACCAGCTTCACCACGTGGTGAGACCAGTGTTTCTCAAAGTTGTAGAGCGACGCCACTAACTGCTATTAATGACGATACAGGTGACCTACGTAAATATGTAGGTGTTCAATAATAATTTTCAAATATATCCAGCGGCTTATTAGCACTAATAATGTAACTGAAAACGCGGCTAAGACATACTTTATTATCTTTACCATATAAATAATCCAGTCATCAGAAAATAATCCGCCTTTTCCGATTTTTGGGCGTAAGTAAATGTTCTTCAAGGAATAGAAGCTTAGGCAGGGTGCGTAAAACAGTAGGGGCCTAGTTTGGGAAACACTGGCGTAGACAACATAAAGCCCACCGTTATAAACCCGCCGTATCCACACTTTGGTATTCATTGACCGTAAAAATATTTTCTATTTTGCGAGATTGAATTTCCCCTAACATTGTTTGTAGGCGTTCTTTGCAGGTAGAGCGTATATAAATTTTATTTTTATGTGATATACGCCTTTCTGGTTATCTTCGTTACAATTTTCCGTGATAGTATGACGGTACTGACAAAGTTGTCAGTCATTTCAAGAGATTTTATGTTGGAAGAAATCTGCGGATATGGTCGTATGAAAGTGGATTGATTGAGGTGCACGTCGATGGTCCCAATTAAGAAAGTTGATAGTGACATTCTGGCGATTTTCACTTTATTACATCATTACATTCGCTATAATGAGTTCTACAATGTGCATATTTAATTTTATCAAAATTCATTCATTTTGACACATTTTTCAGTATTAAAATTGTCGATAATGATCGCGCGCCAGTTGAGGAATGCACGATGTGGCATTACGTGCCGTCTCGCTCGTACCGCACGGGGAGTGTAGGGGCGCGGGGAACGGCGGTTCTGCCACTTCGTACTTTGTTGGCGGGCGGAGCGCACGCACTTCGTTGGTTTGACTGCTTTGTTTTTATTCGTGCTTTATTTGTTAAATTTATTTATGACTCAGCAATGTCACATCGTTCTAAGCGCATACTTATTATTGCATTAAAACAAGAAAATAACAGTCAGCCAAAAAAACGAAACATAATTCCCGAGAATAAAGAAAAATGTGGATTATACGACGTGGAACCTGGTAAGTAGTATAATAATTATTTTTATATTCAATTAATGTGCAGTTCCTATGCAAAACAGTCATGGCTTATTTACGATTTTTAATCACCAATGTTTTCTAAATCACCGAACACCGTGCCGTTTAAAAATGTAGGTAATGGTAGATCCGACACTTTTAACTGAATTTGAACATTCCAAGATTTTCGGATGTGCCACTTCCTACTTTCTTAGACGGATGTTAAGTAGGTCTGTTTGTCGGTGGTGTCACATTCGACACTATTAAATGTTTGCTCAATCTGTTGATTTGTCGGTTGTAACACATATGACATTTTTAAACGGAACTAATATTAAATGACTGGTTCCATGTGACACTACCGACTTTTTCAAGTGGCCACTGACTGTGTTTTTTTGACGGATGTATCTATGATGATCTTTCAAAAAATCGTTGAATCGATTTCGTTTCAATATTTTAGGAATGTAGATTGTGTTTGGCTTTTTAAGGTATTCAAATAATTTTAATTTATTTTCAGATCGAGTTTCTTCTCCAATACCAGCCAATTTTGTAAATGATCTAATTCAGCTACAAGATTTGATAGGTGATGTTGTAAGTGACCAGAATTCATCTCCAACATGGCGAACATTTTATCACTACCGCTGAGGTTGAGGCGACTGTCAATGTACCTAAAACCCCTGAAAATATTGAAATTACTGAAACGATTGATTATGCACCAACGACTTCTGAAAAAGCTAATTTTCCCGAGAAGATCGATATTGCATCAATCACCGCCGCTGAACTTGAAATAGTACCAGCCACTAGGCCCATCGAGGTAACACCCGTCCCATCCCCAGTTCGTCCTCATAGCGAAAACTGTGAATCTCGCTTTTGCCCGATATGTGTAGAAGACTGTATAATGAGCATTGATGACGTCTATGATAATCTCCCAACACCTTCAACAATGACAGAATCAGATGCTTTTACTTTTGTAACACCCACGGTTTCTAGAAGAAAAACTTACAAAACTGACATTGGCAAGAAAAGACTAAAGCACAAAAATAATTGGACTGTGGTACAAAAGAAAAAATTGAAGAATGAAGGAAACGCTTATGAAAACTACAAAGGAAAACTAATAGCAGAAAAGTCATTGGGTGAAACTTGTGGAAAAACTTGCCGCTACAAGTGTACAGAAAATATAGATGCAAACCAAAGAAAGAAGATTTTTACAAAGTTCTGGGGATTAGGCGATCGTAAAAAGCACTGGGAGTTTGTGATCAAATACTCTAAAAAAGTTCCTAAAGGACGTAAAACTACAGTAGAAACCAAACACAACCGGGAAAACACTTTTGTCTACTACCTACCAAACTCACAGAAAGAACCTAAAAGGGTTTGTAGAAAAATGTTTTTAAGTACGATATCTTCAGGTGAACGTATCGTACCTACGGCGTGGAAAAAGTATGACGGAGAAATCGCTGTTGCTGAAGACAAACGGGGCAAATACGAACACAAGCCTAGAGTCATCGATGACATGATGGTGCAGAGCGTGAAAGACCATGTGAACTCGATCGATCGTGTTGAATCACATTACACACGAAAAGATTCCAAAAAGTTATATTTAAATAATATAACTAGTACTGCGCAAATGTTCCGTTTATATGAGGAATGGTGTGAATGGTATCCAGGTAAATATACGAACAAGGCGAATAAACGCCAGTACCGTGATATCGTGAATGCAAATTTCAATATTGCTTTTCATCTACCGAAAAAAGATCGTTGTGATATTTGCCATGTGTTTAATAATAATGAGTTTCCGAATGAAGAAGAAAAGCAACGATTTATGGTACATCAGGAGCACAAGAAAAAAGCTCGTGCTCTGAAAAATGCTGACAAAGCTGATGGGAGTAGGAATGAAAAACTTGTTGTTGCAACGTTTGATTTTCAAAAAGTTCTTCAAACACCACACGGAGAGGTAAGCACTTTCTATTATAAGAGGAAATTAAATGCTTTCAATTTCACCATTTACGACGTCAATAAAAAAGCTGCAACTTGCTATATGTGGCATGAGATTATTGCAAAAAAGGGTGCCAATGAGGTTTCTAGCTGCTTGTACGCTTTTATAAAAGAAAATGCTGAAAAAGGGGTTAAGGAATTCAGGTTTTGGTCAGACAACTGCGCAGGGCAGAATCGAAATCGCATCGTGTTTGCTTTGTATCTTCTTGCTGCAAAAGAATTCGGAGTAACCATCATTCACAGATTTATGGAGAAAGGTCACACCCAAAATGAGGGTGATAGTGTCCACGCAGTGATCGAGAGAGCAAGCGAACATAAAAATATTTATGTACCGGATGAATGGAACGTTTTAGTGCGTTGGTCAAAGACTGAAGGAGAACCGTATGTGGTGAAAGAGATGAACAAGGAGGATTTTTTCAATTTCAAAGGACTGTTGGATAACAAAAACTGGACAAAGGATATAACTAATCAGGTGATGAGATGGAAACAAATTCGTGAAGTCAGAGTTAATACAAATGTCTATGACCGCATAGAATATAAGTATGATCTGGGTGAAGAACTTAAGACTTTAGTTGTTCTAAGGACAGGGAATAGAAATAACCAGCGCACAAGGCATTTTGAACTCAGTCAAGCATATTACGATGAATGCATCTCCATTCCGTACGAAAAGTATAGAGATCTGAACTCCATGTGTAAGTCTTTAGCAATTCCAAGAAAATATCATTCCTTCTATAACGACTTGCCACATGTGCCCCCCAAAACAAGACAAGTTAGTGATGATGACGACAGCGATAGTGACTAATAATTAAGCTGTTAATCTTTTTAAGATGTTTTTTCCTTATTTTATATTTAGTTACAAGCTTTTTTGATACTGTTACAAGAATGTTTGTATAGACAGATTTGATAATACTTTATTTGGTTAGTTATGAAACGTAATTTTGTTACCTATAAGTAGCTATTAAGTACTCGACCAAGATGAAACTGCAAGACTGATTAAAAAGTAGTTCCTATATTATGATAGATTCTAAGATTGCTTACGGTGTTTAACACTTTAAAGATTCAAGTGCTACATTTAGTTTTATAATTTTTATACACATCTGAAAGATGTTGCATGACTGATTTTAATGCATGGTTCTAACGGAATGTCCATTATTTTAATGTGATATTGGCCAAGAATACTCTTTTTTAATAGTTTTAATAATAATTTATTATATATATTTAGCCAAGTCAAGCTGTAAGTATCATTATACGTACCTACCGAATATTGCAATAAGTAGGTGATTTTTAAGTGTCTTTCATATCGTATAAACAAAATTCCATGCCGTGAATGTAGCAACTTACGTTATGTTTCTTGATTAATACATGCTCGTTATTTTATTTAATTTTTTCTTACGATGACCAGACCTCCCAACCCATATTCGACATTTTTAATTCACAATTTAGCATTTAAAAATGTCGAATGTTCCACTTCCGACCAAGTTCATCAATAGAAACCCAATTAAAAATGTCGAAAGTGTCACAACCGACAGTTGGTCAGTATTTTTTTCCGTGATATAATGTCGCATGTGCATTTTCTCGTAAAATACAAGTATTTATTTAATTTTAAATATTACATAATATAAAGATACGTATGTTTATAATATATTCCAAGTTTAAGGTTTCTGCGATTTGTATTTTCTTTTTGGGCGAGAAAACAAACTTCAAACTGCTCTACTGAAAAGTAGTCATTTTGAATATACGACTTTCTTAATTGGGACCATCGACGTGTTTGGTTTAGATTTTTCTATTATGTAACTAATTTTAAGGTTAAAATGATTTATTTTTAAAGTAAATATGCTATGGTATAACCTTAATAATAACCTTACCTTAATAATAACTATAATAGCCTTAAGTATAAAACCTAAAAATAGCCTACTGAGTTACAGAATCCTAAAATAACCTTAGGAGGTTATTTTAGGATTCTGTAACTCAGTCGGTAAAAACAGAACCTCTGTTCGTCTCTCAGGACCCTTTTTTCAGGAAAACGCGGAGATAGCAAGTTGAAATTAATATCAAATACTCAAGTTTGCTATTCCTTAAAGCAGTGAAAAAATCAAACTTCTAAGACAACGCAATGTAAAGATAAGGCTGTTTATGCTCCGTTTAAGCGCATATTTTGACACTCGTAAGGAAATCAAAGCCACTGGGGTATCTACATCCCATTAACCTATAATCCTGAATTTTACAAAAAAAAAAGGTCACAAGTAAAAGAAAAGGTTTAAAAACTGTTAAGAAGTTTTATCACAATAAAATCACTTTTTTGCAATTCGGAAAACTCGTCGAGACTCGATTCGAGAATCAAACTATTTACCTACATAGGTAAATTTAAATTGAAAACTAGACATCGCACTTGAAAAGATCTAGATCTTAATATAAATGGTTTTGGTTTCATTTGCAGGTATTTAAGTATCACCGTTAGTTCATGCTCCACGTGATATAGCATCACTATCAAACTAACGTTTCCTTGTGATGGTAAAACTCAGTCAATTATCTTAACAACAGTTCTGATTTGATATAAATCTACCGTTGGAATAAAAGTGATAATTATTTATTATCTTTCGTAGAGCTTCAAGGCTGGGTACAGACTTAAGAAATGTAACATGCAATGTAACACACAATGAAAGAATTTGCCGTCTACATTGTCGTAATGTAACATGTAATGCAACAGGATTCCCATAGTGTGGACGCATTGCGCGCACGAACCGTGCACACTACGCGCACGAACAGAGAATTTCAACTCGTGCGTGCCGCGATCCGCCATTTGTCAGTTTTTTCGGCGAACAAAAAGGGGTGCGCAGTATGCATGGAGCGCCAGCGCCAGTGTGGACGAGTTGTTTCCACACTGCGGAACGCACGCCGGTAAACGCATGCGAGTAGGTAATGCGCGAGCTGCGTTCACACTTATAACAAATGCTCTTTTCATGTTACATTGTATGTTACGTTACAGCAGTCGGTACCCGCCTTAAGAATGGTTATAGTTCCATCACAAAATAATCTTTTTTTGCAATTCGGAAAACTCGTCGAGATCGATTCAGGAAACAAACTATTTACCTACATGGGTAAATTTTTGCGGAACCCTGACCTCGGTGCTCGAGTCCGACTCGTTAGTCTAGTTTATAGACCGCCACATTGAGTAGTCTTTTTTTTTTTTGAAGATGATTTCCCATCAAAAAGGCCCTTCTCGTTCTGGGTGGAGGAAAGGAAGTTTTAGACTTTTACTGACTAAAACCCACCTGTGTTCTCTGAGTTGCCGTTTGCGTTCCAGGGTCGCGGTAATTCTTTCTTGTCAAAAATACAAACGTAATTTATGCTGATAAAGCAATTATCCTCAAAACGGTGAAGGGAAACATCGTGAGGAAACCGCCATGTCCTAGAACTATAAATTCGAAGACGTGTGACCTTCACCAATCCGCACTGGGCCCGCGTGGTGGATTATGGTCCATTCCCTCTCCTAGAGAAGAGACAAATATCAAGGCCAATGTTTTTTTTTTACTTTTCTTATAGTAAAGTAGATGAATAGAATAAGCAAATTATCTACCTATCAGTTTTACAAATAAAATACTATCTATGCTTTCAAACAAATTATTATGCGTCGTCGACGGCGCGTAATGTTCCACGTCAGAGATGTCAGCAAAACTGTAGGCGCCCATTAGGGCCGAAGCCTACTGGTGCCATTGGTCGACTTCTGAAAGGGAAACCCGTGGGCCTAGAACGCAAGGGCAACTGAAAAAACATAGGTGTGGTTTTAGTCAGTAAAAGTCTGACACCCTCTCGCACCACCCTATAATAACGTAAGAAGTAATTAGAACATTTCCCCTATACGTAGAATATTCCAGTTATTATCTCACTACCCCTCGAATGTAATGATCTTATCACTTAACAGATTGATATCGTTTTCAATCAGTCGAATATAATTAATTAATCGGCTCTAATAACTATGTACATGAAAATTTGATGTTTGAATGTAGCCATACTGTGTAAGTAGATTAACGGGTATAGAATAGGTATGAGTATGTCAGACACACAGGACCGTTAATTGTGGCGACGCTTGGGGGACGTCTATGTCCAATAGTGGACGTCTTTCGGCTGAAATGATGATTATGATGAGTATGTTTTGTTGATGGACAAATCACATCGTGATTTTACACCATAAAAATACATTAGATCCGTCGTAGGTCTCTCCTAGAAACCAATGTGTGCAATATGTTTTTTATTAGATATTTTGGAAACACAGTATCTTGTGGACAGGGCTGGGCAAAATACAGTATCGCAAGTAATTAAAATACAAAATATCTTTAAGTAAGGTATTTGAAATATAAAATACAAAATACAGTATTTTATCTATTTTTAATTGAAATACAAATTACATATTACAAAATGAGTAATCTAGATCAGCATGGGCTGAAAAGTAGAGGAAAAAAGATTAATTAATCAGTAAAACCAGAGTTTCCATTCATGAACACTAGATTTTTAAATGTACTGTCAGATAAACAGCCTCTTGTTGTAGAGTGCATAAAACTCACACTCACGATCGCTAAATGAAGGTTAAATGTATTTTAATGTTTTAATGTATTTTGAAGCCTCAAGTATTTGAAATACTAATTACAAAATACTTCACCGTCAGGTATTTGAAATACGAATTACAAATTACATTTTAAGGAAGTAATTGAAATACAAATACCAAATACGTATTTGTATTTCAATTATGTATTTTAATTACAAGTAATTCAAATACTGCCCAACCCTGCTTGTGAATATTATCTAGGCTTCTATTGAAATCAATTTATAAATTTGTGTAAAACTAATCCAGTAAAGACCTCTGAAAATCTGCTATTTTGCATGAACTTTGACACTTCATAATTTACTCAAAAATTAATAAAGACAAAAAAGTATAGCAATAAAAGCCTTGCAAATTTAATCAAGGTTCTGAATGACGAAAATTGTTTTGTAAAAACTTTTAAGTGGGTGTTTAAAAAAAAACACGTATTTCCTGGAACCATTGTACCCATAGATTTAAGTTTGTGTTAAATGATGTAACTATTTTGATGTATGATAAAGTTTATTCTATTCTATATTCCTTCTAAGAACTTGGGTACCTATTCACCGCTCGTAAACATACCTAATCACATTTTAAAACAGGCCCCTATTTTTTTCTATCACAATGTCTAAAGACAAAACTTCAAAGTCACTAAGGTGACTGGTGACCTCTACGAAAGAGCGAGACAAAACTATACTCGCAAAGTAAGCAGGTTAACACTAGAAAACTGTCACACATTAGGAATAAGTGCTGGTGGACAAAAGGACATTAGATGACAACACACATTTTTGCATGGATACTCTCTGGGCTCCCCACTTTAGCTATTTGTTTTGGCCGAGAAATAATATTAACGTGAATGTGTTTTGTGTGAGTTAGTTTTGAGTTATCTTCGCGTGTGTTTTACTATTGAAAACATTTTTTTTTTCATTTGTTGTATATATGTAATCTAGGATAGTAGCTTACTGCAATATTCAGTGTTCAGTGCATTTTTTTAAGGTGCGAAATCATCCAATGCCTTCTCCCGCTCTAGGAAGGCGTGGCAGACTTTTACTGACTAAAACCACACTTATGTTCCTTCTTTGCCTTGTGTTTCAGGGCCCCGGGGTTCCCTTTCGGACTACCCATGGAATGTTCAGTGCCTATTATCAGAATATGACGAATTTAGACATTTTCATAACATACTGCGTAGCGTGTATGTTGCTGGAAGTATAGGCAAGCGGAGGAATATCATCAAGCAGAACCAATTAATACTAAACTAAATTACTTTGTGTCAATTACTTTGCAGCAATTACTTCGATACCTATGTTTCCATTTAGTATACATTAATTCATTAAACCCCAAGCGAACGCTGGCGTTCGCTCTCTCATTGTCTTTCTATTGTTTCGCTAATTACGGTATTCGAAAAGAAATTTTAGCAACATCGAAAGGGTTACTAACGGCTCTGTAACATGGGTGGGTTTTAATCAGTAAAAAATTGACAATCCCTCTCGCTCCAACCAGAGCGGGAGAAGTTATCCCATCCAAAAAAAGGTTCATTATTTTAACAGTAACTTTGAAATAAATATTGGTTTTCACTTTGAATAAATCTATTCAGATTAAAGTAGACAGCTTTAAAATACCACCAGTGTCACTCATCTATATAATATTAAAGCACCCACCACCACCCCACCACCACTGACCACTCACTGATTAATCACGAAATCTCAGAAACTATAACACTTAGAAACTTAAAATTTGGCAAGTACGTTCCTTATAGGGTGTGTAGACATCCGGTAAGAACGGATTTTACGAAACTTCGGGGTAAAACGGGGGTTGGGAGTTTGTATAGAGAAACCTATTTTCACGAGGGCGAAGCCGCTCGCAGAAGCTAGTAACAAAATAAAGTCAACCAAGATTAAGATTACACAAGAACTGGATCACATCAAAGCGATTTCTTCTAAAGAAAGAAAGAAAGAAAAATTTTTATTTGGCACACGTACACAGATACACACAATGCAGAAACAACATGTAAACATCTAAGATAAAAAAAATAAGAAAATAAAATAACTAACATTGTGTGTCTCGCGCCTGCACCAAATAGGTCCAGTTCAGCAAAAATGCCAGACAACTTCGTGGTAGTTGCCTGACGCTGGTTTTCAACTGAACCTTATTTAGAGTGTACGGTAGAAAAGCTAGTTTATTTATAATATTTATTTAGTATTAAGTTATTTACATACCTTACATACATATATACATGTTTAATAAGTGGTGGACAAGAAATAAATAAATAAATAGATAGTTCTTCTACACAATACCACTTCACATAATATGGGATATTAATCGGATCAGAGCTTCATGTAATTACATACGTTCATCATACACCTGTGTTCGGCCATTAGTATACAACAAGGTAGATGGGAATTGTAATCAATCGGCCATACAAAGGGGACACCGGCTACACGATGGACAATGAGGGGATGACGGACGTCGCGATTGTCGAATGTCGATGAGTCTCTATTACTACAAGATGGGCGGAGTAGCTTTGTTCAGGAATGTAGGCTTTAGAAGCTGTGTATACTAGGTATAGCTGTATATGCTATATATATAGCATATGCTGAGATAGGAGCCTTTTTGGCCTCGCACAGGTCTTTTATTTTTATCTTCTAATATTGTTTTATTTTATTTTTTTATTTTAAGCTGTTGATCCCCGCATTAACGCCGGCGTTCACGCGCCATTGTCTTACTATTGTGTCTCTAATTACGCACTCAAAAGGTTAAGTTAAGTATTTACAGATTATGTAGTTACTTTTTATTTTATTTTTGTTTGTCCTGTGCTAGTCTCAAATGTTTTGTTTCTTTCTTCTTTCTTTCTGTACATATGACCTGCCAATGCTGCGGGATTGTTCGTAAGAGTTAACACGGCTTTTTTTTTAGGTGGGAAATCATCCAACGACATCTCTCGCCCTTGGGCGGAGCGTGAGGGCGTGTATAGATAGTAATGAATGTACTCCCAAAACGCTTTGTACGTATGGGTGGGATGTCCACCATGGTACCTGTGGCGCAACGCCTTACGTCTAGTGGTCCGATGATGGAACGGACTTGGCGGAAATAAATTGTGCAATTCCAAAGCACATTGATTTTATGATCTTTAGATGCAGATTAATTTACTTTTTCTGCCTAACGGTAGGTACAACTAATATGAAAACAGTAATGTACGTACTTACGACTGTTTTATAAATATTATAATTAATAAAGTGCATAAATTATTCACCACTGTCAAACATCCAAAATTCAACAACAAACAATAACCACTTATCGAGTAATTAAATAAATAAAATCGTAACCGATACTTGAAAATTAATAACCATTACGCCATCATTATGCATACGATCTTAATTAAAATGTTGAAATTATCTGAAAACTATACTGTGTAGTATCGGTCAATTAGTTTAATTATGGACGATTACACTAACAAAGGTAGGTCTCATGTCGAATTGTCGGAAATTAAAGTATATTTGGTGGATGGTCATTGGTACACCACCAAAATGCTAGATTGATGGTTCATTCATCTACATATACTTTTTTGTCATCATAGCTTGTTTTATACACCACTAATTTTTAATTAGTAACTTTTATTTTTTTATTTTTTTATTATTGATAGGCTCGCGTTTGACCACCATCTCACCTGATGGTAAGCGATGATGTGGCCGACGATGGAGCACGCTTGCCTAGAAGTAACCTATTCACTCTTGACTTAACTAACTAATTTTTAATTATAACCTCTTTTTTATAATGTGAATGTGAGGACACTGTAGAAGTGTAGACTCCACGGATTAATTGATTACTTTCTATGGCGTCCCATTTATTTCTCATTATTATTTTTATTATGCTATTGGGTACAATATTGACTGGTCTACACTGTCCTCACATACCTATTAATATTGTAATATGGAAATAATGTAATATATTTTTTTTAAAAAAAGAGGAACCATTAAATTTCGTGGCAGAAACGACCAATTTGAACCGTGAACTATTTTCTAACGTTTTATAAATTCCCATGTAAAATAAAAATTTTGAGCTGAAGTGCCTAAAACTTCATTTATAGGTACCTAAAACAAAATTTCGTAATTGAAAATTCGAAACACTTTTTAAGGTGGTTTTTTGACAGCTCGTTTGGCTCCGTGGTTAAGCGATTAGTTGCTGGTGGTTGTTCCAAGACTGGTTGTCTCACCTATGTATGTAAGTTTCACATCACTTATTCATAGCATAACAATTGACCACTGATTTGACGGCTGGTGCTGAAAATCAGCGCTGAGGCTCTATTTTATACGAGCCCCAGCATTTTTGCTGAGCGCTGGTCGTTTTACGCGGATGTGACGCATAACCTACCAATTATTTAAGTCGTTATTGTTATTTGTTTATTTTTAAGGTGTGCGCCATATTTGACGTAAATATACTGTTTTTCTTTCTTCTTTTCTTCTTTCTGATTTCAACAAAACTTTTGAGTAACCAATGCCACTTTCAAACTTTCTATAAACTAATTTCTAATTCTATCCATTCG
This sequence comes from Mythimna impura, assembly GCA_905147345.3. NCBI lineage: Eukaryota > Metazoa > Arthropoda > Insecta > Lepidoptera > Noctuidae > Mythimna > Mythimna impura. The sequence goes on along the minus strand of LR990343.1, from coordinate 11,998,885 downwards.
TAACACATCTCTTCTATTTTACAACATGGTTTACGATTAGTATTAAGCCTCTCCGGCACAAAGCCCTATTGAGATAGATTTCCTTTGTTACAAATTAGCAATACGAAATGCACTATACTGGCAATTCGATAAATGAAGTTTCTAGGAATTTCAGTTCAGCAAAGACCCTCAAAGGCATAAATTGTTTGAACAGCCGGGATTCCGATCCCGATTTCCGGCCACCGTAGGCGCGGGCTTGCGGACGGCGAGCAATGGGTAGCTCGCCCTTCGACCGTCCGGTAACCGTCCAGACCGAGCCCAAGTCGTCGACGGCGAGTACTGTTTCACGCGTGCCTCAAGGAGATGTCAGCAACTGTAGTACCCAGCAGGGTCGAAGCCTACTGGGGCCAAGGGTCTGATTCTGAAAGGAAGACTCGGCCCTGGTACTAAAGGCAACGAAGAAACAGGAGTGGAACAGGAGTCAGTAAAAGTCTGACACTATCTCTCGCTCCGCCCAAGAGCAGGGGATGTCATAAGATGATTTTCCCACCGAAAATAAAAAAAAACCTACTTACTATACACATTTTGGTGTATTTTGCGATTCTACGCATAATTAAACTAGAGCAGGAAGAACAGGAATGGCTCATTGGGACGCCCGCGCTTTTAGCCTAATAATGTATGTTTGGGGTGAGATTAAGATAAACCAAGATTAAAGATTATAAAGATAGCTAGCTATATCTCAACAATACTGATTAAACTAATACAAATGGAAAAACTACTAAAACTAATGAGGTGAATAAGATGAGATTGAGTCGCGCCCGATATGCTGTCCGAATGCGTACTTATTGTACTCGTATTTACTTACATAAAATAATAAAGGCGTAGAGCGCGGTGTCGCAATTACGCTGACAGGTTCATTATTGTTCGGTGATTGACCCGAACAATTTGTGTAAAGAATTACAGGATTTTTCGAAAAGGATATTCATACTACAAGCTATTTAACCCCTTTTTTTATTTAGCCTTTACTTTCCCATTGCTGGGCATAAGTAACTCACTGTCCGGTAAGGATTGTGCCCGTTTCGACAGCACGTTGTTGCTCCACGCACGCTATAAAGAGATGACAACAAAACTATAGGAGGCCCAACAAGGCCGATATCTGCTAGGGCTGCGGGAACATTTGAAAGAATGATCGTGGCTATAGAACGCAAAGGGCAACTGAAAAACACAGGTGAGTTATAGTAAATGTCTGACACGCTCTCTTGTTCCACCCTAGAGCGAGAAAGTCGTTCTATAACTTCACACCTCAAAAAAAAACGTGTTCTATTAGTTTTGCTTACCTACGAATATTTTTGATTGCCAAGTTATTCAATAAGGCAAAGTATGCACGACTTCGACATCTATAAATATACATCTTAAAATATCTCTCCCTATTCTAGAAATGTCACGGTTATAAAAATAAAATAAATCTTATAAAATCAACGAACCGACAAATTCCCATCTTCGATCATCGGTTCCGACTTCATAACTCATCCGATTGAACGGTGGCTTAAAAACACTCGGCTTAATGTCACATTTTTCCATTAACTGACATCGTGTCAGCCGGTCGGATAAATCGGCGACCTGTTGCCGAACGTATGCCGAAGACTGAAAGCCAGGCAATGCAAATTGTTCTTTAGTTTACTTACTTCCCCGCACTTCGCAAGATTCTTTCTCTCGTGTTATTTAAAACTGTTGATGGCTTTTTAGACTTATTTTTGGAGTTTCTTTTGTACCGTTCTTGTCGATTTAAGTTGTGGTGGAGTTTCTTGTGTATTTGTTAGAACGAATTAAAGTTTAGTAGAAGCTATTATAGCAATTTTTATAATCGCTTTAGAAATATAATCCACATTTTCAACAAAAATTAAAAGGCTCCTATTTTAATAAAATACATTCATGATTTTATTTTCGTAATGAAAAGGCATATCTCAGGATTTATCAATAGAGAATAATGTTCGTTGATAATAAAAGATACGGGTAAAATTTCAATATCTTCAAGATTCTACTTCGTCAGTTTTTTGTCATTAAGTACATTTTGCCTACGTAAATTCGTCCCTCACTCTTTACTTATTTATATAACATTAACAAAAGGTACAAAAATAAGAAGAGAACAAAGCATCGATTTGGGATTCTTTAATACCTTTATTCTTCGCTGAAAGGTAGATAGGAGCCATCGAAAACATGGAATAATACTTATTACGTCGTGGCGGTCACAATAGAGCGGGACCGCCTCTTACACCGATCGCCTACGATAACACGCCTAGCGTCTAGTCTTGTGTAGTTCGCGACCGAACTAGTCGTCAGATCGCTCCAATAAACGAACTACGCAAACTAGTTTAAAACTTCCCAGGTCCCTCGTTCTTTAGTTCGTTTCGCGAGGCACCACCCGAGCTAATCGCTTTGACGTCACAAGTGCCGATTTATTCAGCCAAGTAATACAGAAAAGTATATTTCCAAAAACTACGAGTACAATATAACGCCGCAGCTTAAGTGAGTCCTATTTCCAGTAGTAGACTGCGGACTGCAATAGCCTTTTTTTAGGTGGAAAATCATCGAATAACTTCTCTTGCTCGACGTGGAACCGGAGGGAGATTCAGATTTTTACTGACTAAAACTCTCCTGTGTTCTGTCACTGCCACTTTATCCTTAATGATGATTATTTTTAGTGTTTTCTCTAATAATAAGAGTGGAAGATAATACATTTAAGGTGGCCTTACTTTATAATTTAGAAGTCTGTCCAAAAAGCGAAAAACCCATCTCGTATTACTCGTAGGCGTTCGTTACCCCCTCACAAGAAGGGAAAGTAAGAGGGATACGCGCATAGATGTAATTAAAATTAATTATTCATGTACACATTGAACGAATGCTTCCTTGGAAATGGATCAAATTCTTCCTACTGTTTATCCCTCGAATGCAGAAGTAGGTGGAGTGATATTAATTTATAAGTACAAACATTTAGTTGACTGTTAGATTATCTATATATATAAAAGGAGAAACTGACTGACTGACATATCAACGCACAGCCGAAACTACTAGAACTAGGAGCGTGAAATTTTGCACAAGGTTTTCTTTTATGACGTAAGTGAGCACTAAGAGAGGATTTTCCAAAATTCACCCCATAAAGGGATGCAATGGGGGTCCAAAGTTTGTATAGAGTAATCTACTTTCACGCGGGGAAAGCCGCTAACAGAAGCTAGTCTATATGTATAAAAGGAAAAACTGACTGACTGACATATCAACACACAGAGGAAACTACTGGGCCTAGGACCGTGAAATTTTGCACAAGGTTTTCTTTTATGACGTAGGTGAGCACTAAGAGACGATTTTCCAAAATTCAGCCCCTAAAGGGATGAAACGGGGGTGTAAATTTTCAAGGGGGCGAAGCCGCTGGCAAAAGCTAGTTGTAAATAAAAGGAGAAACTGACTGACTGACATATCAACGCACAACCGAAACTACTGGGCCCAGGATTGAGAATTTTTGCAAAATGCCTCCTTTTATGACGTTGGCGAGCACTAAGGGATTTAAAAAAAATAAACTTATAGGGGGGTGAAATGGAGTTCCAAAGTTTGCATGGAGAAACCTATTTTACAGAAGCTAGTATATAAAAAAAGAAACTGACTAACTAACATATCGGGACTAGGAACATGTAATTTTGCATCAAGGCTTCCTTTTATTAAGTAGGCGAGCACTAAGAGAGGATTTTTCAAAATTCCCTAAAGGGTCGAAAGGTCCGAAGTTTGAATGGAGAAACCAACTTTCACGCGGGCGAAGTCGCTGGCAGAAGCTAGTTTAACATATTCTATGACAACCAAAATAACAAGCAACGTGAAAACTAGATTTCATTAAAATTATTTTAATAAATTGGATATTGCTGAGATTGTACTGAAACTTATAGCAACATTCCCTGTGAGCTGTATGAAAAGGTATGTACCGCGCAATATGGCAAATCAAAGCTTAAAAAAACACTCAGTTTTTAAGCACTTTTATTTTACTTTAAAAGATCCATAGTTTTTTTCATCCATAGTCCACAAGAACAAACCTTTTTTTCTACCTAAAACGCCCCATTACTGGGCTTCAAATTCATACGTCATTCTATATCCAATATGGCGGACTCCTGAAGATGGCGGACTAGTTATTTCTTATGCATCCCTATAGAGTAAACCAGCCATACATGCCCCAGTCGGTAACGTGCTCCATTTGCCAAAGTAAGACCCGCATTTAAAATTACATAAACAACGAAGAAACAATGAAAAAACAACGTCACTACAAATATAATCTGGTATTTTTTTTTAATCTTGTTTTGTTACTTAACAAACAACCGGTGTAACGTCAGCCCGACTTTGTCAAGCCCAATTAGGCGCGTAGTTGGCGGAAATCACTTCATCATTTCGTTCTCGCAACGTTTAACAGATACTGCAGACATTATATGAGTTCTTATCATTCACTAACAAGCTCCATTTCTATAGTATTCCAAGCACAGGTGCATTGGGATATGGAAAATAGAATGCTCGTCTTCGTAAGAAGTAGGCTTTTGTGACAGCTTTAGTATTTCAATTATGTGTTTCTTATTACCTTCTTAAATTCTATCGTAAATCTATTTTGCGTCAGATGGGGACTTTTTGACGATCGATCTGTGCTTATTTTGCAAGCTTTAGAAATCACATAATTTCCATTAGCTGCTGCCGCGTATTTCCATAGTATACAAGGCCAGAACGCAGCCATAGGAAACTGAGAGCAGTTTCCTATGGATGCGTTCTTTACGTTCGTATACTTTGTATTGCTATTTTTAAAACTGCAATTACAATGTATACACGAATTCTGTGCATTGGTCTTGTATAGTTTGTAACGTGTACGCACGCGTCCAGGTTCCAAACTATGCTACAGTAAACATCACTTAGCCTGACAAAAGCTGCGATATGGTTTAATAAAATTATCTATTCATATAATGGGATGATGTTTAAATATTATTAATGTAAAATTAGATAAATAATATTGGCTTTTAACTTAACCAAACCCAAATGATTCACTAACATTAGAAGGGGATCTTTAATGGTCACTGTTCTAACCTAACCTAACCCACATGATCGCTTCGTTCGCTCGCCATCCCATCGTGTTCTAATGGTCACTATTCTAACTTGACCTAATCCAGGCGCGATTATTCCGATCTACGTACGATTATTCCATATTCGTACTGGCACTGTATATTATGGAATAAGGTTAGGTAGTTAGGTTACTACGAAGTATACGCGAGTATTTGCGGTACTTGTATAGACTGGAAGACCTTGATTAAAAAGTGATTTCCAATCTATACGCGATTAGTTTCACACCCTTGCGTTCTGGCCTTGTATAGAATGGAAATACGCGCGGCTGCCAGGGCTTTCGTGACAGTAGAAAATTTAACCAAGGGTAATCCAAAGGACCATGGTCTACCATGTGCTAAATTTCATCCGAATCCGTTCAGCCGTTCGAGCGTGTAGAAGTAACAAACATACATACGAAGTAACATAAATGTAATACGCTACTACTATTACACTAATACTACTACTTTCACATGGGCAAAGATGCTAGTAGCAACTAAATAAATGTTTCAACCCAACGGAAAGATAACAACATTGTTTTTCCAAAAAACAACCCCAAGAATTTTTTTATTGAAAATGTTCAAAGCATTATCAAGTGACTATCCAACATAGCATAAGCATGTAAACAGACGTACCGTCAGTAAATTATTTATTAGTAATGCCCCGCTATCCATAAGGCGGAGCCCACAACTTGTCAATAAGGGAAACAGAACATTGACATTTCCAAAGCTCCCAATATTTGTGACAGGACATTATGAATATTGGATACTGAAACTTCATCTGTATATTTACTTAAAGGCCGCTACTGGGTTTTACCGAACCCTTTCGCGGACTTTGAGAAGATAGATTATGGATATTAATTTCGATATTTAAATTTAATGCTAAATAATAAACAACATTTATCATAATAGAAAAATAAACACACATTTTGAAATTAGAATGTTTAGAATCTGCAATTGAATCGATTTTTATCCCAAAATAATTAAAAATTGAATGTTATTGATATTTTGTAATAAATCTTGATGTATTCCCAGGCTTTTATAGGTAACTAAATAATCAGTTTCTTTTAGCGAACGATGCAATAAAATAATAAAAAAATCATATTTTAGATTTAGGATGGTAATTTCACGTATTCAATTTTAAGTGTTACTTTTAAGTGCTACGTTCAATTTTTTTTTCTATACATAACTCACACAAACCAAAATAGTTTTTTTTTTTTAACTGTATGGAAAAAATTTAAAACCAAGTTATTTTCTATAGGTCCTAAATCTATAAAAAAAATAAGGATTTCCATAGAATGTTGTTAAATCACTTATTAATGAGGCTGTGTTGTGTGTCTAATAAATAATCAGAACGGACAATCCCGCAAATGTGTTGTATCCCGCATTACTGATCCCGCAAAAAAGGTGCCAGCGCTTGCAGGATTGGTTTTCCTAGATATAAGTTAAGCTTAAACCCACTACTAATTAAAGCCAACCTTATCCAGAAAACACGTTACATCATAAAAATAACATTTTTAATTAAAACAAGATCCTCACAAAGCCACAAATCTGTTCTAACCGTAAACAAAACTTGTAAGTAAGACGGGTACCCCATCTAAGATATTAACAATCCTTTTTAAGTTACATTCGAGTCTGACAAATGATTATTTCGCTGAAGGGAGCAGGTGGCTTGTTCGGTCTCCCGACGATACATAAATCAGGATAGTACGCAGTACTCGGTGTACCTGGCTACTTACTTAGGTGATGATCACCCAAGTTTTTGATACAGTGTTTTGCGTTTGTTGGGAAGAATTGGGCCATGTTGTCGCATGTTTTGTCTAGTGTTTAGTTCATGTACAGATGGAGTAGAGTTTGAATATTTTGGTAATTATTAAGGCACTATTTTGTAAAACCATTTATATACAACTTGAAGTATTTTATTTTTATTGTAGTATACTAGTTCTTGATGAAATCCCACCTGATGGTAAGCAGTGATGTAATCGTTGATGGTGAGGTGCACTAGTTAATTAAGAGGCTATTCACTCTGGCCTTGATGACACCTAAATTATAACCGGACGGGAAGACCGCAGTAGGCAAATTGTTCGAGTCATTCGATCTACGCGTCCTTCATTTAGGTCAATGTTCAAATTCAGCAACTGAATCGATTTCAGCTATTTTTAGCCTATTTTGATAAATCTTGATTTCATCGCTAGAGTGTTTTTGTGTGCGTGCGTATACCAATACTGATGCCCTGCCAGTGGCCAGTGTAGTGCATCGATGCCCATATAATATGCCTACAATTAGGATTACCAATTAAAAAAAAACAACAACTAGGTACTTAAGTGCATGCAAATAAAATTTCTGTGCTTAAATTATAATTGCAACATCTTTTACATCTGTATAGATAAAAGGTTTAAGTTCTGATTCACTAACTCATCAACGCCCACACCAAACCTTTCGTAGGTACTAGAACGCTGAAATTTCCACAGAGGTTCTTTTTGTGATGTAATAAGGAAGGGTTTTTCCAAAATTCACCTCCTAATAGGATGAAACGGGTGTTCAATGTTCGTATGAAGAAAAATACCTACTTTCACGTGGGCGAAGCCGGTGACAGAAGCGAGCTTCTTGAAAAAGCACTACTGTGTATTTAAGTGATAATTGTTACATAATTTTCTAATTGGGGTGAATATTGGCATTCACAATCACCTTCTAATTTCAATCTGTCAAAAACACTTCAACTTCAACTCATAATTAATAATGACAAAAAGAAGGAAAAAATTTGACCGAGGTTGGACGAGAAATATGAGTCAAAAAAACCTCTGAATCTACGTGTTGACAAGTTTTTGTTATTAGCTCGCCGATGTGACATTCCAACTTTATCGGCTGGTAAACAATATCAATTGTTCGTTAGACATCCTATTCCACGAACACGCATATCATTTAAAACTTTGCAATACAACTAGAGCAGAGATCAAATAAATTACTCGTATCTCCATTTTAACATCCACAGACGAGATCAAATACGACCAAATTACCTTAATTAAAAGGTAAATAAAACAATATGAATATGATATAAAGCAATTAACTCTTATTTAACTCAGAACAATCTAGTATAGTTTTAGTATGCAGACGTACAGCTGAAACTTTCAGAATAAAACTGAAGGTAAATACTGAAAGTTTTTATCTGTTAAAACATTCATAAAGCGATGTAATGTCTGATCTCGTACACACATGTATAAATGTTACTGTACAAACCCGAACTACGGCAAATCTAAGATTTACTGGCAAAACTCAAGATTTACCAACCGACCACCAGGCTTACGGCAATGCGCCACCGGTCGGTACATGGTGTCGGTAAACAAAATGTTTTGGGAACACATTCATTGTGCGTTCAGCTAAGGAGTGGAATTTCCTGATAGCTACAACCTGGAGACATTTAAGTCAATAGTGAATAGGTTACTTCTAGGCAAGCGCGCTCCATCGTCGACCACATTGTCACTTTCCATCAGGTGAGATAGTGGCCAAGCGCGAGCATAAAAAAAAAATACCAACTAGTTCGGTAAAAGTCCGAAAAAATGTGTGATCTTAAATCTTAAAATTTACTTTAAATATACGGCAGATGACGATAAACAAACACGTCAGGGTGCTTTTAACCATCAAGCCTGATTGCTCTCAATCGGGGTGTACCATAATGATGGTATTCTTCCCAAAACCAATATTTACCAACAATCATCATCAATATTTCAGACGAAAAACGTCCACTGTTTGACATAGGCCTCCCCCAAGTATCGCCACAACGAACGGTCCTGTGCGTCTCGCATCCATTGGACCATCCGCCAACCGACCAACCACCTCTGGTAAAACTTAGCATGTACCAATATAAAAATTGCTCCTTTTTCATTAGTACTTACATTTACCAACTCTCGTCTGTAAATCTTAAGATTTATTTGTAAAATCTAATATTTACCGTAGTTCGGGCTTTTACAGTAACATATAGACTGGTACACAATACATACAATATGTATAGAAGTAAGTATGTAAGTAAACTGATCTGTGAGAAACAGGTAGAAAGCGTAGGACAAACCACTAAAAGAACACGTTACTTGCCGGGACACATCAAGACAGTTAGGGATGGACGTTGTCGATAGTTTTATCGATAGACAAGACTGAAAAATCAGTAGGGAATTACAAATTAGACTTCATCTTTATCTTGAGACTAGCTTCTGTCAGCGGCTTCGCCTACGTAAAAATAGGTTTCTCCATACAAACTTTGGACCCCCGTTTCATTCCCAGAGGGGGTGAATTTTGGAAAATCCTTTCTTAATCTTTGCATAAATCATAAAATGAACAGCTGTACAAAATTTAAAGTGTTCTAGGTTTGGGCAGGGCGTTGACGAGTCAGAGTGATTTTTATTTTTATTCTTGGTAGGTTCGAGCTTGACCGCTATCTCACCTGATGGAAAGCGACGAATCAGTTATTTGCTTTTTATACACCCCTATTTTTTAATTAGTACAAAAATATGGGATTACTGATCTATTTGTGTAGTCAAAAGTAAAAAAAAAACGAAATCTAAAAGTTATCCACGAAAATTTATCATAATTGGTAAATTCATAGTTGAATCAATCATTCATAACAATCGCTACTAGAAAATACTACGCGCAGTGTTTTTCCATTTTGATCCCCATTTATTCATTCATATGCAATAGCCTGTACAATATTTCCATATATTGAGTGATATTTTGAGATATAAACAAACGCTTTGCTGTTTATGAATATTATAGATATATTGAGACTGTACTTAAATAATAACAAGATCTTTTCTAATAAGCCCTTTAAGTATTTATACTAATTAAAAATTTGTGGTGTATAGAACACATGACATAGTCGTATAACCTACTTACAACCTTTTCTTAATTTTTAGCTAAATCTTTCAAAAATAAATTGTGTGTACAAACAATCGATATTATGAGCGTAAGTGAATTACTCGTAAATAAGAATTAATAATCCTGAAATAATTATCAAAGATAAATCTAAATAAAATTACGACCGTTTAGATTCCGTTACTAAAACCTATCCCAAATTTCGCCAAAATACCCGCCATATAATTTTGACTGCTACAGAATCTGTACCTTGTAACTTTTTCACCCCTATCGTAGACAAAGACGTAGGTTGGCACATCCCTAGTGGGGCGGGGCGGGAAACGGGCGGACGATTAGCCGTGGTGTTTCTCTGGCCGCGCCGCCGCCTTGGAAATAGAAAATAAAGGCGCCGTGACACGGGCGAGGGAGCGTTTGCGTGAGCGAGTCGACTTGCCTGTACTTAGTAGACAATGTTGGAAAGTCTTTATGGAATTGAATGCTTGTAAATATTCTTCTTATGATTGGTTTCACCACACATGCAGAGTTGGTTTTAGTCACAAAGGAAATAGGAAAGAATTAATACATTAATACACAAGTGAATTAATCTGGTGATCAAAAACATGTTACATTGGCACCCCTATAATCAACCAAAATTTATTAAATGCACAAAACTGTAATACTTTGTGGAAAATAAACAAAATTTATTATTATTATTAATTTATTATTATCTAATATATAAAATTCTCGTGTCACGGTGTTCGAACTTGAACTCCTCCGAAACGGCTCGACCGATTCTCATGAAATTTTGTGAGCATATTGAGTAGGTCTGAGAATCGGCCAACATCTATTTTTTTTTTTATTTTTTTTTTATTTATATGGCAGAACAACGTTTGCCGGCTCAGCTAGTCTAATATATAAAATTCTCGTGTCACGGTGTTCGAACTTGAACTCCTCCGAAACGGCTCGACCGATTCTCATGAAATTTTGTGAGCATATTGAGTAGGTCTGAGAATCGGCCAACATCTATTTTTTTTTTTTTTTTTTTTTTTTATTTATATGGCAGAACAACGTTTGCCGGCTCAGCTAGTTTATGTATAAAATCTGCCCGCCATTAGATCTTCATACTCACACAACAACATAAACAAACATAGTAATACACTAAACTAAACCTAACGTATAAGTAGATCGTATCACGTCAAATTAGTTTTAGAGTTAATTAGGTAATGTGTCCGCAATTAAGCTAAATACTAGATATGCTGTATTGATTCGAAAACAAATTGATTTATTAACGTGTTTCTCACATTAACACATTTACTTCGAAAGATACGATGCGATACATACCTAAAGATAGACGTCAAATTGTCAGTTTGGACAGGAAAGACTAGTTTTTTGGGACAAGGCAGTTTAATTTTTACAGTTTTCTAAACGTGTTATATACCACCATGCTTTTTGCTTTTGTTCGGAATAATTAACTTTAGATAGGTACATCTGTACAATATGATATTGTAAAGTATGTTGAAAATATTGCAATCGTTTACATAATATCAATATTATCAATCGAAAAGAAAGTTTTCGCGTGAGAATCAGGTGAATGTTGATCACGTATGCAATGTGATCTCATTTTTATTTGCCTTGGTATGGAATTAATGTCAGTTGCTAATAAAAACACGTCATGTGATTTTAATCAAAGAAATACTTTTAGGCTAGTTTAGCTCCACAGGATAAGTAATGAATTTCAGTTTTTTTTTTTTTTACAAAAGTCGGTCAATGTAATCTGTCTTTAAAGAAATATGTTTATTAACTTAAGCTTCAAATAAACAATACATCAACAAAACACAAATAAGCGACAGTAACTCTCCTCTTCCAACTCACTCGTCCAAACGCACACGCCTTGTCCATAGACGATACAAGTTAAACGCGTGGTCGTCGGTTCGAACGTGACCGCTTTACGTATTTATGCAGATGTACCACCACCGGCGTCGTTCCACTCCTGTCCCACCCCTACGAAGAATTCAACTAACGTCCCTACGTCCCAAATAAGAGCCACACTTATTATTGGCGGGAATAAGACAAGGCTTAGCTAACATTAGGATTTGGACGAAGAATAAAGATCGGGATTAGACGGATAAAGTTGTGATAAGTTCTGGTTTGTGACGTGTCTGGCTGGACCTTATGTGCTAATGTGAAAGTATTTTCTAGGTGTACGTTTGGGAAAGGTTTCGTTTTGTTGATCAGATATAATTTTTGACATAAATATTTACTTTACTAAGTATTACATTTTTTAAACCATATATTTCCTTTTATTATTGTGAATGTGTAGACGTGCGTAGTACATATATATCGATGGTGTGGACTATGTCGATAGCTTCTTTTTTTTTCATTTTCTTTTCAGTAATTTTAATGTATGTCTGGCAATTTGAGAATTTTCTGCGGCCTACTCAAATGTCTTTTCCTTGGTGTTGTTCGTCAATTCGTAGAGCTTCTTAGTAGACCTGAGTTGAGCTTGGCGAATACTGACAAATGCTTGCACTGACTGGACAGGTCCACTCCAATCACCTCGTGCCAGGCCTTCCAACGCTGCGTCTTGCGGTACGCAGAGATGTGAAACTATTTAATACAAACTAAGTTATAGAATATAATATAATTAAACTTTATTGTACATCAAAATTGTATCATAACATTTTACACAAAGTTTTTAAATGTATGGGTACAATGGCTGTCTTATCGGTGACAGCGATATCTATCAGACAACCTTACTTTGGACTGCAAGAACTTAAAATAAAAAAGAGAGTAGTTTGAAGTGTCCTGCTAGCAAATAAATCAACCATTAAATTTTACATTAAAAATAAACATAGATATAAAATTACATAAGAATAAAGATAATAAAATAATAAAGGCAGATTAGTGTTAGAAGAAACGAAAGAATATAGCATTAGAGAGAAAGGAAATTGTCGTGAACTAGATTTTTAAAAGAAGCTAAAGATCGCTAAACGTATCTAGACATAACACAATAACATAAAACAACAACAACAAACAAACAACAACATAACATACAACAACAACAACAAACAACACAGTAACAAACAAGTCAAGTGTTTTAACATAGTATAATCAGGCCTTATAATGTTCTCTAGGAGAAGGAATGGGCCGTCATCCACTACGCGGGTCACCTATCCAGTGCGGGTTGGTGAATGTCGCAAATCTTCAATTTTTTGTTCTAGTACATGCCAGTTTCGTCACAATGTTTTCTTTCACCGTTTTGAGAGCAGTGGGGATGAAATAAAAAAACGGGCAAGTGCAAGCCGGACTCGCGCACTGAGGTTAATGTACAATCTTGCATATGAAAACAGTTCAATTCCCGAATTGAGTTACGAAGATTTTTCCGAATCGCAACAAAATTTTTTTTTGTAACGTAACTACAAATTTACAGTTTTCAGAATTTTTCCTATACTTGTACTATGAGGCCTTACTTCATGCCAAATTTCAGGACTCTAGGTTAACGGGAAGTACCCTATGAATTTTGATTTCCTTGAGAGTGTCGAAATACACGTTTTTTGCGACAAAAACGGCCGTAACATTTTTTTTCGTTAACTCAGAAGTTTGATTTCTTCACAGCTTCAAGAGATCGCAAACCTGCGAATATGGTTTTAATTTGAACTCGATACCTTGACGCGTTCCCGAGATAAAGGGTCTTGACAGATAGATAGACACCAAAGTGATCCTATAAGGGTTCCGTTTTTTCCTTTTGAGGTACGGAACCCTAATAAAACAAAATAAAGCGCCTGTCTGAGTCTGAACCCACGTGATAAAATAAAGTGCCTGCCTGGGTTTCAACTCACGTGATGAAATCAAGACTACAAAAAATAAAGTGCTTATCTGGGTTTGAACGTACGACGTATAGATCCTAAGTCGCGGCCGTAACCACTGAGCCACCACTGCGCTAAACTCATCCATAGATTAATAACTTAAGAACTACGATTATTTGTAAAGCCAAAGATAGCCAAAAATCAAATAGTGCGTAATAAGAAAAAGGTCATGAATAGACAATCGAGCAATTTATTTGTCCCTCTAGGGCTTTTTGTCTCTGGCACTCAACTGCCATAATATTCATAGAGAAAAATCATAGTTTATGACATACAATCTTTTCCTATGAAAGCTTCTTACGACGGGAGAGCCATATTAATATTACTCACATATCTAGGTTATATTCTAAGAAATTTTGTGGTAATAAGTATTAAATAAATGTGCTAAGTACTTAATAGCTTTATTTATTTAGACGAATAATTTACATTTAAAAAAAACCTAACTAACTATAATTACAGTAAAATCAAATAGTAGTAAAATAATAATAAAAACCTTAAACTAATTACAACTAACTAAAAACAAACTATTAAGTTAACAATTGAAAAAAAAATGCCAAGATGTTAAAAAATATTTATTTTGGAATGTATGGTTGTTTGGTTAAATTAGTGTTCGGCTAAAAGCAGTTCTTTTTTTTTTTGAAATGGCAATAAGTTAGTTCATTTCAAAAAAAGCAAGTGCAAGTTGCAAGTGGAGAAAGTTTGTCACTGCGACCGAGGCGGAATTCGCCCGAGCCGTAGGACTCAAACCACGTGTATCAAACGACGTTTTTCAACACACTAAAGAAGAAATAAATAAACGGGGGTTGACGCGCGACTCGAAGAAGTCGCTTAGCGCTCAGCCTGATAGGATAAATGTAGTAAACTGTGACGGGGCGGGGGTGAACTCGCGCATTTTTCCGCACTAGTGCGAAAAACGTAAATTGCGATAAGATGAGGTTTTCGAGTAAGTGTATTGAAAAGTTATATTTTTAATTTTCCACGAGAATTTCAATAATAATGATAAATGACGCGGTACTATACTAAATTAAATCAACAACTCTTATTTAAATAACTCCGGAACAATTTGTACAGTTAACTTTAAAACATTTGTAAGTTGTATTTTTTTATTTCTTTTTCTGTTAAACATAGCTGTATGGCATGTTTAACTAAGTAATGAAACTATGAATATTAAGTCAGACTAAAAGTTCGTAAATACACGCCACTAATTAAAGAAAGCCAACTAATTTAGAAGTTCCATGGTCATAAACAATTGTAAAGCAATTAAAAATTTATTAATTAAACTTTAATTGCTGAAGAATTTTTGATGCAGGGGTGGAATATGGAATAGGTTTACTGTTTACTTATTGTTACAAGCCTGGGGGAAGACTGTTATGATGATATGTTGATACAAGACCCCATAGGTGCAAGATCCAATGGAATTTGGCTAAGTTTGGGATTCTCACATGGAATGCATTAGCAGCCTAAATAACTGAAGTATTTGTAATATATCTGTAACATGATTTAAATGAACATCCATAGAGTTTCTTACATATTGTGATGTGTGATGGTTGTGGAATATTATATTATATTATTATATTCTTCTCCATAGAAAAAAACTATTAAAAAATGATTATTAATTATTGTGTAATTATTAATTATTACACAATGCGCCTGGGTTGGTTTGATTCCGCGTCGGGGCCGGTAAGTGGTACCGGCCCCGACGGCCACCACTGCTCTTCTATATTTTTGTAATTACCAGTATTTCCACCTATTTTTGACAGAAGTAATTGCATAACCTAATTCCGTCTAGACCGTTCCATCATCGGACCACCAGGCGTACGGCGATGCGCCACCGGTACATGGTAGACATCCCAACTATACGCACAAAAAGTTTTGGGAACACATTAATTGTGCGTACAGCTAAGGAGTGGAATTCCTTGCCGGAATTTGTGTTTCCTGATGGCTACAACCCGGGAATCTTTAAGTCAAGAGTGAATGGGTTGCTTCTAGGTAAGCGCGCTCCATCGTCGACCGCATCAGCGCTTTCCATCAGGTGAGATAGCGGTCAAGCGCGAACCTATCAAGAATAAAAAAAAAACCACTTATTTTTGGCAGAAGTAGGCTATATTATAGGCTCTTTTATTGTTGTGTAACCGAACAAAATTGATTGACAACCCCCTTAATTTGTGAAAAAACAAAATTAAACCCTTTTTACCTATATCATTCACACCCAACTAACATCAACCACCATACCAAAGACACATACCTAAAGATCATTACTCAAAGAAGGTCCTGACAAATCGTTTCTAGTTCATTGAATGATTGATTCATTCGTTCGATATTAGGCTAGTAGCCAACAGGTGAACGATGAACGATGAACGGTGAACGTCTGATTTAGTAACTCTTGATGCTTTTCCAAATCACTCGAGCCTAATTCTTCGGCTTTCCCTTTTCAAAATCATGTGACGGGGGTCTTGTCCAAATGTGAATTGGGTCCGTTGAGACGTTTTAGGGCTTAACTTGGTGTAAGATAAGCTGGAGTTGGGTTCGATGATTGATTTTTAGAGTAGCTCTGCTTTGATTTATTGTTGTTAATGACATGTGAGGGGACTTAAAAACATGAAACTGCGCCTGTATTGCCGGAATGGTAGACCTTAGACCACATATTTTGCAATTGGAATGAATGGTGAGCCATTTGTAATTCAACGGGCTCGAATCAAAACCAGATTAAAATCAAATTCAAATAAACCATATTTTTTTAATAATATAAAGCATTGCTTGACTGCGATCCCACCTGATGGTAAGCAGTGATGAAATCGGTGATAGTGAATCCCACTTAACCAGCACGTTTGAATTGTTAAGACGTCAGTCAGTCAGAAAAATGGAGCTGACTGCACATTTTATAGATTATAAGATTAATTGATAATTTTTTTGTTTTTTTTTTATGAAGAAGAATATGCAAGAAACTCTATGGATGTTCATTTAAATCATGTTAAAGATATGTTACAAATATCTCGATTATTTAGGCTGCTAATACCTACATTCCATATGAGAATCCCTAACTTAGCAAAATTCCATTGGATCTAGAACGTGTGACTTAATGGGAATTAATAAACAAACAAAATTAGTGACCTTATAAACCAGCTAACATAAAATTAACAAAGTACCTACTGAAATTACATTATCATATTATAATTTTTTATTTCATTCTATTAATTATTTTTAAAACTTTGTGTACTGAGTGGCCTATATCCAAAAACTGGGTACCTTCTAAAACCAATACTGTATTGTTATTCTTGCGATTTTCTCCTAAAATATTTTTTTATATAAATAAAAAACTCCACTCAAAATCATTGGCAATTCATCAAAGCTTTTTCCAATTTTTTAAAATGATTAATATTTACATTTATTTTATTCAAAAATGATTATTTATACATGAAAAATAAAAACACTTAACTAATTAAAATTACATAATATATACACAATAACTCCTATCTAAAATAAATAATGAATAAAATCACGTTAGTAACAAATAAACCACATGACTAAAACATGACCAGCCCCACATTTAGATATAACTTCCACAAAACACACACAGAACAAGCATGAATCTTTTCCTTTGTCCTTTTCAAAGGACACGTTTGTTTCGTAAACAAACCTCGATTATCCGCAGATTTGCCACAAAAATGATAAGTAAATAACAATATTTTAGGCAAACAACTTATATATCCCGGAGCTAACATTGCGGGGAGCCCACGGGCCCTCTTTTGTGAGGAGAGAAGAGGTACCTACCTCTTACAGTTCGTTAGGTACCTTAGACCATCTGTTATTTTTGCCCGTAACATATTTTAATGCTCCCCGTAGGTTTTTCCTCAACCATTTCCAAGCCATTGGACGACTTAAATGAAACATTTAAAGCAATCTTGAGCTCTGATCTGCAGTTTTTACTTTTACAGTTTCTGGGGCGATTTGACACAGTGGTGATTTTTATTTTTATGATTGATGTTAACTGATTGATGTTAAATAAATTTCCTCACTTCCATTTAGAAAGGCCTAAAGCCTTTCTAAATGGAAGTGAGGAAATTTATTGTTTTTTTTTTAATGCACAATGATTTAGGAGTTAAACAATTGCTAGCACAGTTAGGCTCCTTTTTGACCTCGTACAGATTATATTTAAACAACGTATTTTTCTTTCTTTCAGTAGTAATTAGTCTGTTTACGAAAGAGTGGTTTATTTTGTCTAATATTCGCGTATTAGACAAAATAAACAACTCTACCATATGGTAGAGTGGTTTTATGTATATACATAATACCATCTTCAAATACACCACATGACAAGATTTGCTTACCCTAATAACATTATTATGTACATTTACTAAGACATTAGTGCCTGTTAAAAGTAGGTGTCTGGGTACTTAGAGATCTAGACCGTGATATACCTCTTGTGATATGAAGAAAGTACCGTCAAACGGGGTGATTAGGTATACAGGGGCGAATAGAATCAAAACTTACTGAGGTTGACTGGTAGAAAATGCCGTGTTGCATTAAGTCCGCCTATGTACCAGAACTGTACATGAAATTTAAATAAAAATTTAAAGAGTATTTTTACTTTATTTGAATATAACTTGCAATATTAACTATTATGATTTATTAATGAATAGTACCAATACCTGGGCCTATTTGGCGCAGCCGTGAGACACACATTTGGTCAGAGTTCTTTTTTAATTATGTTAAGCTTAAGTTTCTAAATTTTGTTTCTACAGTGTGTGTATCTATGTGTGCCAAATAAAACTATTTTATTTCTTTCAATAATATAGTATTAAAGTGAAAATCATAATTAAAGTTTTGTTTCAATTCACCCCTTCATTTCTATCTACCCCGTTCGTAGGTACTATACGAAGTTTCGAAATTCCACTCTTGAATAATGGACACAGATTTGGTAGAAACAAAGGTACAACTGCGTCCTCCCTAAAACCACTTAGGTAGGCACAATAGATTCTCATATTTGACTTATACGTACGTCTAGAATTCAAGACCTCTAAACCCTAAACCCTAAATTTCACACATGAATAAATTCTCTTTCCAGCTAACTAATAATGTCTCCTTGCGTAAATCAATCCCTTGGTTTGTTACCCTATTCGCCCTATCAGCCCTCTTGATGCTGATGTTACGCCATTCTAGGCGATTTTGCGTAATTTTTGGCATTAGGCTATTGTCAGTAGATCGTTCTGGATGGTACGCCTCCGCATAGTCTTTAGCCGACCTCTTCCTCTTTTATCTTCTTCTATGGCTAAAACGCGTCGTGTGATGTGGCCTTCAATTCTGCGCATTACATGCTTATACTATCACAAGCGGATATCTCAAGGAGTGGAATTCCTTGCCGGAGTCTGTGTTTTCTGATAGTTACAACTTAGGAGTCTTTAAGTCAAGAGTGAATAAGCTACTTCTAGGCAAGCGTGCTCCATCGTCGACCACATCATCGCTTACCATCAAGTGAGATGGTGGTCAAACGCAAGCATATTATTAATAAAAAAAAAACATCTTACCTTTATAGGCAATTCAAACAAGCTATCTGGGGTTAAGGCCATGACGTGGAAAAATGTCGTGCGAGCCAGAAAGGGGGATGAGCTATACACCCTATAAAGCTCCATCCCTTTAACAGTTCAGTTTGGGTCGTAAAATGGATCGCACTAAGAGCTCGTGGTAAGGCCCCAGGCTCACAAATCCTGAGACTCCCCACGCAGTTCAAGTATTCTGCTTAAACAGTGAATAAGAAATTTCTACAATGGATGCTACAATACTAAATATTCCATTTAAATGGCAGTACATTTGTCTCAAAAGCTTTCCGAGTCGAGCATCATAAGAAATGCATAAGGTCGTAGGATATACGGATATAAGAATTCAACAATCGCAAAGCAAAATATAAAAGATGAATATTAATTGGTTGGAGAATAGCACTGATATTTTGTTTGGGACATACTCGGATATGGAACAGTGTTATAGATTTTTGAGAAGGGTGAAGCGAAAACCTATTTGTATCTAGGTATAAAGCTTAGTTTTAGTCAGTAAGTGTCTAACTAAGGGCGGAATTCACCAATAAAACTAATCGCGTTTTAACGTTTGGCTCGCATAATCGCGTTTAGCCGCTGTCACTAGTGTCACTTGTCTGTATTTTTCTTTTGTTGAATTTTTACAAATGACACTAGTGACAGCGGCTAAACGCGATTATGCGAGCCAAACGTTAAAACGCGATTAGATTTATTGGTGAATTCCGCCCTAACACTCTCCCACTTGAGCAATAGAAGTCATAAGATGAGTACCCACCTCAATAAAAAATCTAGGGTCATGTTAACGACAACAAAAAAATAAAAAATCTATAAAAAAAATCTAAAACTGCCCAAGTTAAAGAAATAAAGTCGTTTCACCAAAATGTACTTATTCTAATTTCGAAAGCCTTAGATCTGTATTTACTATAGACAAAACAAAAGAAATGTCTAATTAACTTAGGTTTTCTGAAACAATATTTGTCTCTTTTCCTTCTAAAGCTGACATTTTGTAGAATAACTTTGTATTTTTAATCATTTCGTTTATGAGCAGACTTGAGATTATAACGAGGTTCGCCGAAGACGGCATTATTAATCCTATGTAGAAAGAAAGAAATAAATTAAAAAGATTAGGTTTTGCGCTATTGTTTCAACAATTATTTGAATATTATTATACAAGATTATCAAAATGTTTGTTGCCTCAGATGCTACATTTGAAGTTTTCATTGTTATTAGCATTTTGTAAAATATTAGAAAATTAAAAATATTTGAATTTTAAAATGACTTTTTCTTTATTGTGGTTGCACATAGTCGAAAAAACCAAGAAAACGATCCACAAATAATTAAAAACAAAACTATTTATTAAACTTGTAACAACGCCATCTATGCACTTACGGCCGAACTCTTACATGGTGGAGTTACGCGTATCTGTCTGGACACGAACCATCTGCTCGCAACGTTGAACGTCGACGCCAGCGCCTCGGCAATTTGCGGAGCACAGAGTAAACCAAAGTTACGCAAAAGTGTATCAAGTTCAAGTTTGTTTTTCCGCTTCGAAATAACTTTACTTACATTGCAGTAAACTTTTTGCGCAGCTTACCTGTAAGCAAAGAGAAATAAATAATTAAAATAGGCATTTTTTACATTTTGTAGTTCACAGTACGCGCGTCGTTTCTGGTGCAACGTGTAAAAATGAGAAACATTTTGGCTCGAAAACGGCAAAAGCTCTGTAGGTACATAAGTAATTAATATTCTAGTCAACATCCGTCCGGTCGCGTCATCCCTCGTTCCCTATCAAATATTTACACTCTGCTTTTATTCGAAATGCAACGATGCGTTATAGTTAGGTGCGTATATAACCTACCGATTGCGGTGCCATATGCGAATTTGAATGACATGTGAAAGGTCAATGACACCAGCTGTAGGTAATGTAAAGAGTTAAAAAATGCATGACTTCTTTTTAGCGACGAAGGCCGCCAGACAGAAGAGCAAATGCAAACAAAAAGTTTGAAAGAATTAAATGTTGACAACCTATGATATATGCTATAAAGGAAAACCTATGTTACACCTATGTGAGATTTTCGCACGAAGTTAAGGCGGTCACTTGACCGCGGCACGACGCCGCCGTGTTGTACAAATATAAGAAATATACGGTGGCCAGTATGATGTGTCGTGGAAATACACGACAAGGCAACGTCACGAATCCCTTTGGATGAAGATTATATCGCGAAATTTTATTGATGCAGCGTTAACAACACGACGCTGTGGTACGATGCGATATCGTGCAGGGCATCATGTATAAAGCCCTTACATAAGAAATCGGCGTTACTACGAACTGTCATTCTGAACAGATTTATATGGAATTATAGAAAGAAAGAAAGAAAAAAGAAAAAAAAAGTAAAAAAAAACTCTTAGGAATTCTCTATTTTGTGATATGAGTTTTACCGTGGAAATAATTCGTCTAAAATACTGTGTAATATTGATACGGACATAGAACTGGTGAACTGGTGAATGTGCTTGTATTTTGGTTTCAATCGGTATCACTTGGTAAATTATTTTACCTTACGAACACATTTCTTTTTACGCCTGTTAACGGTTATAAGATATAATTTCCAAAACAAAAGCTAGTCAACCAATAACACAGAAAGCGTTTAATAGAAGAAATTTTTAAGTATACGTCACAGGTATTGCTTGCCCTTTGAAATGCATAGTTTTCACGTTGGTTATAAATACAGCGATTTTACAGAAAATACAAAACACAAATAAATAGCTAATTACAGAAAAGGATATCATAATTCTAAGAAACCACCGGTAGGTACACGACGGACTTACAAAACGTTTTGGGAACACATTAATTATTGTACGTACAGCTAAGGAGTAGAATTCCTGCCGGAGTCTGTTTCCTGGTAACTGTAGCTACAACTTATGGGTCTTGAAGTCAAGAGTGAATAGGTTTCTTCTTGGCAAGCGTGCGCCATCATAGACCACGTCATCGGTTACCATCAGGTGAGATATTGGTCAAGCGCGATCTTATCAAAAATAAAAGAAAATAAAAAAATCACCTTTACTAATTGCACGACACGGTAACGTGCTGAGATCAGCGCCATTTCACGGTAACGATACCGCGCAGTGATATCTAATGTGACCAGGCCCTAATAGTTATGGCAGTATTAATTAATCATTTTTATTCTAGGAACGACGACGTGTTGAATGTTGTCAATGGTAATAAAAAGACGCGTGCTTTGCATTACGTTTATGACAAGAAGTAAATTTGAATAGGTGTCTGGCAAGATTTGTAATTTAGTATTTAACATATTTTGAATAACTTTTAATTTTAGATTTTAACTAACTATACCCACAACGTAACGTTACCTAGTAGGTAAAATATATTACCATACCACAGTGTTGCCAGACGAAAGTTTATGTCCAGTGCGTGTTGCCAGTGATGACATATGGCTCTAAAATGTTTTCGCTTAAAAAAGGCCTCATCAAAAGGATTAAAGTCACCCAAAGGGCAATAGAAAAGGCTATGCTTGGAGTGTCCTTGCGTGAGCGCTTCAGAAATGAAGATATTCGCAGAAGAATCAGCAAACACAGCCCGAAGAATTAGCAAACTTAAGTGGCACTGGGCAGGGCGCATTGCTCGCAGAACAGATGGTCGATGGGGACGAAAGGTTCTGGAGTGGCGACCGCGCACTGGAAGACGCAGCGTCGGATGGTCTTCCACAAAGTGGACCGATGATCTGGTCACAGAAATTGAGGGACACAGGAATTCGATAGATGTGAGACGCACAGGATCGTTCATTGTAGCGACACTTGTGGGAGACCCATGTCCAGCAGTCTTTCGGCTAAAATGAAATGTCTTCTGAACTTGTAGGAGGCCTATCTCTCTCTTTATACTTGGTCTTCCGGAACGCGGTCGCGACTCCTGAATCTTGTCTGTTATTTTCCATCAACAAGGAAACGATGAATGCCAAATATTTTAATGAGCAGTTTTGCCGTTGATTTTTATTAAAATCCGTTGCGTAGTTTAGGAGTAAACGGATAACAGATAGACGCACAAAATGACTTTTTTTAAATATGTAAGCTAGAGCTTGACTGCGATCCCATCTGATTTTAAGCAGTGATGCAATCGTTGATGGCAAAGTGTACTAGTTTATTAAGAGCCCATTCACTCCAGCCTTGAAGACACTTAAATTATGATCGGGCGGAAAGACCGTAGCAGGCAATTTTTTCCAGTCCTTCGATTTACGCGGTATAAACGTAGAGGCGAAACGCTTAGTCCGGACCTGCTTTGTTTTCTACTCATCATCATCATCATCATTTCAGCCGAAAGACATCCACTGTTGAACATAGGCCTCCCCCAAATGTCGCCACAATGACCGGTCCTGTGCGTCTCGCATCCATCGGATGCAAGCATACAAGCATGTTTTTTGTTTTCTACTACAAGCATGTTTTGTAAAGGTAAGTCAAATTATGCAGAAAACGTCACAACTCTATGCAAGAATCGTACATACGCACACTTAGAATAATTTCATTACCTCATACATTTATACAATACAATACATAACAGTGCTCCCAGACAGACAGACACACCTTGAGACAGTAATACGCATTACAGTATTCACAATGGTACATCTGCGTCAGCCATGTAACTTGCACCCAATCGCAATATATTGCCTGTTCAGGTTCAGAGACAACAACACAAGCAAAGACTTCGTATGAATCATCTTTAAATAGCTTTAATAGAGGTTGAGGTAATTTACTTGCTGTCATTTTGAATAATTAGTTCATTAGAAACAAAAAATATTATTAATAACCTAGTTTCTTCGCAAATCCTTGAGCCAGCTTAGTAATCAGATCGTGGTGGCCAGTCAGGTCAATGGAAGGGAACATATAGCTCCGTAACGGGGCAGACCAACTGTATTAGGCTAAATAGGTCAGTGGTCTATTTGACGATAATGGTTTCCACCGAGTCTCGTCATTTCAGTCGAATGACGTCTATTGTTGGACATAGGCCACAACGACCGGTCTTGTGCTTCTCGCATCCATCGGATTCCTGCACACCTCACCAGTCGGTCCACTAACGCTGCGTCTTTCAGTCTTCTTCTTAGATGGTAAAACTAGTTTCTTTTTTCCAAGTTAAATTCCTTGCCTGGCCCAATCTAGTACGCGGTCGCCACTCGAGAAGCTTTCGACCCCATCGACCATCTGTTCTACGACCAATGTGCCCTTCCCACTGCCCACCGAGTCTACAACAGCAGTAATCAACTTGATTACCAAATCGTTTTCAGCAACGATATTCACAGTTTATCTTATTTTGATCAGTTTAAGTAAAGTAAAAAACTGACATATGCCTGTAAGACTGGTGACATATTTATGTAATAGATGAGACAAAAATTATAACGAGATGAGAATTACGATGAATTCTTTATACTTAAAGGACTCTCATAATCTTTCTACCCTTGTCTCATGTTACCTGGAGTCGGTGCAAGACGACCGTCACGCTCACTGACTCTTTTATCCTTTTTAGGGTTCAATACCTCAAAAGGAAAAAACGGAACCCTTATAGGATCTCTTTGCTGTCCGTCCGTCTGTCTGTCTGCCAATATCCTTTCAAATTAAAACCATATATTCAGGTCTGCGGTTCCTTGAAACTGTGAAAAAATCAAACTTCAAACTTAAAATTAAAAAACTATACGGCCGTTTGTGTCGCCGTTATTGTCGAAAGTTCCTAACATTCAGAATGGGAACATAACGTCTCTGGTTGATATCGTCATTAGCACAGGAATAATAGCCAATTATACAACATCTAGACTACTAGATTAGCATATCATTTGGGACCAGGAAGATTAAACCCAATAGCAGTACTTTGAACTCTAAACAAGACCTAAGAACCTACTTAGAGCCTTCTATGACACATCGTACGACCACAAAGCAACTACTTTAGACACTGGGACAAACCTATAAAGTTTTATGGCGAATGGGCATGAATAAGCGAAGGCACAGACATAATATTACCGTTTGAGGCTCCAGATTAGACCTCTGGCATTTCCTGCAGGTGTTGAAAACTGTGTGCTAAAATCATAGGAATATGATGCCTAGATACCTATACTTCATATTGTGGCTGACGGGTCAACAAGAGATACATACCGGAGAAAAATAATAGGTATCCTTACTTTTACGTACTATAACAACAAAATCTATGAACGATTAATTTTTGGTCTCCGTCAGTCATACCTGAGTGACCGACTAACAGTCTCTCTAAGCTGAAAGTGTTATATTTATGCTCGATTACTTAATACAGCATAATCAACCTTACTGCTGTTCTTACTGCTGGAACTCAACCCTCCTCTCTATGAAAGGGAATGGGCCATTATCCACCTTGGAGGCTCAGTGCGGGTTGGTGGATGTCTCATGCCTTCGAATTTTTAGTTCTAGTTCTTCTCACCCTTTTGAGAGCAGTGGTGATCAAATAAATTACATAAAATAAAGCACCGGTCTGATTTTGAACTGCTTTACCACTTGGCACCGCCGCTCAATGCCCGGCTACTTACAATACTTATTTACTCACATCAGCCAAGTATTAACAGTAAATTCTCGCCACTCGTACGCATCTGTACATATTGAGAACAATTTGCACCGAATGCTTCGTCTTTTATCGACAACGGAATTACAATGCAGACTGGAGCGAATGTAAATCAAGGAGCTTGAAGTCCTTAGTGTTCAATGTAATGCGAAAGCTCTCTCGATACTAAGTCTGACGCATTTTGAACTGGCACATCAACATTTATTAGGATACAACGTTTTTACTGAGAATTTTATGGACGTTTCACTGCTGAACAGAGTTGAGTTTTGGGGAAATACAGGCTATCACATCATTATTTTTTGTTTTTGAATGGTCATTTTTGTGTCATGAATAGAAGTGTGTGTCGTGATGACACCCGCCTCTCAAGTACCATAGTGAATTTTTCAATTCACATGTATGTTTCTAAGTCTAGAACATTACTGACACCCCGTGCCTCGAAAGCACGTAAAGCTGTTGATCCCGGTTGTCATTCGTAGACTTTTGACAGTCGTTGCAGACCGTCTGACCATCAGACCAGCCAAGGAGTTTCGTGTTGCCCAGTAACTGAGTTGTGGAAGTCAGATAACTGCTACGTAGGGGCCTCACATTATGCTGAACTGGACCTATTTGGCACAGCCGTGAGACACACAATGTTGATGTATTTAAGTTCAAATAGTTAAGTTTCTATAATTGTTACTTCATTGTGTGTACCGGTGTGCCAAATAAACGTGTTTTCTTTCTTTCTTTCTAAATAGGCAGTCACTCCGTGTAAAACATTCCAGTTAGACTAGAAACCGTAGAAGCTATTTGGGAAAAGGCTAGGAAGTTGATGATGAAAAGAAGTGTAAAGATTACACCAGACAAAATCAGCCACTCACAATATGTTTATAAACTATGGAACTCATGATATACACTGTCATATTACTTATGAAGTAAATTAGATTAGATCCTATTCTAAGCAAACAACCACAAACTGTTCAACATTCACAACGGTACCCATCATTCCTAGCCACATGGATACTAAACATTTTAGACGAAACGCTTTCGTCTTTTATCGCTTGTCCATTACGATGCAGACTGCACACGAACAAATATCCATTCGCCAACTCATACGCATTGACTTTAACCGCACTGACATGGAATGCGTCAATGAAGACTCGAGAGCTTTGAGTCTCGACCAGACGCGGCTAGACGTAAATATGCGGTTCAACTGTTCGAGTGCCAGTAAATCACAACGGTACACTGACGTCACTCATATACGCATCCGTACCTATTGTAAACAGTTTGCAGCAAACGCATTGGTCGTTCACCGCCGACATTATGCCTCGTTCACGCGGACGAGTCGACTTGAACTTGACTAGAATATAAAATTGATTTTATTAGAAGTGATAATATGAATATTAAGCGGGTGGATATTCCAGTGTCGTGATTCTTGTAGGTGTGAAGGTGGTATTGTTAGGAAGTATAGGAATAATGATGAGGTATGTAAAGTTGGTAATTAACTATAAATTTATTATGTTTGTTGCTGACATGTGTGGTCTTTTGATTGAATAATCAAATTCTGGACATAACACAAACATAACTAGGGGTATTATGCCAGTGTGGCCACAAAATAGATAGTAAAGAAGTCAATCTACATACAAAGCGCGCTCGAGCAACGCAACATAGAAACCGCTCACGGACACGATATCTCAGTCTGGTTGGGAACAGTGCGAACTCGAGTGTCATCCGCTTGAGACACGCGTCTGTGAACTTTTGGAGCAACAAAAGCAAAGTTATTATAACTAGTCAGTACACGGTTGTTTAAGTTCAACGTTAAATGGTAAATTATCGTTTTTTAAGCTACCAGTTGTTTCAGAGAGGTAAATAGTTATTTGGTTGTATTTTGATGGTTTGTTTTACAGTAACGCAGAACAGTTAGGTAGATAGGGAAGTACCCCGGCTGCCTCCGGACCCGCGCCGAGAAAACGAACATGACTTTGTGGCCATGTAATAAGTAATTTTAAAATTTACACTATGTATTTACAAAAGTAAATACCAGCTTGATGCGCTAGAATCGATTGAGAGGCGAGCCAAGAGGATCATCAGCAATGATGCCCTTGTTGAGTCGAAGCTCCAAAGCCTTGGGCATCGCCGCCGAGTTGCTAGCCTGTCGGTTTTCTATCGTTTACATTTCGGGGAGTGTGCACTGGAATTGCACAAACTAATTCCGCCAAGTCCGTTCCATCATCGGACCACTAGACGTACGGCGTTGCGCCACCGGTACATGGTAGACATCCCACCCATACGCACAAAACGTTTTGAGAACACATTTATTATGCGTACAGCCAAGGAGTGGAATTCCTTGCCGGAGTCTGTGTTTCCTGATAGCTAAAACTTAGGGGTCTTTAAGTCAAGAGTGAATAGGCTACTTCTAGGCAAGCGTGCTCCATCGTCGACCACATTATCGCTTACCATCAGGTGAGATGGTCGCGAGCCTATCATTAATAAAAAAAACAACCGCGCCCGGGCGCACTCGGAAAGAGCGGCGCCGCGTGCCGACCCTAGCACCACCGCCGAGCGTAGGTATGGAAAGTGAAGTACACACATGAGATTGGCTTCTGTACCTATAAATTTTGTGGTGTGGTCTTTCCATACCTACCTCCGTGTTATACAGCATGTTACAACTTGGAGGGGTTGCCTTTACAAAGGGCGTGCCTAGTCGTGCGTTTGTTAATGAGCTCATTAGTAACTGTGCGCCCAGTTTCTTAAACAAAGCGAACCTTCATTCATGGGCCAGGAAGTTCCTGGTTTTACGCTAAACTGTGTCTAGTGACCTCGTCAATTAAATAAATAATGATGAAATATTTGTATACCTTGACGACTGTCATAGATTTATTGAACAAATATAAAACAAAAAATGAATGTGTCAAATTGTCACCAGCGGGTGATGAGTGTGATGACTTGCATTTTATTTGTGATGCAACGATAGATTCTTAATCAATAGTTATTATATGTGATATGAGCTTATGCTCTATCTAGGAATCTAGAAATTTTTAAAAAAACGTTGCCCCGCACTACAACACGCACACGCCACGCATGGCACGCATGGTGGACATCCCACCTATACGCACAAAACGTTTTGGGTACACATTCATTGTGCGTACAGCTAAGGAGTGGAATTCCTTGCCGGAATCTGTGTTTCCTGATGGCTACAACCCGGGAATGGTTAAGTCAAGAGTGAATAGGTTACTTCTAGGTAAGCGCGCTCCATCGTCGACCGCATCGTCGCTTTCCATCAGGTGAGATAGTGGTCAAGCGCGAACCTATCAAGAATAAAATAAAAACTTTTTAGAAAAAAAAAATAACCGACTTCACTAAAAAAAACACTAAAAGGATCAAAATAACTTTAATTTCGGATGTCGGTGTTTCTCGGTATTGTTTGTTTCTTATTTAACACCGACTTCCGAAATTAAAGTTATTTTGATCCTTTTAGTGTTTTTTTTAGTGAAGTCGGTTATTTTTTTTTTCTAAAAAGTTTTTATTTCACACTTTTTAGTTGCGATACACTTATAAACAGAGTGCCTATTTCTAAGGACAATTCCAATTAACCCAAATACTGCTAGGTTACATTGTTTTATTATAAAGTTGCTGTGCCTACCTTCCTCCTTCCGGCTCCATCAACAGATCAGTTCGATAGTACCTTATAGCCAAAGAGCATCTCACGACAATTCTAATAAGCCCAAACACGGCTAGGATACATTGATTAATTACGGAGTTCCTGTGCCTACCTTCCGGCTCCATCATCAGATCAGTTCGATAGTACCTTATAGCCAAAGTGCATCTCATGACAATTCTAATGAGTCCAAACACGGCTAGGTTACATTGATTAATTACGGAGTTCCAGTGCCTACCTTCCGGCTCCATCATCATCATCAGATCACTTCGATGATACCATTTTCAACGTAACTATTCAGAATCATTCATTTATTTGTATTGTCATAGTCGCTTAACTATATCTTCAATGTGATATCTATTTGAGTATGAAGTTCCGTTGACCATTTCTGGTCTTCTTCATCAGTTCCACTTCATCAAATGTTACTTTTTGACTGTAAATGCTTAAGTTCTTGATGAAAATACTAAAATTACCATAGGGTTGCCTATAATTTTTGAGGAGTTCCCTCGATTCCTCATGGATTCCATCATCAGAACTGGATTTTGAAAAAAATGGGACCAATCTGGAAGCATATCCTATAAAGGGAAAAAAAAATATTGCAAATCGGTCCATAAACGACGGAGTTCTGAGGTAACACACATAAAAAAAAAAAAAAAAAAAAAAAAAAAAATGATGATAAAAAAAAAAAAAAAAAAAAAAATACAACCGAATTGATAACCTCCTCCTTTTTTTGAAGTCGGTTAAAAAAGCAAAGTACTGCTGTATAGTGAGTGCGTTCACAATCATGTAAATTAATATACACAGGACACCCAGACCCGGAAAACCTATCTGTAGGAAATACAAATATTTGTTCCGAGCGGGAATCGAACCTGCGATATGCAGCGCAGCAGCCGATCTTTTAACCACTGCACCAATCATGCCGTCAAATGTTTGTGTGATGAGCACGATCATTTGTTCTGTGTCTGAGTATAACTTATCTATACCTAATATGTATATATTTAGAAATATATAAGTATGTTTATCAGTTGTCTAGTACTCATAACACAAGCTCTGCTTAGCTTGTTTTATCACTTTTATTTAGTAGAATACATACCATAAGATGTATATGTATAACTCGTCAAGCTATGAATAAGAAAAAAGATGCTTTGTTGTTTTATGGCCTCATAAATAATACGTTTAACATGTGTTTTAGATAATAACCGATGAGTATCACGCGAATCGGATACAGAATTTATAATCTCACTATTTATAAACAGTAATCTAAACAATATTATTTTTCAATACACTGACTCGAAAACCCATTGTTATCCCTACGTACAATTTACAGTTTTTCTCACTAGTGCGGAAAAGTGCAACAGCTCGCCCTTTCCACAATTTATTACATTTACTGTATCAGTCTGAGCGCTAAGCAACCATCACGAATCGGACATCGACCCCCGTATTTTTTAATCTTCGTAAGTGTATTAAAAAACGTCGTTTGATACACGTGCTATGTATATGCAGCACTAGGCTCAATAACATTCCACCTCGGTCTCAATGACAAACTTTCTCCACTTGTATCAAAATTACTATTTTCTGTTACGTGAGATTTGATGGAACGGAAGATGAACTATGGATTCGACGAAAAGTTGTTTTTAGATAGATACTTATTATAAAGAGGTAACGCTTTTATTTGTTTGTACACTGTAAAGATAACTGATCAAGTCAATCAATAAAAGGCTATCTACGGCAGTACTGGTAAGCTAATCTGTAATTAATAAATAAGTAGGTACCCGTAGGCTAAAGGATTAGTTGAGAGTTACCGTGACCCTGGAACGCGAAAGGCGACTGAAGGAACTCAAGTGGGTTTTATTCAGTAAAAGTATAACACTCCCTCTCGCCCCACCAAAAAAACGTCACTCCACCTTAAAACTACATCAGAAAATCATAATTAACACTCGAATCTCAAAGTGAGAAATCCCTTTAATAATAATATTTATCAAACGCTAGAATACTTGGCCATAGACATTGTAATGCACATCACATGTCGAAACCATTAGCGTATGTGTAGCTCAGTCTGAATAGGCCTTTAGATGGGACTTCAGCAGTCAAGGATGTAAAATCAGCTGGAAGAGGCTGGTGAGCGTACCTATGTTTGAGAAGAAAAGGGCATAAAAGCACTTCAGAAGGATGTTTCAGTCCATCCAAATGTCATACAATCGGTTGGAAGAGTCTAGGGAGCGTACCTTCATGTTTGAGAAGAAAAGGGCATAGACATACTTCAGAAAGCCCTTTTTTTAATGTCTGTAAGAGAATTAAAGAGCACTTTCTTTTACAACTGACATACTATTAGTATATATTATTAATATATACTAATATTATGTAAGACGTATTTATGTAGGTTTATATTATACACTGGATCCTACCTTCGAATATGATCGCTCTCTGTCATACAAAAATTTGCTGGGAGAAAACTCATTGTTGAGTTAAGCTCGCCTTTGTAGGTACATGAATTGTTAAATTACTGTGTTTTAATATTAAGTTATGTACACAATAAAGTAAAGAAAGATATTTAAGTCCACCCAAAAGGTTTCTATGAGAGATTGCCCATTGTACACCTGTTTTTGTAAATATTTTACCTGCTCTCCTGTGCAATAAAGTATACCTTTATATAATAAATTAAATCTTATTTAATGTAAGTTTGTTCTTTTTTATTTCTTTTTCCTTTTTTATATGGACCTTTTTGGCGCTAGCGTGAGACACATGATGTTAGTTTTTCTGTTTTCTAAGATTCAACATGTTTTTCTACATTGTGTGTATCTATGTATGTGCGTCAAATAAAATATTTTTCTTTCTTTCATTCATTTTAATGTACCCAATACATAGAGTATTCCATGAATATCCAAAGTTTACTAGTTTTGGATGTTTTTTTTTTCGAAGCCAAAATAATAGGTGATGGGCATTACCTAACAAATACAGTGCTCATAAAAGTTCAACGCCATGTAATTGAATTATCATATGAACTTAATAATACTTTACACCAATGATGATAAGAGGATTTCTATGTTTTATTTTAAATACTATCCAAAAAATAAAAAAGCAACACGACAAGCACTAATACTGACAAAAACAAATTAACGTAAGTAACATTTTCTAGTGCCTACTCAACAACGAATACAAGCCTGATCGCTTCCAGCTGCTCGCAAGAGTTAAAACTAATGGACAAGTGTTATTTTTTCATTTAGAACTAAAATAATTTTGCTGTTGCTACGAAACCGATGAAGATAAAAACGTACAAAAAAAAAAACAAGTCGGCGTTCTGGCGTGTTTATTTTAAATATTATCCTTACTAATATAATAAATGCGAAAGCGAATATGTCTTTCTGTTTGTTTGTGTAAGCCTTTAGCCTTAAACTGTTGGAAGTATTTTTGACAAATTTTAATGTAGAAAATGATTGACTATTTTTCCAGGAAGTTCTTTTCGGAAGTAAAACGGCTGGTAGAACGCATTGACAAATAAAGTAGGTATACCTACTGTCCTGCAATTAATAGACAAATAATATTTAAAAAGGAACGAGTGAAGTAATAGAATAGTTTTAAAATAACAGATGAACTTCGTTGTTCCTACAGATAAACTCCTGATACCTAGTTCCAATATATGGGTAGACCAACTAACTCGCACTAGCTTCGCGTGGTGAATTACGACTCAGTCCCTCTCCTAGAGAGATGGTCTTAGTCTCAGCAGTGGAACATTATAAGGCTGAATATGTATATACTTATGTGCCTACACATTTCTGCTTCCCAGACAAATATTTGCATTCAGATATAAAAACAGTTTTCAAGACGCTTATGGATTTATCAGTTAGTCCTAAATCTTTCAGAAACATGTCTTATCAATGATAAATCCAATCTTAAAACACAATCGATAAAAATCGTCATCTCAGCGTTACTCATCCGAGAAAAACCAATAGAACTAGTCAAACGAGGTAATTTCAAAAGCCGTTTCCAAGGAACAGAGATCTGTGTTGCTACCCAGCCCGCGGCATCGGACGTAGAGCGTCATACACAAATGGGGGACATTATAATAGGACGATACGCGATTTCAAAACTCAAGGTCCCAGACAATTGTGCCGTTCCGAACGCTCTACATCTTGAATAGCCACCAGAGATGAAAGACAGTTTTTAATTTTAAATGAGTTGAATGGGAGATAGATATACTTTGTGTTGTGCCGTCTTTATTGTAACCGAACACGTATATTTTTAATTTAAGAGCACCAAAAATATAGTAGTTCAGCATCTGATTAATTCATTCACTTAAGAATTTTACCCTAGTCAACTTTTGACACAAAAATCTGGCTGTCTGAGCAACAAAAATGCAAACGTCTGTCTAGCAAAATCGCCACTCACAAAATCCTTAACATCCCATATGAATTATTGAAGTAAAATATAATCTCAATTCACGAGTCCGGGTCCCAGTCCCTATTCTGACAACACAAAACGGGCACATAAATAATGCAACTAGCGAGTGACGTCATACGCAGCGCCGTTTGTAAACGAGATCGCATTTGAATTGTTATGGTATGCTCAGTTTAGTTTGGCTATTACGAATGCGGCGAGGATCGCAGAATCAAAGACTGCATGGATACGTCATCGGCGTACATTAGCAACGCAATAAGCTTCAAAGGGTTCGGAATTCGAATTTGAC
Source organism: Mythimna impura (assembly GCA_905147345.3). Taxonomy (NCBI): domain Eukaryota; kingdom Metazoa; phylum Arthropoda; class Insecta; order Lepidoptera; family Noctuidae; genus Mythimna; species Mythimna impura. Next base: position 11,964,658 of record LR990343.1, on the reverse strand, counting down.
ATTTGAACGTCCGGGATTACAGTTGTGGATATTGACAAGCACTTAACTAAATCTAGAGATCGCTCTATATTCCAGCCACGTTTTAATCAACCTGATGAACCAACTATTTGATCCTAATAAATTTTTGATTGTTCTGTACACAGAAATGATTTATTCTCACTACAGAAAACGGTATTTCAGTTCAACCAAATAAACGCACTTACCGAATTATTTCGCAGTTAACACTTATTGTATATATGTAGGTAATGAACATTCTTTCCTTGAGGTCCACCCCTACAAATTCAAATAATTTATACGCAAATATGGGTGTAAGTATACAGGTACCTATTTATACTTGGTCCGTAGCCCCCACTAAACATTTTCATCAACACTTAGTGAAAACGTGACTTTACAATAGAATTACAACAATTGAATTTAACTTTGACAAATGCTAGTGATAGGGTTAAGTGCCGTGTCTAGTGTAAAGTTATCTACGGTTTTGTGACGATAATCCTCTGTATTATTTTCAAGTGCTTCTCAAATGTGAACTAGGCTTTATACGAAATCCTCAAAGCAACGGTTATCGGCATTGTTGAAATTCGTGCTCGGACATGATAGTTAGGGTTGACTATTTCAACAAATTATAAGTTTGCAATTAATTTTAGTTAGCTTATATTTACTGTTTTAATGTAACTTTTACGACTTACGTATCTATTAATCTAACAATTATGATGAAAATCGTTAGAGATTCTTTGGTTCTGTCACGTACTTTAAACATTTATGGTTTTGCAATCATTCGTTATCACGCATCAAGAGATATTGCTCGTTAATTAGATTCTTTATATTGTATAAACCAGTCTAGTAACAACTGAAATTAATTGCCAATGTACCTACGTACGAAGCACTTCTATGCCTACTTAAGGCATATCACGGCGACAAGAGTTATATTGTTTATTGCCATATCCATTTTGTTTCTATACTCCATGACAATGACGGATTAGGAAGAAAAAGTTTTGCTAGTTTAAAGTTCGTAGTTCTATTTAGGTAGGAAATAGTGCTAGATTTAATTCTAACGATCTAGCTCTAGAAAAATAATGTCCATTTTCGGAGAATGGAGAATAAACGTTACGACTGGTTGGCTCGAAGTTGTAGGCGTACGAATTTTAGAAGTACCTACTACCCACAGTACCTACAAAATTTCTGGTTGGTTGTCGTGGTATACCTCTCCACTCCTCAAGCACCTCAGGATATGCTACCCTCTTGGTGCTACGTCACTTCGTGTTAGCAACCGTTTCTGAGGGCCCATTTATTGAGTGTGTAAGTCACCCCCAGCCTTTTATCGATGGATATTAATGACATTGTTCAGGCAGGGGCCATATTCTTAACATAAGTGAGATAGCGGTCAAGCGCGAACCTATTAAGAATTAAAAAAAAAATAGTCCAAGGTTACCAGTCCACTTAAGACTCCAAAAACCATAGCCCTATTATCTTTGTTTTCCATTTGTCGAACTGTTTTTCACCATCCAGGGGTTGTCCTTGGGTGCACTAGCATAGCGCGTACAGGGATAATTGTTGGTTGGTATCACGTTCCTTTAAAATAATCTAAAGGACCTCTGCGAGTTGGCTTCGGCCCCTCGTTTGCCTTCCAAAGGTCCAGGACCTCAGGGCCTTGAGATACATAAATGCAAAATAATAATAGGTATTCCACAACTATCACACAACGCCCCGTCTAGTCCCAAGCTAAGCAGAGCTAGACAGCTGATTAACATACTTATATAGGTATTTCTAAATACATACATATTATAGATAAATTACACCCAGACACAGAACAAATGATCGTGCTCGTCACACAAAAATTTGTCCTGAGTGGGAATCAAACCCACGACCTCCGGCATAGCAGTCAGGGCCACTAACCACTAGACCAACAGGGCAATCCATATTTACATTATATTTTGTTTGAAGTGGGACAACTTCAAACGTCTTCTCCCGCTATAGGGCGGAGCGAGGAGGCGTGTCAGAGCTGTGTAAAACCCACCTGGGTCCTTCAGTTGCCATTTAAGTTCTAGGGCCACGGTGAACTCTTTCGAACATTTCTGCAGGCTTTCCACACCTTGTCTTGTTAACAAGACTCATAATCTCCCTAGCCTGTACCCAACTATCTGGGTGTAGCGATATCTATGGCGTCACATAAGAACTAATCCTGCAACGCGCAATTAAAGTTCTCCGCGCGATTGGAACTTGAAAAACTTGAAAAAGCCCGAAATCATCTATCGGGCAGTTGCCCACCAGACATAATACCCGTCTGGGGCCCTAATCTGCTATTTTTATAAATTCGTCATTTCAACACGATTTCATTGTCATTTTGCTAAAAAGTCGTAATCTGTTAATTCATAATGGCCGATCATTGATCGATCAGTGGTCTCGTAATAGAATTGTGGTACGAGCTGTCTTGTAATGAATTAAAAGTAATGACTGCACAGTGACGTTTTAATGGTAGGTCACTGATCAAAGGAACTGTCAAAATTTTAGCAGATTACTGCATACGTGAGACATTCATTTGTCATTATGTACGAGATTACCATTCTGTGCCATTTCTTTCAATGGAGTGTCAGTGGTTGATCATTGGAAAGTCATAATGACGCCAGTATATTAGTAGATTACTAAACTTGTCAAAATCAACAATTATGAAAACAATGATAGACCATTCTGATACTATTGTAATAGCAGACTTGAGGCCCTGGTCGGAGGATCCTCCCTTTTCCTTTTCATTGGTTTCCAGTCAAACCAGAGGCGGCTGGACGCCCGTGTGGCCGTGTTTTACATAGAGCGACGGCCTTTCAGACCTCCACAACCCAGCAACACGATACTCCTTGGTCAACCAACTTGGTCTTGGTCTCCTTGGTCCTTGGTCCTTGGTTACTTAAGGTCAGACTTTCCGGCATCTGACTACCTGTAACGGCTGTCAAAGATCTACGAATGACATACGGGACCAATGGCTTTACGTGCTTTCTGAGGAATGAAGTGTTTTTTTTTTTTAAATTATCTTATGACAAATCCCGCTTTTGGGCGGAGCGGGAAATAGTGTCAGACTTTTACTGACTAAAAACCCACTCCTGTTCCTTCTTTGCCTTCGACCCAGGGCCCCGGGTTTCACTTTCACACTACCCGCGGTCCCAGTAGGCTTCGACCCTGCTGTGCCCCTACAGTTGCTGACATCTCCTTGCACTCACTCGAGGCACGTGTGGAACAGTACGTGCAGTCGAGGACTTGGGCTCATGACAATTAACTTGTTAACAAGACTAACGAGCTATTAAACTAATCATAATAAATTGCATTTCAAGACATTATCCTGTTAATATTCTGATCGATGAGTATATAAAGATCAATATTAGCACTTGGCAGTACAAACTAATTAGAATTGTCAGTAGAGTCTTAACTTTAAACAATTTACCTACACTAGATCCTATAATTAAGTATGGAATAGTGACCGCTAGCGAATGCGAACAGGATAATCACACAACTAAAATTATGTCTATAAATCGCACGCACGTAACTCAAAAAAGTGGTTATTGAAAATTGAACCTTATTTTTGAAACGTGTGTTTTCAAATTCAAACACCCTCTTTTTGAGTTAGGTCTTTTTATGAGTAAGCATGCGTAAATGTTGGTTCCATCAACCACGAAAGAATGAAGATCATGCTTTGCTGAATTGTTCGAAAGAATTACCGCGGCACTAGAACGCCAAGAGCAACTGAAGGAACATAGGTGAGTTTTAGTCAGTGAAAGTTTGACACTCCCTCTTGCTCCACCCAGAGCGGGAGAAGTTATTTGATGATTTCCCATCCAAAATAAAACAACGTTACTATTATTTATACCTAAATATCAAAATCTGTTTGTGATTTCAAAAACACATTTTTTTATATTTTTGTCTGTTTGTTCCGGCTAATCTCCGAAATAACTGGACCTATTTAGACGGGGCTGAACATTGGTAGATAGTTAATGTTATAAGGAGTACCTACGAGTATATTTATTTATTTATTTATTTAGGATCTCCAACAAAGGATGTACACAATATCTGTATCTTATAACTAGTGGTTCCGGTATCTTGTTCGTGTACTCCTTCACTTATAGGAGACCACAGCATGCACATATTACGCTAATTTAATTTCAAAAAAGAATTAGGCGTAGGTACGCGCAAAAAAAAAACATTTGGTATTGTGCTGTATTACGAGTCTGATGCCGACGAAGTCTCTGGCATTAGATAGTATTTTTTTTTTTAAATAAACTTTGTCCGTGGCGTTCATAAATATATAAACTCACATACACAACACAACTGTGATAGTTATATTTATATATAACGTATGATATTTATTTATATTAGAAGGTATAATTAGTTATTTATGTATTTCATCTACATATTTGTATTATTTGATAGTTTAGATTAAGATACCACACATTCTTCTTATCTCGTTTCCTACACGCTATTGTCTACATTTCTTTAATTTCTCCTTTCGCAGAAAGAAAGAAATTTCTTTGGAAATAAGCAGTACCTTTGTACTATTGTCTATTTTATATTGTCTTTTTCTGTTTTTTTGTGTGTACATAAATAGTAAAATAAATAAATAAACAAGACAACCAGACCCGGAACACATATCTGTAGGACAGTCAAATATTTGTCCCGTGAGGGAATCGAACCCGCGACACGTAACGTAGTACAGTACCGTCAAACAGGGTGAATAGGAACGCAGGGGGTGAATAGAAACAAAACTTTCATTAGGACTTTCACAAAATTCTCCTAATATTGGTTTCTAGCAAAGTTTTTATTATTCTTGTCACTTCAAAAAATACTTCCAGCACTTAAGTGCTGCAAACCATCTCTTAATAACGTGAAAAAAGAACCCTTTAAAGTTTTGTTTCTAATCACCCCTGCGTTCCTAGTCACCCCGTTTACTGAAATCTCAACCTCTGCGTCATCCGTGCCGTCGAATTTACTAAAGCGCAAGTACTGTCGCAAATCGCAGCCTCGTTTTATATTTTAACACAAACAGTTGAATATTAGGTGAATAGGCGTGTAAAGTGACAACCCTCGCAAACTAATATTAGTTTCTCATTTCATTCAGTCGGTTGTAAATTTTACCAGTTTACGGTTTTGGCACAGGCGGTGACAAACTTATATTTGCCGCCTCGAGAATTAGTTGCCATTGTGTTTCACTTTACTACTCTCCACAATAGAAACGAATCTAACGGTTGCTACTTTGTTAGTGCATGTTTATACGGGGTTTTGTTTAGTTGCGTTTCATCAAAACGTGGGCGAGAATTGAGTTTGCGGTCAGATCAGATCGACGGTCATACAACGGGTTAACTACTCATCAAATTTTTTGGCACTCATCGTTTCCTTGTTGGTGGAAAATAACAGACAATACGATAATATTGCCAATTCTGATGCTGTTGATTCAGGAAAATTTTGTCTAATAAATCTTTACATTGTATAAAACAGTCACTTCCCGCGTCTGTCTGTTTATCCGCTATCTCTTCCTAAACCACACAACGGATTTTGATGCGGATTCCATTAATAGAAAGAGCAATAAACGAGGAATGTTTATGTATATAATTTGCACTCGTGGAAAGCCGGGGCGGGTCACTTCTCTATACTTCTATATTTATACTCGATATTATAGAGAAAAGATTTATATTTATATTCGTAATGAATGAACTCAAAAACTACAAAACAGATTTTAAAAATTCTTTTAACAGTAGAATACTACTTTATTACTGAGTGACATCGGCATATATTTTCACCTATCATGCCGGCTAAGCTGCTGCCAGATAGCGTCAAGTTAGAATTCTATAAGACCCACGAGCTCAGCTAGGCCGGCAAGGTGGGCTGATAACCTGGTGAGGGTCGCGGGAATCCGATGGATGTGAGACGCACAGGACCGTTCGTTGTGGCGACACTTGGGTGAGGCCGAGGTCCAGCAGTGAGATAATGATGACGTACTCGAAAAATAACATCTTATCGTTTTATTTTTAATAGAAAAAAAAACTGTTTACAGCACAATGATTACGTAAATATTAAAGAAAAATAAACAACAACTGAACCCACAAAATAAGCCACTAACATCATAAATCAAAGTATAACAAATCCAATAGTTGTACACAAAAAATATATTGTCGTGTTCGTAAGTCGTCCGTGAATTCAGTTTTTACGATGTGATGTTACGAAAGGACATATTAAATGAAGATTCAATATGTTAGGGCGGGCTGAGGCTGCCTGCGACACCATTAGGAAGTGGTGGCTTGGAAAACCCTCGGAATGTGATGCTGCCTTTAGATGGGTACTCGACTTGCTAGTTTACTGACGATAAAAAAGTTTAAATAAGAAACTTTAGGTAGGTTTTTTTTTAGCTTTGAGCTCGAGATCACGTAGTTGGAAACCAGCGTTTGTAAGATAGTCATACTAAGCTCATCTTTCTGATTGATACCGGTGCTAACATATCCGTGTTACCAAAAAGGTGCGCACAAACGCGACTGCCCATAACCGCTGTCGTTACACAAGAATACATGCCTAAACCCCACAGAACGAATGCCTTAAAAATACCGTTGTTTACTGGTTTCAAAAATATGAGTTCTAATAACAGTCTATACTTTAAAAATAAAACGTTTTTGCGCTTTGTTTTCAGCCTAGAAAAGCTTGTATTTAAAGCTTTCAGAACATTACAAATGCACAGCAGTTCGGTTGAGGCGTAGTTTAAACTACTATACAGTTAACCTAATTCGATGAGATTTAGTATCTTCATCGTTTTTCTAACGGACTTTTAAGTAGATAAATCTTTAGCTACTAGATCACAAGGTGCTGACAGTATAAATTTAACGGTACACAAGACTTGTCAGAAGTTGTTATTTATATTAGTAACATTAAATTTTAATATGTTATTAGAACAACACAGAAATTCATTTAACCCAAACACTAAAACGAAACACACAATCGATTCAGTCCAGTAAATCAATTCCAGTATTTAGAGCGAGTAATATTTCAAGTGCACTGGTATGCGTAAACAAAGCTTTGGCACAGATTCCAATGAAATGAAAGGATATGCGCGGTGGAAAAGCTCTCGACCCGAGGTCGCTCCAGGTGGAAATATCTTAGCTTCGAAATCTTTTAGTCAGGCTAAAGGCTGGAGTAAAATTCAAGCGGCAATCTGGCATAGAAAAAGACGTTTTGCTTGTGTATTGCTGAAGTTTTTTTACGATTAAAGTCAAGCAAAAAATCTTTTGAGAGGAAAGGTTTGTATTTTTATTAAACGGTTTTTTTGTAATTAGTAAACAAACTAGTGTCATTTTTCAAATCGAAACTTAATAATAATAGTACCTATCTATAAAAAAAAATGTATTTTTGTTTGTAATGAACAAACTTAGTACGTAGACCGATTTTAAAAATTCTTTCACCGGTAGAATGCTAATTTATCACTGATTGACATATACGTATGTAGCTTTCAACTTTTACGCGGACAAAGCCACTGGCAAGGCTAGTAATAATGTTATAAAGTCGAAAGGTTTCTATTTTTGTATGTTTGTACTTTTGTTTGTGATTAATAAACTTAAAAACTACCGGATCGATTTCAAAAATTCTTTCAACGGTAGAATCCTACTTTATCACTGAGTGACATATATAGAGTGACTGGCAATTAGTGTACGATACTTAAACACGTGATTGTGCTCATGATAACAAACAATTTTTATTATGGGAGCAAAGCCGAAATCGTGAAAAAAAATATCAGCTGTTCAGTACATTTATGTTTGCCTAATGTACCTACTGAACAGCTGATATTTTTTTCGCGATTTCGGCGTTGCTCCCATAATAAAAATTGTTTGTTATCATGAGCACAATCACGTGTTTAAGTATCGTACACTAATTACCAGTCACCCTATATAGGTATGTATTTTCTATTTTCACGCCGACGATGTCGCTGGCAGAAACTAGTTTAATAAACGATGAGTTCATTGAGTCGACTATCGCATATTGCAAAGCACGATTTACTCGTAGAACATCAGATTGTTGCTAAGCGAAAATATTAACTTGAATTTAATATAGATTTTAATAGTCATCGTTAGTTTCAGTCGCTTTATTAACAGAGTTAACGATAATTTCTTCTGACATAAAATAAATACAAGGGATTTGTTACTTGAGCGTTAACGTTTGCGAAATACGATGTGCTTTCAAAGAAATGGGTTAAAACGTAAACTGTGGCAATTTTGTTTGTTGACTCACGACGACATTCAATTGTTCACAAGTCATCAAATCGAGTAAAAAGCGTGTAACGGGAGTTTGAATTAACTTTCTATGATCATGCTTGTTATTGTGACACACAGACATGATTTTCTCTAAATTGTAGCTCTTAGATCGCTTATCATCTTTCATCTGTAACACAATAGGTACCTACTTAAATATTTTTACGATTGAGTTTTTGATCTGATTAATGTAGTCTTGGTTGTTGTAGATTCTGAGCAATAATTATTTTAGTGATTATAAGTATGTCAATCAATTCATTAAAACTATTTTTTAAATTCAATAATTATAAAGTACTAGACAATATTCGTCAGATAAGGTAAGGCGTCCATTCCACGGTCATGCAAGCGTCAATCAAAACCATCAAACATGAATGATGGTTGAATGACGGAATTTTATCGCCATACGTTTTTCGTCATGCAAACGTCAGTCATCGCATTACACGGTAGGGTTTTTCGTCAGTCAAAATATTTGACTGTGGCAAAACTGACAGCAAAACCTATCGTGTAATGGACGCCTTAGTCTAAATTCGGAATTATATTACACACCAAATATAAAATAGTACACACTGATAAAAAACTTCATGTACTAACAAAATTGAGATTAACTCAAAATTTCCTCCCAGCAAATCTTTGAGTGATAGATAGCAGAGATCACATTAGAGAGTAAGATCCTATGGATAATAATTCGATGCCTTCTACTCACAAAGTCGTAAGGTAAAAAGTGCATTTTTTCAGAAGACCTTTTTTGTTATCATTGTTAATGATATAAGTAATTGGTGAAACACTTTTAACCTATGATTTTGCATAATGCAATCAGTTTGAGGATCACAGTACCAGACGCTGGATGTATAAGAACATAACAATATTTACTTTATTTTTTTATAATACAATTTTACCCCCCCCCCCCCCCCTTCGAATGTGATCTCCCTCTGTCACTCACACAAGGTTTGCTGGCAGAAAACTCATTGTTAAGTTAAGCTCGCCTTTGTACATGAATTGCCACATCATTGTTTTAACGTTAATTTCTGAGTTACATAAAAGAATTAAGAATTTGTCTCAAAAAAATATGTTATGTCTACGACTTTATGCCTGGGAAAATTTATGTATAGCTTAAGGCGTAAAATAGTAGGTACACAGTGATGAAATAGTTCATGTAGGTACCAGTAAAGGTGTGACGAGTATGTGTGCATCTAATTCCGGCCAGTTGCGACCGGATAAAGCCCCGCTGATCTTTAAATCTTTAAATCCATTTTCTTTGCGAAATATTGATTGATTTAAATATGCTATGTACATTCTGAAGAACACTTAACCAGCAATATTTTTGTGTAAACATAGCCGTTTGAAAGGAGTAGGGAAAACAAGTGAAAAAATATCATGTCGTATTTTTTTTTTTTTGCAAAAGTATTAGTCATACGAAAAACTCATATGTTGAAACCTATTGACATAGCTGTTACCGAGGAGTAAGTAGGCTTCAGAAAGTCACTGTTTTATGGCACTGCTCGCGCGCTAATAAAACAACAAAACACTTAAACGTGTTTCAATAGCCAGTGAATAGGTAACTAAGGGTGGTCAAGGCAAAGTAAATAGAATAAAGGGTGATCTTTGCCATTTAATTATAAATAGCTCACAGCCTACACGTGTACGTGGGCGGCGAAACTCAGGAAGCTACTTAATCTTATTTTGTTAATGTTTGTAGGTCGATAATAAAATTAAAAACAATTTCTATTAATAAATGTATAAATCACATCACATTAAAGCTAGAACTACATTAGACCGACACATACGTGGAGCACGTCTGATTTGTACGTAGAACGACGCCGCGACGTCGCGTGGCGTGGATCTAATGTAGCTCTACAAGTCTAGTTGCCATATAAAATTTAAGGAGACCGACGCGCCCAGATCGGCGTGTGTGGCACACGTGTGCGCAGTGTAGTTCTACCTTATTAATATAATGGCGAAAGTTTGTGTGTGTGGTTGTATGTTTGTTAATTCTTCACACTCGAACGGCTGAACGGATTGGATGAAATTTAGCACACGGGCAAACCATGTACTGGAACACAGGATACTTTTTTATCCCGGAGGTATGTTCCCTTGGGTCAATTTTCCATTTTCACGTGGGCGAATCCGCGGGCAGCATCTAGTCTATAGGTACATATTTAATAAAATTGAAGAATCTGTTTATAGTATAAAACAAAATAACATTTCTTGACTATATGCATATGAAAGTTTTGTTTAAATATTGATCACTCAACAAGACCAACATTAATAAAATCTCAATATAAAAATCTTTTACATTATGGTAAATTCATGCACAGAAAAAAAAGGCTTCTTGAAATTGTGACAGCTAATAGCTTCAATTATAAGCAGCCTTCATTTTATGGCTGATTCAAAGCTAATTCCTGGATTCAGGCCTCCTCTCTAGGAGAGGGAATGGACAAAAATCCACCACAAAGGCCCAGTGCGGATGACTCGGTAAGAATATATTCTTTATTGTACATGTACACCGTAAACAAATAACAATGACATGTACTTATACAGATATGATTAAAAAGGTCGATTTTTGCAGACAAATTTTTGAATCGGCTAATGTCCACATGTATATCGAAACATCACCCAAATAAAAATATCATTCCTTTTAAAAATAGAAAAGAAAACAGCCTCTCAGAAACACGACATTGATATCTTCGCAAAAACAAATAAATCATCGAAAAAAAAACGAACTACAAAAGAAATTCATACACCAACACTATAACTAAAAATATCTCCCGACAAAGAGATGAATGACCCCAGCCATCAATCAAAATTGACATCCCATATGCCGTACATTTGTTCAAAATTACAACGTCAAACAGTTATATTGAGGAAACCATAAAATCTGTATAATCGTAAAAGCTAACTTGGGAGGCAGCCAATAGCCAATGAAAAATAATTCGACATACGTTCAATGAAGTCAGAACTTCAGGAATCAGGAATTTCAGCGTTTATTGCATTTCAGCGTCTCTTACGGACGGATATTGCATCATCCTACATTCTACCAAACCTTACTAATGTTATAAATGTGAATATCTGTACATATGTTTGTAGGCGTGATTGATAACGCCTCATGACTGAATGGGTGTTAACAGATGGGTAGACAATGTCCTGGATTCATCATTCATTATATCAGCCGAAAGACGTTCACCGTTGGACATAGGCCTCCCCCAAGTGTCGCCACATTGACCGGTCATGTGCGTCAAGCATGCATTGGATTCCCACGACTTTCATTAGGTCATCGGCAGTTCTGTAGGAAGTTTACCAACGCGACGTCTTCCACCACACTCACTCCCAGAACCTTCCGGCTCTATCGACTATTTATTCTGCGAGCAATGTGCCCTGCCCACTGCCACTTGTGTTTGACGATTCTTCATGTTATTTCGTTAACTTTGATTCTCTTGTGGGTATCTTTATTCCTGATTCGATCACGCAAGGAAACTCCGAGCATTGCCCCTTCCATCGCCCTTTGGGTGGCTTTAAGCCTTCTGATGAGGCCCATTAATGTGCTGGATTGGTTTATAGCATGCGTTTTGTCGTGATAGTACGTTCTTGAGTATGATTGTGATGATTATGAGAGTCATGTCATTGCTGCGGGATTATTTGAAAGACCACCGCGGCCCTAGTACGGAGGGCAACTAAAAGAACACGGGTGGTTTTTTTATACATAATATAGGAGGACCAGACCCCTAATAATGGAAACAGGAGAGTACAAAGAAGTAGAGCTCCGCTCGTGCTCGGTTTCTCTAGCGTAGTGGGTCTACGCTACGTCTTTACGATATTTTTTCCAAAAAGACTTGATAATACTTATTAATTAAAACCTTATCAATCTTCGGACATAGCAGTTTATAATAAAAGCATACAGCAATTAAACGGAAGTTGCTTACTCTATTCAGTCTTGCAACGTTTATCAATGTTTATGTTTGGGCTTATCTTGGATCCGCTGAGTTTTCTACTGGACCAGCATTTTAATTAGCTGTCGTAGTGGTTATGGGTTTCGTATTAACTAACTTTGCTTATGTGACTAATTAATTATAGCTTGCTCACGTTTTATCATTGACTGAAATGATTTGCTGTTGGATTTTTATATAATTTTACCTTAATTCTGTTGCTTATTTCTTTTTTGGTTCCTGTTTCTGTCCTTTTTTTATTTTATTGTTGTTTGTCCTGTGCGAGTCACAAATAAATGTTTTTCTTGCTTTTCCTTTTTTTTTTTAATTGGGTTATCAAAAGCAAAATTGATATCAAGCGAAGGATTCAAGTCAAGTCAAAAGTTTGGTATTTCACATAGGCCTACATGGGCACTTATAAAACGTCAGAAGCTAGTGCACTCAAAGTTTAATTTTGAATTCAAAGTTTTTACCCTTTTACAGGCAGGTGAAATATATATTTTACATACATGTATTAATGTATTTTACAGTTTCACCATGGCTATAAGGAGACATTCCATTTCTTAATTAAATACTCAAAGACGATTTAACAAAACATACTTCGTTTCCCACCAAAAATCCTGTATAAATTTATGTGGTAATTTTTCCTTTTGCCAAATTGTTCCAACTGTTAAAGCAAATCGTCATTGATGTAAAATATGGATGAACAAAATGATTGTTAAAAACTAGTTTGTCAACAGATCTGTAAGAACAGAAATTAACTGTGAAAACAACATCATAATTGATCGAAAAGTAAACGAGAATTAACAGTTTTTATCTAATGTATAGATACCGGCACGGATCTTGAGCGCTGACTTCTACAGTTCTACTTGCGCAGAAGCACGCAGAAGTGAAATATCGGGTCCCTTTAGAGAAGAAAAGAAGAATAGAGAAGAAGAGAGATGCAGGGGGCGGGGAGTGAAATCCTTGTGATGTACAAAGCGATCGCCGCTCTTTCGCCGAGCGCTCAAGATTCGTGCCGCTATCTTTACATATTTAGACATGTTTTTTCGTAAAAATGCCATTTTTTATGGCGGCCGTATGGGCGTTATGTGCTTTGTGGTCTGAGTCCAGAGGCCTTACGTGTTAAAAGGTCAAGCGAGCGAGTGAGAAAGAGAGATGGAGCTGTACACCCTATATAGGGTGACTGGTAATTAGTGACCGATACTTAAACACATGATTGTACTCATGATTACAAACAACTTTCCCACAGAAACTTTTTTTATATTTTCATTAGTTTTATCACAATAATAAAACAGCTGTTTAAAATACGCGCGCGCGCCTGCGACCGGCGACCGCTCAGCTGTTAGCCGCGTGACGCCGTCGTACCTACAATAGTGATAGAATACCCGCGCAGCTTGCAAACCCATAGGTGTACGTACCTAATCAGTGAATGTACCTACAAACTAGTGAGTATATAAAAAAGTTTCTTTGAGAAAGTTGTTTGTAATTATGAGTACAATCACGTGTTTAAGTATCGGTCACTAATTACCAGTCACCCTATATAGCTCCATCCCTTTAACAGTTCAGTTTAGGTTAGTATTGCCGTAGTTCGTGAATCAAATTTGTTTGATTCATAAACTAAACAGGGAATATGCAACTTAACGTCTTTTCAACTAATCGATAATATAAAAAAAACATTGGCACGGGTATGGGCATGGCACGCTTTCATTCTGGAAAATCCTGCAGTTCTTAACTCATAACAGGAAAACATAACTGCTGTAGGCTTGATCCCAGGATTGGGATCTGCTAATGAGTTTTTATGTTAGAACTAGCTGTCCCTCGCGGTTTTAATCGCGTCTTTAGTTATTGCTCCGGTCTAAAACTAAAAGATTGTTTCAATTCGAACCAACCATTCTTTAGCTTTATAAAGCTAAAGAATGGTGAATGAATGCTAATATTATAAATAATATTAGCACAGATGTTTTTTGCAACAGCTTTTTTTTTAGCTTTTTTTTTAGCTAGCGACTTGGGCTCGGTCCGGACGGTTACCGGACGATTGGATGGCGAGCTACCCATTGCTCACCGTCCGTAAGCCCGCGCCTACGGTGGCCGGAAATCAGTAACAGCTGAAATCTATTATCTCTCTTTAAATACCTTGAACCTCAGAAGAAAACAGGCGTTATCTCTGAAACATAGCCTGACCAGCAAAACTAACCTTAATAAATACAATAATTCATCACCAACCGGAAGGCCCAAGTATTAATTCTCTTTGTAAGTCTTAATGACTATTAGTAGTTTCTCTAATAAAAGTAACAAAAGCGAAATAAATCTTACCCCGGGAGAATAGTTGCGTAGTTACCTACTTCTATTGTGTAGTGTTTTTCTTCGGACGACAGTGTTTAGTCGAATGAAAGTTCCCGAACAAAACGCAGTCACCGGGAAAATATTTTTTGTCGCAAATAATCGCCGAGTCTTTCTTACAGGTCATTGAAATTGAAACTACGGCCGTTTATTTCCATACTAAGTTTTACCAGCGGTTTTGACCGCGTGGAATTTATAGTTCTCTCCATTATAGGTTATAGCCTATATGTTATTCTGATGTTTAAGCTATATTACTGTAGTTCCATCAAAATCGGTTTAGATGGATAGGGACATTTTAATCACTTGATTGTCTGGTCTTCTCATACCGTACCCGTACCACCACAATCTACCGTAGGGGCCCAACAGTGTCGAAACCTACTGGGGCCATGGGTTGTGCGAAAATGTACCCCGGGGCCCTGGAACGAAGGCAAAGAAGAAACAGGAGTGGGTTTTGGTCAGTAAAAGTCTAACACGCCCTCCCGCTCCACCCAAGGACAGAAAATCACAATCTAGTCTCAGAAATTTTATGGGTTATGGAGGCCACCTTGAAACTCTTACATGTTCATTACGCACTTTATCATTAAGAGTAACCCCGCCCGACCAGCGCAACAAACACATCTTGGTTGTATGTAGTTTTTCATCACAGTTAATTATAATTAGCACAGAAAAGAATCCTTTTACGCCATGCGGGAAACGGATGACCTATTTAATATTTATTTCAGGAAACCAGCAAAAGAACCTGTATGTATATGTAAGGATAATTAAACATTTATTTAAAATCCGGGCAACCTTAATTGGCATCAAAAATTATCTGAACAATCATACAGCAATAACAGGGTTGTCAAAAATACCAACACGAGTTTCATATTACAACATTTTAGGGGAAATTAATCATTCCGTTTGTGGGTTGAAAGATATTCAATTACATACGAATGTGGATGTCGATTAAAATTAATTAAATTTTATCATTGATTTTGATAACAGTTCAGTGAAATTAGCATCAATCATCGCGTGGTCGTAAATGAAACTCAACATTACGCGGTTTATTGGTATTTAGCGAGTAATACAACGTTTGTTTTAATTAACATGATGATCACACTATCAGACTTGATTATGTGAAAATGAGAAAATTTCAAAGCTCAATTTAATTTGGGATTTCATCATCATCATCATTATCATTTCAGCTGAAAGACGTCCACTGCTGGACATAGGCCTACCCCAAGTGTCGCCACAATGAACGGTCCTGTGCGTCTCGCATCCATCGGACTCCCGCAACCGTTACCAAGTCATCGGTCCACCTTGTAGGAGGACTTCCAACGCTACGTCTTCCGGTACGTGGTCGCCATTCCAGAACCTTTCGGCCCCAACGGCCATCCGTTCTGCGAGCATTGTGCCCTGCCCATTGCCACTTAAGTTTGGCGATTCTTCGTGCCATGTCGGTGACCTTGGTTCTCCTGCGGATATCCTCATTTGGGATTTAATGTCTAGGAATTTCTTAACGTTTTCTTACAACATTGGAAGATGATGTTAATCAAAATTACGTGAAAAGCAAAGGAGGCAGCCCTACGTCACAGTACCGGAGACAGGGGAGCGCACAAAACCGAATGCCTTAATTTAATATAAGTCAATTTGGGCCAATTTAATTCCGCGTCCATGCAGTCGCTTTACGACAGTACATCATAACTTGTGTCTGTCTCTCTCACACTTAGGGAAAAGCGCATATGGCCCTCGCATGTTTTCAGTTAACGTCGGTATCGAGTTAGTTACAAACATACTTACTTCGACGTTATTTCGAGTTGCTGTTTGACGGTACCAATGCGGCGACGGTATGTAATTTTGCGGAAAAACAAATAAGTTGTAGACGAAGTTTTTCCGAAGGAAAACTGAATTGAGTGGGACTTCATTTCAGTGGTTTTTTACATGTTAGCTGCACTGGAATGTTTTTTTTTTTTTATTTAGTCAAGAAAAAAATTTGGAATGTAAAAATAAAATACCTTATTAAAAATTCCAGGTCTTCGTCCTAGAGCTACTAAGGTTATACGTTTACCGTGGCATTTATTATGATTATTTTTGTTGTGCTTTTGGGTACAATATTGACTGGTCTACACTGTTCTTACATAACATCTATTAATACTGTAATATGGAAATATTGTAACATCAACCACTTTTTTTAAAAGAGTAACCATGGAGTTTCTTGCCGGTTCTTCTTCATAGGAAACGACTAATTTGGAACCGTGCACTAGTATCTAACATTTTACAAGTGCCCATGTAGGCCTATGGAAATAAAAATATTTGAATTGAATTGAATTGTGGCTTTAAACTGAAAAGGAAAACTGAAAGAATACAGGTGTGCTTTAGTCAGTAAAAGTCTGTCACTCTATCTCGCTCACCTTTGAGTGAGAGAATACATATGATGATTGGGATGGGATTGGGCGAGACTGACCGCTGGGTAAGAGTTTTCACAACGTGCGACCTGAGGATGAACGACATTGCCGAAGTCGACCTGGGAAGAGGTGGTGTTTACCTAAACATCTAACGAAAGGGCTGGTTCGAGGTAGCTCGAGAAAAGAATAACTGGAAGAAGTTGGGGAGGCTTTTAGTCAGCAGTGGGAAAGTATAGGCTAAACTTAGATGGGTAATCGTTACGTACGAGTATTACAAATATCACAGGAATCAAGTAGCAAGGCGGACAGAGTTCTGGCGGGATCTCATGGCAATATGGCGACAGCGACTGCCGCAACCCAGTGCTGGGCACGCCATAATCATGGCGGCAAGTCGCCTTTTTTGAGGAGTGGCTGGACAAATGTTACGGCGTCCTCACCTTCCACATGACCTAGGTCCTCACAGGACTTCTTAAGTCCGAGAGACGCCCGAGTGTCACCTTCTAAGACTAGTTTCGTCAGAAATTAAGTTATTGCCAAAGAGTTACATGGCGTCAGCTGTTCGCACGAATATCAATCAAAAGTTATTTAAATGTCACTCAGAGGCTAATACCGCCATGTACGGAAAAGCTATAAGGCCTTCTGTCCACTGATGCATAGCTTCATAGCCGCGTATTTGTCATTATACTCTTGGAAAACCATGAAGCTTTGTCGCCGAAGCTGTAACGACACGACCGCGACGGCACAACGTTGCCGCTTTGTCGATAGTTCCATATTTTCAGTTTTGTATGTAAGTTTCACGCAGTTGGGCTGTGAAAAAAACGGATGAAAAATGATTGCATTTAGCGGAGATGAGAATGTTGAGATGGATGTGTGGTGTGACGAGAATGGATAAAGTGAGAAATGAGTATATTAGAGGAAGTTTGGAAGTGGCGCCAGTGACTGAAAAGTTGAAGGGGAATCGTTTGTCTTGGTATGGTCATGTAAAGAGGAGAGATGAAACGCATGTTACTATAAGAGTTATGAGTATACATGTGGATGGGTGGAGAGGGAGAGGGAGGAGAAAAGATGGATGGATTGTGTGAACAGTGATGTGAAAGAAAAGGAAGTTAGTGATAGCATGACGGTTGACAGGATAGAATGGAAGAAAAAAACGTGTTGCGTCGACCCCAAATAAGATGAGGGCCGGAAGATGATGAGATGATGATGTAAGTTTCACGCATGCGTACACCAACCGTATAATGACGAATACGCGTCTTTGAAGCTATGCGTCTGTGGACAGTAGACCTAAGTCATTAAGTATAAATTTATTTTTACTGTTAATACGCTTGCGCTTCACCACTATCTCACCTGAAGGAAAGCGACGATGTGGTCGACGATGGAGCACGCCTGCCTAGATGTAACCTATTCACTCTTGACTTAAAGATCTCCAGATTGTAGCTACCAGGAAACACAGACTTTGGCAGGGAATTTCACTTTATCAGCTTTATTTTCTTTCAAGTTTTCGTAAGAGTCAATCTTAATCTCACCATCACCACAAATTACACTTTAGCCATAAACAATATGTCCCCTTAAATTTTTATGCCTCACAATAAATTTTATAACCTCTAAAAAGTAGATAAATGTTATTATAATAATTTTGTTTACTTTTCCCACTAAATTATTCCTTGGAAGCGGCAATTGGGCGAACAATAATAGTCTTTAAGTAACTTTTACGACTAAATGATAAACCTTATTTATGAATAGCACATAATCGTCTCGAATATTTAAAACGAAGTAGATGGAAATTTAAAAAAAAAACTGGTGTTTGTAAAGTGCGAGTCAGGCTCGGGCACGAAAGTTTCCGTACCATCCGTAGCAGAAAACGGCAAAAGAATCATGTTTGTCGTATGGAAGCCCCACTTAAATATTTATTTTATTCTGTTTATGGCAACTGTTGCAGCGGCAACTAAAATACATACTTAATCTGTGAAAATTTTAAGTGTCACGGTTCATGAGATACAGCTTGGTGAAAGACAGACAGACAGCGGAGTCTTAGCAATAGGGTTCAGTTCAGGTTAGGTCCCTTTGGTTATGGAACCCTAAAACTGTTAAAACTACGTTTATTTGTAGGTATGTTACTAGGCAGAATTTGAAATTTAAGTATTTCATTACGTTTCTTAAAATGCTGTATTACATGCAATTCTCACAAAAAATCGCTGACGATTTTTTCGCAGCGTGCGAACTTTTTTTATGATGTTAACTAGTGTTTGACTGCGATCCCATCTGACCGTAAGTAGTAATACAATCGTTTATGGTGACGCGCACTAGTTTATTAGATATGGTTACCGTGAAGCCACTAGAACCCCTGATGAAGAGACATAATAACAGGGGCTTTAGAGGGGCTTTTCAGTGATCTTACCGAGCTGTTTAATATGTTGGTGTCAATCTTGTTGATATGAGTAAGTCTAAGAGGTAGAATGCAGAAAAGGTAGGATGAAGAAAATCTGACCAATAAGTCATCATCATTATATCAACCGAGACTTCCACTCCTGGACATAGGCCTCCCCCAAGTGTCGCCGCAACGAACGGTCCTGTCCGTCTTGCATACATCGGACGGTCCACCTTATGGAAGTCCTACTAACGCGATCATGAGATGAAAAAATAAAGTTTAATTTGATAAACTTTAGAATGAAAATATTCACTTCACGAAAACTTTCACTCACTTTTATTTTCACGGGACATATCCTGGTAAGGTACATGTTCTACCTGCGTCTAAAAGTAGGTACACTGTTACATTTTTATCCCAGGATATTCCCGGGATACATATTCCCTTAGGATAAAATCGACTTTATTTATTTATTTATTCTTTATGCACAAAGGAGTACAGAGGCGGACTTAATGCCTTTAGGCATTTTCTACCAGTCAACCTTTGGGTGATGCAGAGACAAATTGTGGTAGGTGCAATATTACCATTACATATTATAAAATTCTTTATGGAAACACATACCTATAAACTACAAACACACTATATATAATATATACTCATATTTACTCAAACTACAACGAACAGAAAAAAAATAAAAAATAAAAAGAAAAACACACGAATCACGCAGACGAAGCTACAAGTTTTTCGTAAATGAATATTTTCATTCTGAAGTTTATCAATTAAGCTTTATATTTCTTCTCATTTTCTTTCATTACCGTGTGAAGACACTGGAAAATTTTGTCCCAATTTTCGTCCAAACCTAGTTTTAAAATCTCATTGCGTAATAAACGAATTATGAACCTCGTTAGGACAGTTTAATTTCAAATCTGAAGACAAAGTCCCAGAAATATATATTTTTCTTTTTTGTAATACTATGATGAAAATATTTTTAATTTTGTTGAAGACGTTACAAATAGCATGTCGTTAAAGTTTTTTTTTCTGCGATTAGCATAATATATTTAGTGCGAGGAGCGAAGACGAATACAAATAATTGCATTTTTGACACAGTCTTGAAGCTTATAAAATAGTTTCGTTGGATTTGTTTGTTTAGTATTTATACCAGTGTTGTATGCCAATAAACACTAGTTTTTACTAAATATATATACTCCAAACAACATCATACTATAAAATTTCTTCTATTCGGACCATCGAAATTCCTTGAAAAATTTATACATATAAAAGCGAAATACCACTCACTGATTAAACACGAAATCTCAGAAACTATAACACCTACAATCTTTAAATTTGGCAGGTAGGTTCCTTATAGGGTGTAGGCATCCGCTAAGAACAGATTTTCCGAAATTCACCCCCTAAGGGGATGAAACGGGGGTCCAAAGTTTGTATGGAGAAACCGATTTTCACGCGGGCGAAACCGCTAGCAGAAGCTAGTCTTTTATATTAAACCGGACCATACGTTTTAGTATCTAGCATATTCGGCTTTATAATGTTCCCACTGTTGGGACTCAGGCCTCCTCTCTAGGAGAGGGAATGGGCCGTAATCCACCACGCGGGCCCAGTGCGGGTTGGTGGATGTCACATGTCTTCGAATATTTGGTTCTAGGACACGCCGGTTTCCTCACGATATTTTCCTTCACCGTTTTGAGAGCAGTGGTGATGAAACAAATTACACAAAGTCGGGGCCGTTACCACTCGGCCACTACTGTTCTCTGATATAAAATATAAATAAGCAGGTAATTTATACTAAAAACATAAGTATGTCTAATTTAAATACCATGGCGAGAATTCTTACTAAGCACGGGTTTGCGAACGACGAGCAATAGGTAGCTCGCCGTCCGGCCGTCCGGTAAGGACTGAGCCTAAGTCGTCGACGGCGTGTAGTGTTCCACGCGCGCCTCAAAGAAATATTGTCTAGTACTCATAACACAAGCTCTGCTTAGCTTGGGACTAGACGGCGTTGTGTGATGGTTGTGGAATATTATTATTACGGGAATTTTTGACAAAGATGCCGTGGTTCTGGAACGCAAATTTTAATGGCAACTAAAGGACACAGCTGAATTTTAGTCAATAAAACTCTGACACACCCTCTTGCTCCACTCTAGAGCGGGGAAACTCATTGGATGGTCTTCAACCTAAAAAAAATTCCGAATCGCAAAAAAAAACAATTATAATGTAACTACTACAGTTTTTAGATTTTTTCCTATACTTGTGCTATGAGACCTTTCTTCATGCCAAATTTCAGGATTCTAGGTCAACGGGAAGTAGCCTATGTATTTTGATTCCCTTGAGAGTGTTCAAATACGTTTTTTGCGTCATAAACGGCCGTACCTTTTTTTTTGTTAATTCAGAAGTTTGATTTTTTCACAGCTTCAAGGAACCGCAGACTGAGTATATGGTTTTAATTTTAACTTGATACCTCCACGCGTTCTCGAGATAAAAGGTCTTGACAGACAGACAGACGGACAACAAAGTGATCCTAGAAGGGTCCGTTTTTTTTTCTTTTGAGGTACGGAACCTTAAAAAATGTCAAGAATTCTTGTACGGAACAAAAGACTTTCTTTTATTTTATTATTTATTGAAGAACAGTGTTACCAACGTGGTTTCAGCTGTGTTATTGTTTCAGTGATTAATGTACATTATTTGTCTGAACATGAACAGTTAATAGCGTCGTTGATTTATAGTAATTCGTACGAACAAGTCGCTAATATGCGAGTGATGTGTTTATGAACGACGTCCTCTTGGTTTGATGTGACTGCATTACGAATTGTTTTGATATAGAGTCTTGGTATTTGAGTTGCTCTTAATATTTGATAGTGCAACTATAGTACTGTGTTTCCGTCATATTAATTTCAACAGATCGTGATAATTTTAGTCATCTTGGTTAATTTTCATTCATTAACATACCAAGTGGTTTAAATGTTAATCCTTTCATCAGTCACACATCTGAATAATATTACAAAAGCGAAGTTTGTATGTGTGTCTGTGTGTTTGTTACAAGGCACGCTCAAATAGATGAACGCATTTGGATGTTTGGCAAATTGGTAGACCATGTCATGAATAATACCATAGTGTTGACTGGTAGAGAATGCCTTGTTGTATTAAGTTCGTCATGTATCACTACTGTACGTGAAGTATAAATAAATAAATAATGTAAGATGTCATGAATATATTATAATGCATAGTCGGCCTTATAATGTTCCCACTGTAGGGACTCAGGCCTCCTCTCTAGGAGAGGGAATGGGCCGTAATCACACGCGGGCCCAGTGCGGGTTGGTGAATGTCACATGACTTCGAATTTTTGGTTCTAGGACATGCCGGTTTCCTCACGATGTTTTCCTTCACCGTTTTGAGAGCAGTGGTAATGAAATAAATTACACAAAGTAATACGTCTGGCTGGGTTTGAACCCGCAACCTACAACTCGTAAGTCGGGGCCGTTAGCACTCGGCCACCACTGCTCAAAGGTAAAGTCACTGCTTAAGGTTTTTGCTCTTATATAATGAATATAATTATTACATACCAGATACTTATTTAAAACGTGTATTTGGACACTCTCAAGGAAATCATAATTCATAGGGTAGGTCTCAAAGCACAAGTATAGGAAAAAATTAGAAAACTGTAAATTTGTAGTTATTCACTAAAAAAAAACATTTTTTTGCGATTCGGAAATTTGATTGTAATTTTTCTATTTTTACTTACTTTTCATCCCAAGAGTATGTTCTTCACCGCAGGCGCCGCATCCGTCCGCCGGATGCGGAGGCCAGAGAGGCGGAGCTGTACGAGGGATACAGAGAGGCGAGACGCACCCTCCGAGCGGAGATAAAGCGGGCGAAGGTAGAGGCCCGCAAGGTGGCTGGAAACTCTGAACGGAGACCCATGGGGGCGCCCCTACAAGGTGGTGCGAGAAAAGCTCCACCCCTGGGCTCCCCCGCTGACGCAGAGTCTCCGGCCCCAGCTTGTGGAGGGTGTGGTTAGCGCTCTGTTCCCCACGCGAGGGGAACACTCTCCCCCGCCTATGGCTCCGCCACCTGCGGTGTCCAACTTGGACCACGACGGCGACGATGACGACATTGCTCCAGAGGTGACCGAGGTAGAGATGCGAGTGGCGGTACGTAGGCTTAGTGCCAAAAATACCGCCCCAGGACCCGATGGTCTGCCTGGAAAGGCCTGGGTCCTGGCCATGGAGGAACTCGGGCCTCGACTAAGAGGGCTCTTTAGCGCATGTATGGAGAGGGGCCAGTTCCCACTTCGCTGGAAGACGGGGAAACTGGTCCTCATTGCGAAGCCGGGGCGCCCTGCGGACTCACCGTCCGCGTACCGGCCCATCGTGTTGCTCGACGAGGTGGGCAAGCTCTTTGAAAGAGTAATTGCAGACCGCCTCGTCGCGCACCTAACACGGGTGGGGCCGGATCTTTCAGACGGCCAATTCGGCATTCGCAGGGCGCGCTCTACGGTGGACGCCATCATGCGCGTGCGAGCCCTCACGACGGGGGATGCGGTGTCCCAGGGCAGGTGTGTCTTGGTGGTGTCTTTGGACATCGCTAACGCCTTCAATTCCTTGCCCTGGGGTAGCATTAGGAGGGCACTCCGGTATCACCGGGTGCCTGACTACCTCTGTCACGTTGTCGAGGCCTACCTGTCGGACAGGTACATTATCTACCCTGGTCACTTAGGAGAGTGGAAACGGCGAGAGATGTCGTGCGGTGTTCCGCAGGGATCGGTACTAGGACCACCCTTGTGGAACATCGGGTACGATTACGTGCTGCGCGGCGATCTGCCTGACGGGGTCAGCGTGGTCTGCTACGCAGATGATACGCTGGTCCTGGCGCGGGGAGAGTCGTACCAGGCGGCGGTCGAACTAGTGACACGCGGGGTTGCGACAGTCGTGGAGAGGATCCAAGAGTTGGGACTCGAGGTGGCATTGCACAAGTCCGAGGCCATGTGCTTCCACGGCCCTCGGAACGCGCCACCATCGGGTTCCCAGCTAACGGTAGGAGGAGTTCACTTTGGCGTCGAGTCGACGATGAAGTATCTTGGACTTGTCCTCGACAGCCGATGGAATTTCGAGGAGCATTTCCGACGTCTGGCTCCCAAACTGGATCGTACAGGGGCTGCTCTCAAGCGGCTCCTGCCCAACCTAGAGGGTCCAGACGCCTCCTGTCGGAGGCTCTATGCAGGAATCGTTCGGTCCATGGCCCTTTATGGGGCGCCGGTATGGGCGCCGTCGCTTCGAAAGCGACCGGCGGCCAAGCTGAACGCAAGCCAGAGGGTCATGGCGATCCGGATGGTGCGGGGATACCGCACGATTTCCCGAAAAGCAGGCCAGCGAGCCTCCTTGCTTGCCAACTACCGTGGGATTTGGAGGCAAAAGATCTCGCACGCATGCACGATCTGCGCTTGGAGATGCAACGCCGGGGCGAAACTCCGGTGCCGCGCCAAGTCGCGGCATGGCGGAAAGACTCCCGGCGCGATCTCATGGTAGAATGGCGACAACGACTGTCGCAACCCAGTGCTGGGCACGCCATAATTATGGCGATAAGTCCCCTCTTTGAGGAGTGGCTGGAAAGACCTCACGGCGTCCTTACCTACCGCATGACGCAGGTCCTCACCGGACATGGTAAGTTCGGGAGGTTCCTGCATCGGATTCGTGCAGAAGAGACGCCCGGGTGCCAACATTGTGTGGACCGCCCGGAGGACACGGTGGAGCATACGGTAGAGGTGTGCCCCGCTTGGGCAGAGCACCACGGTGTCCTCGTGGGGTCGATCGGTGGCAGCGATCTCTCGCGCCGGGCCTTGGTACAGGCCATGGTCCGGAGCGAGGAGGAGTGGCAGGCAGTTGCCTCCTTCTGCGAAGCAGTAATGCTAGCAAAGGAGGCGGCCGATCGCGTGAGGCAACGGTCCTCATGCCCCAACCGCCGCCGGGATTCCGATCCCGATTTCCGGCCACCGTAGGCGCGGGCTTGTGGACGGTGAGCAATGGGTGGCTCGCCGTCCGATCGTCCGGTAACCGTCCGGACCGAGCCCAAGTCGTCGACGGCGCGTAGTGTTCCACGCGCGCCTCAAGGAGATGTCAGCAACCGTAGGGGCCCAGCAGGGTCGAAGCCTACTGGGGCCATGGGTGATGCGAAAGTGACCCCCGGGGCCCTGGAAAAAACTGGCAAAGAAGGAACAGGAGTGGGTTTTTAGTCAGTAAAAGTCTGACACTATCTCACGCTCCGCCCAAGAGCGGGGGATGTCATTAGATGATTTTCCCACCCGAAAAAAAAAAAAAAAAAAAAAGAGTATGTTCTTCCTCGCAATAATTTTCTACTTTCACGGCTCAGTAGTAAGTTTCCAAAAAGGTAAAAAAACAAGGTATTTGTGCCTCTAACACAAAGCAAAACTAAGAATACATCAAAAAAGAAGGTCTTTTATGAAAATTCTTACAAAAATACTTTGCCGAATATCGAAATCCTCACAAACAAATACAAAAGCAGATAACAGAATCTAAGCTCATACCTTTGTTACGTTTTAAAAATAGATTCCTCCCCCTCCTCCTCTTAAGGTGAGGGCTTCGCTCAGCTGATTGGCGATCTCATTAAAATCAGGAAAGAACCAGCAACGTTTACCTCGCCCGCGCCGTTATGTTGCGTCCAAAGTACTCTCCTCTTAATTTTCTTTTTCTTTTTTTCGGTTTAATGCGTATGCTCGCATTACTGGTATCTATTTCTAAAATAGATATATACTTTTTGGTGTAAAAAGTAATGTCCTCGTGGTGAAACATACCTTTAAGTTATTTTAGGCGGAACTTTGCAAAAAAGTTTTAGAATGTTTTACTAGCGTATTTATTTGTTTGGTTATTTAACCCTTTAGATACGTAAGGACAGACGGACTAAATGATTCTATAAGGCTTCTTTTTTTCCCAGTCGTCTAATGACTTCTCTCGGTCTAGGGCGAAGCAGGAGAGCGTGTCAAACTTTTACTGACTAAAACCACACTTATGTTCCTTCTTTGCACTTAGCGTTCCAGGATCACAGGTTTCTCTTTTGGAAGTCAACCCATGGTCACAGTAGGCTTCGGTCCTGCTGGCCCTACGGTTTTGTTGGCATCTCTTTGAGGCGCGCGTGAAACATTTGGCGCCTATACGACTCGGGTTCGATTTGAATGGTTACCGGACGGCCGGACGACGAGCTACCCATTGCTCGTTGTCCGCAAGCCTACGCCTACAGTGACTGGAAATCGGAGTCAGGGTCACGGCGACTGGGGCGTAAGGAGGTCCGACCCTCACACGTGCGGCCGCCTCCTTCGCTAGCATAACTGCTTCGCAGAAGGAGGCGACCGCCTTCCATTATGATTAAGGTTTTTGTAACATTTTTTTTTCAACTTAAAGGAAAACAGTAGATTGTGTAGTCACATGTAATTGGATGGGTCTGTCACCTTAATTAGGTACTCAAACCTGTATCTCATTATTCAGAAAATTTTGGGGTTATTTTTTTATTCAAGGTAAGAAACACAGGAGCATAAAACAAATAAATTACAGATATTCTACATACTACTGTAAACTGAAACAAAAATAATCTTCTAATGACACTAACTGACAGTAAAGTACGTTTGCTAAGTGAGATGATTATCTACAGTAATTTACCTTCCGACTAACCATCGGGAGGTCAATGCCGTTGTCTGTTTTGATTACCTATGTGAATTTTTAGGTATCTAATGACTGTACTGTACATATCTAATCATTATTTTTTTGGTTATTTCTACAAAGCTTGGAGCATAGACGTAGGGGAGTCAGCCTTTCGGTATTATACAGGATGCATTTTGGAAAGAGTGCGCAGGAATTACCTACATGACTTGATTATGCCATCACTATCGGACATGTTAACACCTAAGCGTTTCGCCTCGTCCGCGTCGTTTATACCGCGTACATCGAAGGGTTGGAAGAATTTTGCTGCAACGGTCTTCCCGCCCGATTATAATTTAAGTGTCTTCAAGGCATGAATAAACTCACCATCATCATTACAGCCGAAAGACATCCATTGTTGGACATAGGCCTCCCCCAGGTGTCGCCACAATGAACGGTCCTGTGCGTCTCGCATTCATCACATTCCCGCGACTCTCACCAGGTCATCGGTCCACCTTGTGGGAGGCCTTCCAACGCTGCGCCTTCCGGTACGTGGTCGCCATTTGTTCTACGAGCAATGTGCCCTGCCCAATTGCCGCTTAAGTTTGGCGATTCTTTGGGCTGTGTCTGTAACCTTGGTTCTCCTGTGGATATCTTCATTGCCCTTTCCATTGCCCTTTGAGTGACTTTAAGCCTTCTGATGAATAAACTAAATCTCTCTAAATCTCTTAAACTAGTGCGATTCACCATCAACGATTGCATCACTGTTTAGTATCAGGTGGAATCGCAGTCAAACACTAGTAATCATTGATAAAGAAGTGAAGGTAGGAACTACTTAATCATATCATAATATCTCTAGGCTTTTCCCAACTAGCATGGGGTCGGCTTACAGTCTAACCTAAGACCTAACCTTAGACTGCCTATCAGACCTCCAAAACCCAGTTACTGAGCAACATGATTCTCCTTGGATAGACTGGTGGTCAGACTTTCCGGTACCTGTAAAGACTAGGTAGGAATTACAAATATTAATAAAATAAGCTGACAATAATCATCATCATCTTCCTGCCCTTGTTCCATCTTATTTGGGGTCGGCGCAACATGTTTTTTTCTTCCATTCTATCCTGTCAACCGTCATGCTATCACTAACTTCCTTTTCTTTCATATCACTGTTCACACAATCCAACCATCTTTTCTTTGGCCTCCCTCTCCCTCTCCACCCATCCACATGTATACTCATAACTCTTTTAGTAACATGCGTTTCATCTCTCCTCTTTACATGACCATACCAAGACAAACGATTCCCTTTCAACTTTTCAGTCACTGGCGCCACTTTCAAACTTCCTCTAATATACTCATTTCTCACTTTATCCATTCTCGTCACACCACACATCCATCTCAACATTCTCATCTCCGCTACATGCAATCTTTTTTCATCCGTCTTTTTCACAGCCCAACATTCTGATCCATACAGTATGACAGGTCTTATCACGGACTTGTAGATTTTACCCTTCAACCTGAGGGGCATCCGTGGGTCACAAATTGTTCCAGTGACCTGACGCCATTTCAAAAAAAAAAACTGACAATAATATCAAGTGAAAAATGGGACCTTTCACCTTAACAAGCAAAATAAAAAAATACGGAATAAAATATTTATAAGTATTTCCGAGATTGGATTGACAGGATCTTGAGACTTCAAAGTGTCATTTCGAGGATTGCGTATTATGTTTTTTGTTGTTTGTTGTCTTGATCATAATAAAGTGAATTGGAAAGATGAGTGGATCTTTAACATTATAATTTTGTTAAAAAAACCTTCTAGTTTTTTACACAAAGTTAGGCGGGTACCTATATATCGGATACCTGCCTGCCTAGTTTAACTTAGTCGTAGTCAAACCGGATGAAGTTGGATACCTACCAGTATTTTGTATGGAGCGACTGAATAACACACCCCTTGGCAAGATTTCTGTGAGTTTCTGACTTCTGACTACCTACCTGTAATGATTGCCCAACGAATGACAGCCGGAACAAACGGCTCAACATGCATTCCGAGGCGCGGAGAAATTTAATATATATCAATAAAATAATCAAACTCAAGACATTTATATCCAATTAAGGTTCAAAGTTGTAGATGAAGACGTTCCCCGAAATTCCTAAACGAACGAAGAGTTTCCAAGAAGTGGTCTAACAAACTCCTCAGCAACGCATCTGTCTGTTAATTTTGAAGAACATGCAAAGGCATGTACACAAGTATACACAATAGTTAGCGTAGTAGTGCTTGACACAGGAATAAACTACCGCAGAACAGACAATGAGACAGTACTAAACAACGCGTTACCGCATCCAACGTGTAGCTCCTGTCTTTGGGAGACATCAAACTCAGTCAACACAAACCACAAACTTATAATCACGTGACAAAAACTACAGTCTCTTAGTAGTGCATAACACAGGAAAAAACTACCGCCGAACAGGCATCGTGACAATCCTAAACACCGTCAGTGTACAGTTAGCCATCAAACTAAGTGAACATAAACCATAAACTTACTTAAATAAATAAATAAATAAATAAACTTATAATCACGTGACAAAGAAAACCACAGTCCAAGTTATAATCGGCGGAGCTTAAATATGGCAGAAGCCGATCTCTAATCCGTACGACTTCAACCAGCTTAACCGATTGCATAGTTCAGGGTCTTTCAGTCCGTTACAGATAATATTTGGACAAGCTTCCAGCGGTTTATCGACCCACATCAACATCACTTTGTTTTAGCCAATATTTTAAAATAAAAACATGGTGAATCACGGTAATATTATAAAGGCGAAAGTTCATAATAATATACATTAGTGTGTGTTTGTTATTTCTTTACGCTCAATCAGATGAACAGATGATATGCCTTGAAATAGAGCATACGATTTTTTTTCCCCGGCATTGGTTTGGTTTTGTATAATTTTCTACTTTTACGCAGTCGAAGCCGTTAGAAGATGCTAGTATTGCATATTTTGATATGCATTTTTAATATTCTATGCAATATCATAATAAATTCGTAGCTCATCACTTTAAAAGGTAAAATTGTTTGTTTGTAGAAGGTTATCTCTAGAAGTAAGTACTGATTCGATAACAAAAAATCACTGATAACTTTTATAAATCACGGCTCTTTATCCCCAAAAAGTTAAGACTTTTCTTTTTTATATGTCGAGACAGTTTTGCTCGTTAAAACTGGCTCGTCACATAGACATCCAAGAAATAGTCCAATGAGCCACAGTGCGACTAAGAAACTAAATCACAATCAATGCCTCATCTCTTATCGTGTCCTCCGGGCAACAACACCTACACTCTTAAGTCTTAAAGACAGACTATACGAGCCAAATTCTAGTGCTGTCAACGTGTTTGAATTCTTGTTAAAACACATTCAATCACGTATATCTCCAAAAAAATCACTACCACATTTTCATGTGGATTAACCTTTTGAGTGTGTAATTAGAGACACAATAGTAAGACAATGGCGCGTGAACGCCGGCGTTAATGCGGGGATCAACAGCTTAAGTCAAGGAAGCCAGAAAAAGGTTAGTAAATATGCTTATATAATTTTATAAAGACGTCTTCTACAGCCATTATTGGTAACAAAGTAGGTACAGGTAACCTCTCTTTGCAGGATTATTTAAAAGAGTTAACCGAGGTCCTGCAACGCAAAGGGCAACTGGAGAAACATGGATTGGCTGTTAAAGTCTGACACTCCCTCTCGCTCCAACCAGAGAGGGGGTAGTTAGGATTTCCCACACAAAAAACACACCTTGAAATGATTAAAAAACAAATTAACCTCACAATCCATTTCCCAATATAACTAACATCCCTACACACGACACACCATCTCATGGCAACCTCAGGAAATTTCTTTTTCTCTTCACCGTGTAATTTGCCCAATTAGGGAAACGCCTTCCCGCATCACCGGCTGCGGAGATTGCCTGCCTTATGAATCTCTTAATACGCATTGTCCTAAGATCGGGCATTCATTACGTAAAGTACCTAGTAATTGGCTCGAGGAGTCACGATTAGATTCCGCCAGTAGTGGAATATTGAATGATTTTTAGTAGGTATGCTAAGTGATTACCTACGTGTGTTTTCAACTGCCAACTAACTAATTGGCATGATAATGCTTGGGATTTATTAGAAAGCTTGGAAAAAGAGCCGTCCATATCGATTATTATCATAATCCGTCATAATAATGTTACGTTTGACTGGCCTGTTGGTCAGTGGCCCTGACTACTATGCCGGAGGTCGTGGGTTCGATTCCCACCCAGGATAAATGTTTGTGTGATGAGCACGATCATTTGTACTGTGTCTGGGTGTAATTTATCTATTATATGTATGTATTTAGAAATATATAAGTATGTTTATCAGTTGTCTAGTACTCATAGCACAAGCTCTGCTTAGCTTGGGACTAGACGGCGTCGTGTTATAGTTGTGGAATATTATTATAATGTTGCTACTGGCACTAGAATTCAGGTCTCCTCTCTAGGAGAAGGAATGAACCATAATCCAACACGCGAGCCCGGTGTCGGATAGTGGATGTTACTTCTTCGAATTTCTGATTCTAGGACATGCCCGGTTTAGTTCCACGTCGCGCGCATCACGCAGTTACGTCGTGCAAATATACGGTGCCGTACCGTGTCGTGTGGATACACGGTTAAGTGCCGACATCTCCCACGACACCGTGTCGCTGCGTCGTCCAAAATTGCGAGTCAACTTATAACACGGCGCGGCACTGTAGGTACAATACTGTCGTGTAACCGACAAAGCAACGTTGCAGAACTCTTCGATTGAAAAAAAATCGCGAAAATTGTGACGCAGTGCTTGAACATGATGTCGTGGTTTATCGCAGCACCGTAACGTGCATCCCCTCGACACGACTCGAAACCGTATACTTACACGACGCGGCAACGTGCAACACGCTCAGCCGACACCGCACATATGGCCAGGCTCAAACTCAGCATCTAGAGCATCATCATCTTCCTGCCCTTGTCCCGTGTTATTTGGGGTCGGCGCAACACGTTTTTTTCTTCCATTCTGCCCTGTCACTCGTCATACTATCACTAACTTCCTTTTCTTTCATATCACTCTTCACACAATCCATCCATCTTTTCGAGCATTTATTCGTAATTTTGTGACCGCTACAAGACGACACCTAATACTAAAATATTAAACAGATATGTGATATGCCAACATTAAAAGTAACATAAAGTTCGAACGTGTCTAGGTAGGACATAAAATGAATAACTTTATGACGCAAAATATTCATTTTATACTTTTCATAACACATTAAAACCTCAATCAAAGGAAAGGTATGAAGTTAATGTACAGTTTTATGAATGCATAATAATGTGAGATTATGCTATCAAATAACAAAGTACCAACTGAAAAACGAACAATACTGATATAATATTCGGAAAAGAAAGGAATGTCGAGCTGGCAGATGGCATAATGAAGAGTGGCGGAAATGTTCGCGAGAGATTGCCACAGATTAGAAGGAATGGGGCGAACAGGGAAGAAAACTACGATGAATGGAGGGACCTTATGTTTTGGTGATATTCAGAACAACCACACACCAAATCTTGGGCGGAAATGCAATATTACGAACTAGGGATGTAACGGAACTGGTATGGAGACTGAATTCGGAACTGGATTTTTTAAAAGTGTTTGTTGGAATCGAAACCGAAATCGGAGGCGGAAACAGAAGCGTCAAATGAAATACTACTAAAATTAATTAAAAACTCAGATAACCAAAACCAAAGTTCGCGAGCTAATTCGTAAAAAGTTGGCAGTAGTATCATCACAGCGTTAATGTTTTCCCATTGTCGATTTGGACAAATTGTTTAAATATTTCAGTGTGTGTATGTAGTGTATTAATTTGAGTAGGTATATATTGTATAATTGTAATATATTTATTGTATGGTTTATTAGTATATCTATTTTATTGTCTATAAGTAAATCTATTCCTGTATTCGCATTTTTCTCTCTCTTTTATGGCACCTACCACTACTTTTCTCTGCATCACCCAAAGGTTGACTGGTAGAAAATGCCTAAGGCATTAAGTCCGCCTCTGTACATTTGTGTGCATAAATCATTAAATAAAAATAAATAATAAATAAGTATAAACAAAGAGTGAATTTACAACGTTCCAAATAAGAAACAAAACAACAAGTGAAAGAGTAATCTACTGGGGAGGGAGGTTCTCCGCGTTACAAGTACCTATCAACTTGTTTTTACCTTCAACATAATGATAATAATTCTTTACTTTCAGCCAACTAAGGCCCATAGACACAATACATACAATAATCGGTAAAAAGGTGCAAAATCAATTGAGAGTTCCGAACTTTCGTAATGGGTAACATCACTGTTATGAACCAAGCACGTGACGCAAAACAAATACAATAAATTAGACACATAACATTCAAGTAAAATGTTGACAACATCTGTCCCATTTGTTTACATGTTTCGTAATGTTTCCGGGAACATTTTAATCTGGGTTAGTGTAAGAAGTCGTTCTATTAAAATTGGAACCATACGGCTTAAAACATCTGCTATTTTACAAGCTATAAAACAGAAAAAAAATCTAACGATACGCTGCCTACACGAGAGAGCTTTAAAGTTTTTTTAAAAGCTAGATAATTTTTCACGGTATTTAAGGAATTGTACCATATTGCGGAATCCCGTTCTGAAACTATCGAGAAGCAACGCTACAACTGTCTGGATTAATTTTATCTACTGAATAAAAAATGTTGTGTATTCTTGGGGTTCTAAAATTAGGTGTGCATGCGACGATACGTAAACGAGATTGTGGCGGAATAGTTCATTCTGTGCCGTTCTGAATCCATTGAGAGCAGTGGTGGCCCCGTGGTAACGGCCCCCACTTACGAGTTGTAGGTCGCAGATTCAAACCCAATCAGACGTAATGCGTCTGATTTGTGTAATTTGTTTCATCGTTACTACTCTCAAAACGGTAAAGGAGGAAATTGGCATGTCCTAGAACTAAAACAAAATTCGAAGACTTGTGACATCCACCCGGGTTGGTGGATGTCACATATCCTAGTTCTCATGGTGGATTACGGCCTATTCCCTCTCCCGGAGAGGAGGTCTGAGTTACGCTAGTTCATTCCGATAGTGGCAAATGCGTGTTGAGGGATTCGAAGCGCAATGCAGTTTCACTGTCGGTGTTCATTAGTATAGTTGTAGCAATGAGAACGTCATGTAACGCAGTTCGACAAATCCTTTGAGAATTTTGGAAACCTACAACACACGCTCGTGTATTTTCGGAACCATTTATGTATACATATGCTGAGTTAGGCGCCTTTTTGGCCTTGCACAGATTTTAAGTTATTCTTTTCATACTTTCATGCTTTTTTTTGTAATTCTACTGTATGTGTGAGGTACGAATAAACGATATTTCTTTCTTTCTTTCTTATTTATTTATTTAGCAACTAGATTCTGCCAGCGGCTTCGCCCGCGTTAAGTAGAAAATAAAAAGGCCTATGTCACTCATTCATACAAACATAATATAGCATTCTACTAGTGAATGAATTTTTAAAATCAGTCCAGCAGTTTTTGAGTTTATTCATTACAAACAAAAATCCAACATATTTTATATTTTTATATTTTTTTTATAATATTACAGTATCTAGATGAATTTTGATTTTTTTTTCAACATGGTACGACGTAAGAAAAATATTCTTATAGACAAGAAAATCGGGTTAATCCCGTAAGCTGTTTGGTATGCGATTAGACCTATTTGTTTCGCAAATTCGTTTTTTTTATAAAGCTTTATTTAGACCTGGTCTACATTTTTTCAGTCAGACGATTAATTATACAATATTGTGTACAAGCCCTTATTATTGTGGCAATCAAATAAATAGGAATACAGGACCGATTCATCTAATAAGAAAGGAATTACACTGTTTTGTGACGACCTGGTTTTGATCTGACATAGGACCAACAGCATTATTTGTTTTTCAAGATACGGAGGTTTTTTTTTTAGTTGGGAAAATCATCTAATCACAAATCGCGCTCTTGGGCGGAGCGGGAGATAGTGTCAGACTTTTACTGACTAAAAACCCACTCCTGTTCCTTCGTTGCCTTCGACCCAGGGCCCCAGGTTTCGTTTTCACACTACCCCAGTACACTGGCCCCAGTAGCACTTAGATAAACATACTCGTTTTCACACTAACCCAGTACACTGGCCCCAGTAGCACTTAGATAAACATACCCTTTTTTTAAGATGGGATATCTTTCAATAACTTCCCCAGCTCTGGAGTGGAGCAAGAGGGAAAGTCAGACTTTTTTTTTCACTTTTATTTACTGACTGAAACACATATGTAGCCAGGCACTAGGCAGGAAGACGATGTTAATGATTTTAAACAAACACTTTAACACATTAACTTCTTGAGTAGCGTAATTAGAGACACAATAGTAAGACAATGGCGCACGACCGCCGGCGTTCGTGCGGGGATCAACAGCTTACACAATGAAACTCGATGAGGCCATTGTTTGCTATCCGATTAGTTTACCATACAGATTGGTGTCTGAACTAGAGCTACCGTGACCCTGGAACACAAACGGCAACTGAAGGAAAACGGGTGGACTTTAATTGGTAAAAGTCTGAAAGTGAAACCCAGGGCCCTGGAACGAAGGTAAAGAAGGAACAGGAGTGGGAGTCAGTAAAAGTCTGACACTATCTCATTTGTCATTTGATGATTTTCCCCAACTAAAAAAAAAACACTCCATCTCGCATCCACCGAATTCCCGTGACCTTCATCAGGTCATCAGTTTCGTAAATTAATTGTATCTACCTGTATGAAGAAAAGTTGGCCAAAACCTCATTTCACGATGAATATGTACGTGACCTACCATATTCAACCCTAGTTTCAACCTAGATGGACAAACAAACACATTTTGAATTCAATCTATCTGAAATAACTGACCCAGTTGGTTTAGGCCACATACTGGCACAAGTACCACTTACAAAGTCTGCTTTGTGAGTGTAGTGGTCACTAGAACATTACACACAAATATAGATTCTTGGTTCGATAAAAGAGAAGGTTGAAAAATGTGAATTCCAAAATTTTTTTTTAAATGAAATTTCTTATACAGACTGTCTTCAAGTATTGTGAAAAATAAATTTGGCACAAGCCAAATAACTGTGTTTTTTTTAGGGTTCTGTACTACAGTCGGGAATAACAATATAGGAAGGACTTACAGAATCACTTTGTTGTTCGTCTGTCAAGACTACTCAAGACCCTTATTCTCAGGAACGCTTGGAGCTATATAGTCTTGACATGAAGCAAGGTCTTACAGCACAAGTATAGAAAAAAGTCTGAAAACTGTAAATTTGTAGTTACGTCCCAAAAACAAAAAAAAATACTTTTTTTGCTATTCAGAAAAATCTTCGAGACTCGATTCGTGAATTTATTATTTACATAGGCAAGTTTGAACGGAACCTTCGGTGCGTGAGACCAATTCGCACTTGTTTCTTAAGGGGAAGCGTTACGTTATGTACCAATGTATCTACTAACACAACTACCCACAAACGAGTATGAATTATTAACTTCCCAGAGATTGAGATGCTGTGACATTGTCAATTATACAATTAATGCCATCCCTTGTTATGGTAATCAGGTGACAGACTGAAGTAGGTATAAATAGGCTTGGAGAACAATGACATGGTTTACTAATTAAATAATATGATTTATGTGTAAGAGACGATGGTGTTTTTAAATAATTTATTTTAATGGATATTATGGCCGCTTAACTTTTATTCTAAATTATTGGTCAAAAAATAATAGAATTCGTTATCAGAACGTAACTTTAATGCTAGAACTACATTGCGTACGACCGTTACGACCGTTTTGTTTCGA
Organism: Mythimna impura; assembly: GCA_905147345.3. Lineage (NCBI taxonomy): Eukaryota > Metazoa > Arthropoda > Insecta > Lepidoptera > Noctuidae > Mythimna > Mythimna impura. The sequence goes on along the minus strand of LR990343.1, from coordinate 11,927,821 downwards.
TTCTCTTGCGTGGAACGCCTCAAGTAGGCCACGTCTCCGATTCCTTTGTTCTGACGTCATTTCAACGCTCAGTCACGTGGTCAGAACAAAGGAATCGGAGGCGTGGCCTACTCGAGGCGTTCAACGCAAGAGAATCGAAACGAAACGGTTGTAACTTGGCCAGAGGGGCAGGACTGCGGTAATTCTTTAACAGTACCGCATTGGCCTACATCGACCCTTGCGGATCCCGTCACTTATGCAAATAGGTAACACAACGGTAACAGGTATAGGTAATATGACATAACAGAATGATATTCCTAAACACTACGTAAAGTCACACAGCAGACAGTACTAGTCATATTATCTTGCCCTTCTCCAAACTTATTAGATGTCGGTGTGATATATTTTCTTCTTTTATACTTTTCTATTATTCTTCACCTAAATCAATAATCTCTTTATAAAACACTCAAATCAATTTCAACGATATAAGCACAGTCGGCCTTACAATGTTCCTACTGTTGGGACTCAGGTCTCCTCTCTAGGAGAGGGAATCGGCCGTAATCCACCACGCGGGCCCAGTGCGGGTTGGTGGATGTCACATGTCTTCGAATTTTTTGTTCTCTAGGACATGCCGGTTTCCTCACGACGTTTTCCTTCACCGTTTTGAGAGCAGTGGTGATGAAATAAATTACACAAAGTAATACGCCTGGCTGGGTTTGAACTCGCAACCTACAACTTGTAAGTCGGGGCCGTTACCGTTTCGTTTCGGTTTCCTTCCATATATTAGATGCGCAGATATTTCGAACAATTACAAATACTTAAACACATCTATCTGCACACAATCACATCAACGATCCTGTATCCAGGAATTATGATGGATCCTGCAAATAATAGTCAAATCTGCGCCATTTCGACGTACCTACAATGATAGATCACCTCTCTGACAGACGTGGTGTAAATGGAGATTTGCTCGTTGCAGTGGTTTAAATAGGGCATCGGACTTTTGAGAGAACACTATTGATAACGTCACCGGTGAAATGAATGTCATCTCTAAATCAAATGAGTGTCGAAAATGTGACTATTGACTTTGCAACATCTTTCATCTCGATCTTGAAGTTTGTACGGAACCCTCAGTGCGCGAGTCCGACTCGTACTTGCCCAGTTTTTTTTTACATTGAAGTCGGTTGTTTTTTTTTTTTGTAAAAAGATTGTTAATGTCCATGTTTGATTAATTTGTTAGCAGTACCCGACCGTCCGATAACCGTCCGGATCAAGCTCTAGTCGTCGACGGCGCGTACTGTACCACGCGCGCCTCAAGGAGATGTCAGCAACCGTAGGGGCCCAGCAGGATCGAAGCCTACTGGGGCCAAGGGTCTAATTCTGAAAGGAAGACTCGACCCAGGTATGAAAGGGAACGAAGGAACAGGAGTGGGTTTTTAGTCAGTAAAAGTCCGCCCAAGAGCGCGGGATGTCATTAAAAAAAATGCCCTTTATTATTTCAAGTTGTCTGGTAGATATCGCTGTCAGTGATAAGGGCACCATTGTATCCATAAATTCAAGTTTGTGAATAAGTTTTGGTCTGTACTTTTTTGGTGTACAATAAAGTTTCTTCTATTCTATTATTTTCAGAAAAAATATATCTCCAACGACTATAAATCGAAATAAACAGCGCTCTAGTTTCTCATTCAAATAAGACATTACTGAAATCTATTCAAAATGTTATTACGCATTTGTGAGCAACGCAGCAGCTGATAAATTATCTAAGAGCTTACCTCGCTTGTCTCACGGAGAAATGTGATATTTTCATTCCGAATCTTAATTGGTTTTTTATCCTAGCAATACGCATAAAGAAACTGACGGCATTTATCATAATTTTAAGCAGAAAGACGAAGCAATCATTCAAATGCTTTAAGAGGGTTTAGATGTTGAATAAATTGGGTATATTTTGCTCTGTGGCTTACATGTGATTGTTACCTAGCAATAGTGAATATGCATTAAAAAAAAATTGTTATCTAACCAGTGCATCAATAAATGTACAAAACTAGAATAAAAAAATGTTATCTAACCAGTGTATCAATAAATGTACAAAACTAGAATAAAAAAATGTTATCTAACCAGTGTATCAATAAATGTACAAAACCAGAATAAAAAAAATGTTATCTAACCAGTGTATCAATAAATGTACAAAACTAGAATAAAAAAATGTTATCTAACCAGTGTATCAATAAATGTACAAAACTAGAATAAAAAAATGTTATCTAACCAGTGTATCAATAAATGTACAAAACTAGAATAAAAAATTGTTATTTAACCAGTGTATCAATAAATGTTCAAAACTAGAATAAAAAAATGTTATCTAACCAGTGTATCAATAAATGTACAAAACTAGAATAAAAAAATGTTATCTAACCAGTGTATCAATAAATGTACAAAACTAGAATAAAAAATTGTTATTTAACCAGTGTATTAATAAATGTACAAAAAAAGATTTTTTTTTATTTAACCAGTGTATCAATAAATGTACAAAACTAGAATAAAAAATTGTTTTTTAACCAGTGTATTAATAAATGTACAAAAAAGATTTTTTTTTTCTATTTAACCAGTGTATCAATAAATGTACAAAACTAGAAATTAAAAAAAAATCTAATCAGTGTATCAATAAATATACAAAACTAGAATAAAAAATTGTTATTTAACCAGTTTATCAATAAATATACAAAACTAGAATAAAAACAGTATCAAAATTGGTAGAAATGCAAACGAGATAGGTAATAACAATTTTAAACAAATATCTATCATCAAGACGTCGTTTTTATGACGACCGCACGGGCGTGATGGACTTTGACGTCAAATTAGGTACATAAAGGACTTCTCTTTCTTATTAGCAGCTTTATAACTTCTTTGTTGATGAAGATGTTTTTAAAATTCTTTCATATTTGCTTGGGCAGTGGTGACTGCCCCGACTTAGAGTCGCGGGTTCAAACCCAGGCAGGCGCATTACTTTGTGTAATTTATTTCACCACCACTGCTGTCATAATGATGAAGGAAAACATCGTGAAGAAACCAGCAAAAATTTGAAGACATGTGGCATTCACCAACCCATGTCCCCGCGTGGTGATTACGGCCCATTACCCGCCTAGGCGGCCTAGGGTTCTAGTAATGGGAACATTGTAAGGCTGATTATGCTACGCATGTTTTTTTATTAGAATAAAAATTTATTTCATATAGCAAATAAAAAAAAAACATACTGCATATTCCCTATTGAACCAAGAGTTGAAAAAAGTATTCATAGTATTAATAGTTCTTATTCTTAAACACAATTCGTTGCAAGTTCTACAAATAAGTATGACAAAACGCAAAACCATCTCGACCGTCTATTCCAATCTCCATTGCGTCTTATTGTGCAAGTATAAAAATCCTGAAAAATCGGTTTTTAATCTGAAGTCATTCACATCTCGTACTCTCGCACGTACCACAGCGTACTTAATGCGTCTCCATTATAACAAGAACATTAAGAAAACAAATATTAATTCAACAATAGCAGCATGAGTGACGTTTCTTCAGTCATCATCGGTTTTTAGATCTTTTGATCGAATGCCAGGAACGACCGCTGCTTGTCACTTTTATAGGTTACTCGACTTACTGACGATATAAAAGATTTCAGTCGCGCCTCATCTGTTTTTTGCTTTTGTAGTACTGAGTATTTTTAGTCTGTGGGAAATTCCTGTTTTAGAAGTGTATATTATATAAGCGAGTGCGATGTTTCAATTAGCTTTTCTGCGAAATTTCGCATAATAAGCACATTATCAGATGTATTAGGTAGTTGATTACAGTTTGCTTCAAACTTCTCTAAATTAGATACTTTTGATTTTACTTTTACAGGTTGATTGAGATGCATAAATATAATTAATTATTCAACATTTTTAAATCTTTAAAAAAACACTCACATGATGTGAAATCTAAAAGCTTATTCAAATATCTTAATACAAACCACAGTATACCAATATCCGAAGAATTATTGAAATCGCTTGTTTAAGCTTGAATGAAAAACGCGACAGAACTGCGATAGTCTAAATATTTCCATCAGCAACATATAAATCGTTCCAAATTTCAGAAGTTCAGAACATTGTTGATATAAGCATTTAAATATAGCAGTCGAACATTTTTCTCAATTATAAAGACAGCAACTCACTCTCGAGTTATTTAATTCTATCATATTAAATCGTTGCGTCCGTAACTTGTAATATTTACGTAACATATCTCCAAAATTACTCACGCATGTGCACGTGGCCCAATAAACTATGTACGAATAGAATTTACAATGTAATACCATAATTAATTGTGACGCAAGTTTAGCCGGCATGCGTGAGCGAACCTAGGCAGCATTACAGGCATTTTATTTTACTATTATTGAATGCATATTGATATCAAAGGGGGTTATAGAACTCGTAAACATTCGGTTCAATTGATTTGATTACTTATTATATTTGCGCGCATGACGTGCTGGCGTCTGGACGGACGCGGAAAAGTGTTCAAAGCTATGAAACTAAGAAGTGTTTTCGGTTCATTTTATACATGTGTTCGACAAAACTGAGTCTTGATTTATAGTCAAAATAAAATGGCAGCTCATTTACAGCATACAAAACAATTGTTAAACTAGTTTCTACGCAGAAATAAATTCAGTTTTCAGTTCACTGATCGATTGTTAGGTTCTTGTTTGTTACATTACTAAAGCGTACGTAGTTAGACTATAGCTTTATTGCAAAACACATGCCAAGTCGTAAAGATTGTAACAAGATCGAGTGCACAATAAATCGATGCTGTTTTCTGCTACCCGATAAACTTCTCAAGACATGCATTGGGTGTTGACGGGTAAATACGTTTGTTTCTTCACGACAATATGCAGGAATCTATGGCTGTTAATTGTCAGGTAGTCAACACAGCGAAAACTGTGTTTATAGCGTTTATTTGGCAACGGATGTATCGAGTTAGAGACGGTCGCCTCCTTCTGCGAAGCAGTAATGCTAGCAAAGGAGGCGGCCGATCGCGTGAGGCAACGGTCCTCACGCCCCAATCGCCGCCGGGATTCCGATCCCGATTTCCGGCCATCGTAGGCGCGGGCTTGCGGACGGCGAGCTATGGGTGGCTCGCCTTCCGACCGTCCGGTAACCGTCCGGACCGAGCCCAAGTCGTCGACGGCGCGTGCTGTTCCACGCGCGCCTCAAGGAGATGTCAGCAACAGCAGGGGCCTAGCAGGGTCGAAGCCTACTGGGGCCAAGGGTCTGATTCTGAAAGGAAGACTCGGCCCTGGTACGAAAGGCAATGAAGGAACAGGAGTGGGTTTTTAGTCAGTAAAAGTCTGACACTATCTCCCGTCCCGCCCAAGGGCGGGGGATGTCATAAGATGATTTTCCCACCGAAAAAAAAAAAAAAAAAAAAAAAAAAAAAAAAAAAAAAAAAAAAACGAGTTAGAGAACGATTAAGCTATTACGATTTTCTGTGTGTGAAAACGCTTCGGATGACGTTGCTAGAGACCGGATCATCACGGTCGTTTCTGTCGAAAGACGTCCTCTGCTGGACATAGGATTCAACCAAGTGTCGCCACAACGATCAATTCTGTACGTCTCGCATCTATCGGATTCCCGCGACTATCACTACTGTCTTGTACTATTGCTTATTCTGTGTCATCACCAGCTCATCAGTCTACCTTGTGGCACTTTCCAACACTGCGTCTTCCGGTACGCAGTGACGGCATTATCAACACTTTCTATAGAAGCCAAGAAACACAAAATGTTTTACAGCTAAGGTGTGGAATCCCTGCCGGCTGTCTTTAAGTCATAATCAAAAATATTTGAAATATTTCCAAACTGGTGGAAGGGGAAAGCGTCAAGTAATAGAAAACGATGGACAAACTAAAATGTGACGTCACCGCTATTACGCTACGTGGAAAAAAGAGAATAACGAGAGAGGTTCCCACTCTTCCTCATTCAAATATATAAAACTAGCTTTTGCACGCGGCTCCGCCCGCGTAGGTACATAAAATATAGCCTATGTCACTCAGGAATAAAGCAGCTTACAATCGGTGAAAACTTTTTAGCAATCGGACCAGTACTTTCAGAGATTACCTGCAACAAACAAAAAAACAAACTTTACATCTTTATAACATTAGTGTAGATGTTTATTGCTGCTTCATTTTATAACTAATTTTGATGCGGTTTTCAGAAAAAAAAATGTGTTGTTGTTTAGTACAAAAATAGACAGGCATGTTTTTTTTTTCGGTGGGAAAATCATCTTATGACATCCCCCGCTCTTGGACGGAAAGAGAGATAGTGTCAGACTTTTACTGACTAAAAACCCACTCCTGTTCCTTCGTTGCCTTTCGTATCAGGGCCGAGTCTTCCTTTCAGAATCAGACCTTTTGCCCCAGTATGCTTCGACCCTGATGGGCCCCTACAGTTGCTGACATCTCCTTGAGGCGCGCGTGAAACAGTACGCGCCGTCGACGACGACGACTGTACCAAGGCCCTAAAAATAGACAGGCATGTAGGTACTCATTTATGTGTCCCAGTCTTAATGTACTATTAAGATTCCATCCTCTATAGTTTATTGACTGCTACAATAAACTTTGGAGGATGCAAATCGATCAAAGTGCAAGAGTTAGTCGGATAAACTTATAGTGAATACGGCAGTCTACTAGCTGGTTGATGTAGTGCTTCCTCGTCAAGCTTTGTCGGAAACCTATGAGATACTAGATCGATAAATTAAGAACTGCAGTTTGACATGTTGGAAAGACATAATTTTAATTATAATACGTACAGTCAGGGGTCAAAAGTGCAGTTGCACTCTACCATTGCTAGTGTCTAAAATTTCTTTGTTGTAGAAGTTTCATTGTCCACAACTAGGTAAATCAATACTATAGCTTATATGCTACAAATCAAATCAGGTATGAACCATTCACCCTCTTCTACAAAGATATTTTAGACCCTTTAGCATTGATGGAGTGCAACTGCACTTTTGACCCCTGACTGTACACACATGTCGCACATCCTCTACAGAACTGTCATAACACAAAGATCCAGTTTCATTCAGGTTTGGATTATCGCTCAATTAAAAGCACCATAATAATAGTGTTGGTTGTCAAATAATAGTACAACAGGAACAATAATGATGATACTACAAAAAATACTCACAGTTATTTAAGATGTAAAGCATTTATGTACATATATTTTTCGCCACTCCAGCCACTCTCAAAGAGAGGACTTACTGCCATGATTATGGCGTGCCCTTAACATCCGCCCAAGAGCGGGATTTGTCGATGATTTTCCAACCCAATAAAAAAAAGAGATTTTCATTTAAAATAACAAAAAAATTGGCGGAAATTAATAAAAATATAACAAACTAGCTTCTACCAGCGGCTTCGCCCGCGTGATACTTTGAACCACCGTTTCATCCCCTTAGGGGGTGAATTTTGGAAAATCTTCCCTTAGTGCTCGCTTACGTCATAAAAGGAAACCTTGTGCAAAATTTTACGCTTCTAGTCCCAATCGTTTCGGCTGTGCGTTGATATGTCAGTCGGTCAATTTCTCCTTTTATATTATATAGATTTGACGAAAACGTGTTTTCAATATTTGCAATTGGATATTTTTCAGAGTAATTTTTACTGAAACATAAATTATTTATTGATAAATTGATAGCAATTTGTGAGTTTATATTCCTGTTTGTTTTAATCAAACATTTCGTTTGTTAGAAAAAAAAGGACGGGAAGAGGAAGGGTGGGTGGAATTTGGGATCAAATTTCGCTTGCATCACAGGACTACGACTAGGCCGCGTGGCCTAGTTACGCGCTATCGTCATGATCGTTCATCATGACGATAGCGCTTGTCATTTTTGACAATCGCTATTGCTAACACAACGTCACTTGTCTAGAACCTCAGATCCATCGAACATATTGATGCACTATAACAAATTATTCATTCTATCCAACAAGTTGATTATGACATGAACACGTGATTTGTTAAGAACATCAAACAAGAATGAATATGTGCGAACAGCTTCAGAAACGACTTGTAACGACAGCTGTCAGGTCCGACATGAGTTATATTGTAGTTGCTATGCACTACCATGATTGACATGTAATTATTACTCGTATTCACACCAGCACGAGTTAATAATAGCTGGTATTTCATAACATCCTGTATTTGTGTGAGCTGCATATGGACCGTTCTGGATTGCAAGCTTAAATAGCTCCGGGGCCTCACCATGTTTTAAAATGACAATCGTACGAGCGAGAAAGAAGAATGGAGTAACACACCCTATACAACATTATTTTTAGTAATGCGAAACCCGAAAAACGTGTCTAGTATTTTTGTGTAAAGAATCTATGTATAAAATTTCATAACTGTATCGTGAAAAATCACAAAGTTATAAGCTTGTTATGTTACCTGGCTGCCCGCACAAATACATGGTCACCGGGCCAAACAGGCGACTGAGGGGTTGTTTTGCTCCCGCACCCAGCTGTACGCTGGCGCCTAATGCTCGCTGTGACCTGCCGTGACCTGTGTTGTACTTAGTGTCGGTGATGTCCAACTTGTGACCTTTTTTTAAATATTTTTGGGAAAAAATCTAATATGGTGTAAAAATTATTGGAATCGATTCAGTTACTGAATCTGAACTAACTATATTCTGGTTTAGCATATACTAAAAATAATGTTGTATACATATAGCTCCCTTTAACAGTTCAGTTCAGGTCGTAAAATGGATCACGTTAAGAGCTCGTAGTAGAGCCTCAGGTCGGTGGAGTAGGAAACTTTGACAAAGAGAAACTATATTCTCCATCAAATTCTGGCAAAAATTCTTTATAAATAATTTGGAAAATGTGTTTCCTAGTAGGTTCATGTGCCTGTTACTTGTTCAGTAGTCACCTACGACATATTAAGGTGGGAATAAATTTGATAAAAGAGGAATTGCATTTATCGACCTGGAACGCAAAGGGAAACTGAAGGCACATAGGTGGGTTATGGTCAATAAAAGTCTGGCACACCCTCCCGATCCACCTTAGAGTGAAAGAAGACATTTGATGATTTCCCACTTTCAAAAAAAAAGCTTCCAACTCGTGAAATTCGAAAATCCCATGGGTCCCTCCTAACCGAAATTTGTTCAGCCGTTTGAACGTGAAGGAATGACAAACATACACACATAGGTCCAAAGTTTCGCCTTACTAGTGACAGCTAGTGACTTTCTTTGTAATCTATAATATGTAAGACGAGAAACTTTTTTTTTTTTATTATTATTGATAGGCTCGCGTTTGACCACCATCGCACCTGATGGTAAGCGATGATGTGGAAGACGATGGAGCACGCTTGCCTAGAAGTAACCTATTCACTCTTGACTTAAAGACCCCTAGGTTGTAGCTATCAGGGAACACAGACTCGGGCAGGGAATTCCACTCTTTAGCTGTACGCATTATGAATGTGTTCCCAAAACGCTTTGTACGTATGGGTGGGATGTCCAAACTGATTGACATTTCAACGCACAGCCAAAACTACCGGGACTAGGAACGTGAAATTTTGTACAAGACTTCCTTTGAGGTAGGCGAGCACTAAGAATAGAATAGAATAGAATAGGACTTTATTTGCTAAGAATGCAGGTACATACAAATAGGATCGAAAATAACATAATAAAGAACCGTGTACATTCTGCCTTGTTGGCATGCAAATACAATACTTATTATACAACTAAGTTGAATGCCTTATTAAAATATGTAGTTATAATGTATCATTTAGGAAATCCTGAACAGAATAATAACATTTGTCTACAAGTAATTCTGTAAAACATTTTTTAAATTTCATCAATGGCAAGGTTTTCATGTGTTCAGGAATTTTATTAAAGATAACAGGAGCCATACAGATCACACTTTTTTTTAATAAGCTAGTTTTAAACGTGCCTGTGCATAGTAGGTTCTGATATTGTGATCTTAATGATGTACTCCGTTTTCTAGTTTCTGTTAATGTTGCAAATAAATTACGGTTTGTTATAACAAATATTGCTAATTCGAGGATATAGAGGCATGGGAAAGTTAATAATTTCTGAGACTTAAATATGGGCACACAACTGTCAGTAAGTTTGAGGCCAAATATAGCTCTCAAACAGCGCTTTTGAGCTTTAAAAATGCTTTCTCGTTCACTACAGTAACCCCAAAATATTACACCAAACCTTAAGATAGAAATTACGAGACCATGGTAAGCCACTAATGTTGTTGGCAGATTTACTTTTTTGGATAGGTTGTATAACATAAACGCGGCTGTGCTTAAACGTTTACATATATCTTCTGCTTGCGGCTTCCATGTTAACTGGCTATCAATTAAGATACCTAAAAATTTTGTGCTATTCACTTTATCGATAGTTTGGCCATTGAAGTTGATATCCATGTCACCTGTAGATATTCGTTGGTGAAAATGCATAGTTTTAGTTTTTTGCAGATTTATAACTAAGTTATTATTGTTAAGCCATTTTATTAAACAGCTGATTGAGTTATTGATGTCATTTACGTATGAGTTTTTATTGATACATGAAACAATTGAAGTACTGTCGTCTGCAAATAAAACCATTGGATTAGATATATGACGTGGCAGGTCATTAATATATAATAGGAAAAGTAAAGGTCCGAGGACACTTCCCTGTGGGACTCCATATTTTATTTCTTTAAATGACGATAAAGATTTTAGTTCCTCCTTAGATTTTAAACACAGGCTTGATATCTCTGTACATTGTCTACGGCCTTTGAGGTAAGTTTTTATTAAATTTAGAGCATTGCCACGAATACCGAATACCTAAGAAAGGGTTATAGATACCACGAATACCTAAGAAAGGGTTTTTCAAAATTCAGCCCCTAAGGGGATGAAACAGGGGTCTAAAGTTTGTACGGTGAAACCTATTTTCACGCAAGCAACGCCGCTGGCAGAAGCGAGTTTCTATATAAAACTAAAACTTGTCTACCTACTTAGGTACAATTCTTGTTTACACTTTTCACCCTCTGCGAATTTTCCAAGCAAAGCTCTAAATGTCAGTAAGCTCCCACATTAAGCCCTACACAAACGTTAACATTTCTCTCTGCTGACTTCCAACTTGATTTAAACAACGTGCTTTCTTGGTTTTTGCTTTGACAAAAGCTGTGGACTTTATGACGTACAAACGGAGTTCGAAAAATGTTTAAAAGGAACCATATTTAAAGAAATAATAACTTTAATAAAAAATTGGGCAAGTGCGAGTCGGACTTGCGCACTGAGGGTTCCGTACAAACTTACTTATGAAAACCGTTCTATTCCCGAATACGAAGATTTTTCCGAGTCGCATTTTTTCTGACGTAACCACATATTTATAGTTTTCAGATTTTTTTTCCTATACTTTTGCTACGAGACCTTGCTTCATGCCAAATTTCAGGATTCTAAATCAACAGGAAGTACCCGATGAATTTTGATTACCTTGAGAGTGTCGAAATATACGTTTTTTGCATCATAAACGGTCGCATCTTTTTTTTTCGTTAACTTAGAAGATTGTTTTACTACTTCTAGGGACAGGAGACCTGAGTATATGGTTTTAATTTCAACTCGATACCTCCAACTGTTCTCGAGATAAAGGGTCTTGACAGACAGACAGACAACAAAGTGATCCTATAAGGGTTCCCTTTTTTTTCCTTTAGGTACGGAACCCTAAAAAGTAACAAATTTAATAAAAAGAAAAGCATTGTGTGTACGCACCTCACGGCTGCGTCAGTGGTCGAAAAAATACTTACATTGAGAAGATATATGTAAGTACATTTATAAAAACCAAGTGCGAGTCAACTCGCGCACCGAGGGTTCCGTAAAACCTTACCTATGTTAAATATTTCGACGAATCGCAAATGAGTTATTATTTTGTTATGTAACTACAAACTACCTACTTGTTTTGTTTAGTATTATTTTGTTATCGGAAGACGCAGCGTTGGAAGGCCCACAAGGTGGACCGATGACCTGGTGAGGGTCGCGGGAATCCGATGGATGCGAGACGCACAGGATCGGTCATTATGGCGACATTTGGGGGAGGCCTATGTCCAACAGTGGACGTCTTTCAGCTGAAATGATGATGATGTAACTACAAATTTACGGTTTTCGGATATCTTTCTTTACTTGTGCTACATCGCTTCTTGCCAAATTTCAATGAGAAGTCCCTTAAAAATTTTGATTCCCTTGTTGTTTTCCCATAAATGGAGCATAAATAAGCCTCATCTTTATATTGCGTTGACTACTGCTCCCAGAATTAATAGACCTCAGTTTTTGAGATTAATATCAGCCTGATACCTCCACGCGTTCCTGAGAAAAGATCATGACAAACGGATAGAGGGACAACAAAGTGAGTTGCCAAGTAAGGTACGGAATCCTAAAAAATGAATAAGCGGCTTACAATGTTACATACTGATCAATAACATGCTTGTTCGTAAATTAAGTTGCCTGTCAATACAAGAAAAAAAGATTGCTCCAATTTCTGATAGCACGCTTAATAAATCTTCTGACATAAAACAATTTACTTTTTGGGGTCAAACAATAAATAACAAGATTACTACTTGAAACAAAATTTTACATCAGCGAAGTTGAGTAAGCGTTTTGAAACCAGTGGTTACGGACCCCTAACTGAAGGTGCCTAGTAGAACCAATGCCTGTTAGGCTGTGGGAACGTTTGAAAGACTCACCATGGACCTAAAACGCAAACGGAAACTGAAGGACACAGGTGAATTTTAGTCCGTAAGTGTGACACGCCGTCTCGCCCCATCCCAGAGCGGGAGAAGCCATTTAATGATTGCTCACCTCAAAAAAGGGGGGTTACAAACCCCTGAAACGATAAACCAACGACATATTACGTAAACAGCGTGTAAAAATGAACCTGATACCTACCATAAATGGTAATAAGAAAATTACAAAAACATGATAAAGCTCCTTGAATAAAACAAGAATAGAATTCGAGCTCACTCCTTTAAATTTCATTAGCTAGGTCACGAAAATATAGTGAAGATAAAACTTTAGACACTACATATTTTGTACCACCCCCGGAATATTGTTCAAGAGATGAAGAACATGTAAACGTGCTCTTAAGGCTTATAGTCCCTTGGACATCTTGCTGGAATTAAATGCACACATATTCGTACTGGCGCCTGCGCCCGCATAGAGCACCGCTGACCTTTAAAAACAATTTTCTTTGCGAAATTTTGATTGATTTACATATATGCTATGTACATTCTGAAGAACACTTGAACAGCATTTTTTTTTGTGTTAACATACTTCTAAAGATCAAAGCCGTTTGAAAGGAGTAAGGAAAACATACGAAAAAATATCATGGTGTTATTTTTTTTTTGCAAATGAAAAAACATACGAAAAAATCATAAATTATGTTGATAATGTTATATATGATATGAATCTAAAATAAATAAATATTTTTTTCAAATCTATTAACCCAGCCGTTACCAAGGAGTAGGGCTTCAGAAAAACTCGTTTTATGGCACTAAATGGGAGCAAATGCCTTAAGGTATTTTGCAGGAAGGTGTAGGGATTTTGTAGATCTTTGTGGACGAAGGTAGTTGTGTTACAGTGAGCTTTGGACGTGAAATCGACGCCTCTGGCGAATCTAAATTGTGTATGTCAAGATTTATTGAAAGTTTCAACTGCCAGTCAGTTCAAAATTTCCTAACAAGACACACAGTTGATCTTAAAACGTACTTTCGTCTATTCTCTATACATACTGCATAAATATAAATAAAATTAAAGTGTCTGTTTGTAACATGTAAATAATATTTCTTTAATAAATGCATATTAACGAATATTTGATACCTAAACAAAACTTTTTACCTGTCGGTTTGTGCGTCTGTCTGCTCTGGCTAATCTCCGAAACGGCGGGACCGATTTTGACGGGACGTACACTGGTAGATTGCTGATGTTATAAGGAGAAACTCAGGGCACTTTTATTAAAAAAAAAAACGGTGTTGTGCCTCTCGCATACATCAGATTCCTCACCAGGTCATCGGTCCAGCTTGTGGGAGGCCTTCCAACGCTGCGCTACTATAATTTAAGGCAGAAACAAACAATTCTAACCCAATTCAGATAAGCTCTATCATAGTCAACCAAACACATAAATTCGCAGAGATTACTTCACTAACATCTCCCACTAGCTCAGTATCAACAAAGAATTTAATCCAATCCTAGCTTTACAAATTCATATTACAAAAACGAACGCGATTCAATTCATTTAAATTTATTTAAGGACTAGTCTTCGAATAGCTTTGAATTTGTAACTGGTGAAAGAGCATTGCCGATAGCGGGCTAGATTGTAATAAAAAAACTTTATTAAATCCGCAAAGAAATCTTACAAGCAACAAAAGCAAGGAAAGCAAGGAAGGTTGGACTGCCAAGAAATCTCGTGCAGGCTGGGAGTAATCCTCTTAAGAGTAGAGCGAACCGGGTTGCTTACAGCGTGTGACTGCGGAGCGGGTGTGCGAATTAATAAGTGGGTACAGCAGTGTAGTGGTTTACATAAAAAAATCTTTGTTCAAACGTGGCTTGAAATGCTCGCTTTACTGCCCTGTGACATGAACCGTGTCGTGATTAGGAATTGTGGTTACTGTGTAGCTAAACTACTTGAAATATAGTTTCGTTGTTTATAACTTAATTTTGCTAGAAGTAGCTACTATTGACTACATAATAATAATTCAACAAAAAAAAAACACGGGAATATGTCAGGCATTGTTAAGAGCGAAGCGCCAAATTCAAGTTTACTTACGTTTTTTGCATTTCGCAGATCAGTGTTAAGTTCTATTTTCATCAAAATATAATTAACGACAGTTACAAATATGGCTTTACTGAGTTATAATCATTAAATATTCAAAGCATTTTATTTCAAATAAACCATTTACAGGCACTTTTGAAATGTCAAGAAGTCAGTCAATAAGAAAAACAAAATTGATGATAATTGCACATTCCAAAGCGTAGATCTCTATAGAGAAGAATGTGCAAGAAACTCATGGACACTCTTTTCAATCTTACAAGTAAGCTAAGTATATAGTTTTACTTTCCACTCGATACCTTCACGCGTTCTCGAGATAAAGGGTCTTAACAGACAGACATGCGGGCGGACAACAAAGTGACCTATAAGGGTTCTTGACATTTCAAAAGTGCCTGACTTTTGAAATGTCAAGAAGTCAGTCAATCAGAAAAACAAAATTGATGATAATTGCACATTCCAAAGCGTAGATCTCTATAGAGAAGAATGTGCAAGAAACTCATGGACACTCTTTTCAATCTTACAAGTAAGCTAAGTATATAGTTTTACTTTCCACTCGATACCTTCACGCGTTCTCGAGATAAAGGGTCTTAACAGACAGACATGCGGGCGGACAACAAAGTGACCTATAAGGGTTCTTGACATTTCAAAAGTGCCTGACTCTTGAAATGTCAAGAAGTCAGTCAATCAGAAAAACAAAATTGATGATAATTGCACATTCCAAAGCGTAGATCTCTATAGAGAAGAATGTGCAAGAAACTCATGGACACTCTTTTCAATACATAACATATGTATTACAAATATCTCGGTTACATGTTTCTTGTCGCTACTATCATGTGAGAACAATGTAAATAAAGTAAAAATAGATATTAAAATAGCAACTGGCAGCTAAGAGATGACCAGTCTCAACTGACAGTACCCGTTCACGGACATGACGCGAATATTGGCACCACTCAGCTCAACCATTTTGAAGGGAACCGAATGATCCAACACACGCGCTACCATCAATGAGACATTTGAGTGAGCATGACAGAATTATAAATACAAACCTTTCAGTTCAGCTAACCCTACTACTACCATACCGGGGGGGGTATGGTAGTAGTAGGCTACACTTGTTCATGAAATAGCTATATTTCATAGGGTTAGACGAACTGAGGGTTACATTGATGATTTTGATGATTATAATTACGAGTAATAAATAAATACGAGTTACGATCACAAATCATATTTTGATCAACATATTTTCGCCACATTGTGGGTAGACAATATGGCTAGGCCCTTACTCTGTTGCAACCTAAATGATCGTTTTGCTGAAGTATTTTATTTTAGAGGTTGTCTAAATATTATCTAGAATTCTATTCAGACTGGATAGGTGTTCGGGCTCGAAGGCTGGCTGACACGACGTCATTACGCCTCGGAAATAGTCACAAAATTTGAATTTCGCGGGCTACCCTAGCGCTTCCACCTTATAACATCGAATCTTTCGTTCGTTCTAAGCATCTAACACAGAAGTAGTGCTATAACTCCTTACAGCATCCACGCCATGTATGCAATTCGCCAACGTCGTGAAAACGCCGGTCGAACCATGAATCCTCTCGCCATCCTCATGTGTGAAGCTTAAGCAATATATTTCACGTCATGGCTTATTAATAACGCTCGCAATACTATCCTAGCTATTAGGTAGCTAGGTACCTACATTACATAATTTATAGCCGAAATCCTGCCGTAGGTAGGTAGCTAGGTAGCAGTATTTCCTTCCATGGATTAAAGTGATCGCGAGATGAAGGCAATAACTAATATTTCCTAGGTCTGCCTTATAAGAAACACATTCGGATTCCTAGTAGACGTACGGTAGTATATTTATTATTTTAGTATTGAAGAGGATAATACTTTTCTTTGGTTCGAGAGGAAATATGGCGGGGAAAGTAGGTTACCTATTTTCGCAGTAAAGCTTTATCTCTTTGGCTTTATTGAGATAGAATCCGAGAATAAGGATCTTGGACATGGACAAGAAACTTCAATGGAGTTGAGCATTATCGAAATTTCCATTGATGCTGTTAATAAAATTGAAAACGAGACAGTTGCTTGAAAAGAAAAAGAAAAGTCATTTAAAAGCAGGGGCGTAGCTACCGCCGTATCAATGACACGGGGCCCCCAAGATGCAGGGGCCCCGTGCAAAAATTCGTAACATGTTATCCCCACCCTTCAATTCTCTTATTGGTTATTTACGGTTTTTTAGTTACGGTTTAAGACATTTATTTCTCAAAAAGAATACAATTCACTTAATATGAGAAATACAAATTATTCTTAAATACTAAAACGTTGACATGAGAAATGTAGGTACTCAAATAAACTAGTAAGTATTAAATTATCTAAACACAAAATTCGACAAGAATTTTTTTTTTTTAAATATTTTATATTCTGTAGACAAGAAGAAAAAGTACATATTTGTTGTATTATGAACTCATTACGTATCGTTTCTTAAAAGCAAGTCGATAGCAATTACTTATTAGTTATTGAATAAATACTAAATTATAGGATGTTCCACTTTTATAGTTCGCTCCGTTCGTTCTAGCATTCTCTACATAAGATCATAATAAAAACTTAACCTCTCTTCTATTCTAGAATACTCCAATAAACGAGGTCATCGATCTCGGTCTTACGTAATGACGTGGATGAAATCTATCCAGTTAGCCTAGTCATCTATGGCGTGGCCTATCGCGACGCCGTGTCATGTCTCTGTGCGAGACGGGTCTACGTTGTACAAAAAAAAAACCGGGCAAGTGCGAATCGGACTCGCGCACTGAGAGGTCCGTACAAACTTACCTATGAAAACAGTCCAATTCCCGAATTGAGTTACGAAGATTTTTCCGAATCCCTAAAAAAGTTTATTTTATGACGCAACTACATACTTAACAGTTTTCAGATCTTTTTCTATACTTGTGCTATGAGACTTGCTTCATTCCAAATTTTAGGATTCAGAAGTCTGATTTCCTTCACATCTTCAAGGGGCCGCAGACCTGAGTTTATGGTTTAAAGGAGACAATTTTTTTTTGTTTGGGGAATAGGCCCACCACAAGTTGTGGCGTTTAGCAATGAAATGCACGTTAGTTTATTCCTTATAATCTCTAGATTACAGTGGTAATATTAGCAAAACTTTATGTAACTGGAGTACCGTTAAATACGACAGTCAAAACATGACTCTCATAATAACCTAAAATCTCACAAGAGCGATTGTCTAATGAGTGGATAAGTCTCCTTGGTATTTTAAGTTAAAATAGTGCACTGTTCAATAATATACAGTATAAAACAAAGTCACGTCTTTACTACGTGACAGACTTTGATGTGATTTACACGATTTGATAGACTTATTCATGAAAATGCGTAGATGTATTCATTTAGAAATAGCGCGGCTTTTGCCAGCCATTGACTGTAGATCTAAAATAATAAGGTGATGTGTTTTATGCTGGTTGTGTAAGGAGAAAAAAAAACCACAATACAGGTACATCACAAGTATTTATTACTGTTCATCATCATCATTTTCAAAGTCATCTCTTAAAAGCAGTATTTCATCTAAAAAAGATGCAGGTGGCTCAACCTCATATGCACAGCAGCCAACAGTACGTCTGCCCACTAAACAATTACAACAGTATCCAGCAAGAACAGTATTCAACATTCCGTTGAAATCGTGCTGCACAATTGATACAACGGCTTTGTGGATTATGCATGTATCTACAGATGCCATTTTCATAAAATCTTTCGAATAAAAATACGAAAAGAACAGAAGAAACATGCAACTATCTAGTAATCGGAAACAATAATAATGTTGTCTGTAGCGGTGGGCGTTTCAACGACGAACAGTTTTCAAAGACCGTTTTTTGTTCTGCAACGTAACAACCGTTTTCCATCCTGCGACCAAACATTCTTCGTTGCACAAACTAGTCTTCGAATTACTGTATGAGAATTGTTATCTTACTGTTAAGAAAATAAGGTCTAAAATCCATTGCTTCAACTATCACACTCGTCGCATCGTCGTTTTTAAAACCAGTTATTGCAATGAAAAATGAATTTTATGTTTATAGTCATAAAGTTCATTTTTCATTGCAATAACCGGTTTTGAAACGACGACGCGACGAATACAGAATTTATTACCGTCCTCAAACTAGTTGCGACAACGAACGTTTTCTGCAACTACTTCACTCAACGATAGTTTCGTCTTCAAACCAGTTGCGACGACGACCGTTTTCTGCAACCGTTTTTGTCGTCGCAAAAACGGTTACGTCTCGTCCGTCTAAAATTCGACAACGACCCACCACTAGTTGTCTGTTAGTGTCAAACTGATTGAAACTGGACCACAGAGCATCTGCAACGGGCTATTAATTACGTTTCGTTCCACGGTGATTTTTAAAGTACGTTACTTGATATTTGTGTTAACCGTTAATAACAGCATTAAAAACAAGTTCACTGTACCAATTAATTATTATCTCTTGAAACGCATTTAAATCCGATGTCACCGCTGCGCACTGTAGTAACATATTTTTTTTCACGTTAAAATAAACTTGAAAACGCTCCTAAACAAGCATTTTTTGCCGTAACACTTTTTTACTATTATTTCATTATTCCGGTTAGATTTCTATATAATTTTTGGTCTGTTAATTATAATAAGATGATCGCTTTTTCCATGTGTAATATGATTAATAAACGTAACCGTTTAATAGTGGGCCCAAAAAAAATTGTCTCCTTTCCACTGGATACCTTCACGCGTTCTCGAGATAAAGGGACTTAACAGACAGACAGGCGGACGGACAACAAAGTAACTTATAAGGGTTCCGTTTTTTTCCTTTTGAGGTACGAAACCCTAAAAAGAAATAAAAACACGGTAACTTTTGATTTGGGGCCCTTTTAGGACCAACTACGCCACTGTCTAAAAGAACCTACAGTTGAAAATACAGTAAACTCGTCTAACTTTAAGGTAACAACTCTTTTCCGGGGCAGTAGTCAATATTGCACAAGTATTTTTGTCGGGGAGCGAGTGCGGCCGACAGGTCATCTGGAACAAATCTCCAACTAGCTCGACTCGAATCTAGTTTAGTGGCGTTAATAGCTCAGACTTTAGCGATATTAACAATGGATTTTAATCTGCTTCTATCTGCTGTTGTTGACAGAATTCGGGAAGTTTATTTGTGGAGACAAAGTTATTAGAGCTTGTTTCTTTTTTGAGGTGGGGGGTAGTCATCCAATGACTTCTCCTGCTTTAGGGCATAGCATAGCATTGTCGGCCTTATAATGTTCCCACTGCTGGGACTCAGGATGGGCCGTAATCCCCCACGCGGGTCCAGTACAGGGTGGTGGATGTCACATGTCTTCGAATTTCGAGGTTCTAGGACATGCCGGTTTCCTCACGATGTTTTCCTTTATCGTTTTGAGAGCGGTGGTGATCAAATTAATTACACAAAGTAATGCGCCTAACACAAGTCGGGGCCCGGCCGTAACCACTCGGCCACCACTGCTCTCACCTCGCTTTAGGGCGTGTCAGACTTTTACTGACTAAAACCACACCTGTGTCCTTTAGTTGACCTTTGCCTTTTAAGACCACGGGTTACCTTTTCAGAAAATCCCTGTGGTTGCTTAACCTTAAAGATCAATTTGTGTAGCTGTTATTATTTTAGCTATCAGCTCTTCGTCTCTTAATTTAGAAATGCAGAGCTAGTTGTAATCAAAGTTGGCACTCCAAGTACTGTAGGCAGCAGGTACTTACCTAGGTACAGAAACTTTTGGGTTTCGTGAGATCTGTTTAACCGTCTGCACGTCTGTTAGGGCCGAAGTGATTTCAATGTGAAGAGTGGTAACTTGTATCTAAGTAAACAGGTTACCGAATCAATAACATCTATAATAAGTACTTGTAGTTTTTAACAAAGATCTAATATAATAAAGGAGAAAGTATCTATGTATGTATTTTATGCCTTCACGCTTTAAGGGCTGAATAGATTTGGATTAAAATTTGGCATACGGGTAAACCGTGTATTCTAATAGTACACAGGGCAGCCTATGTCTAAGACAACGTCATAACGTAATGCCAGAACTTAGTTGCCACTTGCCACTGCCACTGCCAGAATTTAGTTTCAATGACAATGACCATAATCAAAGATAGTTCTGAAATATAATATTCTATCAATATCCTTGTTATTTTCAGTTTCTTAGCTCGTTTTCTACGACCCGAAGAGCGCAAGAACGTTATTTACATATTCTAGTGATTTTAAAATCTGTTGAGAATCCTATAACGGGCACGTACGCTCGTGATTACACCGATTGCTTCTCTTGGTTGATTTTCTTAACGATACGGCGTTGTGTAATGTTTCTCTAACAATAAGCTCGAAATTCAACACGCGAATGTGCTTTTTCGATGTCGTAATTTTGTGAGAAATTAAGTGTTCTTCTTCTATGTTAAAAATAGTTTAAATAGTGTAATTGGCTTCGGGTGTTCTATTTAAAATAATAATAAATACATAAATGATGCCTCCTACGCAAAAGTGCATTTTTTGAGAAGAGTCGTTTTTATAAGTGTTAAAGTGTATAAGTAACTAGCTGCTACCAACGTAGTAAAAAAAAAGTAGTTTTCTCCATACACACTTTGGACCCCCGTTTCATACACTTAGGGGTGAATTTTAGAAAATACTGCTAGTCTACGTCATAAAAGGAAGCCTTCTGCAAAATATCACGTTCCTAGTCCCAGTAGTTTCAGCTGTGGGCTGATATGTCAGTCAGTCAGTTTCTCCTTTTATATAGGTGCAGTTTTTGCATTATGTACTGAAAATAATATTTTACCATTATATGTTTACTGTATGGACTTCAAAAGATAATTTGACCTCTGAGTTTGTTTCTCAGGGTAGTCAGCTAGGAAACACCGGCCTCATCTAGTCAAAATTGACGTGTAAAAGTGTTTTATTTCTTTAACTTAGTTGAAAAATAAATATCATTTATCATTTAATAATATTTATTTTATAATAAAATTTTACTCAAAAACTGTTATGACGTATTGGGCATTGATCTATCTATCTAGCCTATAGACTAACATGAGAAAATTTAGGTTAAAAACTACACCTAATATCAGAATCCACGCGCGCCTCAGGGAGTTGTCAGCAAATCGTGCCCAGCAGGGTCGAAGCCTACTGGGGCCACGGGTAGTGTGAAAGTGAAACCCAGGACCCTGGGACGAAGGCAAAGAAGGAACAGGAGTGGGTTTTTAGTCAATAAAAGTCTGAAACTATCTCCCGCTCCGCTCAAGAGCGGGACTTGTCATAAGATGATTATTCCACCTAAAAAAACCTAATATCAGAATTGTTCTCGAAACATTTAACCTACTCCTTTATGAACGAAAGATACGAAGCAAAAAAAAATTTGAAAAGGAAATAAAATCAGATATTTTTATATCAACCGACCAAAAATTAATTTTTGACGCCGAAGACGATACAGAACTCTTCAAAAGAATGTTTGGAAAAATTTAAGCTTCCTCAAGTTAAATGGAAAAGTTTACCACTTAAATTGACAGTGTCTCCGGGTCGGGTCGACCCGAACGGGGTTCATAAAATCGGTTTGCGACATGGAAGCAAAGTGTTATATCTCTATTACGGCTATAATAAAATAACTTTATGCTTAATTTTGTGAACGGAGGGTGAGTAACTCGGTGACCTCTGTTTGGACAGGATTATTTGTTAAGTCACTCCAATCATTTTGTATTTTCAACCGAAAAATCTGAAATTTAACCGCATGCGCGAACAATATGTAGACAAATATCAGTTGTAGCGTCAATTTATCTAATTTTTCATGTTTAACATGTACGGTCCGGACTGGACGGCGAGCTACCTATTGCTAGACGTCTGCAAGCCCGTGCAAAATCGTACATTTTTTCACTCATATTTGCTGTTTCCGTACTTACGTGAATAAAACCAGTAGGTATACCGTGCAATGACTCTTGATGTCCATTATATCGAATTTTTTGTATAGGAAAATTCCCAAGCAATATCTATGAGAGCACCTAAGCGTTTGTTTGTGATAAGGATTTTCCCCGGTATCAAGTAATAAAAAAGTCTTTATACTTGAGGCTGAGACGGTAAGTCAAAGTTAACCGGACGCCACGAGCAATCAGGACTTTGAAAAATTAAGCTCATAATTAAAAACGAATTCTTAAGCTTGCCTTGTGAATGCAAGGCAAAATTGTTTTGGCCTGCGAAAGAGGGAATGCAGCGTCTTTTTATTGGAGTCCAATGAAAAATTTTGCCTGCAGCTGAATTTTGGAATTTTGAGTGATTTTTATGTTGTTTTCTGATTCTATAATAACTGAACCTGAATGATATCAAGTAAAATGTAATGTCTTTCGATATTGTTTTTAGCAAGACAACTAACATCCCAGGAAACTTTAAGATCACATACATTGTGCGTAAGGAGTTGAATTGCCTGTCGAAATCGGTGTTACCTGATAGCTAAGTGTGAATAATACGTTACTTCTAGGCAAGCGTGTTCTATCTTAGAAAACATCATTGCTTACCATCATATGTATCTTAAATAGGAGTGGTCAAATGTGAGCCTATCAATAATAATAAAAAAAAACTGGGCAAGTGCGAGTAGGACCAAGGGTTCCATACAAACTTACCTACGTATGTTAATAGTTCAATTTCCGAATTGAGTCTCGAATATTTTTCCGAATCGCAAAAAACGACACAACCACAAATTTACTGTTTTCAGATTTATCCTTATACCTGTGCTATAAGACCTAGCTTCATGCTAAATTTCAGGATTCTGGGTCAACGGGAAGTATCCTATGAATTTTGATTCTCTTAAGAGTGTTGAAATATACGTTTTTGCGACATAAAAGGCCGTATATTTTTATTTTTTATTTTAAGTTAGAAGTTTGATTTTGTTACAGCTTCAAGGAACCGCAGACCTGAGTATATGGTTTTAAGTTCAACTAGACACTTCCACGCGTTCCCGATATAAAGGGTCTTCACAGACAGACAGACGGACAATAAAGTGATCCTGTAAGGGTTCCGTTTTTCCTTTTAAGGCAAGGAACCCTAAAACAGCATTTCGGAATTCGAAGTCTTTCATTTTATTTTTGCTCTTTAAAAGCTTTGAAAGTAATCAGAATAGAGCAGTTAATCTGAGCGACATCACTTAAAGTCAGTTGCTATAAATATAAATAGCTTTTGCACCTCTTCTGCTCTTGAAATCTTTAAGTGCTACCAGAACTGGTGAAATAAGCTCAACTTAAGCAAGCTTATCTGCTTAAGTTAAAACATGTAACAGATAGTTCGTATACAAACAATCTCTGAAGATACTTTAAGCAGCTGTATTCAACCTTTTTTTTCTTCTCCGGTCACATAGTACTTCTATTATTAGGTATTTACCTATGAAATTGCCGTTTTTTAAAACGGGTTGCTTTGAAGAAAATACACAACACCAATAAACCAATAAATACCTAATTTTGAAAAAAGAATAATGTTCTTTTAATATAAAGTTTATTTGAACTTATAATTCCAAGTCAATCCAAAGATATAACACTTCAAAGCATCCCGTTTTAAAAAACGGCAATTTCATACTTTAACCCCTATTACTATCCTAATGGGCGCAATAAGCTTTAGTGAAATAGAACTTCTACATTAATGGTTTTTTTTTTTGTCAAATGGACTATTTCCTATAAAATTGCTACATGCTATGGGCATAGTTCAATTTTTTCGTTTTGTTAGCAGGACCATCATTAATCCATACATCGCCAAGGTGTGAACTAATAAGCAGACTTCCGTACAGTAAACTGCAACACGGAATAAATATATAATTATGCCACCAATATTGTGTTAGGTTGCAGGGCCATTCCGAAGTGTTTGGTAGGCCAAATGCAGCCCGCGGACCGCAGGTTGAGTACAGCTGCTTTAAAGCATTGCTTTAAAGAAAGTTTTAGTTGTTCCATCTCACCAAGGCGGGTTCGTTTTGTGTATGTGTGTGAAGGACCATGTACACTTTTTATGGTTATTTTATGGGTCCCTACCTTATCGTCATCTTCCTACCTTTGTCCCGTTTTATTTAGGTTCGATGCAACACGTTTTAGGGTTCCATACCCAAAGGGTAAAACGCGATCCTATTACTAAGACTCCGCTGTCCGTCCGTCTGTCAGTCCGTATCTCATGAACCGTGATGGTTAGACAGTTGAAATTTTCACAGATGCTGTATTTCTGTTGCCGCTATAACAACAAATACAAAAAAAAAAAAACAGAATAAAATAAATATTTACGGAGGTTCCCACAGAACAAACGTGATTTTTTTTGCTAACTCCCTTTACTTTCGTATCACTTCTCACACAATCCATTCATCTTTTCTTTTTCCTTCCTCTCTCTCTCTCCATCCATCCACAATGGTTCCTTACCTCAATTCGCAAAATCAGAACCTTTATAGGATCACTTTGTTGTCCGTCAGTTAAGACTCTTTTTCTCAGGAACACGTGGAGGTATTAAGCTGGAGTAAAAGTAGTAAGCAATCTTTATGGCAAGGTAGTTGACGACGGCTGTCTTTAAATATCACTCACTATATCTACACTAATATTATAAAGAGGTAAAGTTTGTTATTTTGTTTAGGAGATAATCTCTTGAAGTGTTGGTCCGATTGCTAAAATTTTTTCACCGATAGAAAGCTGCTTTATTCCTGAGTGACATAGGCTATATTTTATGTACGCGGGCGAAGCTGCGGGCAAAAGCTAGTCTAAAATAATATCTTGTTGCATACTTTAGTTATTATTTATCAAAATTAAGTAAGTAACCTATGAATATTGTTTTTTTTTATTATTTATGGCCAAACTGTGCCTCTGACAGCGGTCACCGTCGCTAATAGGCATCTGTATAATCGAGTAGATATGATGTGTATTCAAATTGAATTTAGGTAAGTATATACTTATATTTGTTTATATTTAGGCCCGAAAGTTCACAGATATGATCTATACAAATCATGCATCAAGTGATTCCCTAGCTTAAATCCCATTCATATTTTAGAAACACTAAACAAACGGCTCGTACGAAATCTTAAAATAATAATCGTTTATTTCTGTTTATCTTCAGGTTAGACATCGTTAACGACACGTGCATCGCACGCACATACATAATGGTAGACGGTTACAGAATAATAAGTAAATGAAGTGCTCATAATATTCGCATACTTCTGCTTAGACTGTGAGGCGCGCCAAGAATTGCCTGTCATCTGTCACTCACTTAAGAATAATGGTTAAGCCTGATTTGTGCGTCTGCAATCAGAAGTAAAACTTGGAGTTTGTTTGAAAACTTTTGTGACGTCAAAATGTAATGGTTTACTAAGTACATTCTGCAGATAATAATAGGCATTAGAAATAAAATAATGTCACCTATAATAATGAACAGAAGAAATTTAGATACTTTGGGAATCATTCTTACAAACATTCTCAGACATTTGAGAACAACTTTCTAAATAAGCCACACTCTATTTGCAAAAACGTGGCGATCGCGCTTATTAAAAAGTCGTAAATTCATGGGGTTGACAAACGCTATCGAAATGTCAAGTGATCAATCCCATATATTTTGGCATTTCGACCACCGTTGTAGCACTGATTATTTATTAAATGATACTTTGACTCTTGAAATGTAGCTATAGTTCCAATACCACGACACACTCATACTTCTGTCAAAATTTTCCTCTAAATTAACGCACACCTTATCATTCCATCAGCTACCTACTCCATACCATCACCAGAGCTCGTGCATCATCCCAACAACGACAGCTCCAGATATAGACAGATGCGATTGCCTCACTTGCCCTGTTGTGACGTGTGTGAATAATTGGTTTGCACACGTAAATCAAATGCGAATAACAAAAGTTTACAAGTACTGAGAGCACATTGAATTAGTGTTATCTTCATTGGCCCGTTAACTGTGCCGAGTTTAACAGATGGGACTGAGAATCAGTATGTTACCAGAACACATATGTTACAAAATGTTATGGCTATAACTACTACTTGAAGTCCTCTCAACCTTAGTTCGGTCTTCGTCATAATTGTTATATTTTAAGTTCCCCTAATTATAATGATTTGATATTTATCATAATATTTATTAGTTTATAATATTAGCATATATATTTATTTTATTATTATAAGTAACTTAATTTAATTATACTACATTCTACTTAAAATATCTGTTATTTACTTATTGTGCACACCTACCACAGTGTTGTCTTTTTAACCCAAAGGTTGACTGGTAGAGAATGCCTTGTTGCATTAAGTTATGAGATGATGTTGACCGTCAGCCATAATGTTACCATACTCTTCAACATACTGAAAGACAGCTGCAAATCAGATCATTGTGCTTTAATGCTTGATCGTGGCTACCATGATACATCAATTTACGAAGTGTTTTTGGATATGAGCCCGTTAAGGTCAGCCACGAGACTTATTTTTTGGGGGGCGATCGACAGCGGTGACCTTTCGCGCTGTCCCTGGTACCGGTACCTGAAAGAATGGCAGGCGGTTTCCTCCTTCTGCGAAGCAGTAAACCTAGCGAATGTAGCGGCCCCACGCGTGAGGGTACGGACTTCAAGGCTGTCTCCTTCGCCTGGAACGCTAGGCAAATAAAGAGCGAGAAGTCATTGCATGACTTCCCACCTTAAAAAAAGACTTATTCTTCGAACATAGCTACTATAAGATTTATTTTATGTCTACTAGCTTAGCTGTCTCGGTAGGCATATCCGTCTGTCAACGTATGTAAAACACAGACAGATTTTCAAGTAAAGGTTACTAAGATGCCAACGGGGAGATACAACTTCACCGCTTTATGTCGCAGAAAGGAAAAAAGTACGTGAAATTTAGAATTCTAGGAACGGACACCATTTACTATTTAACCATTTACAAGATAACACAGTTGTTTTATCTACAAGAAAGTTGCAAGTTGTAAGAATTCACGCAGAGAAATGTTGCTTAATGACCCTCGTAGCGATAGACTTGCTCTACCCAATGTTACTTTGTTTAAAATTACCTTGCGTAGCTTGAAAACCATTACCAGTTTAAGGGTGTCTAGGAGTATTTTCGATGCAATATATTTTATGTGGTGTAATTACGCTATTTTTAGGTCGGAAATTATCCAATGACATCTCTCACTCTAGGGTGGAGCGTAAGGGCACCCACTCATATGTTCCTTCTTTGCCTTGCGTCCCAGGACCCCGCGATTCCCTCTTGGATGACCCATAGCCCCCCCCCCCCCCCCGGCTTCGGCCCTGCTCATTGTTAGTGTTTTAGATATACCAAAATTTATCATTCTTATGTTTCTTGTTCTAAGTACAACAAAGTAGTTTCTGTTGTAGTTTCAGATCGTAGAATCGACGCTGGAAAAGCCTGTAAAATTCCCTGTTCGACGAAGTATCCAGGCCAATTTAATAATATCAAATAAAAGAAGAAGCGATGTTTGCTACGTAAATTACAGGACCATCACAACTTTTCAGCGAAAAGCAACACAGAAGAAATCGTCGGAAAAACCTATCAAAACTTGAGAAAATTCAATAAAGGTACTTGGAAAGTTTGTTAAGGAAGTAGCGAGGAATATTTTTATGAAAAAAAGGAATCTCAATTTGTGTCGCCGGTAAAATAAAAATAACGTGAAAACCCTCAAGGCTTGGTGGATGGTGGAGGAATCGAGTTTGTTTGTCAACTTTGTCTGATGATGTCCTGTTAAAAATATTGCGATTCATTACCATTTCTGAAAAGTATTGTAATTTTTTTTCCTGACAAGATACCAGTCTTTGTAAACTTTTTTCCATTGATGTAAGGCAAGAAATAAGTGGTATAGCTCCTTAGAACTTTTTTTACTGGTATAAAAATATTAAGAAATAGTTAGGTTGGTGTTTTTTTTTTGCAAGAATTAAGATTAGTTTCTTCGTAGTTTGGTTAGAAGAAGACCATATAAACGGTGTATGAATTTTGTATAATATAATATGGCTACGAAAGAAAATACAATTTAATTCAAAATATTTTATTTCATATAGGCATACATGTTTCCTATGGAGAAAAACCGGCAAGAAACGACAGTCTCTTGCTAGTTCTCTTTTCTTTTCTTTCTTTAAAAAATCTTTGCAACTTTGATTTTTACCAGTTTTACAATAATTTCTTTCTAATATTTAATAACAAACTTGTAATTCATTTGTAAAACAAAATAAAAAAAACTATTGAGGTATCAAGAAATAGTATGGAAAAATAAATATATAGTATAGATGCAAAAGAACATTCATTGATTTTATGAGAAACATGGCTTTCAACCGTTGCCGGATAGATATTCTTAGAAACAAATTTTTAACATAATCATGTCAGACGATATAAATATCTTGACGAAAACTTCCATCATCCATGACATCATGTTTTATCCAAGAAACGCATGTTTTTGCATACTCTATGTTTGTTTAATAAATACATACAAATATAATAAAAATAAAGAGTAGTATCTCCCCAGCCTTTTCCCAACTAGCTTGTGGTCTTCTAGTCATACCGGAGGTGGATGAATATCCGTATTTTACATGGAGCGACTGCCACCTCCCACTTACCGAGCAACACGATACTCTTTGGATAGACTGAGGGCCGATGTTGCATTAAGTCCCCATACAAAAGTGCTCCGTCGCAGTTCGCCGCGCGGGCACACGTTGCGGGCAGCCGCGCCCCATGCCCCTTTTGCTACGTAATAATAATACATTAAATTTCTCCATCGACACGACTACATACACACCGTTAAAGTTGAACTAGCTCTAGCAAGGTTCTGGAGTGACGACCGCCTACCGAAAGACGCAGAGTTGAAAGGCCTCCCACAAGGTGGACGGATGACCTGGTGAGAGTCGCGGGAATACGATGGATGCGAGACGCACAGGACCGTTCATTGTGACGAGACTTGGGAGAGGCCTATGTTCAGCAGTGGACGTCTTTCGGCTGAAATGATGATGATGAACCTCATGCATGAGAGGGCTGAGGGTGCCTGAGCAACTGGTCAAAAATAAATATATAACAAAACAAACTGCGCATATTTTCAGAATATTTCTCCGACACGATTATGATCTAAAACAAATTTCGCTATAATAAATTTTAAGCTACGTTGAATGTTGATAAGATTTACTAGCAGTAATAAAATTTTATTTCGTTTTTATATAATAGAGAGTCGATTTTTCACATTTCTTCACAATATATTACTTCATATTTTTTACAAAAATATTTGTGGAAAGCGTAAATATCTACCATTACCCACATTTGCTCTCGCAAAAGTCCTCTAGAAAATAAAATTAGGTACCTACCTAGTTTTTACTTTACTATACACTAGTGGATAGTCATTTCCACTACAGACTAATATTGGTGCTTATTACAAAAGTAATGACAGCCCCATATCATGTTCTGACAATTACTGTCCATTCCAGGTTGCCTGAAAGATATCGCGAAATGCGATAAGGCCGCCCATTGTATGTGTTTTAGTTATAATTTTCACTTTTTTATGTATCGTGTTGTATAATAAATAAATACTATTCTTCTAGAGTTCTTGATCTCCTTTCTAAAGTTTAGAATGGAGATCAAGAACTTAGAGATCATCAGTGTTAAGTGTCCATTTCTTGTGACAATACTACCAAAGTTTTACGTTCATAACCTGACTATAGGTACTACTACCAGCGGTTATGGACTTCTAAAAAATTAAATAATAATTCTATCGGCATCAATAGATATCAATTCTCATCATTTATTATTTATTTATTATATTCTTTATTGTACAACACATAAACAAAAATACAGGACAAACATAATTAAAAATAAGTGTACAATGGGCGGTCTTATCGCATCATGTTAGTGAAGTTTCAGTCGCGTGGCTTATTTAACTTGATCTGGCATAGTAAGAAGAAGAACATCTGAACCAGCTAATCTTGTCTAATTTGCTTAGCTTATACTTTTCAACTACACGCAAACCGCAGAAAAACCAAGGTTACTGACATAGTTCGAAAAATCGCCATACATAAGTGGCAGTGGGCAGAGCACACTGCTCCCAGAACAGATGGTCGATAGAAACAAAAGATATTGCAGTGGCGATCGCGTACTGGAAGACGCAGTTAGCAGGCCCCCTACAAGGTAGACCGATAATTTGGTGAGGGTCCTGGGAATCTGATGGATGTGAGACGCACAGGACCCGTCGTTGTGACGACACCTGAGAGATCCTATGTCCAGCTGTGGACGTCTTTCCGTTGAAACCATGATGATGATGATGATGACAAGGCGAAGACATCCCTTACTCTGATATCTGAACATCATATTTATGTTAAGCACATTATCCTCAATTTCTCACACAATCTACAGGATCGATCGTGCAAGCTACCGGAAAATCGGACACCTTCAGGTGTTTAAGTTCAGACTGTCGGGAACTCCATACAATTGCCCTGGCTGGAGGCTTTGATTCTCGAATCGAGGCCGCCACAGGCAAGACCGGTTAAGCAGCCGACAACCTCCTAGGTTGACCTGCGAGAGGCCACACACAAAAAAAAAAAAAAACTCCATACAATAGTTTCAGGAGAAGCTTAGTCCGACATGTTTGTCAATTAATCACCTAGGTTCGGTGTGAAAATCAGACCTGAATACTTGTATAGCTTGGTTTAAGGGTGGTAAGTTATGGTTTTACCCGCAGACATAACTGTCCTTTCTCTAGCAGTCTTAATTGATTATTTTATGCGATTTTACTCGGAAAGGGAACGAGAATGAATAGAGGTCGCCGAGCCAATGTTATGTTCATTGAACAGTAACAACAAGCGATGTGTGTGTTCAACTTATTCAAATTACCAAAATCACCACGCAGTCACCAAATCTTCTAGCAAATGTGTTGAGCTAATTAATATTTATTGATACAAGAAATGAATGTATCGGAAAAATGTAACAATTTACAGTTCCTTGTGAGAAGTCAACCCCAATAATTGTCGGCACAAAATGTTTTGAAATAATTTATAAGGATTCTCAATACTAGAGTTCAGAGCACTATGAGAAACTTAACTGCAGGAAATAGAAGCACAATTAGTGATTTTTAGTTAGCTTTCCGTAGGATTAGTCACAATGTCGCCGAAACATCAAATGAATGTCCATTTCTGATATTAATTCATGTTCTGATAAAAAAGTTTAGGTTTTATAATGGCCACCAATGTTACACTTTTAACACTTCATAAATTGCGATTTAAGAGATGTATTTACTAGAAGTTTTAATCTAAATTAATTTATAATATTATACATTTACGCAGACATCATCTTCTATAAGAAAGGGAATGGTGAGTAAACCACCATGTGGACCCAAAGCGGGTGGATAGATGTCACATTTGTTCAAATTTTTGGGTTCTAGGATGAGCCGGTTTTCTCACGATGTTTTCCTTCACCATTTTAGGAGAAATGGTGATGAAATAAATAAAACAAAATTAAGTGCCAGTCTTTGGAGCCACTCATAAGTCGGGCCCATTACCAGTAGACGAGCTCTTGCTAACGACTTGCTATCGGTCAATTAAAATAATAGAAACCAATACTTTACAAACGTAAAACTGTTTATTTACAAGTAGAAGGTAATACTAAAAGAAAGTCACACATAACAGAAGCAATCGTTGACTATAACAGGCTAATTTGATCCTGGAAATGGTCCTCGGTTTCTGTGGGTAAGGCCAAAGGAAAACGCAAGCTTTTTTTCCTGGTTTCATTTCTTTCGTTTATTAAATTTTAGAAAGAAAAGATCTCGAGCCTTTTTGTCAAAAAATTAAAAAAAATCGTAATGTTAAGACGTTATCACTCATTCTTTTTTTTTTATTTGATATATAATAATAATAATAATATAATATAATAATATTCCACAACCATCACACAACGCCGTCTAGTCTCAAGCTAAGCAGAGCTTGTGTTATGAGTACTAGACAACTGATAAACATACTTATATATTTCTAAATACATACATATTATAGATAAATTACACCCAGACACAGAACAAGTGATCGTGCTCATCACACAAACATTTGTCCTGGGTGGGAATCGAACCCACGACCTCCGGCATAGCAGTCAGGGCCACTAACCACTAGACCAACAGGCCAGTCAACCAATAAACCAATGCTTGTCTGTGATTCCACCTGATGGTAAGCAATCATTGATGGTGAGGCGCACTAGTTTATTAAGAGCCTATTCACTCTAGCCTTGAAGACACCTAAATTATAGTTGGACAGGAAGACCGCAGCAGGCAAATTGTTCCAGTCCTTCGATGTACGCGGTATAAACGACGAAGCGAAACGCTTAGTCCGGACCGTTGAAGTTTTAACACCGTAAGGTTGGATACTCGCCATACGTCGGGTTGTCCGATGGTAGAAAGGAGATCGATGCAATTCCCGCGCAAACTCTCCAAAATACAACCTGTTCCACCTGTTCCAAAATGCAACCATTCGGCTGTAGTGTTACAAAACAAACCGGACAAAAATTTCTAACACCACATGCACTCTGTTTTACTTCTTACCAGTTATAAAGACTTTCAAAAGAAAAAAAAATCTAATTGAATCTCACACCAGCCAGTGTTTCAAACATTTTAAACAACTCTATTCTACTCATAAAAAATAATCCAATAAAAATGTAAGCACTTAAAAACTTAGGACAGCAGATAGAAGAAAACATAGGAGAAAAAGTATCCATCTGGGACAGTATTTACCCCACAAAACACATGGCAGCATATATATGTTGAACAGGCTCTAGCAACTAAACCGACCCGCAAAGTTTTATGATACAACTTAGGCACTAAGTGCGTCATACTAAATCTAGAAACTTATACAATAATACAGAAATGTCTCAACTATAGTGTAATACTAGCTTTTGCCTGCGGATTCGGTCGCATGAAGACCATAACTTATTCCAGTTGAACTTACTACTATTGAGTTCAAAATTGTCAAAACCAGTAATTAAATTATGCTGAGTAATTAGTACTCAGACTTAGAGCCCCTTTTCCCCACCAATATATTATGTCTTGTAAACATTTCCTAATGTTGTTGTGTTTGACTGACCTGTTGGTCTAGTGGTTAGTGGCCCTGACTGCTATGTCGGAGGTTCGATTCACACCCAGAACAAATGTCTGTGTGATGAGCACGATCATTTGTTCTGTGTCTGGGTGCAATTTATCTATAATATATAGGTATTTAGAAATATATAAGTATGTTTATCAGTTGTCTAGTAATCATAACACAAGCTCTGCTTAGCTTGGGACTAGATGGCGTTGTGACAGTTATAAAAAAAAATGTTTTACTTGGGAAGAAGATATGCCGCCACAAACTCCACCAGCCCCCCTGTCTATCCTTTGATCATGGTCTTTTTTTTAAGGTGGGAAAACATCCAAAGACTTCTCGCGCTCTAGGTCGGAGCGAGAGGGCGTTTCAGACTTTTACCGACTAAAACCACACCTGTTTATTTACGTTCCAGGACCAAGGGTTTCCCATTCGGAAATAAACCCCGTAGGCTTCGGCCCTGCTGGGCCCCTACGGTTTTGCATCCTATCATGGTCTAACCTCGTCCTATATTTCATCCAAACCCGTTCAGCAGTTAAAGCGTGACTGATTCACAAACACACAGACTGTCACTTAGTAGCATGACAAGTGTTGTGAAGGTCTGTGACAATAGTTACGTGATAAAGTTGAATAATTAATTGTTTTACTTGAGCGTACTCACGCTAGGATTGTGTGAAGGACGTTTTTATAGCAGTCTTTGTGTGTGTGGATTTACCTGAAAAAGAAAAAAATTGTTGATATTAGAAAACAGAACAGGTAATGGCCAAAATGGTGACACGGAAAAAACATCACCTAAAAGGTGACATGTCTCTAAGGCTTGAGAGCAGTGGTGAACCAGCGGTAACAGCCCCGACTTACGAATTGTGCATTGTGGGTTCAATCCCAAGCAGTTGGCAGGCGCTTTTCTTTGTATATTTTATTTCATCACCACTGCTCTAAAAGGATGAGAGAGAATATCATGAGGAAACTGGTATATCCTAGAAACAAAAATTCGAAGAGACGTCGTTGCTTCTATGGCCAACGGACCAATTTTAGCAAAATTTACTTTTTTATTTCAAAGTATATAACAACTAAACTCTACTGTGTGATATATATAAAAAATACTACATTTTTCTATTGTGTGAAAGATTATAACAGACTTCTGTTTATATCCATAAGTTTCTTAAAAAAAGACTTCTCTAAAATTTGTGCACTGTTCGATTGGCCACTCAAGCACTACACTAGAGCGATGATGTGTCATCCACCAATCCGTACTGGGCCCGCGTGGTGGATTATAGTGGAGTGCGGATCCTTGTGCGATAAGTATAAACTTCTTTGTAGTTCGTACCACCAATACAAGTTCCATATAAAAATCGCAGCGAAAACCGAACCCCTGTAACCCCTCTGGTCATCAAATAAGTTCTCCCGCTCTGCGTAGTACGAGAAGTGATCCGTGATACTTCAGTTGCCCTTTATGTTTCAGCGCCGTACTGGCCCTTTCGAATAATCCCCTAGCTATACATACGGCGAGCAATGGGTAGCTCGCTTTCCGACCGTCCGGTAACTGCCCGGACCGAGCTCAAGTTGTCGACGGCACGTAGTCGTCACATCCACGCGCGCCTCAAGGAGATGTCAGCAAACCCTAGGTGCCCAAGGAGGGTCGAAGCCTACTGGGGCCATGGGTTGTGCGAAAGCGAACCCCGGGGCATTGGAACGAAAGTAAAGAATTAACAGGGCTGGGTTTTAGTCAGTAAAAGTCTGACACGCTTCTCGCTCCGCCCAAGAGCGCGAGATGTCATTAGATGATATGCCACCAATAAAAAAGCCCTGGATATATGTAATATCTAGGGCTTTTGCAGAGTACTTTACTTAAAATCAGTCTGTAACTTGAACCTAGGTTGAAAAGAAACTATACATACTAAAATTAAGAAGGTACATCTACAATTACAATATTGAGACTATTATTGTATGTCTAAAATAAACATTTACCTAAATAAGTCGTATTTCAGTCAAAAACAATTGTCCTAACAGCAGCCATCGCCATTATTTATACGACTTAAACATCTTTTTGTAGAGCACCGACAAAATTAGTGATGTGCGGATGTGCTGGGGCGTGCCCAGTTTTATTGATTACCGAAAAACAACGGATTACTCTCGGCTTGCCGAATCTGACGCACGGTCGTCCCCAACGCCATTAATCAAATCACGACTATGCGGTTTAATGGCAGACTAATTACAGTTTGCGCGCGAATCACCTACACATACCGTCGCAGTAATTACTGCATTAACTCGACTGCGGAAACGCTTAATACGGGATAATGCTGATTACATATCGCAATGCGGGTGCTAACCGAAAGTTTGCCCAGTTCGGCCGTCAATCAAATGTCGAACGCAACGTCATCCTATTGTGATGTCAATGCGAGCTTCGTGTCAGGTAGCGTTACCGCGCAGACAATAGTTTAACCCGTGTTTTTGGAGTGCTGAATGTTAATAATATGAATAATTCATATATAAAAATAGAACACAAGCATAAAGCCTCTAATTTTTGAATAATGAACGTAACATTTATAGGTTTTTGTAACGCATGATCACCGTGTAAAAAAAATATTTTAATCAATTCCACTCTAGGGCAATAGCGAGAGGGCAGACTTTTACTCTTTTACTGACTAAAAATCACCTGTGTAGGTACTTCACTTGCCCTATGTGTTCCAAGGCCACGGTAACTCTTTCAAACGTTCGCAGCATCATTATAGGCTCTATAATTACAATGAAGAACTAAATCTATTGTAGGAACTTGAAGGTTCACAATCAATTAGTTTTCCATACATAATATCTATTTAATCGACGGAAAAATTCCCACTATACCTTTGAATAGAGAACCTAAAGTACTATAACCATAAAAGACGAGTGCTCGTAATAAGAATTATCGTTATTTATAGACACAGTATACATCACTAGTAGCAGTTGGAAAAACGGAATCTTATGCTGTTCAGTGCTCCCCGTAGCCTCATAAACGAGGTGATAAAATGCTGCCATCCCACCTTAACGTTTACCTCAGAATGCCGTTTTATGGGTATTTACTCACTATTCAGAAACATAATGAACTTTCAGCCTTCATAATTTCTTTGGTTCATTGATTTTGATTATAATAACAGCTTTTACTGGGTCATTGTAACGAATATTAGGGCGAAATTTATTCAATAAGCGAAAACGAATGAATAGGCCAGTTCTATGGGAACCTTACGTATGTACACGCCATTCAGCGTGTATTTTTCTATATGAAAGGTGCGAGGGGGAACCTCCTATATTGTTGTGAATTTTTATTCTTATTTTCCTATCAAAAATCTGTAAGCTTAAGGAAAATGGAATAAGAGTACAAAGTACGAATCCTCGTAAGTATTACTTAATAAGTAGACTAACTGTCCCCCGCGGTTTCACCCGCGTCTTTGATTACTGCTCTGCTTCTGTTGGTCATAGCGTGATGTAACTTATTCCTCATGATTCGGAAAATGACATATAGATAGCGGCACGAATCTTGAGCGCTCGGCGAAAGAGCGGGGATCGCTTTGCGCATTGTACAACACCGGCGAACCAATCACTGTACAATGATTGCACTCCCTGCCCCCGCATCTCTCTTCATACCACTAAAGAGACCCGATATTTCACTTCTGCGTGCTTCTGCGCAAGTAGAACTGTAGAAGTCAGCGCTCAAGATCCGTGCCGGTCTGTACACAAAGTTTTTTTTTTTTTTTACTAAATTGCTCATGGTGTCCCGACATCTGCACTTTGGGGGACCTTAAAAACGCTTCTGACGCCGCTATAAACAGGGCTACCTACTGGGTCCAAAAACTTTGAGAAAAAAGAAAACCATCAATTTGAGAAGAAGAAGAAAGATTTTTTTTTCGTGATGAAACAAACCAAAAACTCTTCCGTTTTATTATGTATCAAACTGTATACAATGTCCACGTTTCAGAAGACAAGAAGGCTCCTTTTGGCCCCACTGGTACATTGTGGTCATGAGGGAAATTAGCGAAGGGGTTGGATGTCGCAGTTTGTCATTATTAACAGTTATTAGCAGAATGAGGAGGGTCATGGTGCCCTATGCTCTTGACATCTTCCCATAATGTCCACAATTTAGTATCAAACCGTTCGTTTATTTTGTTTTTGTTAGGAGGTTTCCTAATCCCTGAAATCAGAGGAACTATAGGTATAAGATGCCTCTACATAACGTTTTGGATATTATCCAAAACGTTATGTAGAGGGTTGATGTTATGTTATGATGGTTCCTTCCCCCTCATGGGGAAACTGTTAAATGTCAACTGCAGGAGTTACCCTGCGACTCCCGACGCCAGCGGCATCTCCTGTGGTGTGGCGGCTGGGGCATGAGGATGTACTTCGCAGAACGAGGTGGCCGCTTCCCATTCCCCGCTCCGGACCATGGCGTGGACCAGAGCCGGACGCGAGAGGTCACCGCCGCCAATCGCCTCCACGAGGACACGACCGTGCTCTCCCCGAGCGAGGTGACTTCCCATCGTATATATCTCCATACGGTGGACCGTGCGGAGATGGTGCGATCCGCACAATTGTGACACCCGGGCGTTTCTTCCCGCTAAATCAGAAATAGGACCTATGTCAGGCGGTAAGTGAAAACCTCATGGCGCCTATCTAGCCACTCTTAAAAGATTCTAGCTGGGGACGCTAGAATCACGGCGGTAAATCTCCACAAATTTAAATCCTACAAACGCCAATTAGTTAAGACCACATCTAACAGTCTATTGTAATTCAAAACAAATATTCTAATACTACATAGCACACATAATATACATATATGTACACATTGGTATGAACTATGCACACGGAGTAGAGAATAATTTGGAGTACTCAAACCCTAAGGTACGTTCTATTTTATTCACAAAATTAATTGACGAGCGTAGAGAAAAGTAACCGATTTTCACGCATTGTAACATCGCTTAAAATGTAGATATTGTACTGTATTTAGTGTGATTGAGCGCTGAACGTCATAAGCGTCAACATAAACGTAAAACAAACTCCCACTAGGCACTCTGTACCACAGATTCGTATTACACTATTCCCTTTATTACTCCAATTACATACTCCTCCGTGTCTGAACCACACAAGTATTATGTCAACAGCTTCTAAGAAATCCTTGATGACAATTGCTAGTCAAGCAACACATACGTGACCTATCTCATTAAGGTTTCGTATGGAGCATTTAAATAGGACACTAGTGGCACCCGGGCTATACATATAATGGCCACAAGACACTTTACGGGAATGTCAGGGAGCGTCAATTTACGTCTGAGTGTGTCTAGTGCAGATAAAAAAAGCGGTGGGCGAATTGAATGGGACAAT
Organism: Mythimna impura; assembly: GCA_905147345.3. Lineage (NCBI taxonomy): Eukaryota > Metazoa > Arthropoda > Insecta > Lepidoptera > Noctuidae > Mythimna > Mythimna impura. The sequence goes on along the minus strand of LR990343.1, from coordinate 11,888,614 downwards.
TTCGTACTTGGAAAAATGAAGGTAAACTTTTAATACACAAAATTACGTAACTATAATAACGTACATTAATATTTCTAATGTAAGATTTTTTATTCTTTATGGTAGTTAAAAACACATACCTATTATAAATATAAATACAAAAGGAAAGTTTATGCTCAAAGGCGAGCTTAACCCAGAATTTGGATTTTCTTACAAACAGTAAGAAAATAAAATTGGGAATCAAACGAGCTTACCTGTTAAGCGAAGTCTTGATTCTAATTTTATGAGCGCCGAAACTGAAATGCAATTCTATTATTGTTCACATAATGTAGTAATATTTTCATTACGGGTCAAAGGATTCGCAAGTTTAGATATATATAAAAAAATACAATCAATGTATCCTGGCAACACCATCGCGTCTAGATGTCACTTACTTTAGAGATTATAGGACAAGGAACAAGCTGTCTTTTGGACAGACTTGTTACCGCATACTTACATTCACTATTTCCCTGTAAGGATAACTGTGAGTTAGGTAGGTTAATTATTGCAGCTTTGGGGCTATTAACTAGTGGTGGGTGGGTGATTGCATTTCAGTTTCGGCGCTCATAAAATTAGAATCAAGACTTCGCTTAACAGGTAAGCTCGTTTGATTCCCAATTTTACTTCGCGCCGAAACTGAAATGCAATTCTATTATTGTTCACATAATGTAGATGTTTAGAGTTTGCTGCAATAATTAATTGTTACGCTATTGTTAGTACTGGTACTATCAACTCAAGTGCGGTTTCTTTTTATAGTAAGATATGAGTTGATTTCAGTTTTCCCTAAGGTTTTTTTGTCGCTACAGTCATACGTTCTTGCTGGGAGTGTCCCAAGGTGTTGACTAGACTATCCGTTCATTTTTTTTAAAGTATTGTGTGACAAGTATTCTCGTATTGTAAAAATATATTTGATTCATTGATAGGCAACTGATTTAGATGAGAAGCATGTTATCTTCAACAGGGGCAGTTATAATACCACGGTGTGAGACGTGTATTGTAATTAATTGGATTATTCTTAATGAAAGTCACTTATGACTTACTAGCTTATTTTAGAAATATTATATCATTACTCTCAGTATATTTTAGTACTTACTTGGTTATTTGTACATCATCGTTATATGTACCTTGCCAGGGGCGCCGATTATGAGAAATAAACAGTGGGTGCCGAGCACCCCTGAGAATAGACATCAAGAAACAGATAAGTAATCGCCTTTTAGGTTACGGTTACATTATAATATTTCTTGATACTAAAAACTAGTTTCATTTTTATAAAATGATTTCATTTTATATTTTTATCGAACATAATTAGTAATTAGGTACGCAGTATGTAAGTAGGACATTTATTTATTTGTCGGTTGATCAGTGTGCATTTTTCTTCTCACACTTCGCCACTTTTTCGAGTCCATCAAATGAGCATGAGCACCCATGGGGTTTTCTAAAAGCCAGCGCCCCTGTACCTAGCCGTTGATGTCGGCTATATTACAAGGTCATTATTACTAAATGTAATCAGACAAAAAGTTACTTTGGTTTTATAATACTGCTGTTCCCACTTAACACAAAGACAATTTGTTGAAATCTATTGAAGCAGAATAATCTCATTAGTTGTTTTTATCATACCATAGTGATGTTTTAAATGTCACTGGGGGTAATGTAATTACATTACATGCATCATATAATTAGCCTTGCATTAGGCAATGCAATTAGGTACATGCATTATATATTATCACATTCATCATTTTCGTTTCAAACGATAAGTATCTATTCACATCTAAGTTATATTTGTGTTGACATTGTAGGTGACTGGTATGGAAGTCTAGCTTATCGATTTTATTATTATTATTCCGTTTGTTCATTTAACATAACATATAAATTATATTTTATTATATTAAATTATTATTATTATTAATATTATTATTATTATTACATTTTTTTTTTTTTTTTCTACTGCATGATACAGCTAGTATACTAACGTTTATTTCAGCATGTATGTGTATACTTGTATATACCTGTATGTATATGCATATGGGTCTATCTAAATATATGTAAATACAATTATTTTATACTTATGAAGACCATTTTATGTCATTTTTTTTGTGCCTCCCGAAATGGAAGTTAATGCGATTGTCTTTCTCTGTCATCATAGTAGTATTTTTGTGTCACAGTTTATGTTATATGTAACAAGAAACTTTGTTTCTTGAGGGAGGGGTTTATGTCATGTCGATGAAATGAACTTCCTGCTAGGGACTAGATACCTAGAGAAGTTGTATGGTCACTGACTTTTCACGAGGACCTGTTGCACTAGTTGGTCCCCAGCATACACCCCCCCCCCTTTTTGTTTCAATGCAATTTTACTTTTGTATTGGTAAGTTAAGTACTTATAGTTTTGATGATACTAGTAATTCAAATGGGGTAATTCATTGCCTCAATTAAGTAAGTGTATTTTGAACATTCAGTCCCACTTAGCTATTTTAGAGAATAAAGAGGAGATAAGATATGTTTATTCTACCTGGATAAACATGAAGTAAATTTAAAAGTATCAGCCAAAGAAAAGACTAGTTTTACTGTAGGTCATGTGTGGACCGGGTTTTAGCTGCACCGTAGACAAAGTTGTCTATTGCATTTCTGACACTGTTTGACAGTGACAACCTAACAAAGTAGAGAGAAGCCATAATTTCACCATATGACTTATAGGATAGGTACATATAGGCTTATAGGCATGATATTAAACTGTGTTCAGCAAACCATCCCTGTTCCAAAATTGGTGGGTATGCCATGCATGTTTTGGGAATGTCTGAATGATCTAACATAAAATCTAACATTACATTTCTTTACCAAGTGGTAGATAGTTGTCTACTTTTATGTTAAATTTTTAAGTTCAGGAGTCATGTATACTGCAAAGTAATTTTTCTATTAAGCGCAGTGAGATTTTTTGATTGTCATAGAAGTGAGTCCTTTGTGAAACAAGTTGCTTTGGTGCACACTTTTTGTGTCCCGTGGCATGAGAGCTCTTATGTGCCAAATGCATCAGAAGTAATGTTTCCATGACAAGGCCAGTTGTCTAGTCATGGGAAGCTTGTTCCTAGGTATTCCCTATAATAAGGCAATTTCCCTCCATACAATATTTGATTTGAACACAGAAAATATTGTCAATATAAGACAATTGCTACTGGAAATGTTATACCAGTGCAGATCAAATTAAATCTGAATCTTGTTATTTCTGTTTTGTTACAACAAAGCTTTCCCTGTTTATTCATTTATTAGGAGCACCAACCAGGTAAGTTTTTACAAAAGATTTGAATTTAGGTTTAGTTCTGTGCAATTATGTCAATAGCAGGCGTACACGGTTTGTGTAATTTGACATTCATTTATATTGAATTTTTAGTTTATTGAGTGATTTAGACATTAAGTACGAGTAAGGTAGATACCTCATACCATTTTGTTCTAACAACTATTTACAAATATATCAGCACATATTTCATATTTAGTTGTTGTATATCATTATAAGTTTATTGCTGACTTACTCCCTTGGGGTGATTATAAGTAAGTAGGGCTGGTGGTTTTGCCCGTCAATATTATTCCCTTCTGCTTTCAACAGTGAGAAGTTACTTCTTCTTAAAATCATGGTAGCTTCCTCAAACCGCTCAGCCCAGCGGGTGGCCACACCAATTGTGGCATTGGTGTCATACATCAAGTATTCCAAGGTGCTGGTGCACGGGTTCTTCGAGCCTGTGAGGAGTTCCTGTAATTCTGGTATTGAAACTTTAGAACCTTATAATTTTATTCAGGACTGCTGGTATCAGCAGAGGACTTAACCTGCGATTTCCTTAGGTTTTGGTTCCTTAAAAGTTAGCTTACATGCTCTTTGAGCAAGGTTTTTACTATAAGCTTAAATACTGAGGATGTGGAATGATATGCTGTACCTATGAATTTAATCCGTTTAAATTATATCAAGATTTTCCATAGATATTATTACATGGAGTCATATCATAATCAACACTTACTGATATTTGTTGCTATAAGTGAACATATCATTTGTAAATTGTTGATGAAGTATTCATGTCACTTAGTGCTTAGATATATATCATTGTGAACATCTCGTGTTCCATGGTTTGTTTTTGTTTTTATTATTTTGAATATATTGCAGGTCAGTGTACAACATAACCATAAGGAAATAATAATATTTCTATTGAATAGGTCTTTACTATTTAACTCAGCAAAAAATAGGTTTGATAATCGGCCACTGTTATGCTCGCACTATGGCAGTATTTTCCACCAGCATTGTAGCCGGTGAGGGTGTCAATAATTCTGCCTTGCCTTCTCCCATGGTTTTGGGTTGGCTTCTAGTCCAACAACTGGACACAGGTGGGTATCTACCGGCAATCCGGCTAGGTACATTGGATTAACTTATGACAGTTTGGAATATCTCGTATTCTTTAGCATTACTTTGGAAAGTTTATAATTTACATATTAGGCAGTATAACTTGCCACCTTATGGTGGTTTGGAATATCTCGTATTCACTAAAGGAGTTTGAATGTTTTGTAGCGATCTACACATAGGTGGTGTACTGTTTTTACACGAATTAATAATACACAGATGGGTAGTATGAACTTGGCCTTCTCGTGACCTTTATAGGCACTGATAAAGTGGAGCACGTCGAACTTAAGTCTTTTTGCCATTTTTGTTCTTTGGATTATAAATGAATGGGACTCACCTGCTATAACAGATGCATACCAGATTAGCAACGTAGAGTAACGAAGCCAAGAGTATCGCGTACTAGTCTGGTAGCTTACAATCAGTTGGCGCGTAAAAATTAACGTCGCCAATGGTATCTCGTACCCTGATTGAAGATTGAACAAGGCCTCGGACTCGCAAGTCCGAAAAACAGCACTCGCTATGATCACTTAGTGCCTCCGCCATTGCCCGATGAGGATCGCGTCCTCGATGACAGGTTTCAGGGGCCTTTTCAGACTAGCAACGTAGAATAAGCCGCTAAGAGCATCACGTACCAGTCTGGCAGCTTCCAATCAGTTAGCGTGCAAAAACAACTTCGCTAATGGTATCTCGTACCCTGATTGAAGATTAAGCAAAGTTTCGACTCGTAAGTCTGAGATGCAGTACTCGCTATGATCACTTATTGCTTTGGCTTTTGCTGGATATCGGTTCTTCATCCTGTGTGATTGTAGATTCAAGGCTTAAATTCGACACTGAAATTCGTTATTGCACAATACACTTTATAGGTTATCACTTGAAATTTTGTTATTTTGCTAAAGAAGGAACTATTTCATGTATTATAAATGAATAATAAGATGTATCACTTGGGATTTTGTTAAATTGCTAAAAAAATACTATTCCATGTATCTTAAATGAATAATTAGATAGGATAAAGTTTTTTCCATGCGAAACTTTTACCGCAAAAAAAATAAGTGACATCTAGACGCGATGGTGTTGCCAGGATACATTGATTGTATTTTTTTATATATATCTAAACTTGCGAATCCTTTGACCCGTAATGAAAATATTACTACATTATGTGAACAATAATAGAATTGCATTTCAGTTTCGGCGCGAAGTAAAATCCAAATTATCATCAATATTCTCAGGGTGATGATAGATTTTACATAAAACAATATGCGTAAGTTGTTTATTTGTAGAAGTTCTCTGAAAGTAAGTATTTATTCGATTAAGATTTTTTTTACTGTTGGAAAGCTACAGTATACTAAAATACTTGTTATCATGGAAAAAATGACGCATGCTGGGAGAAAAAACCATGGTAGCAAAGCTGCGGTAATTCGCAAAAATCAAAATTCGGGAGCATAATCGTAAGAAGTTGGCAATAGTATCATCACAGCTTTAATGTTTTCTAATTTTCCATTCGTACCCAATTGTAATAGTGCCTATATTCGTGTTTTTAGTTTATTTATTTGAGAAATATTATACAATTGTATTTAATTTATGGTTTATTTTTATTCGTTTTTTTTTTTATCTTTTATAACTGGCCACTATTTTTCTCAGCTTGTAGAAAATGATAGACTGGTAGAAAATGCCTACAGCATTAAGTCCGCCTTTGTACTTCTGTGTGCTCAAACTGATAAATAATTATATAATATAATATTCCATAAAAATATTTTATGATTGAGAAACAAACAAACACAAATTCAGAATACAGTACTTTTTTTACTTGTTGTAAAGACAAGCAGGGTCTGCATTTGTTTGTGAATTCTTGTTTGCGTGCGCTTTTGGTATTTGCCTGGCTCCAAGCTAAAAGTGGCAGAAACAAATATTTGAGTAAGAACGTCCTGTCTTTTATGCTTTTTTTTTTGGTTTGTGCTGCAATGACTAACTTCAGATGAAGTTAACTTGAATTTTGGAGTTATAGTGAGTATCATAAGTACCTATACCAACCCGCACTGGGCCCGCGTGGAGGATTACGGCCCATTCCCTCTCCTAGAGAGGAGGCCTGAGTCCCAGCAGTGGGAACATTAAAAGGCTGATTATGCCATGCTATAAGTACCTATAAATATAAAATCATCATCATCTTCCTGCCCTTGTCCCATCTTATTTGGGGTCGGCGCAACATGTTTTTTTCTTCTATTCTATCCTATCAACCTATTAACCTATAAATATAAAATATCCGACTAATAATCTTAATGATACGCCTGGCACAGTGGTTGAGCGATTGACTGTTGCCCTGCATGTCATGGGTTCGATTCCCGTGCGGAACAAATACTTGTAAGGCCTACAGATAGTTGTTCCGGGTCTGGGTGTCTCGTTTATGTGAATTTAAATGTTTGTGAAAGCACCCACGATACAAGAATAATTCCTAGTGTGTTTGAAAGAGTGACCATGGTCCTAGATCGCAAAGAGCCAGTCAGTAAAAGTCTAATACGCCCTCTCGTTCCATCCTAGAACAGGAGAAGTCATTTGATGATATCCCTCGTCAAAAGATTGATTATTTCAGCAAACTTTGGCATACTAAAACGCCCGATAAATCAAACCCATCATCAATTTCTACTTATCATTAGTTAAGCGTGTTACATGGACTTCCAAGAAGTCGAACGCCCTTCGAGAATTGGAGACCTTCGTAACAAGCGCGTGTCTATTGTGTCTGTAACAATAAACCGTGCGAGGAAACAATTAACTCCACTAATTTGATTTTATCGTGCGTGAACCGAGAAAAGAACTACCACAGAACAAAATAAATTAAACAGAAGGTCGACTCCATATGATGAGCGAAAACGCACGTACACAGGTCTCTCGAATAGCGAGTGCTTCGTAAGCCTCGTGATCACATGCGCGACTGACCTGTACCATGATGCTTAAAGTAAGATTGTTTCATTCTTATTTCCAGTGTGGGTAAGAGATGGCGCTATACAACCTGTATAGCTCTGTCTCTTACCCACACTGAAATAAGAATGAAACAATCTTACTTTGAACGTCATGGTAACCCCGTAGGCCCTAACTCCCGAGCAGTGCTATAAAACAGTACCTTTCTGAAGCCTAGTCCTCGGTAACGGCGAGGTCAATAGGTTTGAAAAAAATACGTATATTATAGGCTAGCTTTTACCCGCAGCTTCGCCCGCGTAGGTACATAAAATATAGCCTATGTCACTTAGGAATAAAGCAGCTTTCTATCGGTGAAAAACTTTCAGCAATCGGACCAGCCCCCCTAGCCAAGTTGCAAACGATAAACGTGAACGCTCAGTAATCTCCAATAGATTTTCAACTTTATACCTAAGAGCATAAAGTTGAAAATCTATTAAAGACTACTGAGCGTTAGCGACCAGAACGAACGAAAACACTACGTAATCTTCAATAGATTTTCAACTTTATATCCAATAACATAAAGTTAAAAATCTATTAAAGACTACTGAGAGTTTACGTTTATCGTTTGTGACTTGGCTAGGGAGGCAGTACTTTCAGAGATTACCTCCTACAAACAAAAAAAAATCAAAAAAATAAACTTTACCTCTTTATAATATTACTGTAGATTCATGTGCAACATTATCAACGTATGATTTGTTCGTAAGACTAATACTTTTGCCAAAAAAATATTTTTAATTACATGATATTTTTCGCTTGTTTTCCCTACTCCTTTCAAACAGCTTTGATCTTCAGAAATATGTTTACAAAAAAAATGCTGGCTATGTGGTCTTCAGAATGTACGTAGCTTAAGAGCATTCATCCGTTAAAACCACGCAGAAGCCAAAATCAATGATTTCCGACGGAAAATATAACAATAATGTGCAATACAATACAATTAATTATTTAGTATCACTGTAGAATAGAAAGACTAAAAATCTGAAAGACCTCGGCCGGTACAAAGCACTGACGCGATTTCGCGTCTATTATATAGTGATATTAAATAATTAATTGTAGTGTAAACAAATAAGTTATTAAAAAAATTATTGTACCATGTCATAGATCGTAAATGCGTTCAATTAATAAGTCTAAAAAAAAAACAAAAATGCCTCATATATTATCCTAAACTAACACGTTTAATATCTCCAAAAACGGCTAAAAATGACAGTTTTGAGATTACTTTTCTTGAATGAAAACTAACAGCAATCGTGTTTTTTTTGGGTCATGTACTATGTCAATGTTATCATTTTTTTTTTTAAGTAAAATGTTGTAAGTTTACCATACACGGTTTAACTACTATCTCGCATCTGCGTAGACCGTCGACCGGTAGTTTAAAAAAAAAAAAAAAAATATTATTATTATTTTTTGAATTATTGTTATATTGTCCGTCGGAAATCATTGATTTTGGCTTCTGCGTAGTTTTAACGGATGAATGCTCTTAAGTAAATCTATCAATATTTCGCAAAGAAAATAGATTTAAAGGTCAGCGGGGCTCTATCCGGGCACAGCTGGCTGGAATTAAAGGCACAGTATGTGTCAATTTAATTCCGGCCAGCTGTTCAAGGGACTATAAGCCTTAAGCGTAGGGTCCTGGGTTCAACTACCGGGTCGGGCAAAAAGTGCTAATTTGTTTTTCTAATAAGAATTACTCCGTAGCAGCTTGGAGTTTGGTATTTTGTGGTGTGACACACAGCGCCTCGAAGAGTATGTTAAGCCGTCCGGTGCCTGATCTCTCTCCGGTCGTATTGGATTGCCGTCCCATTAGACATTAGAGTGAAGAAACAGAGAGCGCACACACTTGTGGACTATAATATCTCTTCCTGCTACTTGGGTAATATTTGTTGAGTTGTTGATATTTGGTCGAGAGGATTGTTAGTACCTATAGAGAGTGCATGCGCACTAATGACTATCATTTATTTGTGACAATTGGAGATCTTAGTAAGTTCAGTTCGATGCAATTACTCTGCAATGACTAATGATATGACAGAAACGTGGCTTGCTACTGGACCCAATCAATGTGACAATAGATGGACCATCGACATGAAGAAGCAACGTTAAGGGGTGGAGTCCATTGTGAGAAAAGCACTTCGTACTCACAGCCGCCATAAAGTTTGACACGTGCGAACAGCGTCATCAACACCCCCTTTTCTATTGTATTTTAGTGCGAGACCCGTATTCAATTAATGTTGCTGTCTATATTATATATACCCAAAGATCGCTGTGTGCATTCATCTGTTTTCTCGTGGCACGGACTTAACCTTCTGTAACTACCTATTCTGTGGACTTAACCGGAGTCAATCGAACGGTGGTAAACATTCTACGAGTACCAACTTAAGTATATTGCAATTTGCTGAGTCAAGTTTAAAAGAGACTTAAAACAGGATAATTTTAGGAGTAGTTCAGTGATTCGTTTATTTAGAAGGTACAGTCAATTGGGATTGGTAGATAGAGGTGCAGTGTTGACAGGAATTGAAATAAATAGGTAGTATGTATCTAATATCTAATCTAATATTTGGTCATATTTGTTGACGTGGAAGTGACTTCATCGAATGCCTTGTTATTCAAGGAAAGGTGGACGGAACGATGCCGCGTGGCATATCACCGATGCAATGGTCTGAACAGCAGGTAAAAGTGGCGGGAAGTGATACTGCGTACCCTGACAGCTACCTCCGTAATAACCACGACTACTCTGGCAAGAGTGAAACGATCAAGAAGAAGATCTAATATCAACGGCAGTATTAAAATATTTTTTTGCTTCTGTCACACAGCGGGGCAAGTCCAGATATTTTTCTCCCGCGCCGTCTAGAACCAGTTCTCACACCTCGTGGTACGCGTCATCTCGCCACCTCTTTCTTGACCGGTCTCAACGAAACTTTCCATCTACAGGAATCCACAGCGTGGCGTCTCTTAACTACGTGACCACGCCCAATCCCAAACACGTTAGTATGTAACTTATTTTACCTTCGATTCTATTTGTCGGTAAAAGTTTGTAGTCTTCTATCGAATACTAGCTTTTATCCGCAGCTTTGCTCCTGTCAACTGACTACTATATTCTACTCTACCCAACTCTACCCTACTCGATAAAAAGTATCTTATGTCCGTCTCCTGATTCTAACCTACCTCCCCACTAATTTTCAACCAAATCGGTTCAGCCGTTCTTGAGTTATAAATAGTGTAACTAACACGACTTTATTTTATTTATATAGATGTATATTAACGGCAAAGTCCTGACTGACTCACTGACTACACCCTTGGACCTAGAATGCTAAAATTTTGCACAGAATAAAAAAGGTTATACAAAGAATAAGGAACATTTTTTTAAAATTTACCCCCCAAGGGGATGAAACAGGTGTCAAAAGTTTATTTGCAGAAACCTATTGACTGAAGCTAGTTTAACAGAAAATTATAAATCATGAAAAAAAAATTACAACGAAAAATAATAATTCTCTAACACGGCACAATCGTGTTCAATCAACACAGTAACTATTCAGAAAAATCACAATGTTTCATTAAAAAATTACATTATTATTATAAGAAAGCCTTAACTTATCGATTTAACAAATCATGTTAGTTCGATGTAACAGTCACTCACAATTTAATATAGGTATAAAAGCAAATCTAATATAATTTTCACGCAAAACTATGTATAATCTAGGCTTCAATCAAATATTAAACGAAAGTGTTATAGGAGACATGTTTATGGCCGTGTAACTTTAAGTTACACGTAATATAATATAAGCAATTCACGCCTTTCAGATTTTTATACAAATTATTTTTTGAATTTATTATACAAAAAATATTTGTGGTTAGATTGTGAATTGGGCTTAATACCTACTACTAGGGTTGCCAGGTCTTCAAACCGAAAAGCCGGACAGACCAGCCAATTTAGCCGGACATTTCAATAAAATGGTCGACCATTTTTTTTAAAGTCAATCTCGACTTTTTTATTATTGACCAATTTGTATTTAATAAATTATACTAAAGAGAAAAACGTAGTTTTTTTTTTTTAATTAGAAAAATAGCGACGAAAAATTCCATCACTGAGGGGTCCAAAATCATGTACTGGATCCATGGTATTCGTTTGTGCCGATGCACAAAAAAAAAATTAAAATATATTCAGGGTGTCTTTGACATCGATCGATATGTCAAAGACAGCAATAAAATTTGCTGCATTGCTAGTCCGCTCCGTTTACGCTAGCAATACAAGATAAAGTAGAAGACATAACACATGCAAAAAAAAAAAGCCGGACTCCGCCTAATTTGGCCGGACACGCAACTAAAAAGCTTAACCCTGTCCGGCTTTATCCGGACGCCTGGCAACGCTACCTACTACGATGTTGCCCGACACTAGGAATTCTTACACTTAGAATCGTGGGTGCGTTTGCAAACATGTAAACAGATACGGGCACGGAGACCCGAAATCCATCCTGCGTCACGAAGTGTAGCAGCCACTCCTTCCATCACTGCGCCAACCGTGTCATCAAATTACGTAATGCAAAAACAAAAACCGACCAATCGCGTGATGGGCCACGCGGGACACCACATTACAACATGCGGACTTTGACAACGATACAACATTAGAAGCTTTCTGTCTTCGATGATGACGAAAAAATATACCTACCTGCTATCCGTAGACTGTCAAAGATCTATAAAAGGCGGTCATCTGGTTCGACTGACCTGTTGGTCTAGTGGTTAGTGACCCTGACTGCTATACCGGAGGTCGTGGGTTCGATTCCTACCCAGGACAAATGTTTGTGTGATGAGCACGATCATTTGTTCTGTGTCTGGGTGTAATTTATCTATAATATGTATGCATTTAGAAATATATAAGTACATAATTATGTATATCAGTTGTCTAGTACTCATAACACAAGCTCTGCTTAGATTGGGACTAGACGGCGTTGTGTGACAGTTGTGGGAAAAAAAAAAAAAAACTGACCGCCGGGACCGACAGCTTAACGTGCTTTCCAAGGCACGTAGGAGGGAATTCAAGATTCCTTCGTGCCTCGGAAATCAGTGTTTAGATGGTCACCCATCCGTTATTACGAGCACGAGCTCCTCCTCCCTATATAAGGCTGATATCGCCCTACATTACTTTTTATATAAGGCTTAAGGCTTCGTAGGCGCGTAGGTATTTGTTTTTGATAAACCGGAGATTATGTCTGCGGTCTGTCAGAAAATCGAAACTACAAGTTACTAAATAAACCCGAACACGACAAGGGTCCTTATGTTACTGGCTTATCTAAAAACATAGGATATTATTATCAGAACGAGACATCTCTTCCAGATTGATTAGGGGTGTATCAGACAGATTTACTCCAGTCCTCTTGAAAATATTGTAACTGTATTGGACTCAAATGACATACGGAACAGACATATCTGGAGTAAGGCTTAGTTCACACCGAAACGCGACGCGACGCGTCGCTGCGAGCTCATCATAAGGCGCAGGCCACACATAAATGTCGTCGGGCGAGGACACGGCGCGGGCGGCTTCCTTTTCCATTCAAATTTTATACCAAGTGCATAGAAATAAAGCGCAATTTAGGATACACGGAATGTCGTGGCTCGGGCGTGGAGAACAAGAAGCCGCCCGCGCCGTGTCTTCCCCGACGCCATTTGTGTGTGGCCTGCGCCTAAGCGAGCGACTCAAAATATAACTTTGCTATAAGAAAAGATACTCATTTCATTGTGGAAATTCAGAATACGTTGCACTACGCAGCGCTGCGTCGCGAGGCATCTCGATCTGAAATGTGTGTAGATCTTTTCGTACAGTAAGTAAAGTTATATTTCGGTTCGGACTAAGCTTTCGCCTAATCGTTTATACGGCATACGTCGAAGGAAAAGAATAATGGCCTGCTGCGGTCTTCCCTTCCGATTATAATTTAAGTGTCTACAAGGCTATAGTGAATAGGCGAATAAACTAATGCGATTCACCATCAAAGATGACACACTGCTTACCACTAGGTGGGATCGCAGTTAACCACTTAGATAATTTAAAAAAAAAAGTCGCTCTTTTAAAATGTGCCCGCAGCGTTGCGTCGCGTCGCGTCTTAGTGTGAACTGATCCTAACAGACTGGACCTGACCAGACGGACTGCAATCAAAATAACGGACCCACTTTCCGGACGCGCCTGCTTCCGCAATCTATCGACTGCAGTATGAAATAGAGATTGATACGTAATAGACGCAATTTGTGATCGCACATGTTTCCATCAATAGGACGGACCAACAAATCAATAATTTTATTTTGTATTACTTCAACCGCTTAGAAGCTTAGAATTTTGTTCAACTTTACTACCTTTTGTCGCAGCTTCCATGTCTTTATTCATGTGAATAAAGCGATGGTAATAAAGCTTTTCTTCCATTGAAAGATTTTTGGTAAACAAATTAAGTCTTCAAAACAACTTTTATATGAAACTAGCGTCTGCCCGCAGCTTCGCCCATGTGAATATAGAAAATTATCCTAGAAAGAGACAGAGTATCTAAAGGTTGATCTATGCTCGAGGAACCGAGCACGACCTGAGCACGAGCCGACCTCAAATTCGTGTAATTTCGCTCGTGCTCGTTTCCTCTAGACTCGCTCAACACTACGTGCTCGTCTCCTCTAGACTCGCTCAACACTACGTGCTCGTCTCCTCTAAAATCGGTCCACACTACACTAATTTGAGCTCAGTTCGTGTTCGGCTCCTCTAGCGTATACCCTCCTTTATGTCTTACTTCAGGACATCGTCTACCCGTGTGCTAAATTTATTTATTTATTTATTTAAGGATTACCAACGAGTGTTACAAAATAAAAAAAAAAACTTAGAAATAAAAATTGGTACACGTAACCTAGTCCTATTAAACACACTCAATTATAGGCAACGAGTGAACATGGCTCTAAATAATTATGACAATATTAAATAAAAGTACCTATGACATAATTATTATTATAGAAAGAAAAAAAAAATAATCAAGGTTAAATAATAAAATAAAAGTAATGTCAAAATTAAATTTTGCTAAGAATACGCATGTCAATTTCTTGTAAATCCGTTCAGCCGTTTGAGCTTTAGAGTAACCAACACAGCTGTTGCCTTTAAAATATTAGTGTGATTAATGATATCATAATACCGTATACGTTTTGGATATCTCCAATACTTACAGCTACTTCATAACAAAAGTACACGAGCAACGCACAAAAGCTCACCATCAAACAACGTCGACTACTTTGATAAAACAGTGCCATTTCTCAGCCCTTTCACTACCACACCTCATTCCTTACAAACTACGGTAGACGAGGAACTAAAACAATGTTTTTAGGGTTCCGTACTCGTATTTCCGAAGCCACACTTGTTGTTAAGGTATTCAAACGCGTAGGAAGCGATTTGGCGCGGTTTAGCGATGTTATCGCGACGGAACCGTGATAAAGTAACAGCCAACAGGTGAAATAGTAACAGGTACGGTATTTTGTGTAGTGTTGGTTTTCTTTCGAAGGCGGGAATTACTACTGCTATTTTTTTTCTTTTCGGTGGGAAATCATTAAATGACTCCTCCCGCTCTGGGTGCAGCGAAAGGGAGTCTCAGGCTTAGTCCTGGTAGTAATTCCAGGTTGTGGGATCATTCGAAAGAGATACCGCGACCTTGGAACGCAAAAGGTAACTAAAGGAACTCCTGAAAGTCCCTCCAACACTAAATCCAAAGCGAGAGAAGTGATTTGATGAACTGTTTTTACGCTTGCCTAAATTTAAACTCATTTCATTTCACAATAGCTTTTGCCCGCGGCTTCACCTGCGTACATAAAATATAGCCTATGTCAGTCAGGAATAAAGCAGCCTTCTATAGGGGAAAAAATTTAGCAATCGGACAAGTACTTCCAGAGATTACCTCCTACAAACAAAAAAAAAACATAAAAACAAAATTTACTTACCTCTATAGAATATTAGTGTAGATAGGCCTACATGGGCATTTATAAAACGTCAGGAGTTATTACACGATTCTAATTGATCGCTTCCTATGAAGATGAACCGGGAAGATACTCGTAATCCACGGTTAATCTTCTAAAAAAAAAAGTTCAATTTTAAAATATTTCCATAATTACCATATTAATAGGTATGAGAGGATTGTCAAGAGCGATCATCTTTATGCCCAAAAGTACACAAAAATAGTATTCTACGAGTATGATTCCGCGGAGTCTACAGTGTTCTCACACATAATAAAAAGAGGCTACAGAAAAATAAACCGATCAATAAATGAGATGTTTACAATAATAAATTACTAATGAAGATAAGGTGGCTGTGGTTTAAATATATAATTGGTAGAAAACAATAAACTGTGCATTAACTTAACATCCAGAAATGTAGATTTATTGTATTCTAATTCAAGTCAGTAATAAATATTTCACTTTGATTGTTTCTTATCTCAAAGATACAGATATCCTGTATTTTTTACGATTTTCCAAGCAACAATAAATACATGATAATTTTCAGTCTGCAGACTTGAAGCTACTCAGCTGAAATATCTAAATAATATCTACCTGCACACTTTGTAGCACGATCGTTTATTTTTCCATAGCGATGGGTTCTCAGCGGATTAGATATCTTGACGTAAATAATTGGCTCGTTAGTGACGACTTCGGATCAGAATCGTGTCGGAGCGTTGTGCATGATGCAGTTATTGGTAGCTGTATTTAATTACGGATTTAACTTTGTGATAAGGCTTTAGTGTAAGTAAATAATGTAGAGTTACCTACTCTACATTATTTACTTACACTAAAGCCTTATCTATTTATAGGACAAACACCTAGGTACTGCCAGCGTTTTCGCACGCGTGAAATTAGGTTTTTCCATCCAAACTTTAGACCCCCGTTTCATCTCATAAAAGTCGTCATAAAAGGAAGCCTTGTGCAAAATTTCACGTTCCTAGTCCTAGTAGTTTCGGCTGTGCATTGTCATGTCAGTCAGTCAGTCAGTTTCTCCTTTTATATTATGTCATAGCCAAATCTTAGAAATTGATCACTTCATGATATGGTCAAGTAAAACTGGCCATATCGTTTTAAACGTTTAAGTTTGATGATACTCGTATTTCAATCTTCGTTTGGCCTACTTTCTTTAGACCTTTTATTATCATTAAAATCCTACATCACTGCTATGACCAAACGAGGATTGACATATCACCAAATGTTAACGTTTAAACGATCTGGCCGGTATTAGTTGGCCATATCATGAAGTGATCAATTCTAAAATCTGGCCACAACATATATAAAGATTTGTGTATAAAGACAAGAAGAAGGAAACAGAAAAATAGGTACAAAAGAAATGCTTAGCAAATCTCTTCCATCGTACTTACGAAACACTAAAAAAAATGTGTTTAAGGGCCTGGCGTTGTGTTTTAAACTATCAAAGGTTTTCATTTTTCCTCATCCACAAAAGTACTTATTAACCATGCATGGTTCTAATTTAAAAAATAAAATAGGTAATATTTTCGTTAAACAAAACCAGTTTTATAAAAATCTCAAGCCTATAATATTAATTTTATGGACTTATAAAAAGGAGAAAAAAAAACAGAAATTCTCTCTCTTCTGCAGAAACTCACTTACGCCACTTACCATAGATATTCGCAAACTAAGCCACGTAAAGGAAAGTCGTGAAATAATTTCTCCTTATCACAAGGAAAACTCCCCCCTACTTAGTGTAGCTAAAAAGTAGTTTATGTACTTTTCCCTGACATAAACTTTCCTGCTCAGTTTCATGGCCAGGTGTCCCTTTAGGGGTCGTTAAATGAGAACTAAGTTGTGCATGTTAAGAAGTAAAAGATAACAGAAGGAAACTTTTTACTGAGCCGTTTTCTTTGATATAACTTTCAATGCGTTTAAGACTCACTCTAGGACAGGGATGGCGAACCTTTATGTGAGGGTGTGACTGTGACCACTAAATACGAGAAAAAAATAATGTGGTCATGACGTGCCACAAAGAACCTTGACTTTGTTATTTAATGGCCAATAAATAGATGCTATAAGCTCTTAATTGTAATCCAAAATTCGTAAATCGTAAAGTTTATAGTTTGTTTTTATTTATTTTAAATACATTAGAAAATCGAGAAGATCTGTTGTTTTTCAATGCTCGAATTATTTTGCCGCGCGCCACTACTGGCCCGCGTGCCATAGGTTTGCCATCCCTGCTCTAGGATAACAATAATCAGGTATAAATAAGCAACTTTTTAGGAATCAGTGTGGATTCTTAAATCTCATGAATATTTTCCACTACCTTTGCATAATCTAATCTAATATACAGCGTGGCAATGTCGCCAGTCTTTTGGACACATTAACAGTCGAAAGCGATGAGAAAGATTTTTGACGCCATATTTTAGTTAGTTGTAATTAGCGTAGGGTTATTATTTTTTTTTTATTGTAATTAGAGTTAGTTAAGTATTTTTTAAATGTAAATAAGATTCCTAATTGATTCCTTTCCTAAGAATAAGAGTTAAAAAATATATCTAAATATAAAAATCTCGTGTCACAGTGTTTGTTATCAAACTCCTCCGAAACGGCTTGACCGATTTTTATGGTTTTTGTGTGTATATTTAGTAGGTCTCAGAATAGGTCGTAGGCTATTTTTAAGTCTCCTATCCTATTTTTTCTTGAATAAATTAACTGAATAGGTATAAAATAGAAACTTTTTATAGATTGAGCAAGCTTATTCCCTATTGAGATTTAGATTCTCAACAGGGAATAAGCTTGCATTTTTTTAATTTGCCAAATTAAATTACTTTACCTAAATAAATATGAAAGAATTTTAAAATTATTTTCATCAACAACAAAGTTACAAAGCTTCAAAGCTGCTCAGTAGAAAGAGAAGTCCGATATGAACTTTGACGTCAAAGTACATCACGTAGGTACATCACGCCTGTACGGCCACCATAGAAAATGGCGTCTTGACGAGAGAGTCAGATATATTTGTTATAAATTGTCATATCTTGTTTGTTTTTTTGCCAATTTTGATATTGTTTTCATGGTTAGTATTCTACTTTTTATAAACTGGTTTTATATAAAAAATCATAAATTTTTTTCACAATCTTTGTAATATTCTACATAATTTTCAACTTAGTTACGTATGTACCTAACCCAATCCTTTGATTAATTTATACTATCAAATCTCGACCTTCCACAACATCGTTTCACATATTACCACCGCTTACTAAATAATTTCGCCCGTTCGAACTTGCTGCAAAGTCCACTAAAATTGATAGGAAATTAGTATGACGGCCGGCAAGACTCGGGAGCTCACCCAATGTCGGTGTATAATGGAAATTAATAAATTTTACGGGTTGCTTACCTTACAAGCGAATTAGTGTGAACTAAACAGGTGGACGGTGCTCTTATATGCTAATAGGCCGTAATTAGTGTTGCCTGGTGTCCCGTTTCACGTGGGGAGTCCCGATTTTCAGGGATCTGGTAACACCGATGAAGGGTTAATCGGGACGCCGAAAGTCCCGATTTTTCACTAATCGCCATAGGACTATATTTCACCGGGACACCATGGCGGCGCGACCAGTCGCCGCTACCAACAAAATGTATACAGCTCCATAGAGAGTTACTCACCTCGTGTCCGTTTGGTTGCGCAGCCAATTTGGTGGCGCGACCAACTCGGACGCGTGCACTTAAGGTCCATTTTGATACTGTGTCAGTGTGGTGTAGCGACTCTGGTGTCTGTGTGGTGTCTAGTTTTGTAACTTACGGACACCATGGCGGCGCAACTGGTCGCGCCGCCATGGTGTTCCGGTGAAATATAGCCTTTAGTCTGTTAGATCGCTAATTTAGACGGGTGAAACGTCATTTTCGTCATAACCGCTTTTGACTATCACACGTCTGTATGGTGTATAGTTTGGTAGCTTACGGACACCATGGCGGCGCAACTGGTCGCGCCGCCATGGTGTCCCGGTCCCTTTAGTCTGTTAGATCGCTAAATTAGACGGGTAAAAGGTCATCGCCGTCATAACCGCTTTTGACTATTACACGTTTATGCTTTTAAGTCTCGTACTTCTGTGTGAAAGGTGAAAAGAAAAAAAATGTGGTTTTCTTTTTCTTAAAGTGGGAAATCATTCAATGAGTTCTTCCGCTCTAGGGCGGAGCTGGGCGTGCCAGACTTTTACTGACTAAAACCACACCTATCATGGCCCTTCTTTGGCTTGTATTGTAGGAAATGGGTAAATATGGGTAGATTGCTATTTTTTTTTTTAATTTTGAGGCAGCGGTCTCATTTAGTTATGCTGCCTCTCTGACAAGCTTAGTCCGTTTATTGTTATTTTATGTGGCCATGAGCTGCTGTTCCGATTTGAATACCAAAATCCAGATTATTTTCATCTTTCATCCCGAATTTTCACTTGCTGAACCTGGCAACACTAGTCGTAACGCAGGAGCAGGTAGGTAAACACATATCATTAAGGTTTTGCATAATAGAATGCTGTGGCCGTTTTGTTTGTGCACTCTATGCATTTTAAATTTAGGATGCGGGAGAGAATTAAAAAGTTTTATGGGAAGGCGAGATTTTTTTAGGAAATGCGCCAACGTGACCTTTTTACTATGCCTCCGTTGTCAATCCGTCTGTTAGCGGGCTGTATCTCATAACCCGTTCAGTTAGAGAGTTGAACTCATCATTTCATCATTCTTCATTTCAGCCGAAAGACGTACACACATACCACATGGACATAGCCACAATGACCGGTTCTGTGCGTCTCGCATCCATCGGATTCCCGCGACCCTCACCAGGTCCACCTTGTGGGAGGCCTTCCAACGTTGCGTCTTCCGGTACGTGGTCGCCATTCCAGAACCTTTCGTCCCCATCGACCATCTGTTCTGCGAGCAATGTGCCCTGCCCACTGCCACTTAAGTTTGGCGATTCTTCGGGCTATGTCTGTAACCTTGGTTCTCCTGCGGATATTGTGAGTTGAACTATTGCCACTAAAACAACAAATAAATGGAAATTACAGTTGGGAAAAGCTGTGTTTTAATGATTTGTAAGACCCGTGCAATGCTGGGGCTAGTCGCCAGTATAGAAATAAAATAAACTTTAACTAGACAAATAGGTCAGCTACTGAATTCCTGAAATTTATTAGCCAGGAGTGCACGTCAGAATTTATATAAAAGAACATAAAAATGCGTTTTCTTCAACTCCAGAGGAAATGCTAATTTGGTATCATCATAAAATATTTAAAGCACTGTATTAATAGCGAAACAAGACATCTGGATAAGATTAAATATTTTTTGGCGTCTCGATTCGAACTTGCTTAAATGATTGGACAACTGCCACATAATATGCTCAACAACATAATATTATTTGAACGATCAACATAAACCGTTTTCTAGTTCATTTTCATATTACTTACAAGCTAATTAAGAAGCATAAAAACACATTCTTTTTGGTTTCGGCGACGACGGCAAACTACCCATTACTCGTTGTCCGCTAGCCCACACCTACGGTGGATTTCGAGGTCAGGATTCCGGCGGCTGGGGTGTGAGGAAACCCGTTCCCTCACGCATGCGGCAGCCTCCTTCGCTAGCCTTACTGCTTCTTAGGAGGCGACCGCCTGGCATTCTTCCTCACTCCAGACCATGGTCTGCACCAGAGCCCGGAATCCTGCCAAGATTGCGGAATTGTACGAAAGAGTTACCGCAACCCTGGAACGCAAAAAGCAACTGCAGGAACACAGGTGGGTTTTAGTCAGTAAAAGTCTGAACCTTCCTCACTCTCCAGAGCGGGAGCAGTTATTTCGCGATTTCTTACCTCAAAAAAAGTATATCAATAGCCAGTGCGATAAAGAAACAACGATCCCAATGGCGACCGAAAACAATTGAGAGAGTAGTTCATGCACATTTTGCTTGGCGATAACTACCGGCATATCGAACTACGTTTTATAAACAATTTTAATCGTCGATTGTTCCGCCTCTTGGTTACCACTTGCGTCAACCCATTGTTCAAACCGCAGATCAAGAAACCAGTACTTACAACGGCTTGTCATACATTGCTCGCATTGTTCCAAGATTGAAAACCCCACTTCGAAACTGGCACGGAATGTATCAATGTCAGCGGATAAACGGTAGCGGACAATCGTAGTAGAGCCCGGATTTCAGCGCGAAATGAAACTTCGCAGAATACTTAAGTGAAAAGAAAAAAAACAGTAAGAATAGTTTGGTGTCAGATGCAACGACGTCGCGACGGTTCGTGGTACGAGTCTGTTTGAAACTTTGGATGCTACTGGAGACTACCTCGGCTATTGTCGTCGAGTTCTACGACTTATATTAAAAAGAAAAAGCTCTACTTACTGTGTAAATTCGTTACAAATAAATCACTTTTCGTATTCATTATGTCATATTTCTCACAACTCTTTGAATGGTTGATTAATCGCGTCTCTAGATCCTTTTGCGTGCGTATCTTCGGGTCGAAAAAAAGATTCCTTTCAAAGATTTTTTCCCTTTACTGTAGCCTCTTTTCTTTAATCTTATTTCAACATCAAACATGTAAAAAAAAACATTTGACCTTTCCAAGAGACAAAAAAAAAACTGGAATTTTAATTGAACATCGAAATAGTAAAACTTCTAAATTGTTTAACTTTGTGACCCCGGAAGACACAACAATATCCCACGATTAAGGATATTTGTAAGGTTTCTTTAAATTAAAATTTTTTTTTCGTGTCTGACATAAATAATAATCAAGTATCCTTGAACGGAATTGTGAGAACGTGACATTGAAACTGATCTTAGGCGCCAATAATGTTTATCTACAGTACATTTCGGCAGTGTAAAAGTGTTCCCGAAGTTATTAGAGCTCGATTTAGAAAGGCATTCCCAAATGTCGATATGACATTCTCGCATCGATAAGTCCAGTAACGTGAGGAGCGTTAAACGTTTAGGACGCGACATTGTTTATAGAAAATTGGTTCATACCACTTACAGGATTGGGTATAAAATCGTTTATGTTGTTGATCAAGCAAAGTTTATTTTTATTTAAAATACTGTGGTGGCGCTCAATGCTGTGTGAAGTGAGATTTATTGCGATGTGAAACAGTTGTGTTTTGCAGGCTTGCCCGTGTGCTCTGTATCTATGAAGGCACTCGGCAGTCGCAGAGAATCTTAATTGTACTCCATTGAGAGATTCCAGAGCGCGGCGTCTTTATTTTTGAATAGGGAGAGACTTGTTGCTCCACCCGTGTGAAGGTTGACCGTAATTCACGTGTTGCGCTGTACATTCGTGGGCCACACTTTGTTGGCAATGCTTTGTTCTATTTACACAAGTCCTGGGTTAAATATTATCTTTGCACTACGTAAATAATTTGAAGAGTGTCGCCCGTAAAACGTTATCCGCCGGGTGTCAGAATCAATAAACGTTCAAGACATCGTCGACATGTGTCGTAAAATAGGCCATTTATGACACTCAATAATCGTAAATAACATGAGCAATATTTCCGATACTCCATAATAATAATGAGTGATATTACTGTGTTAACCCAGGGACAGTGTTTACGTGGCCGTTTTGGGGTGGAACGAAACAGTTATTTGAACGGCTCTTGATCGTTTGTATAGCTGTCTCAGAGGCCCATTGACCCAGGAGGCATGTAGGTACTCTTCATCTGGAGTGCCTCAGCCTCAAGTCACACGCTCGAACGTGATCTCTCTATGGGGTCTCATCAACTCCAAAGGTAATCTGTCCTGGGACAGCTAAGAGCGATTTACATCCGGACGTTGTGTTACGCTGCATACATGTGTAATCAGTTCGATTTGGACTTTGTTCGAGTGGAACACGTAATAAATTGGAATTCAGGGTTTCATTTAAGTTTTGCTTCGTTCTGTTTTTGCTCAGTTTCATTCTAACTTTAAACCAGGGATCTTATGGCTATGGAATTTCCGATCTGGATCCGAATACAGAAAATCGGTTTGAGATACGGTTACAGATATGAAATTATTTCGGATTATTTGGGATGATTTTGGTTACGAATAGTATAGAATAGAACAGAATAAACTTTATAACATAACAGGATTATATTACTAGAAAGAAAACAGTTATTCTATTGGTGTTCACTTTTTATTAAAAAGTACAATTTAAGAAACCGGTTTCTTTCTAAATGAGATTCACGATCTAAATGAGATTCAAGTGCCTTTTAAAAACTAAAATCAGATTTCAAATTTATAAATTCTTAAAAAAATGCACAAATATTAAGCATAGGTATTTGTTTTCTTGTTTTCTTTCCAAAAACATACATAATAGCTGCGGTGTACTTACTGTTGCTACAAGAAACCTCCTTTATGGAGGTTTACCTTATCTATACATATAATAAAACAGTAAAATTATTTTGCGATGGTATTAGTTGGCGCAAAAACTACTGAACCGATCCTGTTCAAATTTTGCATACATAATCCTTATAGGTCAGTGCATCTGTTAGGCTATAAATTATCACGCTATTTGCTATGGGGGGTGAGCAATAATCCAAAACGTCGACATTGAACGACATTTGCCACGAGTTCGATTCCCAGCTACAGTTAAAATTTTTGTCATTATTTTATCTTCTTTTTGTAATAAAATAACTTTTACCATTTTTTCAAAATAAAATTGACATTTGTATTCGATATCTTCTAAATATATTGTAAAAACTAATCAAAACACATAATAAAATCGAATTAGTAAAATATGGCACCACACGCAATTCAGATACTCGCAACGCCATCTAAAGACTCAAAGTAGAAATAATGATGACAATGACAGTTGAACTTCATATTTGATAGATGGCATTGTGTATTTTACGTAATTTTCTGAATGGCGGAAGAAGTGACCATCGCCCACGTTTGCAGACAGTTCTATTGTTCAAAATTGGAGGAAAATAGTTATGGTTAAACTGGTGTTAGACGGAGGCATTTTTAACAATCCTACTGCTTTTTTTCCCATGATTGTAACAAGATAATTGACCATGATTATTCAAGGGATACCAACCAAAAAAGGCGATAAAAGTAAACAAGTACATGTATTTAATTATTGATTTTAAAATAACACGGCCAAATTTTCGTAAGGGGTTGCATGGCACCTTGTGTTGGAAGGCCCCCAGGTAGACCGATGACCTGGTGAGGGTCGCGGGAATCCGATGGATGCGAGACACACAGGACCAGTCATTATGGCGACACTTGGGGAGGCCTATGTCCATGATAATGATAATGATAATGATGGTACTTTTTTTTTCTTTTTTTAAGAGTGGAAATCATCCAATGACTTCTCTGGTTGGAGCGAGAGGGCGTGTCAAACTTTTACTGACTAAAACCACACTTGTGCCCTTCAGTTGCGCTTTGAAACATCTCTTTGAGGAGCGCGTGGATCACTACGTGCTGTTGACGACTGGGCTCGGTTCGGTTAATTACCGGACGGCCGGACGGCTAGCTACCCATTGTTCGATGTCTGCAAGCCTGCGTCTACCGTGGCTGGTCGTCGGGGTCGGAATCTCGGCTCGGCGTGAGGACGTTCGTTCCCTGACGCGTGCGGCCTCCTCCTTCGCTAGCATTGCGGCTTTGCAGAAAGAGGCGACCGCCTACCATTCCTCCTCGCTCTGGACTATAGCCCAAATCAGGCCCCGGCGCGAGATGTGACTGACGCCGATTGACTCCACGAGGACACGGCGGTGATCCGCCCTTGCGTGACACACCTCTGTATGCTCCACTATGTCCTCCGGGATGGCACCTTGCGGCCTAATAATGGCGTGATTTATTGTTTGCAGTTTCTGCTCCATATAAAACGGGGTCGAAAGTGGTTTACGTTCCTGATCACTGATGTATCTCAGATTCCTGGCAGCCTTACGTCGACATCTGGACGTTACCTCCTTGCAGTGAGTGGTGACCAACACTGGAACAACCCTCTGAGGGAGGCCAGTCTCAGGGATAACACTAATCAGCTGCTACATTTGTTTACCGTAATTTCATTGTTTTATGGATACACAAGCTCAGGACTGTTGAGGGTGTTTCGAGCGTTTTCTGTTCCGGATTCGGTTGGAAGTATCCTGATATTACCATTTTGCGAATCGCCCGGAAGACCCGGTGTAACATGCGGTGGAGGTCTATCACATTTGGGTGAACCGCCGTGTCCTCATAGAGGCAATCGGTGACAGTGACCTCTCGGTTTGGCCATCAATATGCGAGTTTGATTGGGCCCATACACGCGCTCAAGATTTCACCGAAATTCATTCAACGGGGACGTCAGTTAAATACACACCAAAAAATCCTAGGTAAATGAACAAGTAATTTTTATGCCCAAAATGATCAAGCTGCAACAATCAATGCAAGCATGCTCTCGCAAATTCTTCATAAGTACTGTTGTGGAGGAAGATAGTTGATGATGATGATGGTAGTTTTTGGATTCACTGGCTTTTTGGCTTTGCACTATCAGTGCACTTTATTCAGCTGAAGGTCGGTGTCCCGATTATGCTCCTTCATTTACCTCTACCAAAGCTGTCTAACGGCTTAAACTCTTCAGTGAAAAATTATTGAGGCGATAATTTTACGGGAGGAAACTCTTTCGAACAATCTCGCAGACATCGGCCCTAGAGGGCCCTATCCATTTGCTGACATCTCTTTGAGTCCGGTGTACAATACAACGCGCCGTCGATTCAGGATTGCTTTGACCAGACGGCCGGACGGCACCACCGCAATCCCGGTTTGCGATGGCTGGTAATCGCCCTGCGGCTTTCAACACCCGGAGCATCACTTGCAGCGACAGTTAAGGAGTCAGAATGTCCTATCCCTCATAGTTTCAGCCACCTTCTTCGATCGTAGTGGTTCACTGAAGGAGGCTACTGGTTGACATTTTCTCCACCAATCGCCTCCATGAGGACACAGCGGTGCTGGCGCTCCGACCAAGCGGGACCGACTTCCACCGTATGCTCCATCGTATTCTCCAGGCGATCCGCACAATGGTGATGCCCGAGTGTTTCTTCCCGTTGAATTCGATACAGATACCTCCCAAAACACCCACATCCGGTGAGTCCTGCACAAAGAGAGGCTGCCGTGACGCCTCTGTAGACACTCTTCAAAGACAGGCATTACCGCTGCGATTGTGACGTGCTCACTGTGGCGAGGGGTTAAAATCATACAATGTTGTTTCACCAGAACATAAACCAGAAACATACATAAACTAATTTCTTTTCTTTTGGGGTAGGCAGAAATGCCAACTGCTACGACCCTTACATACTCTTTCTATTCATTGACATTCATACATTTGGATCTGGACGAGTACATAACATGTTTCCTGAAGGTTATTAGCGTTTTTACTTTTAACCGTTTTATGTTAAAGTACATTAAATAATTGCGTTGCTTTCAGAATGAATTGCAAGCTCAGAATGATTGTACGTTTTTACAAACTTAACGCAGACGAAGTCGCGGGCAACAGCTAGTTTTATATAAGATTAGAACGCCGTGATAATTATTTTTGTTTACCACACTTCACTCTGTTGTGACATCGAATCCAAAATGGCAGCGATTGCGTCATGTTGGTAGTACTTACTGCTTTTTAGTGCTACCAATTAAAAACTAAACATCATGGTTTGGTAGATTTTGAAGTGGTACAAATTATGAGCAGGTGCAATATAGGCAACTCTACTACTGTTGTTTTTTGGTGTTGTATTTTTTTTTATTTATTTATTTATTTATATAATTATTAGCGTAAAATAAAATAACAAGCCTTGACTGTTTAGATTATCATTTGTTTGACCGGGCGAAACAAACAAAAACCTGTCGTAACCTGTCATTTAGACTTAACCTTTATCCGAAACTATCCGAAACTTTTATTAACAAATATTTCGTGCATAAATTAGATAGAGGAGAGATGAAACGCATGTTAATAAAAGAGTTATGAGTTTACATGTGGATGGATGGAGAGGGAGAGGGAGACCAAAGAAAAGATGGATGGATTGTGTGAAGAGTGATATGAAAGAAAAGGAAGTTAGTGATAGTATGACGAGTGACAGGGCAGAATGGAAGAAAAAAACGTGTTGCGCCGACCCCAAATAACACGGGACAAGGGCAGGAAGATGATGATGATGATTTCGTGCATAAATTAACAAAGAAGCAACGATGGATCAAATGTTCTTGAACCATTAGATAAGTATTAAAAAATTTTAAAGAATTTTTTTCATCAAGTCAATCTACGTGCGAGTACAGTACCTTTACAGAGAGTTCAAAGTTCAAAACCGGCTTCAGAGAAAAGCTCTTCCGTCGCGATTAAAGGTGAACGCACACTTAGCCGAACGCGTTGAACGAATAGAATTTTAGAATTATTTATTCTTGAGTCCTTCCAGATTCGGACGATTCGGCGCAGTTAGGTGTGCGGGGTTTCATAGAATTTCTTATAAAGAATTATAAAATTCTTTTCTTTCGATTCGTTCGACACGTTTGTCTCGGATAAGTGTGCGGTCACCTTTACAATTCTTACTAGATTACATCTACATTTCAATACTAATATTATAAAGCGGAAAGACTTTTTATTTTTGTTTGTAATGAATAAACTCATCGGTGGAGCGATGACTTGGTAACGGTTGCGGGAGTCCGATGGATGCGAGACGCACAAGACCGTTAATTGTGGCGACGCTTGGGGGAGGCCTATGTCCAGCAGTGGACGTCTTTCGGCTGAAATGATGATGATCATGATGAATAAACTCAAAAAACCGGCAAACGTTTGTTATTTGTAAACCCCCCCCCCCTAAAATATTTATTTAATTGTAATTAATTATTTTTTACAGTGAATATGTAACAACTAAATACCTATTATGTTAATATTTCAAGCGTCTACCGCTTGCCGTTATAAATATCGAGCAAAAAATAAGCCAAAAAAAAAAAAACGTTTATTGTATGGGAGCACCCCTTAAATATCTATTTTATTCTGTTTTTAGTATTATTTTGTTATAGTGGCAACAGAAATAATAAATAATCTGTGAAAATGTCTAGTAAACAGTGGAGTCTTAGTAATAGAGCCTCGTTTTTATCCTTTGGGTACGGAACTCTAAAAACTACTGGACCAATTTAAAAAAATCTTTCATCAATAGAATGCTACTTTCTCACTGAGAACTAGGGATGCGGGCAAAGGCGCTGGCTGAAACTAGTCAAATATAAAACACTAGTGACTTACCCCGGTTTCGCATGGCATTACACACAAAAACCTTCGTCGTTTATTGTTCTTTCTATTAGTGAAATCAGCATAAAAATCCATTAAGTGGTTTAGAAGGAAATGGCGATCAAACAGACAGACGATAAAAGCGACTTAGTTTTATACTATAAAGAAGAAAACAAGCATTAGTTTCAATGACTGACGTACCCCAGACAGCTATGACCCCTTTATCTCCATATTATTCTCAAACCTGTACTACCAAACAAGACCAGCAAAAACCTAAAATCAACCTTGACAACCAACATACAGAGTGCTTTATTGCTTGTTTCCCGTATGCATAATTTAATCCTTTATGAGCATACATTCTATTAAGGACTGTCTTCGAACGTGGTACATATCGAAAGGAAATGGATAGGTCTGTTGAGATGAACATGGTTTCGTATATTAGCATATCAGATGAACAGACACGTATGGGGGTGTAAACAATTGAACATCGGTGGCTATGAAACTGTGTGTACAATGCGTTTCAAATAAGAATAGGATCAATTTGTCAGGTAGTGACGTCACGTCATACTGTCAAATCGAAGAATTATTATGGTGAGCAAAACAAGAAAATTTTAAAATTTAATTTATTTACAAACTGTGAACGGAAATAGTTTAATCAGAATCCAGTTCTTCAATTTTGCTCATCTCTGAGTTCTTCAATTTTGCCCAATTTCTTGCGATTTGACAGTATGACGTGACGTCACAACATGGCATCATTCCTATTCTTATTTGGAACGCATTGTAATGGCTGTTATGTCTCACTGTGATGACTTCGCCTCATTGTTTTGAGGAATTGATCTGCGAAATGTTGTGTGCGTAGGTTTGGTTTTGAGACAAGCAATCAGCTCTGATTAAAGTATGGGCCCTTTTTGAGGTAGGAAATCATCTATTGACTTCTCTTGTTCTAGGCTGGGGTGAGAGAAGAGGAGAAGTCAAGCTTTTACTTACTAAAAACATACCTGGTCTGTGTTCTTCAGTTACCCTTTCCGTTCTAGGATCACGGGTTTCCTTTTCCGAAACTTTCCTAGCGGGCCTCGGCCCTGCTGGTCCTCTATGGTTTTGCTAAGATCTCTTTGAGGAGCGCGTGGAACACTAGGCGCTGTCGATCTCGACTCGGCTACCAGACCTACCTATAACTCGTAGCTGTGGATCACCCTTGCGACTCCCGACACCCTGTGGCTGGGGCATGAGGATGTCCGTTCCCTCACGTTTGCGGCCATCTCCTTCGCTAGCATTGCTGCTTCGCAGAAATATAGACCTGGCCACATTATCACGGTGCGACACCTAACTACGTCGAGCTTTGTTGATCGGATGCGCGGTAGGGTGCCGCGTCGTGAAAATACACAAAAAGATAACGTCGCCAAACCCTTTCGTTCAAGACTGATCGCAATATTTTTGACGACGCGATATTTTTGATCGTGGTATGTCGCGGCACCATACCACCGGAGTTCCTATACCTGCAGGATGTGGCAACGTGCTGCCGTCAAACACCGCACTATTTCCCTTACGTTACCCAGACACAAAACTGCCATGCGACGTCGCATCGTAAAAATTTGCGGGCTCACAAGACGCATCGCAAGAACTTGCGAATTTCGATTGGCATCGCAAATTGTATGGTCACCTGAAACGATACTTTGACGCACGAAATCGCATCGCAGTTAGCAGCCGCGTCGTATCCCATCGCATCGCAGTTTTGGGTTAATATGGCCAGGCCCTATAAACCTCAATTTAAAGTAGATTTGAGCAGAAATTACTATAAACTTTGACAGTTTTGTGATGTAAAGCAGTGGTGTTATTGAAAAAGTGGGATTTGACCACAAAAAAATAAGCGCCCTTTTTTGTTTTTTCCTTAAGACTTCTTAAAAAGACATGAAAATAAAAAACGGTAAGATAGACATCTAGTTAACCTACGCTTGTTATACGGGAAGCAATTCGAGACCTTTCGAAACTGGGACCACCGCTCTCCGGGGTTTCAAGCACGCTGTATATTAAACAAGTTATCGACAAATGTAAATTTTAATGAGCCTACCTACACTTACTATAGATAGGTACAGCCGTAATAAAAATAGGTTCATCAGTAATGTCATTGTCACAGAATAACATTCAGTACTATGTGACATGGACCATTAAACAAAATAGATTTGATTTTTCACAAAATAGCCAGTCCATTAGAAGGTTGCCCTTTGACGTCAACTATGTAGAAATAGGTAGGTTTTGCTCGATTTGATCTTTGTTTTCAAGCAATTATATGTAAACACTAGCTTCTGCCAGCGGCGTTGCCCGCGTGAAAATAGGTTTTTCTATACAAACTTTGGACCCCCATTTCGTCCCCATAAGAGGTGAATTTTGGAAAATCCTCTCTTAGTGCTCGCCTACGTCATAAGCCTTGTGCAGAATTTCATGTTCTTAGTCCCAGTAGTTTCTGCTGTGCGTTGATATGTCAGTCAGTCAGTTTCTCCTTTTACATATATAGATAACATATAAGTAGGTTTTTAAGGAATAGAGATTTTTATTTTATAATAAAATAACAATATCTAGTATAATGTTTCGTTATTCGGTTCTTGTTTTCAAGTGTTTATGGGGCGGCTGATAAGTCCGTGGACTAACGTACTTAATGCAAGAAATATACAATTTTATATTTTATATTTTTCAATGTAATCCCCCCTCAAGTGAAATACACTTTTCACAACGTGAATATAATGTTTTTCTACCACCAAAAAACTATTCTTTACATTTCTCTTCAAAATGGCTGTCTACAGCCGCCATCATCTCATTGGCGTCCGAAAATATTCGTAATTAAATTAATTAATTTAATTTGATATTAACTAGTGCATTACTGCGATCCCACCTGATGGTATGCAATCGTTGATGGTGAGGCGCACTAGCACTTTGTCCCCGTAGCTCCTTTTTTAAATTAGAAAAAAAGGGAAAAGTCACTGGAAGCCAGTTCTAGACTGTAAGGTGGATGGTCAATTTCTGTAAAGCCCGTAGATTTTAAGGCATCCCTCGCAACCCTCGAACGGGCGCGTTGTCTTGCAGAAAAAGCACTCCGCGCGCCAACGTGCCATGTCTTTTCTGTACGACTGTCTCACGTGCCTGACTCAGTAACTTAACGTATTAAAGGCTGTTCATTGTAGTCTCTTTAGGCAAATAATCAATTAATAAAATTCCCTAGCTGTCACAGAAAATGGTAGCCATGAGCTTCGATGCCGATACTGAATTTCTTCGGTGGCGTTTCCCTTTTTTTATCCATTGCATCAACTCTTGTTTTCATTAAAAGGCTTCAAATCAACTAGACATTGGTTTTGGTATTTGACTATTGTTTTCAAGTGATTGCAATATAATATGCAAGTACTTTTTTATAAAATAGAAATTGTGATTAAATATACTTAGGTAGTTATCTATCTCTGCAGTATCCTGCTCAAAGCTGTAGCTTCAAAAATATTATTTGTTTTGGCGTAAACGACTCGACTGTACATTTAGAAGTGAGTTTATAACATAAACTCACAATTAATAATAAGTTTATACAAAGCATGACGTAAACTTTATGTCATCCTTTGCATGGGTGTGTCTCAATCCTCATACCGGTCCCATTGCTCAAAAACTGGTATCAGCTATGTGTGATTATGACATTGTATCAAAAGATTTCGACGGTTTATTTCGGTAATGATTTCATCAAATTCACGTCTTTTAGAAAATCATGATTGTTGACAATATAGACAGTGATACATTGTACTAATAAAAAGCCTTTTTATATGTTAAAAAAAAAAATTAAGCTAGAAGGCACTTAGATCGGTTTAACAACTACTCATTTAACAGCTACTAAAAACAGTCATTTTTCTAGTAAGTCCAATAAAAAAGGGCTTTTTATTTTTATAAAAAGCAGGAATTTAACTCGAAGCTCGAGAGAATTTAATTAGTAAGATCATTGATTCCATAACGCTTAGTAAACAGAAGACTTTCAAGCGGTTTAATTCTTTAAGGAAGTTCTATTGTCGGATCAAATTCTGTCATGAATGATAATTCTTAAAAACAGAGCCCCGCATAATTTTAACGGGAAAATTTCCTAATTTACATTTTATATTAATGGGAGAACATTAGGGGTTCTTATTGTAGTCTTAGTATCTTTGTTTGATACAAAAAATTAGGCTAGCAATTGGGACGAAATACTTTGGAAAAACAGTGTTAATTTTATTTTATAAAGACGAAACATGACACGAGCAATATTCTACTATGTTTTATATCCTTCCTTATATTTACATAATTATTATTAAACAAAGTCCCACACCTCGTCTGTCCTGGGCGCGCCACAATTATGGTGGTAAGTCCCCTCTTTGAGGCGTGGTTGGAAAGACCACCTCACGGCGTCCTCACCTTCCGCATGACGCAGGTTCTCACCGAACACGGGAAGTTCAGGAAGTTCCTGCACAGGATTCGTGCGGAAGCGACGTCCGGGTGTCGCCACTGTGTGGACCGCCCGGAGGACACGGTGGAGGTGTGCCCCGCTTGGGCAGAGCAACGCCGTGTCCTCGTGGGGGCGATCGGCGGCGGCGATCTCTCGCGCCGGGCCTTGGTACAGGCCAAGGTCCGGAGCGAGGAGGAGTGGCAGGCGGTCGCCTCCTTCTGCGAAGCAGTAATGCTAGCAAAGGAGGCGGCCGATCGCGTGAGGCAATGGTCCTCACGCCCCAACCGCCGCCGGAATTCCGATCACGATTTCCGGTCACCGTAGGCGCGGGCTTGCGGACGGCGAGCAATGGGTGGCTCGCCGTCCGACCGTCCGGTAACCGTCCGGACCGAGCCCAGGTCGTCGACGGCGCGTACTGTTCCACGCGCGCCTCAAGATGTCAGCAACTGTAGAGGCCCAGTAGGGTCGAAGCCTACTGGGGTCAAGGATAGTGTGAAAACGAAACCCGGGGCCCTGGGACGAAGGCAACGAAGGAACAGGAGTGGGTTTTTAGTCAGTAAAAGTCTGACACTATCTCCTCCGCCCAAGAGCGGTATTTGTCATTAGATGATTTTCCCACCTAAAAAAAACGGTTTAGTCCACTCTCGGCCCCTCGACCCCCAATAAATAATGTGTCCACTGAACCCCTAACTATAGTTAACTCTCGACCCCCAAGGGTCGAAAGTGGATTTAATTTTTCAGCCAACTTTTAGTTTTCTCTCGACCCCCAAAGTACAGTTAGGTACTATGATAAATCATCAGTTTAGCCTATAGTTTATCCAGGCAGAGTCAAAATGGCGAGAGATATCGTGCGGTGTTCTGCTGGGATAATATTTCTGGGTACTAGGATCGCCCTTGGTGATCGTACTTCGGCTACGACTACGTGTTGCGCGGCGACCTCCCCAGCGGAGTCAGTGTGGTTATATTACGCTGACAACCGCTGATCCTTTCACAGTGGGAGTCGAGTTGGAACTCGAGGTGATACTGCATAAGTCTGAGGCCATGTGCTTTTATGGCCTTCAGAACGCGCCACCACCGGGTTCCCAAATAACGGTAGGAGTCGAAGATGAAATGCCTAGGACTTATCCTCGACAGTCCGTGGAATTTCGAGGAGCACTCAATTCACTGCTGTGGGCGCTGTTGCTGCGGAACGACCAGTGGCCAAGCTGCACGCGTCCCGAAGGGTCATGCTCATTCATGCGGATGGTGCAGGGAAACCACACTGTCTCCCGTGAAACTTTGAACCCCTCACTAGCCTGCCGCCGTGGGGATTGGAAATAACATTCCTTGCACGATACCTCGTCTGTCTGCCTTTTCGCAATAGTCTCAAAAACCACTGAACCGATTTTCATGCTGTTTTCACCAATAGTCAGAGTGATTTATAAGGAAGGTTTAGGTGTATAATACATGCATATTAGAAGAGAAAAGTCGAGAAATTCAAATATTTCTAACACCCGTGCGAAGTTGGGGCTGGTCGCTAGACGTAACCCGTCATTTAGATTCCGCCATCATCCGAAACTTTTATATCGGTTTCGATTACGGTTACGGATATGTTTTTATTTCGGATATCCGATAGTTTCGGTTACTGTTAAAGAGCTCCATAACATTCCTGGTTTGAAGTAATTGAGTGGAGCCTTTGCCACAACAAAATACATTTTATAGTTAATGTTTTTGGCTTGGACACTTACTAAGTCTTATAAGCCATGTCTTCGTATGAATAGTTTCTAATTTGTTAACCATTACAATATAGATGTACACATAAAAATACTTCGTTTATTTTTCCCACAGATTATATATTCATTTTTTCTCGCACCTTTTTCACAAGCTATCTAGTTTTATTTAACAAACTCCATTAGCTTTTATCACTAAGCCAGCAAAACCGCATGTTGACAATGTTGACATGTGGAAATATTTTACAATGCGCATAATAAATAACCCAGTGTCCAATAAATTTAAGTAGATATTTTACTGCCAACAGAACGCCACATTAGCCAGGTGATAAAAAAACCTTTGAATTGTTTATTCACAAACACAGAAAAACGTTTATTATTTATTGTATACTTTGTTGTAGGTACGTTTCTTTATACATAACAAAGAAAAACTTATATCCAAAACACATACAATGGGCAGCCTTATCGCATCCGCGATCTCTTCCAGGCAACCACGAATAGACAGTAATTGTCAGAACATGATATGGGGCTGTCATAAGTTTGACAATAAGCACCAACATTAATTACAATATATTATAATAGACACACAGATAAATTCATATGCAATATAATAGATATATAAATACATACCAAATATATGGGCAATGATAACTAATTGCGACTTTCGATAATCACAGCGACAGGTAGTGTTCTTTATCAAGTCTGGCAATGCATTCCACAGACGGGTAGCCTTATTTGCGGGCTTGCGGACGGCGAGCAATGGGTGGCTCGCCGTCCGACTGTCCGGCAACCGTCCGGACCGAGCCCAAGTCGTCGACGGCACGTGCTGTTCCACGCGCGCGTCAAGGAGATGTCAGCAACTGTAGGGGCCCAGCAGGGTCAAAGCCTACTGGGGCCAAGGGTCTGATTCTGAAAGGAAGACTCGGCCCTGGTACGAAAGGTAACGAAGGAACAGGAGTGGGTTTTTAGTCAGTAAAAGTTTGACACTATCTCCCGCCCCGCCCAAGAGCGGGGGATGTCATAAGAAGATTTTCCCACCGGAAAAAAAAAGACGGGTGGCCTGGACAGTAAAGGATTTATCCAAGAAAGTTGTGGAATGCACCATCTTGAGTCGTAAGTTATCTGATGACTTACGAGATTTCTAATGGGAGTCGCAAATCAACTGAAAACGATTCTTGAGGTATAGGGTAAACGTTCTACCTAAATGCTGGTAAAAGTACCCATAATAGATATGTGTGCCCATGGGATGATTTCCGAAAAGGAAACCCGGGTTCCTGGAACGCAATGCAAAAATGGAACATAGGTGTGGTTTTAGTCAGTAAAAGTCTGACATGCCTTCTCGCTCCACCCTAGAGCGAAATAAGTCATTGGATGATTTCCCGCCTCAAAGAAAAAAAAATATAATAAGGGTAATAATGGGTATCGGGTATTTTAAAACTGGGAGAGAGAGAGGGAGACCAAAGAAAAGATGGATGGATTGTGTGAAGAGTGATATGAAAGAAAACGAAGTTAGTGATAGCATGACGAGTGACAGGGCAGAATGGAAGAAAAATACGTGTTGCGCCGACCCCAAATAACACCGGTCAAGGGCAGGAAGATGATGATGATGGGTATTTTAAAACTAAATTGCAATCTCGGAAAATGCGTGTATTAAGTTTCATGATGACATGGAGATTGGAGAGTGAGCTCTACTGTGACTTTAAAATTTCATTTCTGTCGCGTGTAGAATTTGCCATATTTTCCTTCAAGTCCGACATAATGTATTGATTTTGTTAATCAAACAAGTTTACACGTTTTTTGCGAAATAAACGACCGTATCTTTTTTTTTTCGTTAACTCAGAAGTTTGATTTTTTCACAGCTTCAAGGGACCGCAGACCTGAGTATATGGTTTTAATTTCAACTCGATACCTCCACGTGTTCTCGAGATAAAGGGTCTTCACAGACAGACAGACGGACAACAAAGTGATCCTATAAGGCTTCCGTTTTTTCCTTTTGAGGTACGGAACCCTAAAAAAGTTAAAGGTCCTGCACTCCCTCTCGTTCCACCCAGTGCGGGAGGAGTTATTTGACTACATCCTACCCAAAAAAATAAAGTTTTTTTTTT
The DNA here is from genome assembly GCA_905147345.3 of Mythimna impura. NCBI lineage: Eukaryota > Metazoa > Arthropoda > Insecta > Lepidoptera > Noctuidae > Mythimna > Mythimna impura. The sequence goes on along the minus strand of LR990343.1, from coordinate 11,851,869 downwards.
TAAGTTGGGAAATCATGCAGTGACTTCTCGACGTGTCAAACTTTTACTGATTAAAACCACAGCTGTGTCCTTCAGTTGCCCTTTGCGTTCTAAGACCACGGGTCGACCCTGCTGGACCCCTACGGTTTGCTGATATCTCTTTGAAGAGCGCGTGGAATAATACGCGCTGTCGACAACTTGGTCTCGGTCTAGACCAATGACTATAAAACCACTCAATTTTCTTTTTTAATTTTCTTTGGTCTAGACCAGGGGTTCCCAAAGTGGGCGATAACGCCCCCTTGTGGGCGCTGCAGGCCTAAAGGGGGGTGGTAAGAGACCCAGAAAAAAAATAGGGGCGTTGTGTTGAGGCTTCGGGGGGCGATTTGTAATTTCATCTAGCTAGGAGGACTCTTAGAACCGACTGAGCTCTCGACTCTCGGCTACAACTTGTGAACATCAACTAATATTAATTAAGAGATTGCTCAAACTCGGTTCGATATTTCTAATATAGCTAATATAGCTCACAACAATTAATTAATTTAATTTGAAGTTATAGTGGTTTTTAAGTAGGTGAAAAAATGGGGGCGCTGAAAATTAATTTATTCTCAAAGTGGGCAGTAGACAAAATAAGTTTGGGAACCCCTGGTCTAGACAGTTACCGGATGGCTGGCCTAGCTTACATAAGGTCATTAGAATTACATTTGTTTTCTTTGACCGCTAAACAACCTCTCATGCAAATACGATGATACTAAATATTTTTGGACAAACTAATGACATTTGTCAGTAGCCGATTATAAGAACCAGCTAAATTACGCCATTAAAAAAAAACCTTGACTCATAACCTTCGACATTTGACGTTAGAATACTAATATTACTTTTTCTTTTCGTATTCTACGAATAACCTTTGAGAACCACAAGATTATTTGAACAAACAATTTTGATAGTGCATAATATACAAAATTAATTGAGATTTATGTCAAGGACGAGGTCAGAATGAAATTTATTAAACTTCTTCTCTATCATATGATTAGGTAATAGTATTTTGAAGACATTAGCGACGATTCTGTTATAGGCATGTGTAACTCTTTACTGAACCGACTCACTGTTCCGAAAGAATGGAACAGCAGTAATGTTTTAAATGCATCATTTGGAACAATTGGAACACTAAAACACTCTTTACTTTAAGTGACCTGCAGTCTTTTTAAAATTCAAATTAAAACGTAAAATAGTGTACCCAAATATAATTAATGACCTGAACTAATAAAAACATCTGCTTAAAATTATATAATCAAAATTCAATTAAATTAAACTGTTAGTGTATATGACGCGACGTAACAGTTCACGATTCTTAACAGTCACTGTCTGTGTTTGTATCTTTTGAGCCGTTGTTCCAAATGATAAATTTATCATCTAACATTTCTCTATCTCAGTGTGAGTATGACGCGACGTCAGATCACGATTTATTTGAGCCGATGTTCCAAATGTTCCGTTTGTATCTTTTGAGCCGATGTTCCAAACGCTCCAAATGATACATATCACTGTTCCGGAACATATCAGTGATTCAGATGCAAATGTTCCAATCGCAAAGATCTCAGTCGTACTTTGCCCACGCCTATTCCGTTTGTTAACTTTGAGATACAATCCTTGTAAAACAACCGAAACATAAAAGTAATCTAGAAGTCCAGCACCCGTACGTACAAAACGTTTTGGAAACACATTCATCGTGCCTACAGTTAAGACGTGAAATTCTCTGCCGAAGTCTATGTTTCCTAATAGCTACAACCTAGGTGTCTTTAAACCAAGAGTGAATAGGTTACTTCTAGGCATGCGTGCTCCATTGTCGTCCACATCATCGCTTACCATCACGTGAAATTGTGGTCAAGCACGAGCCCAATAATAATGTTGTTTGACCATAAAAAACAAGAAATATATTAACGCCTTTTCCCATGGGGTAGGCAGAATCTCATAACGCAAACTGTTACGAGTTAGTACCCTTATGTATTCCTTTGCTTCGTTGACTTTCATACATGTGGAAACAATACACTAGCTACCGCCCGCGTGAAAGCAGAAAATATATAAGCCTATATCACTCAGTGATAAAGTACCATGCCATGGTCCGCAGCGAGGAGGAGTGGCAGGCGGTCGCCTCCTTCTGCGAAGCAGTAATGTTAGCAAAGGAGGAGGCCGCACGTGCATGCGCGAGGGCGCGGTGCACACGCCTCAGCCGACGGGATCCCGATCCCGATTTCCGGCCACCGTAGGCTTGCGGACGGCGAGCAATGGGTAGCTCGCCGTCTGATCGTCCGGTAACCGTCCAGACCGAGCCCAAGTCGTCGACGGCGCGTGCTGTTCCACGCGCGCCTCATGGAGATGTCAGCAAACCGTAGGGGCCCAGCAGAGTCTAAGCCTACTGGGACCAAGGGTCTGCTTCTAAAAGGAAGACTCGACCCTGGTATGGAAGGCAACGAAGGAACAGGAGTGAGTTTTTAGTCAGTTAAAGTCTGACACACCCTCTCACTCCGCCCAAGAGCGAGGGATGTCATTGGATGATTTTCACACCGTAAAAAAAAAGTGGTAAAGTACCATTCTACTGGTGAAAGAATTTTTTTAAAACAGTCCAGTAGTTTTTGAGTTTATTCATTTCAAACAAAAAAACAAATTCATAATATTAGTTTATATGGAAAAACTTACATAATATTATTTACGAACTTGAGGTGGAAGAAGTCACAGGTAACAGTTAGTTAATAATAAAGAGTCAAATTAATAAAACGTCTAAATCTTCAACTGGTTCTAAGAATGGAATGATGTCAATAGATTTGTTGATTATGTAACAATAATAACAATATCTTTGAGGTTAAAGAAAATATCCGTAACTAGTTTCTGCCTGTGGTTTCGCCCGTGTCACCGTCGGTTTCTTTATACAAACTTTAAACCCCCGTTTCATCCCCTCTGAATTTGGGAAATCCTTTCTTACGGCCCGTTTACGATCTTGCCACTGTGAGCGGAAGCTAAGCGCGGGGCGGCGAGCAGCAAGATCAAAAGTATGAAAATGTTTAAAGCGCGTACTGGTGCCGCCCCGCTCGCCGCGCCGCTCGCCGCTAGGACCGAAGTCGTGAACAAGCCGTTAGTGCTCGCCTACGACATAAAGGAAGCCTCATGTAAAATTTCAAGCTCCTAGTCCCAGTAGTTCTGCTATGCGTTGATATGTCAGTCAGTCAGTTTCCCGTTTTATTTATATAGGGTGACTGGCAATTAGTGTACGATACTTAAACACGTGATTGTGCTCATGATAACAAACAATTTTTATTATGGGAGCAAAGCCGAAATCGCGAAAAAAATATCAGCTGTTCAGTACATTAGGCAAACATAAATGTACTGAACAGCTGATTTTTTCTCGCGATTTCAGGTTTGTTCCCATAGTAAAAGTTGTTGGTTATCATGAGCACAATCACGTGTTTAAGTATCGTACACTAATTAGCAGTCACCCTATATATATAGATATAGCATTCGTAGGTACAGTGTGCCCCTTTTTTTAGTAGTTGAACAATACTTGAGAACTGTTGTATTATTACAATGTAGGTCAGGTGCCTTATTTCCAAGTTCCGGCCACAATACCACGACTGAAGATTTGCGTGTGTCAGCCACATCCGTTGGCTTTGAACATTTGGATCAACTATTTTAAACGTGTCGTATTTGGAACACATGCCCACTTGTTTAACATAAAGGATTCCTAGTTAACCAGAACAAAAATAAAAATAAATTTACAAACAGCAGCGTTGGAAGGCCTCCACAGGGTGGACTGATGACCTAGTGAGAGTGGCAGTAATCCGATCGACGTGAGACGTGCAGAACCTGTCGTTGTGGCGACACTTGGGGAGGCCTATGTCCAGCAGTGGACGTCTTTCGACTGAAATGATGATGATGATTTTACAAACATTAAATGTTGTGATCCTCAAATCGTCTTATTTAATTTAACATACCTATATAAGAGTACGTAGGTATATAAGGCAACCATTACTGACTGACTGATCTATCAACACAGATGAAAACCAACTGAAACCACTGCATGGATTTGCGTTGAAACTTGGCACGAGAATAGTTATTATGACGTAGGCATTTGTTTAGAAAGGATTTTCCACAATTCACCGTCTAATGGGATGGAAACGAGAGTCAAAATTTTGTATGGAGCAACCTACTACCACGCGGGCAAAGTCACATTCTTTGCTAGGATAGTCATTTACAATATAGATTCCTGAAAATATTCAACTTCGTCGCGGCAGACCGAGATGAAAATGACGGGTTGAGTGAGAGCTTGATGCCTATGGAAAGAATTGCTCCACAGTGACGTAGGATCGAGTTCACTGGAAAATGGTACGGAAGGCCTTGCCCAGCAGTGGGAATTATTTAAAATCTATTAACCCTAGCACCCGACATATCACGAAGAATCGCCAAACTAAAGTGGCAATGGGCAGGGCACATTGCTCGCTGAACAGATGGCCGTTGGGGCCGAAAGGTTCTGGAATGGCGACCACGTACCGGAAGACGTAGCGTTGGAAGGCCTCCTACAAGGTGGACCGGTGACTTGGTAACGGTTGCGGGAGTCCGATGGATGCAAGACGCACAGGACCGTTCATTGTGGCGACACTTGGGGGAGGCCTATGTCCAGCAGTGGACGTCTTTCGGCTGAAATGATGATGATGATGATGATGATGAAAAGTGCTAGACTTTAAACTGGGGCAGTGCCGGTACCGTACCCATGAATTTTTAGTCTTAAAACGTACGAATCACAGAAATATCCTCCTCATTTCTAGTTAGAGTATCAATGAAAATATCATTACTGAAAACTACACGTGTAGAATATACACAACTCCAAGACCAGATTGGCCGGATGAGATAAAACAAACCAGTGAACATTACCAATACTAAACAGCCGAATATATACACAAAACTAATCAATTATATTCCAAATGTGTTCAGAGACTCACAACAATATTTAGAAGATACGATGTAGTTTATATTAAAGCTGTCGAATCTACTGTAAGTATATTAAAGTAGATTCGACATATATCGTTAAAACTAAAGAAGGATGGTTTATACGGGATAACATAGGGAATCATGAAAAAAATCTTTGTGTACCCGATTGATGCAGTTGCCTGTACAAAACAGGTTTTTATTTGTTACTATTCGATCCATGAACGTGGGACTGCAATATTGTTCGAAAGAGTTATCACCACCTTGGAACGCAAAAGACAAATGAAGGAACACAGTATTTTTTAGGTGGGAAATCATACAATAACTTCTCCAACCCTAGAGCGGAGCAGGAGGCGTGTCAGACTTTTACTGACTAAAATCTATGTTCCTTCTTTGCCTTGCATTCCAGGACCCCAGGTTTCCCTTTCGGAAGCTAACCTATGGCCCCAATAGGCTTCGGCCTTGCTGGGCCCCTACGGTTTTGCTGATATCTCTGAAGTGCCTGTGGAACACTACGCGCCGTCGACATTGCTTGTCGTCCGCAAGCCCACGCCTATGGTAGCTGGAAATCGGGGTCGGAATCCCGGCGGCTGGGGCGTAAGGAAGTCCGATCCCTCACACCGTGGCTTGTACCAGGGCCCGGCGCGAGAGGTTGCTACCGCGTTCGCCCCCACGAGGACACGGCGGTGCTCTGCCCAAGGTTAGCACACCCCCACCGTTTTCTCGGCAGTCCACACAATGGTAACATCCGAGCATTTCTTCCGCACGAACCAGTTGCAGGAACCTCCCGAACTTACCATGTCCAGTTAGGACCTGCGTCATGCAGAAGGTGAGGACGCCGTGACGTCTTTCCAGCCACTCCTCAAAGAGGGGAGTTACCACCATGATTGTAGCGTGCCCAAAGGAACACAGGTTGGTTTTAGTTTGTATAAGTCTGACACTCTCTCGCTCCACCCAGAGCTGGAGAAGTTATTTAATGTTTTTCCACCACAAAATAAAAAGCACGTGAAGAGGACTTATTTTTTAACAAGAACAGCACAATAACCGGTTTTAATGTACTTATAATAAAGCCCCCGGTAATCAAGCCACAGCTTTGTCGCTACTGTCAACTTATCTGATGTGAATTAATTACAGCTGCTATCAATCACGGCGCGACAAACTGTTACAGTGTAATCGTTTTGACTACATGATTATATTATTGTAGTGTTAACAAGTCGAGTTGGAACGATTAAGATGACGATTGTGTTGTATTAGAGTCTTGACTTGAACATTAGATGAAACCAATACAGAAGGTAAACACCCAATTTTTTTTTGTACTATTTAAAATATAGTGGATTTTAAATAGTACAAAAAAAATGGGGCTCTATCCGTACTCGTTACTGATCATACTTGTGTAGTCAAAAGTAAAGAAAACGAAATCCCAAAATTGTCCACGAAAATTTGTCATAACTGGTAAATTTATAATTGAATCAATCATTCATAACAATTGCTACTAGAAAATCATACGAGCAGTTTTTTTTTCCATTTTGATCGCCATTCATTCGTTCATAATCAATAGTCAGTACAATATATCCATAAATTAAGTGACATTTTGGGATATAAACAAACACTAATTACTTTGCTGTTTATGAATATTATTTATTGAGACTACTAATAACAAGACCTTTTCTGATAAGCCCTCTAAGTATTTGTACTAATTAAAAATTAGTGGTGTATACACGTTTTATTAAAAAACTATTCGTATTTTTTTAAATATTTAACTTTAAATTAAGATTTCACACATTCTTCCCTAACCATCATCATCGTTCTTTCATTCTTTCCATTTTTTCTTTCTTAGTTCCTAATGTAATTTGTATTTTTGGTGTACAATAAAGAATATCTATCTATCTATCTATCTATTCTTCTTCTCTTCCTACACACTATTGTCTACGTTTCTTTTAATCTCTCCTTTCGCAGGTCTGCTGGAAGAAATTTATTTGGAAATAAGCAGTACCTTCGTGCTAATTTCTATTATATGTATTTATCTTTTTCTGATTTTTTTGTGTGTACATAAATCGTAAAATAAATCAATAAGGTGGACCACTGAAAAGGGCTGCAGGATTAGAACGCAAAAGGCAACTAAAGGAACACATGTGGTTTTGAGTCAGTAAAAGTCTGACACACTCTCTCGCTCTACCCAGGGCGGGAGGTTATTATATGACGATTTAACACCTTAAAAATAAAAGACACTGGAACACAAATTGGGAATATAGTGCTTTCTGAATCTGTGTGAGTGTGGAGACACTCCTAGTGTCTAGAATATGACGAAAGTGACCATAGAGCTGCACTTTCAAGAAGTTAATAAACGCTACAGACGCTTCTATTAAAGTGGCAACCTACTGGGCTCCAATCATCTAGAAAAATATCCAGCAACTCGAGAAGAATAAGAAGTTCAGAAACAGGAAAAGAAATACGATAATCATGGTAGAAATCTTATAGAAGACTAGAGTGTTGTAATGCAGTGTTACGGTATTTCGACATGTTGAAAACCGTCCAATTTTATATTACATATCTCATTTTACAGGAATCTGCAGTTTAATGAAAACCGTATTAAAATAATAAATGAAAATGGTAACTGCCGGTATATTAAATCTGACTATACCGTTCGCTAGATACAGTGTGCGCGAGATTAATGATTTTGGCGGGAACGCCATAAAAAATACCAGAGACGAACTCTGTACCAATTATTACGCACATTTTAACATTATTTATGAGTGTAATGACATCGTTTTGACAGTTATTTTTGAACACTATGGGCACAAAAACTTGCGAAGCAATTAGTTCACGTCGGTGTATTTTTAATGGAAACCTACTTATGATACAGCTGACGTTAGATTTGAAATGTTTGTCATATTTTCTGACGTAAGTAGCTGATTTTTCTTTAGATCAACTTTAATGTGAATTCAGATTCTTAACTATAAGAAAGATTAATACATGACAAGACGGTATGTTGCTGTACAAGAAAAGCATTTCTTGTTACAAATGTTACGTGCGCTGCGCTAATGCGAAGGCGCCGACATAATCAAACGATCGATATTAATCACTCAACATTACCCACTAAATGCATCTAAATTCCTAAATCATGCCAGGCTATTAACTAATGAAATATTTCTCCTGAGTTAGAGGACATAAATCTAGTTACCAGGATGACAACTAAGCGGATATATATTCGCTAACAGAAACTGTATTTCACTTAATTGAAAGTAACTAATAATGACGTCTACATCACAGGCTGTCAGTGTACACTGGCATCGATTACTCTATCAATATAAACGTCACTAAACAATTGAATGGGATGATAATAAATAATTTATGCGACCGCAGTTACATACCGTTCTGATTGAAACTAATAGCGTTCTATATTGGTGGCTCATTCAGTTAGATCGGTCTATTTAGTCGTATTGGGCTCGTGAATTAGACCATTAATAAAGCATATGTCTTTCACATTCCATGCGTGAGCTACGAATGCGGGTTATAATTTCGGGCCTCACATTCTGACAATGTCCCTTTTGCAGTCGCTAACATGTATTATGGCTTTCCGTCATTGAAATCGACATTGGTATTTGATTTGACATTTCAAACATTCCATTGATTTCACAGTTCAATTGTGAAATGTTCGTCTAAATACGTCCCTGTTTAAGATACTTCGTTATGATTTTTGGAATATCATGCTCAATGTTTTGACATTAAATTGTGTCGAAGTTTATTTTGGAATTGAACGAATAAATTGAAAGGGTATTTGATGAAACGATGAGCATGTCAAACGGAACTCGTTTGAAGACATTTTGGTTTTCATTAAATCGTTTAATATTTTATTGTTGTGAGTTTTGCTACGGACATTTTATGAGCTCAATTTATCTGATTAAAGCGAAAACAAAAGAGTATCGTAATTGATGGCCATCACGCATAAATTATATCTTCTTCTTGTAATTCCTGAGGCGGTAAAACGATTTGATAAATAGGGATCATTAGTTCATTGAAATAAAATACGGCACTTATTTATTTTCCAATAGTAATTTAGTGTTTTCTGACAGAATAAACCCACGTAAGGTAGGTAGGCGGTGGCCGCGGCTACCAAGTCTAAACTGTTAACTTTGTGGAATAGAATGTACCTTAAGTCCTTTTCCAGGTAACTAACCACCTTTCTACTAAATTACATAAAAATAGGTTGCTTCCTAAGTTTATCTTTATTATTATTTATTTATTTAATCAGACATCATAGTAGTCCAGGTTCATTACCAAAAAATAATATACTTCTTTCTAAAGTAAACGTCGGGGCGACAAACATTTTTTCTCTTACTTTATAAAGTGGCATGTTTCTTGGATAAGTAAAATAATAACTATAACATATTCATTTCATCACTAAGATTATTAAAAAATATTGACACGTAGGTCTGTACTTTATGCTTTAATCTAATCTATAAAAATTGACAATGATAAAAGCTACAATTTCAAGAGGAAGCTTCTGATGTCAGTTCTAGATAAAAAACCTAGTACCTACACTTTTTACCGAGAAGTGACGTCACGCGACATTTCAACGCATTGTATCATCATCTTCAGTTTTTATGCACATGACAAAAAAAAAAATACGTGCTTAAAATTCTTAGTAAATTTAACCGTCGGGCCAAATAAATATATATTTTTAGGAATCTTCCTTATGAAATACTAGATTCTGCCAACGTCTTCGCCTGCGTGAAAGTTGAAAATATAGATAATAAAGCATAAATATCACTCAATGATAAAGCAGGATTCTACTAGTAAACGAATTTATAAAATTGGTCTAGTAGTTTTTGAGTTTCTTTCATTACAAACAAAAATATAATAGAATAAATAAAAATAATACTTAAATTATGTGTTACCTTTTTTACCTTAATTTAAGATTTCACAAACTCTTATTATTTCTACACACTATAGTCTACATCTCTTCTAATCTCTCCTTTCGCAGGTGTGCTGGAAGTTTTTTTTTTTAAATAATCAGTATCTACCTTTGTATAATTTTTTATAATGATGTATCTTCTGTGTATATAGGTTGACTGGCAATTAGTGTACGATACTTAAACACGTGATTGTGCTCATGATAACCAACAACTTTTATTATGGGAACAAACCTGAAATCGCGAAAAAAAAATCAGCTGTTCAGTACATTTATGTTTGCCTAATGTACTGAACAGCTGATATTTTTTTCGCAATTTTGGCTTTGCTCCCATAATAAAATTTTAATGTTATCATGAGCACAATCACGTGTTTAAGTATCGTACACTAATTGCCAGTCACCCTATATAAATTATAAAATAAATAAAAAAAAATAATTTGTCTTTGTTGTATTGTCTCTATTTCTACACTAATAAAATTCAAATCTTTGACAATACAACAGAATCGATGGTTACCACAAAGATATTATTATTCCTTGATGAAATTTAATGAGCTCAATTTCTGAGGCCGATGCCATCAGCAGGTCGCATGCTGTTTATTGCTTCGCCAGGACCCGACCCTCAATTGGTTTATATTAGTTGACGTAAACGCAGAGCAATATGGCCGTTACTTAGGTGGTGTTATTACCATGGCCAATAACCAATAACCATCTAGTAATTTGTGTTGATGTGTTGGACTATGAACGTTGTATGATGTTTATTCGCATGAATTGTTGTCTTGAAATTGAATGAAATTTAAACAATGTACATATTATACAACAATAGTTTTAGTATATGCGAAACCCGAAACCCGTGTCTAGTATTTTTATGTAAAGAATCCGTGTACAAAATTTCATAACTGTACAATGAAAAATTATGAAGTTATAAGATTGTTATGTTACCTAGTAGGCCGCACAAATACATGATCACCGGGCCAACCGGGCGACTGAGGGGTTGTTTTACTCCCGCATCCAGCTGTGCGCTAGTGTCTAATGTCCGCTATAACCTGCCATGATCTGTGTTGTACTTAGTGTCGGTGGTGTCCAACTTGTGACCTTTTTTAAATATTTAAAAAATAAAATATAACATGGTGTAAAAATTAATGGAATCGATTCAGTTACTGATTTCGAAAATAACTATATTGAGATTTCGCATATACTAAAAATTATGTTGTATAAAGCGCCCGGTTTTTTTTTTATACACGCCACACCACATAGGAACAAAAATTAAAAATTCTGCATCGCGATATTAGAGATCTTCGCGCGATTAGAACATAATATATGCAACAGTCCGAAATCAACTACCGGCCAGTTGCCCAGACCAGACAGGTATCGTCTGTCTGGTCGGAGGCTGCTCCCTTTTCAACGGAGGTTTGCAGTACCTTATTTTTAGTGGGATTTTATCAAATAACTGCTCCTGCTCTCCAGGCTCTAACCATGGAGCGACAGAGAATGTTAGAATTTTACTGACTAAAATCAATCAGTTTCTTCAGTTGCCCTTTGCGTTCCAGGGACGAGGTAACTCTTTCGTACCGTAGCTATATTTGTGGTGATGTTCAGGGAAGACCCGTTTCCAATACTTATTGAACATCTTTCAAAAATGATGATGACAAAGTGACTTTCCATTTCAAAAGCAATCAAAACTCACAATTGAATGATGCATCACTTATCTTTGGACTCCTGAACACAATGCCTGCAGTTGGCACTACTTAGTTCATTGACAGATCACTTAGGATTTATTGTGGCTTTTGTAAACTAATTGAACGTCCAACCGTGTCTGACGAGGACCATTCTACCGTTTACTGACAATTGTTGGCCAAATTAGGTCCGAAAATAGCATAAAATTTGCAAATTGCCGTCAAATAGTGCTTTAAAGGCTCGCATATGCATCATGCTATGCCAGTTCAAGTATTTGACTAAGCAAAATTAACTGTTTACTGCTTCGAAAGATGCATAAATAGAAGAATTTTGAACGGTCATCGCCTCTAAAAGAGTCGAAAATAACTAGATAACCCAACTTTAATTTAGGTGTCTTCAAGGCTAGAGTGAATAGGTTCTTAATAAACTAGTGCGCCTCACCATCAATGATTGCGTCACTGCTTACCATCAGGTGGGATCGCAGTCAAGCACTGGTTTATATCAATTAAAAAAGAAAGATAGTTTCAATTTCATAAATAACTTATTGAAGCTTTAATAAATTTGTTACGGGATTGAGAGTTATTATAACGAATCTTCAGTTTAAAAATAAGCTAACAACAGAATGAGCGTAGCCGCCATTTTCCTAATCAGCTGATAGAAAACGGCAAAAGCCTGCATTTTCCATTTACCAAAAACAACCCCCAAAGAATACGTCATAACGTCAGTGCCAACCGGAAAACCAGAAAATCCTCAAAAGACTGTCAAACATAATCGAACACAAAACAAAGCATTAATAAACGAGTTTTGTAGAATAACCTAGGGATGTTATGGATATGTAATTTCGGATCAGGATACGGTTACGGATTTTTTTTTTATTAGCCTATTTTGTGTCCCACTGCTGGGCAGAGGCCTCTTTTGTCTTCTTCCAAACCTCTCTGTCTAGGGCGATCTCTGGCCAAGTTTGTCCTGCGAACATGATCAGATCGTCACACCACTCGGGCGTCCAACGAGTAACAATCCTCGCCCATCTATCTGGGTACAGTCGTGCGTCGTGGCCAGACCACTCCCACTTCAGCCTGATATAGGTTACGGATATAGGAATAATATTATACCGATTTCGGATAGGTACGGTTACAGATATGAAATTATTTTGGATCATGAGCTAGTTTCGGATAGTTTCTTTTTCGCATAACAGAATTTTAAAAATATAAAAGTAAAATACAAATAGCAAGATTTGACCTTTATTTCTAGTCTAGATTGTCATTTGTTTGGCCAGGTAAAACAAACAAAAACCTATCGTAACCTGTCACTTAAACTCCACTTTTATCCGAAAATTTAATATTGGTTTCGGTTATGGTTACGGATATTTTTTTATTCCAAAACATCCCTGGAATAAACTTAACAGAAATGAACGTTTCCTTAATAAAGTTTTCAACACGTACTTAAATCACAGTTCCTTAAGGTTCGATTAATATCTTAACAAAACGGTAATGCCAAGTATTTAAAGGCTCACAACAATTTTCCCACTTGTAATGTTAATCGTACTATAAAATTTTTAATTTCTCGCTTGTCCCGTGAATATTAATTAAGAATGTTACTTACGCACGATTCTTTTCCGTCGTTATATTTTACCTGGGGGATCTTAACGAACGTGTAATGTTATTTTAACGAGAAATATTTTGCTTTTGTTTATCGAGGGGAAAAATGAGGGAATGAAAAAAAATAATTAAAAGAATGAAGAATAGTTTTTTTATAAACCTGGATTAACAAACAGAAGAAAACTAAGAACAATAAAGAATTTTTCTAAATAACAAAAGTATACGTTTCAAACTAAAAGCATGGAAGTAGTAAGTACTATCTTGCATTGACTTTAAACTGACATTGACAGATAAACTTGTATGATTTGTTTCAAAAGTCAAGGTGTCTCAAGGATGGGCACGCCACAATTATGGTGGTAAGTCCCCTTTTTGAGGAGTGGCTGGAAAGACCTCACGGCGTCCTTATCTTCCGCATGATGCAGGTCCTCATCGGACATGGTGAGTTCGGGATGTGCCTGCCCCGGATTCGTGCGGAAGAAGCGCCGGGATGTCACCATTGTGTGGACCGCCTGGAGGACACGGTGGAGCATACGGTAGAGGTGTGCCCCACCCGGGCAGAGCACCGCCGTGCCCTCGTGGGGGGCGATCGGCTATATCGGCGAACTAGGTAGGGTAGAGTAGGTTAGAGTAGGGTAGAATAAAGTAGAGTAGGGTAGAGTAAGAATAAAATAGAATAGAATAAACTTTATAGTACACCAAAAAGGTAACACAACTTATACATAAACTTAAATCTATGGGTACAATGGCGGTCTTATCGCTGACAGCGCTATCTACCAGAAAACCTTAGGATGGATGGTAAGAACTTAAAATAATACAGGGGGTTTGCGGTGTACTGCTAACAAATTAATCAATCTCTATATAAAACACAATACATAACTATAAATATATGTATATATACTAGCTGAGCCGGCAAACGTTGTTCTGCCATATAAATAAAAAAAAAAAAAATAGATGTTGGCCGATTCTCAGACCTACTCAATATGCTCACAAAATTTCATGAGAATCGGTCGAGCCGTTTCGGAGGAGTTCAAGTTCGAACACCGTGACACGAGAATTTTATATATTAGATAATAGGTATTTACCTATGAAATTGGAGATTTTTAAAACGGGTTGCTTTGAAGTGTTATATCATTGGATTGACTTGGAATCATAAGTTCAAATTAATTTTATATTAAAGGTATGTTATTCTTCTTTTGAAATTAGGTATTTATTGGTTTCTTTGTGTTTTGTATTTTCTGTAATATCACAGTACTAATTTCAAAAGAAGAATAACATACCTTTAATATAAAATTTATTTGAACTTATGATTCCAAGTCAAAGCAAAGCCGCGGGCTAAAGCTAGTAGGTATATAAAGATTAAACTATCTTATCACGATCAAGAAGTAAATCCCCAGCAGTTTTCTTTTTACCGGTACATAAATCGAGCTGAAAATAAAAACAAAATTTTACTCTTGCTAAAAGCTATCCGAGAGTTGGGCTTCAAATTTGTTAGTTCCATTACAGCTGGATTTGAAAGAAATGTTATTGCTCCTACTTCTGGTTTTATTTTTTCAACTTTAGGGTTCTTTTTTTAGGTGGGAAAACATCCAATGACTTCTTCCGATCTAGGGCGGGGCGAGAGGGCGTGTCAGGCTTTTACTGACTAAAACCCACTCCTATGTTCGTTTTTTTCCTTGCATTCCAGGACCCCGGGTTTTCCTTTCAGAAGCGAACCCATGGCCCCAGTAGGCTTCGACCCAGCTGGGTCGGGGGGTAAGGGGGTTTTGCTGACATTTCCTTGAGGCGCGCGTGGAACACAACGCGCCGTGGACGACTTGGGCTCGGTCCAGACAGTTACTGGACGGCCGGACGGCAAGCCACCTATTGCTCGCTGCCCGCAAGCCCACGCCTACGGTAGCTGGAAATCGGGGCCGGGATCCCGTCGGCTGGGTCGTTAGGAAGTCCGTTCCTGAGGCCGCCTCCTTCGCTTGCATTATTGCTTCGCAGAAAATGACGATGGATGCGAGACGCACAGGACGGGTCATTATGGCGACACTTGGGGGAGGCTTATGTCCAACAATAGACGTGTTTCGGCTGTTATAATGATGAGAAGGAGGCGTCCGACTGCCGTTCCTCCTCGCCCCAGATCATGGCCTACACCAGGGCCCGAGTTTGTCAAGGTTCAATCGTCGTCTGTTTGGTTTTTAAAACCGATGGTAATGGTTACGCCTCTACTGATTTGCATGATGACTCGGTATTGTACACTTCGTTTGTGAATTTTCCTCCTTTGCCCGCGTAAATGGAATAAATTAAAAGCATTATAATACGGTGGACTCATTACTGGGTAAGCGTAACGATTTTAAAGAGGTCTTTGTGACAGAATTTTAATCTGTTGTTTTTTTTTAATTTGTCGTCGTTTTGACAGTGTTTCGGGGATTTAAAAAGGTCGCCGTAATCAGAATCTGGAGGAGTTACTCGTAACTGTGTGTGCAGACCTTAAATAAATTGTTTGGGCAAAGAGCTAGAGAATTACGATCAACCTAATACTTTAAGTTTTTTTTTAATGGTTTATTCAAGAAAAAATATATAAATAGTTTCACATAATCTTCTGCCAAATTGCAGCACAGTTTGTCGGCAGTGTTCTCGTGGATAGTTTTCTTGACTAACGACTATACCGTAAAAACATTATACTAGAAGTGTAGTTTTTTTTTTCGGTGGGAAAGCGTGAGATAGTGCCAGACTTTTACTGACTAAAAACCCACTCCTGTTCATTCTTTGCCTTCGTTCCAGGGCCCCGGGGTTCTCTTTTGCATCACCCATAGCCCCAGTAGGCTTCGACCCTGCTGGGCCCCTACGGTTTTGCTGACATCTCCTTGAGGCGCGCGTGGAACACTACGCGCCATCGACAACTTGTCCGGACGGTTACCGGACGATCGAGCGGCGAGCTTCTCATTGCTCGCCGTCCGCAAGCTAGCGCCTACGGTGACTGGAAATCGGGATCGGCATCCCAGCGGCTGGGGCATGAGGGCCGTTCTCTCGCGCATGCGGCCGCCTTCTTTGCTATAGCATTACTGCTTCGCAGAAGGAGGCGACCGCCTGTCACTCCTCCTCGCTCTGGACCATGGCCTGTTCCAAGGCCCGGCGCAGCACTTACCAGGTCATCGGTCCACCTTGTAGGCCTTCCAACGCTAAGTCTTCCGGTACGTGGTCGCCATTCCAGAACCTTTGGGCTCCAACGGCCATTCATTCTGCGAGCAATGTGCCCTGCCCACTGTCACTTAAGTTTGGCGATTCTTCGTACTATGTCGGTAACCTTGGTTCTCCTGCGGATATCCTCATTCCTGATTCGATCACGCAAGGAAACTCCGAGCATAGCCTTTTCTTTAAGGAGTAACTTAGACAACTATTATTTTATTAAAAGAATTAGGGTTCCGTGAAAAAAAAAAAACATTTCCTGAAATTGTGATCAAATGGCATTTTACTGTTTCACCAGCTATTAAAAAGCTTTATTACATTTTTAAAAATCCGTCTCCTAGAAGAGTGAGTTCCAACAGTACGAGCAGAGTTACTTGTGATTCAGTCCACGTCAGGCCCAGAGTGGGCGGTCTAGCAACAATGGCAGAAGGAATCGGTCCCGGTTAACACTTATTGGTCCACATGTTTCAATTGATTCTTTAGCTGGGGAACGTAATTTCGTCGCAATTGCTCTTTTCTGTGATTAAAAGAAAATTACTTGAAAGTTATACTGGCTAGATTGGGTTGATTGTATCGTAAAGGATTTTCTTTTAGCAGTTTTAAGACCGACTT
This sequence comes from Mythimna impura, assembly GCA_905147345.3. NCBI lineage: Eukaryota > Metazoa > Arthropoda > Insecta > Lepidoptera > Noctuidae > Mythimna > Mythimna impura. The sequence goes on along the minus strand of LR990343.1, from coordinate 11,834,949 downwards.
TCAATCGTCAGATAACTTTTATCTCAGGAATAGAAGATGAGATTTTACGCTTTTGTCTAGGAATTAATGTCAAACTTTATGTTTTGACTGAGGGTTCCGTAGCCAAATGGCAAAAAACGGAACCCTTATGGATTCGTCATGTCTGTCTGTCTGTCTGTCTGTCTGTCCGTCCGTATGTCACAGCCACTTTTTTCCGAAACTATAAGAACTATATGTTGAAACTTGGTAAGTAGGTGTATTCTGTGAACCGCATTAAGATTTTCACACAATAATAGAAAAAGAAACAATAAATTTTGGGGGCTCCCCATACTTAAACTGAAACTCAAAATTTTTTTTTTCATCACACCCATACGTGTGGGGTATCTATGGGTCTTCAAAAATGATATTGAGGTGTCTAATATATTTTTTTTCTAAACTGAATAGTATGCGCGAGAGACACTTCCAAAGTGGTAAAATGTGTGTCCCCCTGTAACTTCTAAAATAAGAGAATGATAAAAATTAAAAAATATATGATGTACATTACCATGCAAACTTCCACCGAAAATTGGTTTGAACGAGATCTAGTAAGTAGCTTTTTTTTATTACGTCATAAATCTCAGAACCCTCAGTGTGCAAATCCGACTCGCACTTGCCCCGTTTTTATTTATTTTGGGAAGAATATTGAAGAAGAATATTACCTTGATTTGACAAGCAGGATAACATTTGCACAACGAGTTAAATAAATACATTCCTCTATTAATGAAGAAATCGTTTTCAAATGGCAATAGCTAGCTACTTAGCTACTATTATATTTCATGGTGTACAATGTTTTGTTTGTTTAAAAAAAGAACTTTACCCCACACTAGGAATTATCTCCTTTATCGTGGGTGCGTTCAAAAACACAAACTCACATCTGTAGGGCACACAATTATTTGTTCCGAGAGAAACAAAAAAGAAAACCGGTAATAAAGAGTATATATATATCTATCTATCTATAGAACAAATTCCAGGCACACATGAACCTACGGCTGTAGCATAGCATAGAGTAGTCGGCCTTATAATGTTCCCACTGTTGGGACTCAGGCCTCCGCTCTAGGAGAGGGAATGGGCCGTAATCCACCACGCGAGCCCAGTGCGGATTAGTGGATGTCACATGTCTTCGAATTTTTGGTTCGAGGACATGCCGGTTTCCTCACGATGTTTCACCGTTTTGAGAGCAGTGGTGATGAAATAAATTACACAAAGTAATGCGCCTGAAATCAAGATATCCGCAGGAGAACCAAGGTTACAGACATAGCCCGAAGAATCGCCAAACTTAAGTGGCAGTGGGCAGGGCACATTGCTCGCAGAACAGATGGTCGATGGGGACGAAAGGTTCTGGAATGGCGACCACGTACCGGAAGACGAACCGTTGGAAGGCCTCCCACAAGGTGGACCGATGACCTGGTGAGGGTTGCGGGAATCCGATGGATGCGAGACGCACAGGACCGGTCATTGTGGCGACATTTGGGGGAGGCCTATGTCCAACAGTGGACGTCTTTCGGCTGAAATGATGAATGATGATGATGAATGCGCCTGGCTGGGTTTAAATCCGCAACCTACAACTCGTAATAAATTCGGGGCCGTTACCTACGGCTGTATTTTAAACATTTTCTCCAGAATCTCCATTAACGTGGCCAACGTTATCCTGTATGTATATTTGTCCTAGAAACAACAAAGACTAGTTTATCGACAGACTGATCGAAGGCACAATAAACCGTAATCAAACTTAGAGAAACGAGAAACTCACTTCACCCGCTCACCTACAACTTACATTGTTTGAGAACATCAATTTATGCTAAACGCTACTGCGCGTCCGTTTCCTTACGAAGAATTGAAGAGATGTGTTAGGGACCTATGAGTATCTAAGGACTGAACGCAAAGACAGATGAACTGTAATTTAAAATTAATATAATTCCCGACCAAAAAATTCGAAGACATGTGACATTCACCAACCCGCACTGGGCCAGCGTGGTGGATTACGGCCCATTCCCTCTCCTAGAGAGGAGTCCTGAGTCCCAGAAGTGGGAACATTAAAAGGCTGATTATGCTTATGCTTATATAATTCCCGAATAGGTACAATATTAATATTCGATGTTGGTAAGCGTTTGGAGTGCGCGCGCGTCGTCTTCAGTGATCGGTAGCGAAGTGAAGTCCTGTACGCCGCACCTCTTGCTGCTGCTTGCCACCTTCCGATGTGTCACGACGGCAGCCGAAGATTGCCGAGGGCCCGAAGGTGCCCAAACCCAGTGGTTGGGCTCTAATCATACTGGATGTCTGTATACTGAAAACTGTGGGTCGAACATGACGACTGCAGGCAGGCCATGGAGGCACTGCCCTTCATTAATGGCCGCTTCACGAAGCAAACCCTACGCCTGATTAATCTCCTGTCGCGGCCGTTACAACTGGCCAAGAGTTCGTTATTAGGCACTTCTCTGTCATAAGAATTACAGACTACTTACAGAACTGCGGGGCTTCAATCACCAGCTGAACCAATGGTGTCTACTAGACACCTTTTGTAAAGGCTATGCTCCGTTAGTAAAGTCGGTAGAGGGGGGAGTATCGACTGAATGCCTTTACTCCCGGGTCTCACTACGGAGGACCACAATTTCCAAAATAATTTGTATTGTTCCAGCTAGAATCTGGAAAATCATTAAATAAATTTTCCCGCTCAGGATGGAGCGAGAGCGGGTGTCACACATACTGACTAAAACCCACCTGTGTTCTTTCAATTGCCCTTTGCGTTCCAGGGCCGCGGTAACTGTGGTTCCTATCTTAAAGAAATCCAAAACAAAAAAAAACAACTATTTAGCTATTTTACTTTATTTTGTTGTCATCAGTCACTTTCTTCCATGCCATTTTATGTTTAACAGAATCCATCCATCGATAAATTTGTTTATCCTCTATTCTATTAAGATCAGCATTGTAGGTGGGAAAATGACATAAAGACAACTGGGGATCTGCCATGACATCGTCAAACCATCATAATTCCGCAGTGAGACAGAGACAGAGCTACGCAGGCCGTATAACACTATCCTCTACTCACACCAGATTCATGATTTTTAGAGGTTATGGTGGAGCCCCTGCAGGAAGAACAAGGACGAGAACAGCGCTAAATCGTATTGAGTGAAAAAACATGGAGGAGGCCTCTGCCAAAGCTACAGATCAGGTAGTCGATGTTAAATCGATAAACTGAGTCAGCAATGAGAGAAAGGTCATTAATGTTATATTTGTGTTTGAATAAACGCTTAGATTATTAAGATCACTATGAGATTTTTGCTGTCGACTACATCTATCTACACTAAATTGTTTTCTATCTTCGTTACTCTTAATATCTTTGTTACAGATCTCGCCAAAGGCAAAGGAATATCTATTTTCAGTCAGAAACACAACAGGTCCTTTGATCTTGAAAATTAATAAACTACAATGGAAATGGAATAATATTTTTCCAATAAGCCGATCTCCAACAATGGTTTCACTCTGAATTCTTTCAGCGTATGAAATGAACCCTGCAATCCATTACCAAAATAAGCAAATATGAAATACATAGTTTTTCAATAAAATCAAGCTTGAAATATGAACATCACACGGGCTATCTCCCGATATTATCTTTTATAGATAAAAAAAATCGGAAATATAAGTAAAGGATCACTTTTATGTCAGTCAAGCGTACAATATTACTTGTCGGTGGATTTCATTTGTGAATAAACCAGCCGGAAAGACATTGTTAAATTTGTTGGCCGGTTACTATGTCATGCCCCTGGAGTACCTACCTATTGTATGCCATTCACTGTAATTCGTTTGGTCTATTTACCGGGATTAGTATCTTATTTGACGTAAAATAACATGATGAATGGACGTGGACTGTTGCCAAACTGAATACGTGGTTCTGTATTTAGCTCTGTAATCTCTGAAAGAATTATATGGTATGGGTATAGACTTGGGCAGCTGGTTTGAGAGGTTATTTATTTAATACTAGCTTCTGCCAGCGTCTTCGCCTGCGTAAAAGTAGAGAATATATAGCCTATGTCACTCAGTGATAAACAGAGGTCGGAATTAGGTAGAGTTAAACATGTACTTACACCGATTTCATACAGCGATATGAAAGAAAAGGGCACGAAAAGAAAGGGGAAGGGTAGGGAAGGGAAAGGGGGAAGGGATAGCGTGACGAGTGACAGGACAAAATGGAAGAAAAAAAACGTATTGAGCCGACCCCAAATAAAACGGGAAAAGGGCAGGTAGATGATGATGATGATGATGATTTGACGTAGAGAGATCTTTTTCAATGAAAAGTACTAAAAAAGTTGTATGTTAATTAATTATCTTTGTTTTATTAGTCTTATCTATCTCTGAGGTTTTTATTATTATTTATTTGTAATATTATTGGCCACACGGGATTTTTCATTAGAAATCTCGGAAAGATCCATATCAACATTTCGATGCAAGTACATGAATAACTCTACCTAATTCCGAACCCTGGTGACAAAGTAGCATTCCCTGGTGAAAAAAAAAATTAACATCAGTTCAGTAAATTTTTAATTTATCCAATACAAATAGAAATATATAAATACAACTCACCTCTACATTTTACATCTTATTAATTATTTCTATTAGTATAGATTTATACAACTGTAAAATCAAGGATGGGCGGCGGCGGCGGCATGGTGCGAAAAACTCGACTCGGGCTTGGTGTTTATCGAATAATGAGCTACTTATTTCTCGCCGTCCGCAAACCCGTGCCTACTGTAGCCGGGAATCGCATTGTAACTCCCAAACAATGAGGTATGGAAGGATACTCAAATCGCTGTTCTTATGAGACGGAAACAGTGTAAGTACTCGTATAAATAAACAAAATAGGAAGGCACAAACGCAGAACCATTCACAAATAGAACCCCTAAAGCGAAGACCACAACCAATTAATCCAATGAACTTGCATCGGGTGTAAAAGAAGAGAATTTAAACGAATTCTGTTACCGACTCCGATTGTAAAATGTACTCCGTTTGGAGATAAATTTTCGCTGTCTGAAACTCGACTTTATTTTATTATTGTTGTTTCTTTGTACTGTGCTACACTTTCCATCTGTTTTTTTCTTTTTTTTGTGGGAAATCATCGAATGACTCCTCTCGCTCTGGGTTGAGTAAGAGGGAGTGTCAGACTTTTATTGACTGACTAACTTCTGCCAGCGGATTCGCCCGCGTGAATTTAGGTTTCTTCATACAAACTTTGGCCCCCGTTTCATCCAAGAGGATGAAACGGGGGTGAAATTCCCCCTTCAAGAAGAGGGTAAAATTCCACTGTCCTAGCAGGCAAGCCCGTGGAACACGAGTCGTCGACCCAGGTTTGGTCCTCTATGCTATTACTTGCATGCTCGCATAGCACGTTCTTTTATGTTCAACTTATCCTAATAAAAAAATAATAGTTATGTGACACAATAATTAACATAGAAATTAAAACCATTTAATAGTCCACTTAAGTTCTAAGCTTTAAAGTAATAATTGTACTGCTTTATTACGGCAGGAAAAACTTTCAGCCTATCAAATTATCAAATAAAATAATCGTAAACTTGTTGAATTACACTAACATTATAAAGGCAAATTGTGAGTCTGTGTGTATATTTGTTACTTCTTCACGAACGAGCGGCTAAATTGAATTTAATATTAATATTGAACTTCTTAAAATCAATAATAGCACATCTAAAACCCTTGTATAGTCTCTGTGTAAACGTTAGCCAGGAATAATATTAAGTGGGTCACGAAAGATGTTAAGTATAAAATTGCGATAGAACAGTCACAACTTCAACCTACACGGCACTAGCCTATTTGTGTCACTCAACTGGCAACCCTCACGTAGAAGCGAGCTACAATTCTCACTGTACGGGCGCACACTAGTCTACCGATGGGCTACAATACGAATCAGCAATAGTCGCAGATCACAATTCTCAGTGAGCTACATTATACCGGCGCACACACCGCAACTCAGTGACAATCGCAGTCCACATTTCTCAGTAAACTTTATCGTTGCACAATGGGTCTAGTGGCCTAGTCAGTAGCCGAAGCTCACGGACAGTAGTGAGCCAAAAAGCACACTGCTTAAATCACAGTGCCCGCGATTTCGTCCGCGTCACAACTTTTTTCTAAAATAAAAGTAGCCTAAATAACTACCATATAACATCAGCTATCTACCAATAAAAGTCCCGTCGAAATCGGTCTAGCTGTTTCGGAGATTTGCTGGAACAAAGTGACAGATAGATGTATAGATTCCTCATGTGTTTTTAAACTGTAAATAAGAAAGGAAGTTTGTGTGAGTGTGCTACAAAGCTGAACTTTGTAGAAGTCCTCGGGTGGCGCTAGTGTCAGCGACAATCTACCAGAGAGATGGCTGCCCGCCTGTACGAGTATCTACTGTGGTTGAAATGTTAGGCAATGTTAATCAAGATAATAAAGTTGCCAGCGCAATATTCTGTTATTTTTAGAAATAATATAGTGATTTAGTTTCCGACCCCAAATAATATAAACACGAGAGCTCAACTAAGCTTTCACAATAGCCCGGTGGAAGCCAGCACGAGGAACCTAGCTTAGTCGTTTACTGTATTATAAATTGAATTATTAATCAAAACAGCTTAGTGATGAGTGGTTTCAACTTAATTTAATCCAGCGTTATTGCTATCTTTTTTTTTTTTTTTCCGGTGGGAAAATCATCTTATGACATCCCCCGCTCTTGGGCGAGGCGGGAGATAGTGTCAGACTTTTACTGACTAAAAACCCACTCCTGTTCCTTCTTTGCCTTTAGTACCAGGGCCGAGTCTTCCTTTCAGAATCAGACCCTTGGCCCCGGTAGGCTTCGACCCTGCTGGGCCCCTACAGTTGCTGACAACTCCTTGAGGCGCGCGTGGAACAACACGCGCCGTCGACGACTTGGGCTCGGTCCAGACGGTTACCGGACGGTCGGACGGCGAGCCACCCATTGCTTGCCGTCCGCAAGCCCGCGCCTACGGTAGCGTTGTTGCTATCTGGGGAACCGTTTACATATTCGTACGTAGTCTTTTGTAACCCATTCCACAACCGTCGGTCGTATGTGGAAGTAGGTACTAACTAGATCGATAAATTCTTATGCGGTAATGAGAATGCTAAGTTATATTCAAGAATGTTTAGGCCGCTGTTTTATTGTGTTATAAATTATAAAACGTATAACGTTAACAGTTTAATTAAAAATCTCCGGTTACTGAAAATGGCATAAAATACTTTTTTTTATTTTATTTTGGTATATTAAATAACCTACAAACAGGCAATCATAATTAAGTATAATCGCCATTTTTTTAAGCAATAAATTTTTCTTGAATAGGTTTTCAAAAAGAATAAATAGTCAGAATGGAAAAACCTTATTTAATTTTTTTTTAATTGATAAAACCAGTGCTTGACTGCGATCCCGGTAAGCAGTGATGCAATCATTGATGGTGAGGCGCACTAGTTTGTTATGAGCCTATTCACTCTAGCCTTGAAGGCACCTAAATTATAGTTGGACGGGAAGACCGCAGCAGGCAAATTGTTCCAGTCCTTCGATGTATGCGGTATAAACGACGAAGCGAAACGCTTAGTCCGGACCGTTGAAGTTTCAACAACGTAAGGGTGGATACTCGCCGTACGTCGGGTTGTCTGATGGTAGAAAGGAGATGGCGGAATCAAGTCATGCAATTCCCGCGCACACTCACCAAAAGATTTATTATAAGGATTAAATTCATTTAAAATTATCTTTCCAGAATTATATTAAGTGTAGTTGATGTTAAGTGTGATTTATAATAAATTATTTATGAGAAGAGGAAGTCAAACATCCGAACCGTCATAGGTCAAATCGTAAAAGGTCACTGTATAAAATATATTATGATCATTGCCTATGATATTATGATTTTCCTTTTCATTTACTTACTTGGTGACTTAATGTGAAATTCTTTTTGATTACCGTCATTACTGTGAAGTATGTTTTATTTACCGAGTTTGTTTCTCTTTGCCATTCTTTTGCTGAAGTTCTGGAGTTATTTACGAAGCGCAAAGATGTCGAAAATTATCACGTGACATCATAGCGTCAATGGCACTGTTAGCTGTGTTTGTTTGTTTGTCTTACAACATTTCATCAATGCTTAGGTTGATGAATAAAAAATAATAATTTAATAACACTAATAAATATTAACTTATTATTATTATTATTTAATATTTATTTATGCAATAGTTTACTTCAAATAAAAAAAACCTCAGCAACAAGATTTTACCTGTTTAAGGATACTTAACTCTTTATTAAAATATTTTACTTACATATTAAAAAGGACAACACACACATTTAAAGTTCAATGCTCCAATAAATACCGATCTCAACGCTCAATTGATTAAATATTTAATGATACAAACAAGCGCCAAATTATTTGACACTACTTATTTCTAATATCCACCAAGCGACTTCTATGAAGTTAATAATATGCCACGAACATTCCCGACTACGCGACAAACGATATTCTCTGAGCATCGTTCAATTGGACTCAATTGATTCGACCTCGCCCCATCGGGTCTAAGGACCGTCACTGATAAAGATACCCGTATGATCTAGCAGACAGATGCATTATCCAATACAAGATTGGATGCTAGATGCGCCAGGATGTCCTATTTCTCATGGGTGAACGGTAGTTGGTAGTTTGACACTCCGTCATCAGGACCTACCGGGACAGTCTAGCACAAATTGCAAGCGCAAACACTAAACAGTGGATAGATGCATAGCTACAACTATTATTAGGCGACGTTGGGAAATTGAACTCCGAGTATTTTCAATTACTTAATAGAAAACAGTATCGTTTACGACACCTGTTAGTTAAACTTACGCAATTTTACTTAACCGTTGAATGGAAATTTCAAAGTTTTTTTTTATTGTAAGTTCACATGAATATCATAGCATAATATTATTAAGATTTATAATGTCCTCACTGTTACGATACAGGCCTACTTCCTAAGAGAATGGACCGTAACCACCACGCGGACCCAGTGTGGGTTGGTGGATGTCAAATATCTTCAAATTTTGGTTGCACGACTTCATGCCGGTTACCTCGCGATGTTTTTTCACCCTTTATAGAGAGATTATGAAATAAATTACACATCGTAAAACGCCTAGGTTTGAATTTGAACTCACGACTTACCTACTCAGTAAGTCAGGTCACCACACATCAATACGTTGTTGTAATTATCTAAACGACTTTTTTATACCCCCTATCATAAAGATTCTATCTATCTACGAGTGTTTTATTTGGAAACAACATTTAGTCTATATATTTCTGATAAACTATTGCAAACGGGTGTGAACGAAAAAGTCGATCAAAGAGGTGCTCGCTTTCTTAATTCTTTTGTAGTGGGTACCCTTTGAGGACGCAACACTCCTAACTCAAGTACTGACGTTTTTAGCTGCCTGAAAATTCTTTTAAAAATACACTTGGACGCTATGGAGACAGTGGATATAGTCCTTTATAGCATCAGTTCAGTATTTTTTACAGCTTTGTAACAAAATTACGTTTTTTGTATCGCATAAAGAATTTAGGAAGTACAGGATATACCCAATATAAAATTACTGATATTTCGAGTGGGCGGAATATTTGACATCATACATGTTTACTATATAGACGAATATACATATTAATGGTAGGTACAAGCACATAGGTATAGACGCCTAAGTATGTAGGTAATAATCGTAAAATATTGAATTTAGGTAAGTGCTAAACACGTTGAATATAATAATTTGGTCTTCACTTCCTTATGTTCACTTTTATTCTTAGAAAAACGTCTAGGCTGGTAGAGCAGGCTATATTATCCGTCGATAAGCGGACTGAGAGAGCTACTATCGATCTGCGAGACGTATGCGGAGGTACACGGCCTTAAATACAACTCAAAAAAGAGTGAGCTCTTAGTGTTCAAAGCACCTAAACAACAGCCTCGCCGTGTGCCTCCAGTATATCTTAACGGCGTGGTACTCAATGTGGTTGATAGTTTTAAGTACCTGGGTCATGTTGTCACTAGTGACCTACGTGATGATGGCGACATAGAGCGCGAGCGCAGGGCGTTGGCAGTGCGGGGTAATATGCTCGCCCGTAGGTTCGCTCGCTGCACGGCAGACGTCAAAATTAGTTTATTTAGGGCGTTCTGTCAGTCTTTCTACTCGAGCGGCCTGTGGGTGTCATATACAAACCGGGCTTACAACGTCCTGCGCGTACAATATAACAACGCTTTCAGGATGCTGTTGCGGTTACCGCGGCGTTGTAGTGCGTCGGGAATGTTTGCCGCGGCTCACACGGATGGCTTTCACGCCATCATGCGTAAGAAAGCGGCTTCCTTACTGCAACGCTTGCGCAACACTCGTAACAGCATCCTGAAAATGATTGCTGACAGGCCGGATTGCCCCATCCAGAGACACTGGGTGGAATTAGCTATAGGTTACTAATAACACTAATATAGTATTTAAGCACTTTCTGTTATTAACACACTAACAATTTATGGACTATTGGGTCTGAAATAAAGAAATTTTAATTTTAATTTTTTTTTTAATTTTAATATATAAAAAAAAATGTTGAAGTTTTGTACAAAAATAATTTCGAGTGTTAATAATTCATTCTTGCATCACTTCAATTTATGTTAACATCTAAAGCTGACTGTCATACAAAACTGAATGTTCAAGTCATTTTTCATAGCGCTTCCGTCCCCCTAACCGCGTATGATATATGGCCCATGGGCGCTATTTGACATCCGGCAAAAGGCACGAACATTCTTCGTAGAGAATTATTTCCAAGGGTCGCCTCTCCTCTTTACGCACCGTTTACTGTTCTTCAATTATGTGATTTTCTTAAAGTGGTCAGGACCCTTTTTTCTCGCCCTTCCGAAACGTTTGTCACGGTTCAATTTATTGATAAGTTACAGTAGAATATTGATTTGATTTGAATGAGGCTCTGACAGTGAAATGTGGGAACTTAGGTTGCTAAGTGTGATATTCGTACGTAGTCTTTTGCAACCCATTCCACATCCGTCGGTCGTATGTGGAAGTAGGTACTAACTAAATCGATAAATTCTTATGCGGTAATGAGAATGCTAAGTTATATTCAAGAATGTTTAGGCCGCTGTTTTATTGTGTTATAAATTATAAAACGTATAACGTTAACAGTTTAATTAAAAATCTCCGGTTACTAAAAATAACATAAAATACTTTTTTTATTTTATTTTGGTATATTAAATAAGTAAATAACCTACAAACAGGCAATCATAATTAAGTATAATCGCCATTTTTTTAAGAAATAATTTTTTCTTGAATAGGTTTTCAAAAAGAATAAATAGTCAGAATGGAACAACCTTATTTAATTTTTTTTTAATTGATATAAACCAGTGCTTGACTGCGATCCCACCTGAACAAGAAGACCGCAGCAGGCAAATTGTTCCAGTCCTTCGATGTATGCGGTATAAACGATGAAGCGAAACGCTTAGTCCGGACTGTTGAAGTTTCAACAACGTAAGGGTGGATACTCGCCGTACGTCGGGTTGTCCGATGGTAGAAAGGAGATGGCGGAATCAAGTCATGCAATTCCCGCTCACACTCACCAAAATATTTATTATTAGGATTAAATTAATTTAAAATTATCTTTTCAGAATTTTATTAAGTGTAGTTGATGTTAAGTGTGATTTATAATAAATTATTTATGAGAAGAGGAAGTCAAACATCCGAACCGTCATAGGTCAAATCGTAAAAGGTCACTGTATAAAATATATTATGATCATTGCCTATGATATTATGATTTTCCTTTTTACTTGCTTGGTGACTTAATGTGAAATTCTTTTTGATTACCGTCATTACGGTGAAGTATGTTTTATTTACCGAGTTTGTTTCTCTTTGCCATTCTTTTGCTGAACTTCTGGAGTTATTTACGAAGCGCAACGATGTCGGAAATTATCACGTGACATCATAGCGTCAATGGCAATGTTAGCTGTGTTTGTTTGTTGTTCTTACAACATTTCATCAATGCTTAAGTTGGAGAATAAAAAATAATAATTTAATAACACTAATAAATATTAACTTATTATTATTTAATATTTATTTAAGCAATAGTTTACTTCAAATAAAAAAAACCTCAGCAACAAGATTTTACGTGTTTAAGGATACTTAACTCTTTATTAAAATATTTTACTTACATATTAAAAAGGACAACACACACATTTAAAGTTCAATGCTCCAATAAATACCGATCTCAACGCTCAATTGATTAAATATTTAATGATACAAACAAGCGCCAAATTATTTGACACTACTTATTTCTAATATCCACCAAGCGACTTTATGAAGTTAATAATATGCCACGAACATTCCCGACTACGCGACAAACGATATTCTCTGAGCATCGTTCAATTGGACTCAATTGATT